>CM060916.1:483878208-485146958 GCA_030737875.1 Allium sativum | reverse complement strand
GGTCAGACTGAGAGGGTGAATCGCATTCTAGAAGATCTATTGCGGGCTTGTGTTATAGATTTCGGTGGATCATGGGAAGACAATCTACATTTGGCTGAGTTCTCTTATAACAACAGCTACCAGGCGAGTCTGACAATGTCGCCATTCGAAGCATTGTATGGTAGACCGTGCCGATCTCTTGCTTGTTGGGTCGAGCCTGGAAATAGACTTGTGTTGGGTCCTGATATGATTCGAGAAGCGGCCGACAAAGTCGATTTTATTAAGAAACGATTGCTCGCCGCTCAAAGCCGACAAAAGAGCTATGCCGATAAAAGAAGAAGAGATATATCCTTTGAGGTTGGCGACTATGTATATTTGAAAGTATCGCCGATGAGAGGAGTTATCAGGTTCGGTAAAACTGGAAAGTTAGCGCCTAAATTTATTGGTCCGTTTCCTATTCTGGAACGGATTGGAACTCTCGCTTATAGGGTCAAACTGCCTGACTGGTTGCCTGGTGTGCATGATGTATTTCATATATCTCAACTTCGAAAGCACGTTCATGATCCAGACTTGATCGTGGAAGAAGCAGCTCAGCAGGATATTGAAATTACTCCAGAATTAGCTGTGAGGCGAGAGCCGCTAAAGATTATCGGCAAAGAAACCAAAGAGCTGAGAAACAAGAAGGTTCACTTAGTCAAAGTGCAATGGAGTGGAGATCCGCGAGATTGTACTTGGGAAACTGAGGAGAGCATTCAGAAAGCTTATCCTAGATGCCGAGTAGATATCTCTGATTGACTCCGGTGCAAGGTACATTTACCCTACCTTGCATTACCATATAATTCTCTATTCTATTCTGTTGCTATTTTCTTCCCATGGATGTGTATTGTTTATTCTATACTCTGAATATTAAAAACAAATTGGTTGTTGTGATGTGTGATCGTAGATTTATCAAACCACTTTCGACTTTATTCCTTTTCGGGGACGAAAAGTTTTAAGTGGGGGAGATTGTAACGACCCAGAAAATCTGAACCAATTTAAAAATTTTAAATTGGCTAAAATAATGGATTTTAAATATTTAAAATAAATATTTTAAGTAATGGCGATGAAAACTGAGTTGAATCGACATTTGAAAACCAATATAATTAAATATAATTATATATAGAATTGAAAATAGCGCGGTAGTTCGAAAATTCGATTTCTAATTTCAAATGAATATACAGAATTCAATATAAGTCAGAATTGAACGAAACAAGAAATATTTGAATCTGTATAACTATATCTTTATAACGAAGTTAACAAACTGAGATTTCATCTTAGGAATGATAAGATATGTCCAGTTTGAAATTAGAAATAGTCGCTGTGGAATTTATATATATTTATATATATATAAGGCCCTTAAAAATAGCAATTTTGCAAACGACCTCGGATTTCGACGAAACCAGTTTTGTTGGGTCCGTGATGTTAAGTTATTGCTAGATTCCAAATTTCATAATTTTTCGAATCAATATGTGAGCGTGGCAAAAGAAAACGCGTTTGACCAGTTTCTGTTGAATTTAATCGACTGGAAATTGGCCATTTTTCAAACGGTCTCGGAATTCGACGAAACTAGTTTTGTTAGGACCGTATCGTCAATACGAAGCTAGAAAATATTTTTCTGGAATTTTTCTAGTTAGTATGTGACCCCGGTAATTTGAAATGTGCGTTTAAAATTCAATATAGTGATTTAAATGAAAATTCAAAAGGAAACTGATTGTAACAATCGAATCAGCTTGCGATACATATCCCATTGTGTTCGGAATGGGGGTGAAACGCTATGGGCGACAGGCGGTGGGCCTCGTTTCGAGGTCGTATGTAAAAGTCAACCCTTTTGCAAATTTAAATAATAAAATAAATAAAAAATAATAATTTTTAATTTCTTCTTCCCCCCTCCTTTATCTTCATTGGCCCCCCCCTTTTATTTTTCCGTTTCGATTTATACAGAGAAAAAAAAAAAAACCAAAACCCTAAGTCTAGAATCGCCGCCGCCCCAGACGTCGACGCCACCGCCCTGTCCTGCTCCAAGCCTCGCCTCCGCCTGTGCCCCTCCATCAATCGAAGCCCCCCCCAGGTCGTACAATCTCCGACGAAGCCCCACCTCCCCGTTCGAGCGACGAAGCCCCACCTCCCCGTTCGAGCCTCGAGCCTCCGACCATCGGCGAAGACCTTCCCCCCCCGCTCCTCTGTAAGTTTTTAATTTAATTTTATTTTTATTTATTTTATTTTTATTTTATATATAAACTGATTTAGTTTAAAAGTTAAAAACTGATTTAGTTTAAAAGTTAAAAACTGATTTAGTTTAAAAATAAAAACAGAAATTATAAGAGGCAAAAGCTGATTTTTGTTTTAGGATTTAAAAACTGCATTTTTAAAAGATTTTTAAAAAAACTGCATTTTTAAAAAAAGAATAAAAAAAAAACTGCATTTTGAAAAAGGCAAACTGCATTTTAAAAAAAGAATAATTTAAAAACTGCATTTTAAAAAAAAGTATTAAAAACTGTTTAAAAAAAAAATAATAAAGAAATAAAAACTGAATGTTTTAAAAATAAAACTGATTTTATGAAAGGATTAAAAACTGATTTTAAAATGATTTATAAACTAGAGAACGGATTTTGTTTTAAAGAAAAATCATATTTTTATATATCGAAAGTCGAAGTAAAAATCATATTTTTATATATCGAAAGTCGAAGTAAAAATCATATTTTTATAAGTTGAAAGCAAAAGAAAAAACATATTTTTATATGTTGAGAGCAAAAGTAAAAATCATATTTTTATATGTTGAAAGCAAAAGTAAAAATCATATTTTTATATGTTGAAAGCAAAAGTAAAAATCATATTTTTATATATTGAATAGCGTAGTAAAAATTCTATTTTTACATATGCAGAGAATACGGGTGAAAGCGACAAATAGGCGAAGATTTCTATTAAGAAGAGTCTTGGTATTGGATAGCTATTGGTGAGATTTCTGATTTAAAATATATTATATATGTGTGAAATGAAAGTGAATAGCTATATATGAATTGCTATATATAAATATCTATATATATATATACGCCCCTCGTCCACAAACCATGGACGATATTTATTGGTTGAAATTGTTGTGATAATTGGTTGATAACGAATGGTTGTTTGGGATTGTTTGTGATTGATATTGGTTGATTGTGGTTGAAAAATACCCATTTGTGGTTGTGAAATATTTGGTTGAAACCACTTAGGATTAGTTTGTGGAAATGAAAAAAATATATACATGCCGCCTGCGTGCGAACTAGATGCATGATTCCCATTGTCAAAAACCGCGAGGTTTTAAGGTAGAGCGAGGAGCCGTACTAGGGACGGTGCCGGTGTAACTACCCTGCCGTTATGCTGCGGAAATTTTGAATAATATTTGTGTGTTTGAATTATTTTCATATGCTTAAACTATATTTATTCCTTATATAGAAAACATTCATGTGTTGAATTGATATTCATTCGTTGTTTAGAAATTCATGTGTTGAATGGTATTCATATTTTGAAATAAATTGTTCGATAATAAAAATCACATTTTTATCTATATATAAAAACTATAGAAAACATTCATGTGTTGAATTGATATTCATTCGTTGTTTAGAAATTCATGTGTTGAATGGTATTCATATTTTGAAATAAATTGTTCGATAATAAAAATCACATTTTTATCTATATATAAAAACTATAGAAAACATTCATGTGTTGAATTGATATTCATTCGTTGTTTAGAAATTCATGTGTTGAATGGTATTCATATTTTGAAATAAATTGTTTGATAATAAAAATCACATTTTTATCTATATATAAAAACTATAGAAAACATTCATGTGTTGAATTGATATTCATTCGTTGTTTAGAAATTCATGTGTTGAATGGTATTCATATTTTGAAATAAACTATTTGATAATAAAAATCACCTTTTATCGACTATATGAACTATATAGAAAAATAGTGTTTTGAAATGAATCGTTTTACAATAAAAATCACATTTTTATTGTATGCATGAATCGTTAAAATGTGAAGTGTTAAAAATAGCCACTTGTTCAAAATAAACATATATGAGTTGAAATATTCATTAATTAGCTAATGAAATGATTTGCACCTATTTATGTAACATTAGAATGAATGGTGTTTTTAAACCAAATAGAAATCAAATATGAAGTTGAATAGAAAATGAAAAAAAATGATATGGACTGTATATATATGTACATGCATATTCATTGAACAGGTTATAGCAAAGGGGCTAGAGAAGAGGAATAAAATTTTGTGCCCGACAAATAGGTACACATTTACTGATTTGTTTGGGTGATGATTTTGAGCCTGTTGGCTAGCCGCTTGGCTTTTTCTTTTTCTTTTTTGAGATTAGAAGGACCGGGACGCTATTTGCGATTTCCCGACGCTCCCGGTGCAGGGGAGGTTATGGCGAAATTTTTCCAAAATTTAAGGTGTTAGAAATTTTTTTGAAGTGAAAACGATATAGAAATCATTGAATGAACTATATTTATATAACTATATAAATATAAATAAAATTAAAACGAAACGAGGCCGTGCAGTTCGTATTTTGAAACCGTGATTTCAAACGACTAGTACGGGAAATCCGACCATTGGATTTTCCCGAAAACTCAACCGTCGGGTTCGCCTTGGAATAATCTTTCCAACGGCACCAACCTTGTAAAAATCCAACGGTTGGATTGTCTGGAATGTTTAATTCAAATCTGAAGAAAAACAGCGCCAGAATCGATTTTATTTATATATAAATATAAATAGAATTATATTTAATCGAATAACGACGCTGCAGTTCGTATTTTGAAATCGAAATTTCAAACGATTGTACCGGTAGATCCGACCGTCGGATTTTCCCGAAACTGGAACCGTTGGATTCGTTTTGAAAAGACCTTTCTAATGATGTAAATTTTGTGAAGATCCAACGGTTAGATTTTCAGATATGTGTAAATCAAATCTGAAGAAAAACAGCGCCACGGCCGCCTTATGGCCCGAAGCGTCGTTTTGAATAAAATGGCTATTTTAAAATAAATAAAAATAGCGATAAATAGTTATAAAATATCATAAGCGATATGGAATGGAAATAAATTGAATTTGCTTGATTTATGTGGCTTTTGATGGTTGAATGTGTTTGGTGTGAAAACTACATTAAAGGACAAAATTGGTGTTGTCGAATAATTTAACCATTGAAATAAATCGATTTGAAATTCTAAATATACGTAAATTATTTGGAAAGGCCGAGTTAATTCTCATTTCGAATAATCGACCGACGATTGAAATTCGAAGATGAAGACGATGGTCGAAGACCGGAGATCTTCACCTCGTTTGGATGGTAACCGAGGTCCTGATTGGGAGGCATCCCGAAATATGGATAATGAGTGGTGATCGTTCAGACGTACGTGTTGATCGAAGGGTTTGCGAGGTATTTAGTGCCTCCGGTTTCGTTCAGACCCAGAACGGACTTGTAAATGGACTGTGTGTCTGACATAGGATTTATTCTGTGTGGCATGCTAAGATGCAGTGATCAGGGCTTCTGTTGAAAAGCAAAGTCTTGTGGTGATGATCAAAGCACCGCCTGTGTGGCGTAGCTTTGTGTATAACGGGAATTCGCGAGCCTCACACCCCGGTATGAACCTAAAACGGGAGAACGGACCTCAGGGAGGGCCTACGTTTCCTCCTAGCTAAAAGTGGCGTCAGTGGTTTTACACGCCCTGACGAGTTTGACTTATGTGGTTGTTGCTGTTGCGAGGCGCCTCGGTTAGATCGGACGATCCGGGTCCGATGGAGTCACTTGTTGGCTCGCTTACGCCCCAAAGGGCGGCGAAACGTAGTGCTCAGGCATTTTTAATCCACTCCGTGTGGACCGGCCCTGACGATCCAAGGATCGATGCGTTCTGATCCTGAGACTCGGGCTAGGCAGTCTCGAATTCGGTAAGGACTATCTTTTGCCTTGGTTCATGACGGAAATCCAATTTCCAAATACGACATCGTGCGGTTTTGATTGTATATATATATGGCGACATGATATATGGTACCCATGCCGTCTATGATTGATAGTTATGATTGAAATTGTTTTTGAAACATATAAACACTAGCAATAATATCAATTGCCTTTGTTTTATTCGTATCAATCATATTTTGGCCATTATAAGGTAAAACTCTATCCTCCGGTTTGCGTTGCATTGTGTGATGGGAACTGAGTCTTATAATGGCTTCATTTTTATAAAAAGCATAGCGATGTTTAAAAGAAAGATTTATTTTAAAGCACTGGCAATCCAATGGAGTAAACCCGTTCCACGAAGGTGGCGTGGTCCTGTGATTAGCCATATTATATATGTGTTGAGTGGATTTCTCATACCAGTCCCATGACTGACTCGTAGTTTGTTTCACTCTCAAACTCGGGTGCCCCTTTTTCTACACGGGCAGCCTTGTATTCAGGTTTAGCTGGTTCTTTCTGGATAGCTGGAGCTGAAGATGGATTCTATCATTTATTTCTTTTTATGCTGTTCAGCTCCTATTGTACATATTTTGTTTATTTCCGCTGTAGACATTTATGTATAGCTGAACTGTATTTGTACTAAGTAAGATCCTGTATACTGTGTAACTCTGATGATTACTTTTATCCAGTATATTTTGTTGTTCATTCTGGTGTATTTATTTAATTCTGTTCCGCTATTATATGTTTCTGTGTTATATTCCAAAAGATAACCTTGTTTCCGTGAGAACGGGAAATCGGGTCGTCTCATTACGAGACCCTGGCTACCTTGAGTCAGCTTGATGTGGCTAAAACAGGTGCTACACCGAGACCAAGTGAGGTCATTCCTCCTATCGAGCATGCTTCTTCGAAACCATTTTATTACTTTGTGATTCGATTGGTGCGCACCCTTGATATGGGAGTGTGTCTCGAGGTGGGCGGTAGTTGCTGCTATGCGTTACCACCAGTCCGGTTATGCAAACGGTGAATCCACCCTGGCATTCCTCGCGTGCCTTGTCACATGCCTTATACGAGCCCAATACGATTTTGTTTTGTACCGTTTTATATGGAGTGCCCTCTGATAGCCCTCTAGTTTACGGAGGAATTACGGTACTGTATATACTATGGGAATATATAAACGGTGTAAGGGTAATCATGGTAATCACGCTTACGCTATTTTGATATTTACTTTACTGACAGACACTATTGTATATAGCGTATTATAATATATAGTATTAGTTTGACGGATCCTTAAAGGATGGTCATCCTAACATCCTTTAAGTTACTTTGCATTTCGGTAATCGATACACTTGAGTTATCATTTAAATAAGAATGTTAATCCTGACTCGAGTGTGTTTGTCTTACATGGATACTCGGGTCAGCTTGAGGATATCAGCTTTCTTGGTTCACCTGGAGCTTGGAGCTTTGCTTGGATCTATCTATCACTTATTCAGTCGTTGCAGTTATTTCAGCCTTCCAGTTATTTCAGTTATTTCCTATTTCAGACTCTATTATTTTCTTATGCATTAGCAGACTTATCTATGTTTGGCACTCTATTGTATTTGCTTTAGACTCTATGGTTATGTAGTAGCTTATGGACTACTATTCTATCTATTCCGCTGTGTAGTATTATATTACTCTTTGTCTGTGATCTGTGATTGATTTATTTACTATATATGCTGTTATTTGCCAATCTTTATTAACAATCTATCGTTTTGAGCAATTCAAATCTGACATGTGTGGATTATTGTCAATTTGAATGGTTCGAAATGGTGGGTCGTTACAAGTGGTATCAGAGCTCTGGTTTTAGGCAAATTTCAGCATATGGAGTAAAACTCATTAGAGATGGAGTATTGATACTCTAAAATGAGATAAATTAATTATGGAATCATATTTGTTCGATCTTTAGATACCTTATTAGGATTCCTTTCGATTAGTATCTCTTTTGAATATTCTATCTTTTCATTCGTCTAAACCCGTTTGAATCTTTCCAGATGAGTAACCGAAGGAATACTAGGGGAAGAGGTCGTGGTAATGCCCCAGTTGCACCACCAGTAGTTCAGCCCGTTCAGCCGATTAGGTTCACTAAACTTTGCAAGGAGTACACTCAGCTTGGAGGTACCAAGTTCACCGGATCTGGAGGTATTGTTGAAGCCGAGCAGTGGTTGGAGAATCTTGAGAGGATTTTCACTGGTCTTGAGATCACCGATGCTCAGAAGCGTCAGTTGGCCGCCTGGCAATTACATGATGATGCTCTTCGTTGGTGGCGGTCAGTTACCGCTAATACTATCGAGACGAACATTACCTGGCAGCAGTTCAAGTAAAAATCCTTAAGACTGTTCTTTCTATCTTTATTTTCTTCCTTTGAATCTCTCTTGATTAAAAAAAATCGTCTCTTTTAGGGATACCTTTGTTGCTAAGTGGATACCCGATTCAGGAAAGTCTCAGCTTTATAGGGAATTTATGGACCTTGAGCAAGGTGATATGACATTTGCTGAGTACGAGAGGAAATTCAGCGAGCTTTCTAAGTATGGACCTAATCTGATCCAGACCCCACTCCAGAAGAATGAGAGGTTATTTATGGTGCACGTCCAGAGTATTTTGATCGTTTGACTAACCATGTGCGTGGCACTTTCACTGATCTCGTCGATATGGCTATTAGATTTGAGAATCCCAACATTAGAGGGAAGCAGAAGCAAGCTATACATGCATCTCAGTCTCAGGGTACTTCTAGTAGTTCGAAGAAGAGGAAGCCTAATTTTCAGCAGCAAAAGGAGAACTGGCAGAAGACCCAGGGTATTGCTTATTCTTCTCAGAGTCAGCCGATCGACTTATCTCACATTACCTGCTTCAACTGCAATCAGAAAGGTCATTATGCCAATAGTTGTCCAAATAAATCTGGAGCCGCAACTCCTCCTGCTTCTAGTGATAACCAAGGTACCCATTAGAGCATCTTTACTTCATCCCGTTTCCTGTTCGTATTCTATTCGATACTAGAGCTTCGTATAGCCTTATTTCTATTGACCTTTGTCATAAGTTTGAGCATCCCTTACATCCACAAGTAGCAATTGAACCCTTATGTGTATCTAATCCTATTGGTGGTCCCGGAAAATCTCAGTCTTTGCGATCAACGTAAGCATAACCACCTTTATTCTTTCGAACCAATTTTGTTGTTCTGCACATTCTCTTTCTTATTTTTGTTCCTTTTCGGGGACGAAAAGTTTTGAGTGGGGGAGAGTGTAACAACCGGTTATTTTCAACGATTTAAAACTCGATTTTTCGATCAATTTCTTTTTATTTTGAAAATTTAGCTTAAAATTTTTCACAATGTGAACTTGATATTTGGAATACGCCCATTTAGACGTAGCAGTCGGTCAAGTTTCATCGAAAAATATGCAAGTTCGTTGATTGTGAAATTTTCTGTACATATCAGTTCAAAATAGGCGTCCGTAAAGTTTTATCCAGAATACTGATGATTCAGCGTTAGAAAATTCTTTTGCTTATTCTGAATTCGGCGGCATAATCCGTTTTGTGAAATTCGTACATTTCAACCTTCGTTTTATTTTATTTGCATGTAAAAGGTGTCCGTAATGAGTTTTTGATCGGAGTGTCGTGACACTGGTATTTTTATACCGTTGCATCCGTATCATCGCGCTATTCACCATAGTATATTTATTTATCAGTTTTGGCGTCCGGTTTGCAATAAAAATTAAAATAGATGTGCAACAATTTTGATACCGGTACATATTTATGTCCATTCATTTTAGCTATTAGGACTTGGTCTGTGAATGACGGTAAAAGAAATGGAACAGTCTTTGAACAATGAATAGACACAGCTATTCGGTTCTCCCACTGCTTCTTTTACATCTTGTACCCGTTCGTTTCATGCTCCGCCTCATTTCATTTACATCTTCATCTGCTCGCTTCTCTTCAAAACTTTTGTTTCTCTCGGTCTAGAAAAAAAAAACTTGGCATTCTCTTTTGAGAAGGAAAAATATGGGACAAAAAGGAACAAAACAAATGATGAAAAGCACCTTCCTGTAGCTTACATATTTGCAATCTCTCTTCCAACGTGAAAAGAAGGAAGGCTTCTTCTAGTAGCCAATGTTTGCATCCATTTTTCCTTCTTCTTGCGTGAGTCCCTTCTCTTTTAGATTCCATTTGCTCTCTTCTTTTATTCCATGCGTATGGTTATATATATACAAAAAAAAAAAATTTTGCATACATACTTTTGTCAGTCTCCTTTACTTCTTTCTTTCAATGCTTTTTTTATTGTTTTTGTCTCTCTTCTTTGGTTTCAGCATGCTCATGTATGTATCATAATAATAAAAAAAAAAATCTTTTTGAAAACTTTGCATCCATTCCATTTTCCGGTTGCGTGAGTCTCCTTCAATATTCCTGTTTTTCTTTTTTTCTTTTTTGTTGGGAACATGCATGCGTAGCATGCTTTCATATATATATATATAAAAAAAAAAATTGTTAAAACCTTTCATCCATGTGCGTGAGTTTCTCCTTCATGTTTTTGGATTCTTCCTTTTAAAGCATAGGCTTTCTGCTTATGCAAGTTTATTTGAAAATGATTACAAACATTTCTTTTTATGGGTACAAAACTGGTTTCAAAAAAAAAAAAAAAAGTATCGTATTATATATATGTACGTGCGTGAGTCCTCATTATTTTCATTTGGTTTTCTTCTTATGAAGCATGCGTATGCATGTATATATATAAAAAAAGGAAATTTAAGTTTGCATTTTTTTTGTTGTTGCGTGAGTCCTCCTTTCATTTTGCGTGAGAACTTTCTGGTTTTACAAAGCTTATTTGAAATCATGTATGTTGTTTTTGGAATATATAAAGCTTTCTGAAGTCGGATTTCTGGTTTTGTCGATTGTGTATTATTTGCGGGGTTTGAAAAAAAATATACAAAGTTGATTTTTATTGTATTTATGCAAACTTTATAATTTTATTATTTTGTTTCCAGTCGGTGAAGTTGGTAATAAAGGGAAATAAAGTCCGTTCATCGTTCGCTCGCTCTCATCATCTTATTTATTTCTTTTGCTATGAAAGGTGAGTACCCCTCACTCACGATTAATATTCATATTTCGGTGCATAAACCTGTGAATTGATTACCTGAATTGCTAGGATTGCTCTAGAGATTTCATTATTCACATATGGACACTGTTTTATGCAAGTGGCCTATTATTTGTTTGTTATGTGAATAGGTGATATACGATATATATATATGGATCTGCGTATGTGATATGTGACACATTCTAGCTACATATGTTGATATTACGTGTAAATACGTTCGGACACGAAAAATGAAATTATATGGATATAATACGTTCAGTGTAGCGTGCATGTAAATTTGATATGTGTGAATGTGACATGCACGATAGTATATGTGACATGCACACGGATACACGCACGAATATACTCTACGTATGCATGTCCAAATAAATGACATTTGACGTGCACGATTAGCATTTAGACGTAATATGAATGTGTACGGATGTGCCTGTGTGACATGCACGGATCGATATTATGTGTTGATGATTGATTTTGTTATGTTTGATTTTATATTGCAAGTTCCTTTAGTTTAGGAAATCACAATGGGTTGAAATGATACATACCCGAACGACTTGATAGAATAGGGAAAAATCGTTATGGGTTGAAATGATAGACCCAAGCGATTTTTATTGAATTTGGGATTTCGGGTTGAAATGATATATACCCGTACTTGAAATATAAACGGATTGAAATGATATATATCCGTATCACTTGACCATAGGATAGAAAATTATATACGGACACCGTTGGTCATATTTTGAAATCACAATTATATGATTTGGAAAGATTGATTTTTGGAAATTTAATTCACGTATTTTCAATAATAGTAATATATATATAGTTTGATTTAAATGATACTTATTTTGGAAATGTTTTGAAAAGTTAATTTATAAGTAAATACGAATTTAAATTACATTTAAGTTTTACTTATATTTTAATTGTTTTAAAGATTTACAAAATAACTACATATTTTATATATATAGTACTTCTATAAATTTTATTACTAAATATCTTTATATTTTATTCATTTTATTTTATAAACTTGTATATTTTATAAACTTAAAATAATGAATAGTATATGTTATGATTTTTGGAAGTATTTGATTTATATTATATTTTGACAGTTATTTAAGTAAGAATTATAAAATGACCACGGTGTGAAAAATGTAAACGATTGGTTGTTAAAGAGACCGGGATCGGATTTGTCATACTCTCTGCCAATTCCGAAAACCACTTTAACAACTGTGTACGCGGTGGAGTTCCAGAATGAAGTAGGATGGCTTGGCGATCGACTCTATTTTCTATTCATCTTAATTACGAGACCCTGACTACCTTGAGTCAGCTTGATGTGGCTAAAAAAGGTGCTACACCGAGACCAAGTGAGGTCATTCCTCCTATCGAGCATGCTTCTTCGAAACCATTCTATTACTTTGTGATTCGATTGGTGCGCACCCTTGATATGGGAGTGTGTCTCGAGGTGGGCGGTAGTTGCTGCTATGCGTTACCACCAGTCCGGTTATGCAAACGGTGAATCCACCCTGGCATTCCTCGCGTGCCTTGTCACATGCCTTATACGAGCCCAATACGATTTTGTTTTGTACCGTTTTATATGGAGTGCCCTCTGATAGCCCTCCAGTTTACGGAGGAATTACGGTACTGTATATACTATGGGAATATATAAACGGTGTAAGGGTAATCATGGTAATCCCGCTTATGCTATTTTGATATTTACTTTACTGATAGACACTATTGTATATAGTGTATTATAATATATAGTATTAGTTTGACGGATCCTTAAAGGATGGTCATCCCAACATCCTTTAAGTTACTTTGCATTTCGGTAATCGATACACTTGAGTTATCATTTAAATAAGAATGTTAATCCTGACTCGAGTGTGTTTGTCTTACATGGATACTCGGGTCAGCTTGAGGATATCAGCTTTCTTGGTTCACCTGGAGCTTGGAGCTTTGCTTGGATCTATCTATCACTTATTCAGTCGTTGCAGTTATTTCAGCCTTCCAGTTATTTCAGTTATTTCCTATTTCAGACTCTATTATTTTCTTATGCATTAGCAGACTTATCTATGTTTGGCACTCTATTGTATTTGCTTTAGACTCTATGGTTATGTAGTAGCTTATGGACTACTATTCTATCTATTCCGCTGTGTAGTATTATATTACTCTTTGTCTGTGATCTGTGATTGATTTATTTACTATATATGCTGTTATTTGCCAATCTTTATTAACAATCTATCGTTTTGAGCAATTCAAATCTGACATGTGTGGATTATTGTCAATTTGAATGGTTCGAAATGGTGGGTCGTTACAAACACCCCTCGCCATTATCAGAATGAACCGCTTATAATTAGTTCAGTAAGCGTGCCCGGACCCTACTTACTGTTGGGTCAAAGTTTTGATACCAGAAAGGGTTACTGACTAATATGGGTCCCAAACAACATATGACACAAGTAATTCCCCTCCTAACCTTGTGTCCCCAGACTAACAGATTTCAGCTTAACTTGTCTACAAGTTTCAGACATACAAAGTTTAGATTAATTAGTTCACAGATCAGACAATCAAGTTAACAGGTTTTCAGACTAATGGATCAGATGTTCGGAGTAACAGGCTTATAGATTAACTGGTTACAGATTAACAGACTTAGAGATTAACTGGTTACAGATTATCTAACTTTATATTGGGCCTACGGATTCACGAAACGGGTTTATTAGATTCACTGGTCCAATAGGTTTAACCTTACCCAACACGTTTTAGACATAATAATTATCTCAGATTTTCATTAATTAAATTTAATACCCAAACCTCTCACATTAGACTGACAGTTTGCGGCTACTGGTTAGGACGGTTGGTTCCGGGCAGGTTTCTGTCGCAAACTGAGTCTAACATCGGGTTTCAAGCACGTTATGACTAACTTCTCACATTAGAACCTATTGTTTGCGACCACTGGAATATGCCGGGCGGTTCCGGGCAGAATTACGCCGCAAACTCATTCTAACCTCGAGTTAGCCATGTTTATCTTTGCGGCCAACTAATTAATGATTCACCATTTATACCCACGCCTAATATACATGTCAATTATTCATAACTATAGCCAATTCAGATTATGTCAATAGCGGACTAATTATATCAACTCAACAGATATTGCAGATAACAGATTTTTCAGATTAGGCGGCTTAACGGATATAGCAGATTAAGCAAACTAGCAGATCTAGCATTTTCAACAAACTTAGCAGATGATAGATTTGGTAGATGAACAAATCTAGCAGACTAGGCAGTAGAGCAGAACTAGCAGATTAAGCAATATAACCGAACTAGCAGATTAAGCAATATAGCAGAACTAGCAGATTAGGCAAATATAACAGATTTTAATCATTCCTTAAAGATTCACAAACATATCTTGCCTAATTTTAAATTTGGCCTAAGCATGCCTAAATAATTGTCATGATTCGCACTATGATCATATACCAAATATAACCATCGATTACTATGCATGTCATATATCCCAAAGATCCCTTACTTGGGTGTTTATTTACATTTAATAGATGTCCTACCTTAATGTAAATCTTTATACCTAAGCCATATTTTCTTTGTCTCAAGTCATATGTTAACATATCATGGTTCCTCTTCTTCCAATTCACAGAATATGCATAGATCTAAATCTAGTTTACAACCTATGTCCTTTTTCTTAAATCAGTCACAGATTAACCATGTCCAATTATTCCACATTCATTATTTGTCCCAAACATTTTAGCGTTCGTGCGTAAATCTCTTAGGAGATTGGCGCAGGCTCGTAGTAGCCTGGCTATAGAACAGAAAGAAGAAGAGATACAGAATAAAATAGATCAGAACAGAACATACACAATCTCAAATTCAGATTTACAATCATGTCACAATTATGATTAAAGTTTATATCGGAAAATAACTGCACTTGCCTTGGTTGGATTAAAGAAAGAACTTTAATTGTTGTAGAATCATTGCAGAAGCTTTAATCTCTAATTTGAATTGAGTTGCTTAGGTTGATGTTGATTAGCTTCTAGTTTTGATTCCAGCAGAGTAGCGACGCCATTTTTATTTTTATTTAGAACAGAGGCAGAGAAGAAGCAGAATAGAATTGTGCGTAGAGAAGGCTAGGTCTTAGGTTGTTTTTATAGGTGTAGCAATTCATTTCAGCCATCAGATTAACCCTAAAACCAATCCGGACCATCAAAAATCGTCCCTGGGCTTCAAAAACGTGTTCCGGACCTAAACAGGCCGACCAGGTCGACCTGTAGGGGGATGAGGTCGACACTATAGTCGACCCCCATGGTTGCGGTCGACTCCCAGGTCGACCTGGCCCCCAGGTCGACCCCCAGGTCGACCTGCCCAGTTCTGTGCTGACCGAAACCTTCTGAATCTTCTACAGGCCATAACTTCTTCATCCGGACTCCGATTTTCGAAAACTCGGACTCTATTTCATGTAAAATTTCGAGAGGAACGCAATGGTGATGTCCATTTTACCTAATTCCTGATTCTTAAATTAATTATCCTCATTTTACTATCTTTTCCGTTACACACACCGTTATCGAACTAATTTTTCTTCTCTTTCATGTATTAATTAATTCTTCTTATGCATCACCATTATTTACCTATCATAAGCATATTTTCATATACTTTATTTCATTTTTAATTATACTTAAAAATGCAGGGTGTTACATCCTCCATCAACCAAAATACGTTCGAGGAAATAAACATACGTGGACCTTTGGAAATCCTATGTTAGACAGTCATCCATACAAGTTGTCCTGGGACTGGACAAACCGAAAGCACTCTCCTACCGCATCCTAGGAATCACCCCATCGATCAATAGCAAGTAGTCCTTGCAATCCGTCGATTTCAACCACGATAGGATCACCATCAAAATATCTCCGGGTGCGACTCCAGAGAATTCAATGAGTAGTCCTTTCGCTTATGAAGATCTGTGGTCTTCACTGCTCCATCTTCAATCAGTATCTTCCACATTAACGTATTAGTTGGTTCAGAATGGTTTTCAAATATATTCGATCCCGGTCTTTCTGTACCAACAAGCATATAGGCCAGATTTGATAGTCGGTTATTTAACTATCAAATAAAAACAACCATTCATCCATAAAAGAAAATTGAATTCACTGATTTGATATTCATTATCATTTTGGCCTCTTTAGATTAATCATTCGTTAATTCAAAACTTCTCCATTTTTGAAATACTCATTTTTCTTCTTATATTTATATATATAAGAATATTCAAAATCTCTTTTGTTTTAAAATCCTCTTTAAACATGTATTACTCATTTCGATCATGTCTCTAACCGTAACTAGTAAGGGAACAATTCCCTAAGTATCAACTCCGAAGGCCGAAACTAACATCAGATGGATACTTAGAAAAATCATTCAACTTACTAATCCCTAGTTAGCTACTAATTTCCTTAACTCCATTTTTAACTTCTAATGAATAAAAAATCCAATTATTCCTTATCACTTTTAAACAAGATATTTATCTCGAATTTATCATCATTACAAATATTTTAATTAAAAATATGATTTACAAAACCATTATCGAATATTCTATTCTTTATAATGTAACGACCCGAAAAGTTCTGATCTTGATTATCGATACTAATACGTTTCTTGTATCACATATCGACTAATCAAACATCAGAAATTCATAGATCGTCAATAGAAAGAAGTTAGAGGGTGAGAAATAAAGAGAAAGAAAGTTAGAACAGAAGAAAAAGAAGAACTGAACGCAATAGAATCAGGGTATAACGAATCTCACAGCGGAACTGAATATTATATAACAATACTTGAAATACAAAGTTGGTGTTTACGCTTACATATATTATCAGAGTACAACATATACAATACAGCGGAAATAACTCTTTATAATTGTTGAAGTTTTCTTCTCCAAGCTCCTTCAAGTAAATCTGTAAAGTCCTAAAACCACTTGACTGCTCGTAAAAATTTGGGCACCCAAGAGTTTAGGGAAAACACAGAAAATAAACTCTGGGTCAGTCATGGGACTGGTGTGAGTAAACGATTTTAAAACAGGTTTATTTAACGTTCAAAAATCCTTTTGAAATAAATGATAATCGTAAGACCGATCCACACATAAACACGGATGGTTTTAATCTTACGATAACCCAAACCATTTTTGAAATCATATCCTTTTGTGATATTATAATAATGTCTAATTACAAATAAATATCAATCTAGCGGAACGTTTGCATCTCACGCTCCACATATATAGTATACAAACAAAACCGCTAGCGCTTATTGGAGATTGAATTCTGACTATGACAAGGTATGGAACCACCTGCCGATAGTGTATCTCTAGAGGCGAATACATTGGGTTCAACAAGAACATCTTGCGACCCGGCCACACATGACCGACCACTCATTTTACTTGAGTGTATCGAATGTATATCGCCAACGGTTGGGCTCAAACCACCGTTTCCCGAAAAGGGACAACATCGAAATAGATTAAAGAAGGAAATGGAATTTCTCTAGATAGGTGATTATACGCCCTTATGGGAGCGACCCACATAGTCATGCTGCCTGCCCGGTTTTTTCATTTCCCGGTTGTGAGGCTTGAGGTTGGAATTTACCTTTAGAACATCTGGCTACATTTACTTTGAATTACACATTGTCAGATCCGTCAAATCACTAATTGATGTCAACAAATATACTCTGGATGTAAAAGAAGGGCCATTCTTTACCATCAACTTGTTATATTTGTAAACATCAACGTACGTCGGTTTCAGGAATACTCTGTCAGATATTCGTCCATAAAAGTCATCCAAGAACAGGATGAACCGAAGGCAATCTCCTACCACATCCATTATAGGAATCACCCCTTGGATCGGTAGCGAGTTGTCCTTGCAATCCGAAGATTTCAATTACGATGGAATCACTACCGAAATATCTCTGGGAGCTTACCAGAGGAATTTCGACAAGTATTTCTCCTGCTTATGAAGATCTACGGTCTTCAATGCCTTAAATCGTATAATCATCCCTGCAAATTAGTTTACGTAGATTTGGTTCGAAGTGGTTTTGGGTCCAGTTCCAATCCCGGTCTCTTTGAACTAACACGTAAGGAATATTTATCTGATAGTCGGTGTTTTAACTATCAAATATAAACGGTGTGATCAAATAAAACTGTTTATTTAAATCTATTTCATATGATATATATCTTCTTAACCTGTCAATTCAATTAAATTAACTTGTACAACCCCATTTCTAATTTTAGAACAGTAACCAATACGAGACGATTTTAATTTAAATAAAACGTGTCAATATTTTATTTAAATTAATTCAGATTCCGTTTGTTATTTTGTAGCATCATAGGTAGTTAACAACAAACCAATGATTAACATTAAATTTCAAACTAAATAATAGTTTGAAATAGGTGATCTTGGGCACAACTTAATTATACAACATATTTTAAACCCTTTGGACATAAATACATTGATTTTATTAAATAATTATTTCATTTTCAATAGAATATGTATAAGTGTTGGAGATTCGAACTTGACGTCTACTTTGAAATCACGGCTAATTCAACAACGAACTCGTCTAACAAGTGACCCACTTATACATTCAACTTAATCATGATCCTCAATCCTTATCGGATCATCCACTATCTGTTCCTTTCAAATTTTATCGACCATAATAATAGTTCTTCCTTTTTATTTTTTATTTTTCTAGAAATATTTCTTTTATTCATTTATTTTTAGATAAATATTTATATATTAAATATTAAATTTATATCTTAAAAAGAAAATCATTTATATTTAAGTTTTAAAATTCGTTTTTTGCTTTAATTAATTTTATACTTTCTTTTTCCCTGCATTCTTTTCTTTAATTTCTTTCTGTTACCCTTTTCTATCTTCTCTTTAGTTTGTTACAGCCCAGGCCCAACTTCCTTTCTTTTCTATATTACATTTTTTTCTTCTTAAAGCCCAGGTCCAAAGGCTAAGCCCACGAACCCTTCTCCCTTATTTCTCTTTTCTTTTGCCTGTACCCATTCCTTACTTTCTCCGTCCCCTCTTGTGTCTTTCCTTCCTCCTACACGTTGTCCTTTCCATGCCCAAACACGAACCCTTCCACCTCCATCATGACACTCCGATAGAACATCCACAACATTTTTCTAGGGCATAATAGGACATGATTTTATCATTGCCTAGAACGTACTTGGCTGCATCGGTGGTACTCATCCTTCACTTTAATACATTAAGAACATGTTGAAGAAAACTGAAGACACCGCCACTTTCCAAGTCTTACGCATTTGGTCTTGCAAGAGAACCTGGAAGCCCTCCAAAACCTCGCGTCAGTCATGGTAAAAGCAACAAAGGTGGCGTCTACTACTTCATGTAATAGAGTAGTTAAGCATATAGCTGACTTAAGGTCGGGAATATTAGAGCATGAAAACATTGAATCCTCTAGTTTCAGTTAGCTTCTGCAAGTCCTGTTCCCCTTCACAATCTCATTACTACTGTTATATATATATATTATATATATATATATTATATGTATATAATGAACATTAATTATCTCCAGAGATGTTAAACCCTCCATACATAACCTCAACTATGAACAAATGCCAGTGTTTAAGCATATATGGTAATTTGCTCCTAGATACCGAAAAGCACATATATGCATCAGCCATATATAATAAGTAGAGGAGGTGTTTATTTACTTAATAGTATATATTACTTTGTTTTGTTTGTTTACTTCTTTTATCCAATCCAAGCATACTTTCTGCCCAACTGTTCACTAGTATAGACACTAAGATCATTGCTAAATGGAATAGTTTTGTCAGTTGTTGGTCATTATATTCATGTATATGTTTATTTCCTTTTATGTTCACAAAGCATCATGCAACAGCTCTTATATGTTCTTATATATAATATAGGTTCTTATATATTGTAAACTATAAGGGATACTGAGTTCGAAAAGGATAATATATATTAGTATATGACTGTAAACAAAACAAGGCTTGTTTAACTAAAATACTAATGTGAATCATTTTAGAAATTCTCCAAACAAATAAAAATACGTAACGTATCAGCCATACAATAATGCATCGTCGGATGCAACTCTTCCAACCACATGCAATAGCAGCTAACAAATTGTAGAAATCAAAGGATGATGGATGGTCCTATCCATCAATTTTTAGCTGAAGGTGATACTAACATGGAAAACAATCCATTTGCAATCCACCATTTGTTGTACATTACCTGCTCATTACCAAAACAAGGATCACCAAAACAAGGATCACCTCTGCCTGATCATTACTTTGTCTTCGCCCCATTCTTTCTTTCATTTTCAACCGTGCACATGCACAATGAACTCCGACGCTATCATACCCTTCTGATCATTGGTGCACATCCGGTTTCCTCGCCTGAACTCAGTTCCACCACCAGAACTTCCATCACCCTAATATATCCCAATTCGACACTTCCACCAAAGTTTAAAAACCAACCATCTCACCAAAACAACTCACTCCACCACCCTGCTTTATGGATCCCCACCGAAATCTGACTCGAGTTGCTCGATGACCCCGCCTTTCATTTCCCCTTGGTGCACAACTCTATACCCCACCGTCGACAATGCAGTTTTTCGTTATTCCGACCCACCCAAACCATATATAAAACCCACTTTTGAACAATTTTCTTACAAATGTCCCCATCGAAAATTTTAGTTATATTTTTAAATCATACTTAATTCGATTTTGAACCACTTCCATATTTATATTCAGTCCTAATTTATACTAGAACTTTAGTTATGGATTTATAAATTTCTAGGAATGGATATGCTGTCAAATGACAGACATATATTTTGAACTCTGCTTTCATTGATTTCTTACATATATCCATCGTATACGTGTAAGATGTTTTACACTTGGTAGAAGTTTAGAAACTCTATTTCTGAATGAATATTTTATCTAACTCTAGAATAGATATTTAAGAAAGAACTATCAGAGTTTTCTTATTAGTATAATTATGCTTCTGTCTTTTGTATTCTTCTTGCTCAGGTGTTTTAGAACTGATTTCATTGATAAATCCTTCAACTAACTTGAATCATTTTACTCAATACAAAGGGTACATATCAGCATGAATAATACCATTTAAATCCTACTAGAATTGATAACAAAACAGTAGCGGGATGTAGGTTGTTTTATCATTTTTTTTATACTGTGCTTACTAGCTTTGCCAACATTTCAGATGAAAACATGATTATGTATTAAATCAAATAAGGTAGGCACACATAAACATACCACTGGATATGAAAATTAAATGGTAAAGAAGAGTTTACTCACCGATATTTAGCCCACTGTCTTGGCTACTTTCTCATTCTTCCCTCTCTGTTTCGCTCTGCTATTTAAGTTACTACCATTTCTAGTTTCCCTCTCTGACTCTCGGCCATTTTTATCTCAGGTTCCTTTTTGTTTTCACTTCTTTTTAATTGAACTAGTGTTTGTATTTGTGTGGTTTAGCATTGTATTTATAGGTGAAAAATGTTCAGGCTTTAAGTAAGGTAGGTCTCAATGTGCGGAGGTGCATCAGCAGTACTGGGTGACAGTGATATGTCTGTACCGATCCATGTCTTCATATGTGATCTAACTTATATACTCCATATACTACATACATAGTTTTGTAACATCTATGAGGTGATGTTGCGATGTGAAATTTCCCTTAAATGTTTTCAAAATTGCCTCAAAATGAAGCAGTCCTCCATGTGCTCGCTACTTACTATGAATATGTACATGTACTTTATACGTTTTCTAATCAAACTTGGCAACCAAAAAAACGACTAATTAAATGGATTTGATTTGTAGATTTTTGCATATGGAGAGATTTGCCTAAACCTATAGGGTATAGGTATATGCAGACTTATGCTTTTCATGCAAACTATTTTTCTTGCATTCCCTTTCCAACTTCAAACTTTGCTCGTAAGAAAAGTTAATGTCCCATGTTTTTTTTAATAAACCATAGACAAGTGGTTGTACATGAAAATCCTTTGAACACTTGCAAGTTTATAATTTCCTTTGTCAAATGCTATGTTTAGTCTATACTAGTCCTATGATTTGCTAGCCTACAATGATCAATATATGCTATGTCTAGATTAACTGACTATTTGATTTATGTCTTGCAGCTTTATTTCTTCTTATCACATTTTCATTACTTTCAACTTGCATATCATCCATTTGATTTACTTACATATTGTATTTTGTCTATATACATGTCATCATTGTCATGTACATAATTTAAATTCTCATATATGACTTATGTACATATATTATTTATTTTCATATTTTTATACACAAAAGAAGGTTGACTTAAATATTGGTTTTACACAATATATACTATTTGCTTTAATTAATATGTAATAGCTTTTTGAATTCTAAGTTCCTTGCTTATGTTAACTTGTATATATATATATTTAATTTAAATCATCATGTTAGAATTCACTTGCCTCTTTTCTATTTTGACTTGCTATCTTGTAAAATAATGAAATTTCAAAATATCATTACCATACGAAAAATTAGCAAAGAAAATTTTATTTGATTTGTTACTAAAATTCTATAATACAAGTGTTTACTAACAAGAGTTGGATTTTTCTTGTTTATAAAATAAATCCCGCGTTTTACTTGTTCGTATACCTATACGCTGATAAATACAATAAATTTGAATTATTACACATCGACACTTATAAAAAAATTGTTTATCTTGTATTTCTATAATATTTAAATTCATTTAAATTCAATTAACATTATAATTTATAGATTTAGATTATAAAATAAATCCAAAAACTGGGTCGTTACAATCTACCCAC
Source organism: Allium sativum (assembly GCA_030737875.1). NCBI lineage: Eukaryota > Viridiplantae > Streptophyta > Magnoliopsida > Asparagales > Amaryllidaceae > Allium > Allium sativum. The sequence goes on along the minus strand of CM060916.1, from coordinate 485,124,027 downwards.
CTTAAAAGAATTTCGTCCCCTAAATTAAAGAGTAACGAGGAAATTCTAGCTATATTCAAAATTATAGACTTATATCAACACATACATGGGTCATCCTCTATTAATTTCAGTAACAGGGTATCCAAACATACTGGTTATCTACAAAACGCTTCGGGAATCAAGACACAATAATTAACAATCAATCATAGTTACACTCACAACTTACGAATATCTGTTATTACCGTTGGAAAACATCTCCATTCCAAATCCACGCTTTACTGTTCTTCAAAATTTATCAGATCATAACCGTAAACCGGTAAGAAAACAACCCTCTAAGTACAACCCCGAAGACCGAAATCAACGTCTTATCAACACTCGGAAAATCATTTATTTCAAATAGCCCCAGTTAGGTTTAAATTCCTCGATTCCATATCTTGATTCTTAACAACCCCAATTACATCTGATTATAGTTGGAAATTAATTCCAAAACTCATTAGTTTGAGTCAAATCTGTTCAACTATACTTATCTGCTTCAAATTCACCTTTCAAACTCCAATCCAATTTAATTTTATTCACTTAACTTCAGTCAACACTAGTCTAGTCAGTTCACCTTTACTGCCTTAATCCGTTATGCTTGTCTTATTTAAATTGTCAAGTTCCTAAATCTAAATCCCCAGTTTTATTTCAAATCAATTAGAATATCATTTGAAATCACCTTTATTATTTTCAAAACCTTTGAATTTCCTAAGAAAATTTATTTTACTCAAATAACCTTCATCAAAAATCTTTCTAACTTCCGGGATTTACAATTCAAGTTCCGGTTTCAATTTAGTTTTGGGGTCATCCCAACAATTTCAATTTGGTTTTATATACCCATCTTAATATTAATACCATATTATAATAGCAACCATCACATCCATTTATAATAATTTCAGAAAATTACTCATTTATATCGGAATAAAATTTTTGGTAAAATTATTTCATCTACTCATCTTTTAAAACAATAATGTGTCGAATTATACTGTTTAAGAGTTTAGAAACACCTATCGATACAGTTTTAAATTTCGTATCGATCATAATCCATAAACCACTCAACAAACCAATCAAAACAATTTTTTATATTAATTTACTAATACGCACTCATATATATACACTCAAACTCAATCTAGCGTATTACTAACCCCATTTCTATCGAGCTACACCACAGAGCCAAGGTTATATTCTAAACCATTGCTCTGATACCAACTGTAACGACCCAAAAAGTTCCGATCTTGATTATTGATACTAATACGTTTCTCGTATCACATATCGACTAATCAACCATCAGAAATTCACAGATCGTCAATAGAAAGAATTTAGAGGGTGAGAAATAGAGAGAAAGAATTAAGTTAGAACATAAGAAAAAGAAGAACTTTAAAAGTTTCACCTTTCAAAATATTTCTCCTTTAAAACAAAATATTGATTTTCAAAATTTTCACCTTTAAATTAACTTTAAAAGTTTAGTAACCTTATTTTAACTATTCGATAAGTCATACTCAAAATCTCAAAATTTATAATTTCAGTGAATAGTGTTTTTGACCAAAATTGCTTAAACTGGTAAGTTAATAAAACTGATTTAAATAACTTAACTGATCATTATAATTTTTGAAATCGTATTTAAAAATGACTATTGTATTCAGAACCGTGGACGGTTATTTTAAATTCTTAAAAACTTGTATTTTCAAAATTTTAAACTGGTTCCAAAATTTCAGGCCGCTACAATCTCCCCTACTTAAAAAAAATTCATTCCCGAAAAGGAAGACTGAACGAAAGGTCGTTTTACTTAACCAACTCAGCCTTTATTCAACTTAATTTCTTTAACTTTTTTAGTTTCTAAGAACTTACCAATCAACTTCTAAGTCAATTCAACATTAAACTTGACTTGATTCAATTAAACTTCCATTCTCATATTAGTTTTATCATTACAATTAGTTAAACTAATTATCACACATCACAACCAGCAATCAATTGGTTAATTAACTTTCCAAATCTATATGTTGTCAAACATATATCTTTTATATACTTAAAGTATATTTTCACATTCAAATCACAAACATTAAACTCTAACTAAGTTTTTGGTTCTCACGCCAATCAACTGGAAATATATAGACATCCCACTTTCGAAACTCGAAAATAAACATTGATGATGCTTGAGCTATAACTAGAATCATCCTTTGGCGACTAGAATGTGATTCTATATCTACCCAGTATATTTAAGGCTTCGGATATACGTCGACTAGCCAGACGTATACTCAAATCTTCATATACTAGATAGTCCAAACTCAACATCAAATGAACACAAATCCTTATAATAAGATAATTTTTTTCATAATCAAATTCATTTATACATACGTATATATAAATTCATCTTCTCCCACATAGAATACTCTTCAAACTCATTCTAAGGCATTACTAATCATGTCTCTAATGATTCAGTCTTATAGGATATTACTAATCCCATCTCTGATGGATTATTTCATCTTGTTCTAATATATCGTAGCATTACTAACCCCATCTCTAATGAGTTATTCTTATAGGATAATACTAATCCCATCTTTGATGAATTATTTCATCATTTTCTAATATATTGTACCCTCAAAGCATTGTAAACCAGAGTTCTGATACCAAATGTAGTGACCCGAAAATCCTCGCCTTTCAAATCGACCATAAAACACACAGGTCCGATCCAAAAGTCAGAAATCCTCGGATTGTTATAGGATACGACACATCAAAAAACAGAATAAGAGAACATTTCATTGCTATTACAATAATTTTACAACAGAGCATAAGAATATATCATAGTATAGATAATCGATACACAACGAAAAAATATAAGAGTAATAAATTACATTACAGCGGAAATATAATTACATTCAACGGAAGACTATAAAAATAATCCAAAGCATAGCTCTAGCCAAAATCTAGGATCCTACCTAATAGACGTCTGAAAAACCAAAACTACTAGCTTCCCGTGTGGAAAATATGGGCACCAAGAGTTTAGTTGAGAAACATTAAACTACGAGTCAGTCATGGGACTGGTGTGAGAACTAAAACAGTTATAACACTTTATTTTTAAAGTTGGGCATTTTAAGGGACCGCGTTGTATAACATGGAATGGTTTTCCTCCACACGAATGTTAGTGCATAAAACAAATAATGTAATGCTTTTTGAAAAATGAAGCCATTATAATACTCAAGTCTCATCACACAATGCAATGCAGACCGGAGGATAGAGTTTTACCTTAAAATGGCCAAACATGCTTGATACGAGAAAATCTAAATCATTTGATATTATTATTAGTGTCTAAGTGTTGAAAATAATTTCGAAAATAAATGTATCAATCTTAGATGGCATAATACCCCATCCTATTATGTCGCCATATAGGTATACAACTGAAAACGTAGGGTTCGTATTGGAAGTTGGATTTCCATCAACGACCAAAGAAAATGATGTTCCTTATCCGATTTGGACCATCTCTAGAAAGATGTCCAGGACCACACGCATGTGACCCTTGGAGCGGAAGAGGTGGCCCACCAATTCCCCAATGAGTTTTGGTTACTCCTGAACAAAACGTTCCCCGGTCCTATTGCACTACAATTTGGTCTGTACGTTGACATCATCCAAGGTGTCTCAATTCCAACATCCACATAAGTAAATATGTCTGGTCTTCTTACCATGGCATCACTTTTAGCTAGAAGGAATCATATGTCCTTTCTCTGCTGTCCTTCATCCTATTTTCATCCATTCACAGGCTGTGAGGCTTGTCGAAGTCACGTCTCGACAAAGCTATGCTATATCAACCATGCTTTGATCATCATCCATAAAGCTCTGCTTTTCAACAAAATCTTTGATCTATCAGCATCTTGGCATGCCACACTGTCATCCCATACCATACAACTGATATCTATTAATATATAATCTCTAAGCTCATACGTCTCAGAGAAGGGTGTTAAGCTAATAGAATAAATTCTCCACCACTAAACATATATATATTCAGTAGAGGTCAATTAATATAACACAAAATATACGTCCATACACGTCCGTTCTAGGCCTGACCTAAACCAAGGGCCTTATTCCTCGTCCCCGAAGGGAGAGAGGCCCTTGCATATCCAGTCAATCTCCAAGTATGTCTGGACGACCACCACTTATAAGCCTTCATGTTTAGATAGCTCAATTTAAGGTTTATAAGCCTTTTCAGGATTATCGAGCTTTGCAAAAGTAATCACTCATATCGTTAGCCAATCCCCATTGTATTCATCCCATAAAGAAAAACTGGTCGTACTCCATATCTAACACCCCTCATGTTTCGGTAAGTTTAATTACGCCTTTTCGTTCCATATCTAATTAAATATTGATTAGAACTCTAACTTAGTTTAAGTTTCCATTTTTTTCAATCAAATCTTTACGGAAAAATTTATTAAAACTCCAATTTGAGAAATCATCTTTTCTTTAACAAGGTTAAAGAACAATTGTTATTTAAAACATCGCTCATGATAAACCCAAAATCAACTTCCATTCAAAATGTAATTTTCGTAGAAATCATATCAGTTCATAACTGATATAAATTTCCATATCAGACTAATATTATAAGAGGAATAACGGCAAAGCCTTTCAAATTCCATAAATAGAAAAGGTCTTCCTCCACGGAGGTTCATATTGATTATCGTTAAAGCGATTTCCATTCAATTCCAATTTAATTCATTAAATTGGATCTTAACTTTTGGAAATTCCATTAAATCTCGATTAAAAGATTTATTCTATAAATTTCCTTTCAGTTGGGTTTAACAACAGTGTTATTGAAGACATCATTCACGACAAACCCAAAATCCAATTTGATATCAAACACCAGGCTTTAAATGGAAATCGTATCGACTCATATTCAATATTTTTGACACCAACAGATATCGTATAGGGAATAACAATATTTCTATCTTCCAAACTCCTCACAACAGTATCCGTATAATTACGGAATTCAATACCGAAATATCCGAAGATTATTTCCATTCAAATCCAATGCAATTCGTACACCGAAAAACTTTGGTTATTTTAAAACCCTTTTTAATCCAATATTTTATTTTAAAATGTTGGATCACCTATTTACAGAAAAATTTGTCTGTTCTTAGGCAAATATCTTATGTCCTTTCAGTTCTTTCCACCCCTCACCTAACGGAAAAGTTTCCAGTTAGATCTCGCAGGTAGGTCTAGGCTGTACTCTTAGAAATCATTGCATATTCCTTTTGGTTCTTTACTTTAGTTTTTCAACAACTTATTCAAATAAAATATCTTTTATCTTTCCAAAACTTGGAATATTCCATCCAAAATCTTTTCGAATAATTTTTATGTTTTAACATAATTTATTCATATTTTTAATAATTTTTTATAAGGCCTTTATAGTCGATTTCCAATTTCGAGTCAAAGAGAAATGGATAAGAAATGCGCGTCTACTCCTACGGTTCCCAAGTAGCCTCGCTAGTATTGTCTCCCCACTGAACCTTCACTAATCACACTTCCTTATTTTTCAGTTGCTTGATCTCATGCTCTAGAATCCATGTAGGTGCTCGATGGACAGATGCCTCTCTTTATCTCCACATTCTTCAATTGGCTAGGCTCAACCACTATCGATGAATCATGTAAGCACTTTCGTAATTATGAAACATGAAATACGACATGTACTCCAGAAAGCATCTCGGGTAGTTGAGCTCTATATGCCATATGCTCAACTCTATCCACAAGAGATAATGGTCCTACGAATCCTGTAATGAATCGTATTTTACGTATCAGATGATCGTAAAAAAATTCTATTTAATTTTATGGGGGTGTGATGTTTCCATGATTTTTACCCAAAAAATTATAACCATTTTACCCCTATTACTTACTATTTTAGCCATAACCTTTGTTTAGCATTCAATCGGGTACTTTAATTGACCTCATTAGATCGGAATGGTGGTTGGTCATTCCGTAAAGTGGTCAGATTAAAGATTTGGTCCAATAGTGTAGAAAAAATCATTGTTTTAAGTTTCTGTTTCTATTGTCTAGGTCAATTAGTAGCTACTGGGCTGATTAGTGAGTCCATTAGTCTAATGACCTGAGATTATAAATAAGGGATGTAGAGAGAATTAGGGTTCTTCTCCTCATTCCACACATTAGGCTGAGCGTCTGCGAATCTCCGGTTCAACCTAATTTCTTTCTCGAATCATTCTATATTGGATCTAGAAGCAAGATCTACATCAAAGGAGATCAAATCTCACTGTTTTGCATTCAGGTCAAGTGTTTCTTACTCTCTGCTTTCTGGATTTAGTTTCATCCATATTGCACCGGATCTAAGTTTTGTGAGTGATAGAGATCTCTCACATGCCTACTACGAATTATATGTGTTAATTAGGTTAATCAAATGCCAAATACACTAATTTCACTCAAAAATTAGATCATACATGTTTAATTCAGATCTAGACGCTCTAGGATAATCTAATTTGAACATATATTATGAAATTCGATAGATCAATCATAGTTTATACGTGTTTAGCATCAAATTATGCTAGATTTGTAATTTTAATGCTATTGTATCATGTTCGTATGCGTTCATATGATTGCTCCTGATCGATATTGGATGAATTGCTATTTTATTGGTTTAGATGTATATTATGCATGATTTGTTTGTTTAGAATTGTATGTCGTAGGGTTAGAATAAAAATACAGAGCAAATCAAAGGTTTAGATGATTGGATTTAGACAAAAATTAGCAGAGGAGATCTGGAGTGTATCGTGATGGTACTTTGAAATTTTCACTCGAAAATATTCTAAGCACATGGACTGTACTGGTCCATAACCTATGGACTGGTGCAGATTCATCATGATCTGTCATGGGACGTTGAAACTTGGTGCGAGACATCTTGGGGCATAAGTAGGTCATGCACAAGGTTTGGTGATGATTGGATGAGCCAAAGTACAAACGCTCGATTAGTTGTCGATGGACCAACAGATGAAGCTTTCGGAAAGGCAGCTTGAGATGAGGATGAACCAGAGGGACATATTCGAGGTGGCAAATGAAGTGCTCCAACACTTAGCCTGGATTTGGCTAAGTTATGGACCGATACCGATCTATAAGGGATGACCCGGTACCGGTCCATCATGGTGATGAGTTGGGGGGCCAGAGGTCCTGAGGTGAGAAGCTGTGGTCTTCAGGAGAAAGTTGGTGGTCTTCATTAGTCGATATCAATTACGGGGTGGATGTTATCATTAATATGATGTTGATTCTTCGATTATGAACTCAGGCGACAGCGGTCAAAGGCCAAAGTGATAGACAACTCAATGTGGGATGATGCTACGAGAAAATGGACTGACTTGAATGGGACTCGAGCTAAGAAGTAATGGATTGACTCGAGTGGGACTCGAGCTAAAGGATAGAGTCATGGATGGCTTATATAATTGGAAGTGAAAAGGAATCATTAATAAGTCGACGGTTCTAGCGAGCTCGAACCGGGGTATTGTGGGGACGACTGTTAAAATATGAGATATCAAGCACCCTGGATCGCTTGAGAAGTGATCTAGTTGTCTTGGTAAGGCAAACACACGTGGGATATGTGGTAGTCAAACTAGAACAGGGTTTTTCAGTAGCCCTTGACGGATGGCAACAACCTATCTTTTAATATCATCGTATTCAAGACTTTAGTTGGTGATAAAAAGGTATTGTTTGCTATATATGCTAGGTTGCTTGTGTGTTCTCTTCTATTTTTTCTGAGTAGGCTATCACGTAGAATACTGAAGAGAAGTGGGGATTAGCAATCCTATTTTGACTAGTGTTTATTTTGTGTGTATGTGTAGCATATTTTAATGTGATCATTATGTGTTAACTCTTCAGTTGCAAGGACGACTCAGGTGAGACCTGAACAATCTATTATCGTATTATCATATGTAGTTGTATATATTCTTTTATCGCTTATACCAGATTGTTGTCTAACTCAAGGTTTTATGTTTCCTTTTATTACCTTGGGATGCTTATCGACGAGGTCGATGAGTAGACTAAGACATGCGTGAAACACCCCACCTCCGTTAGGGTCACTCACAAAGGGAATGCCCTAATTTTGGTGGAGGTTTATAAGTATAAGTCACAGATATACAAGACAGATATAAATACACATATTTTTAAACAACGGAAACAACAACAACTTTTATTTCATTAAAATACGTGTTACACAAACCACACCATAATTATCTTACAATACTTCCAAAAACATTACATTTCCATAACTGTCTTGATTAACAAAGAAGCATAAAACATAAAGTAAAGCAACAAAATCCCCATAATGATATCCAAAGCCATGATCCAAGCCAAAGAGATCCAAACCGTACATCTACTGTCTTCAAGCTTGCAAAAGAGTCTAACTAGGCTGAGTTGTTTCCTCCCTATGGACCGGGGGGGGACGAAAGAAAAGAAGACGAAAAGAAAAACGGAGTCAGAGATAAAGCCTGAGTAAATCTAGTGACTTTTCAGTATGAGAATAAGAAAAGGATATGATAGACATAAACTGAAAATAGGATAGTATCATAACTAAGGGAGTGTAGTCCAGAATCGAATATACTATCTAACCTACACCATATCTCTGCATTTAATAGTATTACTCTAACCGACACCCCATGCTGAGGGTGAAGTGATCCTTTTTGTTTTCTAAAGATCGGCTCCTACTCGTACGTGTGTCTTACGGCTACCCCAAGAAGTGTAGATACCTATGCTGGTCCCACCATGGGGTGTATCAAGACCCATGGTGGTGGACCCGACACAATTACTAGAAGGCATAGGATATACTACTGGTGCCCCCAGTGCCCTTCTTGTCTGCTCCGGAGTGCGTGCACGACCGCACACCGTTAGACCTACACTGTGCACCTAACATTGCCGTTATTTGACCGCTTACAACTAGCCCAGTAATCGTGGCCCACCCTGCTTAGTTTCAGGGTACCGTTGATACCTAAATTGGGTTACTGCTGAAACGGGTCCCTACGTTACCAGGGTTTTCTAGTCAAACATGTTAAGTGGTTAAGTGTATGTATATACCTAACCCCACCCATCAATATTTGTTAACATGTTGAATCTTTGGTTAAGTGTTTTTAGTCGACTTAACCCTACAACCTGTCCTTAGCCTTTTAGAGCACCGACCACTCACATTAGACAGATATCACTACGGTTACTAGATGTGCCGGTTGGTTCCGGGCAGGTTTACACCGTAGTTCAGTCTAACCTCGGGTCATTATTGGGCTCAATGTTTAACCACCCACATTGGATAGGTATTGTTGTGACTACTGGACAGCCGGGCGGGTCCGGGCAGGTTTATGTCACAACTCAATCCAACCTTGGGTTAAACATGTCGTCTTTTCTAGATTTACATATTTCATTATTTATGTAAATGTCATGTCGTCTTTTAATTTGGGTATAACAATTTATACCGCAAAAAATGTCACAGTCGTTGGCACGCGCCAAACATGCCAACGTATTTATTTATATCATGTTTTACACCCAATGCTATTACCCCCGTTTGTACGTACTAATGTTGGGCTCGACACAATTCAGCCCAACTTGATAAGCGTGAGAAAAGGGGAAATTCAGAACCTATAATATTTCTATGATACATAGAAGGTGTAGCGCATGAACTTGCAAATTGGCGTTAACATAAACATTGGAGCATGTGAACTTGCATTCAAATATGGCATACAACTAAATGGGTGTCACATAGGATGGCATATGTAGACTTATACAAACTTGGGTTTTAACATATTAACTTGGCATAACGTCGAACACAAAACTAGCATGTTGTAAATTAACCCAAAATGTCCAAATCTAATATATAGTCTATTTCTACATGAACTTACATTGTTTATGTAGCCCAAACTGCATTTAACATAGTTCTAATCATACTTGTAATGGATCTAAGATGTATACATAAGTTCTGAGTCATGTAGCATAAAGGATCTCAGATTTAGGGTGTGTTTACATAAGTATAGGACCCATGATATCAACATAAACATAAAGGGGATATTAACATAAACATGAGAGGGATCTAATCATAGACTTTGCCACAAAACTTGCAATTACCATCACTTTCATATACAAACGTATAATAAACTTGCATCGATCCATTTATGCCACAAATCAATTCACCAAAAATAATCACGATAGAAACATTACAATACACAAGATCTACATCATTACAATGATACAATTCTATTCCCAATTACATCGTATCACATCATAATTTTATTCAAATTCTGAAAGACCACTATACTTACAACGTGTGACGAATTCTTGTTTTCTGATTTCTGTTTTCTGAATTTGGAGATGCTCTCCTTTGGGTAGCAATTTGTTGATTGATTTGATTAGACTTTAGTTTGCTTCTTAGTTTGATTCTTGGCGGCTACGATCAACTCCTTCCAAACAGCATGACGACTCCTTTCTTATTTTCTTATGTGAATTAGTTGAGTCTTAGTGTGTATTTATAGAGTTTTCAAGTTAATTTGAGCCGTCAGATGCAAACAGGGAGGGAAATCAGACCGTACAGCACACCAGAGTCGAACCAGGGTCAGACCCACCTGGTCAGGCCGACCAGGCAAGTCGACCTGCAGGTCGACACCCAAGTCGACTGCGTAGTCGACCTAGGGGTGGGCCAGGTCGACTGCCCAGTCGACACTAGTGTCGACCTGGTCACTAGGCGGGAGTTTTCCCGCCCAACCCAGTTTGAACTCGAATTTCAGATTTTAAACATGATCTGAGCTGTTTTTTTTAATTCAAATTTATTCTGAAACTTCCGGAGGTCGTAACTCCTTCATACGGAGTCCGTTTCACGCAAACTCGGACTCTATCTTAACCAGAATTTCGAGACGAACGCAATGGAGTAAGCCATTTCCCTTAATTCTTTCATTAGAATTAATTATACTTTAATTTATGAATTTCACTGTCATAGAATATACGGGGTGTTACATTCTCCCCCACTTAAAAGGATTTCGTCCCCGAAATCTTCAAATTAGGAAGAATGTATATCCTACCATCCAATCGTCCATCTACTCAACCAACAAACACAGGCGTCCATTGTCCTTAAAGACTTCTAATGCTTTATGATCATATGCATTGTGTGTGTATATGTCCTTATCTAATGCAGAAATCAGGCGGTCCACTGATTCAGTTGACCTCCTAAATGCGAATCATGTAAGTGTCATGAATCCATCATGTATGCAAATTTTTCCTACTCATAATTCTACATGAGTGCACAACAATTCATACAAATGCGATAACCATATGATAACATATAAAATTTCAACCACATATGAACGAGAATACATATATGCATATGCAATATGAAGTGACTGAGCCGATCTAAAACCTAGAATGTGTGTGTATATGCATCCACGAGCAACCACTAGCAATCATTAGCAAACACTTGCAGCCATCATCCATAACATGTTTTCAAATACATGTTTGCATCCATTTACTTTCTACCTAAAGAGTTAGGAAAAGGACCAAGGAGATATATCTAAAAGATAGATAAAGCATAACTTAAGGAAAAAGAGGGATCAAAGATGTACCCTCAAAAAGAAAAGGGTAGGCAGCACGTACTCTGTCCTTAGTTTCCCAAGTCGCGTCTTCCTCGGCGTCGCTCCACTGAACTTTGACGAGCTTGACTTCGCGGTTGCGTAGCTTTTTCACTTCAGTTCCTAAGATGCGTGTTGGAACTCTTCTCACAGTTGCTTCACGTTCCACCTCGGCTTCTTCTAGAATGCTAGGCTCTACTATTTCAGCAGACTCGTGTAAACACTTCCGGAGGTGAGAAACATGAAAGACGTTGAGAACTCCGGCCAGTCTCTCGGGTAGCTCTAATCTCTAGGCCATCTTCCCAACCTTCTCGATGGTAGGAAATGGTCCTACAAACCTTGGTGCTAGCTTTCCAGTGGATCCAAAGCGAACGATGTTCCTTAGAGGAGATACCTTAAGAAAAACTCTGTCCCCAACCTCAAACTCAAGGTCGGTCCTTCTCTTGTCGGCGTAGGATTTCTGTCTATCTTGGGCCGTCTTCATCCTTCTTCGAATCAAGTCCACTTTTTCTGAAGTTTCTCCGATCATGTCTGGACCAAGAATAACCTTATCTGTAGACTCCCACCAACAAGTTGGTGACTTGCACGGTCTTCCATACAATGCTTCGAAGGGTGCCATGCCTATGGTAGCTTGGAAGCTATTGTTGTAAGCAAACTCCACTAAGGGAAGGTGATCCTCCCATGTCCCTCCAAAGTCTAGAACGCAAAGTCTCAAAAGATCCTCTAAAACTCTATTCACCCTTTCTGTCTGTCCATCGGTGTGGGGGTGATAGGCCGTGCTCAAACATAACTATGTGCCTACAGCTTCTTGCAAACTTCGCCAAAACTCGCTTGTGAAGATAGGGTCTCGGTCACTAACAATGCTTGAGGGTATCCCATGGAATCGAACTATCTCCTTGATGTAAAGAGACGCTAGGGATGAGGCGGTCCTTCTACTCTTGACAGGTAAAAAGTGGGCGCTCTTTGTAAGCCTATCCACTATTACCCAAATGCTAGTATTGCCCCTTCTCGACCTAGGCAGCCCATCAACGAAGTCCATTGAAATGCTATCCCACTTCCACTGTGGGACCTCTAGGGGATGAAGCAGTCCTCCAGGCTTTTTCTGTTCCACTTTAACTTGTTGGCATACCATACACTTAGAAACGAAATCTGCCACGTCCTTCTTCATGCCGTTCCAAAAGAAAACTCTTTTCATGTCCTTATACATTTTGTCTCCGCCTGGATGTATTGTCATCTTGGAACGGTGTGCTTCCTCGAGAACCTTCTTTATCAACTCCTTTGCTTGTGGAATGCATAGTCTTCCGTCGCGTCTCAGCCAGCCTTTATCATCAATAGAGTATCTACTGAGGTGACTAGAAGTCTCACCCTTAATTAGTTTATCAACCACTTCGACTAGCTGAGGGTCCTCACGTTGTGCCGTCCCTATTGTGTCTAAAAGAGTAGGGCGCACCTCAAGAGATGCTAACAAACCCGGTACGAAATCAGAGGAGGGCCTAAAGTTAAAACTGGCTATATACTCTAGGCTTTGCCTTTCTACAAAGAGTGGGCTTAGGGTCAGTTTCTTTCTACTCAAGGCGTCTGCCACCACATTGCCCTTGCCCGGAGTATAGGAAATCTCGAAGTCATACGAGGCAAGAAACTCCATCCATCTCTGTTGCCTCAAGTTAAGATCTTTCTGCGAGAAAAGATATTTCAACGATTTATGGTCAGTGTAAAGTTCGAACTTCTCACCTAGGAGATAATGTCGCCAAGACTTAAGTGCAAAGACGATGGCGGCTAACTCAAGATCGTGGGTCGGGTAGTTCTTTTCATGAACTTTCAATTGCCTTCCACCATAAGCTACTACCCTCCCTTCTTGCATCAAGACAGCGCCTAGCCCTATCCCACATGCATCTGTATAAACTGTGAACATCTTGCTTCCGTCTGGCAGAGTCAGGACTGGGGCTGTTGTAAGAGCCCTTTTTAGGCGTTGGAAAGCCAACTCGCAATCCAAGTCCCAATTGAACACTAGATTCTTCTTTGTCAGCCTTGTGAGTGGAGCTGAGATTTTCGCAAAATCCCTTATGAATTTTCGGTAGAAGCCTGCCAGTCCTAGAAAACTTCGGACCTCAGTTGCATTTTTTGGTGCCTTCCAGTCTTGCACCGCAACTACCTTCGCGGGGTCTACGGCCAGCCCTTCTTTAGATACTACATGCCCAAGAAACCTTACTTCTTCTCTCCAAAAGTGGCATTTTGAAAATTTCGCATTTAACTGATGTGCTCGGAGAGTATCCATGATTTCCTTTAGATGTTGAGCATGCTCTTCCTCACTCTTTGAAAAGATCAAGATATCGTCCACGAAGACAACCACAAACTTGTTGAGGAATTCTCTGAACACTCTGCTCATTAGGTCCACGAAATAAGCGGGTGCATTTGTCAGGCCGAAAGGCATGACAAGCCACTCAAAGAAACCGTCTGGGGTTCTGAACGTCGTTTTATCAATACTATCTTCAGCCACTCTTAGCTGATGAAACCCAGTTGCTAGATCAAGTTGGGAGAAAACCGATGCATCTACAAGCTGATCAAACAAATCGTCGATTCGGGGAAGAGGGTACCTATTCTTCTTGGTCAATTTGTTTAACTCCCTATAGTCAACGCAAAGGCGAAGCGAACCGTCTGCTTTGGTAGCGAATACCACTGGAGCACCCTATTTTGAAATGCTCCTTCGAATGAACCCCTTCTCGAGAAGTTCTTTAACCTGCTTACTGAGTTCCTTTCACTCTTTAGGAGCCATATGTCTGACAGGTAAAGCTACGGGCTTTGCGTTATCCACAAGATAGATTCGAAAGTCTATTTCCCGCTTCGGAGGTAAGCCTTTCACCTCCTCGAAGACATCCAGATATTCCCGGACTACTCTAACCGACTGCAAATTCTCGTCAGAAGCATCAAGCGACTCTAGATAACTAAGCATAACAGCATTCAAAGGATTACAGGAAATTTCTAGAGTGTTACCAAGCCGAGTCAAGAGTCTAACTACTCTTTTCTCACAATCAAGAATGGCACCGTTACTGGATAACCAGTCCATGCCTAAGATCAAACCATATCCCGAGAAGCCTAGAACAAAGGCATTACAACTAAACTCAACACTGAGAATAGACATTTTCAAACCCAAACAAACCATTGACAAGTAAGTGGAGCCCCCAATTGGATTTGAAACTACTAAGGGATCCTCAACCATACTAGTGTCTAGATGCAGAGACTCTACTAAAGCAGATGAAATAAAGGTGTGTGATGCACCAGAGTCAAAAAGTGTGCGAACTGGATGATCATAAAGATAGACTACACTTTCTACAGAAATATTACTACCTCGCTCCTTTGAAGGGGATGTCAGAGCATGAACTTGTCCCCCTGAAGTAGATCCAGCTTTCTGTCCCTGTCCTTTCTTCTTTGGGCAATCCTTAGCTTAGTGCCCAGTCTCTCCACAATGAAAGCAACCACCCATCTTTGCCTTCTTCTTCCGGCAGTCTTTCTCTATATGCCCAACTATGCCACATAAATGGCACTTTCTCTTCTCACGGGACTTCTTGTTCATTCCTCCTTTCTTAAAGTCTGTCTTCTTAGCCTGTAAACCTTCTTTCTTTTCCTCAGCCTTAGTCTCCTTCTTGCCGTGGTCTTCCTCATGTAGCAACGCCATGTCCACCAAGCTTTCATAAGTCGCTCCCGTGGACACATGGGTCATGGCAAGGCTGTGTATAGGTTCGTTCAGACCTTTGACGAAGCGAAGAGCCTTCTTGTGTTGGGTATTTACTAAGTCCAACCCAAATCTGGCCAGCTGATTAAATTGATTGACGTACTCCCTGACTGTCATGCTTCCCTGTTTAAGATTCAAGAACTTCTCTATTTGCAGGCTCCTTTCAGCTTGGGAGAGGAATTTCAGTTCGAACCTTGTCCTAAAATCATCCCAAGTTTCCACTGCCCTCTGAGCATTAGTGATCTCCCACCAATAGGAAGCTTCATCTTTGAGCAACCACGCTGCTAGCTGTATCTTTTGCCTATCATAAACTCCGAAGATGTCAAACAGATCCTCAGTCTCCTTTAGCCAATTTCTTGCTCCTACGAAAGGCTCAGTTCCATGGAAGTCCTTTCCACCCATAGATTTGAAGTCTCTACATGTTTTGGAAAAAGCATCTCCAAGAGGAGGGGCAGGAGGAGGAGGAGGAACCGCTGCCACTGGAGGAGGAATGTTTGCTGGGCCCGCGTCATTGGCCCTTGCTTCTAAGTACCTCCTAAACCAGCCGGGTATCGTTACTCCTTCAGGAAGGTTAAGGTCTCCAGACATGCTGAAACAGAAAGGAAAGATTCAAAACGAAGGATAGGGAGAGATAACGTACATGGCTTCGGGGGATTATGCCTTTTAAAATATAACACTTTTTTTCTTTTTTTTCTTGAAAAGAAATGCTTCTTTAAACTTTCTTATGAAAACAATTTCAAAAACTTTTATCTTATCTGGTAAACCTATGCTCTGATACCAAGTGAAACACCCCACCTCCGTTAGGGTCACTCACAAAGGGAATGCCCTAATTTTGGTGGAGGTTTATAAGTATAAGTCACAGATATACAAGATAGATATAAATACATATATTTTTAAACAACGGAAACAACAACAACTTTTATTTCATCAAAATACGTGTTACACAAACCACACCATAATTGTCTTACAATACTTCCAAAAACATTACATTTCCATAACTGTCTTGATTAACAAAGAAGCATAAAACATAAAGTAAAGCAACAAAATCCACATAACGATATCCAAAGCCATGATCCAAGCCAAAGAGATCCAAACCGTACATCTACTGTCTTCAAGCTTGCAAAAGAGTCTGACTAGGCTGAGTTGTTTCCTCCCTGTGGACCTGGGGGGGGGACAAAAGAAAAGAAGACGAAAAGAAAAATGGAGTCAGACATAAAGCCTGAGTAAATCTAGTGACTTTTCAGTACGAGAATAAGAAAAGGATATGATAGACATAAACTGAAAACAGGATAGTATCATAACTAAGGGAGAATAGTCTAGAATCGAATATACTATCGAACCTACACCATATCTCTGTATTTACTAGTATTACTCTAACCGGCACCCCATGCTGAGGGTGAAGTGATCCTTTTTGTTTTCTAAAGATCGGCTCCTACTCTTACGTGTGTCTTACGGCTACCCCCAAGAAGTGTAGATACCTATGTTGGTCCCACCATGGGGTGTATCAAGACCCATGGTGGCGGCCCCGACACAATTACTAGAAGGCATAGGACATACTACTGGTGCCCCCAGTGCCCTGCTTATCTTCTCCGGAGTGCGTGCACGACCGCACACCGTTAGACCTACACTGTGCACCTAACATTGCCGTTATTTGACCGCTTACAATCAGCCCAGTAATCGTGCCCCACCATGCCTAGTTTCAGGGTACCGTTGATACCTAAATTGGGTTACTGCTAAAACGGGTCCCTACGTTACCAGGGTTTTCTAGTCAAACATGTTAAGTGGTTAAGTGTATGTATATACCTAACCCCACCCATCAATATTTCTTAACATGTTGAATCTTTGGTTAAGTGTTTTTAGTCGACTTAACCCTACAACCTGTCCTTAGCCTTTTAGAGCACCGACGACTCACATTAGACAAATATCACTACGGTTACTGGATGTGCCGGTTGGTTCCGGGCAGGTTTACACCGTAGTTCAGTCTAACCTCGGGTCTTTATTGGGCTCAATCTTTAACCACCCACATTGGATAGGTATTGTTGTGACTACTGGACAGCCGGGCGGGTCCGGGCAGGTTTATGTCACAACTCAATCCAACCTCGGGTTAAACATGTCGTCTTTTCTAGATTTACATATTTCATTATTTATGTAAATGTCATGTCGTCTTTTAATTTGGGTATAACATTTTATACCGCAAAAAATGTCACAGTCGTTGGCACGTGCCAAACATGCCAACGTATTTATTTATATCATGTTTTACACCCAACGCTATTACCCCCATTTGTACGTACTAATGTTGGGCTCGACAAAATTCAGCCCAACTTGATAAGCATGAGAAAAGGGGGAATTCAGAACCTATAATATTTCTATGATACATAGAAGGTGTAGCGCATGAACTTGCAAATTGGCGTTAACATAAACATTGGAGCATGTGAACTTGCATTCAAAATTGGCATACAACTAAATGGGTGCCACATAGGATGGCATATGTAGACTTATACAAACTTGGGTTTTAACATATTAACTTGGCATAACGTCGAATACAAAACTAGCATGTTGTAAATTAACCCAAAATGTCCAAATCTAATATATAGTCTATTTCTACATGAACTTACATTGTTTATGTAGCTCAAACTGCATTTAACATAGTTCTAATCATACTTGTAATGGATCTAAGATGTATACATAAGTTCTGAGTCATGTAGCATAAAGGATCTCAGATTTAGGGTGTGTTTACATAAGTATAGGACCCATGATATAAACATAAACATAAAGGGGATATTAACATAAACATGAGAGGGATCTAATCATAGACTTTGCCACAAAACTTGCAATTACCATCACTTTCATATACAAACGTATAATAAACTTGCATCGATCCATTTATGCCACAAATCAATTCACCAAAAATAATCACGATAGAAACATTACAATACACAAGATCTACATCATTACAATGATACAATTCTATTCCCAATTACATCGTATCATATCATAATTTTATTCAAATTCTGAAAGACCACTATACTTACAACGTGTGACGAATTCTTGTTTTTTGATTTCTGTTTTCTGAATTTGGAGATGCTCTCCTTTGGGTAGCAATTTGTTGATTGATTTGATTAGACTTTAGTTTGCTTCTTAGTTTGATTCTTGGCGGCTACGATCAACTCCTTCCAGATAGCATGACGACTCCTCTCTTATTTTCTTATGTGAACTAGTTGAGTCTTAGTGTGTATTTATAGAGTTTTCAAGTTAATTTGAGCCGTCAGATGCAAACAGGGAGGGAAATCAGACCGTACAGCACACCAGAGTCGAACCAGGGTCAGACCCACCTGGTCAGGCCGACCAGGCAAGTCGACCTGCAGGTCGACACCCAAGTCGACTGCGTAGTCGACCTGGGGGGCCAGGTCGACTGCCCAGTCGACAATAGTGTCGACCTGGTCACCAGGCGGTAGTTTTCCCGCCCAGCCCAGTTTGAACTCGAATTTCAAATTTTAAACGTGATCTGAGCTGTTTTTTTAATTCAAATTTATTCTGAAACTTCCGGAGGTCATAACTCCTTCATACGGAGTCCGTTTCACGCAAACTCGGACTCTATGTTAACCAGAATTCCGAGACGAACGCAATGGCGTAAGCCATTTCCCTTAATTCTTTCAATAGAATTAATTATACTTTAATTTATGATTTCACTGTCATAGAATATACGGGGTGTTACATTGCGTCTGGTTGGTGATGCTGATATTGTGTGATGATGAACAAGAGGTTGGTGTATTACTATTCCTATTATATAGCTATTTGGATGATTTTTGCTTTTTTTCTTGTTATATACTCCAATGAGGGATGTAGTGAGGGTTAATGTATTCAGATATTCAGTTGCTGAGAGGTTTTGTACTTGATATTCTAAGATTTTATGGAGATGGGATTTCGTGCTTTGTTATGCTTCACTACTATATCTTATTGTATTTTTTGCTATTATATATTATACATGCGTTGTTAGTTATACGACAGGTTTTGTTTTACTTGACTTTCCTTGATGATCATCCCATATCAGCCTGGCATGTCAAGCAACACACTTTTCCCTATACCCAGTGCAGGAGGTACGAGGTTGTTGTCACACTTGGTAACAGAGCATTAGTTAATTGATTTTACCTAAAGTTCGAGAGCGTAAAGCGTGTGAGAGACGTACTTGTAATTTCACACTTGTGCACCATTGCGGCCTTTCTCTAATATGGAATGATCATTCTTGTTTCAGATAAAGAACAAGTCTTGAAATACGAGGAACGTTTCTTGGGATAAGTACTGGAGGGTAGGCGAGATTACTCAGTCGGAAGCTTCTGTAGCTGCACCGATTTTCCTACTATGTTGAAGTCCATGATGGAAGAGATCATGAGGAGGAATACCACTCTAGAGGCGCTAGTAGATGGTGGTGCTCCTGTGCAGGCACTGAGGGTTGTCAATTTCTCCAAGCTGTGTAAGGAATATTCTTATTTAGGTGGCAAGCCATTTAGTGGGACATAGTTTACAATTGAAATGTAGAATTGATTGGGTACTTGTGTTTGCATCTTCGAAGATTTAGGTATCGATGATACGATGAAAAGGAAGCTCACGTCGAGGCAGCTTCAACGACGAGCAATGGATTGGTGGAACTCCATTACTCTTGGGACACTAAAAGACTAGATTTCTAGGAATCAGTGTAAAAATAAGTTTGAGGTGAAGTTCATTTCTACGGTATAGAAGTCGATTCTCTTTAAGAGTTTGTGCTGGAGTTTGAAGCTTTATCGAAATATGCTCATTCTTATATTGAGACTCAGTACCAGAAGAACGAGAAGTTTATTATAGGATTTGATGAGTGTCTTAGAAAGAAGTTAGTGGATCATATTGAGGATGCGTATATGAAGTTAATTGAGAAAGATTTAAGGCTTGAGAGTTTGTTCCCAGATAAATGTGGAGTTGTTGCTTAGAGTAAAGAGGAGCCAAGCCACAAAAAGGTCGTGGAAATAAGAAAAGGTGGAATGGATAGAGGAAGCAACAACAGCAAGGGAGGAGTGGCTAGAACAACAATCCTAAGGGTGAGTTTACCTACTTCAACTGTCCGGAGAAGGGCCATTATTCGAACGATTGAAAGGCTCCTAAGGCATAAAGGAAATGTTATAACTGTGATAAGACTAGGCATTTGAGGAAGAATTTTCGGGAACTACCAAGGGATAAGCAGGTTGTGAAAGCATATGCATTGGATGTTATCTTGTCTTCTTCAAGAGCTCCGACTGTAGCAGAGAAAGGAAAGGGTCTTATTGTGCAAGGTATGCTTTCTGTCAGAGATGTTTCAGTTTGAGTTTTGTTTGATACTAAAACATCTCATTCTTTTATTTGTAATGAGCATGTGTTCAAGCTAGGTTTAGAACCTGAGATTGTTGATAGACCATTGGTCGTGACTATCCAGTAAGGTGTCTTTTATTCTTTGTATGTTTTGTCATAATCTAGTTTATCGAGTCATGGTTGCTCTTTTGTGTGTGATTTCTTTGTTTTGAACTTTGCTAGGTTTGGGATTATTCTGTGTATGGGTTGGCTCAAGAGATATAGAGATATAGTTGATTGCAAGATGCTTGAGGTGACGATCGAGAATGCAAAAGAGAGAATGGTTGCAATACACTATCTGCAAGAGGACGGGCTCCAAGTCATCATTTATATCTGTTTTCAATTCCAGAAGACAGATTGTTATTGGTGTCGATCATTCGAGAGTTTTATGATGTCTTTGATGAGGTCAAAAGACTGCCATCGCAAAGGGAATTTGAGTTCCATATCGATTTATTGGATTGAGACGGACCTATTATTATGTGTCTTAGGCACATGGTGCCTAGGGAACAACGAGAGTTAGAGATGCAAGTAAATGATCATTTGAGTTAAGGGTCCACTCGGAGAAGTGTACCAGAGTGGGGTGCACTGGTTGTATTAATTTGCAACCAAGGCTGATGGATCATTGAGATTGTGTGTGGATTATCATGAGCTGAATAAGGTGACCAAGAAGAACAAGTATCCATTGTCGAGAATCGATGACTTGTTTGATCAGCTTCTGTAACAACCCGCCCGGAATGGGCCTAAATTCCAATCCATCAAAGGCTCATCGAAACTTAAAGCCATTCTAAATGGATAGTTGGTTCCTATAAGGAAATATTTTAGATGTAATAGAGTAGACTAAATCAAAATTGGAATCTCACACAGTGGAAGGGGTAAAATATAATAATATGAAATAGACGTACCATAAATTGATAACCATATAAATGTTGGTTACAACGTGTTTCAACTGTCATAAAAGGTACATTAATAATAATTATTCCAATAACATAACAACAATCATAATATTGCCGTAAATAATAATTAATAGATACACACCCTCCTTCTTCTGGCTCTACACCCTAAAGGCATCATTGATCCCATGTCTCCACCTATTAACCTGTTTATACATTATGAGGAAGGAGGTCAGAACCTAAAGTTATGGTAAATGAGAATCACATAAAATTTAAGGAATGACCATTCATGTATTTGGCAGTATAAATTCTTCACATTATGTCTACGCAGTTCGACACATAATCAATAATATTTATTTATGAGGTGGACTACCCTACAGCCACTTAAGGCCTACACCGCTTATCTAAGGGTAGATTCTCTATGATCATTTCCCTCAGAGGAGGACTACAACTGGTAACTTAAAGCCATCACTTTATATTTATTCTTGGATGGATTCCCACTATCACTTAATACCCTATGGCGGACCCTAGTCACTTAAGACCCGTCTTATAATCGTCAACGCTATTAAATATTCTCTCCATCGTAATACAAGAAATAGTAATCTACCACTTAATACTGGGTTAAGGTAAACACCCATCATCATTTAAAACCCCTCCGGCGGACCCATGCATTACTATTTAATGGGTATTATGGGTGAACTCCTAGCCACTTAATACTTTCCATTGTCAGGCGGTCCCCCGTACATGATTGGCGGAACTCGTAGTAGCCCATCCTGAGGTCATCCCTCTCAGCCTCTAGATAAGAAGCGAGCACTTCCGGAGAACAACCCTACTCATCCTCCATTGTTTTACTAGGACATTTAATACCATATAAGAGAAAGGAAGACCTAATGACACCATTTAAGACCTAACAAGGATGGGTCCTATGACTCTGGTCCAAAACCAATGAGTAACCTTAGGAATGGACCTAGTCCTAACCACTTAATACCCAACAAGGTAGGTCAACCACTTAATACCTTCTCATGGTAGGCCTACTTCACACACACACACACACATACACACATACACACACACATACAAATATATATATATACTCGAACACACTAGACATCTCACATTAAACCGACCACTTGTAGATGTTAGATTTGTCGGGTGATTCCGGGTTGCCTTTTACTATAAGTTGGGCTTAACCTAACATCTTAGTGTAATAATAATAATGGTCCATGAAACCTAGACCTCAAATATTAACCTATCTTACTTGTAGATGTTGGATATGCCGGTCACTTCCGGGCAGGCTTCTACAATAAGTAATGGTTAACCTCGTGTATTTGCGTCATTAATTATAAATAAAAACGTTAACACACACATATAAATTTCCTATGGGGACATTTAAATTTCTAATTACCTAATTTAAGCATTCTCAGTACGTATTTGATACATATTAAAATTATGTTAATTTTGCTATAAATATATAGTAATAATTGAGGAATAATTAATGCGTACGTAAAGGAAACATCCTAAGTCGTTTGAAATGTCAATCCCAATAACATAACAAAGGTATACAAGTTTATTTCTCTAATTTCTCCAACCATAAAATATATTTTACAAACTTGTTTTATTAATAACTTCTTCATACGGACTCCATCTTCGATAAATAAAATATGAAAATGGATCAGAATCTCGCCATAAATACAATAGTAATGTTTTTTAAGCCCAATTCTTAATTATTCAAAATTATTATTTTCATCCCACTAATAATTTATTATTGGCTATATTTAATTTAATTACCTAGGTCTATTTAGGGTATATTTTATGGAGTGTTACAGTTTCACAAAGCCAAGGTGTTTTCCCAAATGGATTTAGCTACGGGATTTCACCAATTAAGAGTAACTAGGGATAGTGTGCCAATGACTGCTTTTAGGACACCATCTAGATTTTATGAGTGGCTATTGATGTTGTTTGGATTGACCAACGTGCCATATATTTTGTGGACCTTATGAATCAAGTTTTTGAAAATCAATCGAATAAGTTTGTGCTTGTGTTCCAGGATGATATATTGGCTTACTTCAAAACTAAGGAGGAACACATGACAAGTTTGAGAATCATTTTAGAAATCTTGCGAAAGCATCAGGTGAGAGCTAAGTTTTCGAAGTTCCACTTCTACAAGGAGGAAGTGAGATTTTTGGGTCATGTCGTATTGGGACAAGGATTAGTGTGGATTTCACTAAGGTGGCAGCAATTTAGGATTGGTATCAACCTAAGAGAGTTACATATGTTATAACTTTCCTTGGGTTAGCTAGATATTATCGGCAATTATCAAGGACTTTTCAAAGATAGATACACCACTAACTTGATTGACAAAGAAGAATCAGGTTTTCGCATAGGATGCGAAGTGTGAGCATGCTTTTGTGGTCTTGAAAGAGAGACTGACAAGTGAACCTTATTGGTTATTCCGAGTGGAAATGATGAGATGGTTATGTATACCAATGCATGTGGCACTGGATTGGAAGCAGTGTTAATACAGAAAGATAAAGTTGTGTCTTATGCGAGTCGATAACTGTAGCAACATGAAAGGACTTACACGAATCATGACTTGGAGTTAGCAACTATAGTTTTTCTCTGAAGATATGGAGGCATCATTTGTTAGGAGTTAGATTTGAGTTATTTACGGATCATAATTCATTGAAGTATCTTTTCTCCCAGAAGGATTTGAATCTCCGGCAGCAGCAGTGGTTAGATTTCTAGCATCCTATAATTTTTGTATAGCCTATACACTAAGAAAAGGAAACACATTGGACAATGAGTTGAGTAGAAGACATACGAGTTTGGGAGCCATGTTTACTGAATGTTAACACCTTGAGTATTTGGCTGAGTTTGATTTTAGGCCTAACTGTGAGTTAGAGCTTGAAATGTTAACAAGCTTGTCGATTAGACCTCCTCACATCGAAAGGATTAGAGAGAGCCAGAAGCGAGATGCTAAGCTTATTAAGATCATTCATAAATAGGAAATGAGAGTTAATTCTGAGGAACAGAAGAGTTACGAAGTCGATCAAGATGGTTGGCTTCGCAAGGATGGAAGATTGGCCATTCCTGACATAGATGGATTAAGAGACGAGGTTCTGGGAGAATGTCATCGCTCTAAGTTGACTATTCATCCTGATGGTAAAAAGATGTATCGCGATATGAAGAGGTTTACTACTGGAAAGTCGTGAAAGGGGATGCCATAAGGTTTATTTCGAAGTGTATAAACTATCAGTTAGTTAAAGGCGAGAAGAGAGCCAACAAGGGTTAATGTAGTCATTAGAAGTTCCTGTGTGGAAGTGGTAAGATTTTTCGATAAATTAGGGAGGACTAAGGCAGGATATGATGGTATATGTGTTATCATGGATTGATTGACCAAAAGTGCAACGTTTGTTCTTGTCAAATCTACTAAGATGGCATCTAAGTTGGCTGAGTAATATATTAAGTGGGTAGTTAGATTCCATGAAATACGTAAGAGTATAGCAAGTGATCAAGATCTCTTATTTGCCGGTGGACTCTGAAGAGTTTCCAACATGCATTAGGTACCGGATACATATGAGTACAACTTATCATCCTCAGACCGATGGTTAGGCAGAGAGAGTCAACCAAGTATTTAAAGATCTTTTGAGGGCTTGTGTATTGGATTTTGGAGGATAATGGGAAGACCACCTGCATCTTGTTGAGTTTTCCTACAGTAACAATTATCAATCGAGTATTGATATGGCATTGTATGAGGTGTTGTATGGTAGACCATGTAATTAACCTTCTTATTGGTTAGAGATTGGAGAAAAGTTAGTACTTGGATCAAAAATGATAAGAGAAATGACAGATAGAATTGAAATCGTTTGATGATGAATGAAGGCATCTCGGGATGCTAGAAGATTTATGCCGTTAAGAGAAGGAAGTATTTGGAATTATTAGTAGGAGACCTAGTAATTGTTAATGTTTCACCTTTGAGGAATGTTAATAGATTTGGAAGGAAAGGCAAGTTAGCTCCGAGATTCGTAGGGCCATTTCCGATTATCGAGATTATTGGGAAGCTTGCTTATAGATTGGATCTACTTAAGAGGATGGATGGTGCGCACAATATTTTTCATGTTTCGTATATGCGGAAGTTCGTGCACCACTCGAGCTTGATAGTATCCCCAGATCAGATGGAAGACTTAGAGGTAGAGAGGAAGTTTCTCGACCTCGTAACCCGCTTCAGTAGGAGACTTAGTAATTATTAAGGTTTCACATTTAAGAAATGTTATTCAATTTGGAAGGAAAGGAAAGTTTGCTACGAGATTCTTTAGGCCATTTCCGATTATCGAGCTTATTAGGAAGCTTGCTTATAGATTGTTTCTAGCTGAGAGGATGTATGTTGTGCACAATGTTTTCCACGTTTCATATCTACGGAAGTTTGTGCACGACTCGAGTTTGATAGTATCCCTAGATCAGATGGAATACTTAGAGGTAGAGCTAGAAGTTTCTAGACCTCGTAAGCTGCTTTGCATCATTGGGAATGACATGAAGCAACTTATGAGGAAGTTTTTTAAGCTAGTCAAGGTACAATGGGGTGAGGACGATGACGATTGCACATGGGAAACAGAAGAGAAAACGTGTACGATCCATCCAGAACTCTTCGAATGTCATGTCCCATATATTGTGTCTTACTTGTACCATTATGTCTTGTACTATTAGAGTTCTACATGCTAGGGTGGGATTTTGGTTGGATGTATTGTTGGGTGCTAGATTGATTACTCGTGAATGGTAGGCATGAGGTACAATCTTTTCACTCGTGCTTGCTAGGAATTTCAGGGGCGAAAATCCTGAAGGGGAGAGAATGTAACAACCCATATTTTATGTATCAGTGGATCGTAAAATAATTCTATTTAATTTTCTAGTGGTCGAATCATTCTTGTACTTAATATGTTGTTCATGGGGGTGTGAGATATGTCCATGATTTTACCGAATTATTTTGACCTTTTTACCCCTATGCCTTGATGTTTTAGCCATAACTTTTGTTTGGGACCAAATCAGGTGTTGCAATTAGTCTCATTGGATCTGGATGATGGTTGTCCATTCCATAAGTGGTCACATTAAATATTTCGCCTAGTAGTTTAGAAGAAATAGTTGTTTTAAATTTATGTTTTTGATGGCCAGGACAATTAGCTACTAATGGGTTGATTAGTGAGCTCATTATTCTAGTGACCTGAGATTATACATAAGGGCAATGAGGAGATAATTAGGGTTCTTCTCCTCATTCCACACATTAGGTTGAGCGTCTGCGAATCCCCAATCCAACGTAATTTTGCCTAACCTTAATTTCTTTCTCAAATCATTCTATGTCACATATAGAAGCACGATCTACATCAAGGGAGATTGAATCTCGTTGTTTTGCATTGAATTCAAGTGTTTCTTAGCTGTCTCTTCGCTGTCCACATTTATTTTCATCCATATTGCATTGGATCTAGGTTTTGGTGAGTGATAGAGATCTCACACATGCTTACTACAGGTTATATGTGTCAATTAGGTTAATCAAATGCTTCATATGCTAATTTCACCTAAAAATGGGATTATACATGTTTAATTCAAATTTATACGCCCTAGGATAATCTAATCTAACCAAATATTTTAAAATTCGATGGATACATCGTATTTTATATGAATTTAGTGTCAAATTATCCTAGATTTGTAAATTTCATGTTATGTATCATGTTTGTATGCGTTCATATGACTGTTCATGATCGAAATTGGATGAATTGCTATTTGATTGGTTGTTATACGTGATTTAATTATTTATAACTGTGTGTCACAGGGCTTAGAATTAAAGAACAGAGCAAATTGGAGTTTTAGATGATCGGATTCAATTGAAACTTGGCGGGGGAGCTCAAAAGGGTATCAGGATGGAACTTAGAAATTTTCACTCGAAAATATTCTAAGTACACGGACTGGCACTGGTCCATAGCCTATCAACCATCACCGATCCATCATTGTCATGGGACGATAAAACTTGGTGTTGGGTATCTTGGGGTCATGTGCAAAGTTTTGTGATGATTGGATGGGTCGAAGTGCAAATGCTCGAATAATTGTCGATGGACCAACAGGTGAAGCTTTAGAAAGGCGGTTCGAGATGAGGATGTACCGAAGGCATATATTCGAGGTGGCGAATGAAGCGGTCCAACACTTAGCTAAAATTTGGCTAATTGTACGGACCGGTATCGAGCCATAAAGGACGGATCGGTACCGATCCATCAAGATGACGAGTTGGGGGCTGGGAGTCCTAGGGTGAAAAGTTATGGTCTTCAAGAACATGTTAGTGGTCTCCGTTATCCTATATCATTTACGAGGTGGAAGATACCATCAAAGTGATGCTGATTTTTCGATTCTAAAATCTAGAAAGAGCGGTCGAAGGCGAAAGTGATAGGTAGCTCAAAGTGGGATGAAGATGCGATAAAATGGACTGGCTCGAGTGGAACTCGAGCTAAGAAATAATGGATGTACTCAAGTGGGACTCGGGCTAGAAGATGGGGTCGGAGATGGATTATATGATTGAAATTACCAGGAATCATTGGTAGGTCGAAGGTTCTAGTGGGCTCGAAGCAGGGGTGTCGGGGGGACGTCTGTCAAGATCTTAGAGATTGAATACCCTGGATCGATTGGGAAGTGATCTAGTTGTCTTGACAAGACAAACACAAGTGGGACGTGTGGTAGTCTAACTAGAATTAATGTTTTCCATTAGCCCTTAATGGACGGCGATGGTAGTTCATTCGATATCAACGTATTTAAGGCTTTAGTCAGTGGTAGCTAGGCCATTAATTTCTATGGATACCTTGGTTGCTTGTGTGTTCTCTTTTATTTTTTTTGGGTAGGCTATCGCCGTAGGATACTAAAGAGATGTAAGGATTGAGATCCTACCTGAACTGTCTATTATCATATTATCTTATGTAGTTGTTGATAGTCCTTTATCGCTCATACAAAACTGTTGTCTGACTCACTGTATTATGTCTCCTCTTATTACCTTAGGATGCTCATTGACGATGCTGATGAGTAGACCGAGTATAAATGATAGGTTGGTGACGATGATGTTGTGCAATGACGAGCCGGAGGCGGGTGTATTACTATTCCTACTATATAGCTATCGATTTTTACTTTTCTGCTTGTTATATACTTTGATTAGGGATGAAGTGAGGCTTGATGCATTCAGATACTCAGTTTCTAAGATGTTGTGTACTTGATATTTTGAGGTTTTATGGAGATGGGATTTCCTGCTTTGTTATGCTTCACTACTATATCATGTTGTATATTTTTCTATTATATATTATCCATGCATTCTGAGTTATACGACAGGTTCGGTTTTGATTTACTTTCCTTGATGATCCTCTGTATTGTCCCAGCACATTAAGTAGCACATTTTCCCCAATAGTTCGTGCAGGAGGTATAGGGCGATCGTTAAAAATATGGGTGCCAACATGCCTACAAAACCAAACCTTACCACATTCCTAAATGGCGATACCTTCACAAAGACTAGATCCCCAACCTCAAACTCTAAATTAGTCCTCTTCTTTCCCATATAGGATTTCTATCGATCTTGGGCTGCTTTCATTATTTTCCTTATCAAGTCGATCTTCTAAGAGGTTTCTCTCACCATATATGGCCTAAGAAGTAATCTATTAGTCGACTCACACCAATACGAGGGAGATCTGCAAGGTTGTCCATACAATTCCTTGAAGAGATCCATGCCAATGCTCATCTAAAAACTATTATTATATGTGAACTCTACCAAAGGTAAATGCTCCTCCCATGTCTCTCCAAAATTTAGGATACACGATCTTAGTAGATTTTCTAAGATCCTTTTCACCCTCTTAGTTTGTCCATCAGTATGAGGGTGATGAGTTGTACTCAATTTGAGTCGTGTCCTTTAATGCCTCCTATAGACCACTCCAAAACTCACTAGTGAAAATAGGATCCCTGTCGTTGACTATACTGGTAGGAACACCGTGGACTCAGACTATCTCTCTCAAACAAGCAGAATCTAATCATGAAGCTGTCCAATTGCTCTTCACCGGAATGAAGTTGGTGCTCTTCGTCAATCAGTCTACTATATCTCATATACTAGTGTTCCTTTCCTCAATCTAAGCAATCATCGATAAAGTCCATGAATATGCTCTCCCACTTCTAAAGTGTCACATTTAATTGCCGGAGCATTCCACCAGGTTTCCTTTGCTCCGCCTTCACTCTATGACACGTCATGCACTTTGACAAAAACTCGGCCACATTGTAACGGATCGGGTTTCGCCCGACTCGATCGATCGCAAAATCGACCAAGACCGTTCAAAACCCAAACACGTTAACCTTAATGACCCGCATTTGCAGAGGTATAATAATTAATTTATTTAATTATTTAAATAGTGAATTAAAGGATTTAATGGTCATGGAATTAAATAATGGTGAATATTTAATTAAAATAATAAATTATATAATATATTAAATTCTGAAATAATCAGAATTGGCGGAAATGGCGATATGGTGTGAACTGGATCATCTGTGATATTTAATTCAGTTTAGAATTGAATTAGAATAACGAATATATTATTTGAACGAGAGTTTGAACGTATAATTATATTATAATTAAAATCGAGCTCGAAATGGCGTTGTAGTTCGGGATTTGGCGATTTGAACTTCAACTGAATATACATGATTCGTTTTAAGCCGGATTTATGTGAAACAAGAAACGTTCGGAGCTGGTGGAGTATATCTTTCTAGTGAAAGAGAAAAATCAGGATTTCGTCGTGTAGATTTTGAGATATGTCCAAATCAAATTTTAGAAAAGTCACTGTGGAATTCCTTTATAATTTATAAAGGAATTATTTATATTTTAAAAAGGAATTTCAATATAAATCGAATATCGGGTTGACCCAGATTGAAATATCGAGTTAGAAATCCATATAGGAATATTCTAGAGCCGTATGGTATTCCACTGTGAATATAGACGATAGTATTTATTTTTAAATATTTAATTTAATTATATTTAAATATATTTATATATTTAAATAGGTAATTCAGAGCTTTAAAAATAGCCAGGTTTACAAACGACCTCGGTTTTCGACGAAACCAATTTTGTTGGATCCGCAATGTTAAATTATTGTTAGATTTCAATTTCTGTGATTTTTGAAGTCAGTATGTGGCCGTACCGATTTTTAAAGTGAAAAACTATCGATAAATTGACCTTTAAAAATACGTTGTGTGAGCATACGGAGTCGGAATTCGACGAAGCCAGTTTCGTTGGGTCCGTAATGTCAAACTCTAGCTACGTGTCCATTTCCATGATTTTCGAAGATTGTACGTGATCACAAGGATTTTTAAAGACGAATACGAATAGAAAATTGATTTAAAATGAATAAAATAACCAAAAATAAAATATCTAGATATTTTGATTTGCCTATAAATACCCTGAACTATTCTCTAACCCTAAATTTATTCATTCTAGCGGTCAACCAAAGTTCCGCCGCTAGTCTTCATTCCTCATTTGTGGAAATCGATCTTCAGAAAATTCCTACAATTTAAATAAATTTCTGTAAATCGAAATTCAAACATCTGTACAATCCATGGGAGTTCCTCTTCAATTCGATACAAGTGAGTGCGATTCACTTTTTAGGGAGGTCGAGTTTCAACAGTCCATCTAGGGTTAGAGAAATGGTGAAGAGGAGTCGTCGAGGTTGGTTTTCAACATCGTTTTTGATCTTAGCAGGGAGTTTAACACCTCGCCTGAGTTGTTTGGGTGATTTTGAACATATTAATGTCGATGGTCACTGTGTGGGTTCGAATGGACCACTGTAGTTGCGATGATCGACTGAGGTGCGGTTTGTAGGAGGAAAGTATGGGGAGGTCGGGTTCAAAACGAGGAGGAGAATGGTGCGATCGGTGGTGGAATTCATGAAGAAACAATGTGGATGAAGTTCCTGAAGTTTGAAATGATGAGTTCAAAAGGAGCAGGTCACGATTTGGGGAAGACAAGGTTGCGGATGCGGGTTTACATGGATGGGGATGGGCTTTAGTTCAAAAGGGTGGATAGGCTGAAGTATTAAAGAAGGAGTAGGATTGTTGGGATTAAGAACATGGGTTTTGGTCTCAGTTTCAAAACCGAATGCGTGTATTCAAGGAAGAAGGCCACCACTTGTTGGTGAGGAAAGTTTCAAGGTGTTGGAAGCAGTTCGAATGGGCTTGTTTTAAATGGTAAAGGCCCAAGATGAAATTTAATTGAGTTTAAATTTAAAAGATAATAGTGTATTAACTTTAAATAGTCGTATCTTTCTCATACGATATCAGAATCAGACGAAACAAGATCCGACGGGATCGTATGGCCGGTGGCTACACCATGGAACTAATTGGAAGTGGATTGAGGCTCATTTGAATTTCTAGTGAAATAAATTGTTTGATTCAAATCAAACAACGGTTTATTGTTCTTTAACGATGAATTGCCAATGTGAGTAAATCTCACTAACTCTGAACAGTTTATAATTTCATGTTGTATTTTTAGAACTGTTAAATATTGGCTGATTTACTATGTGTTGATTGTTTGATTGAACTGCTAGTCAGTTAGTTGAATTTCTATATTGATTCCGTTTAACATAATATATCATATGGAACTGAAAGTGATGTTGATTTTATTGTGTAGCATCTGTGGATGCAGGGAAACAGGTTGGAGGAATCCGACTGGATTCCTCAACATTTATTTTACTGTTTTTCATATATTGTGATATGTGATGTGTTATATAATCTGTTATGGACTATGTGTGTTGGAATGATATTGATCCTTGTTATTCGATATTTTAAATATCATAAAAAGACCCTGGGATGTAAAAAGAATTATTTCAATGTATATTGAAATAAAGGGATTTTATAAAGTCAACAGATTTTATAAAAGTAAATATTTCGAAAGTAAATAAAAGGGAAAATGTTTATAAAATGAATAGAGTTTTATAAAAGGGAAAAATGTTGATAAAACGAATAGAATAGAATAAAGGAATATTATTAGAAAATAAATAGGATATTATAAAGGAGAATATTTAGAAAACAAATAGAATTATAAAAAGGGAATAGTGTTAATCAAATAAAGTTATTCGATTAGAGTATATCAAGTAGTTAATCGAATATAGTTAATATTCGAAGTAGCTAATCGAATATAGTTTATATTCGAAGGAGTTAAATCGAATATAGTTATTCGAAATAAAGTTAAAACAGAATAGAGTTATTCAATTAGAGTTATTCAATTAGAGTTAATCAAATAGAGTTAATCGAATAGAGGAAAAGAAATAGAGTTAAACAAAATTAGAAACTGACTAGAGATTAGTAAATTGAATGGTTTTCTAAGTGTCGATCTGATGTTGGTTTCGGCCTTCGGGGTTTATACTTAGAGAATTGTTCTCCTACTAGTTTACAGTCAGGGACTGATAGTTGTGAAATGATAGTGATATATAAATAAGTTATGGAAATGTTTTCCAGCGTTAACATATATTTTCTAAACATAGAAAATAAGGATATATATATAGATATATATATAGATATATATATATATATATATGATTGATGATTGATTGATAGTATTTCCATTTGGAAATAATATCGTTGTTTGCACACGTGTTTTTCTTTGATAGTTATATCACAGACTATCGAAGTTTTGACCATTTTAACGTTGTTAATATGGAGAGACCGGTTGGATTATTATCCAAAGAACCACTCTGTATTGGCATAAGCATTGCGAATCATATATGCCAAAGATAATTGAAGACGGAGTAAAGTGCAAGGGCTATTGTATAAGTCTTGGATAACAGTGCGTAAGATGGATGTACTGAATAGTGCCTTCGGTTCATCCTGTTCCTGGATGACTTATATGGATGAATGTCTGACAGAGTACTTCCAGAAAGGTCACGTACATTGATTTCTTCAACCGTACCAAGAGTGGAAGCGGAGAAGGAAACTTCTTTAGTTGACACATAATGTACTGTTATAGACATCAATTAGTGATTTTCGATGGATCTGACAATGTGGCATTCGAAGTGAATCTGATGTGATGATAAGGCGTAACCTCAAGCCTCATCAACCGGTAAATGACAAAAATCGGGCAGGTAGCATGGCTATGTAGGTCGCACCTATAGGGTGTATAATCACATGATCTAGGGTTTCATTTATTTCTAAAAATCTATTGTTGATGCTGTCCCATTCGGGAAACGGTTGCTGATCCCAACCATTGGTGATATACATTCGATACACTCAAGCGAAATGAGTGGTCGGTCATGTGTGGCCGGGTTGCAAGATGTTCTTGTTGAACCCAGTTCTAGAGGTACACTAGCGAAAGGTGGTTCCATACCTTGTCATAGTTGGAAATCCATTACCCAATACGTGCTTGCGGTTTTGATTGTATACTATATATGTAGAACGTGAGATGAAAGCATTTCTGCTAGATGATTATTATAGTTGTGGTTGATAGACATTATTATAATATCAAAAATGTTTTTGATATAAAGATAATTTGTATTCTCATAAGGGAAAACCCGTTCCATTATACGGCGTGGTCTTATGAGATATCATTTACCTTCTTGAACTGTTTTAAACTGTTTTACTCACACCAGTCCCATGACTGACCCGGAGTTTATTTTGTTTTGTTTTCCCTAAACTCTTGGGTGCCCAATTTTGTACGGGCAGTCAAGTAGTCAGGATTTACAGATACTTGAAGAGCTGGAGCAGGAGGCTTCAGGATCATATAGCTATAGTTTATTTCCGCTGTGTTGTAAGTGCTGTACTTGATAATGATATGTATATTCAAGTAAAACCTTTATTTCAAGGATATGTTATCTATTATATGTTATTCGTTCCGCTGTGAGGTTCGCGTTACTCTGATGTTGTGTTCTTCTTCTTCTTCTATTCTAAGTTTCTATCTTATCTTTCCTCACCCTCTAATTTCTTTCATTAATCATCTGGTTTTTTCGACCCTTGGATGTTCGATATGTGTTGTATATCGGATAACCAAGGTCGCCAAAAACCCGGGTCATTACAATTGGTATCAGAGCATAAGTTAAGTATTACCTTGGCTCTATGGCGTGATTCAGTAGAGATGGGGTTAGTAATACCCTAGATTGAGTTGAGTGTATATGTACGAGTGAATGTATTTGTTATTGATATAAAATTGGTTTTATATTGTGGAGATTTATTGATTGAGTGGCTTATGAATTTCTGGTCGATCAGTTTGATCCACTGTATCGGTAGGAGTAAATAAACACTTGAATACGATGAACCGACACGGTATGGTTTGAAACATAGTAAATGATATAATTTTACTGAAAATATATATTGATATTATTATATAGGATTTATTGGTTGTTATTATAATCGAATGAGATTATAAATTAAAATGGTTATATAAATAACCCATTAAAATTCATATAAGAGTAATACATGAAATAAGATGAATTGAATCTGAATCTGAATTGAAATTAAAACCCTGGAAATTTGAATCATAGTTTGTAAATAGACTTGGATTAAATATATGTAAATTTTAAGATCCTAGGAGATTTTAATTTGTGTTCCAAGCATTTGTGAATGATATTATGAACTGATTTCAAAATAAAAGTGTTTAAGAATGATTTTGAAGGCGACATAGTATTGAACTCACTTCGATCGCTGGGAAATAATTCTGATGATGTCTGCGCAGCATCATCAGTGTTCATTTTCGAGTTTGTAAGTGACGGATTACTACCAAAGAGATTGTTTTTGGATTTGTTTTGGGAAAAACAAGTTGTGTTGAATTTCAAAAAGAAAAAGTTGATTTTTGAAAAGAGTAAACTATTTAAAAACTCCCAGAGAAAGACTGTTTGAATTAAAAGCAAATTTAACAGAAATTTGTGAAAGCAAATTTGAATTAAAGTAAAGCCAGTAAAGTGGTAACTGAGATTGAATTAGGATGATATCAAGACAAATTGGATAGTGAGATTCAAATTTGAAGTGTAATGTGATAATCAAGTTAAGAGTTGGGAATTGAGAAGAAACTCGAGTTGAAATGATATTTGGCTCGGATATAAGCGAATGGTTGTGTTATGGATAAAAGCAGATTGGAATTTGATTAGGATGACCCTTGTATCTGCTGAATTGTTAACAGGGGGAAAGAATATAATGATATGCCGACAAAAGGTACAAGTTTATATTTCTATTGGATATAAGATTTATGAGCCGAATTGGCAAGCTGCTTGGCTGTTTGATTTTCTTTTGGGATGGAGATGGCCCAGAGAGGTGAGTTGGAGTTTGACCTATTGACCAGTACAAAGGAGGTGCTGGCGAATTTTTTCGAAAAATCAAGGCGTTAGAAAATTTTCAGGATTTTTGGAAATTTTCGTTGATAAGAATTAAATAAATTTTTAATTGAAAATAAATTGGTTCAGTTGAAACTGAAGTTAAGAAGTGAACAAATATGTTCTAACCAGTCGATAGGGTCGTTCTCTACCTTAGCAATTTCGAGGACGAAATTATTTTAAGTGGGGGAGATTGTAATGACCCGCATTTGCAGAGGTATAATAATTAATTTATTTAATTATTTAAATAGTGAATTAAAGGATTTAATGGTCATGGAATTAAATAATGGTGAATATTTAATTAAAATAATAAATTAAATAATATATTAAATTCTGAAATAATCAGAATTGGCGGAATTGGCGATATGGTGTGAACTGGATCATCTGTGATATTTAATTCAGTTTAGAATTGAATTAGAATAACAAATATATTATTTGAACGAGAGTTTGAACGTATAATTATATTATAATTAAAATCGAGCTCGAAATGGCGCTGTAGTTCGCAATTTGGCGATTTGAACTTCAACTGAATATACAGGATTCATTTTAAGCCGGATTTATGTGAAACAAGAAACGTTCGGAACTGGTGGAGTATATCTTTCTAGTGGAAGAGAAAAATTAGGATTTCGTCGTGTAGATTTTGAGATAGGTCCAAATCAAATTTTAGAAAAGTCGCTGTGGAATTCCTTTATAATTTATAAAGGAATTATTTATATTTTAAAAAGGAATTTCAATATAAATCGAATATCGGGTTGACCCAGATTGAAATATCGAGTTAGAAATTCATATAGGAATGTTCTAGAGCTGTATGGTATTCCACTGTGAATATAGACGATAGTATTTATTTTTAAATATTTAATTTAATTATATTTATATATTTAAATGGGTCATTCATAGCTTTAAAAATAGCCAGTTTTACAAACGACCTCGGTTTTCGACGAAACTAATTTTGTTGGATCCGCAATGTTAAATTATTGTTAGATTTCAATTTCCGTGATTTTTGAAGTCAGTATGTGGCCGTACCGATTTTTAAAGTGAAAAACTATCGATAAATTGACCTTTAAAAATACGTTGTGTGAGCATACGGAGTTGGAATTCGACGAAACCAGTTTCGTTGGGTCCGTAATGTCAAACTCTAGCTACGTGTCCATTTCCATGATTTTAGAAGATTGTATGTGATCACAAGGATTTTTAAAGACGAATACGAATAGAAAATTGATTTAAAATGAATAAAATAACCAAAAATAAAATATCTAGATATTTTGATTTGCCTATAAATACCCTGAACTATTCTCTAACCCTAAATTTATTCATTCTAGCGGTCAACCAAAGTTCCGCCGCTAGTCTTCATTCCTCATTTGTGGAAATCGATCTTCAGAAAATTCCTACAATTTAAATAAATTTCTGTAAATCGAAATTCAAACATATGTACAATCCATGGGAGTTCCTCTTCAATTTGATACAAGTGTTACAAAGTGCGATTCACTTTTTAGGGAGGTCGAGTTTCAACAGTCCATCTAGGGTTAGCGAAATGGCGAAGAGGAGTCGTCGAGGTTGGTTTTCAACATCGTTTTTGGTCTTAGCAGGGAGTTTAACACCTCTCCTGAGTTGTTTGGGTGATTTCGAACATATTAATGTCGATGGTCACTGTGTGGGCTCAAACAGACCACTGTAGTTGCGATGATCGACTGAGGTGCGGTTTGTAGGAGGAAAGTATGGGGAGGTCGAGTTCAAAACGAGGAGGAGAATGGTGCGATCGGTGGTGGAATTCATGAAGAAACAAGGCGGATGAAGTTCCTGAAGTTTGAAATGATGAGTTCAAAAGGAGCAGGTCACGATTTGGGGAAGACAAGGTTGCGGATGCGGGTTTACATGGATGGGGATGGGCTTTAGTTCAAAAGGGTGGATGGGCTGAAGTATTCAAGGAGTAGGATTGTTGGGATTAAGAACATGGGTTTTGGTCTCAGTTTCAAAACCGAATGCGTGTATTCAAGGAAGAAGGCCACCACTTGTTGGTGAGGAAAGTTTCAAGGTGTTGGAACCAGTTCGAATGGGCTTGTTTTAAATGGTAAAGGCCCAAGATGAAATTTAATTGAGTTTAAATTTAAAACATAATAGTGTATTAACTTTAAATAGTCGTATCTTTCTCATACGATATCAGAATCAGACGAAACAAAATCCGACGGGATCGTATGGACGGTGGCTACACCATGGAACTGACTGGAAGTGGATTGAGGCTCGTTTGAATTTATGGCGAAATAATTGTTTGATTCAAATCAAACAACAGTTTATTGTTCTTTAACAATGAATTGCCAATGTAAGTAAATCTCACTAACTCTGAATAGTTTATAATTTCATGTTGTATTTTTAGAACTGTTAAATATTGGCTGATTTACTGTGTGTCGACTGTTTGATTGAACTACTAGTCAGTTAGTTGAATTTCTATATTGATTCTGTTTAACAGAATATATCATATGGAATTAAAAGTGATGTTGATTTTATTGTGTAACATCTGTGGATGCAGGGAAACAGGTTGGAGGAATCCAACTGGATTTCTCAACATTTATTTTACTGTTTTTCATATATTGTGATATATGATGTGTTATGTAATCTGTTTTGGATTATGTGTGTTGGAATGATATTGATCCTTGTTATTCGATATTTTAAATATCATAAAAAGACCCTGGGATGTAAAAAGAATTATTTCAATGTATATTGAAATAAAGGGATTTTATAAAATCAACAGATTTTATAAAAGGAAATATTTCGAAAGTAAATAAAAGGGAAATGTTTATAAAACGAATAGAGTTTTATAAAAGGGAAAAATGTTGATAAAACGAATAGAATAGAATAAAGGAATATTATTAGAAAATAAATAGGATATTATAAAGGAGAATATTTAGAAAACAAATAGAATTATAAAAAGGGAATAGTGTTAATCAAATAAAGTTATTCGATTAGAGTATATCAAGAAGTAGTTAATCGAATATAGTTTATATTCGAAGTAGCTAATCGAATATAGTTTATATTCGAAGGAGTTAAATCGAATATAGTTATTCGAAATAAAGTTAAAACAGAATAGAGTTATTCAATTAGAGTTATTCAATTAGAGTTAATCAAATAGAGTTAATCGAATAGAGGAAAAGAAATAGAGTTAAGCAAAATTAGAAACTGACTAGAGATTAGTAAATTGAATGGTTTTCTAAGTGTCGATCTGATGTTGGTTTCGCCCTTCGGGGTTTATACTTAGAGAATTGTTCTCCTACTAGTTTACAGTCAGGGACTGATAGTTGTGAAATGATAGTGATATGTAAATAAGTTATGGAAATGTTTTCCAGCGTTAACATATATTTTCTAAACATAGAAAGTAAGGATATATATATAGATATATATATATATATATGATTGATGATTGATTGATAGAATTTCCATTTGGAAATAATATCGTCGTTTGCACACGTGTTTTTCTTTGATAGTTAAATCACAGACTATCAAAGTTTTGACCATTTTAACTTTGTTAATATGGAGAGACCGGTTGGATTATTATCCAAAGAACCACTATGTATTGGCATAAGCGTTGCGAATCATATATGCCAGAGATAATTGAAGGCGGAGTAAAGTGCAAAGGCTATTGCATAAGTCTTAGATAACAGTGCCTAAGATGGATGTACTGAATAGTGCCTTCGGTTCATCCTGTTCCTGGATGACTTGTATGGATGAATGTCTGACAGAGTATTTCCAGAAAGGTCACGTACATTGATTTCTTCAACCGTACCAAGAGTGGAAGCGTAGAAGGAAACTTCTTTAGCTGACACATAATGTACTGTTGTAGACGTCAATTAGTGATTTTCAATGGATCTGACAATGTGGCATTCGAAGTGAATCTGATGTGATGATAAGGCGTAACCTCAAGCCTCATCAACCGGTAAATGGCAGAAATCGGTCAGGTAGCATGGCTATGTAGGTCGCACCTATTAGGGTGTATAATCACCTGATCTAGAGTTTCATTTATTTCTAAAAATCTATTGTCGATGCTGTCCCATTCGGGAAACGGTTGCTGATCCCAACCGTTGGTGATATACATTCGATACACTCAAGCGAAATGAGTGGTCGGTCATGTGTGGCCGGGTTGCAAGATGTTCTTGTTGAACCCAGTGTATTCCTTTCTAGAGGTACACTAGCGAAAGGTGGTTCCATACCTTGTCATAGTTGGAAATCCATTACCCAATACGTGCTTGCGGTTTTGATTGTATACTATAAATGTAGAACGTGAGATGAAAGCGTTTCTGCTAGATGATTATTATAATTGTGGTTGATAGACATTATTATAATATCAAAAATGTTTTTGATATAAAGATAATTTGGATTCTGATAAGGGAAAAACCCGTTCCGTTATACGGCATGGTCTTATGAGATATCATTTACCTGCTTGAACTGTTTTACTCGCACCAGTCCCACGACTGACCCGGAGTTTATTTTGTTTTGTTTTCCCTAAACTCTTGGGTGCCCAATTTTGTACGGGCAGTCAATTAGTCGGGATTTACAGATACTTGAAGAGCTGGAGCAGGAGGCTTCAGGATCATATAGCTATAGTTTATTTCCGCTGTGTTGTAAGTGCCGTACTTGATAATGATATGTATATTCAAGTAAAACCTTTATTTCAAGGATATGTTATCTATTATATGTTATTCGTTCCGCTGTGAGGTTCGTGTTACTCTGATGTTGTGTTCTTCTTCTTCTATTCTAAGTTTCTATCTTATCTTTCCTCACCCTCTAATTTCTTTCATTAATCATCCGGTATTTTCGACCCTTGGATGTTCGATATGTGTTGTATATCGGATAACCAAGGTCGCCAAAAACCCGGGTCATTACATTAACTTTGGGAATACAACAACATCAGAATAATAATAGCAGACTTTTATAACATCACAAAAATGTTACATCAGAGTACAGAATAACAGAGTACATCGAATAAAATTACAGTGGAAGATAAATTACAATAAATTAAATACAATAAACAGGGGAAGACTTCTATGCTCTGGACACAGCTTTAGGCTTCGATCCAGAATCCTGCTCAAAAGATAAATATCTGCAAAAAGCTACTCGACTGCCCGTGTGGAAAAGAGGGCACCCGAGTT
Source organism: Allium sativum (assembly GCA_030737875.1). Taxonomy (NCBI): domain Eukaryota; kingdom Viridiplantae; phylum Streptophyta; class Magnoliopsida; order Asparagales; family Amaryllidaceae; genus Allium; species Allium sativum. Next base: position 485,082,975 of record CM060916.1, on the reverse strand, counting down.
TGCAAAGTGAAACAAACTACGAGTCAGTCGTGGGACTGGTGTGAGAATTCTTAACTAATATAACATATAGTAATAAGGAAAATCCAAGGACCACGCCGCTAACGCGGAACGGGTTTACTCCAATGGATTACCGTGCATAATTAAAAGTAAATCGTAAAACAACGCAATGCTTTTTGGAAAAATGAAACCATTATAAGACTAAACTCCCATCACACAATGCAACGCAAACCAGAGGATAGAGTTTTACCTTATAATGGTCAAAAATGCTTGATACGTTAAAAACGGATTTGATATTATTGTTAGTGTATATATGTTTCAAAAACATTTCAATCATAATGTATCAATCATAGACGGCATAGTACCCCATCCTACTATGTCGCCATACTAGTTCTACAATTAAAACTGCATGGTGTCATATTGGAAATTGGGTTTCCATCATGAGTCAAGGCTAGGGAGGAGCTCCTTACCGATTCGAGACACTCTAGCTAATGTCTCAGGATTCCCCGCAGTTAACCCTTGGAAAGCTGCAGGGCCGGTCCACACATACAGCTTCGTGGATTAGTTATTCCTGAACACACGTTTCCCGATCCTATAGGACCTATCATTCGAGGCGCGCCACATTCCATCATCCACATAAGTAAATATCAGCCAGTTTAAGCACCGACACCACTTCTAGCTAGAAAGAAACGTGCTACTCTCTCTGCGTTCCCTTCTCCCGTTTTAGACTCCAACCGGGTTGTGAGGCTCGCGAAGTAACGTTATAACCACAAGGCCTGCTTTTAAACAAAGCCTTGATCATCTTCATCTTAGCGTGCCACGTTGACAATTCACGCCATGCAATTGACAACTATTAATACACAACCTCTAAGGGTGTTAAGCAAGAGAATAAATTCTCCGCCACCAAAGGTCGTATATTAATAGAAATCAATTTACATAGAACAAAATTCAACATCAGACACACATCCATTTATAAGCTTATGCTCTGGGTTTGAGCGAAAACCAAATCCGTACAATCAACCTATACGTTCGGACGGCCTCCACTGTAGCCCCTTCAAGGTAGCTACTCCAATCACGGGCATCAGCAGTCGTCGTCCATTCGATATGAGGATCGTCGGTCTTTTATCGTTGTCTTCAAAACTTGAATTTTAAACGTCGCTTAAATTATTTGGAATGATATAGACTCGGACTTTCCAAATAATTCTCGTATATATATAAGTTGGAAATCATTTCATATGGTTATTAGTAATTTATAACGATTTATCTTTATTTATACATATATATATATATAAATAATTAAATTCCATTTCATTAACGTAATTATATAACATGTAGTGAATGTTTTGTTTCACAACCTATCGAAATGTTTACAATGTGTAATGAAATGTATTTTATTTCATTACATTTTGCTAACAAAAAATATTCCTATTCGTATATACAATATTAACGTACAATGTACACACCATTTATTTTCATACACATACACATCTTATACACAACAATGTACATTTTTTTGTTTCATCTTTCGAATTACACAAAATGTATATTTTGTTTATCATACCAATTCCAACAAAAATGAGCATTTTTGTGTTTCATTTCAATTTCAACAAACGAATATTTTTGTTCATTCACCTTTACTTCTACAAGAATGAGTATTTTTGTTTGTTTATTTCAATGTAACAAAATTGATAATTTTATTATCTTTTCAATTCAAAACAAAAATAATAATTTTATATTACAAACAAAACGATAATTTTTCGTGTTAATCTATTTACGTGAAAATATAATTTTCATATCTTTAATCTTTTTAATGAAAACCTAATTCATTAAAATATAAATTTCATATCCTTATTTTTTTATTTTTATGAAAATCCAATTACATAAAAATGTAATTTCATATCCTTATTCTTTTTAATTAAAACCCAATTACATAAAAATGTAATTTTTCACTTTTAATCTACTTGCATGAAAAATGTAGTTTTTCCTTTTAATCTAATTTACATTAAAAATGTAACTTTTACCTTTAATCTTAATTTCATAAAAATGTAAATTTCTTTCTTTTGGTTTTAATTACATAAAGATGTAATTTTCTTTCTTTCTCTTCATCTTAATTACATAAAAATATAAATTTCTTCTTTTAATCTAATTACATAAAAATGTAATTTTCTCTTCTTTAAACATGACGGTGAAAATAATGTAACTTTCTAATTTAACTCATGACGGTGTAAATAATGTCCATTTTCTATTTAACCATTTATATTTTAATATGGGCAAGACCTCTCACATTAGGCCTGCAACTTGTGAATGCTGGATGGGTCGGTCGGTTCCGGGCAGACTTATCCCACAAGTCGGGCTTAACCTCGTGTCTTGCCCCAATTTGTATTTGCGCACTTAGACCTCTCACATTAGGCCCAACATTTGTGGCTGCTGGATATGCCGGTCGGGTCCGGGCAGACTTCCACCACAAATGTGACCTAACCTCGTGTCCAAGTACAATTTTAATTAATCATTATAATTGTTCTACTAAAAAAATTATTTTACATGGCACTTCTTAACAAAATTGATGTTTTTAATTCACGTGCCATTCTTAAATAAAAGTGATGAATTCTAATGTCATATAAAGAGGATATTTTATATAGAAACATATTTTCTATGAATTCTAATGACCTTTTTTCATCTAATGACCTTCTAGTTTTAATGACTTTATAATTTAACGACATTTTAATCTAGTGATATTCTAGTTTCAATGACATTCAAATTTTAATGACATTTTCAATAAATGACATTATAATATTTAAACATGAAGGGCAAATTTATCTTAACATAAATGCCAATTCCAATCTTCACATAAATGACAAATTAAATTTCACATAACTGACAAATTAATTTTTACATAAATGACAAATTCAATTTTTACATAAATAACATATTCAATTTTTACATAAATGACAAATTTATCTTATATAACATGTTCCTAATAAAAGTGGCATGTCTATTCTAATTAAACATTTTTTTCTTTTTGTTTAATCCTTCTAATGAACCATATTACATTAAACATGAAATCTTTTTATTGTAATATAAATGGCAACAAAAATATGTTATTTCAAATGGGATTTTTAGGCACAAGGACAAAGTCAAACCAAAATTTATCCATAAGCACGGTCAACAAAAAATTTATCCTCAAGGACAATTTTACACTAGATGATGGAACTCAGGGGCCCACTAGCGTTTTATAGTTTACTCTAAACTTTGTCCTTTTGGCTAATATTTTTGCCTCTTATCCTTTTGACATAATTTTTTGTACTTTTTGCCCTTCATACTATTTTCCTGTCTTCAAATTGCAACTGAATGACACTAAGAATATATTATTTTTAGTTGAGTCAACATGACACTAAAAATATGTTCGTTTTCAATGTTTCAATATGACACTAAAAATATTCATTTTTAATGATTCTACAGAACACTAAATTTATGTTTCATTTTTAATGACACAATTTGACACTAAAAATAATGTTTCAGTTTTGGTGAAACTTAATGACATTAAAATTATGCTCATTTTCACGAATCTTAACGATGCTAAAAATATGTTTATTTTATGTCAATTTCAAATCACCTTCATATTTCTACATATGATATCAACTAATATTTTGGTGTCAATGTTTCCATAACAATTCCTATATATGGCAACAACTAATATTTTGGTGTCAATTATGATGTCCATTCCTCATAATAATACATGTAATCATGTTGTTTTGGTGTAAGTTTTTCATGTCAATACATAGGATAACAATGTATAATTGGGTGTCAAGTCTCATGTCAAACTTCTCATTCTATTATTTTTCGCAACTCTTACATTTGACAAAGATGATAATTTGGTCGCAACTCTTATATTTGACAAAGATGATAATTTTGTTGCAACTCAATTCTCTAATTATCATAAACATTCATTTCGACATTCTAATAACAAAATGATAATTTTGTTTGATTCAATTATCTAAATAACATAAACGTTAATTTCAACATTATAATAACGCAATGATAATTTTGTTTGATTCAATTATCTAATTAACATAAACGTTAATTTCAACATTCTAATAACACAATGATAATTTTTTTTGATTCAATTATCTAATTAACATAAACGTTAATTTCAACATTCTAATAACAAAATGATAATTTTGTTTGATTCAATTCTCTAATTAACATAAACGTTAATTTCAACATTCTAATAACACAATGATAATTTTGTTCGATTCAATTATCTAATTAACATAAGCGTTAATTTCAACATTCTAATAATACACAGATCAAATCACGTATAGAAAACAGCAGAGTATTACGGCATATGAAGAATACTACAATTATTATTAACAAATTTTAATTATAAAATGAAAGAATAGAATTTCTCACCGAATAACTCAGATTTGAAATTTCCTGAATTTCCAAAATGCTCTGTTTTAGATCTATTCAACACCATCTCGTAGATCTTTTCTTCACAATTTCAACGCTTTGAAAATCGCTCAATTCCGTTCTGATTAGGATAAGATATGGCCTTTTAATCATTCAATACTTTAATTACATATTTGAATTATATTATCCTAATTAAATCGTTACCCTTAATCCTTTCTGTAAACCGCTCCTTCTTCAAAACGCACATCACCAGAATCGACCGGCGCCAGATTTGAACACACCACCAAGTCGCTGCCAACCTCCTCCACTTGCGCCACCAACATGAGCCTGAGGAGATCGTGACCGTTGAAACTGTAGAACTCTCTTAGCTAAAGATTTTTTCCCATTTGGAAATTTTTAGAATTGATGAAAGAATCGAATTAGAGTGAGGGAGGAAGGAGAGAATACAATGGCCATTCAAAGAATTGGTGGCGGCTGGTCATATTACTATTAGGATTTTGGCTTTGTAAATTTTTAAGGTATATATATATCATTGCTATTTGTTCTTTTATTCCTCAAGGCCCATTCACATTTTGTATGTTATATGTGACAAAGAAAAATGAATTGCTGACTAAGGCTGGCTTATTTACTTCCCATTTATGTTTCCTGACATCCCCTTTTATGACACGCTATAATGACACATTTTCCAAATTTCAAAAATAGATAACAATGAAAGAGAGAGAGGATAAAATGAAAAGAATTAATGCTAGTTTAATGCTAATTGTGACAAAGTTTGTGAATTTAAAATTTCAAAATATATAACATCATAATTACCATATGACCAATTAGTATTTATTTACACATGTTACATTCATAATTCGCAGTCATCATCTTAACCATATAAGTTTATTTCAAAATGCTACATTCTATATATATCCTTTTGATTGCTTAAATAATTTACGATATTTTTAAAACAAATTTACATACCAAAATTCAAGTTAGTTATTACACCGGTTTATAGTGTTTGGTTTCAATTGTAATTAAATTTCATTAAGTATATATATATATTTTTTATTCCACTAAATTTGGTTTGACTTAATTATGTCAATGAGTTACACGATTTAAAAAAAAATTAGCAATCCAAATATGGTTATATGTTTAATGTATATGGACAAAAGCAAATGGTTGCATAAGTAAATCAATTATTCTATTGTAATCAATCATCTACCGTTACCTTATTAATTCACTTTAATGGTCTTTAAATGCAATCTATTGTAGTTTATTTCCAATATTAAATTACACCCTTTATTTCTATCATACAACGATATCATTCAGCAAATCACCCTAACCAAATTCAAATGACAATAAATGACTATTTATTTGTAATAAATTTCCTATGAATGTTAATGCCACATAAATGAAATTTATAAACAATTTCCTATTTATGTTATTTTTATTTTGATATAACATTATCTAATTAAAATGGCATTTTTATACTAACATACCATCTAACTATAATGGCATTTACACTAATATGACATTTCATATGATAATGACATTTTTTTTATATTAATACCACATGATCAAGCAAGGTGACATTTCATGTTAATACAACATGATCAAACAAAATGATATTTTCCTGCTAACACATCTATGATTTTATTTCTAAATATTCTAAATCCATTAAAATTTCTAAAATAAAAAAAATTAAATTGGCCCCAAAATTCAGGGTTGTTACACACATCCTTTTTCATGCCGGTCCAGCAGAAAATTCTCTTCATGTCCCGATACATATTATCACCACAAGGATGAATAGTCATCCGGGAGTGATATGCCTCTGCCAGAACCACACTCATCAAATCACCCATGTAGGGAACACAAAGTCTGCCATTTCAGAACAGCCAACCTCTACTATCAACAGAGTACCAAAAGAAATGTTTAGAGGTCTCACATCTATCAAGTTTATCGAAGATATCTGCTAGCTCAAGGCCTACTGCTGCCTCGACCGACTCTACTTTAGTAAAGTAGGATGTACCTTCAAAGATGCCAGCAATCCAAGAGTATAGTCCTTAGATGGTCTAAAATCAAAAGTAGATTTAAAATCCAAGTTGTGCCGCAATATGAATAAAGGAATCAACGACGCCCTCTTCCTGCTCAAGGCATCTAAACTACATTCCCCTTTCCATGGCATAAGCGATCTTGAAGTCATATGATGCTAAAACCTTCATCCAACGTTGATGTCACAGGTTAAGATCTCTCTACAATAATAAATACTTCAAAGACTTATGATCCTTATAAAGCTCAAATGTCTCGCCTAGCAGATAATGCCTCCATGACTTGAGTGCAAAAACTATTATAGCCAATTCCAAGTCGTGGGTAGGTTAATTTTTTTCATGAACCCTCAGTTGTCTGCTCTCATAGCACACAATCCTACCCTCCCGCATCTAGATTTCACCCAAGATAGTCTCACATGCATTGGTGCATAAGGTGAACATCTTAGAACCATCAAGAAGTGTCAACACAGGTGCACTAGTAAGAGCCTTATTCAATCTTGTGAAGGAATCCTCACAATCTACCTCTCATGAGAATATCAAATTCTTCTTAGTGAGGTGGGTAAATGGTGCCGAAATCCATGCAAAGTATTCGATAAACTTTCAATAACAACCCGCCAAACCTAGAAAGCTCCTCAACCCAGTCGCGTTCTTAGAGGCTTTCAAATCCTGTATTGTCGCAACCTTGGTCGGATTTACAGCCAATCCATCCTTAAAAACCATATACCCTAATAAACACACTTCCTTCCATCATAAATGGCACTTAAAAATTTTAGTCTTAAGATGATGCGTGCAGGGAGTACAGAGAACCTCTCCCAAATGTAAGGTGTTCTCATCCATGCTCCTCGAGAATACCAAGATATCATTCATGAAAACAACAATGAACTTACTAAGAACATCTCTGAATACTTTTATCATCAAATCCATAAAATATTTTGGTGCATTAGTTAGCCCAAAAGGCATAACCAACCACTCGAAGAATCCATCAAGTGTCCAAAAAGTCATCTTTTCTATACTATTCTCTACTACACAAAGCTGGTGGAAACCCATGGCTAAGTTCAACTGAGAAAACACTAATGCACTAACCAACTGGTCAAACAAATTGCCAATCTGAGGGAGTGGGTAGCGATTCTTCTTTGTGAGCATATTCAACTCTTTGTAGTCCACATAAAGCCAAATAGATCCGTCCTCCCATGTAGCAATGACGATCGGTGCTCTCCGCTCGGAGATACTCCTTCTAATGAATCCCTTCTCCAATAGCTCACCCACTTGCTTGCTATGCCCTCTCCAGTCCCTTGGAGCCATATAACGTTCAAGAAATGCTACAGGCTTTGCATTCTCACTGAGATAGATTCAAAATTCGATCTCTCGCCTAGGAAATAATCCTCTCACCTCCTCAAACACATATGGATACTCGTGTAATATGGGTATAGAGCTGATGTCATCAATAGAAGAATATAAGGAATACTTAAAACTCAGCGCGACTGAACCCAGTGGGACGCAAGAAATCTCAAGGGTCCGACCACTACACGTTATCAATTGAATGAGCCTCTTTGAACCATAAATAATATCCCTATAACGACCCGGTTAAATTCGACGCTCGAATTTCGATAATAATATATAAACCAGTATCACTTGCCAAAACCCAAGTATCAAAAACACTAGATAGTTAATCGAAAGAAATTAAAGGGTGGGATAAGAAAGAAAGATATATTAGAATATAAGAAAAAGAAGAAGAATAACAACACGATAAAATCAGAGTCTCACATCACAACAGAACAAAATATAATATAGAAATAAATCTTTATTGAAAGCTTGAAATAAAAACTTACAATCATCGGAGTACAACTTATAGTCAACACACGTAGACAGTTATAACGACATGTCCTCATATGCAACCAACAACGGAATAAATACAATACATCTGAACTCCTCCAGCATACCTTCATACTTCACAACACCCGATAACCTGAACCTGTAAAACTTGGTCTGACCCGAGCATTACAAATGCCAGGATTAGTCTGGGGAACCAGAGTGAGAAAACTCAATAAGTTTATAGTTATCATCCAACTTGAATTTAAAGTCAAAACATTTCTTTTTGAAAGAAAAGAATAATCATAAGACCAGTTCACACATAAACACAGACAGTTTTTTCCTTACAATAACCCAAAACATTTTGAAATCATATGGCACTAACACCCAATTTTCTAGGATTTGTAGATAATATCAAAGAATCATAATCTAAAAGCAGAGGAAAAAGCAATCAACACACGATATTTATAGTGGTTTGGCATTAACGAGCCTACATCCACTTTATAGTTCTTCATTCAACAAAGAATTACAATTACAGTGAGTATAAACACTAAAGCACTCGACTACAATAAATTTCTCTCTCTAAATTCACTTGTGACGACCGCCCGAAGCCCCTGCACTATCCAAGAGGAATAATGCACTAAAAGGTGTGCACGACAGCTATGGACGATCATCAAGGTATGATACATAAGCGGAACCTGTCATAAACTCACAGCTCAAGGATAAAATATAATAGAACATAAGCAACAGGTAGTGATAGTGAAGTAGAAAACACTAAGCTTTCATGACAACTAGAAAGTATTTCCCATACACGTGGATATCAACAACAATGTTTGTACAATTTGCCTCACTACAACACTCAAGGAAATAGCAAACAATGGAAACAAATACTAGATAGTAATAAAACTAGTACGTGAGCCTCCTTCTCGCCATCGATCAGCATCATCGTCCTCACTAAAGCATTACCTGTCACCTATTACTCAGTCTTCCCATCCACAACCGGATGAACATCCTAGGGTAATAAGAGGAAACATAAAACCTTGAGTCAGACAACAGTCTTAGTGAGTGATAAAACAACTAAAAAACTTCATTAATAAAGTATATGAGAATGGTAAATAAACAATTAATCGGCCCAGCTCTACAAAAGAACTTACACCTGCCTTCTCTACACCTGACAGTGATATCCTTTACGATCTATACATCCTAATAATAATAGTTCGACCTACAATTGGTCTTCAATCGTGTCTCTGTTTTGAGTCTTCTAGAACTTACGACAACGACAATTCCTTCGCATCGCTAGTCATTAACAATTAGGACTATTAATTGGCTCTGAACACTTTAGAGCAATCACTTCACACGAATTCAATACATCCTTGAGTCGTTACCACATTCGCCACATCTGACGAACAATTCACCTCACTTCGTCGTTCCTCCATGGAATTCACTTTGAAGTCGCACCATCGCCGAGCCAATTACATCACTACGCTGCGGCTAGGGTTCAGGGGGTTGTCTTCGATTTTTTTTAAAAGCACTTTTTCTTCAAATCTGGGTCGTACTCGAAAATATAAATTTTCAAAAAATAACCAAGTTCGACCGACCCCCCTGGTGCGACCGACCCCTTCTGCTCGACCCAACCATGCTTGAGCCAACCCTGCTCGACCCAGAATGTGCACGATCGACCACCTGCATGCACGACCCTAAGTCTCCCTCCTTGTACACGTCCGACCCACCTCAAGACCGACCGGGAGTAACCGGCCCAACCCATAGTGACCGAACCGACCCAAACTTCCTCCAAAACCAGAACTCCCTGGCCTGTTCGAACGACCCAAACCAGACCGACCCGACCCAGATGTTCGACCCGACCTAGATGAGACCGACCGAATAGGGCTTGATTTGTGACTTGTTCTCCAACACACCTTTATGGGACCGACCCACCATATTGACCGACCCACTATGTTCGACCGACCACCATGTTTGACCCAAAACCTACATCCTCCAATGCAACTCCAATTTCGACCAAAACTTCACCAAAACGATTCGTTCGACAAAACCATCTCATCCAATACATCCAATACGATCACAAGCATGATATGAAATCAACAATAACACCAATACGACAATTCCATCAACAAAGATGTAAAATTCACCAAAATCACCATAAATGTACATATGAGAAAAACCATGGATCTAACTTGCACATTCACATGAAATGTCATAGAAATTACCTATCTAAACTTGCTAGATCAGAGCATAGGGTGATCTATATGAAATTGAACTTACCAATGCATAGATCTAAGGAAAAACACTTGAATTTATTGAAAAACATGATCAACTACTTGTACACTTCATTGAATCCATGTGAGAATGTAATCCACTCGCCGATTCTCCCAAACAAGCAAAAATCAATGAAATAGGAATCCAGACAGCAAGCACCTCGCACCAAACACCTTGATCCGATGAATCCTTGCTTCAATTGATGTAGATCTAGCCTCCAATGGTGTAGATCTTCAATTTCCCTCCTTGGATTTGGATTCCTAATGGTGGAAAGATGTTAGAGGAAGGAGGAGCACAAGGTCTCCAAATGAGAGAATGGAAAAGTAAAACCATTTCTTATACCCCTTACCCCCTATTTATAGTTTCCACCAACCCACTAATGGGCCTCCCCCAAATCAGCCCATTAGGCTCCCAAAACCTGAACAGCCAACTGAAAAACCTTAAAACATCAATTTCTCCCAAATCGTTGAGCCAAATATTTAATGTAACTACTCATCTGTAAGACAATCATCAATTCCTTTCCAATGGCATAAGTCTCATCCTCTAATTCGACCTGAGTCAAAAGTTATGCCCTGTGCAAGACTAACAGGGGCAACATGGTCACAAACAAATTTGTTAAAAATTATGGACATGTCTCACATCCCCATAAGCAACATATCAAAAGATGACAATGAGCCAACCCTTAGGGAATAAAATAAAAATATTTTATGATCTTTCGATACGTAAAATGCGGGCTATTACATCACTGATTTCGTTACATAAGAGGATGATTGTATGTAGTAGAGCGGCGGCCATGGCATATCCTTTCCATAGAGATGCCAAAAAAGTCCCCTGAAATGGCTACGAATTCAGGTATTATAGGAGTGGGAAGGCTGCCTAGGTAGGCGGGTCGGATGTGACACGTGGCGGGCTCATAAGAAATCTCGGAGGTTGTGGAGAATGTGGGAAAATGCTCTTGTAACACCCCAAATTTTTGAATAATTGAATTAACTAAATTCAAGAATAATTAATCTCAAACAAGAGAATTAAGGGAAAGGGTTGCGCCATTGTGTTCGTCTCGGAATTCTGGTTGAGATAGAGTCTGATTTTGCGTAAAACGGATACCGGATGAAGGAGATATGGTCGAACGAAGTTAGGCGGGAGAATCAGAAAAAAAATGTTTGCACTGGCGCACTTGGGAAGTGCGCCAGTAGAAAAGTGGCACTGGCGCACCTGCCAAGTGTGCCCAGGCCGAGCAGAAAGCCTGCACAGCTTTCTGGTGCAATCTTATCCATATTGTGACTCATTGCTGAGTCCTTTCCGAATCCTTGCTGAGTCATTAGGGCTGAGGTGTCACCTAATCCTGACTGAGTGGTTTTGATTAACCCTAAGATCATCCAACGACTATAATTAAATTAAAATTCTATATAAACATGGGTAGACTCATACCCTAAAATCAAATAAAAATCCAAATCATGGCCGTCATGCTGTCATCTTGTAACCTAGAGTAGCCGCCACCAACTAGAGGGAAATCAAAGCTAATCAACTCAGTTCTATTCAACTCTAATCTAACCAATAACGAATCTACTACAAAGGCGAGCTTAATCAATTTCAGAACTCAGATTTCAGAACGCAAGACCTTCTTTTTGTGAGTTCGATTTCTTTAATAAGATAATTAACAACTTAACTGGATTGAGCTATGATTTGGATTATATGGTTATGTTGTGAATCATTGACCGTATGTTATTATCTATGTTGTAAATCTATGATGTTATTATCTATGTTGTAAAGCTGTGATGTTATCATCTATGTTAATTGTTGGCTTATGTACAATCAATTCATAATGATGTTTCATATGCTAGTTTGGTTATGTTGTTGGAACTAATTCATATGATAAATCATATGTATGTATGCAAGTTTAGATGTTAATTTAGATATGAATCATATGCAAGTTAGTGAGAAACTTATACAACCTTAAATGTTTCATGACATCTATTTTATGTGTAAATTGGATCTAAAGTTAGGCTATGACATGTGTGAGTTAGATGCAAGTTTACATCATAATCTATGTTGTATAAATCACATATGCAAGTATATATATATTGGAGTATGAATCATGTAATGTAAGTTTGTGACCATTGTCTATGCAAGTTTACACCTTATGATTAGATCTATGACATCCATAGTTTATGCAAGTTTGTAACTTTGGCCTATGCAAGTTTTAGATGAAAATACTTATTCACACATGCAAGTTCACCCCTTATGTTTAGATCTAGTTTTTATTCTATGCATGTTGTGATGTTTTCTCTTTATTCCATAAGTTAGACTATTCGAGTCTAAAGTATATTTTACGTTAAACGAACGAACGTACAACGTGGCGGCAATGGGATAATGTTAAAAATGTAATATTGAGAATTGGCATAAATGCCTTAAATGTGATGTTAATTGGTATAATTTTATATACCATAAATAGATGGACATAATTGAGTCAATTATGGACATAGTTAAATTTGTAATTGATTGGCAATTTGAATAGGGAAATTAATTCAAATTGGGGGTAACTAATTAGGTGTAATTAATCGCCTAAGACACGAGGTTAGACTCTTTTGTGGTGTAAGACTGCCCGGACCCGCCTGGCAAATCCAGCTGCCATGAATGCCAATCTAATGTGGGAGGTCATAGGCATAAATTAAATGCGTAATAGTTGTAAAGACACGAGGTTAGGCTCATTTGTGGTGTAAGACTGCCCGGACCCACCCGGCAAATCCAGCTGCCACAAATGCCAGTCTAATGTGGGAGGTCTTTACAAGGTTACGGTCTTAATGAATTAAGAAACACTTAAACAGATAAACATGTAGTGGGACATGAGGGGGTTAAGTGGGTGCCTTGGGTGGCATGTGGAATTTAGTGGGTGCCTTGGGTGGCATTTGAAATACGATTAGATGCACTTAACCAAGATTGAAACATGTAAGAGGACATGAATAAGAATGGGGTTAAGTGGGGAAAAACCTTAGAGGGGACCAAGCATAGGTGGAAAGCTTGTGTCATGCATGGGGGCCCTTTTCAAACCAGCAACCCATTAAGTATCTTTGTGGGCTCGACCCAATTCGAGGACGGGACACGCGTACTGGATTTGATTGTAAGAGGTCAAAACGGGTCAGCGGTGGTAACGCAAGTCCAACGGGTTCATATGCGTGTGTGGGCCTGGACTGGTAGGTAAGACGTTGTTGCATCGTGTAGATATAAGCCATGCATTTTTGGTTGTATCGGGTTGCCACTTTGGGGAGTGATACACCCCACTATGGGGCCAGCACGGGTATCTACGAGTTAGGGAGCCAATCGAATGGGGGTAGTGGGTACACCTAGTGGAGATGGGGCATACGGCACCTATGAAGGTAGTTAGGGGTACACTAAACTACCATTATCATTATTAAGTTTTGTAGGCAGGATCAACCTTTAGGGCGACTAGTGGTGGTGCAGTGTAGTAATTATCTTATAATGATTAGGGGCGCCTTTGACGTTATCTTGGTTCATCTTATTTCCTCGTTTTGTTCTGTCATACCCAATTGTTCACAGTCATTTCCTTATTTTCCAGCTTATGCCTTAGCCTAGTTATTTTGATAATTATATTGTTAAAGTTATTGCACTCGCTAGACTTTATGTCTGACTCCCTTTTCTTTCCACCTCTTTTCTTCCTTCCCCCCCCCCTCAGGTTTGCCAGGAGGGAATACTACAGCTTAGTGTCGATTTATTTCAGTTGCTTGAGATAGTAGATGTATCGCTTGGGACTCTCTCATCTTTATGGCTTTGCTTATGCTCAGTGGGGATTTATGCATTTATGTTATTTAAGTATTGGCTTCTTTATGTACTTTGAAGTTTTTGGAAAAGACTACTGATCCTGTTGTAATGGTTTTGGAAACTACTTATGTAAACTCGTTTTGAGTTATGATGAAATAAAATAAGTTTTATCTTCCGCTGTGTTGTTTTATTTATTTATTCTTGTAATTTATCTGTTCTATACAAACAATAACGCTTCATGGACATTGATGCATTCCCTTTGTGAGTGACATTAATGGACGTGGGGTGTTACACGTGGTATCAGAGCTATGGTTAGAAGAACAGATAAAAAGTTTTGAAAAGTGTTTTCAAAAGTATTATTTTCCTAGAAAGTATTTTCAAAAACTTGTTTTAAAGAAGCTATTTTCAATGAAAGTTTACTTAAAAGAGCATAATCCCCGCAAGCCATACATCTCACTTTCGCTTCCCTTGTTTTAAAACTCTTTCCTTTTCTTTTCAGCATGTCTAGAGCATCTGAGATACCAGAGGGTGTTCATGTACCCGGTTGGTTTCGTCAATATCTCAAGGCTAGGGCCGTTGCCGCGGGTCCCGCCAACGTTCCTCCTCCCCCAGCTCCAGTCATTCCTCCGCGTGGAGATACTTTCTCCAAGATATGTAAAGACTTTCGTTCGATGGGTGGAAAATCTTTTAGTGGGACTGAAACGTTCATTGAAGCTAGAAATTGGTTGAAAGAAGTGGAGGATCTATTTGGCATCTTCGATTTGAACGATTGTAAGAAGGTCCAATTGGCTGCTTGGTTGATGAAGGACGAAGCTTCGTTTTGGTGGGAAGTCACTAATGGAGAGCGTCCAGTTGATACATGGCCGGATTTCAGGCGTAGGTTTGAGGCAAAGTTTCTCTCACGGGCTGAAGATAATTTATATATGGAAAGATTTTTGGCGTTAAAGCAAGGGAATTTGTCAGTAAAAGAATACGTCAACAAGTTCAATCATTTGGCTAGATTTGGCTTGGACTTGGTGAATACACTCGAAAAGAAGGCCCTGAGATTTGTTAAGGGTTTGAACGAGCCACTAAATGGGTTAGCTATGACCCACATCCCTATGGGGGCCACCTTTGAGAGGCTAGTTGATATAGCGCTTATGCATGAAAAGGAGAAGGGCGCCAATGCTAATAAGGCACCCAAGAAGAAAGGGGATCAAAAGAAACCGCAGCAACAACAACAAAACAAGAAGGGCGGGAAGAAAAATAATGGCAAAGGAAAGAAGAAGTGCTTTGATTGTGGGACACCAGGCCATCTGAGTAAAGACTGTAGGAAAAAGAAGAAGACTGGTTGTTTCCACTGTGGAGAGGCAGGTCATCTAGTTAGGGACTGCCCAAGGAAACAGGGACAAGGGAAAAGAACTTCTAGAGGGCAGCTTTAGGCTCTCGTGGCACCGGGGCAGGCAAGGGAGCAGGTCCAGGCTCTCGCGGTCCCACCGCTGCAACAACGAGGTAGAAACATTTCCGTTGAGAGTTTAGTTTTTCTATTTGATCATCATGTCCGTACCTTATTCGATTTTGGCGCATCACATTCGTTTATCTCTACATCATTAGTTGAAAACACTACACTTAGATACTAGTCTTGTTGTGGATCCCATTGTAGTCTCAAATCCTATTGGTGGGTCGGCTCATTTATCCATGGTTTGTAGGGATTTGAGATTGTCTATCTTAGGCATTGGTTTTGAATGTATGCTTTTGTGCTTGGTTTCATGGGCTATGGATTGATTCTAGGGATGGATTGGCTGGCCCGATATGGCGCCATCCTAGACTGTGAACGAAGGGTAGTAAAATTGTTGACTCGTAGTGGAAAGACCCCTGACATTTCTTGTGACCCTAGAGGACCGGTGATGCTTAGTTATCTTGAGTCACTTGACGCATCCAATGATGATTTACATTCTGTTCGTATAGTCCGTGAATATGTTGATGTCTTCGATGAGGTGAGGGGTCTACCCCCAAAACATGAGATAGACTTTCATATTTATCTTGTAGACAATGCAAAACCAGTATCTCTGCCAGTATGCCACATGGCTCCTCGTGAGAGGAGGGAACTCAATAAGAAAGTAGGGGAGTTGCTTGAGAAGGGGTTCATAAGACGTAGTATATCGGAGTGGGATGCTCCAGTAGTATTTGCCACGAAGGCAGACGGGTCCCTTAGACTTTGTGTGGACTATAGAGAGCTTAATAAACTTACTAAGAAGAATAGGCACCCACTGCCGAGGATTGACGATCTCTTCGATCAGTTAGTGGGCGCCTCGGTGTTTTCGCAGTTGGACTTAGCCACTGGTTTCCATTAGTTGAGAGTGACTGAGGATAGCATAGACAAGACTGCTTTTAGGACTCCGGATGGTTTCTATGAATGGCTTGTGATGCCCTTCGGTTTGACAAACGCCCCGCATACTTTGTTGACTTGATGAGTAGGATGTTTAGGGAGTACCTTAATAAATTCATGGTGGTCTTTGTGGATGACATCTTGGTCTTTTCTAAGAACGAGGAAGAGCATGCCCTACATCTTAGGGAAGTGTTGGAGACCCTTCGAGCGCATAACCTTAAAGCTAAATTTTCTAAATGTTACTTTTGGAGTAAAGAAGTGCGATTCTTAGGGCATGTGGTTTCCAAAGAAGGGATAGCTATGGATCCCACGAAGGTGGTGGCCATCCAAGATTGGAAGGTCCCTAAAAATGCTACCAAGGTGAGGAGTTTCTTGGGGTTGGCAGGCTACTATAGGAAGTTTATCAAGAACTTCGCAAAAATATCAGCCCCATTAACACGCTTGACAAAGAAGAACCTAGTTTTTACGTGGGACGTAGATTGTGATGATGTGTTCCAACGTTTAAAGAGAGCTTTGACCACAGCCCCAGTCTTTGTGTTGCCAGATGGGAGTAAGCCATTTACCGTTTATACCAATGCTTGTGGGACATGACTAGGCGCAGTCATAATGAAAGAGGGAAGGGTAATAGCCTATGGAGGAAGGCAATTGAGAGTGCATGAGAGAAATTATCCTACCCATGACCTAGAGTTGGCTGCTATTGTTTTCGAGCTTAAGTCTTGGCGCCATTATCTTCTTTGCGAGAAATTCGAATTGTTCACTGACCATAAATCGCTAAAATACTTGTTCTCTCAGAAGGACCTAAACTTAAGGCAGCAAAGGTGGATGGAATTCTTAGCGTCCTACGATTTCGAGATAGCATATACCCCTGGCAAGGGTAACGTGGTGGTAGACGCCTTAAGTAGGAAAAAGATGTCCTTGAGTCTGTTGTTTGTTGAGCGGCAAAGCTTAGAGTTCATCTCTATGTTTGACTTTAGACCTTCCATTGACTATGTAATTGGTTTGCTAGCATCCTTAGAGGTCAGACCTACGCTTTTGGGACGGATTGGTGAGGCACATCGAGATGACCCACAGTTGGTTGAGTTAGTAGAGAAGCTCATAAGGGGGGAGTCATCGAGCCATCTCAGTAGGTATACCCTAGATGGTAAGGGTTGGTTACGTAGGGACGGTAGACTTTGTGTACTACGAGATGAGAACTTGAGGAAGACCATTCTTGATGATGCACATCGTTCGAAGATGACCATTCATCCCGGCGGGGACAAGATGTACATGGACATGAGACGAGTTTACTTTTGGGCCGGTATGAAGAGGGATGTGGCCGAGTTCATCGCTAGATGCTTGGTGTGCCAACAAGTAAAAGCAGAGCAAAAGAAGCCTAGTGGGCTACTTCACCCATTGGAGATCCCACAATGGAAGTGGGAGAGTGTCTCGATGGACTTTGTTGATGGATTAACGAGATCGAGGAAGGGTAATACGGGGATTTGGGTTGTGGTAGACAGACTTACCAAGAGTGCCCATTTCATTCCCGTGAAGAGTAAGAGGACTGCTCCATGGTTAGCCTCCGTATACATTGGAGAGATAGTTCGTTTGCACGGTGTTCCTTCTAGCATAGTGAGTGATCGCAATCCTATCTTTACTAGCGAGTTTTGGAAGAGCTTGCAAGAGGCGTTAGGGACTCAGTTATGTTTGAGCACCGCATATCATCCTCAGACGGACGGCCAGACCGAGAGGGTGAATCGTATTCTAGAGGACCTTTTGAGGCTATGTATTTTAGACTTCGGAGGTACATGGGAGGAGCATCTTCCTTTGGTGGAGTTCGCATATAATAATAGCTTTCAGTCTAACATTGGCATGGCACCTTTCGAGGCTCTTTATGGACGGCCGTGTCGTTCGCCTACATGTTGGTGGGAATCTACGGATAAGATCTTACTTGGGCCCGATATGATTAGAGAGACTTCGGAAAAGATCGATTTTATTCGAAGGAGGATGAAGACGGCGCAAGATAGGCAGAAATCTTATGTGGACAAGAGGAGGATAGATCTTGAGTTTGATATTGGGGACATGGTCTTTATCAAGGTGTCTCCATTACGGAATGTTGTTCGCTTTGGGTCCGCTGGGAAGTTAGCACCAAGGTTCGTAGGGTCGTTTCCTATTAAGGAGAGGATTGGATAGATGGCATATAGAGTGGAGTTGCCCGAAATACTTAGTGGTGTACACGACGTATTCCATGTATCACATTTGAGGAAATGCTTGCACGAGACCACAGAAGTGGTAGAGCCGAGCTTGCTTAGAGAGGTGGAGATAGAGCATGGCGCGACAATTCGACGAGCTCCTACGTGCATTCTTGGGTCAGAGATTAATAAGTTGAGGAATCGAGAGGTCAAGCTAGTCAAAGTGCAATGGGGAAAGGATGAGAGTGACGCAACTTGGGAGACGGAAGAGAAGATGCGTTCATTGTACCCTTTTCTTTTCGAGGGTATGTCTTTTAATTTCTCTTTTAT
Source organism: Allium sativum (assembly GCA_030737875.1). Taxonomy (NCBI): domain Eukaryota; kingdom Viridiplantae; phylum Streptophyta; class Magnoliopsida; order Asparagales; family Amaryllidaceae; genus Allium; species Allium sativum. Next base: position 485,063,809 of record CM060916.1, on the reverse strand, counting down.
CGCTTAGCTTGTACTTGTTTTATCCTTAGTATGTCCTCTCGCTAGTATCTTTGACCTTTAGATAGGGTAGTCCTATGGTTGAAACATGTGTTTGAGACATGTTATGTATGATGGATGCATGTGGATGCAAGTGTTTGCTAGTGGTTGCTCGTGGATGCATATACACACACTTTAGGCACTAGATCGGCTCAGTCACTTTCATATTGCATATTGCATATAAATGGATGTATTTAGTAAAATGAATGTACATTGAATGTGTGTATCATATGAATGCTGCATTTAAATGGATGGTTGTGCACACATGTAGTAATGATATGTATAGGATTCTTTGCATACATGATGGATACATGGCACTATCATTATTTGCATTAAGGAGGTCGACTGAATCAGTGGACCGTCTGATTTAGGATTAGTATACGGACATGTACACACACTATGCATATATACATGAAAAGCATTAGAAATCTTTTAAGGACCATGGTTGCTAGTGGTTGATGGTTGAGTAGATGGATGATTGTATGGTAGGATACGTTCTTGTTGACTTAGAGATTTCGAGGATGAAATCCTTTAAGTAGGGGAGAATGTAACACCCTGAATTTTTGAATAATCGAATTAACTAAATTCAAGAATAATTAATCTCATATGTGAGTATTAAGGGAAACGGGTTGCGCCATTGTGTTCATCTCGGAATTCTGGTTGAGATAGAGTCTGAGTTTGCGTAAAACAGATACCGGATGAAGGAGATATGGACGAACGAAGTTAGGCGGGAGAATCAGAAGAAAAAAATATTTGCACTAGCGCATTTGGGAAGTGCGCAAGTACAAAAGTGGCACTGGCGCACCTGCCAAGTGCGCCCAGGCCGAGCAGAAAGCCTGCACAGCTTTCTGGTGCAATTTGATCCATATTGTGACTCACTGCTGAGTCCTTTCTGACTCCTTGCTGAATCATTAGGGCTGAGGTGTCACCCTATCCTGACTGAGTGGTTTTGATTAACCCTAAGATCATCCGACGGATAAAATTAAATTAAAATTCTATATAAACATGGGTAGACTCGAACCCTAAAATCAAATAAAAATCTGAGTCATGGCCGTCATGCTGTCATCTTGTAACCTAGAGTAGCCGCCACCAACTAGAGGGAAATCAAAGCTAATCAACCCACTTCTATTCAACTCTAATCTAAACAATAACGAATATACTACAAAGGCGAGCTTAATCAATTTCAGAACTTAGATTTTAGAATGCAAGACCTTCTTTTTGTGAGTTCGATTTCTATAATAAGATAATTAACAATTTAATTGGATTGAGCTATGATTTGGATTATATGGTTATGTTGTGAATCATTGACCGTATGTTATTATCTATGTTGTAAATCTATGATGTTATTATCTATGTTGTAAAGCTGTGATGTTATCATCTATGTTGTAAATCTATGTTAATTGTTGGCTTATGTACAATCAATTCATAATGATGTTTCATATGCTAGTTTGGTTATGTTGTTGGAACTAATTCATATGTTAAATCATATGTATGTATGCAAGTTTAGATGTTAATTTAGATATGAATCATATGCAAGTTAGTGAGAATCATATACAACCTTACATGTTTCATGACATCTCTTTTATGTGTAAATTGGATCTAAAGTTAGGCTATGACATGTGTGAGTTAGATGCAAGTTTACATCATAATCTATGTTGTATAAATCACATATGCAAGTATATATATATATTGGAGTATGAATCATGTAATGTAAGTTTGTGACCATTGCCTATGGAAGTTTACACCTTATGATTAGATCTATGACATCCATAGTTTATGCAAGCTTGTAACTTTGGCCTATGAAAGTTTTAGATGAAAAACCTTATTCACACATGCAAGTTCACCCCTTATGTTTAGATCTAGTTTTTATTCTATGCATGTTGTGATGTTTTCTCTTTATTCCATAAGTTAGACTATTCGAGTCTAACGTATATTTTACGTTAAACGAACGAGCGTACAACGTGGGGCAATGGGATAATGTTAAAAGATTTAATATTGAGAATTGGCATAAATGCCTTAAATGTGATGTTAATTGGTATAATTTTATATACCATAAATAGATGGACATAATTGAGTCAATTATGGACATAGTTAAATTTGTAATTGATTGGCAATTTGAATAGGGAAATTAATTCAAATTAGGGGTAATTAATTAGGTCTAATTAATTGCCTAAGACACGAGGTTAGACTCTTTTGTGGTGTAAGACCGCCCGGACCCGCCCGGCAAATCCAGCTGCCACAAATGCCAGTCTAATGTGGGAGGTATTAGGCATAAATTAAATGCGTAACAGTTGTAAAGACACGAGGTTAGGCTCGTTTGTGGTGTAAGACTGCCCGAACCCGCCCGGCAAATCCAGCTGCCACAAATGCTAGTCTAATGTGGGAGGTCTTTACAAGGTTACGGTCTTAATGAATTAAGAAACATTTAACCAGATAAACATGTAGTGGGACATGAGGGGGTTAAGTGGGTGCCTTGGGTGGCATTTGGAATTTAGTGGGTGCCTTGGGTGGCATTTGAAATACGATTAGATGCACTTAACCAAGATTGAAACATGTAAGAAGACATGAATAAGAATGGGGTTAAGTGGGGAAAAACCTTAGAGGGGACCAAGCATAGGTGGAAAGCTTGTGTCATGCATGGGGGCCCTTTTCAAACCAGTAACCCATTAAGTATCTTTGTGGGCTCGACCCAAGTCGAGGACGGGACACGCGTACTAGATTTGATTGTAAGAGGTCAAAACGGGTCAGCGGTGGCAACGCAAGTCCAACGGGTTCATATGCGTGTGTCGGCTCGGGCTGGTAAGTAAGACGTTATTGCATCATGTAGATATAAGCCGTGCATTTTTGGCTGTATCGGGTTGCCACTTTGGGAAGTGATACACCCCACTGTGGGGCCAGCACAGGTATCTACGAGTTAAGGAGTCGATCGAATGGGGGTAGTGGGTACACCTAGTGGAGATAGGGGAAGACGTCACCTATGAAGGTAGCTAGGGGTACACTAAACTACCATTATCATTATTAAGTTTTGTAGGTGGGATCAACCTTTAGGGTGACTTGTGGTGGTGCAGTGTAGTAATTATCTTATAATGATTAGGGGCGCCTTTGACGTTATCTTGGTTAATCTTATTTCCTCGTTTTGTTCTGTCATACCCAATTGTTCACAGTCATTTCCTTATTTTCCAGCTTATGCCTTAGCCTAGTTATTTTGATAATTATATTGTTAAAGTTATCGCACTCGCCAGACTTTATGTCTGACCCCCTTTTCTTTCCACCTCTTTTCTTCCTTCCCCCCCAGGTTTTCCAGGAGGGAATACTACAGCTTAGTGCCGATTTCTTTCAGTTGCTTGAAGATAGTAGATGTATCTCTTAGGACTCTCTCATCTTTATGGCTTTGCTTATGCTCAGTGGGGATTTATGCATTTATGTTATTTAAGAATTGGCTTCTTTATGTACTTTGAAGTTTTTGGAAAAGACTACTGATCCTGTTGTAATGGTTTTGGAAACTACTTATGTAAACTCGTTTTGAGTTATGATGAAATAAAATAAGTTTTATCTTCAGCTGTGTTGTTTTATTTGTTTATTCTTGTAATTTATCTGTTCTATACAAACAATAATGCTTCATGGATATTGATGCATTCCCTTTGTGAGTGACATTAATGGATGTGGGGTGTTACAGCTCTTCAGTTCGAGGGATGACATTTGTACAACAATCCGGTTTAATAGGATAAAGAATCAGTTCATGGATGACGTGGTATAATTGTTTAGAGAAGTAGGTACAGGGCGAATCGTATAGAGGGTACTCCGATCCGATCCGAAAGGGATAATCCGATACGATCCGATCCGAAAGGGGGGATCTGATCTAGTGACATTTGCATATACAATTCAAGCTTTCCAACCTTCTACCACTCCATCCAAGTGATAGCCGATCAATGTAATTTCATACTCAAGTCCCTAGCTTTGGGTAGCCTAGTCACAAAGCAAGCTAACATTTTGCCCCCATAAAGTTCATCTTATTGCAAATAAGATGTGCTTTGGATAAGTCAAGCCAAATCTTTTTGGAATGTCATCTACCCTTGAGGAGGCTTTATTATATTTCTATATCCTATTGAGTAGCTTCGTCTTATGGATTTCTCCTTTATGAGTGGCTTGTCATATATCGCACTACTTTCGTTGATGCTTGTCGGGCCGAATTCCATGGCTAGAGTGGTCAAGATGATCAAGTAATAGTATAGACCTCATCAAATCAAGAGGTTGAATTCTTTCATCATAAGTCACGTAGGATTGCTGGCTCCTGTGCATGCGATCATGCATGCATAGGTCATTGCCAAACGACGTCGTCTTCCCATGCAAATCAAACGTATCGTAGAGTTGGACTTTCTTTTGCAATCGAGTCAATGTATGAAGTAGCCATCCAAGTCATGGGGCAGTATAAGAATCTCTGAACTTTAAGCTAGTTTCTAGACTATTGGGATAGATCACATCAGAATTGGTACATGAATCTGTCATTTGCGCTCATCTTAGGACTATTCCAGTTTCAGGATAGTAATCAGATCATATGAAAAGAAATCCATGACCTTTTTGTGTCCTTTCATAGTCTAGTGATCACATACAAATCAGCAAGGGACGTCGTTGAAATTATATAAACTAGTGCTCGTAAGATCATCAGAAACGTAAGGTAGTTGGAGAATTCTCCACATTCTCCATTTGATGTAGTTGTGGATCAAGTTTTTGAAGTTATGTTTGATCTGTTAGTGGGCTTTCTTGAACGGTTAGGACGAATCATATCATATTCTGAAGATACAGTTTAGATGTTCTGAATCAAGCATCGAGTCAGGATCATGTTCAAAGTTAGTCTGTCAATTGAAGCTCATGCTTATAATGTCTGTAGAGGACAAGCGAAGTAAGTGCTTATGCTCCCAGCATTGGTCGGGGTTTGGGCGAAGTCAACGACTTCAGCCTTTATACTTTCCATTGTCACATCGGGTTAAAGCTCCGGGTTCAACAATCTTAGTTGGCCCAAGTCGCTCTGTACTTTTTCTCAAGTCGGTAAGAGTTGAAGTTGGATAGATGAATGGTCGAATCACATTCGCTTTGGTGTCTTCTCGTCTCTTTCGTCAAAAAGTGAGGATTGCCTTATCGGGCATCAACAAACTTCGATACTCTCATCGGATCAGTCGCAGAGTCGGGTAAAATCATCAAAAAGCAAGCTAACGAATATCATTACGAATTTGATCGAGCCCTAATGTTCGTGCTTCAGCATAGTCCAGAATAGCAATTATGGTCTTGTTGAGTCTATTTCTCTTACTCGGTTCCGTTGAGTTTAACAAACAAGATTGTTGACTTGATCAATAAAATTGGCTCTCCCTAGATACGCTCCTATTATTCTTTTTTGGGGATCTTCCATTGCTCCTACCATTTCGAGAGTCGGAAGGACCTCCATCCTTTGTAATGATAACACCGAGACCATCCATATCGACGCTAGTGTCCTCTGGTTGTAGGAATCTGTCTATTTCAGAAGTGAATTTGCCAAGGCCTCCTGGTGGGTCTTGATACTGACTGACTTTGAAGTCCGAGTTATCCATAATACCGTATACTGCTACTATCAGCACCATAGATGGTCCCAGTCGATATACCGATGCCCTTGCGGTGTCGAATCTTTCAAGGAATACACGTAGGGTCTCGCTGGACCTCCGTTTGATTGAAATAAATAACTTGACTTCTTAGGTTGATAAATGTGGACTTTTGACTGCTCAATGAAGTGGGTGACCAACGCGTTCCAGCGTTTGATCGATTCAGATGCATGCTGCCAAAATTGTATAGGAACAATGTCAGTCATGTTCCAAAATGGTAGCTTAAAGAGCGGGGGATTGGTGAAATCCCTGATGTCTCGTGTGAAAAAAAATGGTTGGCGTTGCTTATGTCACCTTTGAGGTGTGCCGCTTCTGGTGAAGCATCAAGTAACATTGGCAATCAGGCCTTCGTCTTTGCGAAATTGTCACCAATTATCCAATTTAGCATTGGTGCCCCCATTTAGAAGTCTTGAAGTGGGTGGAAGTCAGTTTCTGGCTTCTTAGCTCCACATATGCAATAGCGGTCAATCAGGCTTTTGTCCTTTAATTCTGGATGGTGACCCGCTGCTCGGATGTATACGGGTTAATCTTGAGGAGTCATTCTTTTGGTTGTAGTTTGGGATATCATGGAATTCTGAGTATAATAAATATGCATAGAGTAATCAGGCAGTTGAGTTACGTTGCTCGAAGCTCGTATCCCTTACCCCCCATACACTGGGATTTCGCTAAGTGGTGAGCATCAAATCCATGTCTTCAGTGAATTCATACTCCCTCATCAAGTCACGAGTTAGAGTTTGATACAAAATTATTTGTTCGTGTCTATCTCATGTTAATCTTTAGTTTCCCATCTAAGCTCTGAGGATCAGAGTCGGGTGTCGATAAAGTCAGATTATAGTCTCCTCAATTGTTCCCGTTTTCCCCCTTGCATTAAGGAGTTGGGAGCTTCATGTTGAAATTGAGCTGGATTTGAAGCATTCATCTGAATTGGAGCAGAGGTTGGTCAGACTTCGTTTGAGCTTCAAGTAGCTCTTGCGTTGCCGTCGTTTTCATCCAAAATGTTACGGTTAGAAGTTGCATGCTGCACATGTCTAGGAGTAGGTTGATTGCCATTGCCAACTTGTCCAAGAGTCTCATGCGATCTAAACTGCGGGCAGGGAGCGTTTGAGCCAAGTCGTTATCGCTTAAAGTCCAACAGTGCTCGCTCCAGCGAGTAAGTCGTAGTTATTCGGCCTTCCATCCATCCGAGTAAAGAAGTTATCCATCATTTTTTGTCATTTATGGAGAAGCTCATCTTGCCGAGCTTTTGGGTTCTCAATTCAACAACGGTACCATCCATTTCATATCTAGCCTAATATGTACAGGGATCACAGCGAGTGGAAATCTCCTGACTTCCCTCGTTCCTAGCGCCTTCTGCACTAATCAGTCTTGAATGAAGCTGCATGCTGCACATGTCTAGGGGGTGCCTAGCCATTGCCAAATTGTCCTAGAGTCTCGTGCGATCTGAACCGCGAAGCAGGGAGTGTTTGAGCCATGTTGTTGTTGCTTGAAGTCCCACAGTGCTCGCTCTAGTGAGTAAGTCGTATCCATCATTTTTTGTTGTTTATGGAGAAGCTCATCTTACCGAGCTTCTGGGTTCTCAATTCAACAAGGGCACCATCCATTTCATATTTGGCCTGATATGTAGAGGGATCACCGCGAGAGGAAATCTCCTGACTTCCCTCGTTCCTAGCCTGATATGTAAGGGGATGTGTTTTGTATGTGTATACCCCCAATCAATCTTGAATGAAGTGCCTAGCCATGGCTTGTTCGGGATTGATTAGGATTGACATTAGATTGCCCCCAATCCTTCTGTGGGGAGTGTGGGCTCAGCTTTCAGTCTTGCTCCCAATCCTTTAGTGGGGTAGGAACTCTTTTTCTCTGGCACTGTCTCTTAGTGCCTTTATACTCTCCTGTCATATGCTCGGGTTAGAGAGTGGTCAAGGTGGTCTTTAATCGTGGTGCACCCTCACGCCATGTAGATGTCATATTCCCGCCCTTTGTACTCCCTCTCGAATCATGAGAGTTATAGTGGTGGACGTCATCTTCTCGTCCTTTATACTCTCTCTTGAATCACGAGAGTTAGAGTGGTGGATGTCATCTTCCCGTCCTTTATACTCTCTCTCGAATCATGAGAGTTAGAGTGGTGGACGTATCTTCCCGTCCTTTATACTCTCTCTCCCGAATCGTGAGAGTTAAGTGATGGGCGTCATCTTCTCCTCCTTTATACTGTCTCTCGGAGTGGTGGACGTCATCTTCTTGTCCTTTACACTCTCTCTCGGATCATGAGAGTTAGAGTTATGGATCGAGTGGTCTTTAATCTTGGAGCGCCCATCACACTCGTCTTAGGTTTATACTTCTATCCAAGCTTTGAGGATTAGAGTTAGTCGGGAAGCCAGTCAAATCACGTATGCCAATGCTTTGCGTTCCTCCAATCAATCTATGGGAGGAGTGATTGGCACCAAACTTTATTTGGACTCAAGTAATATGGTGGCGTCGAGCACAGATCGAGCCATGCAGACGTCGAACAACGCCCATCTAAAGTCGGATTCCGACCTTGCAATGCAAAGATCAATACACAATTATCTTGAAGTCTGCCACATGTGAGACAAGGAATGGATGGTCATCTCGGATCCACCTTGAACTATACAACTTCTCTCAGGCGGAGGGCGTGGCTTTGTAAATGGGTTGTTCAGTCAGGCTTGTTATGGTATTGCTCCAGAACTCTATATGCGGGTGTTAGAAGCCTGATCGGTATCAAATCCTAAGTACCTACACCATCCAGATACTAATTCATCTGAGTTAATTACATCAGTAACTCATAAAGCATGCAAATATAAGAGTCATGGTTGAAGAATAATCCTGTTAAAGGAATGTATATCATTCTGTTTGAAAATGGCATAGAGTGCTCTTTGCAGGTCCATTTTTCCTTGCCTTATCTCTGCCAGGGGATGGCTGCCAAAATCTTTAACTGATGATGAATGTCTTTTCAAACTGTCGTGGGACGGCGGTTCCAAGAATGAACGTACCTTGATCGGGGTCTTGAAGTGACAATGAAAGTTAAGTAGATACTGTAAGCCAATGACGAGGTCGCATTTCCTTTGAATCTCCTTCTTTCCCCCATGCTAAGGGCAAGGATTGAGTGTCAAGGAGTCATGTCTGTACCGCTAATGGTAGCACGTCATCACATTAGTGCTAGGACGGTATTTTGCAGGAGAACAGTGGATCCATGCTTATAGAAACTTTTGCGCTTTCCAGGCTAGGAAATATAATATGACTGCTAGGTAGACTATCATATCTCATCCATCCGCAGATATGCCTTCAATCCCACGTTGGGAATAAGAGCTAATGCATAGACAATCAATCAGTATCCAGGTTTAAGTGTTCTAAACCTTTAACTCGCCAATCTTCGGGAAATACTGAGGTTGTCGGTCATGCAAGCTTATGATGTATCAGCTTTGAATTAGATGATGTAATCACGAGTAATCCACGATTGAATCTCCAGTTGCCTCCAGCGTCTGAGGCATGATTTACTTGATAGTTAATCGATGAAGGGAGTGGAACTTTAGATCTTCACTTTCTAACTCCAAAACTTCGTTCGTTGGAAGTTTCATTTGTGTACATCTTCCATCAAGCGGGAAGTCGACAAGTGCTTTTGTCGAATCATTCAGGGTAGTGAATTCAGCAACGAGATTCGTTGATGTTTATCCTGGGATGACCTTCCAAGGAATACAAGCAATGATGCCTTACATGTCGTTTCTTAGGGATTTAAGAACGATGGAATTTGATATCCAGTCAGGATATATAGCATCTTGTATAACATCATTGCCTCTCAGCTTCTCAACTTTTTCATTTAAGGCAGCTGACCTCTCTGGGTCTAACATGCGTCTCTTTTGCTTGATGGGAGGAAATTTCAGGTTTATGTTCAGTGCATGACTCATAATTAATGGTAAAATTCCATACATGTCAGTATGGGTCCATGCAAATGCATCCAGATTGGATTGTAGAAAATCTATCAGTTCCCTCATCCGGAGGTGGTCCAAATGAGATCTGATTTTCAAGACCTTTGCTAGGTCGTCATTTATCAATTGGAATATCAACAGTAACTTCATTAAGTGTCGCCTTTATGCATCCCGAATCTTCATCCTCTCCGGGATCTATGTCTTCGGGCATATCATCGGGCAACTCCTTCTGCGACGTCTCCTATGTAGGAGGAGCATTCTTGGGTTCCATTCCATTACCATTGTGCAACATCTCCCATTCAGCAAACAACAGGCTCTTGCAGTAACTTGATAATCATAGACCATTCCCACTCCAGCTTCGGTTGGGAACTTTAGCAGTGGACACCAAGGTGCAATGTAAACTCTGAATTCCGCTAGAGTTGGTTGGCCTAGCCCTTGGCTAGATAAGCTCAAATACGACAGCATGGCTTGCGAGGCTTCAAGTAATGTTCATGCATTCTATCACAATCGTTGTATGAAGTAGAAAGGTAATGGTTGACTCATATTTGCTTCGATCTAAAGCTATCATCTCTATGCCGAGGCCACATGGTGGCTGATGAGCGAGCAGAGTTAGTATCATCTAAGTAAGGATCCATAGATCTAACCATGAGCTGCGGTGGCTCAACTGGTACTTGACTCTAGGCACCACCAAAGTATGTTGATTTAACCGTTATCCGGTGGAAATCAATCATAATTAATGCGGTTGATAGTTGTGACGGCCCGCCCCGCACCAGCCTGCATTTCCTCCAAAGGTGCGCTATACACAGGCCCGACTAGCACGGAACGGTCGCCAAAGAAGGGAAAGAAGAGAATGAACTAACAAGGAACCTGTAGAATGTCTCATAGCGCATGGAACAAAATATAGTAATAACATAATCTTGACATAAAACAGGAGAGACAGTGCATAAGCTGAAAACTAAACCAACATAGCAGCAGAAACCAAAATACACTTCCCAAATTACTGTCTCTAAAACAAAAGAAAGTTAAAGTAGAAGATGCACTACTAATGCCCAAGCAGTGATCTTCAACAACACAGGGAGAATATCTATATGTATCATACATGGAAGCCTCCAGCTCGTCTCCGAATCAGCTACTCATGCATACCCAGCTAACCTGTCTCTAATCTGCTCGTGAGAGCACCCAGAGTAATAAGAAGAGACAAAAAACTCTGGGTCAGACAAAAAGTCTGGTATGAGCGATAAGCAGCTAAACAGAACAATAATAGGTATACTAAACCATACCTGAACCTGGACCTGCAACCAAAGAGTTAGCACTACATACCGTACAATACTCTAAGGTGACACTGAATAGATGGTGTAAAGATAACGGGGGTGGGGTGTGCATGTCATAATGATGGCAAACAAATCAAGCATAGCAACCATCCTCACATCTCTCACTCAGTGCGTAAAGCATACGATATCTACCGCTTCGATCACTAGACCCATCGAAGTAGTGACGGAGTTCAACCTGTACAACTACTGCTACTACCAAGCTTACCACATGGAATCATGACCTAACCTTTACAAATGACCCCACTTCATTGGTCTATAGCCTCTTTAGTCGTACCCAGGCCACTGTGGCCCTGAATCCGTTCACGTACTCCTTACACATAGTGATCCAAAGTTATAGACATCGACAACCCCTTAGCACGCGTCCCGCAGCAAAGTCCAATCATGAAGTGAACTCGTTGGTTCCCAACTGGATCCTGAGCTCTAACTTCCATTTGGACCACCTTTGCATCTCGGGTTTTTAGTCGTCACCGGATCGGTTCGGTTCCTCCCTTTACTTTGCTTCAGATCATACTCCCATTCGGTTCGAATCGTGCTTCCCAGTTCAGTTCGTGATCCACGCCTCATGTCCAAGCTCCCCAGTTCGGATCGGAATGCTTCATCCCCTCGGATCGGGTCGAGTTCCTCAAGTTCTTCCATGGCGCATTGGTTCGGATCGGGTAACATGGTTCGGATTGTGGGCTCTCCAGATAAGCGGATCGGTCCGGAGCTCCCATTGGTTCGGTTCGGAGAAGACTACACGGGTCGGGCCGGAGAAGATGCTCCCTAATTCTCCAGACCGTCTCGTGGATGAAGTAGTTTGGAGGGGCGGTTCGGTTCGGGCTCCTTCCTCCGATCTGATCCGGATTGGTCAAATTCCTACACTTCTTTCCAACGACTGTTTACGCCATTCAACGGCGTTTTTGACCAATCTAACTATTCTAAACAATCACAATTCATACCAAACAGTCATGGGAACATATAACATCAACCACAAACATCAAAACAATAATTTGATAGGTTAAAATAGATCAAACATAGCCAAAACCCCATATTTTCCCTTAAGCGTGCTTAAACAAAACTAATGATAGGATTAACAAAACTTAACCAAATTAACCCAAATTTCTAACAGAGGTCTAAAACAATATTTCGAAATTTACCAATATTTTTCCAGATTTTATTAACGTATAAATTCGCTAATTATCACTAATCACCCTAATTAACTGTAATTAGTGTCAAAACAATGTTAATCACTCACCTTGGCCACAAATAAAATTTTCAGAACTGAAACCTCGCTGATTTGGGCGAATACTGATGTCTAACAGCAGCTCTAATACTGATTTGGTGAAGATCTTCTTTGATTTGGTGTTGCTAAGCCTAATCCTTGATTAAACGGTGATTAGAGATGATTCTAGATGTCAGCGGCCATTATTAGGGTTCAAGAATGAAAGTGGCGGCTGAAAAATGAAAATAAGATCGTTCTCTAACTGATTTCAGCCTCCTCATAACCCTAATCCCGAAATGGGTTATGGGCCCTCTTGCTAATCACCCTAATTAGGCCCGGTTAAGCTGTTTTTCACCATCTGAAACTTGTTTCAGCCATACCTCCCGAACGATAAGTCTGTTTGGCTAATGTGACCACTCTACGGAATTGTAAACCATTATCTGGAGCCAATGGAAGTGGTTTCAAGTCAAAATTCCTTTCCAATCAAAAGTTATGGCCAAAACAGTATCGGCTAGGGGCAAAACGGTCATTTAAAAATCGGGAAAAATCATGAACATGTGAAATGATCCCAATAGTCGTCTCCCGAAGTTACATGACCATACGACTTCGTATGTGAAAGAAACAAATATTCTACGATCCTTTGATACGTAGAATGCGGGTCGTTACTGTAACGACCCAGAAAATCTGAACCAATTTAAAATTTTTAAATTGGCTAAAATAATGGATTTTAAATATTTAAAATAAATATTTTAGATAATGGCAATGAAAACTGAGTTTGAATCGACATTTGAAAACCAATATAATTAATTATAATTATATATAGAATTGAAAATGGCGCGGTAGTTCGATAATTCGATTTCAAACTTCAATTGAATATACCGGGTGCAAAACAATCTGGATTTTAGTGAGACCGAAAACATTAGTATCTAATTGATGATATCTTTCTAATGAATCTGACCAATCGAAATTTGATAGCGGGAATCAAAAGATATGTCCAGTTGAAAATTCTGAATAGTCGCTATGGAATTCAGGCCCTTAAAAATGGACATTTTGCAAACGACCTCGGATTTCGACGAAACCACTTTTGTTGGATCCGCAGTGTCAAGTTATTGCTAGGTTTCAAATTTCATAATTTTTCGAATCAATATGTGAGCGTGGCAAAGGAAAACGCGTTTGACCAGTTTCTGTTGAATTTAATCGACTGGAAATTGGCCATTTTTCAAACGGTCTCAGAATTCGACGAAACTAGTTTTGTTAGGACCGTATCGTCAATACGAAGCTAGAAAATATTTTTCTGGAATTTTTCTAGTTAGTATGTGACCCCGGTAATTTGAAATGTGCGTTTAAAATTCAATATAGTGATTTAAATGTAAATTCAAAAGGAAACTGATTGTAACAATCGAATCAGCTTGCGATACATATCCCATTGTGTTCGGAATGGGGGTGAAACGCTATGGGCGACAGGCGGTGGGCCTCGTTTCGAGGTCATATGTAAAAGTCAACTCTTTGCTAAATTAAATATAAAAAAAATCATCTCCCTCCCTTTTCCTTCGTACTGCCCCCCCCCCCCCCCCCGTTCATTCGATACAAACAGAAGAAGAAAAAAAAGAAAAAAAAAACCTAAAACCCTAAGCAGGCGATCGACGCCCCGAGCCCATCGCCACCTTCGCTGAAACCCCGAAGCCGAGCCCATCGCCACCTCGCTGAAACCCCGAAGCCGAGCCCATCGCCACCTCGTTGAAACCCCGAAGTCGCCACCGCCCGCCTTCAGCCGCCTCCCCGTTCGAACCCCGAGCCACCTCGAAGCTGCCGCCGACATCTCGAACCCCCCCCCCCCCCCCCCCCCCGTCGAATCAAATCGAGCCCCCTCTGTAAGTTTTTAATTGTATTTTATTTTTATTTATTTTATTTTTATTTATTTTATTTTTATTTTATATATAAACTGATTTATAAAAAGAATAAAACTGAGATTTTTAAAAAAGAATAAAACTGAGATTTTTAAAAAAGAATAAAACTGAGATTTTTAAAAAGTATAAAAACTGAGATTTTTAAAAATATAAAACTGAATTTTTTTTTTAAAGTTAAAACTGAAATTTTTTAAAAGTATTAAAAACAGAAATTTATATAAAATTAAAACTGGTTTTCTTATTAGTAACAAAGCTGATTTTGTTTTTAAGAAAAATAAAAACTGATTTTGTCTTTGAGAAAAATGAAAACTGATTTTTGTTTTTAATAAAAAGAAAACTGATTTTACAATTCTTAAAAACTGAATTTTTATAATGATTTAAAAACTGATTTTAAAATGAATTATAAACTAAAAGGAGATCAGAAATTTAAAAGGAAAAATCAGATTTTTAGATATTGAAAGTCGAAGTAAAAAATCATATTTTTATATGTTGAAAGTCAAAATAAAAATCATATTTTTATATGTTGAAAGTCGAAGTAAAAATCATATTTTTATATATTGAATAGCGAAGTCAAAATTCGATTTTTATATATTGAATAGCATAGTAAAAATTCTATTTTTACATATGTAGAGAATACGGGCGAAAGCGACAAAAGGCGAAGATTTCTATAAGTGAAGTGTCGTGCAGTTGGATAGCTATTGGTGAGATTTCTGATTTAAAATTTATATATATGTGTGTGAAGTAAAAGTGAATTGCTATATATAAATATATATATATATATATATATATATATATATATATATATATATATACGCCCCCTCGTCCACAAACCATGGACGATATTTATTGGTTGAAATTGATTGATAGCGATTGATTGTTTGGGATTGTTTGTGATTGATATTGGTTGATTGTGGTTGAAAAATACCCGTTTGTGGTTGTGAAATATTTGGTTGAAACCACTTAGGTTTAGTTTGTGGAAATGAAATAAATATATACATGCCGCCTGCGTGCGAACTAGATGCATGTTTCCCATTGTCAAAAACCGCGAGGTTTTAAGGTAGAGCGAGGAGCCGTACTAGGGACGGTCCCGGTGTAACTACCCTGCCGTTATGCTGCCGAAATTTTGAATAATATTTGTGTGTTTGAATTTTTTTTCATATGCTTAAACTATATTTATTCATTGTATAGAAAACATTCATGTGTTGAATTGATATTCATTCGTTGTTTAGAAATTCATGTGTTGAATGGTATTCATATTTTGAAATAAATTGTTCGATAATAAAAATCACATTTTTAACTATATATAAAAACTACTGAAAACATTCATGTGTTGAATTGATATTCATTCGTTGTTTAGAAATTCATGTGTTGAATGGTATTCATATTTTGAAATAAATTGTTCGATAATAAAAATCACATTTTTAACTATATATAAAAACTACTGAAAACATTCATGTGTTGAATTGATATTCATTCGTTGTTTAGAAATTCATGTGTTGAATGGTATTCATATTTTGAAATAAATTGTTCGATAATAAAAATCACATTTTTAACTATATATAAAAACTACTGAAAACATTCATGTGTTGAATTGATATTCATTCGTTGTTTAGAAATTCATGTGTTGAATGGTATTCATATTTTGAAATAAATTGTTTGATAATAAAAATCACCTTTTATCGACTATATGAACTATATAGAAAAATAGTGTTTTGAAATGAATCGTTTTACAATAAAAATCACATTTTTATTGTATGCATAAATCGTTGAAATGTGAAGTGTTAAAAATAGCCACTTGTTCAAAATAAACATATATGAGATGAAATATTCATTAATTAGCTAATGAAATGATTTGCACCTATTTATGTAACATTAGAACGAATGGAGTTTTTAAACCAAATAGAAAACAAATATGAAGTCGAATAGAAATTGATAAATGATAAGAACTGTATATATATGTACATGCAATATTCATTGAACAGGTTATAGCAAAGGGGCTAGAGAAGAGGAATAAAATTTGTGCCCGACAAATAGGTACACATTTACTGATTTGTTTGGGTGATGATTTTTGAGCCTGTTGGCTAGCCGCTTGGCTTTTTCTTTTTCTTTTTGAGATTAGAAGGACCGGGACGCTATTTGCGATTTCCCGACGCTCCCGGTGCAGGGGAGGTTATGGCGAAATTTTTCCAAAATTTAAGGTGTTAGAAATTTTTTTTGAAGTGAAAACGATATTGAAATTGTTGAATGAACTATATTTATATAAATATATAAATATAAATAAAATTAAAACGAAACGAAGCCGTGCAGTTCGAATTTTAAAACCGTGATTTCAAACGACTGGTACGGGAAATCCGACCATTGGATTTTCCCGAAACCTCAACCGTCGGGTTCGCCTTGGAAATATCTTCCCAACGGCACCAACTTTGTAGAAATCCAACGGTTGGATTGTCTGGAATGTTTAATTCAAATCTGAAGAAAAACAGCGCCAGAAACGATTATATTTATTTATATATATAAATATAATTATATTTAATCGAATAACGACGCTGCAGTTTGTATTTTGAAATCGAAATTTCAAACGAGTGTACCGGGAGATCCGACCGTCGGATTTTCCCGAAACTGGAACCGTTGGATTCGTTTTGAAAAGACCTTTCTAATGATGTAAATTTTGTGAAGATCCAACGGTTAGATTTTCAGATATGTGTAAATCAAATCTGAAGAAAAACAGCGCCACGGCCGCGTTATGGCCCGAAGCGTCGTTTTGAATAAAATGGCTATTTTAAAATAAATAAAAATAGCGATAAATAGTTATAAAATATCATAAGCGATATGGAATGGAAATAAACTGAATTTGCTTGATTTATGTGGCTTTTGATGGTTGAATGTATTTGGTGTGAAAATTACATTAAAAAACAATATTGGTGTTGTCGAATAATTTAACCATTGAAATAAATCGAATTGAAATTCTAAATATACGTGAATTATTTGAAAAGGCCGAGTTAATTCTCATTTCAAATAATTGACCGACGATTGAAAGTCGAAGATAAAGACGATGGTCGAAGACCGGAGATCTTCACCTCGTTTGGATGGTAACCGAGGTCCTGATTGGGAGGCATCCCGAAATATGGATAGTGAGTGGTGATCGTTCAGACGTACGTGTTGATCGAAGGGTTTGCGAGGTATTTAGTGCCTCCGGTTTCGTTCAGACCCAGAACGGACTTGTAAATGGACTGTGTGTCTGACATAGGATTTATTCTGTGTGGCATGCTAAGATGCAGTAATCAGGGCTTCTGTTGAAAAGCAAAGTCTTGTGGTGATGATCAAAGCACCGCCTGTGTGGCGTAGCTTTGTGTATAACGTGAATTCGCGAGCCTCACACCCCGGTATGAACCTAAAACGGGAGAACGGACCTCAGGGAGGGCCTACGTTTCCTCCTAGCTAAAAGTGGCGTCAGTGGTTTTACACGCCCTGACGAGTTTGACTTATGTGGTTGTTGCTGTTGCGAGGCGCCTCGGTTAGATCGGACGATCCGGGTCCGATGGAGTCACTTGTTGGCTCGCTTACGCCCCAAAGGGCGGCGAAACGTAGTGCTCAGGCATTTTTAATCCACTCCGTGTGGACCGGCCCTGACGATCCAAGGATCGATGCGTTCTGATCCTGAGACTCGGGCTAGGCAGTCTCGAATTCGGTAAGGACTATCTTTTGCCTTGGTTCATGACGGAAATCCAATTTCCAAATACGTGACGATGCGGTTTAGATTGTATATATACATTTGGCGACATAGTGGCATGGGACGCTCATGTCGTCTATGATTGATAGTTATGATTTGAAATTGTTTTCAAACATATAAACACTAGCAATAATATCAAATGCCTTTGTTTTATTCGTATCAAGCATATCTTGGCCGTTATAAGGAAAAAACTCTATCCTCCGGTTTGCGTTGCATTGTGTGATGGGAACTGAGTCTTATAACGGCTTCATTTTTATAAAAAGCATAGCGATGTTTAAAAGAAAGATTTGTTTTAAAGCACTGGTGATTCCAATGGAGTAAACCCGTTCCACGAAAGTGGCGTGGTCCTGTGATTAGCCAATTATATATGTGTTGAGTGGATTTCTCATACCAGTCCCATGACTGACTCGTAGTTTGTTTCACTCTCAAACTCGGGTGCCCCTTTTTCCACACGGGCAGCCTTGTATTCAGGTTTAGCTGGTTCTTTCTGGATAGCTGGAGCTGAAGATGGATTCTATCATTTATTTCTTTTTATGCTGTTCAGCTCCTATTGTACATATTTTGTTTATTTCCGCTGTAGACATTTATGTATAGCTGAACTGTATTTGTACTAAGTAAGATCCTGTATACTGTGTAACTCTGATGATTACTTTTATCCAGTATATTTTGTGGTTCATTCTGGTGTATTTATTTAATTCTGTTCTGCTATTATATGTTTCTGTGTTATATTCCAAAAGATAACCTTGTTTCCGTGAGAACGGGAATTCGGGTTGTCTCAACGTGGTATCAGAGCTTTGGTTAAGCTTAGTTCTGGAATATAACATTTGAACGAACTCGTCAGAAATAGAACCAGTGGTGTTCTAGGACGGGTAACTCTATACAGATAGGATCAGCAATATCCTAGTATGAGTAAAGCAGAATAAATTACACCTCGATAGACACACTTACATTTGAAGTATATGTTTCTATGTTTGAAAATTTTCTTTTCTGTGACCTGACACTTGATCTGCTAATTGCAGAAGTACTAGAAAAATGAGTGCCAGAAACAGAAGGAATACAGAACCCGATCTAGAGGCTCTATTAAAGAAATATCGAAATCTGAACGGAGCGCAATTCTCGGGCAATGAATCTATTATTCAAACTCAAGCTTGGTTGAGTTCTGTCGAGAGAATCTTTGAGCATATCCAGCTGAGAGATGACCAGAAACGGTTAGTAGCATCTTGGGCGCTCAAAGAAGAAGCTTTAATCTGGTGGGAATCAATCATCAGAAATAATCCAGAAGGTGATATCACCTGGGACAGATTCAAAGTGATTTTCCTAGAAAGATTTACTCCTCCCGAAGTAACCGAGAGATTATGTGATGAATTTTCTTATCTAATACAAGGTGATATGACCATTCCCGAATATCATAAGAAATTCAATGAACTTGCTCACTTCGCTCCTCATCTAATTCAAAATCCGAAGAGGAAAAATCTGAGATTTATTCACGGGCTTCAAAGGAAATACCAGAATAAAGTATTGGGGCATGTGAAGCTTCCTTTTTCGGAAATGATTTATATGGCTTATCAATATGAAGATCTCCATAAGAAAGGAATGTTATGCGACGAAGAAGAAGTCAGTTCTAGTGATAAAACAGAGTCAGAAACTGATCGTCCGGAGGCCATAACAACGTTAGAGGTCAGCAAGAAGCCCAAAGCAAATCGAAAAAGGGCTAAATCTGAAAAAGAGCGGGCAGCGACTGCCACATGCTCTAACTGCAATAAACAGGGGCATCTGACCAGGAAGTGTAAAACCTCGAAGAAACGAAAGAAGGGGTCTAAACCCGATAACCAGTTTCGAGAGAATAGAAAATGTTGTCAATGTCATCGGATTGGCCATCTTGAAAAGGATTGCAGGCAATTTAAGAAGTCCAAAACAGTACACATAAATGAAGTAGCAGAAGCGTCTGGGCCCTCAGCTAGCCAAGAAAGACCAGATGTTTTAGAAGGCACACTAACTATCAAAGACATCCCAGTTAAAGTACTGTTTGATACAGGCGCGTCAAGAAGCTTCATTGCCAAAGATGCAGCTAAGAAACTGGATTTGAATTTGAAAAAGCTCAAGGAACCAATGACTGTCCAGAATCCGGTTGGGGGTTCCATTGATCTCAGTTGGGTTTGTGGAGTGCCGGTTTCTTTCTCTCGTTATCGGTTTCCTACCATCGCAGTCGTCATGAATTTTAAAGAGTTTGATCTTATCTTGGGGTTGGACTGGTTGACCAAATATGAAGCTGAAGTTAAATGCGCCGATAGAGTCGTAAAGGCGAGGATTAAATCAGGCGATTATATAACCATTCCCTGTGAAGGTCAGAATGCTAATAGAAAAGGCTTCTGGGCAGCTTTGAATGTTTCTCCATCCCAAATAGAAAATGTCCCTGAAGTCACAGAAAATATTCCTGACCTCATCAAAGACATTCCTGTCGTCAAGAACTATGCGGATGTGTTCGAAGAAGTTGTTCGCTTACCTCCGCAAAGAGAAATAGATTTCAAGATTGCTTTAGTTCCCAATGCAAGGCCGGTAGTTCACGCTATTCGAAGAATGTCCTTGAAAGAGAAGGAGGAATTAGACAATCAAACACGACAGCTAGTATGGAAGGGTCTAATCAGACCTAGTTTCTCTGATTGGGGTGCAGCAGTAGTATTTGTCCCAAAATCTGACGGTACTCTACGGCTATGTGTGGATTATCGTGATTTGAACAAGCAGACCATAAAGAACAAATATCCATTGCCGCGGATTGATGATCTGTTGGATCGATTAAATGGAGCACAAGTATTCTCAAGAATGGACCTAGCTACAGGTTTCCATCAACTTCGAATTGCCGAAGAGTGTGTTCCAATGACAGCGTTCAGAGGCCCCGACTTATTCTACGAGTGGTTAGTAATGTCGTTCGGCTTATGTAACGCTCCAGCTTATTTCGTCGATCTGATGAATAGAGTATTCAGAGGAGTACTGAACAAATTTGTTTTGGTTTTTATTGATGATATTCTAATCTTCTCTAAATCAAAGGCCGAACATGAAAAGCATCTGGAACAGGTTCTAGAAATCCTCAGAAGGAATGTATTGAAAGCCAAGTTTTCCAAATGTATATTCTGGCAAGATGAAGTGAAATTTCTGGGCCATGTTGTATCGAAAGAAGGAATTGCTGTGGATCCAAGCAAAATCACAGCTATTCAGAATTGGAAACAGCCCAGTACTCCCACTGAAGTCCGCAGTTTTCTCGGATTGGCTAGCTATTACCGAAAGTTCGTTAAAGACTTTTCGAAGATATCTGGTCACTTAACTAAGCTAACAAAGAAGCATTCTAAGTTCTAATGGACTCAAGAGAGTGAGGAGGCTTTTGAAGAGCTAAAGTTGAGATTAACCACAGCTCCAGTGTTAACCATCATCGATGGCAACCAAGATTTAAAAGTCTGGACTGATGCTTCTAGAGAAGGCCTTGGCGTAGTGTTAATGCAAAGAGGCCAAGTAATTGCCTATGCTAGCCGTCAACTGAAGCCGCACGAGAAAAACTATGTAACTCATGATCTTGAGTTATTGGCTATCATATTCTCTTTGAAAATCTGGAGACACTATCTTCTGGGCGAGAGATTTGAACTGTTTACAGATCACCAGTCGTTAAAGTATCTGTTCACTCAGAAGGACTTGAATTTGAGGCAGCAACGTTGGCTGGAGTTTCTTGCAGCATATGACTTTGAAATTATATATACTCCAGGGAAAGCCAATGTCATGGCTGATGCGTTAAGCCGAAAGAATGAGATGATCGCTAGTTTCATCATTGCGACTTCGTTGATTGATAAGATATCGGCTCTCCAAGAAGACGACCAATTTATCAAAGGGATAAGTCGGCGAATTCGTGAAGGCAATGCTTCGGATTTCCAGCTAGACAGCGAAGGGATTCTGAGGTTAGAAGGGCGAATTTGCGTTCCAGATATTCCTGAATTAAGAAGAGAGGTGCTTGATGAATGTCACAAATCTAAGCTCAGTATCCATCCGGGTGTGAATAAAATGTATAACGATATCAAACGCACATTCTGGTGGAAGTCGTTAAAAAGAGACATCTCAATATATGTTAGTCGATGCCCTACTTGCCAGCTAGTCAAAAGTGACCAACAGAAATTGGCTGGATTGTTACAACCACTGGAAGTTCATGGTTGGAAGTGGGAACATATTTCGATGGATTTCATCGATGGTCTGCCCAGAACCAGAAAAGGAAATGACAGTATTTGGGTGATCGTAGATCGTTTCACGAAGACCGCCCATTTCATACCTGTCAAATCAAATAGAACCGCTCAGAGTCTGGCGCAGATTTACTTCAGGGAAATAGTTAGACTGCATGGAGTGCCGCTCAGTATAGTAAGTGATAGAGATACAATATTCACTAGCAAATTCTGGGAAGCATTTCAAGTCGAGCTGGGAACGAAGTTAAACTTGAGCACCGCTTATCATCCTCAGACAGACGGTCAGACTGAGAGGGTGAATCGCATTTTAGAAGATCTATTGCGGGCTTGTATTATAGATTTCGGTGGATCATGGGAAGACCATCTGCATTTGGCTGAATTCTCTTATAACAACAGCTACCAGGCGAGTCTGACAATGTCGCCATTCGAAGCATTGTATGGTAGACCGTGCCGATCTCCTGCTTGTTGGGTCGAGCCTGGGAATAGACTTGTGTTAGGGCCTGATATGATTCGGGAAGCTGCCGACAAAGTCGATTTTATTAAGAAGCGATTACTCGCCGCTCAAAGCCGACAAAAGAGCTATGCCGATAAACGAAGAAGAGATATATCCTTTGAAGTTGGCGACTATGTATATTTGAAAGTATCGCCGATGAGAGGAGTTATCCGGTTCGGTAAAACTGGAAAGTTGGCACCCAAATTCATTGGTCCGTTTCCTATTCTGGAACGGATTGGAACTCTCGCATATAGGGTCAAACTGCCTGACTGGTTGCCTGGAGTTCATGATGTATTTCATATATCTCAACTTCGAAAGCACGTTCATGATCCAGACTTGATCGTGGAAGAAGCAGCTCAGCAGGATATTGAAATTACTCCAGAATTAGCTGTGAGGCGAGAGCCGCTAAAGATTATCGGCAAAGAAACCAAAGAGCTGAGAAACAAGAAAGTTCACTTAGTCAAAGTGCAATGGAGTGGAGATCCGCGAGATTGTACTTGGGAAACTGAGGAGAGCATTCAGAAAGCTTAGTCTAGATGCCGAGTAGATATCTCTGATTGACTCTGGTGCAAGGTACATTTACCCTACTTTGCATTACCTTTTAATTCTCTATTCTGTTGCTATTTTCTTCCCATGGATGTGCATTGTTTATTCTATACTCTGAATATTAAAAACAAATTGGTTGCTGTGCTGTGTGATTGTAGATTTATCAAACCACTTTCGACTTTATTCCTTTTCGGGGACGAAAAGTTTTAAGTGGGGGAGATTGTAACGACCCAGAAAATCTGAACCAATTTAAAATTTTTAAATTGGCTAAAATAATGGATTTTAAATATTTAAAATAAATATTTTAGATAATGGCAATGAAAACTGAGTTTGAATCGACATTTGAAAACCAATATAATTAATTATAATTATATATAGAATTGAAAATGGCGCGGTAGTTCGATAATTCGATTTCAAACTTCAATTGAATATACCGGGTGCAAAACAATCTGGATTTTAGTGAGACCGAAAACATTAGTATCTAATTGATGATATCTTTCTAACGAATCTGACCAATCGAAATTTGATAGCGGGAATCAAAAGATATGTCCAGTTGAAAATTCTGAATAGTCGCTATGGAATTCAGGCCCTTAAAAATGGACATTTTGCAAACGACCTCGGATTTCGACAAAACCACTTTTGTTGGATCCGCAGTGTCAAGTTATTGCTAGGTTTCAAATTTCATAATTTTTCGAATCAATATGTGAGCGTGGCAAAGGAAAACGCGTTTGACCAGTTTCTATTGAATTTAATCGACTGGAAATTGGCCATTTTTCAAACGGTCTCAGAATTCGACGAAACTAGTTTTGTTAGGACCGTATCGTCAATACGAAGCTAGAAAATATTTTTCTGGAATTTTTCTAGTTAGTATGTGACCCCGGTAATTTGAAATGTGCGTTTAAAATTCAATATAGTGATTTAAATGTAAATTCAAAAGGAAACTGATTGTAACAATCGAATCAGCTTGCGATACATATCCCATTGTGTTCGGAATGGGGGTGAAACGCTATGGGCGACAGGCGGTGGGCCTCGTTTCGAGGTCATATGTAAAAGTCAACTCTTTGCTAAATTAAATAAAAAAAAAATCATCTCCCTCCCTTTTCCTTCGTACTGCCCCCCCCCGTTCATTCGATACAAACAGAAGAAGAAAAAAAAGAAGAAAAAAAAACCCTAAAACCCTAAGCAGGCGATCGACGCCCCGAGCCCATCGCCACCTCGCTGAAACCCCGAAGCCGAGCCCATCGCCACCTCGCTGAAACCCTGAAGCCGAGCCCATCGCCACCTCGTTGAAACCCCGAAGTCGCCACCGCCCGCCTTCAGCCGCCTCCCCGTTCGAACCCCGAGCCACCTCGAAGCTGCCGCCGACATCTCGAACACCCCCCCCTCCCCCCCCCCCCCCCCCCGTCGAATCAAATCGAGCCCCCTTTGTAAGTTTTTAATTGTATTTTATTTTTATTTATTTTATTTTTATTTTATATATAAACTGATTTATAAAAAGAATAAAACTGAGATTTTTAAAAAAGAATAAAACTGAGATTTTTAAAAAGTATAAAAACTGAGATTTTTAAAAATATAAAACTGAAATTTTTTTTAAAAGTTAAAACTGAAATTTTTTAAAAGTATTAAAAACAGAAATTTATATAAAATTAAAACTGGTTTTCTTATTAGTAACAAAGCTGATTTTGTTTTTAAGAAAAATAAAAACTGATTTTGTCTTTGAGAAAAATGAAAACTGATTTTTGTTTTTAATAAAAAGAAAAATGATTTTACAATTCTTAAAAACTGATTTTTTATAATGATTTAAAAACTGATTTTAAAATGAATTATAAACTAAAAGGAGATCAGAAATTTAAAAGGAAAAATCAGATTTTTAGATATTGAAAGTCGAAGTAAAAATCATATTTTTATATGTTGAAAGTCAAAATAAAAATCATATTTTTATATGTTGAAAGTCGAAGTAAAAATCATATTTTTATATATTGAATAGCGAAGTCAAAATTCGATTTTTATATATTGAATAGCATAGTAAAAATTCTATTTTTACATATGTAGAGAATACGGGCGAAAGCGACAAAAGGCGAAGATTTCTATAAGTGAAGTGTCGTGCAGTTGGATAGCTATTGGTGAGATTTCTGATTTAAAATTTATATATATATGTGTGAAGTAAAAGTGAATTGCTATATATAAATATATATATATATATATATATATATATATATATATATATATACGCCCCCTCGTCCACAAACCATTGACGATATTTATTGGTTGAAATTGATTGATAGCGATTGATTGTTTGGGATTGTTTGTGATTGATATTGGTTGATTGTGGTTGAAAAATACCCGTTTGTGGTTGTGAAATATTTGGTTGAAACGACTTAGGTTTAGTTTGTGGAAATGAAATAAATATATACATGCCGCCTGCGTGCGAACTAGATGCATGTTTCCCATTGTCAAAAACCGCGAGGTTTTAAGGTAGAGCGAGGAGCCGTACTAGGGACGGTCCCGGTGTAACTACCCTGCCGTTATGTTGCCGAAATTTTGAATAATATTTGTGTGTTTGAATTTTTTTTCATATGCTTAAACTATATTTATTCATTGTATATAAAACATTCATGTGTTGAATTGATATTCATTCGTTGTTTAGAAATTCATGTGTTGAATGGTATTCATATTTTGAAATAAATTGTTCGATAATAAAAATCACATTTTTAACTATATATAAAAACTACTGAAAACATTCATGTGTTGAATTGATATTCATTCGTTGTTTAGAAATTCATGTGTTGAATGGTATTCATATTTTGAAATAAATTGTTCGATAATAAAAATCACATTTTTAACTATATATAAAAACTACTGAAAAAATTCATGTGTTGAATTGATATTCATTCGTTGTTTAGAAATTCATGTGTTGAATGGTATTCATATTTTGAAATAAATTGTTCGATAATAAAAATCACATTTTTAACTATATATAAAAACTACTGAAAACATTCATGTGTTGAATTGATATTCATTCGTTGTTTAGAAATTCATGTGTTGAATGGTATTCATATTTTGAAATAAATTGTTTGATAATAAAAATCACCTTTTACCGACTATATGAACTATATAGAAAAATAGTGTTTTGAAATGAATCGTTTTACAATAAAAATCACATTTTTATTGTATGCATAAATCGTTGAAATGTGAAGTGTTAAAAATAGCCACTTGTTCAAAATAAACATATATGAGATGAAATATTCATTAATTAGCTAATGAAATGATTTGCACCTATTTATGTAACATTAGAACGAATGGAGTTTTTAAACCAAATAGAAAACAAATATGAAGTCGAATAGAAATTGATAAATGATAAGAACTGTATATATATGTACATGCAATATTCATTGAACAGGTCATAGCAAAGGGGCTAGAGAAGAGGAATAAAATTTGTGCCCGACAAATAGGTACACATTTTACTGATTTGTTTGGGTGATGATTTTTGAGCCTGTTGGCTAGCCGCTTGGCTTTTTCTTTTTCTTTTTGAGATTAGAAGGACCGGGACGCTATTTGCGATTTCCCGACGCTCCCGGTGCAGGGGAGGTTATGGCGAAATTTTTCCAAAATTTAAGGTGTTAGAAATTTTTTTTGAAGTGAAAACGATATTGAAATTGTTGAATGAACTATATTTATATAAATATATAAATATAAATAAAATTAAAATGAAACGAAGCCGTGCAGTTCGTATTTTGAAACCGTGATTTCAAACGACTAGTACGGGAAATCCGACCATTGGATTTTCCCGAAACCTCAACCGTCGGGTTCGCCTTGGAAATATCTTCCCAACGGCACCAACTTTGTAGAAATCCAACGGTTGGATTGTCTGGAATGTTTAATTCAAATCTGAAGAAAAAGAGCGCCAGAAACGATTATATTTATTTATATATATAAATATAATTATATTTAATCGAATAACGACGCTGCAGTTCGTATTTTGAAATCGAAATTTCAAACGAGTGTACCGGGAGATCCGACCGTCGGATTTTCCCGAAACTGGAACCGTTGGATTCGTTTTGAAAAGACCTTTCTAATGATGTAAATTTTGTGAAGATCCAACGGTTAGATTTTCAGATATGTGTAAATCAAATCTGAAGAAAAACAGCGCCACGGCCGCGTTATGGCCCGAAGCGTCGTTTTGAATAAAATGGCTATTTTAAAATAAATAAAAATAGCGATAAATAGTTATAAAATATCATAAGCGATATGGAATGGAAATAAATTGAATTTGCTTGATTTATGTGGCTTTTGATGGTTGAATGTATTTGGTGTGAAAATTACATTAAAGAACAATATTGGTGTTGTTGAATAATTTAACCATTGAAATAAATCGAATTGAAATTCTAAATATACGTGAATTATTTGAAAAGGCCGAGTTAATTCTCATTTCAAATAATTGACCGACGATTGAAAGTCGAAGATAAAGACGATGGTCGAAGACCGGAGATCTTCACCTCGTTTGGATGGTAACCGAGGTCCTGATTGGGAGGCATCCCGAAATATGGATAGTGAGTGGTGATCGTTCAGACGTACGTGTTGATCGAAGGGTTTGCTAGGTATTTAGTGCCTCCGGTTTCGTTCAGACCCAGAACGGACTTGTAAATGGACTGTGTGTCTGACATAGGATTTATTCTGTGTGGCATGCTAAGATGCAGTAATCAGGGCTTCTGTTGAAAAGCAAAGTCTTGTGGTGATGATCAAAGCACCGCCTGTGTGGCGTAGCTTTGTGTATAACGTGAATTCGCGAGCCTCACACCCCGGTATGAACCTAAAACGGGAGAACGGACCTCAGGGAGGGCCTACGTTTCCTCCTAGCTAAAAGTGGCGTCAGTGGTTTTACACGCCCTGACGAGTTTGACTTATGTGGTTGTTGCTGTTGCGAGGCGCCTCGGTTAGATCGGACGATCCGGGTCCGATGGAGTCACTTGTTGGCTCGCTTACGCCCCAAAGGGCGGCGAAACGTAGTGCTCAGGCATTTTTAATCCACTCCGTGTGGACCGGCCCTGACGATCCAAGGATCGATGCGTTCTGATCCTGAGACTCGGGCTAGGCAGTCTCGAATTCGGTAAGGACTATCTTTTGCCTTGGTTCATGACGGAAATCCAATTTCCAAATACGTGACGATGCGGTTTAGATTGTATATATACATTTGGCGACATAGTGGCATGGGACGCTCATGTCGTCTATGATTGATAGTTATGATTTGAAATTGTTTTCAAACATATAAACACTAGCAATAATATCAAATGCCTTTGTTTTATTCGTATCAAGCATATCTTGGCCGTTATAAGGAAAAAACTCTATCCTCCGGTTTGCGTTGCATTGTGTGATGGGAACTGAGTCTTATAACGGCTTCATTTTTATAAAAAGCATAGCGATGTTTAAAAGAAAGATTTGTTTTAAAGCACTGGTGATCCAATGGAGTAAACCCGTTCCACGAAAGTGGCGTGGTCCTGTGATTAGCCAATTATATATGTGTTGAGTGGATTTCTCATACCAGTCCCATGACTGACTCGTAGTTTGTTTCACTCTCAAACTCGGGTGCCCCTTTTTCCACACGGGCAGCCTTGTATTCAGGTTTAGCTGGTTCTTTCTGGATAGCTGGAGCTGAAGATGGATTCTATCATTTATTTCTTTTTATGCTGTTCAGCTCCTATTGTACATATTTTGTTTATTTCCGCTGTAGACATTTATGTATAGCTGAACTGTATTTGTACTAAGTAAGATCCTGTATACTGTGTAACTCTGATGATTACTTTTATCCAGTATATTTTGTGGTTCATTCTGGTGTATTTATTTAATTCTGTTCTGCTATTATATGTTTCTGTGTTATATTCCAAAAGATAACCTTGTTTCCGTGAGAACGGGAATTTGGGTCGTCTCAGTTACACTCTCCCCTCTTAAGAAATTTCATCCCCGAAATTCCTTAACCCAAAACATACAAAGGATCCCGCATGCCTACCAGCCACATACAACAATCAAACATGCAAAAAAAAAAACAAGCCTATCCTAGCATGCAGAAAGACTAAATCGAATTTAAAATCTTACCAGGCGAAGAGTTCTGGATACGTCTTCCTAATGCTCTCCTCTATCTCCCAAGTACAATCATTCTCATTCTCGCCCCCACTGGACTTTGACTAGATTCACCGCTTTCCTTCGAAGTTGCTTCGTATCATTCCCAACAATACGCATAAGCTTGCGGTTCCCCAACTGCCTCGGGTTCAACTTCGATATCATCCAACTGACCAGGTGAAATTGTCACATCTGGGTCGTACAAGAACTTCCTTAACTGGGAAACATGAAATACGTTGTGAACTCCTGCCATCTTCTCTGGTAATTCAACTTTGTATGCCAAATTCCCAATTTGCTCAAGAACTGGGAATGGACCAACAAATCTTGGCGCTAACTTGCCTCTCCTGCCAAATCGTATCACGCTCTTCAATGGAGAAATCTTGACAAACACCAAGTCGCCAATGGAGAACTTTAATTCTCTTCTCCTCCGATCAGCATAACTCTTCTGCCTATCTTAGGCAGCCTTCATTCATTGTTGGATAATCTTAATCTTAGCTGAAGTTTCTCTTATCACATCGGGTCCAAGCACAAACTTCTCACCAGTTTCTACACAACATGACGGTGAGTTGCACGGTTTTCCGTACAAAGCTTCAAATGGAGCCATACCAATACTGGATTGATAGCTATTATTATATGCAAACTCTACTAGATGCAAATGGTCATCCCATGATCCACCGAAATCCATTACACAGGCTCTTAAGAGGTCTTCTAACACTCGATTCACCCTCTTTGTCTGTCCGTCAGTTTGAGGATGATACGCGGTACTGAGATGTAATTCTGATTAACGCCTCTTGTAAGCTCTTCCAAAATCCACTAGTGAACAACGGATCTCGGTCACTCACAATGCCTTTGGGTATTCCTTGAAATCTCACTACCCACTTTATATACAGTTCCGCCAACTTAGCTGCCGTCCTGTTTGACTTGACGGGTATAAAACTTGCACTCTTAGTCAATCGGTCCACAATCACCCAAATGCTATCATGACCCGATCTAGTCCTTGGTAACCCATCAATGAAATCCATTGACACTTGTTCCCATTTCCATTCTGGAATTTCTAATGGTTGTAGCAAACCACTAGGCTTCTTTTGCTCAGCTTTAACTAGCTGGCAATTCATGCATTTGGATATAAATTTCCCAACGTCTCTTTTCATCCCTTCCCAGTAGTAGGTCCGCTTCATGTCTCGGTACATCTTATTACCACCGGGGTGTATAGTCAGTTTTGAGCGATGACATTCTCTAAGCACTTCATCTCTCAATCCATTGACATTGGGCACAACAAGTCTTCCATTCTTTCTAAGCCATCCATCTCGATCAAGCCCATACTTGTTCATCTCCTCGTCAATACCCATCTCTAACTTGGAGATGACTTCCAATAAGTTAGGATTGTTCCTCTGACTGGAACCAATCCGCTCAATCAAAGTGGGTCTGATCGTCAAACTTGCTAACATTTTTGGATCCAATTCGCACTTTGGTCTGAAATCATACCCAGCGATGTACTCTAGTTGCTTCCATTCTAGAAACATAGCCCCTAAACTGGCATGTCTCCTACTCAATGCATCAGCCACCGCATTGCCCTTTCCTGGTGTATATGCGATGTCGAAATCATAGGAAGCTAAGAATTCTAACCATCTTTGCTGTCGGAGATTTAGATCCTTCTGAGAGAAAAGATACTTTAACGATTTATGATCGGTAAACAACTCGAATCTTTCTCCCAAGAGATAATGTCTCCACATCTTCAGTGAAAACACGATCGCTGCCAATTCCAAATCATGGGTAGGGTATCTTTTCTCATGCGGTTTCAGTTGCCGACTTGCATAAGCTACAACCATACCTCCTTGCATCAATACAGCACCTAGTCCGGTACCACATCCATCCGTATATACCGTCATCTCTTCATTCCCCTTAGGAATGACTAACACTGGTGCACATGTCAACTTTTCCTTTAGACTCTTAAATGCATTCTCGCACTTTTCGTCCCAGACGAAGGCTTGATTCTTCTTAGTCAACTGAGTCAACGGTGCTGCTATCTTGGAGAAGTCTTGGATAAACTTACGATAATATCCAGCTAATCCAAAGAAACTTCTTATGTCCGTTGCATTCTTGGGCGTAGGCCAATCATGTACCGTAGCCACCTTCGCAGGATCCATGGCAATACCATTCTCTAAAACAACATGGCCCAAGAATCTCACTTCCCTCCTCCAGAAGTGACACTTAGAAAACTTTGCTTTCAATTGGTGTTTTCTCAACACCTCCATCACTATCCTCAAATGTTCCTTGTGTTCTTCCCCTGTCCTCGAATAGACCAAAATGTCATCCAAGAACACAAGGACAAACTTATTCAACTGATCTCTGAATACCCTATTCATAAGATCCACAAAATATGCTGGGGCATTGGTCAGCCCGAATGACATAACCAACCACTCATAAAATCCAGACGGCGTCCGAAATGTCGTTTTAGCTATACTCTCAGCTTCCACTCTAAGCTGATGAAAACCTATCGCGAGATCAAACTGAGAGAATGCCCTTGCGCCACTCAACTGATCAAACAAATCATCTATCCGCGGTAGAGGATACTTATTCTTCCTCGTCACTTTATTCAACTCACGGTAGTCTACACACAAACGAAGGGAACCATCCGCCTTGGTAGCAAACACAACTGGTGCTCCCCATTCAGAAACACTCCTTCTGATAAATCCCTTCTTCAAAAGATCGCTGACTTGGGCCCCGAGCTCTCGCTGCTCCCTTGGTGCCATACGACGAAGTGGCATCACTATAGGTCTGGCATCTTTCACTAAATCAATACGGAACTCAATCTCTCGGTGTGGCGGAAGCCCGGTCACTTCCTCGAAAACGTCTGGATACTGGCCAACTACGAGCAAACCTGACAACTCACTATTCGGGATGTCGAGGGAATTTAGAAAACTAGCCATTACCCCCATCACCGGGTAGACCACCAAACACTACCCTCCGCCCATCATCCGCTCTAGCTGTCACCAAAAAGCCCTCACAGTCTACCACCACCCTGTATCTTTGGAGCCAATCGACTCCCAAAATAATGCCAAACCCAGTAAAGCCCAAAACAAAGCAATCACAAACAAACATGCATCCATGACTCGATAAGACCACATTATGACAAATCATGCTAAAGTTAGTTGAACCACCAATCGGGTTCGTCACTACTAAAGGTCTATCGACAATCTCGGGTTCCAATCCCAACCTATCTACCAGGTCACTAGATATGAAAGAACTGGAAGCCCCGGTATCATACAAAACTCTAACAGGAACATCATAAACGGAAAGCATACCTTGAATAACGACATTCTTTCCCTTCTCCGTCGTGGTTGGGGCATTCGACGAAGAAGGAATAGCATTAAGGGCATATGCTTTCACCATCTGCTTTTCTTTAGGGGGTTGCAGACACTTGTCTTTGTGATGTCCCACTTGGCCACAGTTGAAGCACTTCCTATCCGCTGGCTTGGCCCGACACTCTTTGGCATAGTGGCCCTTCTTACCACAGCTGAAGCACTCAACATCTTGCTTATTCTTTTTCTTCTAGCCATCCTTGGTCTGATTCTTCTTTCTCTTATTCTGAGAACCATTCTTTCCTCCACCGCTTGCTTACGGCTTTGGCTCCTATGCAGATGCAACCTCAGTCTTCGACTTAGGGTAAAGACTCTTGAACCTCAATGCTTTCCCCACAATCGATTCAAATGTCTCATCGATGTGGTTAATAAGCCTTTCCCCCAAGTACTGATCCAGGCCAGTTATGAACTTCTCATTCTTCTTCTCGGCAGTATCAATAAGAGATAGTCCATACTTCGACAAGGTGTCGAATTCGGCAATATACTCCGAGACAGCTCTGCCATTCTGCTTGAGTTCCAAGAACTTCTTAAACAGCACTGACTTCTGAGCAGCTGGAATGAACTTATCGCTAAAGCGAACCTTAAACTGCTCCTAAGTAATCTGATCTTCAGGAGTAGCTGCTTTTATAGCATTCCACCAATTCATTGCCCGTCCTTGCAGCTGACGGGATGCTAGCCTTCTCTTCATCACATCCTCGATGCCCAAGTCTTCGAAGATACGCTCGCAGCTATCCAATCAATCCTGAACATCCGTGGTCGACTCCGTTCCGTGGAACGGCTTCCCACCAATACTAGTATAATCCTTATTCAGCTTGGCGAAATCGGCCCTAGGCGCCTGCACTATTGGACCACCACCATTACCACCATTGGGAGCTGCCCTCTGCGCGTCCCTAAGCATCTCCCTTATGAGGTCAGTAAACATCGTCCTCATGTCAGCAGCATTCCCATTATTGGCTCCTCTACCGGCACCTCTTGCATATCGGCTCATCGTTCAATCTGAAAAGAGAAAACGATTAACCATCTCCATAGTGGTGATAGTGCAATGCGACTTCATCCTTAGCTATACTAATAGTATATATATATATATAGCTTTTGAAAACTAAAATAACCAAAAATACGCGCTCTCATGTACGTATACTATCTCTCCCTGATAACTTCCCTAGGTTAACTACGCAACCTAGAGCTCTGATACCAAATGTGACGGCCCGCCCCGCACCAGCCTGCATTTCCTCCGAAGGTGCGCTATACGCATGCCCGACTAGCATGGAACGGTCGCCAAAGAAGGGAAAAAAGAGAATGAACTAACAAGGAACCTGTAGAACGTCTCACAACGCATGGAACAAAATATAATAATAACATAATCTTGACATAAAACAGGCGAGACAGTGCATAAGTTGAAAACTAAACCAACATAGCAGCGGAAACCCAAATACAGCTTATTACAACTTCCCAAATTACTGTCTCTAAAACAAAAGAAAGTTAAAGTAGAAGATGCACTACTAATGCCCAAGCAGTGATCTTCAACAACACAGGGAGAATATCTATATGTATCATACATGGAAGCCTCCAGCTCGTCTCTGAATCAGCTACTCGTGCATACCAACTAACTTGTCTCTAGTCTGCTCGTGAGAGCACCCACAGTAATAAGAAGAGACATAAAAATCTGGGTCAGACAAAAAGTATGGTATGAGCGATAAGCAGCTAAATAGAACAATAACAGGTATACTAAACCATACCTGAACCTGGACCTGCAACCAAAGAGTTAGCACTACATACCGTACAATACTCTAAGGTGCCACTGAATAGATGGTGTAAAGATAACGGGGGTGGGGTGTGCATGTCATAATGATGGCAAACAAATCAAGCATAGCAACCATCCTCACATCTCTCACTCAGTGCGTAAAGCATACGATATCTACCGCTTCGATCACTAGACCCATCGAAGTAGTGACGGAGTTCAACCTGTACAACTACTGCTACTACCAAGCTTACCACATGGAATCATGACCTAACCTTTACAAATGACCCCACTTCATTGGTCTATAGCCCCTTTAGTCGTACCCAGGCCACTGTGGCCCTAAATCCGTTCACGTACTCCCTACACATAGTGATCCAAAGTTATAGACATAGACAACCCCTTAGCACGCGTCCCGCAGCAAAGCCCAATCATGAAGTGAACTCGTTGGTTCCCAACTGGATCCTGAGCTCTAACTTCCATTTGGACCACCTTTGCATCTCGGGTTTTTAGTCGTCACCGGATCGGTTCGGTTCCTCCCTTTACTTTGCTTCGGATCATACTCCCATTCGGTTCGAATCGTGCTTCCCAGTTCAATTCGTGATCCACGCCTCATGTCCAAGCTCCCCAGTTCGGATCGGAATGCTTCATCCCCTCGGATCTGGTCGAGTTCCTCAAGTTCTTCCATGGCGCATCGGTTCGGATCAGGTAACATGGTTCGGATCGTGGGCTCTCCAGATAAGCGGATCGGTCCGGAGCTTCCATCGGTTCGGTTCGGAGAAGACTACACGGGTCGGGTCAGAGAAGATGCTCCCTAATTCTCCAGATCGTCTCATGGATGCAGTAGTTTGGAGGGGCGGTTCGGTTCGGGCTCCTTCCTCCGATCCGATCCAGATCGGCCAAATTCCTGCACTTCTTTCCAGCGACTGTTTACGCCGTTCGACGGCGTTTTTGACCAATCTAACTATTCTAAACAATCACAATTCATACCAAACAGTCATGGGAACATATAACATCAACCACAAACATCAAAACAATAACTTGATAGGTTAAAATAGATCAAACTTAGCCAAAAATCCATATTTTCCCTTAAGCTTGCTTGAACAAAACTAATGATAGGATTAACAAAACTTAACCAAATTAACCCAAATTTCTAACAAAGGTCTAAAACAATATTTTGAAATTTACCAATATTTTTCCAGATTTTATTACTGTATAAATTCGCTAATTATCACTAATCACCCTAATTAACTGTAATTAGTGTCAAAACAATGCTAATCACTCACCTTGGCCACAAATAAAATTTTCAGAACTGAAACCTCGCTGATTTGGGCGAATACTGATGTCTAACAGCAGCTCTAATACTGATTTGGTGAAGATCTTCTTTGATTTGGTGTTGTTAAGCCTAATCCTTGATTAAACGGTGATTAGAGATGATTCTAGATGTTGGCAGCCATTGTTAGGGTTCAAGAATGAAAGTGGCGGCTGAAAAATGAAAATAAGATCGTTCTCTAACTGATTTCAGCCTCCTCATAACCCTAATCCCGAAATGGGTTATGGGCCCTATTGCTAATCACCCTAATTAGGCCCGTTTAAGCTATTTTTCACCATCTGAAACTTGTTTCAGCCATACCTCCCAAACGGTAAGTCCGTTTGGCTAATGTGACCACTCTACGGAATTGTAAACCATCATCCGGAGCTAATGGAAGTGGTTTCATGTCAAAATTCCTTTTCAGTCAAAAGTTATGGCCAAAACAGTATTGGATAGGGGTAAAACGGTCATTTAAAAATCGGGAAAAATCATGAACATAGGAAATGACCCCAATAGTCGTCTCCCGAAGTTACATGATCATATGACTTCGTATGTGAAAGAAACAAATATTCTACGATCCTTCGATATGTAGAATGCGGGTCGTTACAATAGTAGACTGGTATAACAAAGTTTCGCTAAGTTATTCAGGGAGTGAACCGCATGACATATGTCTTTCATCACGTCATACAAGTGAAGTGTAGCTTTGTAGTTTTAGGATCCTTAGTCACTTTCTAGTATCCCGTCATTGAGATTCATTGTCGCTAAGATCATCTAAGTCATCTTTGGAATAGTGTCTGGGCAGCTCCGTATCAATGTCATTCAAGCCTCCTCCGGTTGAGCAGGTTTAAGTCATGTAAACCATATGGTCACTACTTGTTCAGGAACATCAATTGCATTGGTGAGGTCTGTACACCATTGGAACCTTAAAAAATAGGTTGTCTAGAAGTAGTCTTTTTCACACATGCCATGGTTAACATGCCGAATCTTGTTCAGGAACTCCCTTCATTGAACATCAGAGAATAAGGGTCTTGTCTTTAGAGTAAATTCCAATCGTTTCCATTTTATTGTGATATTCTCAGACTATCCGTGTAATCTTCATTGTCAAGCTCTGATGATTGTTGTTGGCCAAAATATATGCCGAGCCGAAAGCGAGCCATGCTCCGATCCGAAAGCGAGCCATGCTCTGAGCCGAAGGCAAGCCGTCAGCGGGTCCGGGTGCAGCGTCGGTGGGGGTCCGGGGCCCCACATCCCTGGCGGCGCTCCGCAGGCCTGATTCATTCAATTTTGGAAGATGGAGCCTTTTCTGAAATGATTAGAAAATTGTATTTTTTCCCAAAAACAACTGTTTTGGGTCGTGTCGGATCATGCCTTAAAGTTGCGGTTCAGATATGTCTTCTCGATGCGGTTCAAGTCATATATCCGGGTCGGATCGGGGGTAGATCATCGGCTGGTCGGTTCGGGTCTTTTTCTACGATTTAGGTCGAGGTCACTCTTCCGGGTCGAATCGTGGTGTCATCATCGAGTCAGTGGTACACTCATCTGCCTTATCCAAATCGATGTTAATTCAATCTACTGTTCGTCCCTAGTTACTTAGATTCGAGCCGGTAGTCTGTTTATCTATTGTATTCACACCAATTTCCATCTGATCTGACCTTTTTCTCAATCTGATCCGCGAGGCTTGTGCATCTTTGTTCAAATCTACTTCGGTAGATCCGACCCTGACTTCCAATCAAAACACTGTTGGTTCAATATATCTCTAACTCCTTAAAGACTCAAAAACTTCGAACCCTTCAGAGGCCGTGTAAATTTGAGCCATGATGGTTTGCGCATTGAGTAGCAAGCGAATCTTTCAGAATTGAATACGGATATCCCCTCAATGAACTATGACATCCATTAGTAGATGAGGAGATTTATAGTTGAGTCTCAGTCCATTCTCAATGAAAGCACCAAAATGTTAGACCAAAAAATGGCACTAAAACCCAATTGTCTAGGATTCGTAGATAATATTGAAGAATCATAATCTAAAAACAGAGAAAAAAAGCAATCAACACACGAGATTTATAGTGGTTCGGCATTAACGAGCCTACATCCACTTTATTGTTCTTCATTCAACAAAGAATTACCATTACATTGAGTATAAACACTCAAGCACTCGATTACAATGAATTTCTCTCTCGGAATTCACTGATTTCGTTACATAAGAGGATGATTGTATGTAGTAGAGCGGCGACCATGGCCTATCTTTCCATAGAGATGCCAAAAAGATCCCCTGATATGGCTATGAATTCAGATATTTATAAGCGT
Source organism: Allium sativum (assembly GCA_030737875.1). Classification (NCBI taxonomy): domain Eukaryota; kingdom Viridiplantae; phylum Streptophyta; class Magnoliopsida; order Asparagales; family Amaryllidaceae; genus Allium; species Allium sativum. The sequence continues at coordinate 485,025,953 of CM060916.1, read as the reverse complement.
GGGAAGGCTGCCTAGGTAGGCGGGTCGGATGTGACACGTGGCGGGTTTATAAGAAATCTCAGAGGTAGTGGAGAATGCGGGGAAAGGCTCTTCAGTTCGGGTGATGACAGTACAACAGTCCGGTTTAATAGGCTTAAGAATCGGTTCATGGATGACGTGGTATAACTATTTTAGAGCAGCAGGTACAGAGCGAATCAGATAGGGGGTACTCCGATCCGATCCGAAGGGGGGGATCCGATCCAGTGACATTTGCATATACAATTCAAGTTTTCCAACCTTCTACCACTCCATCCAAGTGATCGCCAATCAATGAAAGTTCATACTCAAGTCCCTGGTTTTGGGTAGCCTGGTCACAAAGCAGGCTAACAGTATACAATCAAAACCGCATGCGCTGACTGAAGATTGGATCTCGACTATGACAAGGTATGGAACTACCTTCCGGTAGTGTATCTCTAGAAAGGAATACATTAGGTTCAATAAGAACATCTTGTCACCCGGCCACACATGACCGACCACTCATTTCGATTGAGTGTATCGAATGTATATCACCAACGGTTGGGGTCAACAACCGTTTCTCTAAAGTGATAACATCGATAGAATAAAGAAGGAAATGGACTAGATAGGTGATTATACATCCTAATTGGAAGCGACCCACTTAGCCATGCTTCCGGTCCGATTTTTTTCATTTCCCAGTTATGAAGCTTGAGGTTATAATTAACTTTTTAAGATAGCACACCATCATTCACTTTGAATGCCACATCATTAGATTCATCAAATTACTAATTGATGTCCATAAAAATAATCTGGGTGTTAGTGCAACCAAACAGAAGTACGTTTGTAAAAGTCAATGCACGTGACTCATATGGAATACTCTGTCAGACATTCTTCCATACAATTCATTCAGGAATAGGATAAACCGAAGGTACCCTCCTGCCACATCCTAGGAATTATCCTATGGATCAGTAGCGAGTTGCCCTTGCAAATCCGTAGATTTCAATCACGACCGAATAACCATCAAAACACCTCTGGTTGCAATCTAGAGAAATTTACCAAGTAGTCCTAGCTTATGAAGATCTACGGTCTTTAATAGCTCCATCTTTAATCTACATCTTCTATGGTTTCTTACTTGCTGGTTTGGAATGGTTTTAGAATATAATTTTGATCCCGGTCTTTCCGTACCAACAATCTTATAGGTCAAATTTGATAGTCGGTTATTTAACTATCAAATAAACAACCATTCAATCATGAAAATAAAACGAGTTCATCGATTCAGTACTCAGCATCACTTGGCCTTTTTAATTAAAAACTAATTAAATTTCTTAATCTTCAAATATTTAAAAACATAGTATTTACTTCTTATTATATTATAGTAGTATTTTCGAAATTGTTTAAATACCTTAGAATTGAATTATATACATATATATATATATATATATTCTCCCAACTTTGGTTTTAACAAATTTCACGTAAAACATCGTTACGAAATCTCTTTTATTTCATTTCTCGAAAACAATCACTAACACTTCCCTTTTGAATAAACTTATTCAAACTCATCTCGTTAATTTCTTTACTCTTAAAAATATCATTATATTTTCACAAAGTCTCTTTTTATTTCCGTTACTTTGGAAAAATTATTTTATATTCTTAAATCCTTTTTATTTTCATTACTTCAACATTCATTAGTCACCGACTGCCAACTGGAAAGGTAATAACTCCCTAAGTATCAATCCCGATGATCGAAATCAACATCAGATTAACACTCAAAAAATCGCTCAACTCAACCAATCTCCAGTTAGGTTCCAATTCTTTAATTTCTTACCTTAACTTCTTATAAACCCATATTATTCCACTTCTAACCCATTCAACCATTTTTCGCTTCGAAAATCTCGTTTCAATTTTGTAACAACCCAATAGGAATTTGATGCTCGAATTCCAACAATAATACTTAAAACCTGTATTACTTGCCATAACTCAAGTTTCGAAATCACCAGAAAGTTAATAGAAAGAAATTAGGGGGCGAGATATGAAAGAAAGAAATATTAGAATAGAAGAAAAAGAAGAAGAAGATAACAACAGAACAACATCAGAGTCTCACATCATAGCGGAACAAAATATAATACATAAATAAACTTTATTGAGAGCTTTAAAATAAAACTTACAATCTTCAAAGTACAACAATACATATGGACAGTTATAATAATCTGTCGTCGTATACAACACACAACGGAATACACACTGAACATATGTCATACGTCTGAACTCCTTCAGCATGTCATCTGAAGTTCGCAGCATCCAAATCTAAACCCGTAAAACCCGGTCTAACCCGAGCATTACAAAAGCTGGATCAGTCTGGTAAACCAAATTGAGAAAAAACTCGCTAAGTTTATAAGTATCATCCAACTTGATTTTAAAGTCAAAACATTTCCTTTTAAAATAAAAGGACAATCGTAAGACCAATCCACACATAAACACAGATAGTTTTTACCTTACGATAACCCAAAGCATTTTGAAATCATATGTGTATTCTAATATTACAATAGTGTCTAAATCAAATAAATAACCATCTAGGAGAACGCTTGCATCTTGCGCTCTAAATATAATTTATTATCAAAAACCACAGGCTCTTATTGGAGATTGGATTCCGACCATGACAAGGTATGGAACCACCTACCGATAGTGTATCTCCAGAGGGGAATACAATGGGTTCAACAAGAACATCTTGCAACCTGGCCACACATGACCGACCATTCATTTCGCTTGAGTGTATCGAATGTATATCTCCAATGGTTGGGCTCAAACCACTGTTTTCCCAAAAGGGACAATATCAAAATAGATTAAAGAAGAAAATGAATTTTCTCTAGATAGGTGATAATACACCCTAATTGGGAGCGACCCACTTAGCCATGCTGCCTGCCCAATTTTTGTCATTTCCCGATTGAAGAGGCTTGAGTTTAACATTATCTTTAGAACATCACATCACCATTCACTTTGAATGTCACATTGTCAGATCTTCCAAATCACTAGTTGACATCCGCAAAAATAAGCTGGTTGTTAAGCTAAGAGAAAGGCCTTTCTCCGGCACTAATAGAAATACGTTTGTAAAAATCAATGTACATGATTCTTAAAAAATACTCTGTTAGACATTCATCCATACAAGTCATCCAGGAACATGATGAACCGAAGGCACCCTCCCACCACATCCTAGGTATCACCCTATAGATCGGTAGCGAGTAGTCGTAGATTTCAACCACGACAAAACCCCAGTATATCTCCGGGTCGAATTAGAGATTTTAAGTAGTTCTTCTGTTTTATTAAGATCTACGATCTTCAAATGCTCCATCTCGATCGTCATCTGCTATCTCCCATATTTTCGTATTTGTTGATCGGAATGGTTTTCGAATATAAATTCATTCCGAGTCTTTCCGTACCAACGATCGTATAGGCCAGATTTGATAGTCGGTTATTTAACTATCGAATAAAGAACCATTCAATCATAAAAATAAAAATAGATTTGTTGGTTTAGTATTTAGCATTACTTGGCTTCTTTAATTAAAAATAATTAACGAAAGGTTAATTTAAATATTCCAATATTTGGAAAACAACATTCCACTTCTTACTTTAAAATACAAATATTCGCAAAACCACTTCATTTTAACACTTAGAAAAATATAATAACAATATCCAATATTACATTTAAATACTATTTGCAACACATTTAACACAACATTGTTCATTATCTATAACTGGGAAATCAATTTAACTTATTATTCGTAAAGTGATCATTACGAAAATCTCTTTTATTCCACGCATTTCTATACTTCAATATTAATTAGTTCTTAATCATAAATGGGTAAAGGAATAATCTCGTATGTATCAAACCCGAAGACCGAAATCAACATCAGATTAATACTCAGAAAATCACTCAACTCAACCAATCTCCAGTTAGATTCCAATTTTTATCTTAACTCCTTATCAACCCATATTATTCCACTTCTAATCTCTTCAACCATTTTCTTTTGAAAATCTCGTTTCAAATCCTATTCATTCCACTTAATTTCATTATTAAGTAACCCTGTTTATAAAATTCTGGATTAATATAAAACCCTTTTATCTTGCTTCCTTTACTTAATTCAATTATAAAGTAATCATTTAATTTAAGCCATCATATTCGCTTAAAAATCTCCTTTATAACTTTATTATAGAACCTCGAGTTTAATATAAAACCCGTTTATAACCTTTTTCCAAAGCTCAACTACACTCTAGTACAAAATCGATAAATTACTTAAATGGTTTCCATTTAAAAGTAATCACTTAAATTAAAATAATGTTTTACTTCAACGTTAACTTAGTCAACTGCTTTATTAACTATAATAAATAATAATTTTCTTTTTAAAGTCTTATTACGATTAAACAATTATTCGTTAAATTACCTCATTAGATTAATTAAAATAAATTAATCAAATAACCCAATTCCATTAATATAATTGACTTAGTCAACTTGAATCATGACTATCTCGTTAATCAATCTCAATTATTCCTCTCTTTGAATTAATTAATAATACAACTAATTTAAATAATCCTTTTTGATTGTCTCTTGAAAATAGTTATCCAACAGTTAACCCATAGATTAAATCTCTACTCACTTGCTTATAAATCTTATTGCCATAAGAATTTGCTTTATAAAACCCTTCAATAATTATTTTTAACTTAAATTATAAATATTAATTTCATTTTAATAAACTTCTATTCAAATAATAGATTTAAAAAAATCTATCTTCGGTTATAAAATAATTTTATAACTTCATTTCGGTTGATTTACCTAACAACAAATCAATATTTATAAAACGATTGGTTTTAAGCCACCTGATGCCAGTTACCCAACCAATACTGTCCATTGGTTAAGAACAAACAAACATTGAATTCCGATTTAACAGTTTACAACCAAATCAATCATCTAGCCAGATTGGTTAAACAATTCATACAATTGTAATACGAAAATAAACAATAAATTTGAGGAATCCAGTTGGATCCCTCGATCCTATTTTTCCTGCATCCAAATAGGTTATCTCAAATAAAATCATTCAATTCAATATATGGATATAATTTCAATAACCAATCAATAACAGCAATTCAATCTTTCATCTTTAACGTAACCAGCTAGGTAAGTTACCTTGTTTGGAAATAACCATTAAAATAATGATTAGATTTTGTTTAAAATAAACAAATACTTAACTCAACTAATTCATTCAGTATATAAATGTTTGGCACACATTCAACAAGTATCAAACAATTATCAAAATAGCACATAGACATTAAACCTGACTTATATAAAATATAAGTGAGATAAAACTGAGTGAGTTATACTCACTTCCATTCGGTTTGTCGCTGTAACAGTTCAGTTACAGTTAAATTAAACCGTTGTTTAATTTAACTATAAATCCCAATTATCTCCATCCCTGTCGAAAATAGTTCCATAATGTAGCAATCGTCACCACGATTCTGATACATTTTGTTTCGTCCCATTTTGTTAACAAAATAAGAAGTTATTTAATGTTTAATATATATAATATAGATAAAAAATTCCAACCTTACTTTTTTTCTTTCACTTCTGTTTTCCACTAACGAGCCTGATCCTTCTTTTCGTTTTCTGCCCGATTTCCCATCCAATAATATAAATGATCCCGGCTTTACTTTGATCTAAATAACTCAACAGGCCAACGTTCAAACATATGGAACCGTTTGTTTTTTATATTCTTTCCTTCTTAATGAGATAACAGGCCTTAGTGAAATCTTCTCCAATTCCATATTTATACTACTCTTCGTTCCCCCTTCTATTCTTCTCCTCAGCTATTTTGAACTCACGCACTATATCCGCCTTTATTCATACGTTAAACTACTCGCTCCCTTGACCGGAACTTCATCGGAGTTCACCACCGCAAGCATCGATCCCCTCGACACTCGAAGCCAGACTCGACTCCTCTAGCTCTGCTAGTCATTTCCAGTCCTCCCAAAACTTCCCTTGTGCACCATGGCCTCTCTCTCTTTCCACCAGAAAACCCAACGTCTTGAACCACAAACTCATGACGTCACCAGCAAACTCACTCCTCACTTCGACATTGTGCTCTCACCGCAGGTCAACCACCAAATGTGGTAGCTTCAGCCTTGATTTCTGGCTACTCCTGAGCTCAAAAACACGTCTCTACCATTGAATAACATGAGCTCAAGGGGATGAAGAGATTACTAGTTGGAAAGTTTTTGAATAGGTGGACAGATTTGCAGGAAAGGAGGGAAGAAGCTTGGCAACCATTGGCCGTTTATGTTTGTAGGGTAGAGGAGCAGAGACAATTGGCCATGAAACAATTTTTTATAAAGTTTACTGGAAAAAATGTGAAGCCAACGCCCCTGTATATATAAAGAAGAAGAAGTTAAAGGGATAAGGTTAATGTCTTTCATGGGTACACAGTAGGCACGTTATCAGGTCTATAAATCTATATTAAGGGAGGCATGCAAACATAGTAATGGTAGCATGTACAAGATGAAACTTAAGAGGGAAGGCATAGCTTAATACAGTAGGTGTGCGGCATGAGTTTTCTTGTCATTTATAATATATAGGGTGTAACAACCCGAATTCTGACAGGCCGATTTTTTCTCAAAATTCTAATCTATCGAAACCCGTGTTGGTTTGTCTGGTATCCGGAAGAAAAGATAAACATATTAGATCTCCGAAAACATCTCACAGTAGAATGGAATAAAATATAATATAATCAAAATATAGCCTTACCCAGATAATAATACTGCCTAACCAGTATCCAAAGCTATCATATCTCTCCCCCAAATCTAACCTGCGAGTATGCTATGAGGGGGGGTCAGAACACAAGTTCTGGTGACTGGATTTAAACAACACATTTTGGATAACCCTACATATACCGTTCAGTTATATTTTCTTATTTATTAGGTTACCTGGGTTAACAGCACTCAAGGCTTACACACACATCGTACCCATCTACTCCCCAGTAGATTAACCTAATACATTATATATGTAGCTACTCCCAATATCAAGGTACACCCTATGTTAACCCACTCGCATGGTCTCCGCCGTAATGCCACAGAAATATATGCAGTCGCTCATCCTACGTCAGAGCGATGTAAGGATCCCAATATAACAACACTACGTTCCACATTGCCCTGCCATTGCCATGCTATATAAGCGTACGGACTGCCACCTTCGAACAATTCAATCGAATCAGATTCCATCATAGAGTAATGCCCTAGAGTCTACGATACACCACCCAAAGCAGACATGCATGTATCTAACTTTTGCACGTACGTATCGTCAATCGTACTCGATGCCTTAACCGCATATATCCTCTATTGTGCACCGAGTTCCGTAACAGGATTATACAAGAAATGCGGAACTCAATAGGGAGCTTTTCAGATATCTGCATACACAGATGCTATGATCTGCATTGTTAGTGGCTTTGGTCCCACTCGACCCCTCCGTCAACTAGTGAAAGACAAACAGAATTGAGAGCTAGTGACATGGCCTAGAAACAAAACAGCAAACGACATCCTAATTGGCATGTCCCGTAACCAAAGCCTTGATAGCAAAAGGTCGATGATCTACGGGTATAGCTCTCCGCCTTTCCGCATCACGCATCACGCTGACTGTTAATGGTTGGTACCTGACGATTGCTATCATATAGATGGTTAGACCCTCCTAAGGCAACCCGATAAAATGGTCGTAACCCGCCTAGTCATAAGGTAACCGGATCGTCGAATCACCTATGCCACCCTACAACTTTTGACTGCCCCTTATTGCGGCAGTTAAGGTATATTCACCGAGTAGTAACGCACAGACCTAACCTCTACAAGCACAGCCTAAACGTTGTCACCATATAGAAGACAACCATAGGTAGACCCGCTCCCCTCGACCGACCCAACCCCCTTGGATCAACCCATGGGTCGAATCGAGCTGTATGGGTCAACCCATATGGGTCCACAAGCTTGCACTAGCGCACTTCACAAGTGCGCTAGTGTAAATTTGCCCAGGCACACTTTCCAAGTGCGCCAATTAAACTGGCATGTCGCCCGCTTGCTTCGTCAGACTTCTAACGTCCATAACTTCTTCATACGTTATCTGTTTTACGCAAACTTGGGGTCTATATAAAACAGAATCCCGAGACGAACACAAAGTTAATGCCAATTTCTCCTAATTCTGAATATTTAATTAAGTTATCCCTAATTTATTATCTTTAACCGAAAATGCGGGGTGTTACATCAGGTCAGTCTATGTTGACTTTCAAATCAGAGAAAAAAATATAAACTTTTGCATACGTGCCTGTACTTAGGATAGGTTAGAAAATAGGAGTAGAGTAGATGCAAAATAGTTAGGATAGGCGGTGTATATTTCTTTAGCGTTAAGTTTAGGCCTTCGCAAATATGTGTTAAGGTAGGGATTTCTTAACCGTTAAGTTTTATTTATTTATGTACCTAGTAAATTTTATCTATCGCTATTTATCACTTTTTAATGTTGGACATTTAATATACGCACCGATATTCACGAATTCCAAATGCGAAGAAAATGGACATACCGCTACGTCTTGACATTCCGATCCCAATGAAATTTGTTTGGTCGAGAACCAACTATGTTTGTACAATGGTATTATTTTAATTTCGATTTATTTATTGGTTTTCCCTTTAAATTGCACATACAAATAAAACAACCCCAATTGGCTTCAAACTGAAAATCTGGCAATAACTAGCTATATGTATTCCAATAAAATCTGTTTCATCGAAAATGGAGGTCGTTAGAAAAATAGATGTTTAAAAAGGCTTATATAATGAGAAAAAATTTCAAACATGTTTTTTCTTCTCTGAAATAATGGCGTCCTCTTGGCGATCTCTTTTTGAAAATTCAAAACACGTTTTTTCTTCTCTGAAATCATCTTTCTCTGCACAAATCTCTTCTTTACATGTTGACCAAGCTGAAAATGCTAAAAACGTTTCTATTAATCCATCTTTTAAGGATATTTTGCTCAGGCCGGCTGTAAAGTGAAACCCAGATCTGAATATTATAAAATATAAAAGGCCTTTGTCAAAACCGTCTCCTCGCATCCTTCACAGCTATAATGAAAATCTCAATAACATCAAATCAAAAAATGGCTGCTTCAGATGTGGATCGACAAATCACTAGGCGCGATCATGTCGAAATCCAGTTATTTGTTTTAAATGTCATAAAACAGGGCATAAGGGTTTCAATTGCAAATCCCATCGTTCTCCACCCCCAAAAATGGCAGAAAGATCCCGCAAACAAATCTCTGCTAATCGCTACCAAAATTCATTCGAATGGGCTAGATCGATGGTAATCATCTCCATTGTGAGTGGATCCTTTTCTATACGTCAGATCGAGGAGATTTTGAAGGCCAGGTATGGCCGTCGTGCCCCATCCTGGGACTGGAACGTTAAGAGAATGGGAGACGTTTTCGTCGTTCGATTCCCACCGCATTTGCTGACAGTTAACTTCCAATATACTTTCAATTTGACCATGGGAAAAATTAATTTGAGGAGGTGGAGCCCGAGATTTGGCAGTGTCTCGAGGGAGAAGGAAACTTTTTGGATCCTCATGAAAAATGCCCCGCTGGTATGTCGTAAACTTGATGTTCTCCAAGCAGCTCTGGAAGATTATGGTGAAGTGGAGAGGGTCCAATATGGTGCAATTCACGATGCGGATTATACTTGTTTAAGAGCCAAATTGACGAAGGAAGTGGGCACTCCGTTGCCGGATTCAGTGGCAATTCCAATTGAGGGGTTTTCTCATGTAGTGCAGATTCAAAGATGCGAGGAGGACTCACCGCCCAAAATTAATGTCCCTCTTTTCAAGCAAAGGATATTTGCAATTAATGGCGATGGGAAGCTTAAAGTTATGTGTAGTAAAGAAGGGGGAGCTAAAATGCATTTTGATGAGGCTAATGACTCGGTGGGTGAATCATCGGCTAATGCAGAAGGAGGTACTGTTGACGCATGAGGAAATAATGACAACTATGTGGTTCACTTTAATGACGGGTAGCAGTGGAGGTTGATGTCGATGGCAACATAGTGGGTGTGGGTTCAAATTCTAGGGAGATCATCGCTGTCAATGAGAATGATGGTGTTGGCTTGCAAGATTTTGAGGAGGGAGACAATGTGCATGGTGCCAGGGAGGCGATGGATGAACAGGTCATGGATAATGAATCACAAGATCTAACCATGGCTGGAGGTTTGGCTATGGCTCCAACCCGCTCTGGGGAATGCTTGGCAACAAGAGGCAAATGCAAGCGTGCAATGGACCAAGGAGTGGTCATGCTGCGTCGTAGTGCAAGAGGGATGGGTCACCCTATGACAGGTAGCATTTTTGTTCCTGCTATTCTTAATACTCTGTCTAGTGCTCAACTTCATGACATTGCAAGTAAATCTGGTTTTGTGTTGAATGATGATGTGATACATGATATTAAGAACAAAGAAAATGAGAGGGCTAATGGTTCATCATGACAATTGTCACTTGGAATGTTAGAGGCCTAGGAACTTTTGACAAGTGTCTTAGGGTTAAGAATTATCTCAAATCTGTAAAACCTGATATCATCACGCTTCAAGAAACTAAAATAGAGAACCCTGAACCATTTATTTTTAAATGTTTGGGGTGGGGTGTTATTGATGAATGGGCTTTTATTCCTGCTGTGGGAACCTCGGGTGGCATTTTTACTGGTTGGAGTAGCAATTCTTGGGCGATTAAGCAAGAAATTAAACAAACTTATTGTCTGCATTTGGCTCTTGAATGTAAATCTAAAAATGTTCTTTATTTCTTTTCTAATGTTTATGGACCTAACACAAGATGAGAAAGAATGACTTTGTGGGCAGAGGGTTTGGAATTTCATAACCTCATGTATGGTCCTTGGGTAATTGGCGGAGACTTTAACGTCACTAGATTTATGTCCGAACGTAATGTAGTGAAAAAATCTGGCTTGGGTGATATGAATGATTTCAGTGACTTTGTTGGTAACTGTGGCCTTATTGACTTACCCATGACTAATAGAAAATTTACGTGGACTGACGGTAGGACCCCTCCTACTTTAGTTTGCCTTGATCGTTTCTTCATTAACTCTGCTTTTGAAGACTTGCACCCCCTGACTCTTCAGAGAGGTCTTACGTCCCTTATTTCTGACCACTGCCCAGTTGTCCTAAACACTAACGCTGATTATAGAAGGAAATCTTTTTTTAAGTTCGAGAATATGTGGTGCATTGAGCCAAATTTTGATGCGATGCTTCGCCAGAAATGGATGGAGTTTCGTGGCTTTGGGGATGCAGCTAGCAATTTTTGTAGAAAAATGAGACTGTTGCGAATTTTTTTAGCCAAATGGAATCGAGAAATCTTTGAGAACATCAGAATTAAGAAATAGAGACTTGAATCTAAGATTATGGAGCTGAATGTGCTCGAGGAAGCACATAGTTTAAATGATGCTGAGCGAGCCCTGTTAAAAACTAAAGAAAAGGAGCTTCTAACTGTGATTGACCAAGAAGAGATTTTTTGGAAATAGAGATCGAGAACTCAGTGGCTGAAGCTTGGTGATAGTAACACGAGTCACTTTCACAAAGTTGCAAACGGTAGATGGAGAACTAACACGATATGTAGTATTTGGAAAGACGGGGATGAAATTTGTGATCAATAAAGGATAGGAGAAGTTTTTACTGAATTTTATAAGGGTATCTTTGGAGAACGAAATGAGAACCGTGTGAACGTTGATTGGAGTGTGTTGTATCCTTCTTATGTTGATCTTAGTGGCATTGATTCGGAGTTCTCGGAAGAGGAAATTGTCACGGCTTTAAACGAGATGCGTGGTGATAAAGCCCCTGGCCCTGACGGTTTTCCAAACTTCTTTTATAAGAAATACTGGGACTTGATTAAACATGATGTTATCAATATTTTCAATGAATTTCACTTTGGTTCCTTGAGATTGGATATGTTGGGGTATGCTAACGTAGTCTTGATCCCTAAGAAAGGAGGAAATGTCTCTGCTGCGGACTTTCAGCCAATCAGCCTTTTGAACAGTAGCTTCAAGTTGACCACTAAGGTCCATGCAAATAGGCTGAAAGAGAAGATGGATGACCTGATCGATGTTTCACAGACAGCATTTATTAAGGGCAGGTTTATTCTTGATGGTGCGGCACTTGTCCAGGAAGTTATCTCCCATAGTTATAGACAATGTGCCCTGCGCAATTTTGAAGTTGGATTTCGCTAAGGCCTTTGATACCGTTGATTGGAGGTTCATCATGGATTTACTTAGCACGAAAGGTTTTCCTGGTAGATGGCTAAACTGGATTCATTGCATTTTAACATCAAGCAAATCCAACATTTGTGTGAATGGAGTGGCTGGCAAGACCATTGTCTCCAAGCGTGGGTTGCGTCAGGGTGACCCACTTTCCCCACTTCTTTTCGACTTGGCTACCGATGTCTTTTGTTGGATCCTTCAGGTGGCAAGTGCTAATGATATCATCCAAAGCTTCTGGAGAGATCACATCATTGGGGGTATTAATTCACTGCAATATGCTGACGATACTATTATCTTTTGCAACCCTGATTGCAAGTATATTGCCTCTTTAAAATTTTTGCTTTATGCTTTTGAAAGTTTATCTGGCTTAAAGATTAATTTTCATAAGAGTAGTGTTTACACTTTGGGCTGTAGTGTTGATGTGAACAGGAAATGTGCTGAAGTGCTTAACTGCAAGGCAGATTCTTTCCCCCTTAATTATCTTGGGGCTTGCATCCATCCAAAAAGGCTATTGAAGAGTGATTGGCAGTATGTGATTGATAAAGTTGATAGGCGTTTAGCGAGATGGAAGGGGAATTGTTTATCAAAGGCTGGACGGCTGGTGTTGGTGAATTCTGTTCTGTCTGCTATCCCTTTGTATTGGCTTTCTTTCTATTTATGTCCTGGATGGGTAATTCAGAAGATTGATGTTGTTCGTCGGAATTTTTTCTGGACTAGTACGAAGGACACGTGTAAAGTTAGTTGTCTAGTGTCGTGGGACCAGGTGTGCAAGTCCAAAGATCAGGGAGGCTTGGGAGTTATAAACTTGAAAAACATGAACTCTGCATTGCTTTGTAAATGGCTGTGGACTATGCTTAGTGATAAGAAAGTTCTCTGGAAGGAGTGGATCTTAAACACTTGCTATGGCAGAAGTTTTGATTGGAACGCGGATGTTTCTCATTGCTCGGTATTTTGGCGTGGTGTTATGGCAAACGTTCACTGGATGAAGATTGGGGCTGATGTTGTAGTAAAAAATGGTCGCAATGTTTCTTTCTGGTCTGACTGCTGGTTTCTCCCTATCCCTTTGCGTGTTGAATTTGCTGATCTTTTTGATATTGCATGCAACAAAAGAGCTTTAGTCAGTGCAATGTATAATGCGAATTCTGCCAATTTTAAATGGAACCTGACTTTTTGTCATCTATTGGCTAGTAATGCTTTGATTCAACTATGTGGCTTGGTTCGTTTGTTAGAAGATGCACAACTTTATGACGATGAGGACGATGAATTTGTATGGAAGATTGGTGGAAATAACTTTCGTGTTAGCGAAGTTTATAAGATGATGAACTTTGCAGGAAGGAAATATGATGGATTCATGAGAATGTGGAGTTTTAAGGCTGTACCCACTAAGGTCAAGATTCATATGTGGACGATCATGCATAACAAGCTTAATACAGCGAGCAGATTACGTCAAAAAGGAGTTCAAGTTGCTGGGGGCTGTGTTTTTTGCGCTGATGACGTCGAGAACTACCAGCATCTATTCGTTGATTGCGATTTCGCCTTTTATGTGTGGACGAAGTGTTTAGTTAGCCTTAATATCTGCTTAGACTGGTCCCATTTCATCACCGATCAATTTCTTTTTTGGCACAGCACTATTACTTCACTGCCTGATACACACATGCGACATACGTTTGCCCTCTTGAACTTTGCTTATGTTTGGATCCTTTGGCATGAACGTAACTCAGGAAAGTTTAAATGTAAAATGAAACAGCCAAACTTAGTTATTTTTTGCATTCTTAATTTTGTTTCTCATTGGTCAGGCAAGGAGGAGATCAAATTTGTGGACACAATTGGCGCTCGAGTTATGGATAGGGCTCGTGGCAGCCGAGCTTGATGTTGCCTTGCTTTAGTTTGTTGGGTTTATTAGCTACTCTGTAGTTGTTTTATGTATATATTGGGCGCTATGTTATCATGCCTGCATGCATGTATTTCTTTTTGGGTTGTACATATTCATGTAAATAGTTGTAGCTAGTAGCTAGTCTTTTGTATGCTGAACTAAACACGTTGTACTTGATTTACGTTTAATGAATGAAGGCGTGAATCTAGCGATTCACTACCTTTTTGCATCAAAAAAAAGGCTTATATAATATCGATAAAATTTAATTAAATTCCAAAACAATTCAGTTTAAATAACAATAATAAATTATTATCGTTGCATATCCCCAAATGAAATATTATACAGCTTCACAATAAACCAATACAGATTTTAAACTCCACATCAAAAATTCTATAAAAAAAATTTCAAATCATATAAAAACTCCTTTATATTAATTAAATAGTTAAAATTTATAAACGATTTCAATGTGACTATTTGAAAATTTGAATTGGACATAACTCACAATCCATAATATGAAATTTCCAATTTTCTATTTCATTAGAAAATTATAATCGAATAGATTAAGACGATTTTTATTTCACAAAATTTCGACTTAAAATGGATTCTGTATATTCAATTGAAGTTCAAAGCGTAAACTACAAACTACCGCAATGTTACGAGCTCGTTTTATAATTATATATAAAATTAACGTTAACTTCGTCTAACAAACAAATTTTATTTTTTAAATCCATTTCTAAATTCCAAGGCTTACACACACGTCGTACCCATCTACTGCCCAGTAGATTAACCTAATACAGTATATATGTAGCTACCCCCAATATCAAGGTACACCCCATGGTAATCCACTCGCACGGTCTCCGTTGTAACATCACAAAAATATACAAAGTACCTCATCCTATGTCGGAGCAACATAAGGATCCCAATATAACAACACTACGTTCCACATAGCCCTGCCATCACCATGTTATGTAAGCATACGAACTGCCACCTTCGAACCATTCGATCGAATTAGATCAATCACAGAGTAATGCCCTAGAGTCTACAATACACCACCGGAGCAAACATGCATGTATCTAAACTTTCTCATGTACATATCGTCAATCATACTTAATGCCTTAACCGCACATATCCTCTACTGTGCACCGAATTCCATAATAGGGTTGTACAAGAAACGCAGATCTCGGTCGGGAGCTTTTCAGATATCAACATACACAAATGCTATGGTCTACATTTTCAGTGGCTATGGTCCCACTCAACCCCTCCGTCAACTAGTGAAAGACAAACAGAATTGAGAGCTAGTAACATGGCCTAGAAACAAAACAGCAAACAACATCCTAATTGGCCTGTCCGGCAACCAAAGCCTTGATAGCGAAAGGTCGACGATCTATAGGTATAGCTCTCCGTCTTTCCAC
The DNA here is from genome assembly GCA_030737875.1 of Allium sativum. Classification (NCBI taxonomy): domain Eukaryota; kingdom Viridiplantae; phylum Streptophyta; class Magnoliopsida; order Asparagales; family Amaryllidaceae; genus Allium; species Allium sativum. The sequence continues at coordinate 485,010,366 of CM060916.1, read as the reverse complement.
ATCACGCATCACGCTAATTGTTGATGGTTGGTACCCGACGACTGCTATCAAACAGATGGTTAGACCCGCCAAAGGCAACTCGATAAAATGGTCGTAACCCGCCTAGTCACAAGGTAACTGGATCGTTGAATCACCTACACCACCCTACGGCCTTTTGACTGTCCCATATTATGGCAGTCAAGGTATACTCACCGGGTAGTAACGCACAGACCTAACCTCTGTGAGCACAACCTAAACGCTGTCAGCGCACATAAGACTACCAGGAGTTCCCTCCACGTCCCAAGAAGCCGCGTGCTTCCCTTTCCAGTCCTTTGAAGCCAACAAAATATTAGTAGAACAGGCAGAATAATCAGATGGACGTGTGCTCCCCTCATGCCTCATGACACCACGATGATTTACCCTGTTGGGTTATTCACTTTTAAATGTACGGAATGGTCTAAGAGCCTCGGGTTAATGTGTTATTAGACCCTATGTCTAATCATTTACTTACGCGCTTGCTCTACCTTTTCAGATTTCCATTTAACTTGGTTATTTCAAGTCGTATTGACTTCTCACTCAAGTTACCAAGTTCCTCTTGCTTATTAATTTTAGTTATATAACTTAACCCATTTAAGTTAATTAATAAGCCTTTTAACATGTTATTCTTATCAGCAGATTTCGGATTCTCAAGTTTATAGATAACATGTTCTTCATATCAGCAGGATTCAGATTCTCAAGTTTACATATTACTTAATTTATAATTAAGCACAACTTATTGGATTTCAATAGTTTACCCCCTTTTTCTCTACTTATTACAAACAACAGGTTTCAAGTTCCCAAATCTACAGATTACTTAATTTATAATTAAGTACAACTTATTTTGTTACATAAGTTATCACATTCTCTCTATCGTTTATTATAACCTAAGTTATAATTTCCATTTGTCCCTAGGACAAGCCTACCTATTATCTTTCCTTTTTCCCTTCAGGTTTATTCGTAATAGGTTATTATCGTTCCCCGTCCATTCCAATTCTTTTACTGTTGTAACTTTTATTCATTTCCATTAATTATAATCAATGCCATTTATTTCTATCCTTTTATATACATATATTCATATATATGTTTATGCACCAGACCTCACACATTAAGCCGACCACTTGTGGATGCTGGATTTGCCAGGCGGTTCCGGGCAGACTTCTATCACAAGTTAGACTAAACCTCGTGTCTTAGCACCGTTGTATGCATGTTTACCCACACATTAAATTAACTACTTGTAGATGTTGGATTTGCCAGGTGCTTCTGGGCAGACTTCTACCACAAGTCGAATTTAACATCGTGTCTAGGCACGGTTACAATTTCTTACTTACTATAAATTTTACATATAATTTAGACATACCCATTCTTCCAAATTTTTACTATAATTCTATTTTTAGATGTCATATTAAGTCCATTTTAACTGATTATCATGTCACATGTTCTTCCTAACATGTAGTAAACTCCATTTTAAAAGAATAACATGTAATTATCCAATCATGTAATCATTCCAATCTAACAAATTAACATGTAATTATCCTAATTCTTATAGTTAGGGGTTTAAGTACATAATATGCCACAGATTAACATGTAATCATCCCAATTTCACTGTAACTTAACTTACAGTATCCAATTAACAAGTTAGTAGATCATGTATGAATACAACAGTAATCGTTTCCCCATATTTTAACAGGTTTGTATATTTCAGCATATTTACATTTTAGTATATTAAGCATTCCAACAGATTTACCATGCATATTAACGGGGAATGTTAAACTATAAATATACTATTATCAAAAAGGTATAACATAATTCCACTCACTTAATAGCCTTCCAATTCATGAATCTGGTCCAGACCTAGCATTCCATGGCTCTCCTAACTGAATTTAGAACCTAAATAACCATGGATCCACAATTCTCAACTAAAATAAAAAAGGAAGAAAGAGGAGAAATTTAAATTGACCAGATCCAAGAATTTACCTTACTTTGAATGGAACTCTAGACGCCTACATTGTAGATATACATTCTTTTCCTCCAGATCTTGAATCGGAACTTCCTAGGACTAGTTATTCTATTTTTTGAAGAGATTTAGGGTAGAAGAATGGTAGAGCCTAGGCGGCCTTTAGAATTTTTCAGAATAAAGCCAGCCTATGGTATCTTATTTATAGGCGTAGTAGAAGGCTAGCCAAGCTACGTCAAAATCCACGCTGAAACCCCCTTGGGTTGACCCAACTACTGCTTGGGACGACCTATAGGTCGACCCGCCTCCCCTCGGTCGACCCATGGGTCGACCCATCCCCGACCCATGGGTCGACCCAGCCCCTTTGGATCGACCCATGGGTCAACTCGGGCTGTATGGGTCGACTCATATGGGTCCTCAAGCTTACACCGGCGCACTTCACAAGTACGCCAGTGTAAATTTGCCCAGGCGCACTTCCCAAGTGCGCCAGTTAAACTGGCATATCGCCCGCTTGCTTCATCAGACTTCTAATGTCCATAACTTCTTCATACTTTATCTGTTTTACACAAACTTGGGGTCTATCAAAAACAGAATCCCGAAACGAATGCAACGGCAATTCTAGTTTCTCCTAATTCTGAATATTTAATTAAGTTATCCCCAATTTATTATCTTTAACCAAAAATGCGGGGTGTTACATCGAGTTAGTCTATGTTGTCCTTCAACTCAAAGAAAAATATAGACTTTTGCAAATGCGTCTGTACTTGGGATTGGATAGAAAATAGGAGTAGAGTAGATGCAAAATAGTTAGGATATGTGGTGTATATTTCTTTACCGTTAAGTTTAGGCCTCCACATATATGTGTTAAGGTAGGGATTTCTTAAACATAAAATTTTATTTATTTATATACCCAATAAATTTTATCTACTGCTATTTATCACTTTTTAACATTGGACATTTAATATATGCACCGATATTCATGAATTCCAAATGCGAAGAAAATGGATGTACCGCTATGTCTTGACATTCCAATCCCAATGAAATTTGTTTGGTCGAAAACTGACTACGTTTGCATAATGGCATTATTTTAGTTTCAATTTATTTATTGTTTTGCCTTTTAAATTGCACATACAAATAAAACAACTCCAACTGGCTTCAAACTGGAAATCTGGCAATAACTGGCTATACGTATTCCAATAAAATCTGTTTCATCGAAAATGGAGGTCGTTAGGAAAATAGTTGTTTAAAAAGGCTTATATAATATCAATAAAATATAATTAAATTCCAAAACAATTCAGTTTAAATAACAATAATAAATTATTATTATTGCATATCCCCAAATGAAATATTATACAGCTTCACAATAAACCAATATAGATTTTAAACTCCACATCAAAAATTCTAGATAAAAAAATATTCAAATTATATAAAAACTCCTTTATATTAATTAAATCGTTAAAATTTTTAAACAATTCCATTGCGACTATTTGAAAATTTGAATTGGACATAACTCATAATCCATAATATGAAATATCCAATTTTCTCTTTCATTAAAAAATTATAATCGAATAGATTAAGACGATTCTTGTTTCACAGAATTTCGACTTAAAATGGTTTTTGTATATTAAATTGAAGTTCAAAGCATAAATTACGAACTACCGCGACGTTACGAGCTCGTTTTATAATTATGTATAGAGTTAACATTCAAACATCGTCTAATAAACGAATTCTATATTTTAAATTCATTTCTAAATTCCAAATAAGTATTTAAGATAATAAAATAAATCAAATATTGACTACCCAAAAATACGGGATGTTACAAATTTCATTCATTTCACTTAATTTCATTATTAAGTATTGCTAATTTAAAATCAACATTTTAACTTCACATCTCTTTTATAAACTCAGGTTTAACATAAACCCCTTTTTATCTCGATTCCTTCTTACTTCAAATGTTAGTAACCATTTATTTTAAACCATTGTATTCGCTTAAAATCTCTTTATAACTTAGTTTTACAAACCTCGGGTTCAATATGAGGCCCGTTCATAACCTATTTCCAAACTTAACTATATCCCATTACAAAATAAATTATTTACTTTAATGGATTTCATTTAATAAGTAATCACTTAAATTATTATTAATGAAAATAATAATTTACTTCATTGTTAACTACCGTAGAAGTAGTTAACTTCTTTATTAACTAAAATAAATAGTCAATCCCTTTTAAAATATTATTAAAATTTAAAAAAAAATCATTAAACAATTTCATTAGATTAATTGACAACAAACCAATTTAATAATCAACTCAGTAAAAACGGTCGACTTAGTCAACTCAAAATACAGTTATTTCGTTAACCAATCCTAATTAGTTCTTCCTTTAAATTAGTTAATAATATAATAATTTAAATAATTCCATTTAATTGTTTCTTAAAAACAATTAATCCAACTCTTAACCATTAGGTTAATTTTTGCTTATTTGCTTATAAATCTTATTAACATAAGCACTTGCTTTACAAAACCATATAATAATTACTTTAAAACTTAAATAAAATAAATAATAAATATTTATTTTCTTTTAATAAACTTCCATTCAAAATAACAGACTTCAAAATCTATCTTCAATTATAAAATAAATTTTATAACTTCATTTCTTTCGATTCACCCGACGGTCAATCAATATTTGTAAAACGATTGATTTATATGCCATATGCTGCCAATTATTCAACTAATATTGCCCGTTGGTTAAAATAAAACAAACGTCAAATTTCCAGTCAACGATCAAAAAACCAAATCAATCATCAAATCAGAACAGCTCCTAATGATAAATTGAAAATAAATAATATTTAATATATTTGACAAATCCAGTTGGATCCCTCCAACCTATTTTTCCATGCATCCAAATTGGTTACCTCAAATAAGATCATTCAATTCAATATTAAAATATAATTTCAATAATCAACCAATAACAGTAATTCAAACATCCAGGTATTAATTTTATATGTTTAAATTATTATAACCGTTACTAACAAGGTAAGTTATCTTAATTGGTTACAATCGTTAAAGATAATGATTGATTAAATTAAATTAAACGAACGTTTAATTCAACCAGTTCAATCAATATAAATAAATATATGCAGTAATAATCCAACAATAAACAACAATCGCACACAAATATTAACCCGACTTATATAAGTATAAGTGGCATAAAACTGAGTGAGTTGTACTTACCTTGGATTTCTAATCGTCGTCAAAACGGTTTGTCATAATTAAAGTAAACTAACATTTAATTTAATTAAAACTTCCAGCTGCGTCCATCTCTGTCCAAACTAGCTCCACCATGAAGAGCTTGTCGACATGGTTCCAACGTGACAGATCTTGTCGATTTCTGATAAAAATGAATGTGTAACATTTTATACGTATATGGTTTATATAATATAATTAATTATTAATTATATGTTACATATTTAACTTGCCATGTTAATATAAAAAGGTTATACATAAAGGGTTGTTAGGCAATATTATACAGTTTGGCTTATATATATATATATATATATATATATATATATATATATATATATATATATGGCCATATACCCATTCGGGCTACGTTAATTATAAATGGGCATGAAAAAGTACTTGCTACCTTAATCCCATGATTAGGCACTTTTACTATGTTGTAACACGGTGAGGCATTATTAAACGTGATCGGGTACATTGTAAATTAGGCAATATATATACAGGCATGTAAAAACTATTCCCATACTGGAATACTACTGTTCAGTTACAGTTTGGTATATTAAAGAACTTAGTCAGGCACGCATAAATAATGGACTATGCCTATTCATGAATTATACTCAGGCTTTGTTTAAACTTGGATTAGGCATTTTCGAAACTGGGTTACGCATAATATAAAAACACTTAGGCACATTCAGGTTATAAATAAATTATACTCAGGCCACTTTGTACTCATCATCTTCCTACCTTTTATGTTCGAAACTCACGACTCTCTTCCATCTTCTCACCACTTCCTCGGTTCACAATCCATCGCCCCACTGACTCCGACCTCGACTGAGCTCCGGCGGTCCTCTCCCCTGACGACCCCCTCTCCTCCGACATCCTACGCCACCTCGACCAGAACACCACGTTTCCCCAAGTCACAGCCATACTCCACATCTGTTGCATCCAACAAGCAGGTACACTGTCGGTACCCGACCATCAAAGCGTTGTCGATCATCGGAGAATCACCATGCCTACCTCTTCTCCCCGTCCTGGCCATGACTGACCAGAAAACAAACCCATTATGCCAGTGTCAACCATCCCTGAACATGAGCAACCCAACTTCGAAGTACACATACGAACCCAAAACAAAACTTTACAATAGCCTCTTCATTCCTCATGTAACCACTTCATTCCTTCACTCATGATGTTTTTTAATTATTATATGTAGAGGCTACATTTCTGCTTTTAACAGAAGGGAGTTTGGTTTTGTTGGGGAAAAAAATGATGAAGGGTAGGCTCATATATATATATATATAAGGGAGATTAAGATAGGAACAACATCTAGCATGCCAATTTAGGTAACATGTAACTGCAAAATGTAGTGTGGGTTTTCAGTGTGTTTTCTTTTCTTATGTATAGGGTTAGCCTGTGTCTATATATATATATATATATATATATATATATATATATATATACACACACACACACGGTATGTGCGTTGTACTTCCGATTGAAAGAAATAGGGAAGTTGTAGTTGAAAATCTTGGACAATCTTTCCTAAGGCATGAAGGCATTTGTATATTAGGGTAGGTAAGTCCATTCCTTTGATTAGAAAAGCTTATGCTTCATTTTACTTAGGAATTAAGCTTTTTTATTTTATTTTATTAGGGTAATAAATTTTTCCACTTATCGTTGTTTAGCATTAAACGTTATATTCGGACTGATACATGTGAACTCCAACCACAACGAAAATGGACACACTGCTATGTCTCAACGTTCCGGTCCCAATAAAATTTGTTTCACTGAAAACCGACTCCATTTACACAATGGTGTTATTTTAATTTCAATTAATTTATCGGTTCACCTTTAAATTGCACACACTAATAAAATAACTCCGACTGACTCCAAATCGGAAATCTAGCAATAACTAGCTATACATTTTCCAATAAAATTTGTTTCATTGGAAATAGAGCTCATTTGAAAAATAATCATTTCTAAGGTCTATATAATATCGATAAAATATAAATAAATCCAAAATAAGTCTATTTAAATAATAATAAATTATCATTATCAGATGTATCCAAATGGAATGATATATCACTTCAAATTTAACTAATATGGAATTTAAACTCAACGTTATAAAATTCTAGTTAAATGATATCTAAATTATATAAAAATCCTATTATATTTATTTAATAAACGTTATAATTTATAAACGATTTCATAGCGACTATTGAAAAATTTGTATTGGACATAACTCACAATCTATAATATGAAATCTCCATTTTTCTCTTACAATGGAAAAATATAATCAAATAGATTCGGACGATTCTTGTTTTGAAGAATTCCTACTTAAAATGGACTCTGTATATTCAATTGAAGTTTAAATCATAAATTACGAACTACCGCGATGTTTCGAGCCCGTTTTATAATTTAATATAAATTTAATGTTCAAACTTCATTATATAAACTATATATATAATAAATTCATTGAAAATTCCAAATCAATATTTAAAATAATAAATTAAGTTAAATATCTGATTACCAAAATATGGGATGTTACAATCCCAGTATATGATGAACCAATCCATCCATAAAATCACACCCTACCTAGAGAATCCTAACATGTAGACGTCACAGTCACTCTCAAGACCTAGAATCAGAACTTTCAAACGCCTATAAACCATAGACAAATGTGCAGAGCCATCTATGGGGTTTGAAACAACTATATGACAAGTGAAATATCGAGCTGCATACAATCAACCAAGTGCTAGAAATAAATGAATTAGATGTTGTGAATCAAAGATAGTACGGTAGGGAAGTCAAAAATAGAAATCAAACTTTCTATGAACATTTTCCTACCTCGATCCGGACCACTTTTGGTCGGAGCTGCCTTTAACACATAAACCTACATCGCTGATGCACTAACTCTCTATCCTATATTCCGTGGACACGCTTTGCTAAGGCGTGTAGGTTGTCCGCAATTATAGCACTTGCCTCTCAACGTGATCTTCCTATAATATTTGATGAAATGTCTCATCATTTCGCAACTATAACACTTGATCTCTTTCTTGATCTGTCCTTTATAAGATCCACCAACATGTTTCTTATTGCCCTTCTTGTCCCTACACCACTTCTTCTTTGATCTAGCTGACTTATAAACTTCTACCTTGACTTCTTTAACCTCTTTCTTTCCATCCTCGTACATCATATCAATCTCCACTAAAGACTCAAAGGTAGCTCCTATCGGAATATGCGTCGTAGCTAATCTCTAGAGAGGTTAATTTAGCCCTCTCGCACATTTGACAGCTTTCTTATGAGCTTATTAACCAACTCCATTCTGAATCTTGATAGCTCATTAAAGTGACAGATATACTCCTTGACCGAAGATCTCCTTGATTTAATCCAAGAATTCTCTCTAGCTACAAACCTTCCTCTACTTACGATAGAAATCTCCTCTCAAATCTATCTCTAAATCCAGCCCAATCTATATCTCTGCCCTCGGCTATCTCCCACTAATATGATGCCTCATTATTTAGTTGCCAAATGGCCAGTTAAACTCTATGTTGATCTCCGAGTCCTAATAATCCAAAAATACGCCTTATACTCCTGAGCTAACCAAGAGTCTCAACAAAAGTCTCCTTGCTCGAGATAGTCTTGCAACCCAAATTCGAGAAATCCTTACAAAGCTTGGAGAAGTCAATAACTTCTGGTGGATTAGGAGAGGAACCACCGCAGTGGGTATAGAAACTTGTGCATGCTCTTGTTTGTCGGCCCGTAACCTCAAGGTATCTTCAAAACCAACCTGGAATCTAGACACCCTCATTAGATTGGGGGGTCTGACATGCTACGTAAGAGAAAAGATAGAGATTTAAGATTTCGAAGGAATCAAAGAAAGGTTGTATCTCACTTGAGGGAATAATATTTTTTTGATTAGATTTTAGCTTGAAAATATGATATTCTTTTAAACAAAATTTTAGTGATCATGTAACCTTAGTCTCTTATACCAAATTTAACCCCCTATGCCTCTTAATGTGCCTAAAGTAAGGTCCCGTTAAGAAATCTTAAGTGTTATAGGTATAAAGACGTAAATATACATTGCTGAGACTTAGATTCACAATACAAAAATAGTAAACACGGTAGAAAATAATTTAAAATAGAAACATTGCATTTATTTTAAAACATCATTATAAATCTTTGTCAAAACATTATTACCATGTGTCTCATGAAAAAGTACATCTCAGTCATAAAATTAGAGTATAATAAAAATTATTCATCAAGTGAATCATTTGTACAACCAACTCCTTGGAATAAGGAAAAACAAGGAAAATGAGAATACATCTGCAGCTAAGATAAGTCTCCTAGAAGAAATACTCCAACAATCCATACTAAGCACTACCACCCTACGAGCTTGGTGGGGGTGAAAGAAAAGGGAAAGGAAAGTGAGTTAGACATAAACTATGGTGAGTTGCACAATTATTAACATGATTGATAAATAAAGGAAATAAATAGAATACTGGTTTAATGCCGTGTAGGGAAGTGTATGTACACAACTATCAAGTGAACGTGTAGGAATGGTGTACAAGGATCAAAGATTTGATCAATTGTTCTCTTATTCGATTAAATTTGATTGTTTGCACCTTCACAATTACTAAACATGATAATCATAATTAGTATAATTTCCTAATACTACCCATCGATCGGCTGCTAATAAACCATAGTATGTAGTGACCCATGCTACTATTTATCTCAGGCTTATCAGGTCTGATCCATCATTAAATACATAGTCATCATCATAGGTGTTGCAGTGTATTATTTTCCCAAGCCAGTGTTACCACACGCTCGGGAACTATTGGACCGCACCTACCTCCATTTGGACCATATTGATATTTAGCTCAGCATAAGCGTGCCCTAGACTCATCTATCACGCGAGACCATTACTGATAAGAGAATGCTGGTATGGATCTCAAAAAAAAGTACTTTGGCCTAAATCCCCTTTGATTTGGAGCCATATAGCCAATAATTATGCATATTTATGAGGCCACCGTGGAAGCATTACCATTGAATCATGCCTATTTACTAGGCCACCACATAACCATAGAATTACCATCGTATCATGTCTATTTACTAGGCTATTAAAGAACCATAGAATTTTTCTTATTAACTTAACCTCAATTTTAAGTTCATTTTAATGATAATCCATTTCATTCCATATGTTATAATTATATCTACATGTAACACCCCACGTCCATTAATGTCACTCACAAAGGGAAAGCATTAACTTCCATGGAGCGTATTTAGTGCATAGAACAGAATATAACAAGACAGATATAAATAATGGTACTTGAAAATTTTAAAACAACTTTTATTGTAGCGGAGAAACAGTTTGATTACAACAACTTCATAAACTAGTACACTTAATATCCATCTTGATAAATTGTTTCAGAGTACATAAAATAAAAAGCATAAACCCGAATACAAGTAGCCATAAAAGAGATGAGCTAAACTTTATTTTCAGCAATCCAAGCACTTCCAAAAGAGAGAGAAAGAGATCCGAGATCAAGCTCCACTAGTACTAGTCCCACGCTGAGAACCTGGTGGGGGAAAGGAAGAAAAGAGGTGAAAACAAGGGGGTAAGACATAAAGTCTGGCGAGTATAATAACTTTAACAATATAATTATTAAAGTAACTAGGATAAGGCATAAACTGGTAAGATAAGATATGACCATGAAACAAGTGGGCATGACAAAGCAAATAAGAAGAATATTCTGGCGTTAATCTCATTCCTAATCACTATAGGATAATTACTATACTGCACCACCACTAGTCACCCTAAAAGTTGATCCCGCCTACAGAACTTAATAATGATAATGGTAGTTTCGTGTACCCCTAGCTGCCTTCATAGGTGTCGTCTGCCCCTATCTCCACTAGTTGTACCCACTACCCCCATTCGATCAACTCCCTAACTCGTAGATACCCGTGTTGGTCCCACAGTGGGGTGTATCACTCCCCAAAGTGGCAACCCGATACCACTAAAGATGCACGGCTTATATCTACACGATGCAACAACGTCTTACCTACCATCCCAGGCCCACGCATGCACATGACCCCATTGGACTTGTGTTGCCACCGCTAACCCGTTTTGACCTCTTACAATCAAATCCAGTAAGCGAGTCCCGTCCTCGACTTGGGTCGAGCTCACAAAGATACTTAATGGGTTACTGGTTTGAAAAGGGGCCCCATGCCTGACACAAGCCTTCCACCTATGCTTGGTCCCCACTAAGGTTTCCCCACTTAACCCCATTCTTATTCATGTCTTCTTACATGTTTCAATCTTGGTTAAGTGCATCTAATCGTATTTCACATGCCACCCAAGGCACCCACTTAATTTCACATGCCACCCAAGGCACCCACTTAACCCCTCATGTCCCACCACATGTTTATTTGGTTAAGTGTTACTTAATTCATTAGAACCGTAACCTTATAAAGACCTCCCACATTAGGCTGACATTTGCGGTTGCTAGATTTGCCGGGCGGGTCCGGGCAGTCTTATACCGCAAACGAGCCTAACCTCGTGTCTTTACAATTGTTACGCATTTAATTTGTGCCTTTGACCTCTCACATTAGACTGGCATTTGTGGCTGCTGGATTTGTCGGGTGGGTCCGGGCAGTCTTACACCACAAAAGAGTCTAACCTCATGTCTTAGGCAGTTAATTATTACACATCTTTATTTAACCCTAAATTGGATTAATATCCCTATTCAAATTTGTCAATAAATTCCAAATTTATTTATGTATATAATTTTCTCTTAAAATTATGTCCATAAATACCAATTATGCCAATCAATGTCTCAAATTAATTATATGCCTTTTAAGGCCATTTCATGCCAATTTACAATTTATGTATATTCAATATTATCCCATCATCCCCACGCTATTCGTAAGTTTTCATATGACGTATGTTAGACTCGCAAATAGTCTAACTTATAAAAAGAAAAACAACATCATATAACACATAAAATAGATCTAAGGATCATGACATAAGATTACATAGCCAATAACTTGCATATGAATTTCATTCAAACTAGCATATGATACAAAACTAGCATAGGTAATGGGCATAAACTTGCATAACTTATGTACTGCTATAGATCCAAACATAAAGGTGTGAACTTGCATATGGATCTAAACATAAAGATGTAAACTTGCATATAAATCTAAACATAAAGATGTAAACTTGCATATAGATCTAAACATAAAGATGTAAACTTGCATAGGGTTCTAAACATAAAGATGTAAACTTGCATATGGATCTAGACATAAAGGTTAATGTCACATAAACTAGCATATGCATATACATGTCTCACATATATTTTAACAACCCAACCTTGCATAAGATTCATACATGAATATATGATCCAATCATCACAAACTTGCATAAGATATTTGATTCAACTTGCATAAGATTCACATAAGAACTAACATATGATCCAACTTGCATAAGACTAACATATGATTCAACACCACAAACATACATATAATTTACATCACATGATTCAAAATCATATTCTCATAATCCCAATTATATCTTATCATAATTAAATTAATTAATTAATTTGTGAAAGCTATCATACTCACAATTAAAAAGAATAGTCTTGTCTTTCTGGGATCTGTATTCTGAAACTGAATTGCTCGCCTTTAATGTAGTCTAATCGTTATTTAGATTTGATTTGATTTTGATTCAAGCTTCTATCTTGCTTTAGGGTTGAAAGTGTATGGCGGCTACTCTAGGTTCTCCACTGACGGCTCTTGTTATGAATTAATGTGATTAGGGTTAGGGGTTTAGGAGTGCTTTTATAGAAGTTTAATTTAATAAGAGCCGTCGGATTAACCTAGGGATAACCAGAACCATCAGGACCACTCAGATGCCACATCATCCCTTAGGGCGAATCGGGCCACGGGTTGACAGCCAAAGATCCTGGATAGACCCCTAGTCGACCCAGCGGGGCTTGGGTCGACTCCAAAAATGGTGCGGTTCAGCTATTCCCTCTCCTGATTCGCTGTTTTGAACTTTATTTGAATATTTATATATATATATATATATATTTCTCTCATATGCATACAAACTTCAAGGCTTAATAACTTCTTCATAAGTTATCCGTTTTATGCAAACCAAATGTCTATCCTGAATCAAAATTTTGAGATGAACATAATAGCGCAAACCATTTCACTTAATTCTTCTTCTAAAATTAAGTATACTTTAATTTGTGAATTTTATTGTTATAAAATTACGGGGTGTTACACTACATCTAAGCTAAAAATTTTCATTATGATTCTTTGTATGTCTGTATAATCAATCAAAATATATGAAAATATGTTCAGTCCTTTTCTAATAATAACCTATATCATAATTATATAGAAAACCTCATCAAGTTTGCCTACTTCGATCCAATTCCCTTTTTATTACAATTTTGTGTTTCATGTTCGTTACCTATAAATTTAGCCCCAATTCATTATTCTTAATTTGCATAATTTCATTTTAATGATATTTTCCCAACATGCGCAAAATAAAAGAGTTATAATCAGTCGTAGGATTAAATCAGTCACATAAATTAGGTGCATAAACCATGAACCAATAATATAAATCAGTCGTATATATGCCGATATTTTTACAGATTCAAGCATGTTTTGGACATAGCCAAAATAAACATAAAACCTGTAAAATAAGATGCAAAAAGGTGGAAAGAAGACTGAGAAGATATCTTATAGTATTTAAATAAGAACTGTAAGAAAAAGACTGAAAATTTGTAAAAATAACTTACGGAGAGAAATTCATAGAAAAATACTAACTTACAGGAAATAAACAAAACTGCAAGAGAACTATAAGGCAAAACTACAAAATCACTACAACTATTATAATGCCTATTTACATTAAAATAATAAAAACCCAAATAATTATAAAACTCACCGTGGCCACAACATTCCTTCGTGGCCCCTAAAGTTCCCGCATCCAAAATATGTGTGCAAATATTTGTTTTTATAAATCTTTCCCCTTTAAAATTTATTTAGGTTAGTCTCGTTTATTTTAATATAGAAGATTGATGCCTAGTTGGGAAGATATTTTGTTATGAGGAATGAGGGTGGCATGGAGGTCTATTTATAAATTAGGTTAGGGATTATATGCTGTTAGATTTATGGGTTAAATCTAGGTCATCCACGTCATTAGAAAAATGAAATATAGCCATGCCAACAAGAATTTGAAAATAGGCCAATAAAAATGAGACATATCAGCTCAAAAACAAAGTTCTATGTGTTTTTTTGAAACAATTTCATGTCAGGTGTGATTTTCGTCAAGCCAAGGTTGCAGGTCGACCCATATATTGCCCGGGTTAACCCGACCCTTATATATTTGATTTGAATTTCGAATTGCCATAACTCCTTCATTTTAAGTCTATTTCTCGCAAACCAAATATGTAACTAGGCCATAAAATCGCAATAGACCCAATCGTGCAAGCCTTGTAGCCAAATTCTAAAAAAATTACAACTTATTATTTTATCTATTAATTAATTATTGTGTATCAAAAATTTGGGTTGTTACAGTTTTCTTCCTTAATTTTATTATTTTACATCCCTTCATTCCAAAAAAAATCATACATCTTTCAGCTTTACAATTCTATTTTTCACATATCTCATTTCCAAATTTAACATGACTGTCAAAACAAGTATTGCATGCGATTATAAGTTACAAAAAATGATAACATGAACACATAGTAAGGTTAGCGAAATTAGCCAAATACCCCTTTATATAACACATATTTTTCTAAAAATGGGTATGCATTTATAAAAGAAAATGGGAAGGGATCTAAAATTTCGTTTTTATAGTTATAAGAGCATATACTGAAATTTTCCTTAAATTAAAATTTCAATAAATATCATGAGAAATACGATGACTTGAAATATTCCTAGATCTAGTAATCTATAAATTCTACTTCTGTTGTTTTAGTATTTAATAACCATAAGGGTGACAATAGGACTTGACCCGATAGATCTAACCCAGATCCGGTGGAATTCGGTTCTAAGCGGGTTGGTTTATTGAGTCCAAAATATACCATTTGAAGCCTAGACCCGATCTGTCTCAAGACTTGGAACGGTTGGGTTGGGTAATTTCGATCTGATTGGAGAATAACATTAAAAATAGTGAAAATTAGGGAGGCATCCCTATTATATTTTCATATTGTAAGCTGGTCCCTGTCAAAGTTTCAATGTAAATACGGTCCCTATTTTCTAAAAACAAAGAAAATTATTGCTGATACTTCAGCATTTTTTTATAAATAATTGCTAGTATGTCAGCAACTTTCGCTAGTAAAGTTTCATTGTAAATTCGGTCCCAATTTTCCAGAATCAAAGGAAAAATTATTGTTAAAATGTCAGCAACTTTTACGTCTAATTGCTGATATGTCAGCAGCTTTTATACAATATACAGAAAAGTGGAAAATTATTGTTGAAATGTCAACAACTTTTGTAAATAATTGTTGATATGTTAGCAACTTTTATACCATGTACAGAAAAAATTGCTGATATGTTAGTAACTTTTATGAAATATTGCTAATATGTCTGCAACAATTGGGGATTAAAAAAACAAGGACCTAATTTACACTGAAATTTAGTGAAGGACTTTTCATGTATTTTAAATCGTAATAAGGACCTATGTCAAAAGTACCCTTAAAAATACTTATTTTTTTTTCACTGAGACTTTCAGATCGCTTTGGGTTGGATTTATTCAGGTTCTTATGGTATTTTCCATCAATCAAATCTGACATAGAACCTACCAGGTCTAGATTTTTTGGTAGGATTGGGTTGGGTTTGTGGTTATTGAACTTAATTGAGAATGGCAATGGAGGGTGGGATTGTTAATATCATGGATAATGATTTTGATGATAACAACATTAGAAAATAATATAAATAATAATGTTAATATTACTAATGTTTTCTAGATATATATTGTACATAATGCAAGATATAGACATGCATTGATAAGGAAGAGTGTACAATATCAAGTGAAAAATCCTGATAATGATGCTGACATGGAGATTAAAGAGTTAGAGATAAATATTCATGAGTATTGAAGTATTCAAGGTTTCAAGATGTTCCAGATAAGTTTAAGTTTAGAGTCTTAGAATATATGTTAAAAAAATAATAGCACTTGATCCCCTTTTCAAAATGATTTTCTAGTTAGCCTTGTTTTTAAATTGATATTTTCAAAAATATTTTCTTGGTTTCCAACCTTTTATTTCATTTATAATTTAGTTTTATGATTTCATATATCATTTTGGCAATTTTTTTATAATTTATTTTAAAACAGTTTTGTATATTATATACATCAAATTAAATGTTATGTATTAAATATTTCAAAAATTATTTTGTAAAGTTGTGTTAAACTTTATTGTGTTTAAATGATTTTACAAAGTTTCAAATTATTTGATAAAGCAAGTTACTTTCAAAATGATTTAAAATAAAACAAGATTCTAAAATGCACTAGGATATGTCGACATATCCATGAGTAGTATGTCAGCATGCTAACCAGATTTTTCAAAAGAAGTTTCTATTTGTTGCAACCTTTCACGAACAACATGACTGTTGAACCAATATAAATTCTAGACTTCCTGAACGAATTTTACAACCACTTTCTTCATTTTATCTCTTTATTTATCTTATCTCATTTTCTAAAGAAAATCTTAATCATACTCTATCGAAATTCAACCAAAATTAAATACATTTATCCTAGATTTGATTCTCTACCAATCTCTCATCAGCCTATCATGAACAAAGTGCATTTTGGATTTATGAGTCCAATTATAATCAAAGGTCAAAAGGCCTGAGTGTTAGAGAATTTGATGACAACAACCTTATTTCAATTACCATTATTAATTGATTATAAAATATATACTAACATTTCTATCTAGAATACACACACACACATATATGCAGGATTTGTATACAGGACATAAATACTGAAGACTGTACAGTTTTAGAGTTTCAAGAGACTCAGAATTCAGAGGAGATTCAAGACTCATGAGTAATCAAGTTATCAAGATATCAAGAGTTCAAGAAAAATATAGTAATGGAGTCTAGTTTATATGTAAGACTCTAAATAGCACTCCAGGTTCAAATTCAAATTCTGTATTTCAAATTTCGAATTATATTTTCAAATTTTGTTTTTAAATTATTTTCAAATTATTCTATCTTACTTATGTTTTAAAATAAAGTTAAAATTTTAAATATATATAAGTTTTTATATATAGTTTTATAATCTTGTGGTTCTGTAGTTTAAACCTTATAATTTTATAAATATGTTTATATAATATATAATTATTTTTTCATATGATTTTACACTTTAGAATACTCATTTATATCACTAAGTTTTGATTCAAGAATTTCCAGAATAATGTATATGATTAAACACTTGAAAAATAGGTTTTAAAAATAAAAAGTATATATATGTCGACATACATATATGGGCATGTCGACATACAACTGTCAGAAATTCAATTTTCAAAGGAAGCGTCTTTTCACTATTTGCAACGGTTCTGAAACGTTGCAACCATTCAAATCTTACAAATATGGACTGATTTCAAAAAAAATTATTATATTCTTCAACATCTTCACCCCTCTTCATCCCACCATTATTTTTTATCAGTTTATTGATTTCTACACTTCTACTTTGCCAATTTCAACTCTAATTATATAAAACTTCTTCTTTTCTCACTCTCTATCCACTACTCTCAGAATTGAAGTGTTACTGAAGAGTCATAGGGCTATTGTAATCTTTTGGGAAGTGTTTGGGGAAGGGTGTGTTCCTTGTAGCCCTAAAATCAAGGAAAGAGAGTGGTGTTAACCTTGTAGCCGTCAAATCAAGGGTGGTTGGACCGGTGTTAACCTTGTAGCCATGAAATCAAGGGTAGTTGGAGTGGTGTTAACCTTGTAGCTGTGAAATCTAGGGGATTGTACTTGGATACTGATAATAATAAAACTCTGCATAATCCAGCATTGCGTGGGATTGGACGTAGGAGTAACTCGAACCAGTATAAAATCTGGTGTGTTCTTTCCTTTTTCTGCATTTTATATTTATCTATTTCTATGTTTATGTTTGATTCTGTGTCTATGACCATCTCTATTGTGTCTGATTCATATAGTAGATCATATAAGTTTATTATTTTTATAAATTCTTCGAAAACACTATTCACCCCTCCCCCCTCTAGTGTTTGTTTTGCCTTAAGATCCGCATTCTGCATTCCCAAACAATTGGTATCAGAGCATAGGTTTTCAGAAGGTTCATAATCTGATTTTTGAAAATATTAAATAGCAACCAACAATGGTAATAATAGTTCTTTTGTAGAGGGTTAGTCTGCTATTAGACAACCACTGTTTAATGGCAGTAATTATTCAAATTGGGTATGTAGAACAAAAAAATATTTATAATCAGACGGATTAGAAACATGGAATAGTACACAGACTAAGTATGTTGAACCCACAACTAATTTTGCACAATGGACTAATAAACAAAAGATTGTTGCATAAAGCAATACTAAAGTTATTAATATGTTGTTCTGTTCATTAGATAGAAATGAGTTTAATAAAGTGTCAGTATGTGAATCTACTTATGAAATATGGAGAGCATTACAAGTCACCATGTAGGAACCAATAAAGTTAAACAGACAAAGATATCAATGCTAATTAATCGGTTTGAGTTATATAAAATGAACAAGAATGAACCTATCTCTGATATGTATTGTAGATTACAAGAGATAGTGCATTCACCAATAGCATTGGGGAAAACTTATTCAAAAAAAGATCAAGTCAGAAAAATATTGACTTCATTGACTCCAGAATGGGATCTGAAAACATTGGCGATTGAAGAAGCCAATAATGTCGGTAAAATGAAGATTGAGGAGTTAATCGGGAATTTGATGTCTTTTGAAGTACAATTACAAACAAGAAAGAAAAATAAGCCAGCTGAAAAGAAACCCATAGCATAAAAAGCAACAATGAACAGTTCTGATTCAAGCAGCGAAGACAATGAAGAAATTGCTTTAATGATGAGAATTTTCAGAAAATTCCTGAGATATAAAAGAAGAAATAATTTTCAAAGAAATAATCAAGGGAGTTCGGGAAGAAATGATGATCAGTGTTATAACTGCAACAAACCATGCCATATAAAGAGAATGTGTCCATATCCAGATAAATCAAATCGACAGACAGACAATAGTAATTCGTCAAAGAAAAGAAAGAGGGCATACACAGCAACTTTAGACGATTCAGATTCATCATCAAGTGTTGAAGAGCCAGAAAGCGGGAAATCAAATATGTGTTACACAGATTCAGAATTTTGAAAATATCAAAGAAATGGATCTAAAAACCAGGTACACCTTAATTAATTTTTTGGTTGATTTGGAGAATGGGTGTTTTGTTTGAACTTGAAATTTAAATTAAAATTTAACCTTGAACTTTAAAATTCAAATTTGAAATTCAAATTTTGAAATTCAAGGTAATAATAAAATAATAAATATAATAATAATAAAATAAATTTTAAATGTTTGTTAGGATTAATATTATTTCAAGAAATAGTAAAACCTGAAAAATAAAACGATAATACAATAAAACCAAAAGCCAAAACAACATGTCCTTTGAAATTTTATATGTATGTCGACATACATAAATAAGCATGTCGACATATATGCCTTTAAATGAAATTCAAATTTTGAATTTCAAAAGATTAAACGTTCAAACTTCCCTATAATTTTTCACCAACTCCCAAGGTCTAAAAAATGCCATTGATTTCAAAAAAGTTGTGCCGATTCAATCTCTATTTATATATCTATTAAATCTTGTTCTCTCTACCTCTCATTCAAATTTCAAACAACATTCTTCATATTTATACTCTTCAAAAACTCCATAATGGCTTCCTCAAGCTATCCTCAAATGATGAGATTATACAAAGCCATCAAAGGATATCTCTACAATAATAGAGAAGAAAAAATGCCTATGTTTACTACCTAGCAAATGGAAAGGTCAATACGGGCGTCTTCGCCATCTTTGAAGATTTTCCATCTTACAAACTTCGTTCTCTCTTCGAAGAAAATGGAGTTTTGAGTCTAATGGATTCACGGGATAACAATGAAGTATGTCATCCTATCTAGTCAAAATGTTCTATGCTAATCTAAACCATGGCTTTTATGAAGGAGATGAAAATCAAATATGGAGTAGTGTAAAAGGCACTCAAATCATTTTAGATTGCGAAATTTTGGGCAATATCATAAATTATAAAAGTAGGGGCTTAGATTTTTCATATTTTGAAATTAATGAAACCGATTTGGAAACATTCATCACATATTAGAAAGCGACGATCATTTGGAATTCAAAATTTGCTTTTTCCGCCCAAAAGCAAGAATCATCAACCTCGTTCTTCAACAGACCATCACCCCTTGTTCCGGAAACTTCAGAAACCCCACCATCAAAGTCCAAAAAGCACTCTTTGCTATTATTGGTGTATATAACATCAAATGGACTGATATGATTCTAAAAGAACTTAAGCCCAAAGAAATGTCAACTAGAGAATACACTCTTTATTTTGGAGTTCATCTTACTCGAATTTACAAATATTTTGGATTTGATCTCAAAGAAGAAGAATTTGTATCAAGAAAGGTATTTGACTCCACAAATATACATCTTATGCAAATTCCACTTACTTTAAGCCTTATGAGACATTCAAAAATAAACAAGCTCGAATGCAACAAGAATAAGAACCTATGGATATCGAGGAAGAAGAAACTTCTTTGGAAAGTGTAGAGTGTTCATCCAATACTAGAACCATTTCCAAAGAAATTCTTGTCCAAAATCAAGCAACACAAGCCAAGAACCAAAAGAAGATCAAGATAACTTTTAGCAAAATGGCTATGTTCATGGGAAAAATAGGAAGAAAACTTGGAATATCATCTTCGTCCTCATCATCCATAGAAATCTAAGCTTATCTAGTTTAAGTTATCTTTCGTATTTGCTTGTATTTGCTTTCGGATCTCATATTTAGTTCCTTGTATTAGTTGAATGTATTTGCCTTTAACTCGTAATGAATGGTATTTATTTCTGTCAAAACAATCCTTAAATAACTAAAAAAACATATAAGAATTAAAAAAAACATAATATAACAAAAATTAACTAAAAATTGAAATTTTCTAAAAAATCACTAATGTATGTCAACATACATTTTTCCCTATGTCGACATATAACTGCCAGATTTTCAAATTTGTTCAAAATTTAAAATTTAAATAACTAACTAATGTTTTTTCAATTCCAATGAATTCCAGACCCTATATATACCCATTTTTCCCAGAAAAATTTATTCTATCATTTTTCCTTCTACACTAATCAATTCTTATCTAAAACATCAAATTATGGAAAATCCAATACATAATTTGAGTGAAAATCTTAAAGAAACTTTGAATCCTTTCAAGAATACCCTTTCTATAGTACTTCTTAATCAGCGCCATCTCGAATTGAGTCAAATAAAGATGTTAGAACAACTAGAGAATCATTTTAATGCTATCTGTTGGCTAATATCTTCTCTTTTTGGAGACGAAGACAATAATCTCGCTATGGCTAATATCTTTATTTGACTAATATCTTTATTTGACTCAATTATTATTTTTTGAATTATGCTATCTGTTGGCTAATATTCTTGAAAAAGAGAAGATATTGGCCAACATTAGTACTATGGCTAATAATCTCGCTATGGCTAATATCTTTATTTGACAAATATCTTTATTTGACTAATATCTTTATAGTACTTCTTAATCAGCGCCATCTCGAATTGAGTCAAATAAAGATAAAAATAATAATCATTTCAAGATTGGGAGGTCATCAAGAAGGATCCAATCTTTGGAGGAGATGGATGGGTAGAAGTTCCGAGAGACGTTTGATTTGAAATTGTTTGGTATGATTTGTTTGATTGGTTTGACTTGAATTTGTTTGAACTTGTGTGTAAATATTGGTTGGATTGTTTGGATTGAAAACTTGTATATATGGGTTGAAACATATGTAAATATTAACTATAATATTTAGATTGATTTGTTTATACATTTAGTATAATATAGGCATAAATTTAAGGGAAGTAATGTACATTAATACTTTAGTATAGAATAAAGTCTTATAATCATGGAATATATGGATAGATATAGGATTTAGGGGGAGTTTATTTAGAAATTCTTTTTGTTGATGACAAAGGGGGACAAATTATAAAATAAGAGTTAATTAAGCTTAGTTTAAGGGGGAGTATATCGTATTCATGATGAGGGGGAGAGTAATAGAAGGAGCATATCAAAAGGGTATTAATAGGTATGAACATGTATGAATATTTTATAAATCAAGGTTGTCATCATCAAAAAGGGGGAGATTGTTGGAGAATGGAGTTTTGATAACAACAACCTTATTTCAATTATCATTATTAATTTATTATAAAATATAAACTAACATTTCTATCTAGAATATGTTGTATATAAAGGTGTTGTATACACAATTATATGATTTTTGTTTGATGATAACAACCAAATATTTATTATTTTAAATGTGTTTGTTACTGTACTGTTTTCATATATCATCACAGATAGGAATATATTATTTATATTCAAACAAAATACAACTGTACAGACATTCAGATATTTACACAGTATTTTGTTTAAATATAATATTTTATTTCAATTTTCAAATAGTACAGTTTTACAACTCCACTATTTGTACACTTCACTAATATTTCACATTTCATATTCGTTCACATGATATTGTACTTGTATATAAACTGAATACGATAGATAAATTTGTTTGAACACAATAAAATAATATTTTATTTCAATCAAATTTGTTTATTACAAATATCAGTACAATTTTTTCTCATTCTATACATTTGTTCCTCGCTACAAACGCTCATCACAAATACAGTCATTGACTCACTACAACATTTCACTCATTCACATTACAATTATGGAACACAAAAAAGGAGGAACAACATTTTTTTCCTGTCCAAGTAGCTCACAATGATACTAATACAAATTATCAAGCCAAAGAACAAAGCAAGAAACCAAGTATGCAAGCATGTGATGATGTTCACAAGTGTAAAACAGTGAAAAAGGGCATCTTTCAATTATTATTTTTTGAACATGTGAAAATTTGGCAACTACA
This sequence comes from Allium sativum, assembly GCA_030737875.1. Lineage (NCBI taxonomy): Eukaryota > Viridiplantae > Streptophyta > Magnoliopsida > Asparagales > Amaryllidaceae > Allium > Allium sativum. Next base: position 484,986,949 of record CM060916.1, on the reverse strand, counting down.
AAGCGATCTTCATTTCAAGCAAGATGTTAAAAAAAAGGCCAAAAGCAACAGTGTACAACATGCATCAACATGCAAGGCTCAAGTGAACTAATTTGATGAAAATATACATGCAGAGTTTCAGTGGAGCAACAAAGAATTCTTTTCATGTTCAAATGGGTAAAAAAAAGGAATCTCTTTTGAAATTTGAAAAGAAAAGTCACAGGTTCAAAAGAAGGAAAGAGATTAAGCTTTCAACCTTGGCAAATGTAAAATTTGACAAGAAAAGATTTGGATAAAACATCTTTTTTATCATGCATGTATTCATAATTGCATGGTGCAATAATACACAATCAAAAAGCAGTTTCCTGGTTTGAAAAATCTAGCACATGCAGAATCTAACTTAGAAAACATTTTTATTTTGTAGGAACATACATGCAGAGGATAAGCCAACAAGCATGCATGCAACATCATGTTAGGGTGATACCTCAAGTCAACATGAACCAGTATGATCAAGTATGGTCAAGCAAGTACAAAATAATGGACCAGTGAAAAACATGGAAGGTTTACACAAATATGTGTACGAGCAATTCAGAAAGTATACAAGGGAAGTTTCATTTTAACATTTTCAATGATCATTTCTTTTGGGGAAAGAAGTAAAGTTTGCAATTCAAGATGTTTCCAGTTTTGTGTAAGTGTGGTCATGACAAGGATAATGTGTGCATACACATGTACAAGGTGAATGGTGCAGAGCATAACTTTAAAGTGGCACACAACAATGCATAGTAATGTTGAATTCATTTTTGACAAAGTGTGACTGGTTTATGTGTTTCCAGAAATTGGAAATGTTTAAATCATTCCAGAAATCATTCAATTTTTTCCAAATATACAATGGCAGGGATAAATTCGAATGACCTATAGAAATCAACCAAGGAAAGCAATTAATTCTTTCCTGAATTCAACCCCTTATTTTTTGGCAAAGAGATGATTTTCTGCAAACATTTTTTGGTCATTAAAACAGTTTTGTTTTAGACTGCATCAATCTTGGAAATACAAATTTGGCAAGCTTTTAAAAGGCATTCAAGAAGCAAGCATACAAGATTTCAACAATATATGTATATGGAATGCTAATTTTTTTCTTCCTGAAACATATTTTACATTTAAGGTAGTGGACAAATAGATTATGGACAAGGAGTTGATTTCCAGTGTTAGCCAAAACATTTAAATATTTCCAGAAATGAAGAAATGTATTTGGCAACAATTTTCAATCAAATAAATATTTCCAAGCATGACAAGATTTCATATTTCCAGGTTTTGCTGAAATACTGGACATAAAAACATTCCTACTTTAGACCACAAAATCAAGTCAAAGACAGCATGGAATAAAACAAATCAAATCTTTTTAGTTTTTCATCTCACAAATCAGTAAAGTTGTGTCATCAGTAAAGAGCATGATTGAAGCTTAGTTTGTTCGCATATGGTATCAGGAAATTAAAGGGGTAAATTCGAGCAATCAAGGCAGCTACAAAATCGAGTGTGAACAAACATATATGTGGCAAGCATTCGTGGACAAGCAATAATCAGCTATTGACCATAATCATAAAAGGGCAAATTCGAGCAATCAGGGCAGCTACAAATTCAACAAATTAGGGCAAGTCATTATCACGAAATAAGAGGTTTTAGGATTTCTAAAATCCTATATAAACACCATTACACCATTGGCAATAGGCAGTTGTGGTAACCCGTAACTTCCCCGTAAAGGAAAGCGTCGGATAGTTCGAGAACAAACCACAGCAGAACGCATACAGAAGAACATTTCATTGTATATTACAACAATGCATCAGATTACAAGAATATACAGAGTATAAATGAATATTACACAGAAATATCAGAGATTTAAATTACATTTTAAATACATAGCAGCGGAAAATAATACAATACACAACTAGAAGAGATATACGGATACAAAGCTTTCCGGATACCGTTCCAGCTGTAAACCAGGATCCTGTGAATATAAATCTGCAAAACCAAAACTACTAGCTGCCCGTGTCAAAATAAGGGCACCCAGAGTTTAGGTTAAAACAATAAACTCCAGGTCAGTCATGTGACTGGTGTGAGAACTAAAAACAGTTATTAATCTTTATTTTAAAGTTAGGTAAAACAAGGGACCACGCCGTATAACACGGAACGGGTTTCCTCCCAAGGATACCGGTGCATAAAACAAACGGCGCAATGCTAAATAAAGAAAAATGAAGCTGTTATAAGACCCAGGTCCCATCACACAATGCAACGCATCCGAGGATAGGGTTTTCCCTTATAACAGCCAAAGAATGCTTGATACGGTTAAAACAAATTGTTTGATACTATTATAAGTGCATAGTGTATAAACAACTTCAAATCATAAGTATCAATCATAGGCGGCATAAGCGCCCCATCCCACTATGTCGCCATATATAGGATTACAACTAAAACCGCAAATGTCACGTATTTGGAAATTGGATTTCCATCTATGAACCGAGGCAAAAGATAGTCCTCAACCGATTCGAGACTGCCTAGCCCGAGTCTCAGGATCAGAACGCATCGACCCTTGGAGCGACAGGGCCGGTCCACACGGAGTGGATTAAAAATGCCTGAGCACTACGTTTCGCCGCCCTTTGGGGCGTAAGCGAGCCAACTAAATGACTCCATCGGTTCGAGAACGACCGATCAATCCGAGGCGCCTCGCAACAGCAACAACCACATAAGTCAAACTCGTCAGGGCGTGTAAAACCACTGACGCCACTTTTAGCTAGGAGGAAACGTAGGCCCTCCCTGAGGTCCGTCTCCCGTTTTTGGTTCATACCGGGTGTGAAACTCGTGAAGTAAACGTTACACAAAGCTACGCCACAAAGGCCGTGCTTTGATCACCAACCACAAGACTTTGCTTTTCAACAGAAGCCTTGATCATTTGCATCTTAGCATGCCACACAGGCAAACCATCCTATGCAACCGATATCAGTCACACAGAATGAAATCCGATGTCAGACACACAGTCCATTTACAAGTCCGTTCTGGGTCTGAACGAAACCGGGAGCACCTAGTACCCCGCATATCCATCGATCTCCAAGTACGTCTGGACGATCACCAACTGTTTCCATCTTCTTGGGTGTACAGCCCAATCAAGATCATCAGTTATCACCCAAACGACGTGAAGACTTCCGGTCTTCGACCATCGTCTTCATCTTCGACTTATCGTCGTATCAGTTATTCAGAATGGGATAAACCCGGTCTTTCCGAATAACTCGCGTATATTTTAAATAAGTGTTACACAAACACAACATACGCCTCATTCCAATTCATTAGTCACTAACCGTAAATTAATCAAGAGAATAATTTCCCAAATATTAACCCCGAAGGCCGAAACCAACATCAGATCAATATCCAGAAAACCATTCTGCTTGGCTAACCGACAGTTAGTTTCTAAATTTCACATTCATAGGGAAAGATTCCCATTAATTTTATCAAAGATAAATTCCTTGAATTTATTCTTTAATCCATTTTTGAATATCAATTCAAACTAGTCGGGATTAGCGAACCTTACCGAAGTAATCATTTGTTTTAATTTCCCAATCCCAACCTATTCATCCCATGAAGTAAAACTGGTAATACTTCATATCTAACACCACAGTGTTATCGGTAAATTCAATTACCATTTCACGTTCAAATCTAATTAAAGATTTAACTATCGCCTGGAGAAAAACTGGTGATACTCCATTTTCGATCTTTTCAATCTAATTAAAGATTCATTAAAACTCCACTTAGTTTTAATCGTTAACTGGGTTAAAGAATCAGTGTCATTTAAAACACAGTTCACGATAAACCCAAAATCACATTCCATTAATTATCGGGTTAAAGAACGAGTGTTGTTTTTTTAAAAACACTGTCCACGATACACCCAAAAATCAATATCCATTCAATTCCAATTAAATATTATTTAATTGGTACACTTCATTAAATCTAAATAAAAAGATTTAATCTTTTCTCAACTGGGTTCAAGAACAGTGTTAGTGAAGACACCATTCACGACAAACCCAAATCACATTTGATATTCAATACAAGGCTCTGAATAGAAAATATATCGACTTATATTCAATATCAAATTCTACGACTAACAAATGTCGTATTGGAAATAACGATATAAATATATATCTTTCAAATTTCCATAACAACATCTGTGTAATCACGAATTCCAACATCGAAATATTCCGAAGACAATTTCGATTCAAACCCACTCCAATGCAATCATTGGAAATTTTGGTTATTTTCAAAACCCTTTTCAAATTCAATTTATTTATTTAAAAATAAATAGAATTATAATTCTAGTTCAAAACTAGTTCATTTCGATAAAAATCTATTTTTATCTTTTCAAATATGGAGTTTTTCATCCCAATTCTTTCTAAATCATTTCTTATGATTTTACACAAATTATTACTATTTTTAATAATTTTATCAAGGCCCGTACAGTCGATTTCCATCAATGGCCATCGAACTGCACTTATAGCGACCTTTTTCAAATTTGATTTGGACATAATTCCAAATCCAACCGTTAGATTTCTAATTTCTAATATCCGTTAGAAAGCTCTTTTCGATACGAACCCAACGGTTCCGGTTTTAGGAGAATCCGACGGTCGGATCTCCCGTAATGCCCGTTTGAAATAAATGGTCGAAATTCGCGAACTGCCGCGGCGCGGCGCGTTCTATTCAGGCCATTATATTATATATATATAATATATATAATATATATATCGTCGATTACCATTTAAAATGAATTATAAAAATAGTTTTGAATTCGTTTCAAAAACATTTTCAACTTCCATTTCAATTCAAATCAAAATTGAATTCTTCCTTATAAATTCGTTTTAAAATCCATTTCTATTCAATTCAAAATTCAATTCAATTTGAATTCATTTCACTTCGCTTTCAATTCAATTTGAATTCGTTTTCAATTCAATTCATTTCGAAATCGTTTTTCAATTCAATTCATTTCGAAATCGTTTTCAATTCAATTCATTTCGAAATCGTTTTCAATTCAATTCATTTCGAAATCGTTTTCAATTCAATTCATTTCGAAATCGTTTTCAATTCAATTCATTTCGAAATCGCTTTCAATTCAATTCATTTCGAAATCGTTTTCAATTCAATTCATTTCGAAATCGTTTTCAATTCAATTCATTTCGAAATCGTTTTCAATTCAATTCATTTCGAAATCGTTTTCAATTCAATTCATTTCGAAATGAATAAAATCGATATAAATATCGATCACGTCAAAATGGCGTCAATCTAATCAACACGGCTTCATAAATTTCTATTTTTCAAATATTCTATTTCAAATATTTCTTTTTCAAAATAGTTGTTATTATCAAAATATTTCGTTCAACACATGACCAATCTCAATGAATGAGTACTGTCAACACATGAACTTTTTTTTTATCGATAAAGGTGTAAATTTTATTACTAAAACATTTCGTTCAACACATGACCAATCTCAGTGAATGAGTACTGTCAACACATGAACTTTTATTTTATAATATTCTCTATTTTTCAAATTGGAATGAGGCCCAATCAATTACCATATAAAGTTAATTATATGGATTTTCATACAACACATATATATCATAGCATTGAAAAATAATCAACCATCAACCAAAGTGCACTACACTGTATAAGCATCAAATATAGATATTCAACGCTTATAACAGCCTGTCAATCAATCGATCGACATATTTAATCAATCAGGATGAGTGAACTTCAACTTTCATCCCAACACCCGTGTGGGGTTTTCAAACAATCAAACAAAGATTTTATTTGTGCAGTTGGGCGATGTATAAAATTTATCGACCCAATCAATGTCCTTCAAATAAGTGTACATAAACAAACCGTCTGGTTTGTAAATGAATATTTATTTTATTCACTTTCACTATATTCATATTCACGTTAAAAATTATATTTTTAACGATAAAACATTTTATTCTATCTTATGAATTTCTATTATTCATTTACACAATAAAATGATATTTTTATTTTCTAACATATTTTAGAAAATTTCGGCAGCATAACGGCACGATACTAGAAACGGGACAAGGCCTAGCCTAATCCCCGGTCTAGTGAAGGCCCACGCCATTCACACATCAATCAAATCAATTCGTTATGTAAACCACAAAATTTGGAGTAAGAGTCTAACCTAGCCTTACTCCTTCGCCTTATAACGGTGCACGTCTAATCCTAACCAATTTATCGATTCGATTTTTCACACCACAAACCACATTCAAACCAATATCGCAATCAATCACCAAACAGCCAAACAAACAAGTCCATGGTCTGTGGACGATTGTGTCGGGTGCTACTAAGCACCATCTGCATCCTAGTATATATATATAACTAGAAAAGAAATTGAAAGGTGAGAAGTTCTCACATATAGCTATCCTAGCTCCACGGCACTTCATTGATAGAAATCTTCTTCGTCCTCGCCTTTTTGTCACCTTCGTTGTCCGCTTTCACTACATATGTAAAAATCGAATTTTTACTTCGCTATTCCATATATAAAAATCATATTTTTCTATCGAAGTTCAATATATAAAAACCATATTTTTCTATCGAAGTTCAATATATAAAAATTCTATTTTTCTATCGAAGTTCAATATATAAAAATTCCATTTTTCTATCGAAGTTCAATATATAAAAATTCTATTTTTCTATCGAAGTTCAATATATAAAAATTCCATTTTTCTATCGAAGTTCAATATATAAAAATTCCATTTTTCTATCGAAGTTCAATATATAAAAATTCCATTTTTCTATCGAAGTTCAATATATAAAAATTCCATTTTTCTATCGAAGTTCAATATATAAAAATTCCATTTTTCTATCGAAGTTCAATATATAAAAATTCCATTTTTCTATCGAAGTTCAATATATAAAAATTCCATTTTTCTATCGAAGTTCAATATATAAAAATTCCATTTTTCTATCGAAGTTCAATATATAAAAATTCCATTTTTCTATCGAAGTTCAATATATAAAAATTCCATTTTTCTATCGAAGTTCAATATATAAAAATTCCATTTTTCTATCGAAGTTCAATATATAAAAATTCCATTTTTCTATCGAAGTTCAATATATAAAAATTCTATTTTTCTTTTTCAAAACATCGCTATAAATTTCTTATTTTAAAATTACTGTAAATTTCAATTTTAAAAACACTGCTATTTTTATTTCATAAAAATCAATGCTATTTTCTATTTTAAAATCAATATTATTTTCAAAAACAAAGCTATTTTTATTTTTAAACATTCATGCTTTATTTTTAAATTTCATGCTATATTTAATTAAAAACTGATTTTAAAATGATGTTTTTAACATAAAAACTGCTCCCCCTTTTTTTGTAAATAATGTATTCAACAAAAAAAACACTACTGTAATTTATAACGTATTTAACATAAAGAAAAACTACTGTAATTTACCTTTTTCCACGTCACTGGCCTAATCCTCCCTTCCACCGTCCTACTTCGTATGTCTGAACTGAAAGAAACCCATCGCACTCCGTTTAGGGTTTGAAAATAGTCGCCTCCACGCCACTCCGTTCGACGATCAGATGCCACCCCCCTCACCGCCGTCGTGTCGCCTCCCAACGCCGAAGAAGGTGTTGAACTCGCGGCCCCCACATAGCCTGGAATAGCCTTCGAACGACGGACCTTTGGCCCCTGAATTCTTGCACCTCTCAACACCATATGACATCATACCCGTACAGATATGAAGAGCTGAAGAAGCTCTACGAATTTCGTAAAAAACCCACATCTTAATTCATGATGAATCGAAAGAGATTAAGGGAATTTAAATCGAGAATTTCAGCCACTGATCGCATGTAACGGCGGCTCCTGGGCTTTGAAATTAGGGTTTGCTTGTTTTTTAAAGGGGTATATATAAAGAATTTAATAATATTTTATTCCTTGTTTATTTAGTTTTGAAATTTAACGTTCTGAACTCCAATTCACACCCAACGACTATCGTTCCTAGCATATTACCCCCATTCCGGACACAATGGGATATGTATCGCAAGCTGATTCGATAGTTACAATCAGTTTCAGTTGAATTTACATTTAAATTGCTATATCGAATTTTAAACGTACATTTCAAATTACCGGGGTCACATACGAACTCTAAAAATTCCCGAAAAATATTTTCTAGCTTCGTATTGACGATACGGTCCTAACAAAACTAGTTTCATCGAATTCTGAGACCGTTTGAAAAATGGCCAATTTCCAGTCGATTAAAATCAACTGAAATGGTCAAAACACGTTTTCCTTTACCACGCTCACATATTGATTCGAAAAATTATGAAATTTGAAACCTAGCAATAATTCGACATCCCGGACCCAACAAAACTGGTTTTGTCGAAATCCGAGGTCGTTTGCAAAATTGCTATCTTTAAGGGCCTTATATATATATAAATTCCACAGCGACTATTTCTAATTTTAAACTGGACATATCTTATCATTTCTAAGATGAAATCTCGATTCTTCGGATTCGTTGGAAAGATACTATCAAATAGATCCTATGATTTTTGGTTTCACTAAAATCCGGATTGTTTTGCACCCGGTACATTCAATTGAAGTTTGAAATCGAATTATCGAACTACCGCGCCATTTTCAATTCTATTTATAATTATATATAATTATTATATATTCTAACGACGACGTATATGATATATACGTTCTAATTATATTCAAAATAAGTTTCTCGTCGATATTATTTAAAATAATTCGTTTTAGATAATCAAAATTCGCTATAATTGCCAAAATAAAAATTTCAAACTGGCTCGCATTTTACGGGTTGTTACAATCTCCCCCACTTAAAACTTTTCGTCCCCGAAAAGGAACAAAGTCGAAAGTGGTTTGATTATTCAACTCTACGCTCGATCTGGCTTTCATTCTCTAACTTTTCAGTTTCTGAGAATTTTCAAATTTTCAAAAATTTGGCTAACTCCCTAAATTTTCGAAAAATTTCGCCATAACCTCCCCTGCACCGGGAGCATCGGGGAATTTCAAATAGCTTCCCCGGTCCTTCAGATCTCAAAAAGAAAAAGAAAAAGCCAAGCGGCTAGCCAATAGGCTCACAAAATCATCATCACCCAAACAAAACAGGAAATTATGTAGTAAACATGTACCTATTTGTCGGGCAAACAAATTTTATTCTCTGCTCTAGCCTCCTTGCTATGACCTGTTCAAGGTAAGTACATATATGCAAGCAAATGCGACCAATTTTCAATACAATTCAATATTTGGTTCCATTAGGCTAATTGGTTAAAAATTAGCAAACAAATAAACAAACAATACAAACATCAATCAATTAGTTGATTAGAGTCTCAAATTCATAATTTTGATACATATACAAAAATCATGTTTTTGATGCCAAATCACAACAATAGGCCCTAGCTAATTTTGGTTCTCACACCAGTCAATAGGAAATATATAGATATCACACCTTCGAAACACGAATACCAATTCTGATGATGTTCGAACTATCATCAGAATCATCTTCGGGCGACTAGGGTGTGATTCTATATCTATCCAGTATATTAAAATTTCAAATACACGTGGATCAGACGTATACGCAAAATCTTTATATACTGGACTGTCCAACTCAATATAAATAGATAATCAGATACGAATAATTGATTTAAATTTTCAAAACAAAATTGACTTTTATTTTAAAAATATACTCTTCACACTCATTCTAGGATACTACTGATCCTATCTCTAACGAGTCATCCCATTGGATATTACCAATCCAATTATCTGATGAATTCTTTCGTATGGTTCTAATGTGTCTTGTTCTCTGAGCTTTGTAAACCAAAGCTCTGATACCAACTGTGGTAACCCGTAACTTCCCCGTAAAGGAAAGCGTCGGGATAGTTCGAGAACAAACCACAGCAGAACGCATACAGAAGAACATTTCATTGTATATTACAACAATGCATCAGATTACAAGAATATACAGAGTATAAATGAATATTACACAGAAATATCAGAGATTTAAATTACATTTTAAATACATAGCAGCGGAAAATAATACAATACACAACTAGAAGAGATATACGGATACAAAGCTTTCCGGATACCGTTCCAGCTGTAAACCAGGATCCTGTGAATATAAATCTGCAAAACCAAAACTACTAGCTGCCCGTGTCAAAATAAGGGCACCCAGAGTTTAGGTTAAAACAATAAACTCCAGGTCAGTCATGTGACTGGTGTGAGAACTAAAAACAGTTATTAATCTTTATTTTAAAGTTAGGTAAAACAAGGGACCACGCCGTATAACACGGAACGGGTTTCCTCCCAAGGATACCGGTGCATAAAACAAATGGCGCAATGCTAAATAAAGAAAAATGAAGCTGTTATAAGACCCAGGTCCCATCACACAATGCAACGCAGCCGAGGATAGGGTTTTCCCTTATAACAGCCAAAGAATGCTTGATACGGTTAAAACAAATTGTTTGATACTATTATAAGTGCATAGTGTATAAACAACTTCAAATCATAAGTATCAATCATAGGCGGCATAAGCGCCCCATCCCACTATGTCGCCATATATAGGATTACAACTAAAACCGCAAATGTCACGTATTTGGAAATTGGATTTCCATCTATGAACCGAGGCAAAAGATAGTCCTCAACCGTTTCGAGACTGCCCAGCCCGAGTCTCAGGATCAGAACGCATCGACCCTTGGAGCGACAGGGCCGGTCCACACGGAGTGGATTAAAAATGCCTGAGCACTACGTTTCGCCGCCCTTTGGGGCGTAAGCGAGCCAACTAAATGACTCCATCGGTTCGAGAACGACCGATCAATCCGAGGCGCCTCGCAACAGCAACAACCACATAAGTCAAACTCGTCAGGGCGTGTAAAACCACTGACGCCACTTTTAGCTAGGAGGAAACGTAGGCCCTCCCTGAGGTCCGTCTCCCGTTTTTGGTTCATACCGGGTGTGAAACTCGTGAAGTAAACGTTACACAAAGCTACGCCACAAAGGCCGTGCTTTGATCACCAACCACAAGACTTTGCTTTTCAACAGAAGCCTTGATCATTTGCATCTTAGCATGCCACACAGGCAAACCATCCTATGCAACCGATATCAGTCACACAGAATGAAATCCGATGTCAGACACACAGTCCATTTACAAGTCCGTTCTGGGTCTGAACGAAACCGGGAGCACCTAGTACCTCGCATATCCATCGATCTCCAAGTACGTCTGGACGATCACCAACTGTTTCCATCTTCTTGGGTGTACAGCCCAATCAAGATCATCAGTTATCACCCAAACGACGTGAAGACTTCCGGTCTTCGACCATCGTCTTCATCTTCGACTTATCGTCGTATCAGTTATTCAGAATGGGATAAACCCGGTCTTTCCGAATAACTCGCGTATATTTTAAATAAGTGTTACACAAACACAACATACGCCTCATTCCAATTCATTAGTCACTAACCGTAAATTAATCAAGAGAATAATTTCCCAAATATTAACCCCGAAGGCCGAAACCAACATCAGATCAATATCCAGAAAACCATTCTGCTTGGCTAACCGACAGTTAGTTTCTAAATTTCACATTCATAGGGAAAGATTCCCATTAATTTTATCAAAGATAAATTCCTTGAATTTATTCTTTAATCCATTTTTGAATATCAATTCAAACTAGTCGGGATTAGCGAACCTTACCGAAGTAATCATTTGTTTTAATTTCCCAATCCCAACCTATTCATCCCATGAAGTAAAACTGGTAATACTTCATATCTAACACCACAGTGTTATCGGTAAATTCAATTACCATTTCACGTTCAAATCTAATTAAAGATTTAACTATCGCCTGGAGCAAAACTGGTGATACTCCATTTTCGATCTTTTCAATCTAATTAAAGATTCATTAAAACTCCACTTAGTTTTAATCGTTAACTGGGTTAAAGAATCAGTGTCATTTAAAACACAGTTCACGATAAACCCAAAATCACATTCCATTAATTATCGGGTTAAAGAACGAGTGTTTTTTTTTTAAAACACTGTCCACGATAAACCCAAAAATCAATATCCATTCAATTCCAATTAAATATTATTTAATTGGTACACTTCATTAAATCTAAATAAAAAGATTTAATCTTTTCTCAACTGGGTTCAAGAACAGTGTTAGTGAAGACACCATTCACGACAAACCCAAATCACATTTGATATTCAATACAAGGCTCTGAATAGAAAATATATCGGCTTATATTCAATATCAAATTCTACGACTAACAAATGTCGTATTGGAAATAACGATATAAATATATATCTTTCAAATTTCCATAACAACATCTGTGTAATCACGAATTCCAACATCGAAATATTCCGAAGACAATTTCGATTCAAACCCACTCCAATGCAATCATTGGAAATTTTGGTTATTTTCAAAACCCTTTTCAAATTCAATTTATTTATTTAAAAATAAATAGAATTATAATTCTAGTTCAAAACTAGTTCATTTCGATAAAAATCTATTTTTATCTTTTCAAATATGGATTTTTTCATCCCAATTCTTTCTAAATCATTTCTTATGATTTTACACAAATTATTACTATTTTTAATAATTTTATCAAGGCCCGTACAGTCGATTTCCATCAATGGCCATCGAACTGCACTTATAGCGACCTTTTTCAAATTTGATTTGGACATAATTCCAAATCCAACCGTTAGATTTCTAATTTCTAATATCCGTTAGAAAGCTCTTTTCGATACGAACCCAACGGTTCCGGTTTTAGGAGAATCCGACGGTCGGATCTCCCGTAATGCCCGTTTGAAATAAATGGTCGAAATTCGCGAACTGCCGCGGCGCGGCGCGTTCTATTCAGGCCATTATATTATATATATAATATATATAATATATATATCGTCGATTACCATTTAAAACGAATTATATAAATAGTTTTGAATTCGTTTCAAAAACATTTTCAACTTCCATTTCAATTCAAATCAAAATTGAATTCTTCCTTATAAATTCGTTTTAAAATCCATTTCTATTCAATTCAAATTTCAATTCAATTTGAATTCATTTCACTTCGCTTTCAATTCAATTTGAATTCGTTTTCAATTCAATTCATTTCGAAATCGTTTTTCAATTCAATTCATTTCGAAATCGTTTTCAATTCAATTCATTTCGAAATCGTTTTCAATTCAATTCATTTCGAAATCGTTTTCAATTCAATTCATTTCGAAATCGTTTTCAATTCAATTCATTTCGAAATCGTTTTCAATTCAATTCATTTCGAAATCGTTTTCAATTCAATTCATTTCGAAATCGTTTTCAATTCAATTCATTTCGAAATCGTTTTCAATTCAATTCATTTCGAAATGAATAAAATCGATATAAATATCGATCACGTCAAAATGGCGTCAATCTAATCAACACGGCTTCATAAATTTCTATTTTTCAAATATTCTATTTCAAATATTTCTTTTTCAAAATAGTTGTTATTATCAAAATATTTCGTTCAACACATGACCAATCTCAATGAATGAGTACTGTCAACACATGAACTTTTTTTTTATCGATAAAGGTGTAAATTTTATTACTAAAACATTTCGTTCAACACATGACCAATCTCAGTGAATGAGTACTGTCAACACATGAACTTTTATTTTATAATATTCTCTATTTTTCAAATTGGAATGAGGCCCAATCAATTACCATATAAAGTTAATTATATGGATTTTCATACAACACATATATATCATAGCATTGAAAAATAATCAACCATCAACCAAAGTGCACTACACTGTATAAGCATCAAATATAGATATTCAACGCTTATAACAGCCTGTCAATCAATCGATCGACATATTTAATCAATCAGGATGAGTGAACTTCAACTTTCATCCCAACACCCGTGTGGGGTTTTCAAACAATCAAACAAAGATTTTATTTGTGCAGTTGGGCGATGTATAAAATTTATCGACCCAATCAATGTCCTTCAAATAAGTGTACATAAACAAACCGTCTGGTTTGTAAATGAATATTTATTTTATTCACTTTCACTATATTCATATTCACGTTAAAAATTATATTTTTAACGATAAAACATTTTATTCTATCTTATGAATTTCTATTATTCATTTACACAATAAAATGATATTTTTATTTTCTAACATATTTTAGAAAATTTCGGCAGCATAACGGCACGATACTAGAAACGGGACAAGGCCTAGCCTAATCCCCGGTCTAGTGAAGGCCCACGCCATTCACACATCAATCAAATCAATTCGTTATGTAAACCACAAAATTTGGAGTAAGAGTCTAACCTAGCCTTACTCCTTCGCCTTATAACGGCGCACGTCTAATCCTAACCAATTTATCGATTCGATTTTTCACACCACAAACCACATTCAAACCAATATCGCAATCAATCACCAAACAGCCAAACAAACAAGTCCATGGTCTGTGGACGATTGTGTCGGGTGCTACTAAGCACCATCTGCATCCTAGTATATATATATAACTAGAAAAGAAATTGAAAGGTGAGAAGTTCTCACATATAGCTATCCTAGCTCCACGGCACTTCATTGATAGAAATCTTCTTCATCCTCGCCTTTTTGTCACCTTCGTTGTCCGCTTTCACTACATATGTAAAAATCGAATTTTTACTTCGCTATTCCATATATAAAAATCATATTTTTCTATCGAAGTTCAATATATAAAAACCATATTTTTCTATCGAAGTTCAATATATAAAAATTCTATTTTTCTATCGAAGTTCAATATATAAAAATTCTATTTTTCTATCGAAGTTCAATATATAAAAATTCCATTTTTCTATCGAAGTTCAATATATAAAAATTCCATTTTTCTATCGAAGTTCAATATATAAAAATTCCATTTTTCTATCGAAGTTCAATATATAAAAATTCCATTTTTCTATCGAAGTTCAATATATAAAAATTCCATTTTTCTATCGAAGTTCAATATATAAAAATTCCATTTTTCTATCGAAGTTCAATATATAAAAATTCCATTTTTCTATCGAAGTTCAATATATAAAAATTCCATTTTTCTATCGAAGTTCAATATATAAAAATTCCATTTTTCTATCGAAGTTCAATATATAAAAATTCCATTTTTCTATCGAAGTTCAATATATAAAAATTCTATTTTTCTATCGAAGTTCAATATATAAAAATTCCATTTTTCTATCGAAGTTCAATATATAAAAATTCCATTTTTCTATCGAAGTTCAATATATAAAAATTCCATTTTTCTATCGAAGTTCAATATATAAAAATTCCATTTTTCTATCGAAGTTCAATATATAAAAATTCCATTTTTCTATCGAAGTTCAATATATAAAAATTCCATTTTTCTATCGAAGTTCAATATATAAAAATTCCATTTTTCTATCGAAGTTCAATATATAAAAATTCCATTTTTCTATCGAAGTTCAATATATAAAAATTCCATTTTTCTATCGAAGTTCAATATATAAAAATTCCATTTTTCTATCGAAGTTCAATATATAAAAATTCCATTTTTCTATCGAAGTTCAATATATAAAAATTCCATTTTTCTATCGAAGTTCAATATATAAAAATTCCATTTTTCTATCGAAGTTCAATATATAAAAATTCTATTTTTCTATCGAAGTTCAATATATAAAAATTCCATTTTTCTATCGAAGTTCAATATATAAAAATTCCATTTTTCTATCGAAGTTCAATATATAAAAATTCCATTTTTCTATCGAAGTTCAATATATAAAAATTCTATTTTTCTATCGAAGTTCAATATATAAAAATTCCATTTTTCTATCGAAGTTCAATATATAAAAATTCCATTTTTCTATCGAAGTTCAATATATAAAAATTCCATTTTTCTATCGAAGTTCAATATATAAAAATTCTATTTTTCTTTTTCAAAACATCGCTATAAATTTCTTATTTTAAAATTACTGTAAATTTCAATTTTAAAAACACTGCTATTTTTATTTCATAAAAATCAATGCTATTTTCTATTTTAAAATCAATATTATTTTCAAAAACAAAGCTATTTTTATTTTTAAACATTCATGCTTTATTTTTAAATTTCATGCTATATTTAATTAAAAACTGATTTTAAAATGATGTTTTTAACATAAAAACTGCTCCCCCTTTTTTTGTAAATAATGTATTCAACAAAAAAAACTACTGTAATTTATAACGTATTTAACATAAAGAAAAACTACTGTAATTTACCTTTTTCCACGTCACTGGCCTAATCCTCCCTTCCACCGTCCTACTTCGTATGTCTGAACTGAAAGAAACCCATCGCACTCCGTTTAGGGTTTGAAAATAGTCGCCTCCACGCCACTCCGTTCGACGATCAGATGCCACCCCCCTCACCGCCGTCGTGTCGCCTCCCAACGCCGAAGAAGGTGTTGAACTCGCGGCCCCCACATAGCCTGGAATAGCCTTCGAACGACGGACCTTTGGCCCCTGAATTCTTGCACCTCTCAACACCATATGACATCTTACCCGTACAGATATGAAGAGCTGAAGAAGCTCTACGAATTTCGTAAAAAACCCACATCTTAATTCATGATGAATCGAAAGAGATTAAGGGAATTTAAATCGAGAATTTCAGCCACTGATCGCATGTAACGGCGGCTCCTGGGCTTTGAAATTAGGGTTTGCTTGTTTTTTTAAAGGGGTATATATAAAGAATTTAATAATATTTTATTCCTTGTTTATTTAGTTTTGAAATTTAACGTTCTGAACTCCAATTCACACCCAACGACTATCGTTCCTAGCATATTACCCCCATTCCGGACACAATGGGATATGTATCGCAAGCTGATTCGATAGTTACAATCAGTTTCAGTTGAATTTACATTTAAATTGCTATATCGAATTTTAAACGTACATTTCAAATTACCGGGGTCACATACGAACTCTAAAAATTCCCGAAAAATATTTTCTAGCTTCGTATTGACGATACGGTCCTAACAAAACTAGTTTCATCGAATTCTGAGACCGTTTGAAAAATGGCCAATTTCCAGTTGATTAAAATCAACTGAAATGGTCAAAACACGTTTTCCTTTACCACGCTCACATATTGATTCGAAAAATTATGAAATTTGAAACCTAGCAATAATTCGACATCCCGGACCCAACAAAACTGGTTTCGTCGAAATCCGAGGTCGTTTGCAAAATTGCTATCTTTAAGGGCCTTATATATATAAAAATATATATAAATTCCACAGCGACTATTTCTAATTTTAAACTGGACATATCTTATCATTTCTAAGATGAAATCTCGATTCTTCGGATTCGTTGGAAAGATACTATCAAATAGATCCTATGATTTTTGGTTTCACTAAAATCCGGATTGTTTTGCACCCGGTACATTCAATTGAAGTTTGAAATCGAATTATCGAACTACCGCGCCATTTTCAATTCTATTTATAATTATATATAATTATTATATATTCTAACGACGACGTATATAATATATACGTTCTAATTATATTCAAAATAAGTTTCTCGTCGATATTATTTAAAATAATTCATTTTAGATAATCAAAATTCGCTATAATTGCCAAAATAAAAATTTCAAACTGGCTCGCATTTTACGGGTTGTTACAGCAGTCGAAACCAATAAATCAATTCAAGCATTTCAAAGCAAGAAAATTCAGAAAAATCATAGTTTCGATCGAGCCAGAGAACAATCCCAAATCGGACGAGCAAAGCAATCGAAGAATCAAGCATCAGAGTTTTATTCCATCAACATCCAAGAATTCGGTTTGGGATAAAAGAGAGAAACCCTAGCCAAATTCTCCAGCCGCCATTGTTTCAATGAGAAAGACATTGGGTGCAAATAAAAGAAGAATAGGCCGACCAATTTTGTTTGCAGGCCTTAGTTTGGTTTATTTTTAAAAGGGGGGTTTTACTTTTTAGCTTTTATTTTGATTTGTATTGTTTTTTTATATACTCCATCTGTAATCATTCTGAATCAGTTTCTAGAGTCTGTAAAATTCTAGGGGAATCCAGTTAGGGTGTTAACTGGCAGTTTACTAGTGTCTGTAAAACTAGGGGAAATCTGGTCTAGGGAATATAGACCAGTCTAGAGTTTTGAGCGTAGAGTTAGAATAGGAGCGAGGGGTTCGCAAGTGTACATGGTCTTGTATGCGGGATCTGTTCTATCATCTAGTAGAAACCTTAGGAATGCAGCAGTAGGCAGGATTTTGCCGAAGCTGGGTATATCTTGTGTCATTTACTTTTCTGCATTTCTATTTCCGCTATCTATGATCTTTGAATGTTTTAATATCCTGTGATATTTGAACTCTGCGATAATTTGCAATAAACCCTATTCACCCCCCTCTAGGGTTAATCTAGATCCAACAAGTGGTATCAGAGCAGGTTATTTCTTTAACTCTAGAGTCATGGGTCATTCTAGTTGTCAGTCCTTAGAGAGTCAGTCCAGTCGCATTCCATCTATTTTTAATGGTTCAGGTTTTTCAAATTGGAAGTCAGAAATGGAATCCTTTTTAAAATCTATTAATTTTAAATGTTGGGATGTTGTTATTAATGGTTATGATAAGGAAGATAAATGTTTTAATAATCATGCTATACATATCTTATATTCCCATATTGATGATGTTCAGTATGGCCTTATCTCCCATTGTTTAACTGCGCATGAAATATGGAATACTCTCAATACGAGGTATGGAAAAATTGACAAAAACAGCTCAAAACCCAAAAAGATCAACTCAGATTCGGATCTATGCTCGGAAGAAGAAACAGATGAAAATTCAAGTAGATCAGACGATAGAGACTCAACAGACGATGAAACTGAAAGCTTCTCATATGAAGATTTGGTTTATATGTGTACTGATTTGACAAAAATCGTTGATAAACTCCATCGTAAAAATAAATCTTTAAAATCTAAAAATCACGAGTTATATAGCAAAATTAACTGTTTGGAATCAGAAGTTACAAATGTCGTGAAATTAGAAAGTTCTAACTGTGAAAGTTGTTTGAAGTTGAAAACTGACGTCGTTCATCTCAATAAAAAATTTCAAAGGCTTAAAGAGGAAATTTTGATTTTAAAAGATAACGAGGTTGAGTTAAAAGATTCAAACAATTCTTTGCAAAAAGAATTTAATAATTTTAAGGCCATCAAAAATTCCAAACATGAAATTGCTGAAAAAGAAAGCTTGTTGAAAAGTGATTTGATTTTAAATGAGCTTGAAAAAGAGATTGAAAATTTCAAGAAAGTTGAATTTGAAAAACAAATTAATTTTGAATCTGAGATTCTTGAATCCAAGACCAAAATCAAGTTCCTTGAAAATGAAAATTTGATTTTGAAACAGAAAGATACTGAAAAGAGAAAGATTAGCATTAATCGTTGTTCGAATCTAATGAAAGAGAATTCTGACCTTAAATCTAAAATTCAACAACTTGAATTAACTCTAATCAAATTCTCTAACGGAGAAAAATCTTTAAATATGTTGTTGAAAAATCAACAATTTTCAGGAAATAAAAAGGGTATTGGTTTTGGGAAAGGAAATGATTTTTTGAGCTCGTGTGATTTTAAAAATCCTTCAAACTGCTTCAAGATGGGTCATTCTGAAAATTTGAATTGTGAAAATTCCAAAAGCTTTTTAAATCACAAACAAGATAAGAATTGGTTTGATAACAATCCAGTTGAACAGTTGTGGACCCCAAAAAGAAATAAAATGATTTTTGGAAAAACTAAACATGTTTGGGTTACCAAAGGCACAAAGGTAGATTCAAATGGATTGTTATACAAACAAGTTTGGGTACTGAAAGATGTTAACAAAACTATGAGTGGTTTTACAAATTTTGTTAGACCACTCGATCCTTTCAACTGTTAGGTACCGAAGAAGGTTGAGGAACTGCTGTGCTGAAAAGAGATTGATTTCAAGCTGTTCTATATTTCGGTATTCTTTATAGTTCCTTGGCCAAGATTTGTTGAGTTAGAGATTCTGATTTACATTGGATTCTGGTATGATCTCTAAACTCACCTTTGTGAATATTCTCTGTCTTTATTTTCTTTGTTTATTTCTCCTTCTGTCCCTTTTGTTTATTTTTCTTTGTTTTCTGTTTTGATTTGTCACTGTTATATCATTGTAACTTCTTTTGGGCTTCATTAACTTCCAATTGCATAACTCTTGATTTTCTGGAAATGCGCTTCACTTGAATGAAAATATGATGTTTTAGTCTTTTTCAGATCTTGAATATAAATTTGTAAATATCTGCAATTGTTTTGAAGTTTATTTTCTGTTTTCTGAATTCATAACAGTGTTGATGTATTCTTGTTATATCTTGAACACTGTTAATGTGAATTCTAAATTTTTGAAGATCTGAAAATTAAATGGAAATTCACACACCTCTGCTGTTTTGAGTTTCATCTAATTCATTTTAGAAAAGCTTGAAATATTATAGTGATTACAGCACACTACTACTTCTCAGTTGTGAAAATTTCATTGTTTTTCAAATTGGCTCGGATATTTTGAAATGTCTTGAATTACAGTGATACATCTAGAAATTCTTCTTATATTCATGATCATTTTATGGTTGAAATCTGTTTGTTTGAAATCATCTGAAATACTTGATATTCTGAATCTCACATACCTCTTAAATTTGAAATTCTCAATCTTGTGTGACTGATTTATTATATCTCAAAACTTGACATTGATTCAAGTGATTTCAAATAAATTATTTTTTAATTTTCTGGATCATGAATATCTCTTAAGTTTGATGTAAATGATCTGAAATTACTCATGTGCTTGTCAGAAATTGTTTTGAAAAATTCCTTGAAAATTTTGGGTCTTGAAATTTATTGGTATTTCATGATTATTTGATTTGAATATATGTTTGTTTAAAATCATTCGAAGTTATTGATTTATTGAATCACACACATATCTTGAATCTGAAATTTACATTCTGGTGTGACTGATTCACTGAATCTTAAGAGTTTCATATTTCTCAAATGATTTCAAATAAACTGTATTTTAATCTTGGATCATGAATCATCTTATGTGACCATCATCTTGACAAGTCTTCTTTAAAATTGGTTATCATGCTGTTCTGATTATAAGATCTTGATTTGAAAAATGCTTTAAATGACTGCTTGTTTTGAGAAAAACTGTTTGCTGCTCTGATAAAAAAAATCCTGATTTGTTAGTCTTGTCTATTTGGGCTTTGTGCTTAAAATTCTTTTGTTTGTGATATCCTTGTTTGTCTCCAGTGTCTTGTTACAATCCTCATTAATAGAGACATAAAGTGGAGGTACTGAATTTGTTTTGCTGTATATATTTTTAATCTCTCATGTCTTGTATAGATCTTTCAAATCCCTCTTGTTATTGATTTTCAATTTTAAAATTATTTATTGACTATTCATTCAGAAATTGAAATCAATATCCAAATTGAACTATATTTTTAATTCATCAAAATTATTATTAGATTTTGAAACTGTGATGAATTGTGACTGCAGTATATTTCACATCAAGAGGAGATTTTATTTAGATTTTCATGATGGTTGAATAATTATTATAATATTTTTGAATTGGCAATTATTTCATGACCTTCTTCTTTATCTACCATTATTCTGTCATCCGTCATGTTTTTTATATTAATGTGGAGAGTTTAATATTTAAAAAAAAAAACTTTTTAAATAAACAGTGAAGATATTTGTGATAGAAATTGGACTATGTTATTTTTCAGAATTAGTGATAATTGAAAATTTTCAATGATCCCGGTACAGTCGAGCATATTTCATAATATAATTAATTTAGAAATTTATTTCATAGTCCAATTCTGTACCTACCACATTTCTATCATTCATATTGGTTGTATATACCGAGGAGTTTTTTCTTTTGAAGCTGAAAACGATAAATATATAATTAATACATAAGTGTGTCTCAAACCTCATTTAAAAATCCAAGCTCTGGTCATGCATGGTTATAAGACAACTTATAATTTAAGCTGCGACTGACCTCATTTAAAAATCCAAGCTCTGGTTATGCGTGGTCAGTGTGCTCTTAAATAAAATAAAAAGAAAAAGGAAATATTGTGCTATAAATTGAAATTAATCTGAAATTCTCCTTGGTGTACAAAAACCAGCCTATCAGTCCATCTTTCTAATATGTGAAATGTGTTGAAATCTTATGAAGTATTATGATTTGTTGATTGATAGCTATCGGGATTTGAGATTATACGAATTTGTCACTTAAATTGAATTATTAACTATAGTCCAAATCCATCACTGTTTTTGTGCTAAATTTTACAAAATAATTGGAAATCATATTTTTGTAAATCTTTTCATTTTATATAAAATTCATCGTAAATCCATCATTCTCTACAATGTGAAATATGCCACCAGTTCTTAGTTTATTATGATTTTTGTTTGACTGATTGAGATTTATGATGACCGTTCTTCCTCTTAAGCTGATATTGTATTTGTTAGTCATTTATCATCTATATTTTAAATTCTATATCCTTTTGATGATAACAAAAGGGGGAGAATGGGTTGAGATTTTGATTTATGAGTGAATATTTTATAAATATTTTTAATTTTGAAAATTCATTATTATTCAAAAAATTTCACTCATGCACAGTTATAGGGGGAGTTTTTTTGCTGTAGGGGGAGCTAATAAATAGGGAGAGTTCAGTATTCACTGTCAAACACATTTATTATGCTCAAAATCTTATATTTGTTTGTCATCATCAAAAGGGGGAGATTGTTGTATATAACGGTGTTGTATACACAATTATATGATTTTTGTTTGATGATAACAACCAAATATTTATTATTTTAAATGTGTTTGTTACTGTACTGTTTTCATATATCATCACAGATAGGAATATATTATTTATATTCAAACAAAATACAACTGTACAGACATTCAGATATTTACACAGTATTTTGTTTAAATATAATATTTTATTTCAATTTTCAAATAGTACAGTTTTACAACTCCACTATTTGTACACTTCACTAATATTTCACATTTCATATTCGTTCACATGATATTGTACTTGTATATAAACTGAATACGATAGATAAATTTGTTTGAACACAATAAAATAATATTTTATTTCAATCAAATTTGTTTATTACAAATATCAGTACAATTTTTTCTCATTCTATACATTTGTTCCTTGCTACAAACGCTCATCACAAATACAGTCATTGTCTCACTACAACATTTCACTCATTCACATTACAATTATGGAACACAAAAAAGGAGGAACAACATTTTTTTTCTGTCAAGTAGCTCACAATGATACTAATACAAATTATCAAGCCAAAGAACAAAGCAAGAAACCAAGTATGCAAGCATGTGATGTTCACAAGTGTACAACAGTGAAAAAGGGCATGTTTCAATTATTATTTTTTTGAACATGTGAAAATTTGGCAACTACAAAGCGATCTTCATTTCAAGCAAGATGTTAAAAAAAGGCCAAAAGCAACAGTGTACAACATGCATCAACATGCAAGGCTCAAGTGAACTAATTTGATGAAAATATACATGCAGAGGTTCAGTGGAGCAACAAAGAATTCTTTTCATGTTCAAATGGGTAAAAAAAAAAAGGATTCTCTTTTGAAATTTGAAAAGAAAAGTCACAGGTTCAAAAGAAGGAAAGAGATTAAGCTTGCAACCTTGGCAAATGTAAAATTTGACAAGAAAAGATTTGGATAAAACATCTTTTTTATCATGCATGTATTCATAATTGCATGGTGCAATAATACACAATCAAAAAGCAGTTTCCTGGTTTGAAAAATCTAGCACATGCAGAATCTAACTTAGAAAACATTTTTATTTTGTAGGAGCATACATGCAGAGGATAAGCCAACAAGCATGCATGCAACATCATGTTAGGGTGATACCTCAAGTCAACATGAACCAGTATGATCAAGTATGGTCAAGCAAGTACAAAATAATGGACCAGTGAAAACATGGAAGGTTTACACAAATATGTGTACGAGCAATTCAGAAAGTATACAAGGGAAGTTTCATTTTAACATTTTCAATGATCATTTCTTTTGGGGAAAGAAGTAAAGTTTGCAATTCAAGATGTTTCCAGTTTTGTGTAAGTGTGGTCATGACAAGGATAATGTGTGCATACACATGTACAAGGTGAATGGTGCAGAGCATAACTTTAAAGTGGCACACAACAATGCATAGTAATGTTGAATTCATTTTTGGCAAAGTGTGACTGGTTTATGTGTTTACAGAAATTGGAAATGTTTAAATCATTCAATTTTTTCCAAATATACAATGGCAGGGATAAATTCGAATGACCTATAGAAATCAACCAAGGGAAGCAATTAATTCTTTCCTGAATTCAACCCCTTATTTTTTGGCAAAGAGATGATTTTCTGCAAACATTTTTTGGTCATTAAAACAGTTTTGTTTTAGACTGTATCAATCTTGGAAATACAAATTTGGCAAGCTTTTAAAAGGCATTCAAGAAGCAAGCATACAAGACTTCAACAATATATGTATATGGAATGCTAATTTTTTCTTCCTGAAACATATTTTACATTTAAGGTAGTGGACAAATTGATTATGGACAAGAAGTTGATTTCCAGTGTTAGCCAAAACATTTAAATATTTCCAGAAATGAAGAAATGTATTTGGCAACAATTTTCAATCAAATAAATATTTCCAAGCATGACAAGATTTCATATTTCCAGGTTTTGCTGAAATACTGGACATAAAAACATTCCTACTTTAGACCCCAAAATCAAGTCAAAGACAGCATGGAATAAAACAAATCAAATCTTTTTAGTTTTTCATCTCACAAATCAGTAAAGTTGAGTCATCAGTAAAGAGCATGATTGAAGCTTAGTTTGTTCGCATATGGTATCAGGAAATTAAAGGGGCAAATTCGAGCAATCAAGGCAGCTACAAAATCGAGTGTGAACAAACATATATGTGGCAAGCATTCGTGGACAAGCAATAATCAGCTATTGACCAGAATCATAAAGGGGCAAATTCGAGCAATCAAGGCCGCTACAAATTCAACAAATTAGGGCAAGTCATTATCACGAAATAAGAGGTTTTAGGATTTCTAAAATCCTATATAAACACCATTACACCATTGGCAATAGGCAGTCGAAACCAATAAATCAATTCAAGCATTTCAAAGCAAGAAAATTCAGAAAAATCATAGTTTCGATCGAGCCAGAGAACAATCCCAAATCGGACGAGCAAAGCAATCGAAGAATCAAGCATCAGAGTTTTATTCCATCAACATCCAAGAATTCAGTTTGGGATAAAAGAGAGAAACCCTAGCCAAATTCTCCAGCCGCCATTGTTTCAATGAGAAAGACATTGGGTGCAAATAAAAGAAGAATAGGCCGATCAATTTTGTTTGAAGGCCTTAGTTTGGTTTATTTTTAAAAGGGGGGTTTTACTTTTTAGCTTTTATTTTGATTTGTATTGTTTTTTTTATATACTCCATCTGTAATCATTCTGAATCAGTTTCTAGAGTCTGTAAAATTCTAGGGGAATCTAGTTAGGGTGTTAACTGGCAGTTTACTAGTGTCTATAAAACTAGGGGAAATCTGGTCTAGGGAATATAGACCAGTCTAGAGTTTTGAGCGTAGATTTAGAATAGGAGCGAGGGGTTCGCAAGTGTACATGGTCTTGTATGCGGGATCTGTTCTATCATCTAGTAGAAACCTTAGGAATGCAGCAGTAGGCAGGATTTTGCCGAAGCTGGGTATATCTTGTGTCATTTACTTTTCTGCATTTCTATTTCTGCTATCTATGATCTTTGAATGTTTTAATATCCTGTGATATTTGAACTCTGCGATAATTTGCAATAAACCCTATTCACCCCCTCTCTAGGGTTAATCTAGATCCAACAAGTGGTATCAGAGCAGGTTATTTCTTTAACTCTAGAGTCATGGGTCATTCTACTTGTCCGTCCTTAGAGAGTCAGTCCAGTCGCATTCCATCTATTTTTAATGGTTCAGATTTTTCAAATTGAAAGTCAGAAATGGAATCCTTTTTAAAATCTATTAATTTTAAATGTTGGGATGTTGTTATTAATGGTTATGATAAGGAAGATAAATGTTTTAATAATCATGCTATACATATCTTATATTCCCATATTGATGATGTTCAGTATGGCCTTATCTCCCATTGTTTAACTGCGCAGGAAATATGGAATACTCTCAATACGAGGTATGGAAAAATTGACAAAAACAGCTCAAAACCCAAAAAGATCAACTCAGATTCGGATCTATGCTCGGAAGAAGAAACAGATGAAAATTCAAGTAGATCAGACGATAGAGACTCAACAGACGATGAAATTGAAAGCTTCTCATATGAAGATTTGGTTTATATGTGTACTGATTTGACAAAAATCGTTGATAAACTCCATCGTAAAAATAAATCTTTAAAATCTAAAAATCACGAGTTATATAGCAAAATTAACTGTTTGGAATCAGAAGTTACAAATGTCGTGAAATTAGAAAGTTCTATCTGTGAAAGTTGTTTGAAGTTGAAAACTGACGTCGTTCATCTCAATAAAAATATTCAAAGGCTTAAAGAGGAAATTTTGATTTTAAAAGATAACGAGGTTGAGTTAAAAGATTCAAACAATTCTTTGCAAAAAGAATTTAATAATTTTAAGGCCATCAAAAATTCCAAACATGAAATTGCTGAAAAAGAAAGCTTGTTGAAAAGTGATTTGATTTTAAATGAGCTTGAAAAAGAGATTGAAAATTTCAAGAAAGTTGAATTTGAAAAACAAATTAATTTTGAATCTGAGATTCTTGAATCCAAGACCAAAATCAAGTTCCTTGAAAATGAAAATTTGATTTTGAAACAGAAAGATTCTGAAAAGAGAAAGATTAGCATTAATCGTTGTTCGAATCTAATGAAAGAGAATTCTGACCTTAAATCTAAAATTCAACAACTTGAATTAACTCTAATCAAATTCTCTAACGGAGAAAAATCTTTAAATATGTTGTTGAAAAATCAACAATTTTCAGGAAATAAAAAGGGTATTGATTTTGGGAAAGGAAATGATTTTTTGAGCTCGTGTGATTTTAAAAATCCTTCAAACTGCTTCAAGATGGGTCATTCTGAAAATTTGAATTGTGAAAATTCCAAAAGCTTTTTAAATCACAAACAAGATAAGAATTGGTTTGATAACAATCCAGTTGAACAGTTGTGGACCCCAAAAAGAAATAAAATGATTTTTGGAAAAACTAAACATGTTTGGGTTACCAAAGGCACAAAGGTAGATTCAAATGGATTGTTATACAAACAAGTTTGGGTACTGAAAGATGTTAACAAAACTATGAGTGGTTTTACAAATTTTGTTAGACCACTCGATCCTTTCAACTGTTAGGTACCGAAGAAGGTTGAGGAACTACTGTGCTGAAAAGAGATTGATTTCAAGTTGTTCTATATTTCGGTATTCTTTATAGTTCCTTGGCCAAGATTTGTTGAGTTAGAGATTCTGATTTACATTGGATTCTGGTATGATCTCTAAACTCACCTTTGTGAATATTCTCTGTCTTTATTTTCTTTGTTTATTTCTCCTTCTGTCCCTTTTGTTTATTTTTCTTTGTTTTCTGTTTTGTTTTGTCACTGTTATATCATTGTAACTTCTTTTGGGCTTCATTAACTTCCAATTGCATAACTCTTGATTTTCTGGAAATGCGCTTCAATTGAATGAAAATATGATGTTTTAGTCTTTTTCAGATCTTGAATATAAATTTGTAAATATCTGCAATTGTTTTGAAGTTTATTTTCTGTTTTCTGAATTCATAACAGTGTTGATGTATTCTTGTTATATCTTGAACACTGTTAATGTGAATTCTAAATTTTTGAAGATCTGAAAATTAAATGGAAATTCACACACCTCTGCTGTTTTGAGTTTCATCTAATTCATTTTAGAAAAGCTTGAAATATTATAGTGATTACAGCACACTACTACTTTTCAGTTGTGAAAATTTCATTGTTTTTCAAATTGGCTCGGATATTTTGAAATGTCTTGAATTACAGTGATACATCTAGAAATTCTTCTTATATTCATGATCATTTTATGGTTGAAATCTGTTTGTTTGAAATCATCTGAAATACTTGATATTCTGAATCTCACATACCTCTTAAATTTGAAATTCTCAATCTTGTGTGACTGATTTATTATATCTCAAAACTTGACATTGATTCAAGTGATTTCAAATAAATTATTTTTTAATTTTCTGGATCATGAATATCTCTTAAGTTTGATGTAAATGATCTGAAATTACTCATGTGCTTGTCAGAAATTGTTTTGAAAAATTCCTTGAAAATTTTGGGTCTTGAAATTTATTGGTATTTCATGATTATTTGATTTGAATATATGTTTGTTTAAAATCATTTGAAGTTATTGATTTATTGAATCACACACATATCTTGAATCTGAAATTTACATTCTGGTGTGACTGATTCACTGAATCTTAAGAGTTTCATATTTCTCAAATGATTTCAAATAAACTGTATTTTAATCTTGGATCATGAATCATCTTATGTGACCATCATCTTAACAAGTCTGCTTTAAAATTGGTTATCATGCTGTTCTGATTATAAGATCTTGATTTGAAAAATGCTTTAAATGACTGCTTGTTTTGAGAAAAACTGTTTGATGCTCTGATAAAAAAAGCCTGATTTGTTAGTTTTGTCTATTTGGGCTTTGTGCTTAAAATTCTTTTGTTTGTGATATCCTTGTTTGTCTCCAGTGTCTTGTTACAATCCTCATTAATAGAGACATAAAGTGGAGGTACTGAATTTGTTTTGCTGTATATATTTTTAATCTCTCATGTCTTGTATAGATCTTTCAAATCCCTCTTGTAATTGATTTTCAATTTTAAAATTATTTATTGACTATTCATTCAGAAATTGAAATCAATATCCAAATTGAACTATATTTTACTTCATCAAAATTATTATTAGATTTTGAAACTGTGATGAATTGTGACTGCAGTATATTTCACATCAAGAGGAGATTTTATTTAGATTTTCATGATGGTTGAATAATTATTATAATATCTTTGAATTGGCAATTATTTCAGGACCTTCTTCTTTATCTACCATTATTCTGTCATCCGTCATGTTTTTTATATTAATGTGGAGAGTTTAATATTTTAAAAAAAACTTTTTAAATAAACAGTGAAGATATTTGTGATAGAAATTGGACTATGTTATTTTTCAGAATTAGTGATAATTGAAAATTTTCAATGATCCCGGTACAGTCGAGCATATTTCATAATATAATTAATTTAGAAATTTATTTCATAGTCCATTTCTGTACCTACCACATTTCTATCATTCATATTGGTTGTATATACCGAGGAGTTTTTTCTTTTGAAGCTGAAAACGATAAATATATAATTAATACATAAGTGTGTCTCAAACCTCATTTAAAAATCCAAGCTCTGGTCATGCATGGTTATAAGACAACTTATAATTTAAGCTGCGACTGACCTCATTTAAAAATCCAAGTTCTGGTTATGCGTGGTCAGTGTGCTCTTAAATAAAATAAAAAGAAAAAGGAAATATTGTGCTATAAATTGAAATTAATCTGAAATTCTCCTTGGTGTACAAAAACCAGCCTATCAGTCCATCTTTCTAATATGTGAAATGTGTTGAAATCTTATGAAGTATTATGATTTGTTGATTGATAGCTATTGGGATTTGAGATTATACGAATTTGTCACTTAAATTGAATTATTAACTATAGTCCAAATCCATCACTGTTTTTGTGCTAAATTTTACAAAATAATTGGAAATCATATTTTTGTAAATCTTTTCATTTTATATAAAATTCATCGTAAATCCGTCATTCTCTACAATGTGAAATATGCCACCAGTTCTTAGTTTATTATGATTTTTGTTTGACTGATTGAGATTTATGATGACCGTTCTTCCTCTTAAGCTGATATTGTATTTGTTAGTCATTTATCATCTATATTTTAAATTCTATATCCTTTTGATGATAACAAAAGGGGGAGAATGGGTTGAGATTTTGATTTATGAGTGAATATTTTATAAATATTTTTAATTTTGAAAATTCATTATTATTCAAAATTTTTCACTCACGCACAGTTATAGGGGGAGTTTTTTTGCTGTAGGGGGAGCTAATAAATAGGGGGAGTTCAGTATTCACTGTCAAACACATTTATTATGCTCAAAATCTTATATTTGTTTGTCATCATCAAAAGGGGGAGATTGTTGTATATAACGGTGTTGTATACACAATTATATGATTTTTGTTTGATGAGAACAACCAAATATTTATTATTTTAAATGTGTTTGTTACTGTACTGTTTTCATATATCATCACAGATAGGAATATATTATTTATATTCAAACAAAATACAACTGTACAGACATTCAGATATTTACACAGTATTTTGTTTAAATATAATATTTTATTTCAATTTTCAAATAGTACAGTTTTACAACTCCACTATTTGTACACTTCACTAATATTTCACATTTCATATTCGTTCACATGATATTGTACTTGTATATAAACTGAATACGATAGATAAATTTGTTAACACAATAAAATAATATTTTATTTCAATCAAATTTGTTTATTACAAATATCAGTACAATTTTTTCTCATTCTATACATTTGTTCCTCGCTACAAACGCTCATCACAAATACAGTCATTGTCTCACTACAGCATTTCACTCATTCACATTACAATTATGGAACACAAAAAAGGAGGAACAACATTTTTTTTCTGTCCAAGTAGCTCACAATGATACTAGTATAAATTATCAAGTGAAAGAACAAAGCAAGAAACCAAGTATGCAAGCATGTGATGTTCACAAGTGTACAACAGTGAAAAAGGGCATGTTTCAATTATTATTTTTTGAACATGTGAAAATTTGGCAACTACAAAGCGATCTTCATTTCAAGCAAGATGTTAAAAAAAGGCCAAAAGCAACAGTGTACAACATGCATCAACATGCAAGGCTCAAGTGAACTAATTTGATGAAAATATACATGCAGAGGTTCAGTGGAGCAACAAAGAATTCTTTTCATGTTCAAATGGGTAAAAAAAAGGGAATCTCTTTTGAAATTTGAAAAGAAAAGTCACAGGTTCAAAAGAAGGAAAGAGATTAAGCTTGCAACCTTGGCAAATGTAAAATTTGACAAGAAAAGATTTGGATAAAACATCTTTTTTATCATGCATGTATTCATAATTGCATGGTGCAATAATACATAATCAAAAAGCAGTTTCCTGGTTTGAAAAATCTAGCACATGCAGAATCTAACTTAGAAAACATTTTTATTTTGTAGGAACATACATGCAGAGGATAAGCCAACAAGCATGCATGCAACATCATGTTAGGGTGATACCTCAAGTCAACATGAACCAGTATGATCAAGTATGGTCAAGCAAGTACAAAATAATGGACCAGTGAAAAACATGGAAGGTTTACACAAATATGTGTACGAGCAATTCAGAAAGTATACAAGGGAAGTTTCATTTTAACATTTTCAATGATCATTTCTTTTGGGGAAAGAAGTAAAGTTTGCAATTCAAGATGTTTCCAGTTTTGTGTAAGTGTGGTCATGACAAGGATAATGTGTGCATACACATGTACAAGGTGAATGGTGCAGAGCATAACTTTAAAGTGGCACACAACAATGCATAGTAATGTTGAATTCATTTTTGACAAAGTGTGACTGGTTTATGTGTTTCCAGAAATTGGAAATGTTTAAATCATTCAATTTTTTCCAAATATACAATGGCAGGGATAAATTCGAATGACCTATAGAAATCAACCAAGGAAAGCAATTAATTCTTTCCTGAATTCAACCCCTTATTTTTTGGCAAAGAGATGATTTTCTGCAAACATTTTTTGGTCATTAAAACAGTTTTGTTTTAGACTGTATCAATCTTGGAAATACAAATTTGGCAAGCTTTTAAAAGGCATTCAAGAAGCAAGCATACAAGATTTCAACAATATATGTATATGGAATGCTAATTTTTTTCTTCCTGAAACATATTTTACATTTAAGGTAGTGGACAAATTGATTATGGACAAGAAGTTGATTTCCAGTGTTAGCCAAAACATTTAAATATTTCCAGAAATGAAGAAATGTATTTGGCAACAATTTTCAATCAAATAAATATTTCCAAGCATGACAAGATTTCATATTTCCAGGTTTTGCTGAAATACTGGACATAAAAACATTCCTACTTTAGACCACAAAATCAAGTCAAAGACAGCATGGAATAAAACAAATCAAATCTTTTTAGTTTTTCATCTCACAAATCAGTAAAGTTGTGTCATCAGTAAAGAGCATGATTGAAGCTTAGTTTGTTCGCATATGGTATCAGGAAATTAAAGGGGCAAATTCGAGCAATCAAGGCAGCTACAAAATCGAGTGTGAACAAACATATATGTGGCAAGCATTCATGGACAAGCAATAATCAGCTATTGACCAGAATCATAAAGGGGAAAATTCGAGCAATCAAGGCAGCTACAAATTCAACAAATTAGGGCAAGTCGTTATCACGAAATAAGAGGTTTTAGGATTTCTAAAATCCTATATAAACACCATTACACCATTGGCAATAGGCAGTCGAAACCAATAAATCAATTCAAGCATTTCAAAGCAAGAAAATTCAGAAAAATCATAGTTTCGATCGAGCCAGAGAACAATCCCAAATCGGACGAGCAAAGCAATCGAAGAATCAAGCATCAGAGTTTTATTCCATCAACATCCAAGAATTCAGTTTGGGATAAAAGAGAGAAACCCTAGCCAAATTCTCCAGCCGCCATTGTTTCAATGAGAAAGACATTGGGTGCAAATAAAAGAAGAATAGGCCGACCAATTTTGTTTGAAGGCCTTAGTTTGGTTTATTTTTAAAAGGGGGGTTTTACTTTTTAGCTTTTATTTTGATTTGTATTGTTTTTTTATATACTCCATCTGTAATCATTCTGAATCAGTTTCTAGAGTCTGTAAAATTCTAGGGGAATCCAGTTAGGGTGTTAACTGGCAGTTTACTAGTGTCTGTAAAACTAGGGGAAATCTGGTCTAAGGAATATAGACCAGTCTAGAGTTTTGAGCGTAGAGTTAGAATAGGAGCGAGGGGTTCGCAAGTGTACATGGTCTTGTATGCGGGATCTGTTCTATCATCTAGTAGAAACCTAAGGAATGCAGCAGTAGGCAGGATTTTGCCGAAGCTGGGTATATCTTGTGTCATTTACTTTTCTGCATTTCTATTTCTGCTATCTATGATCTTTGAATGTTTTAATATCCTGTGATATTTGAACTCTGCGATAATTTGCAATAAACCCTATTCACCCCCCTCTAGGGTTAATCTAGATCCAACAGAATATACATACATACACATATATGCAGGATTTGTATACAGGACTTAAATTCTAAAGACTATATAATTTTAGAGTTTCAAGAGATTCAAAATTCAGAGGAGATTCAAGACTCATGAGTAATCAAGTTATCAAGATATCAAGAGTTGAAATATACAGCAATAGAGTCTAATTTATATGTAAGACTCTGAATAGCACTCCAGGTTCTAATTCAAATTCTATATTTCAAATTTCAAATTCTATTTTCAAATTCTATTTCTAAATTATTTTCAAATTAGTCTATCTTACTTATGTTTTTAAATAAAGTTAAATTTTTAAATATGTATATATAAGTTTATATATGAGGTAATTAGTTTAAAGGAAAAACTTTAATCTGATTTTTAAATCAGGGACGTAACTTTCAAAATTTAGGTGGAAGGACACGTTCAGTTTTTCTCAGCCAAGTCAATCGTCTCCTTTCGTAACCACCATTTCCTTCGAAGCTACCGCCCCAAGCCACTACTGCCTAAACCCTAGCAGTCATCTTCCCTAACCACTGCCGTCGCTAACTGCCGCCATCCCTAACCGTCGCCGCCCCTAACCACCGCTGCCCCAAACCTAGCAATCGCCGCCCTAAGCCAACGTGGTTGTCGCCACTGCTGTTCAACTAAACCCTAGCCACTGCCTTTCTAGCCTCCGCCGTCCAAGCGTCAGCCGTCATCGTTGATCTGAATTTAAAAAAAAATCAATACTACATCCTTTACTTAACCATCGATGGTCTGAATTTTAAAAAATCAGTGATACCAAAAGTGCTAAATCAACTTAGCATTAAATCAGTGATGTGCAGTCTATTCAAAAGTAATTCATATGCACGAAGGACGCTCTAGAATTCTTGAGTTCCAATTTATGAAGGACCATTCTACCTTATAACAACATCAAAAATTCTAAATTCAGCTATCATTTCGTGTACGCAGTATATTTTATAGAAGCTTAAATATACAATGATATATTTAACTATCATTTAGAATATTATACACATGTAGGTCACTTTAAAAAATAGAATTCTAAATTCAACTATCATTTATCATATCTATACATGTTAGTTCTCTTTAGGAAACACACTGCTATATTTGTGTATCATCTTTCATATCTTAAATGTACTAGTTCGCTTTAAAAATATAATGCTATATTCAGCTATCATTTAGCATATTCTATACATGCTAGTTCACTTTAAAAATACGATGTTGAAATCAACTATCATTTATTATGTTCTATACATTCTAGTTTACTTTAAAAATACCATGCCATATTCAACTATCATTTAGCATATTTAGATGTTCTAGTTCCTTTTAAAAAATATAATGCTAAATTCAACTATCATTTATTATATTATATTATATTATATTCATGCTAGTTCATTTTACTAAGAAATACTATATTCAAACAATATTTTGCAAACTCTACACGTGCTAACTCACTTCAAAAATACAAATGATAAGTTCAACTATCATTTAGCCTATTTTGTACATTGTAGCTCACTTTATAAATGCAATGCTATATTAAACTATCATTTAGCATATTGTACATATGTTATTTCACGTTAAAATATACAATGCTAAATTCAACTATCATTTATCACTTTAAGAATGTGATGCTATATTCAGATATCATTCATTATATTATATACATGCTAGTTCAATTTGAAAACATAACGCTATATTCAGATCTCATGTTCTATAATGTTAGTTCACTTTAATATAGCATTCGAGTAATGATAGACATACATAATATTGAAAAAGATGATACACAAACATAACATGATATATTTACATTTGAATATGTTACCTTGTTTGCTTAATGTATTATGTTGCAATGATAAATGATAGAGAAAAATAACATTCAATACAAGGACAACAACA
Organism: Allium sativum; assembly: GCA_030737875.1. Classification (NCBI taxonomy): domain Eukaryota; kingdom Viridiplantae; phylum Streptophyta; class Magnoliopsida; order Asparagales; family Amaryllidaceae; genus Allium; species Allium sativum. The sequence goes on along the minus strand of CM060916.1, from coordinate 484,951,650 downwards.
CAAAACTAAACAAGAATTAAAATGGAATGCTATATACGCCTAGCATTACACACTTTATTAAATTCAACAACAACATAAAACTAACAAAAAATCCAATCAGCATACAATACAAGGACAATAAAATAATCTGCACATATAATACAGTAAATTTCATAGTACAGACAGAAATGATAGTTTCATATATCATTAATCCGGGTTGAAAAACAAAATCAATCGGAAAAAAATCACAAACAGCATAATTTCTTTCTCTCAAAATCGCAAGTTACAACAAGAATGAAAAATTCGTTTGATTTGATAGAAAATACACGATTTGAGATAGATCGATCAAATTTGACATAAAATATACAATTTCAGGCGTTGATCGGGCAGATGATGGCTAGCACTTGGAGAGGCGGCGACGGATTAGAGAGGCGGTGACGACGACGACTTGGAAGGCGGCAACTATTCTTGGAGAAGGCTTAGAAGAAACTGACGATTTAATTTTTTGGGAAAAAATTTCCTTCAGCCGAAAATAAATGTTGCATGTTCTTCTGATGTAAAAAACAAAGCCACGTCCTCAAAACAATTTTTTTACCGATGTTCTTCCTTCCGCCTTTTTTCTTGTTTATATATATAGTTTTATAATCTTATGGTTTTGTAGTTTAAGCCTTATAATTTTATAAATATTTTAATATAATATATAATTATGTTATCATCTGATTTTACACTTTAGATTACTCATTTATCTCACTAAGTTTTGATTCAAGAATTTCCAGAATAATATATATGATTAAACACTTGAAAAATAGGTTTTAAAAATAAAAATAAAAATATGTCGACATACATATATTGGTATGTCGACATACAACTGTCAGAAATTCAATTTTCAAAGGAAGTGTCTTTTCATTATTTGTAACGGTTCTGAAACGTTGCAACCATTCAAATATTATAAATATGGGATGATTTTGAATTTTTTTTTTAATCTTCTTCTCCATCTTCACCTCTCTTCATCCCACCATCATTCTTTATCATTTTATTGATTTCTACACTTCTATTTTGCCGATTTCTACTCTAATTATATAAACCATCTTGTTTTCTCACTCTCTATCCACTACTCTCTGAATTGAAGTGTTATTGAAGAGTTATAGGGCTGTTATATTATTCTGAGAAGTATTTGGGAAAGAGTGTATTCCTTGTAGCCTTGAAATTAAGGAAAGGGAGCGGTGTTAACCTTGTAGCCGTGAAATCAAGGGTGGTTGGAGCGATGTTAACCTTGTAGCCGTGAAATCAATGGGAATGTACTTGGATATTGATAATAATAAAACTCTGCGCAATCTAGCATTGCGTGGGACTGGACGTAGGAGTAATCTGAACCAGTACAAAATCAGGTGTGTTCTTTCCTTTTTCTACATTTTATATTTATCTATTTCTATGTTTGTGTTTAATTTTGTGCCTGTGATCATCTCTGTTATGTGCGATTCATATAGTAAATCAGATAAGTATACGATTTTCATAAATTCTTCGAAAACACAATTCACCCCTCTCTAGTGTTTGTTTTGCCTTAAGATCTGCATTCCATATTTCGTAACAATTGGTATCGGATCATGGGGTTTCAAAAAGTTCATAGTCTGATTTTTGAAAATATTAAATGGCAACCCACTAGTAATAATAGTTCATTTATAGAGGGTCAGTCCACTGTTAGACCACCAATGTTTAATGGCAGTAATTATTCATATTGGGCACGTAGAATGAAAATATATTTACAATCAGAAGGATTAGACACATGGAATAGTACACATACTGAGTATGTTGAACCACAACTAATTTTGCACAATGGACTAATGAACAAAACGTTGTGCACAAAGCAATTCTAAAGCCTGAATATGTTGTTCTGTCATTAAATAGAAATGAGTTCAATAGAGTGTCAATTTGTAAATCTGCTTATGAAATATGGAGAACATTACAAGTCACTCATGAAGAAACCAATAAAGTTATACAGACAAAGATATCAATGCTAATTAATCAGTTTGAGTTATTTAAAATGAACGAGAATGAACCTATCTCCGATATGTATTGCAGATTCCAAGAGATAGTGCATTCATTAATAGAATTGAGAAACACTTGTTCAGAAGAAGACCAAGTCAGAAATGAGTTCATTGACTCCAGAAGGGGATTAGAAAACATTGGCAATTGAAGAAGCCAATCATGTCAGTGAAATGAAGATTGAGGAGTTAATCGGGAATTTGATGTATTTTGAAGTACCATTACAGAAAAGAATGGAAAATAAGCCAATGGAAAAGAAATCCATAGCATTTAAAGCAACAATAAATAGTTCTGATTCAAGCAACAATGAACAAATTGCTTTAATGACGAGAAATTTCAGAAAATTCCTAAGATATAAAAGAAGAAATAATTTTCAAAGAAATAATCAAGGGAGTTCTGGAAGAAACGATGATCGGTGTTATAATTGCAACAAACCATGCCTTATAAAGAGAATGTGTCCATATCTAGATAAATCAAACCAACAGACAGACAATAGTAATTCGTCATAGAAAAGAAAGAGGGCATACGCAACAACTTCAGATGATTCAGATTCACCATCAAGTGACGAAGAGCCAGAAACCGGAAATTCAAATATGTGTTTCACAACGATTTAGTATTCAGAAAATATCGAAGAAATGGATCTAAAAACCAGGTACACCTTAATTAATATTTTGGTTGATTTGGATGAATGGGTGTTTTGTTTGTTTTGTTTGAATTTGAAATTCAAATTAAAATTCAACCTTGAACTTTAAAATTCACATTTGAAATTTGAATTTTGAAATTCAAAATAATAATAAAATAATAAATATAATAATAATAAAATAAAATTTAGATGTTTGTTAAAATTAATATTATTTTTTGAAATAGTAAAACCTGAAATATAAAATGATAATATAATAAAACCAAAAGCCAAAACAACATGTCCTTTGAAATTCTACATGTATGTCGATATACATAAATAAGCATATCGACATGTGTGCCTATAAATGAAATTCAAAATTTGAATTTCAAAAGTTTAAACTTTCGAACTTCCCTCCAACTTTTCACCTACTCCCAAGGTTTGAAAAGATGTCATTGATTTCAGAAAAGTTGTGCCCATTCAATCTCTATTTATATATGTATTCAATCTTATTCTCTCTACTTCTCATTAAAATTTCAATCAACTTTCTTCATATCTATACTCTTCAAAAACTCCTTAATGGCCTCCTCTAGCAATACTCAAACAATGAGATTGTCCAAAGCCATCAAAGGATATCTATACAATGATAGAGAAGCAAAAAATGCCTATGTTGACTACCTAGCAAATGGATAGGTTAATACGGGCACCTTCGCCATCTTTAAAGATTTTCCATCTTACAGTCTTTGTCCTCTCTTCGAAGAAAATGGAGTTTTGAGTCTAATAGGTTCACGGGATAACAATAAAGTATGTCGTCCTAATCTAGTCAAAATGTTATATGCTAATCTAAACCATGGCTTTTACGAAGGAGATGAAAATCAAATATGGAGTAGCGTAAAAGGCACTCAAATCGTTTTGGATTGCGAATTTTTTTTCAATATCTTAAATTGTAAAAGTAAGGGCTCTGGTTTTTCGGATTTTGAAATTTATGAAATGGATTTGGAAAATTCATCACATATTCGAAAGTGACGATCATTTGTAATTCAAAAACCGCTTTTTCCACTTAAAAGCAAGAATCGTCAACCTCCTCCTTCAGCATACCATCACCTCTCGTTCTGGCAACTTCAACAACCCCACCATCGAAGTCCAAAAAGTACTCTTTGCTATCATTGGTGTTTGTGACATCAATTGGGCCGATATGATTCTACAAGAACTTAAGCCCAAAGAAATGTCAACAAGAGAAAAACTCTTTATTATGGAGTTTATCTTACTCGGATTTTCAAATATTTTGGAGTTGATCTCAAAGGAGAAGAATTTGTATCAAGAAAGGTGTTTGACTCCACAAATATACATCTTATGCAAATTCCACTTATCTTTAAGCCTTATGAGAGATTAAAAGATAAAAAAGCTCGAATGCAACAAGAAAAAACCCTATGGATATCGAAGAAGAAGAAACTTCTTTGGAAAGTGTAGAGTGTCCATCCAATACTATAACCATTTCCAAAGAAATGCTTGTCCAAAATCAAGCAAAACTAGCTAAGAACCAAAATAAGATCAAGAAAACTCTTACCAAAATGTCTAAGTTCATCGGCAAAATAGGAAGAAAACTTGGAATATCATCTTCTTTCTCGTCACCCGATGAAATCTAAGCTTATCTAGTTTAAGTTATCTTTCATATTTGCTTGTATTTGCTTTCGAATCTCGTAGTTAGTTTCTTGTACTAGTTGAATGTATTTGCCTTTAACTCATAATGAATGGCATTTATTTCTGTAAAAACAATCCTTAAATTACTGAAAAAACATATAAGAATTAAATAAATTAGCATAATATAATAACAATTAACTAAAAATTGAAATTTTCCAAAAAATCGCTAGTGCATGTCGACATACATTTTTCCCTGTGTCGACATATAACTACCAGATTCTCAAATTTGTCCAAGATTAAAAACTATGTTTATTCAATTCCAACGAATTCCAGACCCTATATATACCTATTTCTTTTATAAAAATTTATTCTATTATTTCTCCTTCTTCTCTAATCAATTCTTATCTAAAACACCAAATTATGGCAAATCCAATACATAATTTGAGTAAAATTTTTGAAGAAACTTTGAATTCTTTCAAGAATATCCTTTTTATAGTACTCTGTAATCATCTTCATCTCGAATTGAGTCAAATAAGGATGGAACAGCAAGAGAAGCATTTTGATCCCATCCGTTGGCTAATATCTTCTCTTTTCAGAGATGAAGACAACAATCTCGCTAAGGCACCACCCACAAAAGAAGATAAAGATTGGGTGGTCATCAAGAAGGACCCAATCTTTGGAGGAGACAGATGGGTAGAAGGTCCAAGAGACGTTTTATTGAAATTGTTTAGTACGATTTGTTTGATTGGTTTGACTCGAATTTGACTTAATTTGTTTGAACTTGTGTGTAAATATTGCTTGGATTGAAAACTTGTATATACGGGTTGAAACGTATGTAAATATTAACTACAATATTTGGATTGATTTGTTTATACATTTAGTACAATATGTGCATAAACTTAGGGGGAGTAATGTACATTAATATTTAGTATATAACCAAGTCTTATAATCACAGAATACATAGGTAGATATAGGATTTAGGGGGAGTTTATTTAGAAATTCTTTTTTGTTGATGACAAAGGGGAAGAAATTATAAAATAAAAGTTAATTAGGCTTAGATAAGGGGGGTATGTAGTATTCATGATGACAGGGAGAGTAATGGAAGTAGCAGATAAAAAGGGTATCAACAGGTATGAACATGTATGAATATTTTATAAATAAAGGTTGTTATCATCAAAAAGGGGGAGATGTTGGAGAATGGAGTTTTGATGACAATAACCTTATTTCAATTATTATTATTAATTGATTATAAAATATATACTAACATTTCTATCTAGAATATATACACATATATATATGTGCAGGATTTGTATATAGGACTTAAATACTGAAGGCTGTACAATTTTAGACTTTCGGGAGACTCAGAATTTATAGGAGATCCAAGACTCATGAGTAATCAAGTTATCAAGGTATCAAGAGTTCAAGAAAAATGTATTAATAAGAGTCTATTTTATGTGTAAGACTCTGAATAACACTCCAGATTCAAATTAAAAATACGTATTTCAAATTCAATTTTCAAATTATTTTCGAAATATTCTATCTTACTTATGTTTTTAAATAAAGTTAAAATTTTAAACATGTATATATAAGTTTTTATATATATATATATATATAGTTTTATAATCTTATGGTTTTATAGTTTTAAACCTTATAATTTTATAAATATTTTTATATAATATATAATTATGTTTTCATATGATTTTACACTTTAGAATACTCATTTATATCACTAAGTTTTGATTCAAGAATTTCTAGAATAATATATATGATTAAACACTAGAAAAATAGGTTTTAAAAATAAAAATTATATATATATATATATATATATATATATGTCGATATACATATATGGGTATGTCGACATACAACTGTCAGAAATTCAATTTTCAAATGAAGTGTCTTTTCACTATTTGTAACGGTTCTGAAATGTTGCAACCATTGAAATCTTATAAATAGGGGCTGATTTCGAATTTTTTTTATTATTCCTTCTCTCTATCTTCACCCCTCTTCATCCCACCATTATTCTTTATCATTTTACTGATTTCTACACTTCTACTTTGCCGATTTCTACTTTAGTTATATAAAACTTCTTCTTTTCTCACTCTCTATCCACTACTCTCTGAATTGAAGTGTTATTGAAGAGTTATAGGGCTTTATTATTTTGGGAAGTGTTAGGGAAAGGTTGTAGCCTTGAAATTAAGGAAATAGAGCGGTGTTAACTTTATAACTGTGAAATCAAGGGTGGTTGGAGCGGCATTAACCTTGTAGCCGTGAAATCAAGGGGATTGTACTTGGATATTGATAATAATAAAAATCTGAGTAGTCCAGCATTGCGTGGGACTGGACGTAGGAGTAATCTGAACCAGTATAAAATCCGGTGTGTGTTTTCCTTTTTCTGCATTTTATATTTATCTTTTTCTGTGTGGGTTTGATTATGTGTTTATGATCATCTCTGTTGTGTGTGATTCATATAGTAGATCATATAAGGTTATGATTTTCATAAATTCTTCGAAAACACTATTCACCCTCCTATAGTGTGTGACACCCCGCGTCCGTTAATGTTACTCACTAGGGGAATGCATTAAGTTCCGTGAAGCGTTATAGGTAAATAAGAACACAATAGCACAAGACAGATATGTAAAATAGCAGCGGAATTAAAAAACTTTAAAACAAAACTTTATTTAAATCAAAACATCATGGTCCCAAATACTGAGTTTACATCGTAAGTAACTAATTACATTAATAATCTGTCTTGCCAAAAATATCAGAGTACAAAAGCATAAAACCATATTTCCCTGTGAAGCCAAAAGAGAGTTGACCAGAAGTCAAAGAGATACATCTATATCCAAAATCCAGGCTAAGCTGAAAGAATCCAAATCAACTCTAAGCACTTCCACCATGAGAACCTAGGGGGAAACAGAAGAGAGTGAAGAGGAAACAAAAAGGGTCAGACATAAAGTCGGGCGAGTCCAGTTACTTTTAAATATAAATAAATAAAAGTATCATGGCAGGTATATATAAAACTGGAAGAACAAGATAACAGTAACAATAACAAGTGTGAACTGAGCAAGATAAGATGAACATGATATATTGCTCTTCTTAAATACATTTCCCTGCACCGCGCAGATACTAGTATATCAGAAGTAGAATGATCCCTACTAATACCGTTCCATTACATTTTCTTGATTATTAGGTTACCTGGGTTAATAGCACTCAAGACTTATATGTGCATCGTACCCATTTACTTCCACATGGATTCACCAAATACAATATATGTAGCTATCTCTCAATATTGAGATGCACCCCTTGGTACCCCACTCGCACGGTCTTCATCGTAATGAACGTAGTCTCTCATCCTACGCCGGAGTGACGTACGGATCTCTATATAAAATGTTATGTTCCGCATATATCTATCATTACTATGCTACGTAAGCGTATGGACTGCCACTATCGATCGAATCAGATTCCTTATCGGAATAATGCCCTCTAGTCTACGATACACCACCCAGAGCAAATATGCATGTATCTAGACTGTCCTACGTATGTACTGTAATTGTAGCTCGATGCCTCAATCGCACGTCCTCTAATGTGCACCGAGTTTCGCGATATGGCGATACAAGAAACACGGAACTCGGTCGGGAGATTTTCCATATCTGTACAGGCCCGTCTTTAAAGATCCTCTATATATAGATATACCTAGGGTCTATTTTCATGGTGGCTATGGCCCCACATCGGCCCCTCCCTCAACTAGTAAAGACTACAAGAGCTAAGCTACCGCCCCTAATAACAACCAATCTAAACATCCATGTGGCATCTACCCTCAACCCTGTACCTCGATAGTGAAAGGTGAAATGGTATCTCGGGTTTAGCTCTAGTCTTTCGCATATGGCTGTCGGTGACGGATATCCGACGGTCTACTATCCTTGTTGGTCGTGACCCTCTCTAACTCCTCGTGAGGCAACCTCTGCGAGTACAACCAAAGACATCTGTCACCGCACAGAGGACTACTAGGAGTACCTTACGTACTTCAGGAAGCCGCGTGTCCCCTTCCAGTCCTTTAGAGCCGTCATAACAATCAGATGAATGTGCGCTCCCTTCATGTCTTATAACACCTTGATGATCTACCCCGTTGGTTTATTCACCCTCAAATGTACGGACTGGTCCAAGCGCCTTTCTTTAATATGTTGTTAGACCCTATGTCTAAACATTCTTTTGCGCGCTTGCCTTGCCTCACCCGGTTCCCATTCAACTTGGTTATTCTCGTTCATATTGTATTCTTATTCCAATTTACCAAGTTTCTCTTGCTTATTAATTTCAATCACATAACTTAATCCATTTAAGTTTATTACTAAGCCTACAACATGTTATTCTCTAGATTTTGGTCCAAGGTCTGTAATCCACAATCTATTTTATATTCTTGCTTGGTTACATCATTACAATAACATGTTCTCCTTAATACATTATTAAGTATATCTCAATTCAAATGTTTCCTAATTAACATGTCACTTACCATTTATGATTAAATATAACTTATTTATTTTACAAGTTTTCCTCATTCTTTCTCATTTTATCATAAATTCAATTTACATCGTCACTACAACTTATCATTGTTTACTTAGCAGATTATTACGCATATCTAGTTCTATCATTTCCACAAGTTATGCTTACCATACAAGGTGTCTTTAATACATAACTTTATTATATTTTCCACCGGTTATGTATACCACTAGGCGTCTTTAATTACATAACCTTATTGGGTTAAGTTCGTGGGCCTATATGTAAATATTACCCACCCCCTCAATTTTACTTAACCCACCCACTACCCATCAAATTTTACTTAACCCTAACATAAGTTCATAATCATACAATCCTTATAGATTAAATTAGGTTAAGTAGTCCAATTCATTACCATGTCCAATTATGGTTATAATGGGCTAGACCTCCCACAATAGGCCTACAACGTGTGGATGCTCGATATGCCGGTCGGGTCCGGGTAGTCTTATTCCACAGTTGGGTCCAACCTCATGTCTTAGCCCGATTCGTATTTGCACACTTAGACCTCTCACATTAGGTTCAACATTAGTGCCTGCTGGATATGCCGGTCGGATCCGGGCAGACTTCCACCACTAATGCAACCTAACCTCGTATCATAAGTGCAATTATAATTCGTAATTGTAATTACTAGACATTCCATTTTTATCCAAATCTACCTATGTCATTATAAGTGATTATTTCTCGTTTTCCCCATATTTAATTATGTGCCCAATTCACTATTCAAATCATTGACTTTTACACCCCTTTTCAATTCACCATTTGATTATGCACCATATGCTCTTTTTTTCCCAAGTTATAAGTCAAGGCATATCCATACATATATATATATATATACATATGTTATGCACAAACCCAAATCTACATATTTTCCAATTTATGTCCCTAGTCCATATTCGCCCATTTCAATACAAGTTATACCCAAATCCATATTCGCATATTTTACAATGTATACCTAAAATTCATATTCACATACGTCCCAATTTATGTCCTAAATCAGTACTTACACGTGTCCCAATTTATGCTCAAATTATATTTTCAACGTATGCCTAAATTCATATTATCCAACCAGACATATGCCCCCAAACCCATATTCGTATATTTCCAAATTTATGCCCAAATTATGATCCATATTTTCCAATATCAATTATGCCCCAAATTATGTCTTTCCCCATTATTCTCAATTTCGCACGTTCGCATTTTTCAGCGTTAGACCTAGGCTCGAAGGTAGCTTGGCTATATAAAAATAAAAAGGGAAAAGAGGGAGAGAAGATAATCGAGAACGGGCATTATAACGAATCAATATAATAAACTGATAGAATTAGGCATAAACTGAATAGGCATATTATAACAAGATTTAACATGGCGGTGGTATGAACATATAATAGCAGATCTGATTGTTATATAATAATAGAATTGATTAGGTACGGATTCAAGATCCAATTTTTACATACATATCAAGATTACTATTTAAATATTTAGATCTAAAAATAACACGAACTAACAGTGAATAGATCGAAGGAAATGGATCCAAGTTACTGCGAAGAACATGTTGAATAAGTTGTTGTAGCCATCGCTGAATTTGTTGTAGCAATCTTTGAATATGTATAATCTTCTTTGAATTGATTTAGAAGAAGAAAGGCCATTTTAATTTTCTTTGCAGCAGAGCTTCTCCGTCAGCATTATTTTTAGATGAATAAAACCTAAGTCTAGGGACACTTTATATAGCCTAGGGTTCAATGAATCTTACTCAGAAAGGTGTCCAGATACAAAACGAATTATTTCGCCCAGATCTGTCAGTGGTGGGTCGACCCCCCTTTGAGTGGGTCGAACCCCCTTTGGGTAGGTCGACCTATGGGTTGACCCAACTTTGAGTGGGTAGACTCACTTGGGCGGGAAATCTGCCACCTTCCCAAATTTCGAATTTTGAACCGAATTTCGAATTTCTGAACCCATTTTTGAATTTCTGAACTTATTATATATATATATATATATTCTTCCTGTGCGTATATAAACTTCAAACCTTAATAACTTCTTCATATGGTGTCCGATTTACACAAACCAAATGTCTTTTTTGACCAGAATTTCGAGACAGACACAATGGCACAGTCCGTTTTACTTAATTCTGAATATTTAATTAAGTTTTCCTTAATTCATTGTTAACAGTGTATTTCATACTAATTATTCTTTAATTCATCAGCTTTAGTTTCTTTAAAATTTCGGGGTGTTACATTCTCCCCTACTCAAAGGATTTCGTCCCCGAAATCTCTAAGTTAAAAAGAACGTATATCCTAACATCCAACAATCATACATCCATCTAACAATCACAGGCATCCATTGTCCTTAAGGAATTTCTAATGCTTTTATGAACATATGCAATAGTGTGTATATGTCCGTAAACTAATGCGAATGATCAGGCGGTCTACTATTTCAGTTGACCTTCTTAATGCAATGTATGTTTGTGCCATGCAACCAAAATGTATGCAAATCATCCTAATATAACTTATAAGCTATATATGTGTGCATAATCATCCATCCAAATGCAACATCAATGTAACGATACACCCATTTCCATCCATGAAATTTAAAATGTACACACATCAATATGCAAAATGTAAGTGATTGAGTCGATCTAGTGCATATTGTGTGTGTGTGTGTGCATCCACGAGCAATCGTTAGAAACCCCTTGCATCCATCAAACATAACATGTCTCAAACACATGTTTACATTCATTAGTTTTTTACCTAAAGACTCGATCGATAGGAGATATTCAAACGATTGATACAAGTATTAATTCAAAGCTTGGAAAAAGAAGTTAAGGACATATTCTCGAAAAGGAAAGGATATAAAGCGCGAACCTTGTCCTCAGCCTCCCAAGTAGCGTTCTCACGGCCCTTTCCATCATTGTACTCTTACTAGCTTCACTTCTATGTTGCATAATTTCTTAACCTCTGATCCAAGTATGCAAGTCGGAACTCGTCCTATCATTGCTTCCTTCTCTACTTTCATTTCCTCTCGCAAGTTTGGCTCCACTACCTCAAAATCTATACATTTTATTGCCACTTGGATGAATAGTCATCTTAGAATGATGGGCTTCCTCAAGGACTGTCTTCAATAGGTTTCCCATCTCGATATGATTCACCTATCAAACCTCTTCTCAAGTAGCTCCCCTACTTGCTTATCAAGTTACCTCTTTTCTTTTAGGAGTCATATGTCGCATCGGCAATGCAACTCGCTTTGCATTGTCCACAAAGTATAAGAAGAAACCAATCTCGTGCCTCGGGGTAAACACCGAACCTCATCAAAAACATCAGGATACTCATAACTATTGGTACAGATCGCAAATCATCGACAGATATATCAAGAGGTACTAGGAGACTAAGCATGACAGACCCTTTTGGGGTCATAAGGAATCTCGAGAGTCTTTCTATGGTAAGTTAGAAGTCTAACGACTCTCCCCTCACAATCTAGAATGGCTCCGTATATGGTTAACCCATCCATCCTAGAATCAAATCGTATCTTATGAAATCAAGAACATATGTGTCGCAATCAAACTTGACATCTAACACAGAGATTCTCAAACCCCGACAAATCCTCGATAAATGAGCCATACCTCCAATGGGGTTTGAGGCAATAACGGGATCCAAAACCATACTAGCATCTAGGTGCAGAGACTCAACTAAAGGATTAGATATAAAAGAATGCGAAGCACTAGAAAAAGAATCATAATAGGATGATCAGAAATAGAAATCGGTCCTTCGATGGAAACTTTCCTACCCATATCCTGTCCACCAGCTATGAGAACATTAGCTTTCCCCCTAGAAGTTCCTGCCTTCTGGCCTTGTCCTTGTCTCTTTGGGCACTCCTTAATAAGGTGTCCTGCCTTACCAAAGTGGTAACAACGCCTTTCCTCTTTTCTTCTTTGGGCCGTACTCCTTAGCCCCAACTTCCTTATTCTCCTTTTTACCATCCTTGTGCAACATGCTAACAAATCTCTTGAAAGCGGCCTCCATCGCACAGAAATCCTTTCGAGGCTTGAGAGAAAATAAGATGCAGGTAAAACCACTGCAGCTAAAGATAGAGGTTGGACACTTCTTTGGCCTTCAACATGTACCGTAGTTTTAACATGCCTACGGAACCATGCAGAAATATGGATAACCTTTCAAGAGGAAACGGTTCCCCGATCAAAAAGGAAAAGAAATCAAGCAGAGAACCGAGAAGATGTTTATGGCTTTAGGAAATATGCTTTTCAAAAACAGACTTTTTATTTTAAAATACTCTGTTTTTGAGACCTTTTTGAAAACCATTTTCAAATTACTTTATCCGATCTTATAACCATATGCTCTGATACAAAATGTGACACCCCATGTCCGTTAATGTCACTCACTAAGGGAATGCATTAAGTTCCATGAAGCATTATAGGTAAATAAGAACATAATAGCACAAGACAGACATGTAAAATAGTAGCGTTTTTAAAAACTTTAAAACTAAACTTTATTTAAATCAAAACATCATGGTCCCAAATACTGAGTTTACACCATAAGTAACTAATTACATTAATAATCTGTCTTGCCAAAAATATCAGAGTACAAAAGCATAAAACCATATTTCCCTGTGAAGCCATAAGAGAGTTGACCAGAAGTCAAAGTGATACATCTATATCCAAAATCCAAGCTAAGCTGAAAGAATCCAAATCAACTCTAAGCACTTACACCTTGAGAACCTGGTGGGGAAACGGAAGAAGAGAAGAGGAAACAAAATGGGCCAGACATAAAGTCTGGCGAGTCTAGTTACTTTTAAATATAAATAAATAAAAGTATCAGGGTAGGTATATATAAAACTGGAAGGACAAGATAACAGTAACAATAACAAGTGTAAGCTGAGCAAGATAAGATGAACATGATATATTGCGCTTCTTAAATACATTTCTCTGCACCACGCAGATACTAGTATATCAGAAGTAGAATGATCCCTACTAATACCATTCCATTACATTTTCTTGATTATTAGGTTACTTGGGTTAATAGCACTCAAGACTTATACGTGCATCGTACCCATTTACTTCCCCATGGATTCACCTAATACAATATATGTAGTTATCTCTCAGTAATGAGATACACCCCATGGTACCCCACTCGCACAGTCTCTATCATAATGAACGCAGTCCCTCATCCTATGTCGGAGTGACGTACATATCTCTCTATAAAATGTTACGTTCCTCATATATCTATCATCACTATGCCATGTAAGCGTATGGACTGCCACCATCGATCGAATCAGATTCCTTATCGGAATAATGCCCTCTGGTCTATAATACACCACCCAGAGCAGATATGCATGCATCTAGACTATCCCACGTATGTATTGTAATTGTAACTCGATGCCTCAATCGCACATCCTTTAATGTGCACCGAGTTCCACGGCAGGGCAATACAAGAAACATGGAACTCGGTTGGGAGATTTACCGTATCTGTACAGGCCTGTCTTTAAAGAGCCTCTATATACAGATATACCTAGGGTCTATTTTCATGGTGGCTATGGCCCCACCTCGACCCACCCCCCTCAACTAGTAAAGACTACAAGAGCTAAGCGACCGCCCCTAATAACAACCAATCTAAACATTCATGTGGCGTCTACCCTCAACCCCGTACCTCGATAATGAAAGGTGAAATGGTATCTTGGGTTTATCTCTAGTCTTTCGTATCCCGCTGGCTGTCAATGATGGATATCCGGCGGTCTACTATCCTTATCGGTTGTGACCCTCTCTACCTCCTCGTGAGGCAACCGTGAATCACCCTGGTGTCACCTCGTCACAGCATTCTGACTGCATAGCTACATCTGTAGACAAGGCCTACCCAACTAGTAGTTACGCGCAGACAAAATCTCTGCGAGTACAGCCTAAGACATCTGTCAACGCACAGAGGACCACTAGGAGCACCTTACATACTTCAGGAAGCCGCGTGCTTCCCCTTCCAGTCATTCGGAGCCGTCATAACAATCAGATGAATGTACGCTCCCCTCGTGTCTTATAACACCTCGATGATCTACCCTGTTGGGTTATTCACCCTCAAACGTACAGACTGGTCCAAGCGCCTTTCTTTAATATGTTATTAGACCCTATGTTTAAACATTCTTTTACGCGCTTGCCTTACCTCACCCGATTCCCATTTAACTTGGTTATTCCCGTTCATATTGAATCCTTATTCCAATTTACCAAGTTTCTCTTGCTTATTAATTTCAATCATATAACTTAATTCATTTAAGTTTATTAATAAGCCTACAACATGTTATTCTCTAGATTGTGGCCTAAGGTCTGTAATCCACAATCTATTTTATATTCTTGCCTGGTTGCATCATTACAATAACATGTTCTCCTTAATACGTTATTAAGTATATCTCAATTCACATGTTTCCTAACTAACATGTCACTTACCATTTATGATTAAATATAACTTATTTATTTTACAATTTTTCCTCATTCTTTCTCATTTTATCATAAATTCAATTTACATCGTCACTACAACTTATCATTGTTTACTCAGCAGATTATTACGCATATCTAATTCTATCATTTCTACAAGTTATGCTTACCCTACAAGGTGTCTTTAATTACATAACTTTATTATATTTTCCACCGGTTATGTCTACCACTAGGTGTCTTTAATTACATAACCTTATTGGGTTAATGTTCGTGGGCCTATATGTAAATATTACCCACCCCCTCAATTTTACTTAACCCACCTACTACCCATCCAATTTTACTTAACCCTGACTTAAGTTCATAATCATAAAATCCTTATGGATTAAATTAGGTTAAGTAGTCCAATTCATTACCATGTCCAATTATGTTATAATGGGCTAGACATCCCACATTAGGCCTACAATGTGTGGGTGCTAGATATGTCGATCGGGTCCGGGTAGTCTTATTCCACAGTTGGGTCTAACCTCGTGTCTTAGCCCAATTCGTATTTGCACACTTAGACCTCTCACATTAGGTTCAACATTGGTGGCTGCTGGATATGCTGGTCGGGTCCGGGCATACTTCCACCACTAATGCAACCTAACCTCGTGTCATAAGTGCAATTACAATTCCTAACTGTAATTACTAGACATTCCATTTTTATCCAAATCTACCTATGTCATTATAGGTGATTATTTCTCTTTTTCCCCATATTTAATTATGTGCCCAATTCACTATTCAAATCATAGACTTTTACACCCCTTTTCAATTCACCTTTTAATTATGCACCATATGCTCCTTTTTCCCAAGTTATAAGTCAAGGCATATATATGTGTGTGTGTGTTATGCACAAACCCAAATCTACATATTTTTCCATTTATGTCCCTAGTCCATATTCGCTCATTTCAATACAAGTTATACCCAAATCCATATTTGCATACTTTCCAATGTATGCCTAAAATTCATATTCACATACGTCCCAATTTATGTCCCGAATCAGCACTTACACATGTCCCTATTTATGCTCAAATTATATTTTCAACATATGCCTAAATTCATATTATCCAACCATACATATGCCCCCAAACCCATATTCGTATATTTCAAAATTTATGCCCAAATTTAGATCCATATTATCCAATATCAATTATGCCCAAAATTATGTCTTTCCCCATTATTCCCAATTTCGCATGTTCGCATTTTTCAGCGTTAGGCCTAGGCTCAAAGATAGCCTGGCTATATAAAAATAAAAAGGGAAAAGAGGGAGAGAAGAGAATCGAGAACAGGCATAATAATGAATCAATATAATAAACTGGTAGAAATAGGCATAAACTGAATAGGCTTATTATGACAAGATTTAACATGGTGAAGGTATGAACATATAAAAGCAGATATGATAGTTATGTCATAATGGAACTGATTAGACACCGATTCAAAATCCAATTTTTACATACATATCAAGATTACTATTTAAATATTTTGATCTAAAAATAACATGAAATCACAGTGAATAGATCTAATGAAATGGATCCAAATTCCTGCGCAAAACATGTTGAATAAGTTGTTGTAGCCATCATTGAATTTGTTGTAGTAATCTTCGAATATGTATAATCTTATCTGAATTGATTTAGAAGAAGAAAGGCCATTTTAATTTTCTTTGCCGTAGAGCTTCGCCGTCAGCATTATTTTTTAGATGAATTAAACCTAGGTCTAGGGCCCTTTATATAGCCTAGAGTTCAATGAATCTTGCTCAGAAAGGTGTCTAGATTCAAAACAAAGTATTTCGCCTAGATCTGTCAGGGGTGGGTCGACCCCCCTTTGAGTGGGTCGACCCCCCTTGGGTAGGTCGACCCCCTTTGAGTGGGTAGACCCACCTGGATGGGAAATTTGCTGCCTTCCCAAATTTTGAATTTTGAACCGAATTTCGAATTTCTGAACCCATTTTGAATTTCTAAACTTATTATATATACATATATATATATATTCTTCTATGCATATACAAACTTCAAACCTTAATAATTTCTTCATACGGTGTCCAATTTACGCAAACCAAATGTCCATCTTGACTAGAATTTCGAGACGGACGCAATGGCGCAGTCCATTTTACTTAATTCTATATATTTAATTAAGTTTTCCTTAATTCATTGTTAACATTGTATTTCACACTAATTATTCTTTAATTCATCATCTTAAGTGTCATTAAATTTCCGGGGTGTCACATAGTGTTTGTTTTGCCTTAAGATCTGCATTCTGCATTTCCTAACAATTGGTATCAGAGCATAGGTTTTCAAAAAGTTCATAATTAGATTTTTGAAAATATTGAATGGCAACTAACACTGATAATTAGAGTTCTTTTATAGAGGGTCAGTCCATTGTAAGACCACCACTTTTTAATGGAAGAAATTATTCATATTGGGCATGTAGAATGAAAATATATTTACAATCAGAAGGATTAGACACATGGAATAATACACAGACTGAATATGTTGAACCCACATCTAATTTTGCACAATGGACTAATGAACAAAAGGCTGCTGCACAAAGCAATTATAAAGCATGAATATGTTGTTCTGTTCATTAGATATAAATGAGTTTAATAGAGTGTCAGTTTGTAAATCTGCTTATGAAATATGGAGAACATTACAAGTCACTCATGACGAAACCAATAAAGTTAAACTGTAACGAACCAGGAAATTCGATGTTCGAATTATCGACACAAATACATACCGTGTCCAACTTGAGTACCAAAAATCCAGACCGTTTAAGAAAGAAGTTAGAGGGTGAGATAAGAAAGAAAGAAATATTAGAATAGAAGGAAAAGAAGAACTAAACACAATACACAGAGTCTCACATTGCAGCGGAATAAAGTATAATACGGAAATAATCTTTGTTTAAAAACTTGAACTAGTACTTACAATTATCCGAGTACAAAGGGCATCCTATACATCTGGACAGTTATAACAGTCTGTCCTCATGTACAAAACACAGCGGAATAATATGTCATACGTCAGAACTCCTCCAGCTTGTCTCATGAAGTCCATATCATCTTACCCTAAACTTGTACAACTGGGTCTGACCCGAGCATTACAAACGCCACAGGTCAGTCGGGTGAACCAGTGAGAGAAAAACCCACCAAATTATTGGTATCATCCATCTTGATTTTAAAGTTAAAAACCATTTTCGAAAGAAAAGGATAATCGTAAGACCAATCCGCACATAAACACGGACGGTTTTTACCTTAGATAACCCAAACCATTTTTGAAATCAATATTTATTCTGACATTATAATAGTGTCTAAATACAAATAAATAGCAATCTAGCAGAACGCTTGCATCTCACGCTCCACATATATAGTATACAATCAAAACCATGGGCGCTTATTGGGGATTGGATTTCCAATTATAACAAGGTACGGGACTACCTGCCGATAGTGTATCTCTAGAGGGGAATACACTGGGTTCAACAAGAACGTCTTGCAACCCGACGCACACATCACAGACCACTCATTTCTCTTGAGTGTATCGAATATATTATCACCTACGGTTGCTAGCAACATAACCATTCCCGGGAGATACAGAAGTGAAAAGAAGTAACAAATATGAATATTCTCTAGATGGTGACAATATACCCTAATGGGGGCAACCCACATAGCCATGCTACCTGCTCGATTTTTGTCATTTTCCAGTTGTGAGGCTTGAGGTCTAAATTTATGTTTTCAGATCATCTGGCCATCATTCACTTTGAATGCCACATTGTCAAATCCACTAGATAACACTAATTGACGTCCACAAAAATATTCTAGTGTTAAGCTAAGAGAAGTGCCCTTCTCCGCCATCAACCGAAATACGTTTGAGGAAATCAACGTACGTGGTCCTTTTAATAATACTATGTTAGACATTCGTCCATACAAGTTGTCCTGGGACTTGACAAAACGAAGGCACTCTCCTACCGCATCCTAGGAATCGCCTTATCAATCAATAGCGAGTAGACCTTGCAATCCGTCGATTTTAACCATGACAGGATCACCATCAAAATATCTCCAGGTGCGATTCCAGAGAATTCGACGAGTAGCCCTTTCGTTTATGAAGTTCCACGGTCTTCACTGCTCCATCGTCAATCGGTATCTTCCACGTTTACGTATTTGTTGGTTCAGAATAGTTTTCAAATATATTTGATCCCGGTCTTTCTGTACCAACAAGCGTATAAGCCAGATTTGATAGTCGATTATTTAACTATCAAATAAAAACAACCATTCATCCATAAAAGAAAATTGAATTCACTGATTTGATGTTCATTATCATTTTAGCCTCTTTAGATTAATCGTTCGTTAATTAAAAACTTCTCCATTTTTTAAATACTCATTTTTCTTCTTATATTTATATATATGTAAGAATATTCAAAATCCCCTTTCATTTTAAAATCCTCTTTAAGCATGTATTACTCATTTAGATCATGTCTCTAGTCGTAACTAGTAAGGGAACAATTCCCTAAGTATCAACCCCGAAGGCCGAAACCAACATCAGATGGACACTAAGAAAAATCATTCAACTTATTAATCCCCAATTAGCTACTAATTTCCTTAAATCCATTTTTAACTTCTAACGAATAAAAATTCCAATTATTCCTTATCACTTTTAAACAAGATATTTATCTCGAATTTATCATCATTCCAAATATTTTAATTAAAAATATGATTTACAAAACCATTATCGAATATTCTATTCTTTATAACCGCTTTTATTATAACTTATCTCAGTTTATTTTGATAACTTCATTTCATAAAAACATTCGTATAAAAATACCATTTGCCAATCCTTTATTATTTCATATGCATTATCTAAAGTCCTTTGATATAATTTATATTTTATTTTTAAAATTAGTTTGACCTAAATTCAATTAGAATTTAAAATTTTAAAAACAACCCTTCCTTCTACTGATTCTCATTTGCAAAATATTTGCCTTTCCCCTTATTTGTCTTAACCGTTGATAATATTTCTTAAATACCAATTCATACTGAATTCATGCTTGCAATTTCAAGTCTCATTCTATTTATAACTTTTATTGAGTTATAAAATCTTCCTTATATTTCCCTTGTAAATTGGAAAATTTTAATCCATTTCAGATGTTAGTTTCAAACCACATTTCCACTTTCTTTCCGAATCCACGCTCAAATTATAACTTTCTTAAAATACTTCCGATATATGACTTTTACTTTTATAAATGTCACTTATAAAATCGAGTTCTCAACTTATTAGCTAAAACAACATTTATTTTTCAATTCTATTTAATTTGGTTTCTAAATAAACATTTCTATTTGGAAATAAATATTTTCTTTTAAGTTCTTTTTATATTTCAATTATATTTTGAAATCCATATTTTCCAAATTCTCAAATGGTAATTATTCATCCCTTTATAAACATTGTTTATAAAATCGCCTTGTTAACATGTTTATTTCAAACAAATCTTTTCTTTAAAACTGTATTTATAATTCGGATTTCCAATGAACATTTCTATTTAAAAATATATATTTTCCCTTGAGACAATTTCAATCTATTTTTAAATAACAGTTCATTTTCCAATTTTCATTTCTTTTCCAAATTCATACATACTTCACATTTTTCTCAAATTTCCCACTTCTTATAATATGTTTATAAAATCACTTCATCATGATATTTATTTAAACAATTACTTGCTTTTGAATTCTAAATAACCATCTTTATTTGGAAATGAATATTTCCATTTAAACTTCTTATTTTATTTCAATATCTATTTTGAAATCCATATATCATTTTAGAAGATTTCAAATATCCAAAATCAATGATCAGCGTCACTAACACATCCAAATATACCATAAACGAACACAGGTTATAATCACATAATATATCAGCATACATATGAAAACAAATAAATAAATGTTGAGGAATCCAGTTGGATCCCTCCAACCTGTTTTCTTGCATCCACATATGTAAGTCAACAATAATAATACCCATCCTGCTTCGAGGCAGGATATCACGGTATAAAGGTTAGCCACTATATATATTGTGGGGCGCATAGGGAAATCATCCGCTAATGATACTGCGGGCATCCGCTAATGGTACTACGGGAATAACCAATCACCAATATTATTTTTATATATTATTATTATATAATTTATATCAGTCAATTTAGCAGCCAGCAAGCAATAAAATAAATTTGAACTATTAAAAATAGTTCCCAATAATTAACTGAGTGAGTTTAACTCACCTCGGTTTCCTTTGCTGAATATCCAATTAAATTCTATTTAATTCCAGATCGTCGCAGCTATGAACCATCTCAAAATGTCTTGAATTAATTAATTTCTATGATTATAAATTTAATTTATCGATTAAATATCTATTAAGTTCTAACGATGAGTAAATAAATTATTTCTATGAATTTTAAATTACGTTAAAGAAGCGTATACCTCACGAATGTCGCAATCCACCCGATCATCTACAAAGTATATGCTCCAAGTCATCGACCCAGTACTGCTATGAATCAGCTCTAAATACTTCCCCTTCTCGTTACGTCATTCACCAAACGCCTCACAAATAATCTCCATCTCACATAACCTATTTTCCTGCTATCGTTCCACCACTAAAATGACCTCAACATCCCTGAGATGTCTTCAACCCCACTGATCCATAATACTACATATTGACAGATCCTATTTCTACCATGCTTGAACTCCACCATCCCAAAATAACATAGTTCAAATTCCCAAATGTTTTAAAGTGGCAACCCAGCAAGAGAACAAAAAATGAACTTACCCATTTTTCAACTGTCTAACTCCACAAAGTCGAATACCCCAAGTCCATCAACCCCGTTCTCCCAGTTCATCATCGCAACCATCAGACTGTCGAACTCCTTCAAGTACACATACTATCGCACTTCCCACTTAAACTCCAATACATCATTATTCAAAATCGCACTCGATTCCTACCTCTTCACGCATCAGCCAACCATCACCTTATTCCAGTAATCGCACCTCCTCGTCGTGTTGAATTGTGAACGGCTCCAGCGTTGATAAGCTCCAGTTCGAATCGCGATGAATAAAAATCGCGATTTCGCATCTTTTGATTTTGACTTTCGAATCCCCTTTAATTCAACAAAATCAACAGTAGCCTTCCCGTACTTCACTGCCGAACCTCCCAACCACATCGAACTTCTCGGTCAACTCCAGTGACCAGTTCCGACCCCCACAATAATGATAGCAACGACAGAAACACCTCGTCGAGCTCCAAATCGCGTTGAACAGAAGTTGGGATTTTCTTTTCGATTTTGATATTCGATTTCCTCTTCCTTTTTTCTTTTTTTACATATATATAATAACATGGGATGCTTTCGCGATTTAATCAGAAGGAAAAGTAAATGAAGGAATCGAACTGAATGGTTTGAGGATGGGAATAAACGAAGGAATTGGTTGTTTATTTAACCGCGAGAAATTTAGGGATAGGAACAATGACGAATTCAGTAGGGTATAGGTAGAGGTAGGTACAGTGTACATTATCTGAAAGCTTAGGAGGGAAGAAATAGTTTGGACGTGAAAGTGAAAAGAGGATACGAGAGTAGCTTTTCATAGTAGCTGCGTTGAGCGAAAATAGGTCGTCCCCTATATTTTAATTCATTTAGGTTTTTACTTATTTTTGATTGATTTATTTTTATTTACGTTTGAACTGGTGTGGTTTTACCCCATTTAAAATATCGCTTACTATCAAACTCCTATCTTAATGCAATAAACGGTGTTTCCAGGGTCCTACCACCATTTTGAACACACTGGAATAGTCTTCACGGTCTAATTTGACCACATCAGGAAGATACCAATTAAATCGATGATTTAACATTAAATTTGATTTAATATAAATTGACCCAATAATGATAAATAAATTATTATCGTGTATTTTTACAAACCGAATTTATACAACTTCCAAACTGAAATAACATAAATTTAAATTTTGATGTTATATTTTCAAGTTAAAATAATATTCAACTGATTTAAAATTAATTTATATAATTAAATAAATCGTTACGGCTTATAAACGATTTCACTGCGAGTATCCAAAAATTTGATTTGGCCATAACTCTCAGTATAAAATACGAAATCTTGATTTTTCTCTTTTATTACAAAATTATAGTTTAACAGATTGGAATATTTCTTGTTTTAGTGAATTCTGACCTATAACGAATCCTATACACTCAACTAAAGTTCAAAACTGAATAATACGAACTACCGTGCCATTTACGAGCTCGTTTTAGTTAATATATAATTATACGTTCAAAATTCGATTTAATTAATATAAAATTCCATTTATATTACGAATTCAACATTTAAAGTAATTTAAATATCCGATAAAAATCGATAAAAATGCGGGTCGTTACATTCCTTCACCCTTAAAAGAATTTCGTCCCCGAAATTACTAGTAGGAAAAATAGCTATATCTTGTTAACTTCTCCCAGTCCACTCATGCAACTCGACACTTACTTCAATATCCTTCGATTCGACCAACTTTCTAGTTTCCAATTCCACTTAGAAATCCTCAACATTCGATAACTTTTTGTTAACCAAAATTTTCCAAAATGTTGAAAAAATTTCTAACTCCCTAAATTTCCAAATTTTTTTGCCAACACCTCCTTTGTACGGGTCAATAGCTCAAACCTCAACTCGCCTCTCTAGGCCCTTCTCATTCAAAAAGAAAATCAAAAAGCCAAGTGGCTTGCCGATTCGACACATAAAAGCTCATACTGAATGAAACATGTACCTTTTGTCGGGCATACCATATTTATCCTTCATACTTGCCCCATCCAATAAACATGTCCAATCATATACATATCCATTCCTATTTGGCCACAATCCATTTAACTTCTTACTTCCAATTTTCCCACTTATCCATTAATTGGTTTTTTAGCTTCACTTGTGATAGTTTAAACAACAATGTTCACATATATATATTTTTGCTTACAACCAAATCGAGTTTCGTTTATAACTCAAGTTCCATGTTAAATTTTCACTTCACAAGTTCTTTTAAATTTTCACTTGAGTTTTTTGAGTTCAAATTCCCATCTCAATCAAACTTAATTTGATTTATTCTTCATTCAATTTCTATTAAACTCAAGTTTATATAATCCAAGTTTATTTTTAGTATTCAATGCACATTCACTTCTATTTCAAGCCTTGATTCCATAGCCAAACTCAATTGAACAATATTATAAGTCATATTCAATAATTACTATTCAAATTGGATTTATTGCAATTCACTCCTTATTTCACTCGATACATTCAAACAACATGTGTCGAGTTTTATTCAATTATCAATATCCAGTTGATTGATATTCCACTTGAATTCACGAATTTTCATTCCATATTGATTCAATTATTCGTTTTAATTCAATATGGTTTTCAATCCAAATATATTTATCTTACTATCAACCAAGTTTCAATCCATTCATTATATTGAGATTAGTCTCCTTAGCTTCCCATTCTGATTTTTATTTCAAAAATAAATTACTTTATCTTTTGGTTACATTTAACCAGTTCAATTCCACAATACCATTCGAATTCTATTTGAATTATATTCAAACAATCAAGCTATAAAATATCTTAATAATATTATTTATTTTCTATACAAAAATATAATTTGGGCAAAATTATTTCATTTATCTTCTTTACCAAAAAAATATTGCATCAGTTTCTAGTTCAAAATTGAACCGATCAAATGACACAATACAAAACATTTTTATAAAATATACAAATACGCACTCTCATAAATATACACTCAACTAAATCTAGGATATTACTAACACCATCTCTATCGAGTTACGCCACAGAGCCAAGGTTATTCCTAAACCATTGCTCTGATACCACTGTAACAAACCATAAAATTCGATGCTCGAATTTTCGACACAAATACATCCCGTGTCCAACTCGAGTACCAAAAATCCAGACTGTTTAAGAAAGAAGTTAGATGGTGAGATAAGAAAGAAAGAAATAGTAGAATAGAAGAAAAATAAGAACTAAACACAATACACAGAGTCTCACATCGCAGCGGAATAAAGTATAATACAGACAAAATCTTTGTTTAAAAACTTGAACTAGTACTTACAATTATCAGAGTACAATGGCCATCCAATACATCTGGACAGCTATAACCGTCTGTCCTCATGTACAACACACAGCGGAATAATATATCATACGTCTGAACTCTCCAACTTGTCTCATGATGTCTGTATCATCTTACCCTGAACCCGTTCAACTCGGCCTGACCCAACTGGTTCTAACCCGAGCATTACAAACGCTACAGGTCAGTCTGGTGAACCAGCATGAGAAAAACCCACTAAATTATTGGTATCATCCATCTTGATTTTAAAGTAAAAAACCATTTTCGAAAGAAAAGGATAATCGTAAGACCAATCCGCACATAAAACACGGAAGGTTTTTACCATACGATAACCCAAACCATTTTTGAAATAAATATTTATTCTGATATTATAATAGTGTCTAAATACAAATAAATAACAATCTAGCGGAACGCTTCCATCTCACGCTCCACAAATACAGTTTACAATCAAAGCCACGGGCGCTTATTGGGGATTGGATTTACAATTATGTCAAGGTATGGGACCACCTGCCGATAGTGTATCTCTAGAGGGAATACACTGGGTTCAACAAGAACGTCTTGCAACCCGGCCCACACATGACCAACCACTCATTTCTCTTGAGTGTTTCAAATATATTGTCACCTACGGTTGCTAGCAACATAACCATTCCCGGGAGATACAGAAGTGAAAAGAAGTAATAAATATGAATATTCTCTAGATAGTGATAATATACCCTAATGGGGGCGACCCACATAGCCATGCTACCTTCCCAATTTTTGTCATTTTCCGGTTGTGAGGCTTGAGGTCTAAATTTACGTTTTCAGATCATCTGGTCATCATTCACTTTGAATGCCACATCGTCAAATCCGCCAGATATCACTAATTGACGTCCACAAAAATATTCTAGTGTTAAGCTAAGAGAAGTGCCCTTCTCCGCCATCAACCGAAATACGTTTGAGGAAATCAACGTACGTGGTCCTTTGGAAATACTATGTTTGACATTCGTCCATACAAGTTGTCCTGGGACTGGACAAACCGAAGGCACTCTCCTACTGCATCCTAGGAATCACCCTATCGATCAGTTGCGAGTAGCCCTTGCAATCCGTCGATTTCAACCACGATAGGATCACCATCAAAATTTCTCCGGGCGCGACTCCAGAGAATTCGATGAGTAGCCCTTTCGCTTATGAAGATCCACGGTCTTCACTGCTCCATCTTCAATCGGTATCTTCCACGTTTACGTATTAGTTGGTTTAGAATGGTTTTCGAATATATTCGATCCCGGTCTTTCTGTACCAACAAGAGTATAGGCCAGATTTGATAGTCGGTTATTTAACTATCAAATAAAAACAACCATTCATCCATAAAAGAAAATTGAATTCATTGATTTGATATTCATTATCATTTTAGCCTCTTTAGATTAATCATTTGTTAATTCAAAACTTCTCCATTTTTGAAATACTCATTTTTCTTCTTATATATATAAGAACATTCAAAATCCCCTTTCATTTCAAAATCCTCTTTAAGCATGTATTAATCATTTCGATCATGTCTCTAACCATCAGTAGTAAGGGAACAATTCCCTAAGTATCAACCCCGAAGGCCGAAACCAACATCAGATGGACACTTAGAAAAATCATTCAACTTACTAATCCCCAGTTAGCTACTAATTTCCTTAACTCTATTTTTGACTTCTAACGAATAAAAATTCCAATTATTCCTTATCACTTTTAAACAAGATATTTATCTCGAATTTATCATCATTCCAAATATTTTAATTAAAAATATGATTTACAAAACAATTATCGAATATTCTATTCTTTATAATGTTACGACCCGAAAAGTTCCGATCTTGGTTATCGATACTAATACGTTTCTTGTATCACATATCGACTAATCAACCATCAGAAATTCACAGATCGTCAATAGAAAGAAGTTAGAGGGTGAGAAATAAAGAGAAAGAAAGTTAGAATAGAAGAAAAAGAAGAACTTAATGCAATAGAATCATGGTATAACGAATCTCACAGCGGAACTGAATAAAATATATTATATAACAATACTTGAAATACAAAGCTGGTGTTTACACCTTACATATATTATCAGAGTACAACATATACAATACATCGGAAATAATTCTTTACAATTGTTGAAGTTTCCTTCCTCAAGCTCCTTCAAGTAAATATGTAAAGTCCTAAAACCACTTGATTGCCCGTACAAATTTGGGTACCCAAGAGTTTAGGGGAAACACAGAAAATAAACCCTAGGCCAGTCATAGGACTGGTGTGAGTAAACGATTTAAAAACAAGTTTATTTAACGTTCAAAAATCCTTTTGAAATAAATGATAATCGTAAGACCGATCCACACATAAACACGGATGGTTTTTATCTTACGATAACCCAAACCATTTTTGAAATCATATCTTTTTTGATATTATAATAATGTCTAATTACAAATAAATATCAATCTAGCGGAACGCTTGCATCTCACGCTCCACATATATAGTATACAAACAAAACCGCGGGCGCTTATTGGAGATTGGATTCTGACTATGACAAGGTATGGAACCACCTGCTGATAGTGTATCTCTAGAGGCGAATACATTAGGTTCAACAAGAATGTCTTGCAACCCGGCCACACATGACCAACCACTCATTTCGCTTGATTGTATCGAATGTATATCACCAACGGTTTGGCTCACACCACCGTTTCCCGAAAATGGACAGCATCGAAATAGATTAAAGAAGGAAATGGAATTTCTCTAGATAGGTGATTATACACCCTACTGGGAGCGACCCACATAGCCATGCTGCCTTCCTGATTTTTGTCATTTACCGGTTGTGAGGCTTGATGTTGGAATTTACTTTTAGAACATCTGGCTACATTTACTTTGAATGCCACATTGTCAGATCCGTCAAATCATTAATTGACGTCCACAAATATACTCTGGATGTAAAACAAGGGCCATTCTTTGCCATCAACTTGGTATATTTGTAAAAATCAACATACGTGGGTTTCAGGAAATACTCTGTCAGATATTCGTCCATGAAAGTCATCCAGGAACAGGATGAACCGAAGGCACTCTCCTACCACATCCATTATAGTAATCAACCCTGGGATCGATAGCGAGTAGTCCTTGCAATCCGAAGATTTCAATTACGATGGAATCACTACCGAAATATCTCTGGCAGCTAACCAGAGGAATTTCAACAAGTATTTCTCCCGCTTATGAAGATCTATGGTCTTCAATGCCTTAAATCTTATAATCATCCCTGCAAATTAGTTTACGTAGAGTCGGTTCGAAGTGATTTTGGGTCCACTTCCAATCCCAGACTCTTTGAACTAACACGTAAGGAATATTTATCTGATAGTCGGTGTTTTAACTATCAAATATAAATGGTGTGATCAAATAAAACTGTTTATTTAAATCTATTTCATACCATATATATCTAAATAACCTGTCAATTCAATTAAATTAACTTGTACAATCTCATTTCTAATTTTAGAATAGTAACCAATACAAGACGATTTAAATTTAAATAAAATGTGTCAATGTTTTCTTTAGATTAATTCAGATTCGGTTTGTTATTTCGTAGCATCACAGGTAGTTAACAACAAATCAATGATTAACATTAAATTTTAAACTAAATAATAGTTTGAAATAGATGATCTCAGGCACAATTTAATTATACAACTTATTTTAAACCCTTTGGACATAAATACATTTGTTTTATTAAATAATTATTTTGTTTTCAATAGACTATGTATAAGTATCGGAGATTCGAACTTGACGTCTACTTTGAAATCACGGCATATTCAACAACAAATTCGTCTAACAAGTGACCACTTATACATTCAACACAATCATGATCCTCAATCCTTATCAGATCATCCTCTATCTGTTCCTTTCAAATTTTATTGACTATAATAATAGTTCTTCCTTTTTATTTATTTTTTTATCAAAATATTTCTTTTATTCATTTATTTTTAGATAAATATTTATATAGTAAATATTAAATTTATATCTTAAAAAGAAAATCATTTATATTTAAGTTCTAACATTCCTTTTTTGCTTTAATTAATTTTATACTTTCTTTTTTCCTACATTTTTTTCTTTAATTTTTTTCTGTTACCCTTTTCTATCTTCTCTTTAGTTCGTTACAGCCCAGGCCCAACTTCCTTTCTTTTCTATATTACATATATATATTTTCTTTAAGCCCAGGTCCAAAGGCTAAGCCCACGAACCCTTCTCCCTTATTTCTCTTTTCTTGTGCCTGTACCAATTCTTTACTTTCACCGTCCCCTCTTATGTCTTTCCTTTCTCCTACAAGCTATCCTTCCCATGCCCAAACATGAACCCTTCCACCTCCATCATGACACTCCGACAGCATATCCACATCATTTTTCTAGGGCATAATCGGCCATGATTTTATCATTGCCTAGAACGTACTTAGCTGCATCGTGGTACTCATCCTTCACTTTAATACATTAAGAACTTGTTGAAGAAAACTGAAGACACCGCCACTTTCCAAGTATTACGCATTTGGTCTTGCAAGAGAACCTGGAAGCCCTCCAAAACCTCGCGTCAGTCACGGTAAAAGCAACAAAGGTGGTGTCTACTACTTCATGTAGTAGAGTAGTTAAGCATATAGCTGACTTAAGGTCGGGAATATTAGAGCATGAAAACATAGAATCCTCTAGTTTCAGTTAGCTTCTGCAAGTCATGTTCCCCTTCACGATCTCATTGCTACTGTTATATATATATATATATATATATATATATATGTGTGTGTGTGTGTGTGTGTATGTATGTATGTATATAATGAATATTAATTATCTCCAGGGATGTTAAACCCTCCATACATGACCTCAACTATGAAAAAATGCCAATGTTTAAGCGTATATGGTAATTTGCTCCTAGATAACCAAAAGCACATATATGCATCAGCCATATATAACAAGTAAAGGAGGTGTGTATTTACTTAATAGTATATATTACTTTGTTTTGTTTGTTTACTTCTTTTATCCAATCCAATCATACTTTCTACCTAACTGTCCACTAGTATAGACACTAAGATCATTGCTAAATGGAATAGTTTTATCAGTTGTTGGTCCTTATATTCATGTATATGTTTATTTCCTTTTATGTTCACAAGGCATCATGCAACAGTTCTTATATGTTCTTATATATAATATAAGTTCTTACATATTGTAAACTATAAGGGATCCTGAGTTCGAAAAGGATAATATATATTAGTATATGACTGTAAACAAAACAAGGCTTGTTTAACTAAAATACTAATGTGAATCATTATAGAAATTCTCCAGACAAATAAAAATACATAACGTATCAGCCATACAATAATGCATCGTCAGATGCAGCTCTTCCAACCACACGCAATAGCAGCTAACAAATTGTAGAAACCAAAGGATAATAGACGGTCCTATCCAACAATTTTTAGCTGAAGGTGATACTAACATGGAAAACAATCCATATGCAATCCACCATTTGTTGTACGTTACCTGCTCATTACCAAAACAATGATCACCTCTTCCCGATCGTTACTTTGTCTTCTCCCCATTCTTTCTCTCATTTTCTTCTTCTATAACCTACGGTTATCCTTTCCCATGTTCACAGCTTCAACCGTGCACATGCCTAATGAACTCCGTCACTCTCATACCCTTCTGATCATTGGCGCACATCTGGTTTCCTCGCCTGAACTCAGTTCCACCACCGGAACTTCCATCACCCCAAAATATCCCAATTCGACATTTCCACCGAAGTTTAAAAACCAATCATCTCACCAATACAACTCGCTCCACCATCCTGCTCTATGGATCACCATCGAAATCTGACTCGAGTTGCCCGATGATCCCGCCTTTCATTTCCCCCTGGTGCGCAACTCTATACCCCAACGTCGACAATGCAGTTTTTCGTTATTCCGAGCCCACCCAAACCGTATATAAAACCCTCTTTTGACCGATTTTCTTGCAAATGTCCCAATCGAAAATTTTAGTTATATTTTTAAATCATACTTAATTCAATTTTGAACAACTTCCATATTTATATTCAGTCCTAATTTGTACTAGAACTTTGGTTATGGATTTCTAAATTTCTGGGAATGGATATGCTGTCAAACACCAGACATATAATTTCAACTCTGCTTTCATTGATTTCTTACGTATATCCATCGTATACGTGTAAGATGTTTTACACTTAGTAGAAGTTAAGAAACTCTATTTCTGAATATTATATCTAACTCTAGAATAGATATTTAAGAAAGAACTATCAGAGTTTTCTTATTAGTATAATTATGCTTTCTGTCTTTTGTATTCTTCTTGCTCAGGTGTTTTAGAAATGATTTCATTGATAAATCCTTCAACTAACTTGAATCATTTTACTCAATACAAAGGGTACATATCAGCACGAATAATACCATTTAAATCCTACTAGAATTGATAACAAAACAGTAGCGGGATGTAGGCTTTTTTATCATTTTTTTATACTGTGCTTACTAGCTTTGCCAGCATTTTAGATGAAAACATGATTATGTATTAAATCAAATAAGGTAGGCACACATAAACATACCACTGGATATGAAAATTAAATGGTAAAGAATTGTTTACTCACAAATATTTAGCCCACTGTCTTGGCTACCTTCTCATTCTCCCCTCTCTGTTTCGCTCTGCTATTTAAGTTACTAACATTTCCAGTTTCCCTCTCTGGCTCTCAGATATTTTTATCTCAGGTTCCTTTTTGTTTTCACTTCTTTTTTAATTGAACTGGTGTTTATATTTTTGTGGTTTAGCATTGTATTTATAGGTGAAAAATGTTTAGGCTTTAAGGTAGGTCTCAATGTGTGGAGGTGCACCAGCAATACTAGGTGACAGTGATATGTTTGTACCGATCCATATCTTCATATGTGATCTAACTCATATACTGCATATACTACATACATAGGTTTTTAACAGCTATGAGGTGATGTTCCGATGTGAAATTTCCCTTAAATGTTTTCAAACTTGCCTCAAAGTGAAGCAGTCCTCCATGTGCTCGCTGCTTACTATGAATATGTATATGTACTTTATGCATTTTCTAAACAAACTTGGCAGCCAAACAAACGACTAATTAAATGGATTTGATTTGTTGATTTTTTCATATGGAGAGATTTGCCTAAACCTATAGGTATATGCAGGCCTATGCTTTTCATGCAAACTATTTTTCTTGCATTCCCTTTCCAACTTCAAACTTTGCTCTTAAGCAAAGTTAATGTCCCATGTTTTTTTTATAAACCACAGAAAAGTGGTTGTACATGAAAATCGTTTGAACACTTGCAGGTTTATAATTTCCTTTGTCAAATGCTATGTTTAATCTATACTAGTCCTATGATTTGCTAGCCTACAATGATCAATATATGCTATGTATAGATTAAATGACTATTTGATTTATGTCTTGCAGCTTTATTTCTTCTAGTCACATTTTCATTACTTTCAACTTGCATATCATCCATTTGATTTACTTACATGCTATATTTTGTCTATATACATGTCAACATTGTCATGTACATAATTTAAATTCTCATATATGACTTATGTACATATATTATTTATTTTCATATTTTTATACACAAAAGAAGGTTGACTTAAATATTGATTTTTACACAATATTACTATTTGCTTTAATTAATATGCAATAGCTTTTTGAATTCTAAGTTCCTTGCTTATGTTAACTTGTATATATATTTTTAATTCAAATCATCATGTTAGAATTCACTTGCCTCTTTTCTATTTTGACTTGCTATCTTGTAAAATAATGAAATTTTAAAATATCATTACCATAAGAAAAATTAGCAATAAAATTTTATTTGATTTGTTACTCAAATTCTATAATACAAGTGTTTACTTACAAGAGTTGGATTTTTCTTGTTTATAAAATAAATCCCGCGTTTTACTTGTTCGTATACCTATACGCTGATGAATACAATAAATTTGAATTATTACACATCGACACTTATAAAAAAAAATCTTGTATTTGTATAATATTTAAATCCATTTAAATTCAATTAACATTATAATTTATAGATTTAGATTATAAAATAAACCCAAAAACTGGGTCGTTACAATCTACCCCCCTTAAAAGAATTTTGTCTCCAAAATTAAAGAGTAACGAGGAGATTCTTGCTATATTCAAAATTATAGACTTATATCAAAACATACATGGGTCATCCCCTATTAATTTCAGTAACAGGGTTTCCAAACATACTAGTTATCTACCAAACATTTCGGGAATCAAGACACAATAATTAGCAATCAATCATAGTTACACTCACAACTTACGAATATCTGTTATTACCATTGGAAAACATCTCCATTCCATATCCACGCTTTACTGTTCTTCAAAATTTATCAGATCCTAACTGTAAACCGGTAAGAAAATAACCCTCTAAGTACAACCCCGAAGACCAAAATCAACGTCAGATCAACACTCGGAAAATCATTTATCTCAACCAACCCCAGTTAGGTTTAAATTCCTCGACTCCATATCTTGATTCTTAACAACCCCAATTACATCTGATTATAGTTGGAAATTAATTCCAAAACTCATTGGTTTGAGTCAAATCTGTTCAACTATACTTATTTGCTTCAAATTCTCCTTTCAAACTCCAATCCAATTTAATTTTATTCACTTAACCTCAGTCAACACTAGTCTAGTCAGTTCACCTTTACTACCTTAATCCGTTATGCTTGTCTTATTTAAATTGTCAAATTCCTGAATCTAAATCCCCAGTTTTATATCAAATCAATTAGAATATTGTTTGAAATCACCTTTATTATTTTCAAAACCTTTGAATTTCCAAAGAAAATTTATTTTACTCAAATAACCTTCATCAAAAATCTTTCTAACTTCCGGGATTTACAATTCAAGTTCCAGTTTCAATTTAGTTTTGGGGTCATCCCAACAATTTCAATTTAGTTTTATATAACCATCTTAATATTAGTACCAGATTATAATAGCAACCATCACATCCATTTATAATATTTTCAAAAAATTATTCATTTATATCAGAATATAATTTTTGGTAAAATTATTTCATCTATTCATCTTTTAAAACAATAATGTGTCAAATTATTCTGTTTAAGAGTTTAGAAACACCTATTGATACAGTTTTAAATCCCGTATCGATCATAATCCATAAACCACTCGACAAACCAATCAAAACAATTTTTTATATTAATTTACAAATACGCACTCATATATATATACACTCAAACTCAATCTAGGGTATTATTAACCCCATTTCTATCGAGCTACGCCACAGAGCCAAGGTTATATTCTAAACCATTTCTCTTATACCAACTGTAACGACTCGAAAAGTTCCGATCTTGATTATCGATACTAATACGTTTCTTGTATCACATATCGACTAATCAACCATCAGAAATTCACAGATCGTCAATTGAAAGAAGTTAGAGGGTGAGAAATAGAGAGAAAGAAAGTTAGAATAGAAGAAAAAGAAGAACTGAACACAATAGAATCAGGGTATAACGAATCTCATAGCAGAACTGAATAAAATATATTATATAACAATACTTGAAATACAAAGCTGGTGTTTACACTTACATATATTATCAGAGTACAACATATACAATATAGAGGAAACAACTCCTTACAATTGTTGAAGCTTCCTTCTCCAAGCTCCTTTAAATAAATCTGTAAAGTCCTAAAACCACTTGATTGCCCATACAAATTTGGGCACCCAAGAATTTAGGGATAACACAGAAAATAAACTCTGGGTCAGTCATGGGACTGGTGTGAGTAAACAATTTAAAAACAGGTTTATTTAATGTTCAAAAATTCTTTTGAAATAAATGATAATCGTAAGACCGATCAACACATAAACACGGATGGTTTTTATCTTATGATAACCCAAACCATTTTTGAAATCATATCTTTTTGTGATATTACAATAATGTCTAATTACAAATAAATATCAATCTAGCGGAACGCTTGCATCTCACGCTCCACATATATAGTATACAAACAAAACCGCGGGCACTTGTTGGAGATTGGATTCTGACTATGACAAGGTATGGAACCACCTGCTGATAGTGTATCTCTAGAGGCGAATACATTGGGTTCAACAAGAACATCTTGCAACCCGGCCACACATGACCGACCACTCATTTCGCTTGAGTGTATCGAATGTACATCACCAACGGTTGGGCTCAAACCACCGTTTCCCGAAAAGGGAAGCATCGAAATAGATTAAAGAAGGAAATGGAATTTCTCTAGATAGGTGATTATACACCCTAATGGGAGCGACCCACATAGTCAAGCTGCCTGCCCAATTTTTGTCATTTCCTGGTTGTGAGGCTTGAGGTTGGAATTTACCTTTAGAACATCTGGCTACATTTACTTTGAATGCCACATTGTCAGATCCATCAAATCACTAATTGATGTCCACAAATGTACTCTGGATGTAAAAGAAGGGCCATTCTTTGCCATCAACTTGGTATATTTGTAAAAATCAACGTACGTGGGTTTCAGGAAATACTCTGTCAGATATTCGTCCATATAAGTCATTCAGGAACAGGATAAACCGAAGGCACTCTTCTACGACATCCATTACAGGAATCACCCCTTGGATCGGTAGCGAGTAGTCCTTGCAATCCGAAGATTTCAATTACGATGGAATCACTACCGAAATATCTCTGGCAACTAACCAGAGGAATTTTGACAAGTATTTCTCTCGCTTATGAAGATCTATGGTCTTCAATGCCTTAAATCGTATAATCATCCCTGCAAATTAGTTTACGTAGAGTCGGTTCGAAGTGGTTTTGGGTCCCGTTCCAATCCCGGTCTCTTTGAACTAACACGTAAGGAATATTTATCTGATAGTCGGTGTTTTAACTATTAAATATAAACGGTGTGATCAAATAAAACTTTTTATTTAAATCTATTTCATGTCATATATATATCTTCTTAACTTATCAATTCAATTAAATTAACTTGTACAATCTCAATTCTAATTTTAGAACAGTAACCAATACAAGACGATTTAAATTTAAATAAAACTTGTCAATGTTTTGTTTAAATTAATTCAGATTCGGTTTGTTATTTCGTAGCATTACAGGTATTTAACAACAAATCAATGATTAACATTAAATTTCAAACTAAATAATAGTTTGAAATAGGTGATCTCGGGAACAACTTAATTATACAACATATTTTAAACCCTTTAGACATAGATACATTGATTTTATTAAATAATTATTTCGTTTTCAATAGACTATGTATAAGAATTGGAGATTCGAACTTGACGTCTACTTTGAAATCATGGCTAATTCAACAACGAACTCATCTAGCAAGTGACCCACTTATACATTCAACTCAATCATGATCCTCAAATCTTATCGGATCATCCACTATTTGTTCCTTTCAAATTTTATCGACCATAATAATAGTTCTTCCTTTTTATTTATTTTTTTATCGAAATATTTCTTTTAATCATTTATTTTTAGATAAATATTTATATAGTAAATATTAAATTTATATCTTAAAAAGAAAATCATTTATATTTAAGTTATAACATTTGTTTTATGCTTTAATTAATTTTATACTTTCTTTTTCCCTGCATTCTTTTCTTTAATTTCTTTCTGTTACCCTTTTCTATCTTCTCTTTAGTTTGTTACAGCCCAGGCCTGTAACGTCCTAGCGGATTTCGGCCCCGAAAATCGACATAAATACCTTTCCCATACCTCATGCCGACCTTTCAAACACCGAAAACACCGGAACGTTATTAGAAAGAATTTAGAGGGTGAGATAAGAAAGAAAGAAATATAAGAATAGAAGAACCAACATAACACAGAGTCAGAGTCTCAAATCGCAGCAGAACAAAATATAGTACAGAAAAAAACTTTATTGAGAGCTTTCAAAATACTTACAATATCAGAGTACATCACACAACAGGACAGTTATAATAACCTGCTCCCATATACAACACACAGCGGAATAGTAGCTATATAATATCATACGTCTGGACTCTTCCAGCTCGTCTCTTCACAGCATTCGATAACCTGAACCTGTACACCCCGGGCTAACCCGAGCGTTTACAAAACACCGGGTCAGTCTGGTGAACCAGAGTGAGAAAAAACACACCAAGTTTAAGGGTATCACAACCTGATTTTTAAAGTTTAAATCTTTTCGAAAGAAAAAGATAATCATAAGACCAAATCCACACATAAACACGGACGGTTTTTACCTTACGATAACCCAAAATACTTTTGAAATCAATATCTTTTCTGATATTATAATAATGTCTAAATACAAGTAAATAACAATCTAGTGGAACGCTTGCATCTCACGCTCCACATATATAGTATACAATCAAAACCGTGGGCGCTTATTGGAGATTGGATTCCGACCTTGACAAGGTATGGGACCACCTGCCGATAGTGTATCTCTAGAGGCGAATACACTGGGTTCAACAAGAACGTCTTGCAACCCGACCCTCACATGACCGACCACTCATTTCGCTTGAGTGTATCGAATGTATATCACCAACGGTTGGGCTCAAACCACCGTTTCCCGTAAAAGGACAGCATCGATAGATTAAAGAAGCAAATGGAATTTCTCTAGATAGGTGATTATACACCCTAATGGGAGCGACCCACATAGCCATGTTGCCTGCCCAATTTTTTTCATTTCCCGGTTGATGAAGCTTGAGGTTTGAATTTCCTCTACACATCTGGCCACCATTCACTTTGAATGCCACATCGTCAGATCCGTCAAATCAATAATTGACGTCCTACAAAAATATTCTGCAGCTGACAGAGGTACGTTTGTAGAAATCAATGTACATGACCATTTGGAAATACTCCGTCAGACACTCATCCATTCAAGTCATCCAGGAACAGGATGAACCGAAGGCACCCTCCTACTGCATCCGATATAGGAATTGTTGGATCTAGATTAACCCTAGAGGGGGGGTGAATAGGGTTTATCACAGTTTTTAACTGAACTAAAATTCTAACGAGATATTAAAATAATAAATAGGTCACTGATTATAGCAGAAACAGAAATGCAGAAAATAAATCACACACAGATATACCCAGCTTCGGCAAAACCCTGCCTACTGCTGCATTTCTAAGGTTTCTACTAGGTGATAGAATGGATCCCGCATACAAGACCATGTACACTCGCAAACCCTGCTCCTATTCTAACCCTATGCTCAAAACCGTAGACTGATCGATATCCCCTCGATCAGATTTCCCCGAATTACAACCCTGTAGTCCGTAACCCAGATTTTACAGACTCTGAAACTGACAGTCAATACACTGACTGAATCCCCCTAGATTTTACAGACCTAGAACTGTTCAGAACTGATTTTACAACATGATTAAAAAAAACAACAAAATAAAATAAAAAAACATGAAAACCCTAGTAAATAAAAAAGGTGAAGGAGTTAAAACATTAAAGGGTCATCCCCTTTTCTTTTGACAATGCGCCGGCCACATTTCAAAGTGGTGCACCCATATTTCATTTGTCCCGTCCTCTTCTCTTTTGCTCTGGAAATTAAAAATGGCCGCCTCCTGAAAAACTAGGGTTTTCAAACCCTCTTCAAATCGATGCTTTGATTGATGAAACTGAAATCACTGATGCTCGTGTCTCTGCGGCTCTCTGGTTCTTCGATTGATTGCTGAAATCTGGTTCCTTGATGATCGGTTATGATTCTGGAATTTGATCGAACCCCTTGAACGTATGTGAGTTTTCTGATTTTGCTTCTTTGATTGAAATTGTGGGTTGTGGTTTTTTTTTTCGATGTGGCTAGCCGATGATGTAAAGGGTGTAAATATAGGGTAAAAACAAAAACCCTTAACCTCTGATTTCGTTGTGAAATATACTGCAGTCACAATTCATCACAATTTCAAATTCTGATATATTTTGATGAATTATAAATACTGAACAATTTGGATATTGATTTCAATTTGTGAATGAATAAAAAATAAATAATTTTAAAATTGAAAATCAAATACAAGAGGAATATGCTGATCTACACACGACAAGAGGGAAAAAAAATGTGTACAAGACAAAAAGAGTGTGTGGATTTATACATGGTGAAGATTTGAATCTAAGTGCAGATGGGTGAGACAAATATAAGGCGCTTTTGATACCACTTGGTGTCTCTATTTACGAGGAATGGTAACAAGACATTTGAGACAAACAAGTATACCACAGACAAAAGAATCTTAAATACACAGCCCAGTCAGATCAAACAAATTAATTTCATGTATCAGAGCATGGTATGTATTTGGTTCCAAAACAAGCAGTCACCAAAACATATTTTCCAGAACTATAACTGAGCAGCACAGAAATCATTTTCAAAGCAGACTAGTCAAGGAGATGTTCCAAAGATATTTCAAACAGTCAAAGAATTGTTCATGATTCAGGATTAAATATAGTTTATTTTAAATCATTTGAACAAATTGTGAAGATATCTGGATTCAATGAATCAATCACACGGTTTATAAACTTTAGATTCAGAATATGTGTGTGATTCAATAAATCAATAAATTCAAATGATTTTAAACAAACTAGTATTCAAGTCAAATATTCATGAAATACCAATGACATTCAAATCCCAATTCTCAAAGAATTTACACAAATATTTCTGACAAACAGAAGAGTTATTTCAGATCATTTACATCAGAAATGAGAGATATTCATGATCTACACAATTTAAACAATAATTTATTTGAAATCAATTGAATCGATGTCAAGGTGTGAGATATAATGAATCAGTCACACAATATTGATAATTTTAATTTTAAGAGGTGTGTGAAATTCAAAATATCAAGAATTTCAGATGATTTCAAACAAACCAATTTCAACCATAATAATCATGAATATAAGATGGATTTCAAGATGTATCACTGATTTAACCCAAATATTTTTCAAGTCAGAAATAATCAAGCCAATCCGAAAAACAATGAAATTATCACAACTGATAAATAATAGAGTGCTGTAATGAGTATAATATTTTCAGCTTTTCTAAAATGAATTAGTATAAACTCAGAACAGCAAAGGTGTGTGAAATTCCATCAATTTTCAGATCTTCAAAAATTTAGAATTCAAATTAATTAACAGTGTTCAAGATATGACATGAATACAACAACACCGTTATGAATTCAGAAAACAGAAAATAAACCTCAAAACAATTGCATATATCTACAAGATTAAATTCAAAGTCTAACACATCAGGATTCTATTCAACTAAATTGAATTTTCAGAAAATATGAGTTCTACAATTGGAAGTTCAAGAAAGCATAAGAATAAACTACAATGATGTGACAGTGATAAATCAAAAGCAGAGGAAAAGAAAGGAAATAAACAGAATGGGCAGAAGGAGAAATAAACAAAGGAAATAAAAACAGAAAATATTTACAAGGGTGAGTTTAGAGATTATACCTGAAATCAATGTAAGAAAATGAATCTCTAACCCAACTGATCTTGGCTAAAGGAACTGTAAATGATGAGAAGTATAAACCAACTTGATTTCAAATTTCTTTTCAGCACAGTAGTTCCTCAGCCATCTTCGGTACCTAACAGTTTAAAGGATCGAGTGGTCTAACAAAATTTGTAAAACCACTCACAGTTTTGTTCACAGCTTTAGGTACCCAAACCTGTTTGTATAACAATCCGTTAGAATTAACTAGAGTGCCCTTTGGAACCCAAATTCGTTTAGTTTTTCCAAAAATCATTTTATTTCTTTTTAGGGTCCACAACTGTTCAACTGGATTGTTATCAAACCAATTCTTGTCATGTTTGTGATCAAAAAGCCTTTTGGAATTTTCAAAATTCAAATTTTCAGAATGAACCATCTTGAAGCAGTTTGCAGGATTTTTAAAATCACTTGAATTACGTTTTTCAAAAACATTATTTTTTTCAAAGCCAAGACCAGATTTATTTCCAGTAGAAACTTGGTTTTGTAACAGCATGTTCAACGATCTTTCCCCATTAGAAAATTTATCCAAAGTTGATTCTAATCGTTGAATTTTGAATTTCAGATCGCTATTTTCTTTTAATAATTTAGAGCAATTATTTATAGCAATCTTCTGTTCAGCATCGGGCTGTTTCAAAACCAAATTCTCATTTTCGAGCAATTTAATTTTGGCTTGAGACTCGGCAATCTCAGATTCAAAAAGTTTTTGTTTTTCAAACTCAAATTTCTTGGATTTTTCTATCTCGTTTTCCAGTTCTTTCAAAATCAAATCGGATTTCAACAAACTCTCCTTTTCAGCAATTTCAAATTTGGAATATATATCTGTCTTAAAAAATTCAAATTCCTTTTGTAAACAACTATTCAAACTTGATAACTCAATCTTGTTCTCTTTTAAGATCAGAATTTCTTTTTCAAACTTTTGAATATTTTTATTGAGATGAACAAGATTGGTTTTCAATTTCAAACAATTTTTACAATCTGAATTTGAAGAATTTTTAAAAAGTTCAAGTTGTTATTCCAAATCATCCATTTTGCTGGTCAACTCAGAATTCCTGGATTTCAGAGATTTGTTTTAGATTTGAGTTTATCAACAGTTTTAGTCAAATCAACGCACATATAAACTAAATCTTCGTATGTGAAATTTTCAGTTTCAGCGTCTGTTGATTCTCCATTATCTGATCCATCTGAATTTTCATCTGTAAGACCTGTTAAGCATAAATTTGAGTCTGAGTTGTCATCCTGGGGTTTTGAGCTGTTGTCAGGTTTTCCATACAGCTTGTTGAGAGTTCTCCAGACTTCCTGTGCAGATAAACAATGACATATAAGGTTAAATTGTTCATTACTAAGATAATCAAATATAATTTTCATAGTACGAGTATTGAAAGAAATATCAACACTATCAAACCCATTTATAACAACATCCCAACATTTAATATTAACAGATTTTAAATAGAATTTCATTTCTGATTTCCACTTTAAAAAATCCGTACCATTAAAAACAGATGGAGTATGACTGGACTTACTCTCAGAAGACTGACAGCTAGGGATTACCATTTCTCTAGAGTTAAAAAAATACCTGCTCTGATACCACTTGTTGGATCTAGATTAACCCTAGAGGGGGGTGAATAGGGTTTATCACAGTTTTTAACTGAATTAAAATTCTAACGAGATATTAAAATAATAAATAGGTCACAGATTATAGCAGAAACAGAAATGCAGAAAATAAATCACACACAGATATACCCAGCTTCGGCAAAACCCTGCCTACTGCTGCATTTCTAAGGTTTCTACTAGGTGATAGAATGGATCCCGCATACAAGACCATGTACACTCGCAAACCCTGCTCCTATTCTAACCCTATGCTCAAAACCGTAGACTGATCGATATCCCCTCGATCAGATTTCCCCGAATTACAACCCTGTAGTCCGTAACCCAGATTTTACAGACTCTGAAACTGACAGTCAATACACTGACTGAATCCCCCTAGATTTTACAGACCTAGAACTGTTCAGAACTGATTTTACAACACGATTAAAAAAAACAACAAAATAAAATAAAAAAACATGAAAACCCTAGTAAATAAAAAAGGTGAAGGAGTTAAAACATTAAAGGGTCATCCCCTTTTCTTTTGACAATGCGCCGGCCACATTTCAAAGTGGTGCACCCATATTTCATTTGTCCCGTCCTCTTCTCTTTTGCTCTGGAAATTAAAAATGGCCGCCTCCTGAAAAACTAGGGTTTTCAAACCCTCTTCAAATCGATGCTTTGATTGATGAAACTGAAATCACTGATGCTCGTGTCTCTGCGGCTCTCTGGTTCTTCGATTGATTGCTGAAATCTGGTTCCTTGATGATCGGTTATGATTCTGGAATTTGATCGAACCCCTTGAACGTATGTGAGTTTTCTGATTTTGCTTCTTTGATTGAAATTGTGGGTTGTGGTTTTTTTTTTTTCGATGTGGCTAGCCGATGATGTAAAGGGTGTAAATATAGGGTAAAAACAAAAACCCTTAACCTCTGATTTCGTATTGTATGACTCGGCCAGATAATTTTGTGGTTTCCCTTTTGAAAAACTCGGCTTTGATTGAAAGAGAAATTTGCGTGATTTTGCTCCCTGATTTTAATCATCTCGGCAGAGAAAAAAATGAAATTTGAATTTGTTGTTTTGGCCTTAATAGCTTTCCTGTTTTACTTGTGATGATCTTTCCTGAAATGTTTGTGGCCCCTTGAACAATTCTCTTTAGTGGCTCGATCTGATTTAGTATGGTTTCCTCTTTTGACTGTCCCAGTTTAGAAATGGATTTCTTGTGTGTACAAATGACTTGATGAATTTGGATATTGTTCCCTT
Source organism: Allium sativum (assembly GCA_030737875.1). Taxonomy (NCBI): domain Eukaryota; kingdom Viridiplantae; phylum Streptophyta; class Magnoliopsida; order Asparagales; family Amaryllidaceae; genus Allium; species Allium sativum. The sequence goes on along the minus strand of CM060916.1, from coordinate 484,907,899 downwards.
GATTGAATTTTGGAATTTGCCGAGATTAAAACCTTTCCCAAAATTTATTCTCTTCGGCTTAAAGCATGCAAGACTTGATTGAATTCATGCCGATTTTAAGTCCTGAAATTCTGGAAAGACATCTTGCAAAATATTGTGAATACTGAACCTTTGGAATCCATTAAAAACTTGCCAAACAGGAATATTGGAACACCTGATTTGACTTTGCTTGATTTTGAAATGGCTTTCCTGTTTCTGCCATGTGGTGTATTACTGGAAAGAGTCTTTGCCATAAAAAGTCAAACTTTCTATTTTCACATACTTGTCTTTGCATCCTGAAATCATCCCCTTTATATCTGTGCCATGCCGAACCATTTGTTTGCATACTTGTGCATTCATGAACCTGCTTATGTTCTGGAATCATTTTGACACTGCAACCATTGCATGTTGATAATGTTGCATCTATGTAATTGCTGTTATCACATGAAACATGCATTCTCCATGCTGATATTTGCATTTAGGCTGCCATGATGTTTCACCCTCCTTGCTTCATGAACAAGAATCTGATTATAGCTGAACCATTTCATTTGCTGTGTACACTTGAACCTTCACCATTGTTCACTTGTATTTTGCTTGAGTTTGCACCTCTTGCTCGAACCATGCTCACTGTTTCGCTTTGCCATGTTTCATGCTGCACTTGAAAATTTCCTTGATGCTTTAAACTTGAGAATGCAGTGTCCATTAGTTGCATTCAAATAAACCTGATTCCCTTTATGCGCCATTGCACTGTTGTGTTGACTTGTACACCATTTACTTTACCTGTATGTTCCATGAGTACATACATGCTGTTTCCCCTGACCTGTATTGCATCATTGTGGCAAGTGTACTTGGTTGTTTTGACACTTCACCATGCTTCATGTTTGGCACCTGATAAGCTGTCTTGGCTGTGTGGACTGAAATGTTGTGAACTCTTGCTCAATCACCATGACATGAGCTTGATCACTGTCATTTGCTGTATGACCATGCACCACGTGCTGTTATGTTATCTTTGCTCCATGCTTCGCTCTTTTGCTTTACTGCTATGAACATGATCATGTATTGCTTTGTGTCGCATATGCATGCATACCCATGATCACTTGAGCCACGATGTTCCACTTAGCATTTGTATGGCTTGGCATTGTGCTAGACCCTTGGAGCTGTGTTTCATGCAGTATTTACACTTTGCACTGAGTCGAGCAGGTCTTTGTGGCTACTCCTCAGTCGCAACACTGATTGGCGAGGCAGTGCACACGTGTATATTCATGCACGTGTGTACATGCAGCCATCAGACGAGTTTTCTTGTCCCTGCACTGAAATATTTTATATATACACTGACTGCCTTGTGGTATTTACAGTGTATCACTGTGAATATCACAAGCTGTCTAGACACAGATTAATGATTTTACAAATCAGATCAAGTCAGAAAAATGATGAGAAACACACCAGAAAACTGAGGCAAATAATTTTTTTTTTAATTAAAAAATATATTCGCATGTGTTCAGTATTATTTCTATTGCAGTGTACTGTGTGTGTGTTCATGTATATGACAGGTATGAAGACTGGACTGACTGAAGGATGCTGTGAAGACTGAAGCTTGAAGACAGAAGACAAGATGACAGAAGGCAGTAAAAGTGTATAAGTGTCTGTATATGGAAAAATTTGTAAATGAGTCTGTGGATGTACTGTAATGAATTATATATCAGTGATGTAGTGAATATCAGTGAACATAAGAGAAATGTAAAAACAGTGGAGTTTATAAATTTGTACTGTTTTGATAGTGAAATAAAATATTATATTTAAATAAAATACTGTGTGAATATTTAAATTTCTGTACAGTCGTATTTTATTTAAATATAAATATTATATTCCAGTCTATGATGTATAATAACTGTACAATATCAAACACATTAAAATACTATTTATTTGGTTGTTATCATCAAACAAAAATCATATAATTGTGTATACAACACCGTTATATACAATAGGAATCACCCCATGGATCAGTAGCGAGAAGTCCTTGCCACCTGTGGATTCCAACCACGACAGAACCACAGTTTATCTCTGGGAGCTAACCAGAGATTTATTAGTAATCCTTCCGCTTATGAAGATCCACGGTCTTCCATGCTCCATCTCAACCGTCTTCTGATATCTTCACGTATTTGTTGGTCGGAATGGTTTTCGAATATAAATTCGATCCCGGTCTTTCCGTACCAACAATCGTATTGGACAGATTTGATAGTCGGTGATTTAACTATCAAAATAATCAGTGTTTCAATCATGACAATACAAGTTCACTGGTTCAGTATTCAGCACCACTTGGCCCTTTTAATTTAAACGAACGTAATTTAAAACTCTTATATATTTCGATCTTATAAATATAGTGTCGCTTCTTATTTATCATAAGATTTCTCTTTAAACCAATTCATTTCAAATCTATTCCAAATACATTAGGGTTTATTATATATATAGATATATTCCCAATCTTGTTTTTAACGCATTCAAGTAAACCATTGTTATTCACAACAATATCTAATCTTTATTCTTAGAATAAACTCAATCCAAGGACTTACCCTTTCTATTTCCCTTTTTTTTTGAATCCTCGTTATAAATATTCTTCAGATTTTCACCAAAAATGTTACGTTATTATTTCTCCATTGAAATAATAATTTATACTAACCTCCTTACCATTACAACAAATATCCTCCGCAGATAATCCTGAAGTCGTTCAAGTTGGGGTATTTTAATTACCTCTCAGACCTTGATCAACAAAGTTCATATCTTAAGATAGATACGAGCTGTAATCCAAAAACCAACATTTCATTTCAAACTCAAATCAAATTCCATTTAACTATTTTATTTAAGCACACTAATTAAATAATCAATTCTAATTTAAAAACGGTCGATTTAGTCAACCCAAACTCGGTTATCCCATTAATCGATTCCAATTGGTTTTCCCTTTTAAATTAACCAATAATATAATTCATTTAAATAAATTCCATTTTGTAATTCGAAGTCTTAAATAAATAAAATATTTATTTACTTCCCTTTAATAACCTTTATTCAAAATAATACATTTCAAAATCTATCTCCAGTTATAAAATAAATTTTTATAGCTTCAGTTCTATCAATCCACCTAACGGTAAATCAATAAAAACAAAACAAATTTACTTTTAGGCCATTCACAGCCGATTACTCAACCAATATAGCCCATTGGTTAAAACACAACACAGGTTGACTTTTCAGTCAATGGTCACTACTAAAAACAATTATCCAATCATGACGGTTCATATATGATAATATGAAAATAAATAATATATTTGAGGAATCCGGTTGGATCCCTCCAACCTGTTCTTTCCTGTATACAAATGGTTATCCCCAACAGATTATTTAGTTCAAACAGATCAACAATTCAAACCATTAAACACGTTTATTTCATAACCGTGACCAACAAGGTAAGTTACCTTTATTGGAATCAATCGTTAGAATAACGATTTGGGGTGTCACTGAAATTAAACGATGATTTAATTTTATCAGTTAAAACAACAAGCAAACAGTCAACCATTGGCAAGCAGAGCACACAAAATAAAACCCCAATTTATATAAAAAATAAATGGGTAAAACTGAGTGAGTTTAACTCACCTTGGGTTAAATTCTGCGATCTAAACGAGTAGGTTTGACGATATTAGCAGCTTCCATTTGCTAACCCAATTAGCTTCATCCCGTGGCATCCGTCAATATGGTTCCGACGTCTTCTGTTCTTGTCGAATTCTGTCAATATATGGACACGCTATACAGACTTAAGTTACGATTTATTTATTTAATTTAATAACTTAATTAAATATATTTTATATAATTTTAACTATGTTTTAGACTGAGTAAAACCCTTAATTAGGCTTCATATAAAACAATTAGGCATTTAATTAGTTACTCCTACACATACTGTTACAAGCATGGGCACGTTGTATAATGGTTAACTTTGCCTTCTCCGCGGTTATAATACCTTTACAGTATATATATATATATATAGATTATTAGTATAAATCTAAAACTTGCGTCATAATTACTCTAAAAACGAATGGGAACAAGTGAATTAATACCCAGCATAATACTGTTTTTCTTTCCTAGGCATGTTAAACAGGCACAATACCAAACGTTTTAATATTTCTATATCACAAATCAAACTAAAATTAACCTAGTTTAATTTATATTTTAAGGGTCTTACCCAAATTAGCCAAGCCCAATAATCCAACCGGTTTCTGCAGAATTTGCTTCCTCCTTCTTCTTGCTTACACACTTCAAAGTACTCACACCCCATCCTACGCGAGCTTCCTTTTCTTGTTGTCCTCCCACCTGCTGCGAGTATAAACTCCCCATGAACCCTAATAGACGACGTGTTCTCCACTATTCATCTCATAAAACCAACCCAGTAAAAATTTATCCTAAGCATGAAAACAATTCATGCACCAGCCTTTCAAGTTTTTATAAAATTCCTTTCCACCGAAATGCTACAGTTTGTTCTACTCCAACAAAACTCCACAAAGCTTCCTCTTCATGCACGTTGAAAACAGAACCGCCATCCTGTACCGTGCATGTCTCCTCTCGCAACCCTCAACACGTTAAAACTTCCCCATCGCAATACTGTCCCCTGCTGTTCGAAATGCCACCCACTCCCCCATGGTGACCAATGCATCCCCTAGCACCACCCACAGTCGCACCGAGACAAAGGCCACTCCATGAATGCCAGAAAACGAAGCAACCTCATCCCGCACCCGTCCACTGTTCGACCTCTTCTGGCGCTCCTCCTGACACCATGGGCATCAACTGACTTTCCGGCAACTACTGTTACTAGCTTACGGCAATTTGAGGAGGAAAAAGCAATTTGTGTAATGGAGTTACAATTCAGTTTTGAGAAGGAAGCTTCTCTTTTATTTTCTAGAAAGAAAAAGAAAATTCCAGTTGTTGGTGTGCTAAGGAAGCAGAAACATGCCGTATTTATAGTGCAAGGTGGTTCGGGAATCAAGTAATATTGGTGCACGGTAGGCGTAGGGTAGCTCTTCATACTTTGTCGGCACGTTTTGTGAAAGCTGAAAAGAAAACACAAAAGGTAGGGCTGTAGCTAGTAAGTAATATAGGTAAGCCTCCTCATCTGCTATGTGATATTTACTCACGTGAAAGACAGCAAAGAAAGATAGAAAGGACAAAGCAACGAAGAAAGATGGTAGCTGTGTTATCGCATCCATAGGTCACTTAGGATAGATGACTGAAGAGAAAGATGATAGTCGTATTGGTTCGCATGTGTCATTGAAACACCCCACCTCCGTTAGGGTCACTCTCAAAGGGAATGCCCTAATTTTGGTGGAGGTTTATAAGTATAAGTCACAGATATACAAGACAGATATAAGAACACATATTTTTGAACAGCGGAAAACAACAACAACTTTTATTTCAATAAAATACGTGTTACACAAACCATGCCATAATTGTCTTACAATACTTCCAAAAACATAACATCTTCATAATTGTCTTGATTACATTATTTAAAGAAGCATAAAGAAAACATAAATAAACTGAAAAGTCCCATAATTGTTGTCCAAAGCCATAGTCCAAAACGGAAAAGATCCAAGCAATACATTCTTTCTCTTCAAGTTGGATGTGAAAACTGGTCAAGCTGCGGTATTCCCTCCCTGCAGACCCGGGGGGAACGAAAGAAAAGAAGGCGAAAGAAAAGTAGAGTCAGACATAAAGCCTGAGTAAGTCTAGGACTATTCATTCTATGAATAAAGAACTGGGTATGATAAGCATAAACTGGAAATGAGAAAGCACCATAACTAAGTTAAGTTGTCTATGGTCGAATACACTATCGTACCCCGTATTAATCTCTGTACCCATATAAACTAGTTCCCAACAGGCACCCCATAATCAGGGTGAAGTGATCCATTTCTGATGATCGGCTCCTACTCGCATAGTTACATGTGTCTTACGGCCCCCGTTGTTGTAGTTACCTATGCTGGTCCCACCATGGGGTGTATCAAGTCCCATGCTGGCGGCCCGACACAATCCTAGGATGCACAGGTATGCTACTGGTGCCCAGTGCCTTATTTTTCTACGCCGGAGTGTGTGCACGCCCACACCCCGTTAGAACCTACACTGCTGCACCACCGCCGTCGATTTGACCTCTTACAGTCAGCCCAGTAATCGTGCCCCACCCTGCCTAGTTCAGGGTATCCTGATACAACTTGTAGGGTTACTGCTGAAAAGGGTCCCCCGCTACTAGGTTTTCTATTTCTAGCCAACATGCTAAGTTGGTTAAGTGTTTAATAAACCTAACCCCCAATCAGTCTGTTTAGTTTAGCATGTTCCATTTTGATTAAGTATTAATATAATTTACTTAATCCTATCAATCCTGACTCAGCCTTAATTGTCTTATTAAAGCCTTGACCTCTCACATTAGACAGGTATTGTTGTGGCTGCCTGTTTCCGGTTGGGTCCAAGCAGTCTTACGCCACAACTCAGTCTAACCTCGGGTCTTTATTGGGCTATGTGTTTAACCACCCACATTGGATAGGTATTGTTGTGACTACTGGACAGCCGGGCGGTTCCGGGCAGGTTTACATCACAACTCAATCCAACCTTGGGTTAAACACATCGTATTTTCTACATTTACATATTTTGTCTCTCTTCTTTTTAAATGTAAATATTTGCGGCCCATTATTCAAATTCATCTTTATTGGTTAAATATTATTTATGCCCCTTAATTGTTTTTCAAGGTTGTTGGCATGCGTCAAACATGTCAACACATATGTTCTATATTTTAACCCAAACGTCATTACCCCCGTTTTACACGTTCGCTACAATATAAGATATGTTGGGTTTAACATTTAAACCCAACTTAGCCATATGAAAAGGGGAGGCTTATAACATGGTGTTTATGAGGTAACATAAAAAGGGGAGTGTGAACGCATGAACTTGCAACATAACGATTCAATTAACGTAAATTAGGCACATGTGAACTTGCAATTGTAACAGCATATAATCATGGCATAAACAATACTTAAACATGAATCATTCTATTCATATAATCATGGCATAAACAATACTTAAACATGAATCATTCTATTCATATGATTATGGCATAAACAATACATAAACATGAATCATTCTATTCATATAATCATGGCATAAATAATACTTAAACATGAATCATTCTATTCATGTAATCATGGCATAAATAATACTTAAACATGAATCATTCTATTCATGTAATCATGGCATAAATAATTCTTCAACATGAATCATTCTATTCATTCTATTCATATAAACTTGCAATTGGAATGTAAATCTAACTTAATTGTGTCACATATATCACCATATGGTTTTGATAACAACTTAGGCCTAAAACAAGTTTCAACTAGGCATAATACCAAACATAGTTTAGTCATGTTCATAAAGGTGCTTACTTTTGTTTCTAATACAAAAGTATGATTTGCTAATTCCAAAATGGATTCATATAAACTATAGTACTTAGTCGTATCCAATTACACACTAAAAGTGATCATAGAGGTATGTACATCATATTGGCATAATAGTGAATCATATACTTGCATGAATTCCCAAATAAAATACCACAACATATGGTTGTCAACATAAATCATATACTCGTATGAATCCAATCGTATACCATAACATTTCCAAATCGTTTAGAATCAAAATAACATACAAATATAGATTATTATCGCCACAATTCCATTTCGTTGTTAACTTCCAATGCAAGTCACATACTTGCAAATATCCAATCGTATACCATAACATTCCCAAATCGTTTAGAATCAAAATAACATACAAATATATATTATTACTGCCACAATTCCATTTCGCATTTTACACAAATCAAACGCAATTAATTATTCACATCGGAATAGCACTCTACTTACAACGTATGACGAATCTTCACTTCAGGAATCTGAATTCTGAATTTGGAGATGCTATCCTTTGTTGTAGGCGTTGCTTTGATTCAATTAACGTTGCTTTAAGCTTTTGATTTATCTCCTAATTGTCCCTCAATTTCTGACGGCTATCTCTAGTCTCTCCTCAGCAGCATGACGGTCTCATCTCCATTTTTGTTTGTGTGTATTAGGGTGAGTCTTAGGTCCTTTTTATAGAGTTTGTGAGTTGATTTAGACCGTCGATGGAGCTTGGTTTAATAATAGTCGTTCGTTCGAAGGAGAGACCAACCAGGAGCTGACACCTAGCCCTAGTGACAAGGCAAGGCTCAGAAAATCGACCAAACACAGACCAGGCCAGCCAAGACCTGACCAGCAGGTCATTCTGACCTGGGCGCACTTGGCAGGTGCGCCAGGCTAAAAATGTACTGGCGCACTTCCCAAGTGCGCCAGTTCATTTCTGTTCTGGCGCACTTCCCAAGTGCGCCAGTGCATTCTGACCCGTTTTCTGGTTTTTCGCCCAACTTTGTTCGTCCATATCTTCTTCATACGATATCCGTTTTACGCAAACTCGGACTCTATCTTTAGCAGAATTCCGAGACGAACGCAATGGCGTATCCCGTTTCCCTTAATTCTTTGATTTGAAATTAGTTAAACTTTAATTTGTGAATCTCACTGTTATAAAATACACGGGGTGTTACAGTCATGGTACTCTCCTTTTGGCTAGCTTTTAGAACAGCTGTGTATCCATATTTTGGGGAGTGTGTATTACTTCTACAGGTAGGCTAGTCCGTGCTTTTCATATATTTAGTTTTAGGATTGTACCGCATCTTAACATAAAATTGAACCGTGAATTCACCTTTAAAATTACCTCATACAACTTCAGTTTTCTGATAAAAATGCTAATCTTGGTGTAAAAAGATATTCCGGATCCAATGGGACAAGTTTCGTCGAAATCCGATTTCGTTTGGAAAAAATTCCTTTATAAAACCAGAAATAAACACGCGTTTAATTTTTTCACGATCACCAGATAAATTGAATCAACTTGAAACCTTGCAATCCTATAATAACTTTTCAATACGAACCCAAGGGCACCAGTTTCGTCGCATTCTGAGACTGTTTCCCCGGTAGGCTACTTTTACGCACACCGCAATGCAATTTCGGACACCAAATTACCCGATCTCTAAAAATAACAAACTATATACCTATCCTGACTCTAATCGACGATACGAACTCAACGGAAGTGGTTTTGTGGCTTAATTCGATCGTTTGTTCAAGTTACACTCAAAAATCCCTTTATAAAATTAATTACGCGCTATAGAAATTGAACGGGCGTTTGTGGCTGCCGTGGTCACATACGACATCGGTTTGCCACGCAGTTTGATTTTCTTACAATAATTTAACGATACGGTTCCAATGAAACTAATTTCATCGAAAACAGAGACCGTTTGCAAAATGGTCATTTTAAAGGCCGATAGTGATTTCCATAGCGATTATTTCAAAATTTGATTTGGCCATAAGTAACAATCTACAACACGGAATCTGAATTTTTCTTTTTTATATGAAATTTATCATCGATACGGTTTCAACATTTCTTCTTTCACAGAAATCTGACTTATATCAGATCCTGTATATTCAGTTAAAGTTTAAAATTCCATATTACGAACTACACGCCATTTTCAAGCTCGATTTAAAATTATATAAATATATAACGTTCATACTTCGTTTAAATAACGAATTAAATATTAAAATCCATATATATTCCAAATATAATATTAAATAAAATATTTGGCTGCCAAAAATGTGGGTCGTTACATTCTTTCCCCCTTAAAATAATTTCGTCCTCGAAATTGCTAATGTAGGAAAGGACATTACTAACCCATTAATTTCTAAATCCATTTTATTATAAATCAAAAACCAATTTAATACCATAAATAAATATTTTCAAAAAATATCGAAAATTTTCTAACACTCTAAATTTCCGGGAAAATTCGGCAGAGTCTCCCCTACACGGAGTGACATCTGCGATATCGCAGGAACAGATAATATATATCCATCGACCAACGATCGGAAAACAAAAATCAAAACCCCAAATTTATATTTTCGCGTAGGCATACCTTTTTGCGAGCGCTATTGAGCATATTTGCTTAACGTATATGCGATTTACTCAACCAATGTCAGTCTGCCTATTCCTCTGGCATCTGTACTTAACTCAATTCACATATCAGTAACAGATATATGAAATTCTGATATAATATTTTCACTAATCAACTGATATAACTATACCAATTTCAAAGTCAAACACACAACACATTACCAAATACAGGGTTAAATCGTAAATTCAAATTCATATTCAGTTCATTCTAGTTTAAGTATACCGGAAATTTATTATTTAGTTTGGAATTCATTTAGTTTCATTAAATTGTTGATTATTCTCATTCAAACAAACCATCACCAATAACAAACAAATCACAATCAACAACCAATATACAACCAAATCAATTGAATTCATATTCAATATTAATATTTTTCTTTGATTTCCCATATTTGATTATTATTTATTAATCAAATTTCCGGTTTATTTAATTTCAATATCATTCTTAATTTAATTCCACTCAACAAACTTAGGTTTCAATCCAAATTTGCAATCCCATTTGAATTCTATTCAAATTGATCAGACACACTAATATTACAATAATTTGATAAAATTATTTCTTTACTATACAAAAATATAATTTGGGTAAAATTATTTCAATTACCCTATTTTCAAAACAATACTGCATTCATTGTCAGTTCTATGCTTCTCAATACTTGAACTAATCAACAAACACAGTACAAGATATTTATATACAAAATTTACAAATACGCTCTCATATATATACACTCAATCTCGATCTAGGGTATTACTAACCCAATCTCTATCAAGTTACACCGCAGAGCCAAGGTTATTATTAAACCAATAGCTCTGATACCACTGTAACATTCCAGCGGATTTCGGCCCCGAAAATCGACATAAATACCTTTCCCGTACCTCATGCCGACCTTTCAAACACCGAAAACACCGGAACGTTATTAGAAAGAATTTAGTGGGTGAGATAAGAAAGAAAGAAATATAAGAATAGAAGAAGAAGAAGAACCAACATAACACAGAGTCAGAGTCTCAAATCGCAGCAGAACAAAATATAGTACAGAAATAAAACTTTATTGAGAGCTTTCAAAATACTTACAATATCAGAGTACATCACACAACGGGACAGTTATAATAACTTGTTCCCATATACAACACACATCGGAATAGTAGCTATATAATATCATATGTTTGGACTCTTCCAGCTCGTCTCTTCACAGCATTCGATAACCTGAACCTGTACACCCCGGGCTAACCCGTGCGTTTACAAAACACCGGGTCAGTCTGGTGAACCAGAGTGAGAAAAAACACACCAAGTTTAAGGGTATCACAACCTAATTTTTAAAGTTTAAATCTTTTCGAAAGAAAAAGATAATCGTAAGACCAAATCCACACATAAACACGGACGGTTTTTACCTTACGATAACCCAAAACATTTTTGAAATCAATATCTTTTCTGATATTATAATAATGTCTAAATACAAGTAAATAACAATCTAGTGGAACGCTTGCATCTCACGCTCCACATATATAGTATACAATCAAAACCGCGGGCGCTTATTGGAGATTGGATTCCGACCTTGACAAGGTATGGGACCACATGCCAATAGTGTATCTCTAGAGGCGAATACACTGGGTTCAACAAGAACGTCTTGCAACCCGGCCCTCACATGCCGACCACTCATTTCGCTTGAGTGTATCGAATGTATATCACCAACGGTTGGGCTCAAACCACCGTTTCCCGTAAAAGGACAGCATCGATAGATTAAAGAAGCAAATGGAATTTCTCTAGATAGGTGATTATACACCCTAATGGGAGCGACCCACATAGCCATGCTGCCTGCCCGATTTTTGTCATTTCCCGGTTGATGAAGCTTGAGGTTTGAATTTCCTCTACACATCTGGACACCATTCACTTTGAATGCCACATCGTTAGATCCGTCAAATCTCTAATTGACGTCCTACAAAAATATTCTGCAACTGACAGAAGTACGTTTGTAGAAATCAATGTACATGACCATTTGGAAATACACTGTCAGACACTCGTCCATTCAAGTCATCCAGGAACAGGATGAACCGAAGGCACCCTCCTACTGCATCCGATATAGGAATCACCCCATGGATCAGTAGCGAGAAGTCCTTGCCACCCGTGGATTCCAACCACGACAGAACCACAGTTTATCTCTGGGAGCTAACCAGAGATTTATTAGTAATCCTTCCTCTTTTGAAGATCCACGGTCTTCAATGCTCCATCTCAACCGTCTTCTGATATCTTCACGTATTTGTTGGTCGGAATGGTTTTCGAATATAAATTCGATCCCGGTCTTTCCGTACCAACAATCGTATTGGACAGATTTGATAGTCGGTGATTTAACTATCAAAATAATCAGTGTTTCAATCATGACAATACAATGAGTTCACTGGTTCAGTATTCAGCACCACTTAGCCCTTTTAATTTAAACGAACGTAATTTAAAACTCTTATATATTTCGATCTTATAAATATACTGTCGCTTCTTATTTATCATAAGATTTCTCTTTAAACCAATTCATTTCAAATCTATTCCAAATACATTAGGGTTTATTATATATATTCCCAATCTTGTTTTTAACGCATTCAAGTAAACCATTGTTATTCACAACAATATCTAATCTTTATTCTTAGAATAAACTCAATCCAAGGACTTACCCTTTCTATTTCCTTTTTTTTTTGGAATCCTCGTTATAAATATTCTTCAGATTTTCACCAAAAATGTTACGTTATTATTTCTCCATTGAAATAATAATTTATACTAACCTCCTTACCATTACAACAAATATCCTCCGCAGATAATCCTGAAGTCATTCAAGTTGGGGTATTTTAATTACCTCTCAGACCTTGATCAACAACGTTCATATCTTAAGATAGATACGAGCTGTAATCCAAAAAGCAACATTTCATTTCAAGCTGAAACGACCCGAACTTCCCCAGTCTCCGAAGAGAAAGAGAAAGAACGAATTGTTTTGAGAACACGACAAAACAGAACGCATACAAAAGAACATTTCATTGTATATAACAACAATTCCATCAGATTACAAGAATATACAGAGTATAAATGAATATTACATTTGATAAATATCAGAGATTACAATACATTACATAGCAGCGGAAAATAATACAATACACAACTAGAAGAGATATACGGATACAAAGCTTTCCGAATATCATTCCAGCTGTAAACCAGGATCCTGTGAATATCAATCTGCAAAACCAAAACAACTAGCTGCCCGTGTCAAAATAAGGGCACTCAGAGTTTAGGTTAAAACAAAAAACTCCAGGTCAGTCGTGGGACTGGTGTGAGAACTAAAACAGTTATAAATCTTTATTTTAAAGTTAGGTAAATCAAGGGACCACGCCGTTAACGCGGAACGGGTTTCCTTCCAAGAATACCAGTTCATATAACAAACAGCGCAATGCTAAATAAAGAAAAATGAAGCTATTATAAGACCCAGGTCCTATCACACAATGCAACGCAAGCCGGGGGATAGGGTTTTTACCTTATAATAGCCAAGAAGGTTTGATACGTTTAAAACAAATCACTTGATACTATAAGTGTATAGTGTATAAAACAACTTCAAATCATAAATATCAATCATAGGCGACATGAGCGTCCCATGCCACTATGTCGCCATATATAGGTTTACAAATAAAACCGCAAAGTCACGTATTTGGAAATTGGATTTCCATCTATGAACCGAGGCAAAAGATAGTCCTCAACCGATTCGAGACTCTCTAGCCCGAGCCTCAGGATCAGAGCTCGAGTGATCCTTGGTGCCACAGGGCCGGTCCACCGATGTGGATTAAAATGCCTGAACACTACGTTTCCCCACCCTTTGGGGCGTAAATGAGCCAACGAATGGCTCCATCAGACCCGGATCGTCCGATCTAACCGAGGCGCCTCGCAACAGCAACAACCACACAGGTGAAAAGTATATAAATGTCAGGGCTGGTAGGTCACTGACACCACCCTAGCTAGAAAGAAACGCATGCCCTCCCTGAGGTCCTTCTCCCGTTTTTGGTTCACAACCGGGGTGTGAGGCTCGCGAATTCACGTTACACAAAGCTATGCCACACAGGCGGTGCTTTGATCATCAACCACAAGACTTTACTTTTCAACAGAAGCCTCGATCAATTGCCACTTAGGCATGCCACACAGGCAATTCACTCTATGCGTTTGATATCCATCAGTATATAACCCCTGAGTTCGTACGTCTCAGAGAAGGGCGTTAAGCAAGAGAATAAATTCTCCGCCGCCAAACAGATATATATTTAATAGAAATCAATCACACAGACTAAAATCCAATGTCAAACAAACAGTCCATTTACAAGTCCGTTCTGGGTCTGAACGAAACCGGAGGCACCTAGTACCCCGCATATCCATCGATCTCCAAGTACGTCTGGACGATCACCAACTGTTTCCATCTTCTTGGGTGTACAGCCCAATCAAGATCATCAGTAGTTATCCAAACGACGTGAAGACTTCCGGTCTTCGACCACCGTCTTCATCTTCGACTTATCGTCGTATCAGTTATTCAGAATGGGATAAACCCGGTCTTTCTGAATAACTCGTGTATATAATAAATACGTGTTACACAAACACAACATACGCCTCATTCCAATTCATCAGTCACTAACCGTAAATTAATCAAGAGAATAATTCCCCAAATATTAACCCCGAAGGCCGAAACCAACATCAGATCAAGATCCAGAAAACCATTCTGCTTAGCTAACCGACAGTTAGTTTCAAAATTTCACATTCTTAGGGAAAGGTTCCCATTAATTTTATCAAAGATAAATCATTAAAATTTATTCTTTAATCTACTTTTGAATATCAAATCAAACTAGTCGGGATTAACGAACCTTACCGAAGTAATCATTTGTTTTAGTTTCCCAATCCCAACCTATTCATCCCATGAAGTAAAACTGGTAATACTTCATATCTAACACCACGGTGTTATCGGCAAATTCAATTACCATTTCACGTTCAAATCTAATTAAAGATTTAAATATCGCCTGGAGCAAAACTGGTGATACTCCATTCTCGATCTTTTCAATCTAATTAAAGATTCATTAAAACTCCACTTAGTTTTAATCTGTGACTGGGTTAAAGAATCAGTGTCATTTAAAACACGGTTCACGATAAACCCAAAATCACATCACATTTCAATCAGTCCCTAACCGTGAATTAGCAAGTGAGCAGTTCCCTAAGTATTAACCCCGAAGGCCGAAACCAACATCAGATCAATACCCCAGAAACCATTCAACTTAACTAACCTCCAGTTAGTTTCTGATTTCCTTAACTTCTTTGGGTCTAAGAACAGTATTATTGAAGATACCGTTCACGACAACCCAAAATCACATTTCATTAATTATCGGGTTAAAGAACAAGTGTTATTTAAAACACTGTTCACGATAAACCCAAAAATCAATACCAATTCAATTCCAATTAAATATTGTTTAATTGGTACACTTCATTAAATCTAAATAAAAAGATTTAATCTTTTCTCAACTGGGTTCAAGAACAGTGTTAATAAAGACACCATTCACGACAAACCCAAATCACATTTGATATTAAATACAAGGCTCTGAATAGAAAATATATCGGCTTATATTCAATATCAAATTCTACGACCAACAAATATCGTATTGGAAATAACGATATATAAATATCTTTCAAATTCCCATAACAACATCTGTATAATCACGAAATCCAACATCGAAATATTCCGAAGACAATTTCGATTCAAATCCATTCCAATTCAATTATTGGAAATTCTGGTTACTTTTAAAACCCTTTCAAATCCAATTTATTTATTTTAAAAATAAATAAATAAATTATTATTCTACTTCAAAACTAGTTCATTTCGATAAAAATCTATTTTTATCTTTTCAAATATGGAGTTTTTCATCCCAATTCTTCACAAATCATTTCTTATGATTTTACACAAATTATTACTATTTTTAATAATTTTATCAAGGCCCGTACAGTCGATTTCCATCAACGGCCATCGAACTGCACTTACAGCGACCTTTTCCAAATTTGATTTGGACATAATTCCATATCCAACCGTTAGATTTCAAATTTCTAATATTCATTAGAAAGCTATTTTTGATACGAACCCAACGGTTCCGGTTTTAGGAGAATCCGACGGTCGGATCTCCCGCAATATCCATTCGAAGTCAATGGTCGAAATTCGCGAACTGCCGCGGCGCGTTCTATTCAGGCCATTATATTATATATATAATATATAATATATACTTCGTCGATTTCCTTTCAAAACGTATTTTATAAATCGTTTTAAATTCGTTTTCAAAACGATTTCAACTTCAAATCAAAATCGAATTTTCCAACATAAATTCATTTTCTTTTCATTTATAATTGATTTAATTCAAATTGATTTCAATTCAATTCAATTTTAATTCGTTTTCAATTCAATTCGTTTTCAATTCTATTCATTTTCAATTTGAATTCATTTCTATTCAAAATATCAGATTTTGAAATCACTTTCGATATTCGTTATAAAATGAATAAAATCGATATAAATATTGTTCACGTCAAAATGGCGTCAATCTATCAACACGACTTCATATATTTCTATTTTCAAATATTCTATTTCTAATATTTTTATTTTCAAATATTTCTAGTCAAATATTTCTTTTACAAATATTTCTATTCAAATATTTCTTTTTCAAATATTTCTACTCAAATATTTCTTTTTCAAAACTGGAATGAGGCCCAAACAATTACCATATAATGTTAATTATATGGATTTTCTACAACACATGTATACAATTACAACGATGAATAATCAACCATCATCCAAAGTGCATTCTACACTGTATAAGCATCGAATATAGATATTTAACGCTTATAACAGTCTGTCAATCAATCGATCGACATACAACTAACTATTGGGATTAGTGTATGTCATCTACCATCCCAATACCCGTGTGGGGTTTCAAACAATCAAACACAGATTTTATTTGTGCAGTTGGGCGATGTGTAAAATTTATCGACCCAATCAATATCAGTTAAATCAGTGTATATAAACAAATCGGCCGATTTGTTTATAAATATTTATTTATTCACTTTCACGTTAAAAATTATATTTTTAACGATAAAATATTTTTAACTATATAAATATTTTATTTCCTTTCAACACAAGAATACTTTATTATCGATTTCACATCAACATCACAAACAAATTTTCACAACATATCAATCAAACAAACAAGCCATCCATGGTCTTTGGATGACGGGTGTCGGGTGCTACTAAGCACCGTCTGCATCCTAGTATATATATATATATATATATATATATATATATATATATATATCTAGAAAAAGAAATTTAGAGTGAGAAGTTCTCACAGAGGGTTCCACTCCGCCGTGCTTTGCTGTTGAACTGCTGAATCCTCTGGATTGGTTTGAAATTCCTATGCAGTTCTTTTCACGCTGTTCATAATGAAAATATTATATTTTATTGTTTCATTTCAATAAATAAAAATCATATTTTTATTTCTACTTCATATATATTTTTCATCGCTTCATTCTATATGAAAATTATATTTTTATTCCTTATATAAAGATCGAATTTTTATCATCCTACATCATATATAAAAATCGAATTTTTAACTTCACTTCATATATATAAAAATCAAATTTTTAACTTCACTTCATATATATAAAAATCGAATTTTTATTTCAATGTATCACATATAAAAATCATATTTTTAATTCGCTACATATATAAAAATCATATTTTTACGTCTTCCTTTAATGTAAAAATCATATTTTTATACTAATATCGTTCATATGAAAATCACTTCTTTCATGTTTTAAAAATTCCTCCTTTCACCCATTAAAAATTCGCTCTTTTATCATTGAAAATCCATTCTTTTATACTTCAAAAAATCCGCTCTTTTATCTATTCAAACAGTGCTTTACATTCACGTTTAAAAATACGTGCTTTACATTTTAAATGAAACCAGAAAAATAGAACAGAATTAAATTAAATTAAAGAAACTTACAGACGGAGGAAGGGGTGCGAATGGTGCCAGAGGTCGGCTCAGAGGGGTGCTGCGCTTCGATTTTCAGGCCTTAGGGGTTTTGGGGAACATCGGTGGAAGATTCTGCGATTGAGGGTGGAGGGCGCGAGAGGTAGGGGCGAGCTGCTGGAGTTGGGTGGCGTTGGCTCTGGCGTCGGCAAGGAGGAGGGCTAGGGCGCGGAGGAGGCTAGGGTTACAGGGGTTCGGGCGTTGAAATGAAGAGGAGGGAGAGCAGCGCGTTCGAGCAGAGGAGGAGAAGGGGATGGAGGATCGGAGGGGAGGCGCCGGAGAGAAGGGGGTGGCGTGTGATCGACGGTGGCGAGGGAGGAGGGTGGGCGACGGGTTCCTGTTCGTGGGTTTTTTTTTTCTTTTTTTTTTCTCGATTCGTTCTGAACGGGGGGGGCAACGGGTTTTAAGGAGAGGTTTTTTTTTATTATTATTTTATTATTTTATTTTCCACCAAAAAGCAACTTTTATTTTCGACCTCAAAACGAGACCCACCGCCTATCGTCCATAGCTAATTACCCTCATTCCGAACACAATGGGATATGTATCATAAGCTGATTCGATCGTTTCGATCAGTTTTCATCAAAATCAACATATAATTCTTTATATATTCAATTTAAACGTACATTTCAATTTACCGGGGTCACATACGGACTCGAAAAATTCCCGAAAAATATTTTCTAGCTTCGTATTGACGATACGGCCCTAACAAAACTAGTTTCGTCGAATTCTGAGACCGTTGAAAAAATGGCCATTTTCCAGTCAATTAAAATCAACTAAAACTAGTCAAACGCGTTTTCTTTTGCCACGCTCACATATTAATTCGAAAAATTATGAAATTTGGAATCTAACAATAACTAGACATCACGGACCTAACAAAAGTGGTTTCGTCGAAATCCGAGGTCGTTTGCAAAATTTCCATTTTTAAGGGCCTGAATTCCATAGCGACTATTCAGAATTTTCAACTGGACATATCTTTTGATTCCCGCTATGAAATTTTGATTTTTCGGATTCGTTGGAAAGATATTCTCTATTAGATTCTATTATTTTTGGTTTCACTAAAATCCGGTTTATTTTGCACCCGATACATTCATTTGAAATTTGAAATCGAATTATCGAACTACCGCGTCATTTTCAATTCCTTTTATAATTATATATAATTATTTATATTCTAACGATGATTCAAACGAATATATACGTTCGAATTCTATTCAAAATAAATTTCTCGATGATATTATTTAAAATAATTCATTTTAAATAATCAAAATTCGCTAAAATTGCCAAAATAAAATTTTTAAACTGGCCCAGATTTTCGGGTTGTTACAATCTCCCCCACTTAAAACTTTTCGTCCTCGAAAAGGAACAAAGTCGAAAGTGGTTTTTCAAATCAACTCAACTTTCATTTTTTTCACTACGGCTTAAGTTCTTCAACTTTTCAGTTTCTAAGAACTTTTCAAAAATTTCAAAAATTTGGCTAACACCCTAAATTTTCGAAAAATTTCGCCATAACCTCCCCTGCACCGGGAGCTACGGGAAAATCCCGAAATTGCCATACAGGCCTTATGATCTCAAAAAGAAAAAGAAAAAGAAAAAGCCAAGCGGCTAGCCAATCGGCTCATAAAATCATCATCACCCAAACAAAACAGTAAATTATGATAAACATGTACCTATTTGTCGGGCAAACAAATTTTATTCTCTGCTCTAGCCTCCTTGCTATGACCTGTTCAATGTAAGTACATGCATATGCAAGAAAATGCGACCAATTTTCAATACAGTTCAATATTTGATTCTATTAGGCTAAATGGTTCAAAATCATCAAACAAATAAACAAACAACACAAACATCAATCAATTAGTGGATTAACGTTTCAAACACATAATTTTGCTATATAGTCAAAAATCACATTTTTGATGCCAAATCACAACAATAATCCCTATCTAATTTAGGTCCTCACACCAGTCAATAGGAAATATATAGATATTACACATTCGTCACTCGAATATAAATTCTGATGATGATATATCAATCATCAGAATCACCCCTGGGCGACTAAAGTGTAACTCTATATCTATCCAGTATATTAAAACTTCAAATACACGTTTGCAAGGCGTATATGTAAAATCTTTATATACTGGACTGTCCCAATCAATATGAAATAAATATTCAAATACGTATACAACGATTTAAATTTTCGAAACAAAAATTGTTTTCATTTTAAAAATATACTCTTCACACTCGTTCTAGGATACTACTGATCCTATCTCTAACGAGTCATTCTCATTGGATATTACTAATCCAGTATCTGATGAATTCTTTCGTATGGTTCTAATGTGCCTTGTTCTCTGAGCTTTGTAAACCAAAGCTCTGATACCACGATGAAACGACCCGAACTCCCCCGGTCTCCGAAGAGAAGAGGAAGAACGGATTGTTTTGAGAACACGACAAAACAGAACGCATACAAAAGAACATTTCATTGTATATAACAACAATTCCATCAGATTGCAAGAATATACAGAGTATAAATGAATATTACATTCGATAAATATCAGAGATTACAATACATTACATAGCAGCAGAAAATAATACAATACACAACTAGAAGAGATATACGGATACAAAGCTTTCTGAATATCATTCCAGCTGTAAACCAGGATCCTGTGAATATCAATCTGCAAAACCAAAACTACTAGTTGCCCGTGTCAAAATAAGGGCACCCAGAGTTTAGGTTAAAACAATAAACTCCAGGTCAGTCGTGGGACTTGTGTGAGAACTAAAACAGTTATAAATCTTTATTTTAAAGTTAGGTAAATCAAGGGACCACGCCGCTAACGCGGAACGGGTTTCCTCCCAAGAATACCAGTGCATATAACAAACAACGCAATGCTAAATAAAGAAAAATGAAGCTATTATAAGACCCAGGTCCTATCACACAATGCAACGCAAGCCGGGGGATAGGGTTTTTACCTTATAATAGCCAAGAATGTTTGATACGTTTAAAACAAATCACTTGATACTATAAGTGTATAGTGTATAAAACAACTTCAAATCATAAATATCAATCATAGGCGACATGAGCGTCCCATGCCACTATGTCGCCATATATAGGTTTACAAATAAAACCGCAAAGTCACGTATTTGGAAATTGGATTTCCATCTATGAACCGAGGCAAAAGATAGTCCTCAACCGATTCGAAACTCTCTAGCCCGAGCCTCAGAATCAGAGCTCGAGTGACCCTTGGAGCGACAGGGCCGGTCCACCGATGTGGATTAAAATGCCTGAACACTACGTTTCCTCACCCTTTGGGGCATAAATGAGCCAACGAATGGCTCCATCGGACCCGGATTGTCCGATCTAACCGAGGCGCCTCGCAACAGCAACAACCACACAGGTGAAAAGTATATAAATGTCAGGGCTGGTAGGTCACTGACACCACCCTAGCTAGAAAGAAACGCATGCCCTCCCTGAGGTCCTTCTCCCGTTTTTGGTTCACAACCGGGGTGTAAGGCTCGCGAATTCACGTTACACAAAGCTATGCCACACAGGCGGTGCTTTGATCATCAACCACAAGACTTTGCTTTTCAACAGAAGCCTCGATCAATTGCCACTTAGGCATGCCACATAGGCAATTCACTCTATGCGTTTGATATCCATCAGTATATAACCCCTGAGTTCGTACGTCTCAGAGAAGGGCGTTAAGCAAGAGAATAAATTCTCCGCCGCCAAACAGATATATATTTAATAGAAATCAATCACACACACTAAAATCCAATGTCAGACACACAGTCCATTTACAAGTCCGTTCTGGGTCTGAACGAAACCGGAGGCACCTAGTACCCCGCATATCCATCGGTCTCCAAGTACGTCTGGACGATCACCAACTGTTTCCATCTTCTTGGGTGTACAGCCCAATTAAGATCATCAGTAATTATCCAAACGACGTGAAGACTTCCGGTCTTCGACCACCGTCTTCATCTTCGACTTATCGTCGTATCAGTTATTCAGAATGGGATAAACCCGGTCTTTCTGAATAACTCGCGTATATAATAAATACGTGTTACACAAACACAACATACGCCTCATTCCAATTCATCAGTCACTAACCGTAAATTAATCAAGAGAATAATTCCCCAAATATTAACCCCGAAGGCCGAAACCAACATCAGATCAAGATCCAGAAAACCATTCTGCTTAGCTAACCGACAGTTAGTTTCAAAATTTCACATTCATAGGGAAAGGTTCCCATTAATTTTATCAAAGATAAATCATTAAAATTTATTCTTTAATCTACTTTTGAATATCAATTCAAACTAGTCAGGATTAACGAACCTTACCGAAGTAATCATTTGTTTAATTTCCCAATCCCAACCTATTCATCCCATGAAGTAAAACTGGTAATACTTCATATCTAACACCACGGTGTTATCAGCAAATTCAATTACCGTTTCACGTTCAAATCTAATTAAAGATTTAACTATCGCCTGGAGAAAAATTGGGTGATACTCCATTCTCGATCTTTTCAATCTAATTAAAGATTCATTAAAACTCCACTTAGTTTTAATCTGTGACTGGGTTAAAGAATCAGTGTCATTTAAAACACGGTTCACGATAAACCCAAAATCACTTCACATTTCAATCAGTCCCTAACCATGAATTAGCAAGTGAGCAGTTCCCTAAGTATTAACCCCGAAGGCCGAAACCAACATCAGATCAATACCCCAGAAACCATTCAACTTAACTAACCTCCAGTTAGTTTCTGATTTCCTTAACTTCTTTGGGTCTAAGAACAGTATTATTGAAGATACCGTTCACGACAACCCAAAATCACATTTCATTAATTATCAAGTTAAAGAACAAGTGTTATTTAAAACACTGTTCACGATAAACCCAAAAATCAATACCAATTCAATTCCAATTAAATATTGTTTAATTGGTACACTTCATTAAATCTAAATAAAAAGATTTAATCTTTTCTCAACTGGGTTCAAGAACAGTGTTAATAAAGACACCATTCACGACAAACCCAAATCACATTTGATATTAAATACAAGGCTCTGAATAGAAAATATATCGGCTTATATTCAATATCAAATTCTACGACCAACAAATATCGTATTGGAAATAACGATATATAAATATCTTTCAAATTTCCATAACAACATCTGTATAATCACGAAATCCAACATCGAAATATTCCAAAGACAATTTCGATTCAAATCCATTCCAATTCAATTATTGGAAATTCTGGTTACTTTTAAAACCCTTTAAAATCCTATTTATTTATTTTAAAAATAAATAAATAAATTATTATTCTAGTTCAAAACTAGTTCATTTCGATAAAAATCTATTTTTATCTTTTCAAATATGGAGTTTTTCATCCCAATTCTTCACAAATCATTTCTTATCATTTTACACAAATTATTACTTTTTTTAATAATTTTATCAAGGCCCGTACAGTCGATTTCCATCAACGGCCATCGAACTGCACTTACAGCGACCTTTTCCAAATTTGATTCAGACATAATTCCAAATCCAACCGTTAGATTTCAAATTTTTAATATTCGTTAGAAAGCTCTTTTTGATACGAACCCAACGATTCCGGTTTTAGGAGAATCCGACGGTCGGATCTCCCGCAATATCCGTTCGAAGTCAATGGTCGAAATTCGCGAACTGCCGCGGTGCGGCGCGTTCTACTCAGGCCATTATATTATATATATATATAATATATATAATATATACTTCGTCGATTTCCTTATAAAACGTATTTTATAAATCGTTTTAAATTCGTTTTCAAAACGATTTCAACTTCTATTTCAACTTCAAATCAAAATCGAATTTTCCAACATAAATTCATTTTCTTTTCATTTCGAATTGATTTAATTCAAATTGATTTCAAATTGATTTCAATTCAATTTTAATTCGTTTTCAATTCAATTTCAATTCGTTTTCAATTCTATTCATTTACAATTTGAATTCATTTCTATTCAAAATATCAGATTTTGAAATCACTTTCGATATTCGTTATAAAATGAATAAAATCGATAATAATATTGTTCACGTCAAAATGGCGTCAATCTATCAACACGGCTTCATATATTTCTATTTTCAAATATTCTATTTCAAATATTTTTATTTTCAAATATTTCTAGTCAAATATTTCTTTTACAAATATTTCTATTCAAATATTTCTTTTTCAAATATTTCTACTCAAATATTTCTTTTTCAAAACTGGAATGAGGCCCAAACAATTACCATATAATGTTAATTATATGGATTTTCTACAACACGTGTATACAATAACAACGATGAATAATCAACCATCATCCAAAGTGCATTCTACACTGTATAAGCATCGAATATAGATATTTAACGCTTATAACAGTCTGTCAATCAATCGATCGACATACAACTAACTATTGGGATTAGTGTATGTCATCTACCATCCCAATACCCGTGTGGGGTCTCAAACAATCAAACACAGATTTTATTTGTGCAGTTGGGCGATGTGTAAAATTTATCGACCCATTCAATATCAGTCAAATCAGTGTATATAAACAAATCGGCCGATTTGCTTATAAATATTTATTTATTCACTTTCACGTTAAAAATTATATTTTTAACGATAAAATATTTTTTAACTATATAAATATTTTATTTCCTTTCAACACAAGAATACTTTATTATCGATTTCACATCAACATCACAAACAAATTTTCACAACATATCAATCAAACAAACAAGCCATCCATGGTCTGTGGATGACGGGTGTCGGGTGCTACTAAGCACCGTCTGCATCCTAGTATATATATATATAACTAGAAAAAGAAATTTAGAGTGAGAAGTTCTCACAGAGGGTTCCACTCCGCCGTGCTTTGCTGTTGAACTGCTGAATCCTCTGGATTGGTTTGAAATTCCTATGCAGTTCTTTTCACGCTGTTCATAATGAAAATATTATATTTTATTGTTTCATTTCAATAAATAAAAATCATATTTTTATTTCTACTTCATATATATTTTTCAACGCTTCATTCTATATGAAAATTATATTTTTATTCCTTATTTAAAGATCGAATTTTTATCATCCTACATCATATATAAAAATCGAATTTTTAACTTCACTTCATATATATAAAAATCGAATTTTTAACTTCACTTCATATATATAAAAATCGAATTTTTATTTCAATGTATCACATATAAAAATCATATTTTTAATTTGCTACATATATAAAAATCATATTTTTACGTCTTCCTTTAATGTAAAAATCATATTTTTATACTAATATCGTTCATATGAAAATCACTTCTTTCATGTTTTAAAAATTCCTCCTTTCACCCATTAAAAATTCGCTCTTTTATCATTAAAAATCTGTTCTTTTATACTTCAAAAAATCCGCTCTTTTATCTATTCAAACAATGCTTTACATTCACGTTTAAAAATACGTGCTTTACATTTTAAATGAAACCAGAAAAATAGAACAGAATTAAATTAAATTAAAGAAACTTATAGACGGAGGAAGGGGGTGCGAATGGTGCCGGAGGTCGGCTCAGAGGGGTGCTGCGCTTTGATTTTCAGGCCTTAGGGGTTTTGGGGGACATCGGTGGAAGATTCTGCGATGGAGGGTGGAGGGCGCGAGAGGTTGGGGCGAGCTGCTGGAGAGGGGAGGCGTTGGCTCTGGCGTCGGCAAGGAGGAGGGCTAGGGCGCGGAGGAGGCTAGGGTTGCAGTAGTTCGAGCGTTGAAATGAAGAGGAGGAAGAGCAGCGCGTTCGAGCAGAGGAGGAGAAGGGGATGGAGGATCGGAGGGGAGGCGCCGGAGAGAAGGGGGTGGCGTGCGATCGACGGTGGCGAGGGAGGAGGGTGGGCGACGGGTTCTTGTTCGTGGGTTTTTTCTTTTCTTTTTCTTTTTCTTTTTTTCTCGATTCGTTCTGAACGGGGGGGGCAACGGGTTTTAAGGAGAGGGTTTTTTTATTTTTTTATTTAATTATTTAATTATTTTATTTTCCACCAAAAAGCAACTTTTATTTTCGACCTCAAAACGAGACCCACCGCCTGTCGTCCATAGCTAATTACCCCATTCCGAACACAATGGGATATGTATCGTAAGCTGATTCGATCGTTTCGATCAGTTTTCGTCAAAATCAACATATAATTCTTTATATATTCAATTTAAACGTACATTTCAATTTACCGGGGTCACATACGGACTCGAAAAATTACCGAAAAATATTTTCTAGCTTCGTATTGATGATACGGTCCTAACAAAACTAGTTTCGTCGAGTTCTGAGACCGTTGGAAAAATGGCCATTTTCCAGTCGATTAAAATCAACTAAAACTGGTCAAACGCGTTTTCCTTTGCCACGCTCACATATTGATTCGAAAAATTATGAAATTTGGAATCTAACAATAACTAGACATCACGGACCTAACAAAAGTGGTTTCGTCGAAATCCGAGGTCGTTTGCAAAATTTACATTTTTAAGGGCCTGAATTCCATAGCGACTATTCAGAATTTTCAACTGGACATATCTTTTGATTCCCGCTATGAAATTTCGATTTTTCGGATTCGTTTGAAATATATTCTCTATTAGATTCTATTATTTTTGGTTTCACTAAAATCCGGTTTATTTTGCACCCGGTACATTCATTTGAAGTTTGAAATCGAATTATCGAACTACCGCGCCATTTTCAATTCCTTTTAAAATTATATATAATTATTTATATTCTAACGACGATTCAAACGAATATATACGTTCGAATTCTATTCAAAATAAATTTCTCGATGATATTATTTAAAATAATTCATTTTAAATAATCAAAATTCGCTAAAATTGCCAAAATAAAAATTTTAAACTGACCCAGATTTTCGGGTTGTTACACAAACACAAATAAAATTCCATTTAACTATTTTATTTAAGCACACTAATTAAATAATCAATTCTAATTTAAAAACGGTCGATTTAGTCAACCCAAACTCGGTTATCCCATTAATCGATTCCAATTGGTTTTCCCTTTTAAATTAACCAATAATATAATTCATTTAAATAAATTCCATTTTGTAATTCGAAGTCTTAAATAAATAAAATATTTATTTACTTCCCTTTAATAACCTTTATTCAAAATAATACATTTCAAAATCTATCTCCAGTTATAAAATAAATTTTTATAGCTTCAGTTCTATCAATCCACCTAACG
This sequence comes from Allium sativum, assembly GCA_030737875.1. Lineage (NCBI taxonomy): Eukaryota > Viridiplantae > Streptophyta > Magnoliopsida > Asparagales > Amaryllidaceae > Allium > Allium sativum. The sequence goes on along the minus strand of CM060916.1, from coordinate 484,880,529 downwards.
GTAAATCAATAAAAACAAAACAAATTTACTTTTAGGCCATTCACTGCCGATTACTCAACAAATATAGCCCATTGGTTAAAACACAACACAGGTTGACTTTTCAGTCAATGGTCACTACTAAAAACAATTATCCAATCATGACGGTTCATATATGATAATATGAAAATAAATAATCTATTTGAGGAATCCGGTTGGATCCCTCCAACCTGTTCTTCCCTGTATACAAATGGTTATCCCCAACAGATTGTTCAATTCAAACAGATCAACAATTCAAACCATTAAACACGTTTATTTCATAACCGTGACCAACAAGGTAAGTTACCTTTATTGGAATCAATCGTTAGAATAACGATTTGGGGTGTCACTGAAATTAAACGACGATTTAATTTTATCAGTTAAAACAACAAGCAAACAGTCAACCATTGGCAAGCAGAGCACACAAAATAAAAACCCAATTTATATAAAAAATAAATGGGTAAAACTGAGTGAGTTTAACTCACCATGGGTTAAATTCTGCGATCTAAATGAGTAGGTTTGACGATATTAGCAGCTTCCATTTGCTAACCCAATTAGCTTCATCCCGTGGCATCCGTCAATATGGTTCCGACGTCTTCTGTTCTTGTCGAATTTTGTCAATATATGGACACGCTATACAGACTTAAGTTACGATTTATTTATTTAATTTAATAACTTAATTAAATATATTTTATATAATTTTAACTATGTTTTAGACTGAGTAAAACCCTTAATGTGACGGCCGGGAATTTCGCTCGATCTGAATCAGTCGTTAAACCGATCTAGACCGTTCGAAACCCCTGATCGTTTGAGAACAGGACAAATCAGAACGTAGACGGAAGAACATTTCATTGCTGTTACAACAATTCCATCAGATACAAGAATATACAGAGTATAAATGAATAAATTACATAGAAATATCAGAGATTTAAATTACATTAAATACATAGCAGCGGAAAATAATACAATACACAACTAGAAGGAAATATACGGATACAAAGCTTTCCGGATATCGTTCCAGCTGTAAACCAGGATCCTGTGAATATAAATCTGCAAAACCAAAACTACTAGCTGCCCGTGTCAAAAATAAGGGCACCCAGAGTTTAGGTTAAAACAATAAACTCCAGGTCAGTCATGTGACTGGTGTGAGAACTAAAACAGTTAATCTTTATTTTAAAGTTAGGTATATCAAGGGACCACGCCGTATAACACGGAACGGGTTTCCTCCCAAGAATACCAGTGCATAAAACAAACAGCGCAATGCTAAATAAAGAAAAATGAAGCTGTTATAAGACCCAGGTCCTATCACACAATGCAACGCAAGCCGGGGGATAGGGTTTTCCCTTATAACAGCCAAAGAATGCTTGATACGTTTAAAACAAATCATTTGATACTATAATAAATGTATAGTGTCAAAACATTTCAATCATAAATATCAATCATAGGCGGCATAGCTACCATCTACTATGTCGCCATACTAGTTCTACAATTAAAACCGAATTACACGTATTGGAAATTGGATTTCCGTCATGAGTCGAGGCAAGGGGCAAGCTCCTCTCCGCTTCGAGACACTCTAGCAAATGCTCAGGACTACACACTCTGGGCAGCCACTTGGATCGGTTGGGCCGGTCCTCACTTACGTTAGAGGATTGGCAATTCCTGAACACACGTTTCCCGGTCCTTACAGACCTATAATCGAGGCGCCTCATTCCAACAACCACAAAGGTGAAAAAGTATATAAATGTCAGGGCTGGTAAGTCACTGACACCACCAAAGCTAGAAAGAAACGTCATGTTCTCCCAACGGCCCGTATCCCGTTTTTAACTCATACCGAGGTGTGAGGCTCGCGAATTCACGTTATACACAAAGCTGCCACGTAGGCGTGCTTTGATCATCAACCACAAGACTTTGCTTTTCAACAGAAGCCTTGATCATTGCATCTTAGCGTGCCACACAGGCAATTCATGCCATGCGACTGATGTCCATCGATATACAACCTCTGAGCACGTACGGCTCAGAGAAGGGCGTTAAGCAAAAGAATAAATTCTCCGCCGCCAAACAGATGTATATTTAATAGAAATCAATCAACACAGAACAAAATCCAGTGTCAGACACACAATCCATTTACAAGTCCGTTCTGGGTCTGAACGAAACCGGAGGCACTTTCCTCGCATATCCATCGATCTCCAAGTACGTCTGGACGACCACCAACTATTTCCATCCTCTTGGGTGTACAGCCCAATCAGGATCGTCAGTAATTATCCAAACGATGTGAAGACTTCCGGTCTTCGACCACCGTCTTCATCTTCGACTTATCGTCGAATCGGTTATTCAGAATGGGTATAAACCCGGCCTTTCCGAACAACCCGCGTATATTAAAAACAAATGTTACCCAAACACAACATATGCCTCATTCCAATCCAGAATATTCTTTTATTCACAAAATAACATTCTAGGGGAAAGGTTCCCGTTAATTTTATCCAAGATAAATTCTTTAAAATTTATTCTTTAATCTTCCTTTGGATGTCATTTCAAACCAAATTATGGTTTTCTAAACTAGTCGAGATTAGCGAACCACAACGAAGTAATTATTTATTTTATTTCCCAATCCCAACCTATTCATCCCATGAAGCAAAACTGGTAATACTCCATATCTAACACCACAGTGTTGTCGGTAAAATTAATTACCATTTCACGTTCAAATCTAATTAAAGATTTAACTATCGCTTTGGAGCAAAACTGGTGATACTCCATTCACGCTCATTTCTAAATTTGATAATTTAGATTATAGATTCACATTTCAATCTAATTGCAGATTCGTTAAAACTCCTTTTACTGGGTTAAAGAACTAGGTGTTATTTAAAGCACAGTTCACGACAAACCCAAATCACATTCTATTTATTATCGGGTTAAAGAACTAGTGTTATTTAAAACACAGTTCACGATAAACCCATTTCATATCCAATCAAATACATTAGAAATTCCGATTATTTAAAACCCCTTTTTAAATCTAATTTATTTATTTAAAAATAAAAACCCGGGTTTTAAATTGAGTTCAAACTAGTTCATTTCGATAAAAATCTATTTTTATCTTTTCAAATATGGAGGTTTTCATCCCAATTTTTCCCAAATCATTTCTTATGATTTTACGCAAATTATTGATATTTTTAATAATTTTCTCAAGGCCCGTACAGTCGATTTCCATCGATGGCCATCGAACTGCACTTACAGCGACCTTTTTCAAATTTGATTTGGACGTATCTCCAAATCCAACCGTTAGATTTTGAATTTCTAATATTCGTTAGAAAGCGCTTTTCGATACGAACCCAACGGTTCCGGTTTTAGGAGAATCCGACGGTCGGATCTCCCGTAATGTTTGTTTGAAATAAATGGTCGAAATTTACGAACTGCCGCGGTGCGGCGCGTTCTATTCAGGCCATTATATTATATATATAATATATATTTCGTCGATTTCTATTTAAAACGAATTATATAAATATTTTTAAATTCGTTTCAAAAGCAATTTCAACTTCCATTTCAATTCAAATCAAAATTGAATTCTTCTTTATAAATTCGTTTTAAAATTCATTTCTTATCAATTCAAACTTCAATTCAATTTGAATTCATTTCAATTCGCTTTCAATTCAATTTGAATTCGTTTTCAATTCAATTCAATTCCAAAGTCGTTTTCTATTCGATTCAATTCAAATTGGTTTTCTATTCGATTTAACTCAAATTGGTTTTCTATTCGATTCAACTCAAATTGGTTTTCTATTCGATTCAACTCAAATTGGTTTTCTATTCGATTCAATTCAAATTGGTTTTCTATTCGAATCAAATTCGTTTTCTATTCAAATCAAATTCGTTTTCTATTCAAATCAAATCAAATTCGTTTTCTATTCAAATCAAATTCGTTATATATTCAAATCAAATTCGTTTTCTATTCAAATCAAATTCGTTATATATTCAAATCAAATCAAATTCGTTTTCTATTCAATTCATATCGAAATCGTTTTCAATTCAATTCATTTCGAAATCGTTTTATATTCATTTGTTTTTAAATGAATAAAATCAATATAAATATCGTTCACATCAAAATGGCGTCAATCTAATCAACACGGCTTCATATATTTCTACTTTCAAATATTCTATTTCGAATATTTCTTATTATCAAAATATTTCGTTCAACACATGACTAATCTCAACGGATGAGTACAGTCAATACATGAACTTTATTTTATATTGATAAAGATGTAAATTTTATTATTAAAATATTTCGTTCAACACATGACTAATCTCAACGGATGAGTACAGTCAACACATGAACTTTATTTTATATTATTCTTCATTTTCTAAATTGGAATGAGGCTCAATCAATCACCATATAATGTTAATTATATGGATTTTCACACATCACACGTATATAATAGCATTGAAAAATAATCAACCATCAACCAAAGTGCACTACACTGTATAAGCATCAAATATAGATATATAACGCTTATAACAGCATGTCAATCAATCGATCGACATATTTAATCAATCAGGATGAGTGAACTTCAAATTTCATCCCAACGCCCTTGTGGGGTTTCAAACAATCAAACACATATTTTATTTGTGCAGTTGGGCGATGTGTAAAATTTATCGACCCAATCAATGTCCTTCAAATAGGTGTACATAAACAAACCGTCCGGTTTGTAAATGAATATTTTATTTTATTCACATCACGTTAAAAATTATATTTTTAATGATAAAACATTTTTATTTTAACACATGAATTTCTATTCAGTTCATTCTTTAAATAAAATGATATTTTATTTTTCTAACTTATTTTAGAAAATTTCGGCGGCATAACGGCACGATACTAGAAACGGGACGAGGCCTAGCCTTATCCCCGGTCTAGTGAAGGCCCACGCCATTCACAAATCAATCCAATCAATTTCATTTCACCAAACAACCAAATTCAAATCAAATCACCTAACTAATTTATGCAATCAAACAGACAAGTCCATGGTCTGTGGACGATTGTGTCGGGTGCTACTAAGCACCGTCTGCATCCTAGTATATATATATATAACTAGAAAATGAAATTGAAAGGTGAGAAATTCTCACCGATAGCTATCCAATCATCTTGACTCTTCTTTGATAGAAATCTTCATCATTCTCGCCTTTTTATCATCTTCGTTGCCCGTAGCCACTACATATGTAAAAATCACACATTTTTATATTTTGATGTCTTTAAAATAAAAATCACATTTTTATTTGTTCACTTCCAATTTGAAAATCATATTCTTATAATCGCTTCATACATTTAAAAATCGAATTTTTACTATGCTATTCAATATATAAAAATCTCGCCTTTTCCAAAAATAAAGCTTCGCCCTTTTCAAAAATAAAGATTCGCCCTTTTCAAAAATAAAGATTCGCCCTTTTCAAAGATAAAGATTATATTTTTAATATTCCTATCATGTAAAAATTATATTTTTAATTCTCTACATAAACAAAAATCATATTTTTACATCGTCTATATAGTAAAGATTATATTTTTATTACTTTAAAAATATAAAGATCATATTTTTAACTTCCTTTCAAATAGTAAAAATCATGTTTTTACTCTAATTAAAAATCAGATCTTGTTATACTAAAAATCGAATCTTTTTACATAAGAAAAATCAAAACTTTCTACATATAAAAATCTCAACTTTTCTCTAATAAAATATGAGTTTTACCTCTAATAAAATCTGGACTTTGTTAAAAATCTATTCTTTTAAATACATACATCTCTACACTTTCATATTCATCTATAATAATTCCTGATTTTTCCTTTCAACGTTAATATATAAAATAAGGTAGAAACTGATTTTCAGACCACTGTATTCTGATTAAATAAATTAAATAAATAAGAAAACATACCTTTTTCGAGGAGGGGGGGATTGACGGAAATCGAACAGGGGGGGGGGGTTTGCCGCGCGGTGGTGCTCTCTGGCGGAGGAGCGTCGTGGGTGAGACGGGGGGTTTGCGGGTTCGGGTCTGGGTGGGGTTCGGGCGTCGCAGGCAAAGGGAAGGGGGGGTTTCCTCCGATGAGGCGGTGGGCGGCGCCGCCTTGGAGGGGGGCGCGATGCTCCTCTCCGCCACTTCTTCCTTCTTCTTTTTTTTTCTGGTAATTCGATTTGGTTTTGAAAGAAAAAGGGGGGGCCAGAACATATAGGAAGAGGGAGGGGAGAGAAAGAATTTTAATTTTATTATTTAATTATTTTAATTCCTAAAAAGTTGACTTTTACCTACGACCTCTAAACAAGGTCCACCGCCTGTCGCCCATAGCGTTTCACCCCCATTCCGAACACAATGGGATATGTATCGTAGGTTGATTCGGACGTTACGATCAGTTTCCGTTGAATTTACATTTAAATCTATATATTGAATTTGAACGCACATTTCAATTTACCGGGGTCACATACTAACTAAAAATTCCAGAAAAATATTTTCTAGCTTTGTATTGATGATACGGTCCTAACAAAACTAGTTTCGTCGAATTCTGAGACCGTTGGAAAAATGGCCATTTTCCAGTCGATTAAAATCAACTAAAACTGGTCAAACGCGTTTTCCTTTGCCACGCTCACATATTGATTCGAAAAATTATGAAATTTGGAATCTAGCAATAATTTGATATCACGGACCCAACAAAAGTGGTTTCGTCGAAATCCGAGGTCGTTTGCAAAATTGCTATTTTTAAGGGCTTGAATTCCATAGCGACTATTCAGAATTTTCAACTGGACATATCTTTTGATTCCCGCTATGAAATTTTGATTTTTCGGATTCGTTGGAAAGATATCACCAATTAGATCCTAATTCTTTTGGTTTCACTAAAATCCGGATTGTTTTGCACCAGGTACGTTCAATTGAAGTTTGAAATCGAATTATCGAACTACCGCGCCATTTTCAATTCCTTTTATAATTAAAATAAATAATTATATTCTAACGACGACGCATATAATATATACGTTCGAATTATATTCAAAACATTTTTCTCGTCGATATTATTTAAAATAATTCATTTTAAATATTCAAAATTCGCTAAAATTGCCAAAATAAAAATTTTAAACTGGCTCAGAATTTCCGGGTTATTACACTTAATTAGGCTTCATATAAAACAATTAGGCATTTAATTAGTTACTCCTACACATACTGTTACAAGCATGGGTACGTTGTATAATGGTTAACTTTGCCTTCTCCGCGGTTATAATACCTTTACAGTATATATATATAGATTATTAGTATAAATCTAAAACTTGCGTCATAATTACTCTAAAAACGAATGGGAACAAGTGAATTAATACCCAGCATAATACTGTTTTTCTTTCCTAGGCATGTTAAACAGGCACAATACCAAACGTTTTAATATTTCTATATCACAAATCAAACTAAAGTTAACCTAGTTTAATTTATATTTTAAGGGTCTTACCCAAATTAGCCAAGCCCAATAATCCAACCGGTTTCTGCAGAATTCGCTTCCTCCTTCTTCTTGCTTACACACTTCAAAGTACTCACACCCCATCCTACGCGAGCTTCCTTTTCTTGTTGTCCTCCCACCTGCTGCGAGTATAAACTCCCCACGAACCCTAATAGACGACGTGTTCTCCACTATTCAGCTCATAAAACCAACCCAGTAAAAATTTATCCTAAGCATGAAAACAATTCATGCACCAGCCTTCCAAGTTTTTATAAAATTCCTTTCCACCGAAATGCTACAGTTTGTTCTACTCCAACAAAACTCCACAAAGCTTCCTCTTCATGCACGTTGAAAACAGAACCGCTATCCTGTACCGTGCATGTCCCCTCTCGCAACCCTCAACACGTTAAAACTTCCCCATCGCAATACTGTCCCCTGCTGTTCGAAATGCCACCCACTCCCCCATGGTGACCAACGCGCCCCCTAGCACCACCCGTAGTCGCACCGAGACAAATGCCACTCCATGAATGCCAGAAAACGAAGCAACCTCATCCCGCACCCGTCCATTGTTCGACCTCTTCTGGCGTCCTCCTGACACCATGGGCATCAACTGACTTTCCGGCAACTACTGTTACTAGCTTACGGCAGTTTGAGGAGGAAAAAGCAATTTGTGTAATGGAGTTACAATTCGGTTTTGAGAAGGAAGCTTCTCTTTTATTTTCTGGAAAGAAAAAGAAAATGCCAGTTGTTGGTGTGCTAAGGAAGCAGAAACATGCCGTATTTATAGTGCAAGGTGGTTTGGGAATCAAGTAATATAGGTGCACGGTAGGCGTAGGGTAGCTCTTCATACTTTGTCGGCACGTTTTGTGAAAGCTGAAAAGAAAACACAAAAGGTAGGGCTGTAGCTAGTAAGTAATATAGGTAAGCCTCCTCATCTGCTATGTGATATTTACTCACGTGAAAGACAACAAAGAAAGATAGAAAGGACAGAGCAACGAAGAAAGATGGTAGCTGTGTTATCGCATCCATAGGTCACTTAGGATAGATGACTGAAGAGAAAGATGATAGTCGTATTGGTTCGCATGTGTCGTGGTACTCTCCTTTTGGCTAGCTTTTAGAACAGCTGTGTATCCATATTTTGGGGAGTGTGTATTACTTCTACAGGTAGGCTAGTCCGTGCTTTTCATATATTTAGTTTTAGGATTGTACCGCATCTTAACATAAAATTGAACCGTGAATTCACCTTTAAAGTTACCACATACAACTTCAGTTTTCTGATAAAAATGCTAATCTTGGTGTAAAAAGATATTTCGGATCCAATGGGACAAGTTTCGTCGAAATCCGACTTCGTTTGGAAAAATTTCCTTTATAAAACCAGAAATAAACACGCGTTTAATTTTTTCATGATTACCAGATAAATTGAATCAACTTGAAACCTTGCAATCCTATAATAACTTTTCAATACGAACCCAAGGGCACCAGTTTCGTCGCATTCAGAGACTGTTTCCCCGGTAGGCTACTTTTACGCACACCGCAATGCAATTTCGGACACCAAATTACCCGATCTCTAAAAATAACAAACTATATACTATCCTGACTCTAATCGACGATACGAACTCAATGGAAGTGGTTTCGTGGCTTAATTCGATCGTCTGTTCATGTTACACTCAAAAATCCCTTTATAAAATTAATTACGCGCTATAGAAATTGAACGGGCGTTTGTGGCCGCCGTGGTCACATACGACATCGGTTTGCCACGCAGTTTGATTTTCTTACAATAATTTAACGATATGGTTCCAATGAAACTAATTTCATCGAAAACAGAGACCGTTTGCAAAATGGTCATTTTAAAGGCCGATAGTGATTTCCATAGCGACTATTTCAAAATTTGATTTGGCCATAACTAACAATCTACAACACGGAATCTGAATTTTTCTTTTTCATATGAAAATTATCATCGATACAGTTTCAACATTTCTTGTTTCACATAAATCCGACTTATATCAGATCCTGTATATTCAGTTAAAGTTCAAAACTCCATATTACGAACTGCACGCCATTTTCAAGCTCGATTTAAAATTATATAAATATATAACGTTCATACTTCGTTTAAATAACGAATTAAATATTAAAATCCATATATATTCCAAATATAATATTAAATAAAATATTTGGCTGCCAAAAATGTGGGTCGTTACAAGGCCCAACTTCCTTTCTTTCTATATTACATATTTTTTTTCTTAAAGCCCAGGTCCAAAGGCTAAGCCCACGTACCCTTCTCCCTTATTTCTCTTTTCTTTTGCCTGTACCCGTTCCTTACTTTCTCCGTCCCCTCTTGTGTCTTTCCTTTCTCCTACACTCTGTCCTTCCCATGCCCAAACACGAACCCTTCGACCTCCATCACGACACTCCGACAACACATCCACAGCGTTTTTCTAGGGCATAATAGGTCATGATTTTATCATTGCCTAGAACGTACTCGGCTGCATCGTGGTACTCATCCTTCACTTTAATACATTAAGAACTTGTTGAAAAAAAAACTGAAGACACCGCCACTTTCCAAGTCTTACGTATTTGGTTTTGCAAGAGAACCTGGAAGCCCTCCAAAACCTCGCCTTAGTCATGGTAAAAGCAACAATGGTGGCGTATACTACTTCATGTAGTAGAGTTGTTAAGCATATAGCTGACTTAAGGTCGGGAATATTAGGGCATGAAAACACAGAATCCTCTAGTTTCAGTTAGCTTCTGCAAGTCCTGTTCCCCTCCACGATCTCATTGCTATTGTTTTATACATATATATTGAAAATTGGTTCACTTTACTGCTAAAAACCAATAAAACCTCCTTTATAAGCGTCGTTAAAACCTTGTAATCCCCCTAACCTAAATGGGTACCTTACAAGGAAAAAGAGTACTTATAAATTTGGTATACAACCTAAAGAAAACAACAAGGTACAACAATATTAATAATAGAAATAACAAAACAGATCACAAGCTTCAAAGCCCAACCAGGCCCAACAATGACTAAAGAGTTCCACATCTTCAAAGTCAACCAGTATCTCTGAGTTCGATGCCCCTTCTACTCAGAATTACTTCACTTCTCCCATCTCGAGAACATTTTCTTCCATTATTATTCACCAACCGTTTGATTTCTCTTTCGATTTTCCAGAGACCCGACGAAGGATTCAAGCTTTTGCCATGAAACACTCTCAGATTTCTTTCTTTCCAGATGGAGTAAACAGCACAAGTAAAGGTAGCACACGCCAAGTCTTTCAATTGATCTTTTCTCTTGAATTTGTTATGTATAATCATTGCTTCTTCTTTCAGATCTGATAAATTTGGAGCAAGATCCAATTTTTGCTTCAATGATAACCATATAAACGCTGAATAATCACATGAGAAGAATAAATGTTGAGTAGTCTCTGGATGATTGTTGCAAAGGGGGCACAGAGGATCCGAAATGATACTGTAGTGCTGAATTCTGTCCTTCGTGTTTAATCTGCCAATAATAGCAAGGTAAGAAATAAAAGACATTTTCCTACTATTTTTACCATGCCATATTACTGAGAAAAGATCTTCTTGTTGCTCATGATTTCGTAGATAATCCCATGCTTTATGAAAAGAAAACTGGCCACCTTCACACCATTCATTAAAATCATGTCTTTTATTTGGATAAGTAGAGATGGAGCTAATTTCTTGAATCAATTCTCTTGTGGCTGGATGGATTTCAGGTATAAACACCTCATTTCTGATAATGCAATTTACTTTCTGATCTACATCACCAATAAGATTTAATCTATCATACCCAAGCAAGTCAACCAAACTTTTACAGTTTATCCAGGGTTCATGCCACATATAAGTATCATCTCCATTGACTATAACTTTGTTAAACAACTGTTTAGACCTTTTACTTAGCCTTAGCCTTAGCATAGATTTCCATGTTGAAGATGCATTATTGTCTAGAGCCATTGTCCAAAAGTAATCCTTTTTGCAATATTTATTATGAATCCATTTACTCCAAAGTGATGTATCAGATAAAAATTTCCAAAGCAACTTCACACATGCTGCTTTTTTAAGATCTGAAAGATTTTTTAATCCAGCACCACCTTCAACCTTAGGTCTACACAAATTTTGCCAAGACACTTTGTGTGATGAACCCCCCCCCCCCTAAAAGAAATCATCACAGAGTGAGTGCAACTTGTTTATGGTATACTCTGGAATTTGATAAATGAATATCCAATATAAAATAATGGGGGTAATAACAGTATTAAACAATTCAGCCCTCCCTGCAAAACTGAGTAATTTTGTTTCCCAACCGTTTATTTTACCTTGAATTCTTTGAATGAGAGAGTTACATTCTGAATAATGTAAATAATTGGTTGATAAAGGGACTACCAATTATTTTATAGGTAAAGTTCCTTGCTGAAATTGCAAAATATATAGGATCTGCTCAGAATTTGTCACTGAATTGCTAAAAAAAACTTTAGTCTTTGATGCATTTACATTAAGTCCAGCATACAAACTTAGATTCTGAAAAATCCTCTTTAAAGCTTGAGCATTCAAAATAGATGATTTTCCAAAGATCATTAAATCATTAGCATACAATAGGTGAGAGATAATTGGTTGAACTGTACTGCTTGGTTGAAAATTCTTTTGTTGAGTTGCTTCATCCATTGTAAAAGTAAAATATTGCCTAGCAATAGAGAATAGATAAGGGGACAAAGGGTCACCCTGTCTAATTCCCCTATTTGATGTTATAAAGCCTTTAGGGGCCCCTTGGATCATTATTGAATAAGTTGCAGTTGACATACATTCAAAAATGATGTTTATGAAATGTATAGGAAACCCCATACAAGACATAATATAACAAATGAACTCTCTATTCACACGATCATATGCCTTCTGCAGGTCAACTTTCACACACATTTTTGGCAACCCATTTTTCTTAAAATCCCTCAATAATTAATGTGCTAGCAATATATTGTCTCCAATGTATCTATCATAGATAAAAGCACTCTGATTTTCCGAGATTAAATGAGGCAAAAAGTGTTTTAGTCTATTACATAAAACCTTAGCAAATATTTCATAATAGACATTACAGCAGGCAATTGGCCTATAATATGCTATCTCAGAAGGTCTATCATTTTTAGGGATTAATGTGATAAAAGTATGATTCAAAGACCTTGGCAGTTTACCTGACCTGAAAATATTAGAAATAACCATAAGCAACTCATTTTTCAGATTTTCCCAATGGATTTTGAAGAACTTTGCATTAATTCCATCTAGCCCAGGGCTAGAATCATCATGAATAGAATATAATGCATCTTTTATTTCTGATAAATCAATAGATTTCAAAAGAAATTGCTGTCCTTCTGAATTAATAGTGGCAATAGGATGAAAGTATGGAAATGTTGTATTGCTTGAGCCATTAAACATATCTTCAAAATAATTAATAGCTTGAATCTCAATATCCTCAGCTTTATACAATAAATTTCCATTTTGATCAATTAATGCTCTAATATGATTAAAGAATCTCCTATTTGTCATTCTAGAGTAAAAGAACTTAGAATTTGTGTCTGACTGTTGCAACCAAGATACATTTGCTTGTTGTTTAAGCCTATTGAAGTGAATTTGTTGCAAATTCGGATATTCTTTTTTGGCTGACAGGTAATTTTCATATAACAGAATGTCCTCTGGATCACTATCAGTAGCTTTTTCTAATTGTAAGGTAATTTCTTCAGCTTGTTTGAGGTTTGCAGAATTTTTATCTTTTAATTTGCTCCAATTCCTCAATTCAGTTTTACAATTTTTGAGTTTTTGCATGAACTGATATCCACTAAAACCCCAAACTGTGGCATTTAAACCCTTATGAATAGCATCTTTATAACCTTCCAAATTATGCCAATCATTTCTATATCTAAAAGGAAATCCCTTAACCTCTGTAGTAGAAATAAGATCTAGCATTATTGGATTATGATCACTTGATTTTTGTGGAAATGAAAGAGCTTTCATATGAAGAAATAATTGAAGACAACAGTTATTCACCAGTATTTTATCAATACTTGTAGCAATTCCCCTTCGACGCCATGTAAAATTAAAACCCATTGTTTTAATTCTGATAATGATGTCTGAAATAGAAATTTCCGAAATTCTCTAATTTGTTGAAAAGGAATAGTTAAACCCTTTTTTTATCATTTGGAGATAACACATTATTGTAATCCCCCATAAGATTCCAGGCATTATCAATTAGACTTGCTTCATTTACTAAATCTTGCCATAAAGTGATCCTTTCTGCAAAAATATAACTTGCATATATAACTGTGAATACCATCCCAAATCCCCCTTTATTGCTAGCATGTACTGTCAAATGTTGAAAAGAAAATGATGAGAGTGCCACATCCCATACATTAGTGTCCCATATTAATAAAGTTCTACCGGAAGATATTGATGAATTGTTAGTTATTGATCTCTAAGAACTGGGAAGCATAGAGGCAAACAGTAATAGATTATTAGAAGATAATTTTGTTTCAACTAAACCAACAAGTGTTGATTTAGTGAAATTAGGAGGGATAACACTTCCTTCATACGAAAAACAGTGTTCATCCGCCTGACATTCCACATTAGCAATGTCATTTAATCGAAGATGAACTCCTTGTATTTCTTTTAGAAGGAGGAATTGCTTTTGAGGAAACTGCGGTGTTATCATCTTTACCATAGTTAATATTTTTATCTACCATACTTGACACATCTATTTGTTTGCCTTTTTCCTTAATCATTTCTTTATCATGCTCTGAAATTGCTTTCTCTACAATATTTAAATCATTTGGTATCACATTTTCAGGTAGCTTGGAGTTCAAAAAGTCCAAATCATCAACTGGAGTAGAAGAGGTACATCCAACATCATTTGCAAAATGCATTTTATCAGTATTAACTTGTTCAGGTTCAGATTCTTTAGAATTCTCATTAATTTCATCTTGACAATCAGGTGGAATCCAACGTGGATCCATGGATACTTCATGAAAAAGTTCCTCATGCCCAAACAGTTTACATTGAAGACATTTAGCAGGCAGAAATTCATATTCCACGACTATGTTTACTTTTAATCCATTATGCATTAGAATAGGAATTTTAGTTTTTAGATCTGATGTTGTATCAATTGATAATAAGACTCTAGCATACTTTGTAAATTTTTTACTTGCTGTATTCTCATCTACTAAAACTGGACTTGCAATATAACTTGTTATCGTATGAATTGCATCTAAAGTCCAGAACTCCATAGGAAGATCTATTAATCTAATCCAGATCTGGACTATGCCACTTTGTTTCCTTGAATAATCATATCCTGGCACCCATTTATCAATCAAAAGTAGTCTACCAAAGTAAGAATATGTAGTGCTTTCAGAAATTCGAGAGAAATCAGAATGATCTTCAAATTGTACAGCAAAATCATATGAGGGAGAAACATGAATATGAAAATTAACCTGTGGTCTCCATACTTTAGAAATATAGTCTTTCAGCTTGATGGATGATGACTTGAAATGGATCGGAATTAATGCTAAAGTATTATTCCAAGCTTCTGCCGATTTGTTGTAGATCTTTTCAGGGATGAAGACATATTCAGCTGATGGTTTTACAAATGTTAGGCTTCGAGCAGATTGATCCAGTATAATGTTATCATTTAGAGCTCCATTACGATCTGAAATAGGATTTGTTGTATTTGATTTGGATTGAAACTTTTCTGATGAGGAATGGAAAGTAAATCTCGAGTTTGTTACGGACGCCATTACAAACGGAAAACAAACGGAATTTTATAGTTACATATATATGTATGTATGTATGTATGTATGTATGTATGTATGTATGTATGTATATAATGAATATTAATTATCTCCAGGGATGTTAAACCCTACATACATGACCTCAACTATGAACAAATGCCAATGTTTAAGCGTATATGGTAATTTGCTCCTAGATACCGAAAAGCACATATATGCATCAGCCATATATAACAAGTAAAGGAGGTGTGTATTTACTTAATAGTATATATTACTTTGTTTTGTTTGTTTACTTCTTTTATCCAATCCAATCATACTTTCTGCACAACTGTTCACTAGTATAGACACTTAGATCATTGCTAAATGGAATAGTTTTGTCAGTTGTTGGTCCTTATATTCATGTATATGTTTATTTCCTTTTATGTTCACAAGGCATCATGCAACAACTCTTATATGTTCTTATATATAATATAAGTTCTTATATACTGTAAACTATAAGGGATACTGAGTTCGAAAAGGATAATATATATTAGTATATGACTGTAAACAAAACAAGGCTTGTTTAACTAAAATACTAATGTGAATCATTTTAGCACTTCTCCAGACAAATAAAAATACATAATGTATCAGCCATACAATAATGCATCGTCGAATGCAGCTCTTCCAACCACACGCAATAGCAGCTAACAAATTGTAGAAACCAAAGGATGATGGACGGTCCTATCCATCAATTTTTAGCTGAAGGTGATACTAACATGGAAAACAATCCATCCGCAATCCACCATTTGTTGTACGTTACCTGCTCATTACCAAAACAAGGATCACCTCTACCTAATCATTACTTTGTCTTCTCGCCATTCTTTCTTTCATTTTCTTCTTCCATAACCTATGGTTATCCTTTCCCATATTCACAGCTTCAACCGTGCACATGCACAATGAACTCCGTCACTATCATATCCTTCTGATCAATGGAGCACATCTGGTTTCCTCGCCTGAACTCAATTCCACCACCGGAACTTCCATCACCCCAAAATATCCCAATTCGAATTTTCCACCGAAGTTTAAAAACCAATCATCTCACCAAAACAACTCGCTCCACCACCCTGCTCTATGGATCACCACCGAAATCTGACTCGAGTTGCCCGATGACCCCGCTTTCGTTTCCCCCTAGTGCGCAACTCTATACCCTACCGTCGACAATGCGGTCTTTCATTATTCCGAGCCCACCCAAACCGTATATTAAACCCTCTTTTGACCGATTTTCTTGCAAATGTCCCAATCGAAAATTTTAGTTATATTTTTAAATCATACTTAATTCAATTTTGAACCACTTCCATATTTATATTCAGTCCTAATTTATACTAGAACTTTGGTTATGGATTTTTAAATTTCTGGGAATGGATATGCTGTCAAACACCAGACATATAATTTCAACTCTTCTTTCATCGATTTCTTACGTATATCCATCGTATACGTGTAAGATGTTTTACACTTAGTAGAAGTTAAGAAACTCAATTTCTGAATGAATGTTTTATCTAACTCTAGAATAGATATGTAAGAAAGAACTATCAGAGTTTTTTTATTAGTATAATTATGCTTTCTGCCTTTTGTATTCTTCTTGCTCAGGTGTTTTAGAAATGATTTCATTGATAAATCCTTCAACTAACTTGAATCATTTTACTCAATACAAAGGGTACATATCAGCATGAATAATACCATTTAAATCCTACTAGAATTGATAACAAAACAGTAGCGGGATGTAGGTTGTTTTATCATTTTTTTTATATTGTGCTTACTAGCTTTGCCAACATTTCAGATGAAAACATGATTATGTATTAAATCAAATAAGGTAGGCACACATAAACATACCACTGGATATGAAAATTAAATGGTAAAGAAGTGTTTACTCACCGATATTTAGCTCGTTGTCTTGGCTACCTTCTCATTCTTCCCTCTTTGTTTCGCTCTGCTATTTAAGTTACTACCATTTCCAGTTTCCCTCTCTGGCTCTTGGCCATTTTTATCTCAGGTTCCTTTTTGTTTTCAGTTCTTTTTTAATTGAACTGGAGTTTGTATTTGTGTGGTTTAGCATTGTATTTATAGGTGAAAAATGTTCAGGCTTTAAGTAAGGTAGGTCTCAATGTGCGGAGGCGCATCAGCAATACTAGGTGAGAGTGATATGTCTGTACCGATCCATATCTTAATATGTGATCTAACTTATATACTGCATATACTACATACATAGGTTTTTAACAGCTATGAGGTGATGTTGCGATGTGAAATTTCCCTTAAATGTTTTCAAACTTGCCTCAAAGTGAAGCAGTCCTCCATGTGTTTCGCTGCTTACTATGAATATGTATATGTACTTTATACTTTTTCTAATCAAACTTGGCAACCAAACAAACGACTAATTAAATGGATTTGATTTGTAGATTTTTGCATATGGAAAGCTTTGCCTAAACCTATAGGGTATAGGTATATGCAGGCCTATGCATTTCATGCAAACTATTTTTCTTACATTCCCTTTCCAACTTCAAACTTTGCTCTTAAGCAAAGTTAATGTCCCATGTTTTTTTAATAAACCATAGACAAGTGGTTGTACATGAAAATCCTTTGAACACTTGCAGGTTTATAATTTCCTTTGTAACACCCCGTATGTTGAATAACTTGTTATAATATAAATAAGGGCATAATTAAATTTTAAGACCTGAATCAGGGGAAACGGGCTATGCCATTGCGTTCGTCTCGGAAAAATACGCGAAATAGAGTCCGAGTTTTCGAAAATCGGAGTCCGAGTTTTCATAAAATTCAAATTTCGGAAAACAGATTTCAAATGCAGAAATGGGGCTAGGCCGGAAAATTCCCGCCTGCACCAGGTCGACCCCCGTGTCGACTGGGGAGTCGACACACATGGGGGCGTGTCGACTGTAGTGTCGACACCCCTGTCGACACAGGTGGCTCGGCCAGTTTGGCTGGGTGCACTGTTTTGGCTGTTTGGGCTGTGTTTGGTGGCTTGTGACGAGATCTGACGGCTCTAACCTAATCTAGGGTTAATCTAAGGGCCTAAAACACTTAACTAATCTATAAATACACCCTAAGACTACCCTAATTCATACTAAAAATAGTCACAACGTCGTCATGCCATCAAAATGCAACTAGAAGGAGTCTCCATCAAATTGTAGAAGAAGATAGCTTCTCAAATCAACTTCTAATCAACTCTAGCAACTTAATCTTCTTCATAGGAGTGCTAATCAACAAGTTGTGAGTTTCTATGCCTTTAGCAAGCAATTGCTAAACTAATTATGATAGGATATAATGAGGTTATGGTTATGTATGTGGATCAATGCAAGTTATGTTGTCATATGCTATGTGTTCATGATGTTAGTTATGCAAGTTTTATGCTATATGTTCATGATGCTAGTTATGCAAGTTGTATGCTATGTGTTCATGATGCAAGTTATGCAAGTTTGATGCTATGTGCCCATAAAGCTAGTTATGCAAGTTGGGTGTAATTTATGCTATATGTTCATGATGCTAGTTATGCAAGTCACTATGATAAACATTGATCCATTATGACACCATGTTATGCAAGTTTGGTGTTTGATTATATGCAAGTTCATATATGACATGTTATGCAAGTTTGGTGTTTGATTATATGCAAGTTCATATATGACATGTTATGCAAGTTTGGTGTTTGATTATATGCAAGTTCATATATGACATGTTATGCAAGTTTGGTGTTTGATTATATGCAAGTAACATGTGCAAGTTTACACCTTTGTATGTCATACATACATATGCAAGTTTACCCCTTTGTATGACAAAAGTAACTTATGCAAGTTACCCTCTTTATGACATATGTGATTCATGCAAGTTTGGGTTGATTATTTATGCTAGTTGGGTTTGATGCTATGGTCATATATGCAAGTTGACACCTTTAAAACCCATGTGATGCTAATGTTATGCTAAGTTGAACCCATTGTATTTGTGATGAATCTTCCCTTTTAAGTATGTCATGTTAGCGTATTACGTGGGGAACGATGGGGTTAATATTCATGTTAACAAAATTGTGGTGAAATTGGTATGAAGTTGCATACCATGAGTGGATGGACATAATTGAGTCAATTATGTACATCATTAAATTGGAATTAATTAGGGAAAATTAATTCAAAATATGGGGGTGATTAATTAGGTGTAATTAATCGACTAAGACACGAGGTTGGACCCTTTTGTAGCATAAGACTGCCCGGAACCGACCGACAAATCCAGCGGCTACAAATGATTGGCCCAATGTGAGAGGTCTTAGGCATAAACTAAATACGTGACAAGTGTAAAGACACGAGGTTAGACTCGGTTATAGCGTAAGGCTGCCCGGACCCAACCGGCAAATCCAGCTGCCATAAAAGATAGTCTAATGTGAGAGGTCTTTACAAAGGTTACGTTCTTAATCAATTAAGAAACACTTAACCAGATAAGCATGTAGTGGGGCATGAGGGGTTAAGTGGGTGCCTTGGGTGGCATGTGGAAATCAAGTAAGTGCCTTGATGTGGAAATCTAGTGGGTTGCCTTGGGTGGCAATAGAAAATACGATTAGAATACTTAACCAAGTGGAAACATGTAATTAAACATGATTAAAGGGTTAAGTGGGATACACTAGAAAAGGGGACAAGCTTAGGTGGGTAGCTTGTGGGGGCCCATTTCAACCAGTAACCCATATGTATCTTATTGGGCTCAACCCATGTCGAGGATGGGACACGCGTACTGGGCTTGACAATAAGAGGCCAAAACGGGTTAGCGGTGGCAACGCAAGTCCAACGGGTTTCATATGCGTGTGTGGGCCCGGGCTGGTAGGTAAGACGTTGTTGCATCGTGTAGGTATAAGCCGTGCATCAGTGTTGGTATCGGGTTGCCACTTTGGGGAATGATACACCCCACTGTGGGACCAGCACGGGTATCTACGTTAGGGAGCCGATCGCTTGGGGAGTAGTGGGTACACCTAGTGGAGATAGGGGCAGACGGCACCTATGTGGTCAGCTAGGGGTACACGAAACTACTAGTTAAATTTTCTAAGTCCTTGGGTGGGATCAACCTTTAAGTAGGAATGACTGGTGTGGTGCAGTGTAGTAATTACCCTTGGGTGGGTAGATGCGTCTTTACCGATATTGTAACAACCCGAAAATCTGGGCCAGTTTAAAATTTTTATTTTGGCCATTTTAGCGAATTTTGACTATTTAAAATGAATTATTTTAAATAATATCGACGGAAATTTATTTTGAATATAATTCGAACGTATATATTTATACGCATCGTCGTTAGAATATAAATATTTATATATAATTATAAATAGAATTGAAAATGGCGCGGTAGTTCGATAATTCGATTTCAAACTTCAATTGAATGTACCGGGTGCAAAACAATCCGGATTTTAGTGAAACCAAAAACGTTAGGATCTAATTGACGATATCTTTCCAACGAAGTTAACAAACTGAGATTTCACTTTATAAATGATAAGATATGTCCAGTTGAAAATTCTGAATAGTCGCTATGGAATTCAGGCCCTTAAAAATGGACATTTTGCAGATGACCTCGGATTTCGACGAAACTAGTTTTGTTAGGACCGTATCGTCAATACGAAGCTAGAAAATATTTTTCGGGAATTTTTAGAGTTAGTATGTGACCCCGGTAATTTGAAATGTACGTTTAAAATTCAATATAATGATTTAAATGTAAATTTAACGGAAACTGATTCAAACAGTCGAACCAGTCTACGATACATATCCCAGTGTGTTCGGGATGGGGGTAATTAGCTAGGGACGGCTGTCGTTGAGTTTGATTTCGAGCTCGTATGAACATAAGTGTATTTTTGAAATTAAAATAATTAAAATATATTTATATGTAAGGTCAAAGACTAGGTCAAACCCTCATAACTCCTCTCCACGGTCAAACCAATTAGAAGCCGCCGCTCCCTAGCGATATACGGCTGATTTTTTTTCTTCTTCTTTTTCGATTCTCCCTTCCTCTTTAATTCAAAATCCACAAAATGGTTTTCAAAATTTCTTCAGCAACAAGGAAGTGCTTTCTGCGATCTTCAATTCCACGCCAAAGGGATCGATTAGCGTTCAGTATGGGTCGCGAATTCCGAGCTCGAAGTCGCACTGTTCGGAGGGGTTTTTGGGGGCCACTGCCACCATCGAGTTCGCCAAGTTTCTTGGGGTGGGTGCGGCTCTCGTCGTCGGTCGATGTGAGAGGGTCTGATCGGAGTCACGACCATCGGGGGAGGCGCGGGTTTCTGACCTAGTTTTGAAGACGAAACGGAGATGGATATGCGGGGTTTCTCCTGAACGTGAATAACAGTGAGCTTTGTTTGTTTGTTTTTATTTATTTATTTATAATTTAGGCAATTAGATTAATTAAAATTGGATTATGAATAACTTTGGAAAGAAGAAAATATATATAAGCATTGTTTTTAAATTTGAAAATATAGAAAGAACATATTTTTGAAAATATAGAAAGAACATATTTTTGAAAATATAGAAAGAACATATTTTTGAAAATATAGAAAGAACAAGTGTTTGTAAATATAAAATATACTTTGCTTTTGTAAATATAAAATATACTTTGCTTTTGTAAATATAAAATATACTTTGCTTTTGTAAATATAAAATATACTTTGCTTTTGTAAATATAAAATATACCTTGCTTTTGAAAATATACATCGCCTTGTTTTGAAAATATATACCGCATTGTTTTTAGAATAGAGATAGCAGAAATAAAAATATGATTTTTATCTATTGAACTTAGAAATAAAAATATGATTTTTATCTATTGAACTTCGAAATAAAAATATGATTTTTATCTATTGAACTTCGAAATAAAAATATGATTTTTATCTATTGAACTTCGAAATAAAAATATGATTTTTATCTATTGAACTTCGAAATAAAAATTCGATTTTTATATATCGAATAGTGAAATAAAAATTCGATTTTTATATATTGAATAGCGAAGTAAAAATTCGATTTTTACATATGTAGAGAATACGGGCGAAAGCGACAAAAAGGCGAGGTCGACGAAGAATTCTGCAAAAGAAGAGTCAAGATGATTGGATAGCTATAAGTGAGAATTTCTCACTCTTCAATTTCTTTTTTAGTCATATATATATACTAGGATGCAGACGGTGCTTAGTAGCACCCGACACAATCGTCCACAGACCATGGACTTGTTTGTTTGGTTGCATAGATTAGTTATATGATTTGATTTGAATTTGGTTGTTTGGTGATTTGATTGATGTGTGAATGGCGTGGGCCTTCACTAGACCGGGGATAAGGCTAGGCCTTGTCCCGTTTCTAGTATCGTGCCGTTATGCCGCCGAAATTTTCTAAAATATGTTAGAAAAATAAAAATATCGTTTTATTTAAAGAATGAATTGAATAGAAATTCATATGTTGGAATAAAATGTTTTGTCGTTAAAAATATAATTTTTAACGTGAATGTGAATAAATAAATATTCATTTACAAACCAGACGGTTTGTTTATGTACACCTATTTGAAGGACATTGATTGGGTCGATAAATTTTACACATCGCCCAACTGCACAAATAAAATCTGTGTTTGATTGTTTGAAACCCCACACGGGTGTTGGGATGAAATATGAAGTTCACTCATCCTGATTGATTAACTATGTCGATCGATTGATTGACAGGCTGTTATAAGCGTTAGATATCTATATTTGATGCTTATACAGTGTAGTGCACTTTGGTTGATGTTTGATTGTTTATTATTGCTATTATATACATGTGTTGTATGGAATCCATATAATTAACGTCATATGGTGATTGATTGGGCCTCATTCCAATCGGGAAAGTAATGAATATTATAAAAGAAAATTCATGTGTTGAATATAAAAATAGTGATGTGTTGACAGTACTCATGTGTTGAGATTAGTCGTGTGTTGAAATAAATATAGATTCATGTGTTGAATGGGATAATATTCATTTGTTGGGTAGAATAAAGAAGTTTTGAAAATATTAAGCCGTGTTGATTAGATTGACGCCATTTTGACGTAAACGATATTTATATCGATTTTATTCATTTCGAAATGAACTGAATTGAAAACGATTTCGAAATGAACTGAATTGAAAACGATTTCGAAATGAACTGAATTGAAAACGATTTCGAAATGAACTGAATTGAAAACGATTTCGAAATGAACTGAATTGAAAACGATTTCGAAATGAACTGAATTGAAAACGATTTCGAAATAAATTGAATTGAAAACGATTTCGAAATGAATTGAATTGAAATCGATTTCGAAATGAACTGAATTGAAAACGATTTCGAAATGAACTGAATTGAAAACGATTTCGAAATGAACTGAATTGAAAACGATTTCGAAATGAATTGAATTGAAATTGAATTGAATTCAAATTGAATTGAAATTTGAATTGAATAGAAATGAATTTTAAAACGAATTTATAAAGAAGAATTCAATTTTGATTTGAATTGAAAAGAAAGTTGAAATTGCTTTTGAAACGATTTTAAAACTATTTATATAATTCGTTTTAAATAGAAATCGACGAAGTATATATTATATATATTATATATATAATATAATGGCCTGAATAGAACGCGCCGCGCCGCGGCAGTTCGCGAATTTCGACCATTTATTTCAAACTGACATTGCGGGAGATCCGACCGTCGGATTCTCCTAAAACCGGAACCGTTGGGTTCGTATCGAAAAGAGCTTTCCAATGAATATTAGAAATTTGAAATCTAACGGTTGGATTTGGAGTTATGTCCAAATCAAATTCGAAAAAGGTCGCTGTAAGTGCAGTTCGATGGCCGTTGTTGGAAATCGACTGTACGGGCCTTGGTAAAATTATTAAAAATATCTATAATTTGTGTAAAATCATAATATATGGATTGGAAAGAGTTGAGCTGGAAAATTCCGCATTTGAAAAGATAAAAATAGATTTTTATCGAAATAAACTAGTTTTGAACTAGAATTAAAATCAATTTATTTTTGACATAAATAAATTGAATTTGAAAGTGATTTTAAAAATAAATCAATACTCCCAATACGTGGATTGGACTGGAGTTGAATCGAAATTATCTTCGGGATATTTCGATGTTGGATTTCGTGACTATACAAATATTGTTATGGGGATTTGAAAGATATATTTTATATCGCTATTTCCAATACGATATATGTTGGTTTCAGAATTTGATATTGAATGTAAGCCGATATATTTTCTATTCAGAGCCTTGTATTTAATATCAAATGTGATTTGGGTTTATCGTGAATCGTGTTTTAGAAGACATTGGTTCTTTAACCCAGTTAAAGGCAAGATATCGATTTTTGAGAAGATTAAAACTAAGTGGAGTTTTAATGAATCTTTAATTAGATTGAAAAAATGAAGTGATTATTTAAATTATCAAATCTGAAAGGTGATCGAGAATGGAGTACCACCAGTTTTGCTCCAAAGCGATAGTTAAATCTTTAATTAGATTTGAACGTGAAATGGTAATTAATTTTACCGATAACACAGTGGTGTTAGATGTGGAGTATTACCAGTTTTCTCCATGGGATATATAGGTTGGGATTGGGAAATAAAATAATAATTACTTCGGTGTGGTTCGCTAATCCCGACTAGTTTGGAAAACCATAATATGGTTTGAAATGATATCCAAAGGAAGATTAAAGAATAAATTTAGAAGAATTTATCTTGGATAAAATTAATGGGAACCTTTCCCTAAAAATGTGATTTTGTGAATAAAAGAATATTCTGAATTGGAATGAGGCGTTTGATGTGTTTGTGTAACATTTGTTTATCATATACGTGGGTTATTCAGAAAGGCCGGGTTTACACCCATTCTGAATAACCGATTCGACGAGATGTCGAAGATGAAGACGGTGGTTGAAGACCGGAAGTCTTCACATCGTTTGGATAATTTCTGACGATCCTGATTGGGCTGTACACCCAGGAGGATGGAAATAGTTGGCGGTCGTCCAGACGTACTTGGAGATGGATGGATATGCGAGGAAAGTGCCTCCGGTTTCGTTCAGACCTAGAACGGACTTGTAAATGGATGGTGTGTCTGACATTGTATTCCTTTATATTGTATTTGTTGATCTCTGCTAAATATATATCTGTTTGGCGGCGGAGAATTTATTCTCTTGCTTAACGCCCTTCTCTGAGACATATGAGCTCAGAGGTTATATATTGGCAGAAATCAGTGGTACGATATGGATTGATAGTGTGGCATACTGAGATGCAGTGATCCAGACTTTTGTTGAAAAGCAAAGTTTGGTGGTTGATGATCAAAGCGCGGCTGATATAGCATGGCTTTGTGTATAGCGTTGATCCGCGAGCCTCACAGCCCGGGATGGTGGTAAACTGATGGTTTGATCAGTATACATTTTTAGTGTAGTGGATTCGGTCGACCGATATTGAGCTTCGTGCTCGGAGGGATAGAGTAAGCGGTGTTTTCTCTTACTGGGACGTAAGCCGCGGTGATACTTGAGTCCCAAAAGTGCGGATGTGCATAGCGGTGTTTTCTCTCGCTGAGACGTAAGCCGCGGTGATTTGTACTACGCGATCGATCTTTCGAATCAGGAGCCACCATGATGGAAATCCAATTTCCAATACGTGTATTTCGGCTTTATTTGTAGAGCCTAGTATGGCGACATAGTGGGATGGGGCACTCATGCCGTCTATGATTTATATTTATGATTGAAATTGTTTTGACACTATACACTTATTATAGTATCAAATGATTTGTTTTAAACGTATCAAACATTCTTTGGCTGTTATAAGGGAAAACCCTATCCTCGGCTGCGTTGCATTGTGTGATGGGACCTGGGTCTTATAACAGCTTCATTTTTCTTTATTTAAGCATTGCGCTGTTTATTTTATGCACTGGTATTCTTGGGAGGAAACCCGTTCCGTGTTATACGGCGTGGTCCCTTGATTTACCTAACTTTAAAATAAAGAATTATAACTGTTTTAGTTCTCACACCAGTCACATGACTGACCTGGAGTTTATTGTTTTAACCTAAACTCTGGGTGCCCTTATTTTGACACGGGCAGCTAGTAGTTTTGGTTTTGCAGATTTATATTCACAGGATCCTGGTTTACAGCTGGAACGATATCCGGAAAGCTTTATATCCGTATATCTCATTCTAGTTGTGTATTGTATTATTTTTCCGCTGCTATGTATTTAAATGTAATTTAAATCTCTGATATTTCTGTGTAATATTCATTTATACTCTGTATATTCTTGTAATCTGATGCATTGTTGTAATAACAGTGAAATGTTCTTCTGTGTGTGTTGTGATTTGTCTTGTCCTCACAGTAATTCGTTCTTTCTCATCTCTTCGGAGACCGGGGAAGTTTCGGGTCGCTTCATTTGGTATCAGAGCTTTGGTTTACAAAGCTCAGAGAACAAGGCACATTAGAACCATACGAAAGAATTCATCAGATATTGGATTAGTAATATCCAATGGAATGACTCGTTAGAGATGGGATCAGTAGTATCCTAGAACGAGTGTGAAGAGTATATTTTTAAAATTGTAAACCAATTTTGTTTTGAAAATTTAAATCAATTTTTCGTATTTGGTTATTTATTTATTTGAATATGGACAATTCAGTATATAAAGAATTTGCATATACGCCTTGCAAACGTATATTCAAAGTTTTAATATACTGGATAGATATGGAATCACATTCTAGTCGCCCGGAGATGATATTGATGATAGCGATCGCATCATCAACATTTATGTTCGAGTTTCGAAGGTGTGATTTTCTATATATTTCCATTAGACTGGTGTGAGAACCAAAACTAATATAGCTAGTATTTTGTTGTGATTTGGCATCAAAACATGATTTTTTGTATATATATCAAATTATGAATTTGAAACTCTAATTCACTAATTGATTGATGTTTGTGTTGTTTGTTTAGTTGTTTGCTAATTTTTAACCATTTAGCCTAATTGAATCAAATATTGAATTGTATTGAAAATTGGTCGAATCTGCTTGCATATACATGTATATCATTGAACAGGTCATAGCAAGGAGGCTAGAGCAGAGAATAAAATTTGTTTGCCCGACAAATAGGTACATGTTTACTACATAATTTACTGTTTTGTTTGGGTGATGATGATTTTATGAGCCTATTGGCTAGCCGCTTGGCTTTTTCCTTTTCTTTTTGAGATCTGAAGGACCGGGGAAGCTATTTGAAATTCCCCGATGCTCCCGGTGCAGGGGAGGTTATGGCGAAATTTTTCGAAAATTTAGGGTGTTAGCCAAATTTTTGAAATTTTTGAAAAGTTCTTAGAAACTGAAAAGTTGAAGAACTTAAGCCGTAATCAAAAACAATGGAAGTTGAGTTGAATTGTTAAACAAATTTCGACTTTGTTCCTTTTCGGGGACGAAAAGTTTTAAGTGGGGGAGATTGTAACAACCCGAAAATCTGGGCCAGTTTAAAATTTTTATTTTGGCCATTTTAGCGAATTTTGACTATTTAAAATGAATTATTTTAAATAATATCGACGGAAATTTATTTTGAATATAATTCGAACGTATATATTTATACGCGTCGTCGTTAGAATATAAATATTTATATATAATTATAAATAGAATTGAAAATGGCGCGGTAGTTCGATAATTCGATTTCAAACTTCAATTGAATGTACCGGGTGCAAAACAATCCGGATTTTAGTGAAACCAAAAACATTAGGATCTAATTGACGATATCTTTCCAACGAAGTTAACAAACTGAGATTTCACTTTATAAATGATAAGATATGTCCAGTTGAAAATTCTGAATAGTCGCTATGGAATTCAGGCCCTTAAAAATGGACATTTTGCAGATGACCTCGGATTTCGACGAAACTAGTTTTGTTAGGACCGTATCGTCAATACGAAGCTAGAAAATATTTTTCGGGAATTTTTAGAGTTAGTATGTGACCCCGGTAATTTGAAATGTACGTTTAAAATTCAATATAGTGATTTAAATGTAAATTTAACGGAAACTGATTCAAACAGTCGAACCAGTCTACGATACATATCCCAGTGTGTTCGGGATGGGGGTAATTAGCTAGGGACGGCTGTCGTTGAGTTTGATTTCGAGCTCGTATGAACATAAGTGTATTTTTGAAATTAAAATAATTAAAATATATTTATATGTAAGGTCAAAGACTAGGTAAAACCCTCATAACTCCTCTCCACGGTCAAACCAATTAGAAGCCGCCGCTCCCTAGCGATATACGGCTGATTTTTTTTTTCTTCTTCTTTTTCGATTCCCCCTTCCTCTTTAATTCAAAATCCACAAAATGGTTTTCAAAATTTCTTCAGCAACAAGGAAGTGCTTTCTGCGATCTTCAATTCCACGCCAAAGGGATCGATTAGCGTTCAGTATGGGTCGCGAATTCCAAGCTCGAAGTCGCACTGTTCGGAGGGGTTTTTGGGGGCCACTGCCACCATCGAGTTCGCCAAGTTTCTTGGGGTGGGTGCGGCTTTCGTCGCCGGTCGATGTGAGAGGGTCTGATCGGAGTCACGACCATCGGGGGAGGCGCGGGTTTCTGACCTAGTTTTGAAGACGAGACGGAGATGGATATGCGGGGTTTCTCCTGAACATGAATAACAGTGAGCTTTGTTTGTTTGTTTTTATTTATTTATTTATAATTTAGGCAATTAGATTAATTAAAATTGGATTATGAATAACTTTGGAAAGAAGAAAATATATATAAGCATTGTTTTTAAATTTGAAAATATAGAAAGAACATATTTTTGAAAATATAGAAAGAACATATTTTTGAAAATATAGAAAGAACATATTTTTGAAAATATAGAAAGAACAAGTGTTTGTAAATATAAAATATACTTTGCTTTTGTAAATATAAAATATACTTTGCTTTTGTAAATATAAAATATACTTTGCTTTTGTAAATATAAAATATACTTTGCTTTTGTAAATATAAAATATACCTTGCTTTTGAAAATATACATCGCCTTGTTTTGAAAATATATACCGCATTGTTTTTAGAATAGAGATAGCAGAAATAAAAATATGATTTTTATCTATTGAACTTAGAAATAAAAATATGATTTTTATCTATTGAACTTCGAAATAAAAATATGATTTTTATCTATTGAACTTCGAAATAAAAATATGATTTTTATCTATTGAACTTCGAAATAAAAATATGATTTTTATCTATTGAACTTCGAAATAAAAATTCGATTTTTATATATCGAATAGTGAAATAAAAATTCGATTTTTATATATTGAATAGCGAAGTAAAAATTCGATTTTTACATATGTAGAGAATACGGGCAAAAGCGACAAAAAGGCGAGGTCGACGAAGAATTCTGCAAAAGAAGAGTCAAGATGATTGGATAGCTATAAGTGAGAATTTCTCACTCTTCAATTTCTTTTTTAGTCATATATATATACTAGGATGCAGACGGTGCTTAGTAGCACCCGACACAATCGTCCACAGACCATGGACTTGTTTGTTTGGTTGCATAGATTAGTTATATGATTTGATTTGAATTTGGTTGTTTGGTGATTTGATTGATGTGTGAATGGCGTGGGCCTTCACTAGACCGGGGATAAGGCTAGGCCTTGTCCCGTTTCTAGTATCGTGCCGTTATGCCGCCGAAATTTTCTAAAATATGTTAGAAAAATAAAAATATCGTTTTATTTAAAGAATGAACTGAATAGAAATTCATATGTTGGAATAAAATGTTTTGTCGTTAAAAATATAATTTTTAACGTGAATGTGAATAAATAAATATTCATTTACAAACCAGACGGTTTGTTTATGTACACCTATTTGAAGGACATTGATTGGGTCGATAAATTTTACACATCGCCCAACTGCACAAATAAAATCTGTGTTTGATTGTTTGAAACCCCACACGGGTGTTGGGATGAAATATGAAGTTCACTCATCCTGATTGATTAACTATGTCGATCGATTGATTGACAGGCTGTTATAAGCGTTAGATATCTATATTTGATGCTTATACAGTGTAGTGCACTTTGGTTGATGTTTGATTGTTTATTATTGCTATTATATACATGTGTTGTATGGAATCCATATAATTAACGTCATATGGTGATTGATTGGGCCTCATTCCAATCGGGAAAGTAATGAATATTATAAAAGAAAATTCATGTGTTGAATATAAAAATAGTGATGCGTTGACAGTACTCATGTGTTGAGATTAGTCGTGTGTTGAAATAAATATAGATTCATGTGTTGAATGGGATAATATTCATTTGTTGGGTAGAATAAAGAAGTTTTGAAAATATTAAGCCGTGTTGATTAGATTGACGCCATTTTGACATAAACGATATTTATATCGATTTTATTCATTTCGAAATGAACTGAATTGAAAACGATTTCGAAATGAACTGAATTGAAAACGATTTCGAAATGAACTGAATTGAAAACGATTTCGAAATGAACTGAATTGAAAACGATTTCGAAATGAACT
Organism: Allium sativum; assembly: GCA_030737875.1. Lineage (NCBI taxonomy): Eukaryota > Viridiplantae > Streptophyta > Magnoliopsida > Asparagales > Amaryllidaceae > Allium > Allium sativum. Next base: position 484,849,786 of record CM060916.1, on the reverse strand, counting down.
GAATTGAAAACGATTTCGAAATAAATTGAATTGAAAACGATTTCGAAATGAATTGAATTGAAATCGATTTCGAAATGAACTGAATTGAAAACGATTTCGAAATGAACTGAATTGAAAACGATTTCGAAATGAACTGAATTGAAAACGATTTCGAAATGAATTGAATTGAAATTGAATTGAATTCAAATTGAATTGAAATTTGAATTGAATAGAAATGAATTTTAAAACGAATTTATAAAGAAGAATTCAATTTTGATTTGAATTGAAAAGAAAGTTGAAATTGCTTTTGAAACGATTTTAAAACTATTTATATAATTCGTTTTAAATAGAAATCGACGAAGTATATATTATATATATTATATATATAATATAATGGCCTGAATAGAACGGGCCGCGTCGCGGCAGTTCGCGAATTTCGACCATTTATTTCAAACTGACATTGCGGGAGATCCGACCGTCGGATTCTCCTAAAACCGGAACCGTTGGGTTCGTATCGAAAAGAGCTTTCCAATGAATATTAGAAATTTGAAATCTAACGGTTGGATTTGGAGTTATGTCCAAATCAAATTCGAAAAAGGTCGCTGTAAGTGCAGTTCGATGGCCGTTGTTGGAAATCGACTGTACGGGCCTTGGTAAAATTATTAAAAATATCTATAATTTGTGTAAAATCATAATATATGGATTGGAAAGAGTTGAGCTGGAAAATTCCGCATTTGAAAAGATAAAAATAGATTTTTATCGAAATAAACTAGTTTTGAACTAGAATTAAAATCAATTTATTTTTGACATAAATAAATTGAATTTGAAAGTGATTTTAAAAATAAATCAATACTCCCAATACGTGGATTGGACTGGGGTTGAATCGAAATTATCTTCGGGATATTTCGATGTTGGATTTCGTGACTATACAAATATTGTTATGGGGATTTGAAAGATATATTTTATATCGCTATTTCCAATACGATATATGTTGGTTTCAGAATTTGATATTGAATGTAAGCCGATATATTTTCTATTCAGAGCCTTGTATTTAATATCAAATGTGATTTGGGTTTATCGTGAATCGTGTTTTAGAAGACATTGGTTCTTTAACCCAGTTAAAGGCAAGATATCGATTTTTGAGAAGATTAAAACTAAGTGGAGTTTTAATGAATCTTTAATTAGATTGAAAAAATGAAGTGATTATTTAAATTATCAAATCTGAAAGGTGATCGAGAATGGAGTACCACCAGTTTTGCTCCAAAGCGATAGTTAAATCTTTAATTAGATTTGAACGTGAAATGGTAATTAATTTTACCGATAACACAGTGGTGTTAGATGTGGAGTATTACCAGTTTTCTCCATGGGATATATAGGTTGGGATTGGGAAATAAAATAATAATTACTTCGGTGTGGTTCGCTAATCCCGACTAGTTTGGAAAACCATAATATGGTTTGAAATGATATCCAAAGGAAGATTAAAGAATAAATTTAGAAGAATTTATCTTGGATAAAATTAATGGGAACCTTTCCCTAAAAATGTGATTTTGTGAATAAAAGAATATTCTGAATTGGAATGAGGTGTTTGATGTGTTTGTGTAACATTTGTTTATCATATACGTGGGTTATTCAGAAAGGCCGGGTTTACACCCATTCTGAATAACCGATTCGACGAGATGTCGAAGATGAAGACGGTGGTTGAAGACCGGAAGTCTTCACATCGTTTGGATAATTTCTGACGATCCTGATTGGGCTGTACACCCAAGAGGATGGAAATAGTTGGCGGTCGTCCAGACGTACTTGGAGATGGATGGATATGCGAGGAAAGTGCCTCCGGTTTCGTTCAGACCTAGAACGGACTTGTACATGGATGGTGTGTCTGACATTGTATTCCTTTATATTGTATTTGTTGATCTCTGCTAAATATATATCTGTTTGGCGGCGGAGAATTTATTCTCTTGCTTAACGCCCTTCTCTGAGACATATGAGCTCAGAGGTTATATATTGGCAGAAATCAGTGGTACGATATGGATTGATAGTGTGGCATACTGAGATGCAGTGATCCAGACTTTTGTTGAAAAGCAAAGTTTGGTGGTTGATGATCAAAGCGCGGCTGATATAGCATGGCTTTGTGTATAGCGTTGATCCGCGAGCCTCACAGCCCGGGATGGTGGTAAACTGATGGTTTGATCAGTATACATTTTTAGTGTAGTGGATTCGGTCGACCGATATTGAGCTTCGTGCTCGGAGGGATAGAGTAAGCGGTGTTTTCTCTTGCTGGGACGTAAGCCGCGGTGATACTTGAGTCCCAAAAGTGCGGATGTGCATAGCGGTGTTTTCTCTCGCTGAGACGTAAGCCGCGGTGATTTGTACTACGCGATCGATCTTTCGAATCAGGAGCCACCATGATGGAAATCCAATTTCCAATACGTGTATTTCGGCTTTATTTGTAGAGCCTAGTATGGCGACATAGTGGGATGGGGCACTCATGCCGTCTATGATTTATATTTATGATTGAAATTGTTTTGACACTATACACTTATTATAGTATCAAATGATTTGTTTTAAACGTATCAAGCATTCTTTGGCTGTTATAAGGGAAAACCCTATCCTCGGCTGCGTTGCATTGTGTGATGGGACCTGGGTCTTATAACAGCTTCATTTTTCTTTATTTAAGCATTGCGCTGTTTATTTTATGCACTGGTATTCTTGGGAGGAAACCCGTTCCGTGTTATACGGCGTGGTCCCTTGATTTACCTAACTTTAAAATAAAGAATTATAACTGTTTTAGTTCTCACACCAGTCACATGACTAACCTGGAGTTTATTGTTTTAACCTAAACTCTGGGTGCCCTTATTTTGACACGGGCAGCTAGTAGTTTTGGTTTTGCAGATTTATATTCACAGGATCCTGGTTTACAGCTGGAACGATATCCGGAAAGCTTTGTATCCGTATATCTCATTCTAGTTGTGTATTGTATTATTTTTCTGCTGCTATGTATTTAAATGTAATTTAAATCTCTGATATTTCTGTGTAATATTCATTTATACTCTGTATATTCTTGTAATCTGATGCATTGTTGTAATAACAGTGAAATGTTCTTCTGTGTGTGTTGTGATTTGTCTTGTCCTCACAGTAATTCGTTCTTTCTCATCTCTTCGGAGACCGGGGAAGTTTCGGGTCGCTTCAGATATCTTAGTTCTTCATATGTCTAGTTGGCTGCTTAGTGTAGTCATTTATCCCCAGTCGTTACCGTGCCAAGTTTATATCATACCCTAATTACTTTAATGATTGTATTGTTAAAGTTATAGGGCTCACTCAGACTTATGTCTGACCCCGTTGTTTTTATCTTTTTCCCAACCCTCAGGTTCTCAGAGTGGGCCTAGCACTAGTGGGCTTTGATCAGATTGCTTTATCTATCTTTTGGAGCTTGGACCGTGATGTAAAGCTCAACTTATCTCTTCTATTATGGCTATTAGTTATGTAGTGGGATTATGTACTTATGTTTTTTTTTACGAGATGGATATTTTGTACTTGACTCTTGTTGGTTTTTGATATGTAACCAAACATGTTTACCTTCTGCTGCAATGAAATGATGTTTTAAATTTCAAGTATTACTTATATCTGTCTTGTTGTAATTTTTCTGTTCTATATTCACTTAAAATACTCCACCGAAGTTAAGGCATTCCCTTAGTGAGTGACCTTAGCGGGTGTGGGGTGTTACATCCTTTGTCAAATGCTATGTTTAGTCTATACTAGTCCTATGATTTGCAAGCCTACAATGATCAATATATGCTATGTCTAGATTAACTGACTATTTGATTTATGTCTTACAGCTTTATTTCTTCTTGTCACATTTTCGTTACTTTCAACTTGCATATCATCCATTTGATTTACTTACATGCTATATTTTGTCTATATACATGTCATCATTGTCATGTACATAATTTAAATTCTCATATATAACTTATGTACATATATTATTTATTTTCATATTTTTATACACAAAAGAAGGTTGACTTAAATATTGAGTTTTACACAATATATACTATTTGCTTTGATTAATATGCAATAGCTTTTTGAATTCTAAGGTTCCTTGCTTATGTTAACTTGTATATATATTTTTAATTTAAATCATCATGTTAGAATTCACCTGCCTCTTTTCTATTTTTACTTGCTATCTTGTAAAATAATGAAATTTCAAAATATCATTACCATAAGAAAAATTAGCAAAGAAAATTTTATTTGATTTGTTACTAAAATTCTATAATACAAGTGTTTACTAACAAAAGTTGGATTTTTCTTGTTTATAAAATAAATCTCGCGTATTACTTGTTCATATACATATACGCTGATGAATACAATAAATTTGAATTATTACACATCGACACTTATAAAAAAAATTGTTTATCTTGTATTTCTATAATATTTAAATTCATTTAAATTCAATTAACATTATAATTTATAGATTTAGATTATAAACTAAATCCAAAAACTGGGTCGTTACATATAACCACTTTTATTATAACTTATCTCAGTTTATTTTGATAACTTCATTTCATAAAAACATTTGTATAAAAATACCATTTGCCAATCCTTTATTATTTCATATGCATTATCTAAAGTCCTTTAATATAATTTATATTTTATTTTTCAAATTAGTTTGACTTAAATTCAATTAGAATTTAAAATTTTAAAAACAACCCTTCCTTCTACTGATTCTCATTTGCAAAATATTTGCCTTTCCCCTTATTTGTCTTAACCGTTGATAATATTTCTTCAATACCATTTAATACGGAATTCATGCTTGCAATTTCAAGTCTCATTCTATTTATAACTTTTATTGAGTTATAAAAGCTTCCTTATATTTCCCTTGTAAATTGGAAAATTTTAAACCATTTCAGATGTTAGTTTCAAACCACATTTCCACTTTCTTTTCCGAATCCAGGCTCAAATTATAACTTTCTTGAAATAGTTCCAATATATGACTTTTACTTTTTTAAATGTCACTTATAAAATCGAGTTCTCATCTTATTTGCTAAAACAACATTTATTTTTCAATTCTATTTAATTTGGTTTCTAAATAAACATTTCTATTTGGAAATAAATATTTTCTTTTAAGTTCTTTTTATATTTCAATTATATTTTGAAATCCATATTTTCCAAATTCTCAAATGGTAATCGTTCATCCCTTTATAAACATTGTTTATAAAATCGCCTTGTTAACATATTTGTTTCAAACAAATCTTTTCTTTAAAACTGTATTTATAATTCGGATTTCCAATGAACATTTCTATTTAAAAATATATATTTTCCCTTGAGACAATTTCAATCTATTTTTAAATAACGGTTTATTTTCCAATTCCCATTTCTTTTCCAAATTCACACATACTTCACATTTTTCTCAAATTTCCCACTTCTTATAAAATGTTTATAAATCACTTCTTCACTATTTTATTTAAACAATTATTTGCTTTTGAATTCAAAATAACCATCTTTATTTGGAAATGAATATTTCCTTTTATACTTCTTATTTTATTTCAATATCTATTTTGAAATCCATATATCATTTTAGGAGATTTCAAATATCCAATATCAACGATTAGCGTCACTAACACATCCAAATATACCATAAACGAACATAGGTTATAATCACATCCTGTTGGATCCCTCCAACCTGTTATCCTGCATCCACGGATGTTAGTCAATAATAATAATACCCATCCTTCTTCGAGGCAGGATATCGCGGTATAAAGGTCATCCACTATATATATTATGGGGCGCATAGGGAAATCATCCACTAATGATACTGCGGGCATCCGCTAATGGTACTACGGGAATAACCAATCACCAATATTATTTTTATATATTATTATTATATAATTTATATCAGTCAGTTTAGCAGCCAGCAAGCAATAAAATAAATTTGAACTATTAAAAATAGTTCCCAATAATTAACAGAGTGAGTTTAACTCACCTCGGTTTCCTTTGCTGAATATCCGATTAAATTCTGTTTAATTCCAGATCGTCGCAGCTATGAAACATCTAAAAATGTCTTGAATTAATTAATTCCTACGATTGTAAATTTTATTTATCGATTAAATATCTATTAACATCTAACGATGAGTAAATAAATTATTTCTATGAATTTTAAATTACGTTAAAGAAGCATATACCTCACGGATGCCGCAATCCACCCGATCATCTACAAAGCATATGCTCCAAGTCATCGACCCAATACTGCTACGAATCAGCTCCAAATACTTCCCCATCTCATTACGTCATTTCACCCAACACCTCACGAACAATCTCCATCTCACATAACCCATTGTCCTGCTATCATTCCACCACTAAAATGACCTCAACATCCCTAAGATATCTTCAACCCCACTGATCCATAATACTGCATATTGACAGATCCCATTTCTACCGTGCTTGAACTCCACCATCCCAAAATAACACAGTTCAAATTCCCAAATGTTTTAAAGTGGCAGCCTAGCAAGAAAACAAAGAATGAACTTACCCATTTTTCAACTGTCTAACTCCACACAGTCGAATACCCCAAGTCCATCAACCCAGTTCGCCCAGTTCATCATCGCAACCATCAGACTATCGAACTCCTTCAAGTCCACATACTATCGCACTTCCCACCTAAACTCCAATACGTCATTATTCAAAATCTCACTCAATTCCTACCTCTTCACGCATCATCCAACCATCACCTTACTCCAGTAATCGCACCTCCTCGTTATGTTGAATCGCGAACGGCTCCAGCGTTGATAAGCTCCAGTTCGAATCGCGATGAATAAGAATCACGATTTCGCTTCTTTTAATTTTGACTTTCGAATCCCCTTTAATTCAACAAAATCAACAGTAGCCTTCCCGTACTTCACTACCGAACCTCCCAACCACATCGAAATTCATAGTCAACTCCAGTGATCAGTTCCGACCCCCACAATAACGATAGCAATGACAGAAACACCTCGTCGAGCTCCAAGATCTGTAGCGGATTCAAATCGCATTGAACGGAAGTTGGGATTTCCTTTTTGATTTTGATATTTGATTTCCTCTTTTATATATATATATATATCTATATATAATAACAGTAGATGCTTTCGCGATTTAATCAGAAGGAAAAGTAAATGAAGGAATCAAACTGAATGGTTTGAGGATGGGAATAAACGAAGGAATCGAACATAATGCGCTAACCTCTCACATTAGATTTATATTTTGTCGGTCGCTGGATGTGCCGGGTGGTTCCGGGCAGTCTTAAACCGCAACTCAATCTAACCTCGGGTTATGCATATTCATCTTTTAATTAATTTACATTTAAACATGAATAGTAAATATGTAAATTTATTAAAAGATGAATATGCCTAACCGAGGTTAGATTGAGTTGCGGTGTAAGACTGCCCGGAACCGCCCGGCACATCCAGCGACCGCAACAATATAGATCTAATGTGAGAGGTTAGCGAATTAAGGTCGAAAAACCAGAGGTTAGATTGAGTTGCGGTGTAAGACTGCCCGGAACCGCCCGGCACATCCAGCGACCACAACAATACATATCTAATGTGAGAGGTTGGTGCTTTAATGAATGAATTAAACCTAAGGAACAGACATGCTAAGAATGGTAGGGTTAAGTTAATTAAGGCAACACTTAACCAATACAACATGTTAATCAAACAGATGGGTGGGGTTAGGTAAAATGGAGAACACTTAACCGTTATAACATGTTGATTAGGAAACCCTAGTAACGGGGACCCATTTTAGCAGTAACCCACATAGATGTATCATGGTACCCTAAACTAGGAAGGGTGGGGCACAATTACTGGGCTGATTATAAGCGGTCAAAATAGCGGCGGGTGGTGCAGTAGTGTAGGTTCCGACGGAGTATGGGCGTGCTCGTACTTCGGAGTGGATAAAGCAGGCACTGGGCATCAGTAGTATACACTGTGCATCTAGAATTTGTGTCGGGTCACCACCATAGGAATTGATACACCCTATGGTGGGACCAGCACAGGTATCTACAATCAAGCAGGGCCGAATGACACAAGTAGCAAATGCATGCGAGTAGAAGCCGATCGGGAAAGGGATCACTTTATTATGAACACATGATGGTAGTTGAAACACTCGTAGTAGGTGCAAAGAAATAGAAATGAGTGCGATAGTACATTCAGTTTATCTTAACTTATGTTATCTTATTTCTATGGTATTGTCCTATGTTCAGTTTATTCATGTCATGATCCTTTTACCTGTTTACATGCTGAATAATCACTTGACTTACCAGACTTATGTCTGACCCGTTTCTTTCGCCTTCTTTTCTTCCGTTCCCCCCCTCAGGTCCGCAGGGAGGGAATACTTCAGCTTAGTGCAGACCTTTTCAAGCTTGAAGAGAGTAGACGTATTGCTTGGATTCTCTTTTCTTGGGCTATGACTGTGGTTACACTTTTATAGGGGATTTATGCTGCTTTACTTCCGTTTTATGTTTCTTTATGTACTTGGAGATTTAAATCAAGACAGATGTTTTGTTGTAATAATTTAGAAGTTGAGTTTTGTTACAATGCTTGTAATGTTTTAACTAAACCACGCCAAAAAATAAATAATTTCAATTTTCCGCTGCTTATATGTCTGCCTTGTAAATTATCTGTCTTTTACCTAAAATGCTTCACCAAAGTTAATGCATTCCCTTTGTGAGTGACCTTAACGGAGGTGGGGTGTTTCACTTGGTATCAGAGCAATGGTTTACTAGATTAGATAAAAATTTTGAAAACTATTTTTCAAAAAGAAGTTTAAATAAGCATTTTCTAGAAAAGTGTTGTTTTATTATAAAGGCATAATCCCCAAAGCCATATGCACTATCTTTCTATCCTTTGTTTTGAACCTTTTCTTTTCATTTCAGCATGTCTGGGGATCTTAATCTTCCTGAGGGCGTACTGGTATCTGGTTGGTTCAGAAGGTACCTGGAGGCTAGGGCTAATGACGCAGGCCCAACATACGTTCCTCCTCCCCCAGTTGCAATTGTTCCTCATCCTCCTCCTCGTGTGAATGCTTTCTCGAAGATATGTAGAGACTTTTGATCCATGGGTGGAAATAACTTTAATGGGGCTTAGTCATTTGTGGAAAACTGGCTCAAGGAAACAGAAGATTTGTTTGTTATCTTCGAAGTGGACGATAGGCAGAAGATACAATTGGTTGTATGGTTATTTAAGGACGAGGCCTCTTACTAGATGGAAGTTACTAATGCTGAGAGACCAGTTGAAACTTCAGAGGATTTCAGAATGAGTTTTGAAATGAAGTTCCTCTCGCAAGCTGAACGAAGCCTGCAGATGGAGAAGTTCTTAGCACTCAAACCGAGAAGCCTATCGGTTAGGGAATACATCAACCAATTCAACCAGCTGGCTAGGTTCAGACTAGAGTTAGTAAACACTCCACATAAAAAAGCTCTCCGATTCGTTAAAGGGTTGAATGAGCCACTGCACAGCCTAACTATGTCCCATATACCTATGGGTGCGACTTTTGAGAGACTGGTGGACATGACACTGTTACAGGAGGAAGACAAGAATGGCAAGAAAGAGGCAAAGGTGGAAGAACCTTTGGACAAGAAAGTGGAGGGATCGCAGAATAAGAAGACGGATCCCAAGAAAGGCGGGAAGAATAACAAACCCCGTGAAAAGAGAAAGTGCAAATTTTGTGGCATACCTGGACATCTAATTAAAGACTGCAGGAAGAAGAAGAGGAAGATGGGTGGATTCTTTCAATGCGGCGAGACAGGACATATGGCTCAGGATTGCCCAAAAAGGCAAGGGCAAGGGCAGAGGGTTGGATCCACTTCTGGAGGAAAAATTCACGCTCTCATGGCACCTCCGCAACAAAGAGGTAGAAATATTTCTGTTGAGAGTTTGGTTTATCGTTCTGATCATCCAGTTCATACAATTTTTGATTCTGGCGCATCGCACTCTTTTATATCTACTGCTTTAGTTGAATCTCTGCACCTAGATACCAGCATAGTAGAGGATCCCATGGTTGTTTCAAATCCAATTGGGGGCTCGGCTCATTTGTCCATGATTTGTTTGGATTTGGAAATTTCTATACTAAGCATTGGGTGTAGATGTAATGCTTATGTTTTGGGTTTCACGGGCTATAGGTTGATTCTAGGCATGGATTGGTTATCCAGTAAAGGTGCCATCCTCGATTGTGAAAAGAGAGTGGTTAGACTTATGATTCGCCTCGGTAACACTCTCGAAATCTCTTGTAGTCCCATGAATCCTGTTATGCTTAGTTACCTAGAATCTCTTGATGCATCTGTTGAAAACTTGCAATCTGTTAGAGTGGTCCATGAATACTCGGATGTCTTTGAAGGGGTGAAGGGTTTACCTCTGAAGCAAGAGATAGACTTCTTCATATACCTTGTTGATAACGCAAAACCTATTGCTTTACCCGTTAGACACATGGCTCCAAGGGAAAGGAAAGAGCTCAGCAAGCAAGTTAAAGAGTTGCTTGAAAAGGGTTTTATGAGGCGGAGTATTTCTGAATGGCGGGCTCTAGTGGTGTTTGCAACCAAAGTAGATGGTTCACTTCGCCTATGCGTGGACTATAGGGAGCTAAACAAATTGACCAAGAAGAATAGGCACCCACTTCCTAGAATAGACGACTTGTTCGACCAGCTTGTAGGTGCCTCAGTTTTATCCCAACAAGATCTGACCAACGGATTTCATCAGCTAAGAGTGGCTGAGGACAGCATAGATAAGACTGCGTTCAGGACCCCAGATGGTTTCTTCGAATGGCTTGTCATGCCTTTCGGCTTGACAAACGCACCTATCTATTTCATAGACCTGATGAGTAGGGTGTTCAGAGAGTTCCTTAATAAATTTGTAGTGGTCTTCGTGGACGACATTTTGATTTTCTTAAAAAGCGAGGAAGAACATGCTCTGCATTTAAGGGAAGTTATGAATACTCTTTGTGCACACCAGCTGAAAGCAAAATTCTCCAAATGCCATTTTTGGAGAGAAGAAGTAAGGTTTCTTGGACATGTGGTGGCCAAAGAGGGGATAGCTGTGGATCCCGCAAAAGTAGTTGTGGTGCAAGATTGGAAGATCCCCCGGAATGCAACCGAAGTACGAAGTTTTCTCGGGCTAGTGGGCTTTTACAGAAAGTTCATTAAGGACTTCGCGAAGATCTCAGCCCCACTTACTAGGTTGACGAAGAAGAAACTAACTTTTGCTTGGGATTTGGATTGCGATGTTTCTTTCCAACGATTGAAAAGAGCTCTAACAACGGCCCCAGTTCTGACATTGCCTGATGGGAGTAAGATGTTTACTGTATATACAGACGCATGCAGAACAGGATTGGGCATTGTCTTGATGCAAGAGGGCAAAGTAATTTGTTATGGAGGAAGGCAGTTGAAGGTACATGAGATGAACTAACCAACTCATGATTTAGAACTAGCTGCCATTGTTTTCGCCCTTAAGTCATGGCGTCATTACCTACTAGGAGAAAGGTTTGAATTGTTTACTGATCATAAATCATTAAAGTACCTTTTCTCACAGAAAGATCTTAGCTTAAGACAACAAAAGTGGATGGAATTTCTAGCTTCATACGATTTTGAGATTTCTTATACCCCTGGCAAGGGCAATGTTGTAGCAGACGCGCCTTGAGTAGGAAAAAGCTGACCTTGAGTCCTCTCTTTGTAGAAAGGAAAAGCTTGGAGTATATAGTAAACTTTGACTTTAGACCTTCCTTTGAATTTGTACCTAGTTTGTTAGCATCACTAGAGGTGCGGCCTACTCTTTTGGACTCAATAGGAACCACACAACGTGAAGATCCTCAGCTAGTGATGTGATAGATAAGCTAATTAGAGGTGAGACTTCTAGTCACCTCAATAGATACTCCATCGATGATAAGGGTTGGTTGAGACGGGATGGAAGACTATGCATCCCACAAGCAAGGGATTTGGTGAAAAAAATCATTCTCGAAGAAGCACACCATTCTAAGCTGACCATACATCTAGGTGGGGACAAGATGTATAAAGACATAAAAAGGGTTTTCTTCTGGAATGGCATGAAGAAGGATGTAGCTGAGTTTGTCTCTAAATGCTTGATATGCCAGCAAGTCAAGGCGGAACAGAAGAAGCCTGGTGGTCTACTTCATCCTATGGAGGTCCCACAGTGGAAATGGGATAGTATTTCAATGGATTTCCTAGGTCAAGAAGGGGCAATACCAGCATCTGGGTAATAGTGGATAGGCTCACTAAAAGCGCTCACTTTATACCTGTTAAAAATAGGAGGACTGCCTCATCGTTAGCATCCATTTATCTTAAAGAGGTGGTTCGACTGCATAGAATACCCTCTAGCATAGTAAGTGATCGAGATCCTATCTTTATGAGCGAGTTTTGGAAGAGTTTTCAAGAGGCTGTAGGCACACAGTTATGCTTAAGCACTTCCTATCACCCTCAAACCGATGGTCAGACAAAAAGGGTGAACAGAGTATTAGAAGATCTCTTGAGATTGTGCATTCTTGATTTTGGGGGAACATGGGAGGATCACCTTCCTTTGGTGGAGTTCTCCTACAACAATAGCTACCAAGCCACCATAGGCATGGCACCCTTCGAGGCTTTATATGGAAGACCATACTGATCACCAACTTGTTAGTGGGAGTCTACAGACAAGCTCGTACTTGGGCCTGACATGATCAGAGAAACTTCAGAGAAGGTGGACTTGATACGAAGACAGATGAAGACCGCACAAGATAGACAGAAGTCCTACGCTGATAAAAGAAGGACCAACCTTGAGTTTGAGGTTGGAGTAGGGTTTTCCTTAAAGTATCTCCTTTGAGGAATGTCGTTCGCTTTGGGTCTGCAGGAAAATTGGCACCAAGATTTGTAGGGCCATTTCCTATCATTGAAAGGATTGGGAAGATGGCTTATAAAGTAGAGTTGCCCGAAAGATTGGCTGGAGTTCATAATGTTTTTCATGTCTCTCATCTACGAAAGTGCTTACATGAGTCAGCAGAAGTTGTGGAGCCAAGCATACTAGAGGAAATAGAAGTGGAGCAAGAAGCGACGGTGAGAAGAGTTCCAACTCGTATCTTGGGTACAGAAGTTAAAAGGCTATGCAATCGTGAAGTAAAGCTAGTTAAAGTACAATGGAGTGATGCAGAGGAAGACGCGACTTGGGAGACTGAGGACAAGATACACGTAGCCTACCCTTATCTTTTTTTGGGTACATCTTTGATCTCTTGTTTTCCATAAAGTTTATGCATGCTTATATCTATCCTTTTAAGTATATCTCCTCGGTCCTAGTCTTGATCCCTAGGTAGAAACCAATGGATGTAAACATGCATTTGAAACATGTTATGATTGATGGTTGCAAGTGGTTGCAAGTGGTTGCTAGTGGTTGTTCGTGGATGTATACACACACACACTAGGTACTAGATCGGCTCAGTCACTTTCATATTGCATATGCATATATGTATTTATATATGGATTGGAACTTGATGTGTTATCATGTGGACGTTGCATTTGTATCAATGATTGTGCACTCATGTAGAAAGAATAATTAGTAATAATTGCATACATAATGGACTCATGGCACTGACATGATTCGCATCAAGGGGGTCAACTGAATCAATGGATCGCCTGATTTTGCATTAGATAAGGACATATACACACACTATGCATATGATCATGAAAGCATTAGAAATCTTTTTAAGGACAATGGATGCCTGTGATTGATGGTTGAGTAGATGGATGATGGATGTTAGGGTACATTCTTCTTAACTTAGAGATTTCGGGAACGAAATCCTTTAAGGAGGGGAGAATGTAACACCCCGTATTTTCTATGAACATTAAAGTAACGAATTAAAGAATACTTAATTTTAAAAGTGGGAATTAAGGGAAACGGGTTATGCCATTACGTTCGTCTCGGAATTCTGCTTGAGATAGAGTCTGAGTTTGCGTGAATCGGACTCCGTATGAATAAGTTATGGAGTTCAGAAGATTTCAAGTTCAAGCAGAAAATAAATATAAATAATAAAAACATTTCAAAATTCAAAATCGGATGAGCGGGAAATTTCCCGCTCAGGGTGTCGACCCCCCCCCCCAAGGGGAGTAGACATAGGTGTCGACCCCCCTGTAGGGAGTCGACCCCTCCCAGATCCAGCTTCTGTGACGAATTTTTACAACCCTGTGTTGATGTGGCCTTCTCTGATTTGCCAATGACTAATTTTTGAGGTATTAGGGCAGATGTGTCATGCTACGGTTGGCTGGATGACACATCTCTTCGGTTTGATGACTCTGATTTCTCCTAGACTAATCTAAAGGCTAGAATTGAACCTATACTTCTATATAATCACCCCAAACCTCAACCCTAGAACTCATTCTATGAAGCCATCATGTTGTTCCTCTACAAACTGGCCTAGCCTCCATCCATTTACCCCAAACTAGAGAATCAAATTCAAACTAGGAATCAATTAGAAGAACTAGAGAATCAAACGTCTACATCAAAGGATAGCTTTTCAAATTCAGAAATCAGATCCCAGAAATCAAGATCTGTCCTTTTTCTGTAAGTACAGTTATTGTTTAGATGTGAACAGCTAATAAGAAATCATGACTGTAATAACTGGATCTAGAACTATGCCTAACTCTATTCGTGCCTATCCTTTTGACAATTCTGAATTGCTTATGCCTATTGGACTGTTGTGACTGACATAGTAAAACCTATCATGCCTATTGGACTGTTGTGACTGATATAGTAAAACCTATCATGCCTATGAGACTATCGGGACTGATACCATTGAACCTATCATGTTGTATTAAATTTGTGGTTCTTTTATGTATGTAAGTTACATGCTAAGTTATGTTCATACATGTTATATGTTTAGATCCAAGCTAGTACCCATGTTTAAGATCTATATAAGTTCATGTTTATACAATTAGACTTATGCTAGTTCGCATGTTAATTGGATCTAATTTAAATGCAAGATCACGTTTATATGCTTAATTAAGTTTATGTCGTTCTATGCCGAATTGATATTACACATATTGATCTATGTTGTTTTATGCCTGTTGGAATGTTACATGTCCCTTTTCTTTTCCCTTTTTGTTTATGAGTTAGGCTAATTTGCGAGCCTAACATTCTATGTGAATTGTGCGAACGAATAATGGGGGAGACATTGGGGGGGAATATTAAATTACATGCTATTGGCATAGATTGGCTCATAGTCATGTAAATGATTAGTAGCATGAAATGGCATAATTTGGACATAATTTATAGAGAAAATGGGACATGACTTGATTTGACAACACTTGTGGATAATTTACATATAAACATGAATGGTAAATATGTAAATTAATTAAAAGATGAGTATGCCTAACTCGAGGTTAGATTGAGTTGAGGTGTAAGACTGCTCGGAACCACCCAGCACATCCAGCGACCGCAACAATATAGATCTAATGTGAGAGGTTAGCACATTAAGTCCGAAAAACCCGAGGTTAGATTGAGTTGCAGTGTAAGACTGCTCGAAACCGCCCGGCACATCCAGCGACCGCAACAATACATATCTAATGTGAGAGGTTGGTGCTTTAATGAATGAATTAAAGTTAAGGAACAGACAGGCTAAGAATGTTAGGGTTAAGTTAATTAAGGCAACACTTGACCAATACAACATGTTAATCAAACAAATGGGTAGGGTTAGGTAAAATGGAGAACACTTAACCATTATAACATGTTGATTAGGAAACCCTGGTAACGGGGACCCATTTCAGCAGTAACCCAGATAGATGTATCATGGTACCCTGAACTAGGCAGGGTGGGGCACGATTACTAGGCTGATTATAAGCGGACAAAATAGCGGCGGGTGGTGCAACAGTGTAGGTTTCGGCGGAGTACGGGCATGCACGTACTCCGGAGTGGATAAAGCAGGCACTGGACATCAGTAGTATACACTGTGCATCTAGAATTTGTGTTGGGTCGCCACCATAGGAATTGATACACCCTATGGTGGGACCAACACAGGTATCTACAATCAAGCAGGGAAAATGACACAAGTAGCAAATGCATGCAAGTAGAAGCCGATCGGGAAAGGGATCACTTTGTTATGAACAAATAATGGTAGTTGAAACATTCGTAGTAGGTGCAGAGAAATAAAAATGAGTGTGATAGTACATTCAGTTTATCTTATCTTATGCTATCTTATTTTTATGGTATTGTCCTATGTTCAGTTTATTCATGTCATGATCCTTTTACCTGTTTACATGCTGAATAATCACTGGATTACCAGACTTATGTCTGACCCATTTTCTTTTGCCTTCTTTTCTTCCGTTCCCCTTAGGTCCGCAGGGAGGGAATACTTCAGCTTAGTGCAGACCTTCTTTGCTTGGATTCTCTTTTCTTGGGCTATGGCTGTGGTTACACTTTAATTGGGGATTTATGTTGCTTTACTTATGTTTTATGTTTCTTTATGTACTTGGAGATTTATATCAAGACAGATGTTTTGTTGTAATAATTTAGAAGTTGGGTTTTGAGACAATGCTTGTAATGTTTTAACTGAACCACGCCAAAAAATAAATAATTCCAGTTTTCCGCTGCTTATATGTCTGTCTTGTAAATTATCTATGTCTTTTACCTAAAATGCTTCACCAAAGTAAATGCATTCCCTTTGGAGTGACTTTAACGGAGGTGAGGTGTTTCATCGCTCCATACCTAGTAGGGATTGGGCTTAAACCTGATTCCCGGAAGGATAGAGTAAGCGGTTTTTTCCAATGACCTGGACTTAAGGCGTCGCAGTGATACTTGTTTCCTGGATATAGTGCGAATGTGCATTACGGTGTTTTACAAAGCCTTGGACGTAATCCGTTGAGTATTACACCACGTGATCGATATTTCGAATCAGTAGCCATCATGATGGAAATCCAACTTCCTAATACGAGCTTTACGGTTTTAGTTGTAAGCCTATATGGCGACATAGTAGGATGGGGTACTATGCTGTCTATGATTGATACATTTATATATGAAGTTGATTTCTTCACTATGCACTAATAATAATAAAAGACAAATTTCGCGTATCAAGCATATATGGCTATTATATGTAAAACTCTATCCTCCGGTTTGTGTTTACATTGTATGATGGGACCTGAGTCTTATAATGGCTTTGTTTTCCTTTTTAGCATTGCGTTGTTTATTTTATGGTATTCTTGGGAGAAAACCTGTTTTGTGTTATACGGCGTGGTCCCTTGATTTACTCAACATTAAGATAAAGTTAATAACTGTTTTAGTTCTCATACCAGTCCGAAGACTGACTCGGAGTTTATTGTTTCCTCCTAAACTATGGGTGTCCATATTTTCCACATGGGCAGCTAGTAGTTTTGGTTTTTGCAGATATTTCTTTTCACAAGATCCTGGATTACGGCTGGAGCTATATTCGGAATGCTTTGTATCCATGTATTTATTTCAGTTGTGGTAGTTGATGTTTTCCGCTGCACATTATATTTATGTATATATATTCTTGTTGTTTTGTAATTTAAATCTTTGATATTTTCCACTGTATATTATTTATTTGAACACTGATATCTTGCACTCTGATGCAAATTGTTGTAAGAGCAATGAAATGTTCTCATGTTTGTGTTCTGATGCGTCGTGTTCTCAAAGAAGTCCGCCTTCTTGTTCGGTTTATGCCGGCCAGGAAGTCCGGGTCGCTGCACTATCCAATACTAGAACCATTTCCTAAGAAATTCTTGTCCAAAATCAAGCAAAGCTTGCCAAGAACCAAAAAGAGATCAAGAAAACTCTTAACAAAGTATCTAAGTTTATTGGCAAAATAGGAAGAAAACTTGGAATATCATCTTCCTCCTCATCATCCGCTTAAATCTAAGCTTATCTAGTTTAAGTTATCATTCTTATTTGCTTGTATTTGCTTTCGAATCTCATATTTAGTTTCTTGTATTATTGAATGTATTTGCCTTTAACTCGTAATGGATGGTATTTACTTCAGCCAAAACAATCCCTAAATTACAAAAAAAACATATAAAATTAAATAAATTAACATAATATAATAACAATTAACCAAAAATCGATTTTTTTCAAAAAATCACTAATGTATGTCGACATACATTTTTCCCTATGTCGACATATAACTACCAGATTTTCAAAATTGTTCAAAATTTAAAAGTTAAATAACTAACTAATGTTTATTCAGTTCCAACGAATTCCATACCCTATATATACCTACTTCTTCCAGAAAAATTTATTCTATCATTTCTCCATCTTCTCTAATTGCTTATCTAAACATCAAATTACGGAAAATCCAATACATAATTTGAGTGAAAATCTTGAAGAAACTTTGAATTCTTTCAAGAATATCCTTTCTATAGTACTTTGTAATCAGTGTTATCTCGAATTGAGTCAAATAAAATGGTAGAATAGCAAGAGAAGCATTTTTATGCCATCTGTTGGCTAATATCTTGTCATTTTCAGAGACGAAGACAACAATCTTGCTAAGGCACCACCCATAAAAGAAGACGAAGATTGTGAGGTCATCAAGAAGGATCTAATCTTTGGAGGAGACAGATGGGTAAAAGTTCCAAGAGAAGTTTGATTTGAAATTGTTTAGTATGATTTGTTTGATTGGTTTGACTTGAATTTGACTCGAATTTGTTTGTGTGTAAATATTGCACAGAATGTTTGGATTGAAAATTCGTATATATAGGTTGAAATATATGTAAGTATTAACTATAATATTTCAATTTATTTGTTTATACATTTAGTATAATATTGGCTTAAATTTAGGAGGAGTGATGTACATTAATAATTTAGTATAGAATCAAGTCTTATAATCATAGAATATATAGATAAATAAAGGATTTAGGGGAGTTTATTTGGAAATTCTTTTTGTTGATGACAAAAGGGGAGAAATTATAAGATAAGAGTTAATTAGGCTTAGTTTACGGGGGAGTATGTAGTATTCATGATGATAGGGAGAGTAATAGAAGGAGCATATTAAAAAGGTAATAACAGGTATGAACTGGTATGAATATTTTATAAATCAAGGTTGTCATCATCAAAAAGGGGGAGATTATCGGAGAACGAGGTTTTGATGACAACAACCTTATTTCAATTATCATTATTAATTGATTATAATATATATACTAACATTTCTATCCAGAATATATGTGTACACATATATGCAAGATTTGTATACAGGACTTAAATACTAAAGATTGTATAGTTTTAGAGTTTCAAGAGATTCAGAATTCAGAGGAGATTCAAGACTCATGAGTAATCAAGTTTTCAAGATATCAAGAGTACAAAAAAAATATAGTAATATAGTCTAGTTTATATGTAAGACTCTGAATAGCACTCCAGGTTCAAATTCAAAATTTGTATTCAAAATTCAAATTCTGTTTTTAAATTATTTTCAAATTATTCTATCTTGCTTATGTTTTTAAATAGAGTTAAAAATTAAAATATGTATATATAAGTGTGTATATATATAGTTTTACAATATTATGGTTTTATTGTTTTAAACCTTATAATTTTATAAATATGTTTACATAATATATAATTATTTTTCATATGATTTTACACTTTAGAATACTCATTTATATCACTAAGTTTTGATTCAAGAAATTTCTAGAATAATATATATGATTAAACACTTGAAAAATAGCTTTAAAAAATAAAAATTATATATATATATATATATATCGACATACATATATGGGTATATCAACATAAAACTGTCAGAAATTCAATTTTCAAAGGAAATGTCCTTTCACTATTTGTAACGGTTTTGAAACGTTGCAACTATTCAAATCTAATAAATAGGGGCTGATTTCGATTTTTTATTATTCTTATTCTCCATTTTCACCCTTCTTCATCCCACCATTATTCTTTATCATTTTATTGATTTCTACGCTTCTACTTTCCAGATTTCTACTCTAATTGTATAAAACTTCTTTTCTCACTCTCTATCCACATCTCTCTGAATTGAAGTGCTATTGAAGAGTTATAGGCTGTTGTAATCTTTTGGGAAGTGTTTGAGAAAGAGTGTGTTCCTTGTAGCCCAGAAATTAAGGGAAGGGAGCGGTGTTAACCTTGTAGCCGTGAAATCAAGGGTGGTTGGAGCGGTGTAAACCTTGTTGTCGTGAAATCAAGGGGATTGTACATAGATATTGATAATAATAAAACTCTGTGCAATCCAGCGATGTGTGGGACTAGACGTAGAGTAATTCGAACCAGTATAAAATCCGGTGTGTTCTTTCCTTTTTCTGCATTTTATATTTATCTATTTGTGTGTTTATGTTTGTGTTTGATTCTGTGTTTATGATCATCTCTGTTGTATGTGATTCATATAGTAGATCACATAAATTTATGATTTTCATAAATTCTTCAAAAACACTATTCACCCCCCTCTAGTGTTTTTTTTTGCCTTAAGATCTGCATTCCGCATTCCCTAACAATTGGTATCAGAGCATTGGTTTTCAAAAAGTTCATAATCTGATTTTTGAAAGTATCAAATAGCAATCAACACTGGTAATAACAGTTCTTTTGTGGAGGGTCAGCCCATTGTTAGACCACCACTGTTTAATGGTAGTAATTATTCATATTAGGCATGTAGAATGAAAATATATTTATAATCCATAGGATTAGACACCTGGAATATCACATAAACTGAATATGCTGAACCCACAATGAACAGTAGACCTCTGCACAAAATAATCCTAAGGCTATGAATATTTTGTTCTGTTCATTAGATAGAATTGTGTTTAATAGAGTGTCAGTTTCTAAATCTGCTTATGAAATATGGAGAACATTACAAGTCACTCATGAAGGAACCAATAAAATTAAAACAGATAAAGATATCAATGCTAATTAATCAGCTTGAGTTATTTAAAATGAACTAGAATGAATCTATCTCCGATATGTATTGCAAGTTCCAAGAGGTAGCGCATTCATTAATAACATTGGGAAAAACTTATTCAGAAGAAGATTAGTTAGAAAAATATTGAGTTCGTTGACTCCGGAATGGGATCAAAAAACATTGGCGATTGAAAAAGCCAATAATGTCAACGAAATGAGGATTGAGGAGTTAATCGGGAATTTGATGTCTTTTGAAGTACAATTACATAAAAGAAAGGAAAATAAGCCAACTGAAAAGAAATCCATAGCATTTAAAGTAACAATGAATAGTTCTAATTCAAGTAGCGAAGACGATGAAGAAATTTCTTTAATGACTAGAAATTTCAGAAAAATCCTGAGATATAAAAGAAGAAATAATTTTCAAAGAAATAATCAAGGGAGTTTGGGAAGAAATGATAATCGGTGTTATAACTGCAACAAACCATGAAATATAAAGAGAATGTGTCCATATCTAGATAAATCAAATCAACAGGAAAACAGTTGTAATTCGTCAAAGAAAAGAAAGAGGACATGCGCAATAATTTTAGACGATTCAGATTCATCATCAAGTGATGAAGAGCCAGAAATCGAAAATTCAAATATGTGTTTCACAGCGATTCAGAATTCATAAAATATCGAAGAAATGGATCTAAAAACCATGTACACCTAAATTAATTTTTTGGTTAATTTGGATGAATGGGTGTTTTGTTTGAATTTCAAATTCAATATTATAATTCAACCTTGAACTTTAAATTTAAAATTTGAATTTTGTAATCCTAAATAATAATAAAATAATAAATATAATAATAATAAAATAAATTTAGGAAGTGTAACACCCCACATCCGTTAGTGCCACTCACAAAGGGAATGCACTAAGTTCTTTGGAGCATTTAAGGTAAAAGATGCAGATAAATTACAAGACAGACAAAATTAAAACAGCGGAAAATAAGCTTACTTTATTGATAAAATAGTTTGTACAACAATTGCTTTCCAATACCAGAGTATCATCTGTCTTATAAAATAAAGAAGTATAAAATAACATTTATATTAGCATAAGCCAGCCATAGCAGCGGAAAAGAGAGTCTGAAGCGATATATCCAAGAGTCTTCAAGCTTGGAAAGAGTAACAGTCCATACTAAGCAGAGCTATTCCCTCCCTGACTACCGGGGGGACGGAAGAAAATAAGACGAAAGAAAAACAGAGTCATACATAAAGCCTGAGTAAGTCAGGTGGCTTTTAGCATGTGAACAGGATAAAGTTCATGACAGGAGTAAACTGGAAAATGGGACAGTACTAGAATAACAGACTAACCAAAGCAAGACAGTTTAAACTGAATATACTATCACACCCCATTCTATATCTCTGCACCACCTAACTAGTATCCCAACTAGTAAACTGTATAAAGATGATAACGTGACCCCAATCCCTGTAATTGCGGTTGCCTTTAGGTGTACATCTATTATTTATTACCTAGATCTAATCTAGGGTTTTCTTATCGAGCGCTTCCTAGATCCAACTAGGGTTTATGCGACTTATCTAATACTTCTCGGATTCAGGATTTATGCCACCTAGGTCCAACTAGGGATTATGCTACCTGTCGAACGATGCCCCTAGTTTAGGACACACTACCTAGAGTGGTATATGTTCCTAGACTTTCCCCACGTATGTGTCGCGAATCGTTTATCGCTGTCTATATGCACATGTCTTGAAATGTGTGACCCAAGTCCCGTGGCAGGGCTATTCTAGAAACATGGAACTCGGTCCGGAGCTTTCAGATATCTGCCGATGCAGATGCTAAGGTCTGTTTTTCCAGTGGCTATGGTCCCACCTGACCCCTCCCTCAACTAATTAAAGGCCACCCTTGAAAAATTGAGAACTATACGCAGGCCCTCTATGCCTCACTGTCTTATGGCCATCCTCACCCATAACTAGATAGCAAGTATATGGTCTTTTGGAGTTCTCCGCCTTTCCGCTTTACGTATCTCGACTGACTCAAGATGGTAGGTAGACGACGGGTCGCTATCACAGGGCCATTTGTCCCGCCGAATTACGCTGGTCCATCCTAGTCTTTAGGTTGCCTTATATTGCAACCAAGGCATACCCTTGGTTCTTCTAACACAGACTTTAACCTCTGTGAGCCCAGGCAGATCATCTGCATTCTCACAGAGGGATACCAAGGGTACCCTCATGTCCCCTCGAAGCCTCGGGCTTCGTAACCCAATTCATTGGAGCCTTCTTTAAGATTAGATGGATCCTCGTGTTATACTAAGAATTACTACTCAGTTTTCCTAACTAAGGTTTACCACTTAGTTTCCTGAATCATCGTTTTCTAAACTAAGGTTTACTACTTAGCCCCTTTCAATTAAGGTTTACTACTTAGTTCTCTTTCTCGTCAAGTTGGATTGGTTAAGTGTCATTAGTCGATACAAGTTAACTTAAACCATTCATTTGTCATGTTAAACTGGTTAAGTGTTATCAGTAATTCACGTTGACTTAACCTTGCGCATCTGTTTTAACTAACATGTTATAACGGTTAAGTGTTCCCTTAGTTAACTTAACCCTAACATCCGTTTAATTAACATGTTCTAATGGTTAAGTATTGTCCCTTCATGCTTTAACTTAACCCTATTCATTTATCACACTATGATGGTTAAGTGTTCTAAGTTTACTTAACCCTACGCTCTAGTCCAGCTAACATACTAATTTGGCTAAGTGTATTAATTTTACTTAACCCCAACCTCTAGTCTAGTTAACATGTTAAATTGGTTAAGTGTATTAACTTTACTTAACCTCACCTTCTAGTCTAGTTAACATGTTAAATTGGCTAAGTGTTTTCTTAGTTACTTAACCCCTACAAGTCTTGTCTTGTTAACATGTTAAGTTGGTTAAGTGTTTTAGTTAACTTAACCCTACCAATCCTAACTTAGCTTTAATTGTCTTATTAAAGCACCAACCACTCACATTAGACAGGTATTGTTGTGGCTGCCTGTATGCCGGTCGGTTCCGGGCAGTCTTACGCCACAACTCAGTCTAACCTCAGATCTTTATTGGTCTCAATGCCTTAACCTCTCACATTGGATAGGTATTGTTGTGATTACTGGACAGCCGGGCGGGTCCGGGCAGGTTTACATCACAACTCAATCCAACCTCGGGTTAAGCATATTCGTATTTTCTAATTTACATTTTAATTATGTAAATTATTCAAAATCGATTTACTGCCAAATTTGTTTCCAATCAATCTCATTAGTTTAGGTATATAATTAATACCATTTTATGCCATAAATCACTTATGTGATTTTTAACCAATTTATGTCAAGTTTCCTATAATTACCAATTTTACCCAACGTTACCCCGTCTAAATATTAGGCTAACAATCTTAGCCTAATTTTCCGTCCGCGTGATTTTGACATATAATATTAGGCTAAAAACTTAGCCTAATTTAGCGTACACAAAATTGGCATAAAAATAATCCATAAACATGTCATAGGTGTAAACTTGGCATTCTCGACATAGTCAATATGAACATCATAGGTGTGAACTTGCAAAATAATCAACATGAATATCATAGGTGTGAACTTGCAAAATAATCGACATGAATATCATAACATTGCATAACATGCCACAAACTTGCATATAAATATTGGGCCTAGTTAAATAGGTGTCACATGAATCATATAGTTTTAGCCTAACATAAAGGTATAACATAGTATAACCTAATAGGTGTAATATGAATCCACTTAAAACATGGTATAACATGTTAATGCATAGGTCTAGGCATAACCTCAAACATAAAACTGGCGTACGACAAAACTATATGTATAACTTTGATAACCACTTAAGGGTGTGAACTTGCAACACATATGTATAAACATAGATCTAACAATAAACTTTCATATGAATCCTAAACGGATCTTGACATGGATCCGATTATAAGTTCTCACTTGCATAAAAACATGTGAATATAGATCTATTCTAGTCATGTAGACACAATTGGTATAAACATATATACATAGAGCCTACATGAATGATATAAATATTTGTGTAAATCTAACTTGCAATCTATAACTTGCATAAGCATATATTTAGCTCTAACTGTATACATACAATTCGCATAAGGTGTTGATTTTTTGATTCACAATACATAAAAGATTCAATCACCACAATCATTCAAGTTATCACAAATAACAAATATAAAACAACATCGTTAATACTGATATAATTCCATATTACAATTTACAACAAATCATGTCTTAATCGCATTCCCATCTAAAGAGCCACTATACTTACAACGCAAGACGGTCTTGTTTTTCTGAGATCCGAGGTTCTGAAATTGAGATGCGTTCCTTTGGGTAGACGTTGTTGTTTTGATTTTATTAGTAGCTTTAATCTCAAATTTGAATTAGCTTTGTTCTAGCTTTGTTTGTCTTTAAGCTTTAGGCGGCGGCCATTCCAAGCTATCTTACAGCAGCGTGACGGCTCCAAGTTTAATTGTGTGAATTAGGTTAAGAGCTAGGTTGTATATATAGAATTTTAGGATTAATTTAGGCCGTTTGATTAACCCTAGAAATGACCACAACCGTTCAGTCAAGATAGAATTATCCTATTGACTCAGCAATGAGTCAGAAGTGACTCAGCATTGACTCAGCATATTAAATGTTCACAATTAAGGACTGTAAATTACTCCTATTTTAAATTATGTCATAATTACTATTCCAATTACATGTAATTTCACGTTTTAGCATATATATATATATATATATTCTACAATGTACACATTTCTCATTTAGGACAAATTCTATATGTAAATAATTCCTAATTCACTTATGCCATAATTACTCTCTTAATGTACATTATCAACATTTATTATTTACTGCCAATCCATCAAACATAAATACGTATTTAATAGATACATCTTCCCTTTACCGTATACATATTCTTCCTCTTTAAAAATCCCCATTTACTGTATGCATAAATCTTTCTTTTTACTGCATGCATCCACACATTTTTATTAAATTTGTATGTTTATAACATAAATGCACATATGTACTAATATGTTAAATATTTGTCATAAATCCAATCAGAGAAGGCCATTTTATTTTTTTATTTTATTTTTACAAAAAAAACAAATCCTTGACAACCAAAAATGTGCAACGTACGCTATATGATGCATACACGTCATATATATATATATATATATATATATTATATATATTCATCATTTTTTTTCTTTTTATCTATCTTCCCAATTACCCATTTTCACACTAAACCACTTTTTGAACTGCGTTCACACTAGGCTATTTTAAGTCATTCCCCTAAAACAAAAATAGGGCGCTGGCAGGGATCGAACTCTGTACCTCTTGTATGCAAGTCATGTGTTCCAACCAAACGAGCTGCTAAGTCTTTTGCTTACAAAAGTTAGAACAATTCTAAACATTATTCTTTTCTCATTCCTCTTTTTTCTTGTTTTGCTGCAATATTTAATTTAAGGATATCTTTTTCATACGGAGTCCAATTTACGCAAACTCGGACTCTATCTCAAGCAGAATTTCGAGACGAACGCAATGGCGTAACCCGTTTCTCTTAATTATTCTTCTAAAATTTAATTATACTTTAATTTGTGAAATTTAATGTTACAGAATTACGGGGTGTTACATTCTCCCCTTCTTAAAAGGATTTCGTCCCTGAAATCTTCAAGTTAGGAAGAATGTGTCCTACCATCCAATCATCCATCTACTCAACCATTCAATCATAGGCATTCATTTTCCTTAAAAAGATTTCTAAATGCTTTCATATTTATATGCATAGTGTGTGTATATGTCTTTATCTAATGCAAAATCAGGCGGTCTAATGATTCAGTCGACCTCCTTAATGCGAATTATGTCAGTGTCATGCGTCCAATCATGTATGCAATCCTAATGATACATATCATTTCTATATTAGTGCACAACCATTCACTCAAATGCAATGTCTATATGATAACACATTGAGTTCAATCTGTAAACAAATACATATATGCGAATGCAATATGAAAGTGACTGAGTTGTCCTAGCGCCTATGGTGTGTATATGCATTCACGAGCAACCACTTGCACCTACCAATCATAACATGTTTCAAATACATGTTTACATCCATTGGATTCTACCTAAGGATCGATGATACGTCCTAGAGGATATACCTTAAAAGCTAGAAAGTATGCATAAAATTCCTAGAAAAAGAGATCAAGGATATGCCCTTAAGAAAAAAGGGTATGGTGCTCGTGTCTAGTCTCCAGTCTTATATGTCGCACCTTCTTGAGCTTCATTGTACGGTACCTTATCTAATTTAACTTCATGATTGCGAAGCTTCTTCGCCTCCATTTCCAAGATAAACAGATGTTAACCTTGATACCAGTGTATATACTAAGATAATTAGAGATCTCTCCTCTACTTAGCTTATCCACCATGTTACAAATCTGAGGGTCTAAAGCTAAAGGTTGCTATGTACTTTTTACCTCTCTTAAGGTCAGTCTTTCTTCCTACCTAGGGCACCTGCCACAATTATTCATCTCCCACCTTTACCATCCTTGTGTAACATGTTTACAGTTCTCTCTAAAGCTACCTCTATCTCACAAAGAACCCTACAAAGCTTGGAAGAAAATTAGCCGCAGGTGAAACTACCGCGACTATAGATGGAAGTCGGGCACTGCTTCGCCCTTCGATAGGTATCGTAGTCTTATCAAGCTTACGGAACCATGCTGCGATGAAGTTACCTCCCAGAAAGCCAGGAGCCCCGAAGACTCAGGAAAGAAGGGGACAAGAATTCAAATAGAGAATCAGAAGATAATGCGTATGGCTTTGGGGAATATGCCTTTAAACCAAATCTTTTCTTTTGAAAATGCTTCTTTTAAAAAAAACGTTTTGAAAATAATTTTTCAAATCTTTTATCTGATCCGGTAACCTTCAGCTCTGATACCACGTATAACACCCCACATCCATTAGTGTCACTCACAAAGGGAATGCACTAAGTTCTTTGGAGCATTTAAGGTAAAAGATGCAGATAAATTACAAGACAGACAAAATTAAAACAACGGAAAATAAACTTTACTTTATTGATAAAATAGTTTGTACAACAATTGCTTTCCAATACCAGAGTATCATCTGTCTTACAAAATAAAGAAGCATAAAATAACATTTATATTCCCCAATGTAGCATAAGCCAGCCATAGCAGCGGAAAAGAGAGTCTGAAGCGATATATCCAAGAGTCTTCAAGCTTGGAAAGAGTAACAATCCATACTAAGCAGAGTTATTCCCTCCCTGACTACCTGGGGGGGAACGGAAGAAAAGAAGACGAAAGAAAAATAGAGTCAGACATAAAGCCTGAGTAAGTCTAGTGGCTTTTAGCATGTGAACAGGATAAAGTTCATGACAGGAGTAAACTGGAAAATGGGACGGTACCAGAATAACAGACTAACCAAAGCAAGACAGTTTAAACCGAATATACTATCACACCCCCATTCTATATCTCTGCACCACCTAACTAGTATCCCAACTAGTAATCTGTATAAAGATGATAACGTCACGCCAATCCCTATAATTGCGGTTTCCTTTAGGTGTACATCTATTATTTATTACCTAGATCTAATCTAGGGTTTTCTTATCGAGCGCTTCCTAGATTCAACTAGGGTTTATGCGACTTATCTAATACTTCTCGGATTCAGGATTTATGCCACCTAGGTCCAACTAGGGATTATGCTACCTGTCGAACGATGCCCCTAGTCTAGGACACACTACCTAGAGCGGTATATGTTCCTAGACTTTCCCCACGTATGTGTCGCAAATCGTTTATCGCTGTCTAGATGCACATGTCCTGAAATGTGCGACCCGAGTCCCGTGGCAGGGCTATTCTAGAAACACGGAACTCGGTCGGGAGCTTTCAAATATCTGCCGATGCAGATGCTAAGGTCTGTTTTTCCAGTGGCTATGGTCCCACCTGACCCCTCCATCAACTAATGAAAGGCCACCCTTGAAAAATTAAGAACTATACGCAGGCCCCCTATGCCCCACTATCTTATGGCCATCCTCACTCATAACTAGATAGCAAGTATATGGTCTTTTGGAGTTCTCCGCCTTTCTGCTTTACGTATCTCGACTGACTCAAGATGGTAGGTAGACGACGGGTTGCTATCACAGGGCCATTTGTCCCGCCGAATCACGCTGGTCCATCTAGTCTTTAGGTTGCCTTATATTGCAACCAAGGCATACCCTTGGTTCTTCTAACGCAGACCTTAACCTCTATGAGCCCAGGCGGATCATCTGCATTCTTACAGAGGGATACCAAGGGTACCCTCACGTCCCCTCGAAGCCTCGGGCTTCGTAACCCAATTCGTTGGAGCCTTCTTTAAGATTAGATGGATCCTCGTGTTATACTAAGAATTACTACTCAGTTTTCCTAACTAAGGTTTACCACTTAGTTTCTTGAATCATCGTTTTCTTAACTAAGGTTTACTACTTAGCCCCTTTCAACTAAGGTTTACTACTTAGTTCTCTTTCTCTTCAAGTTGGATTGGTTAAGTGTCATTAGTCGATACAAGTTAACTTAACCCATTCATTTGTCATGTTAAACTGGTTAAGTGTTATCAGTAATTCACGTTGACTTAACCTTGCCCATCTGTTTTAACTAACATGTTATAATGGTTAAGTGTTCCCTTAGTTAACTTAACCCTAACATCCGTTTAATTAACATGTTCTAATGGTTAAGTATTGTCCCTTCATGCTTTAACCTAACCCTATTCATTTATCACACTATGATGGTTAAGTGTTCTAAGTTTACTTAACCCTACGCTCTAGTCCAACTAACATACTAATTTGGCTAAGTGTATTAATTTTACTTAACCCCAACCTCTAGTCAAGTTAACATGTTAAATTGGTTAAGTGTATTAACTTTACTTAACCTCGCCTTCTAGTATAGTTAACATGTTAAATTCGCTAAGTGTTTTCTTAGTTACTTAACCCCTACAAGTCTTGTCTTGTTAACATGTTAAGTTGGTTAAGTGTTTTAGTTAACTTAACCCTACCAATCCTAACTTAGCTTTAATTGTCTTATTAAAGCAACAACCACTCACATTAGACAGGTATTGTTGTGGCTACCTGTATGCCGGTCGGTTCCGGGCAGTCTTACGCCACAACTCAGTCTAACTTCGGGTCTTTATTGGGCTCAATGCCTTAACCTCTCACATTGGATAGGTATTGTTGTGATTACTGGACAGCCAGGCGGGTCCGGGCAGATTTACATCACAACTCAATCCAACCTCGGGTTAAGCATATTCGTATTTTCTAATTTACATTTTAATTATGTAAATTATTCAAATTCAAGTTACTGCCAAATTTGTTTCCAATCAATCTCATTAGTTTAGGTATATAATTAATGCCTTTTTATGCCATATATCATTTATGTGATTTTTAACCAATTTATGTCAAGTTTCTTATAATTACCAATTTTACCCAACGTTACCCCGTCTAAATATTAGGCTAACAATCTTAGCCTAATTTTCCGTCCGCATGATTTTGACATATAATATTAGGCTAAAAACTTAGCCTAATTTAGCGTACACAAAATTGGCATAAAAATAATCCATTAATATAAACATGTCATAGGTGTAAACTTGGCATTCTCGACATAGTCAATATGAACATCATAGGTGTGAACTTGCAAAATAATCAACATGAATATCATAGGTGTGAACTTGCAAAATAATCGACATGAATATCATAACATTGCATAACATGCCACAAACTTGCATATAAATATTGGGCCTAGTTAAATAGGTGTCACATGAATCATATAGTTTTAGCCTAACATAAAGGTATAACATAGTATAACCTAATAGGTGTAATATGAATCCACTAAAACATGGTATAACATGTTAATGCATAGGTCTAGGCATAACCTCAAACATAAAACTGGCGTACGACAAAACTATATGTATAACTTTGACAACCACTTAAGGGTGTGAACTTGCAACACATATGTATAAACATAGATCTAACAATAAACTTTCATATGAATCCTAATTGGATCTTGACATGGATCCGATTATAAGTTCTCACTTGCATAAAAACATGTGAATATAGATCTATTCTAGTCATGTAGGCACAATTGGTTTAAACATATATACATAGAGCCTACATGAATGATATAAATATTTGTGTAAATCTAACTTGCAACCTATAACTTGCATAAGCATATATTTAGATCTAACTGTATGCATACAATTCACATAAGGTGTTGATTTTTTGATTCACAATACATAAAAGATTCAATCACCACAATCATTCAAATTATCACAAATAACAAATATAAAACAACATCGTTAATACTGATATAATTCCATATTACAATTTACAACAAATCATGTCTTAATCGCATTCCCATCTAAAGAGCCACTATACTTACAACGCAAGACGGTCTTGTTTTTCTGAGATCTGAGGTTCTGAAATTGAGATGCGTTCCTTTGGGTTGACGTTGTTGTTTTGATTTTATTAGTAGCTTTAATCTCAAATTTGAATTAGCTTTGTTCTAGCTTTGTTTGTCTTTAAGCTTTAGGCGGCGGCCATTCCAAGCTATCTTACAGCAGCGTGACAGCTCCAAGTTTAATTGTGTGAATTAGGTTAAGAGCTAGGTTGTATATATAGAATTTTAGGATTAATTTAGGCCGTTTGATTAACCCTAGAAATGACCACAACCGTTCAGTCAAGACAGAGTTATCCTATTGACTCAGCAATGAGTCAGAAATGACTCAACATTGACTCAGCATATTAAATGTTCACAATTAAGGATTGTAAATTACTCCTATTTTAAATTATGTCATAATTACTATTCCAATTACATGTAATTTCACGTTTAGCATATATATATATATATTTTCGACAATGTACACATTTCTCATTTAGGACAAATTCTATATGTAAATAATTCCTAATTCACTTATGCCATAATTACTCTCTTAATGTACATTATCAACATTTATTATTTACTGCCAATCCATCAAACATAAATACGTATTTAATAGATACATCTTCCCTTTACCGTATACATATTCTTCCTCTTTAAAAATCCCCATTTACTATATGCATAAATCTTTCTTTTTACTGCATGCATCCACACATTTTTATTAAATTTGTATGTTTATGACATAAATGCACATATGTACTAATATGTTAAATATTTGTCATAAATACAATCAGAGAAGGCCATTTTATTTTTACAAAAAAAACAAATCCTTGACAACCAAAATTGTGCAACGTATGCTATATGATGCGTACACGTCATATAAATATATGCGTATATATATATATATATTATATATATATATATATTAAATATATATATATATTCATCATTTTTTTCTTTTTATCTATCTTCCCAATTACCCATTTTCACACTAAACCACTTTTTGAACTGCGTTCACACTAGGCTATTTTAAGCCATTCCCCTAAAACAAAAATAGGGCGCTGGCGGGGATCAAACTCTGTACCTCTTGTATGTAAGTCATGTGTTCCAATCAAATGAGCTACTATGGCTTTTGCTTACAAAAGTTAGAACAATGCTAAACATTATTCTTTTCTCATTCATCTTTTTTTCATGTTTTGCTGCAATATTTAATTTAAGGATATCTTTTTCATACGGAGTCCAATTTACGCAAACTCGGACTCTATCTCAAGCAGAATTTCGAGACGAACGCAATGGCGTAACCCGTTTCCCTTAATTCTTCTTCTAAAATTTAATTATACTTTAATTTGTGAAACTTAATGTTACAGAATTACTGGGTGTTATAGGAAGTTTGTTAGGATTAATATTATTTCAGAAAATAGTAAAACCTGAAATATTAAACGATAATATTGTAAAACCAAAAGCCAAAACAACATGCCCTTTGAAATTCTACGTGTACGTCGACATACATAAATAAGCATGTCGACATATATGCCTGTAAATGAAATTCAAATTTTGAATTTCAAAAGTTTTGAACTTACGAACTTCACTCCAACTTTTCACCAACTCCCAAGGTCTGAAAAGATGTCATTGATTTCACAAAAGTTGTGCCCATTCAATCTCTATTTATATATCTATTCAATCTTATTCTTTCTACCTCTCATTTAAATTTCAAACTACTTTCTTCATATCTATACTCTTCAAAAACTCCTTAATGGCTTCCTCAAGCAATCCTCAAATATTGAGATTATCCAAAGCCATCTAAGGATATCTCTATAATGATAGAGAAGCAAAAAATGCCTATGTTGACTACCTAGCAAATGGAAAGGTCAATACGGGGGCCTTCGCCATGTTTGAAGATTTTCCATCTTACAATCTTCGTTTTCTCTTCGAAGAAAAT
Organism: Allium sativum; assembly: GCA_030737875.1. Lineage (NCBI taxonomy): Eukaryota > Viridiplantae > Streptophyta > Magnoliopsida > Asparagales > Amaryllidaceae > Allium > Allium sativum. Next base: position 484,816,548 of record CM060916.1, on the reverse strand, counting down.
GGAGTTTTGAGTCTAATAGATTCACGGGATAACAATGAATTATGTCATCCTAATCTAGTCAAAATGTTCTATACTAATCTAAACGTGGCTTCTACAAAGGAGATGAAAATCAAATATGAAGCAGCGTAAAAGGCACTCAAATCATTTTAGACTGCGAAATTTTGGGCAATATCTTGAATTGTAAAAGTACGGGCTCAGATTTTGAAATTGATGACTCGGATTTGGAAACGTTTCATCACATATTCGAAAGCGACGATCATTTGGAATCAAAAATCGCTTTTTCCACCCAAAAGCAAGAATCGTCAACCTCCTCCTTTAGCATACCACCACCCCTCGTTCTGGAAACTTCAACAACCCCACTATCGAAGTCCAAAAAGTACTTTTTGCTATCATTGGTGTTTATGACGTCAATTAGGCCGACATGATTCTAAAAGAACTTAAGCCCAAAGAAATGTCAATAAGAGAAAACACTCTTTATTATGGAGTTTATCTTACTTGGATTTTCAATATTTTGGAGTTGATATCAAAGGAGAAGAATTTGTATCAAGAAAGGTGTTTGACTCCACAAGTATACATCTTATGCAAATTCCACTTACCTTTAAGCCTTATGAGACATTCGAATATAAACCAGCTTGAATGCAATAAGAACAAGAACCTATGGATATCGAAGAAGAAGAAACCTCTTTGCATAGTGTAGAGTGTTAATCAAATGCTAGAACCATTTCCAAAGAAATGCTTGTCCAAAATCAAGCAATCCTAGCAAAGAACCAAACGAAATCATGAAAACTCTTACCAAAATGTCTAAGTTCATCGGCAAAATAGGAAGAGAACTTGGAATATCATCTTCCTCCTCATCATCCGCTGAAATCTAAGCTTATCCAGTTTAAGTTATCTTTCGTATTTGCTTTCGAATCTCGTATTTAGTTTTTTGTATTAGTTGAATGTATTTGCCTTTAAATCATAATGAATGGTATTTATTTCTATCAAAACAATCCTTAAATTATTGAAAAACCATATAAGAATTAAATAAATTAACATAATATAATAACAATTAATTAAAAATTGAAATTTTCCAATAAATCACTAATGTACTTCGACATACATTTTTCCCTATGTCAACATATAACCGCCAGATTTTCAAATTTGTTCAAAATTTAAATAAATAACTAATGTTTATTCAATTTCAACGAATTCCAGACCCTACATATACCTATTTCTTCTAGAAAAATTTATTCTATCATTTCTCCTTCTTCTCTAATCAATTCTTAACTAAAACATTAAATTATGGCAAATCCAATACATAATTTGAGTAAAAATATTGAAGAAACTTTGAATTCTTTCAAGAATATTCTTTCTATAGTACTTTGTAATCGGGTCATCTCGAATTTAGTCAAACAAAGATGGTAGAACAACAAGTGAAGCATTTTGATGCCATCCGTTGGCTAATATCTTCTCTTTCTAGAGACAAAGGCAACAATCTCGCTAAAGCACCACCCACAAAAGAAGATGAAGATTGGGAGGTCATCAAGAAAGCTCCAATCTTTGGAGGGACCGATGGGTAGAAGTTCCAAGAGACATTATATTTGAAATTGTTTGGTATGATTTGTTTGACTTGAATTTGTTTGAACTTGTGTGTAAATATTTCTTGGATTGAAAACTTGTATATATTGGTTGAAATTTATGTAAGTATTAACTATAATATTTGGATTTATATGTTTATCCATTTAGTATAATATAGGCTTAAATTAAGGGGGAGTAATGTATATTAATACTTTAGTATAGAATCAAGTCTTATAATCATAGAATGTATAGATATATATATATATATAGGATTTATGGGGAGTTTATATAGAAATTCTTTTTGTGACAAAGCGGGAGAAATTATAAAATAAGAGTTAATTAGGCTTAGTTTAAGGGAGAGTATGTAGTATTCATGATGACAGGGAGAGTAATAAAAGGAGCAGATCTAAAAGGTATCAACATGTATGAATATTTTATAAATCAAGGTTGTCATCCTCAAAAAAGGGGAGATTGTTGGAGAATGGAGTTTTGATGATAATAACCTTATTTCAATTATCATTATTAATTGATCATAAAATATATATTGACATTTCTAACTAGAATATATATATATACACACACATATATGTAGGATTTGTATACAGGACTTAAATACTGAAGATTGTACACTTTTAGAGTTCCAATAGTTTCAGAATTCAGAGGAGATTCAAGACTCATGATTAATCAAGTTATCAATATATCAAGAGTTCAATAAAAATATAGTAATAGAGTCTAGTTTATATGCAAGGCTGTGGATAGCGCTCCAGGTTCAAATTCTGTATTTCAAATTCTGATTTTCAAATTCAAATTTCAAATTATTCTATCTTACTCATGTTTTTAAATAAAGTTAATTTTTTTTAATATATATAAGTTTTTATATATAGTTTTATAATCTTATGGTTTTATATTTTTAAACCATAATTGTATGAATATGTTTATACAATATATAATTATAATTTCATTTGATTTTTCACTTCAGAATACTCAATTATATCACTAAGTTTTGATTCAAGAATTTCCAGAATAATGTATATAATTAAACACTTGAAAAATAGATTTTAAAAATAAAAATTATATAATATATATATATATATATGTCGACATACATATACGGGTATGTCGACATACAACTGTCAGAAATTCAATTTTCAAAGAAAGCGACTTTGCACTATTTGTAATGGTTCTGAAACGTTGCAACCATTCAAATCTTATAAATAGGGGTTGATTTCAATTTTTTTTTATTCTTCTTCTCCATCTTCAACCCTCTTCATCCCACCATTATTCTTTATCATTTTATTGTTTTCTACACTTCTACTTTGCTGATTTCTACTCTAATTATATAAAACTTCTTCTGTTCTCAATCTCTACCCACTACTTCTGAATTGAAGTGCTATTGAAGAGTTACAGGGATGTTGTAATCTTTTGGGAAGTGTTTGGGAAAGGGTGTATTCCTTATAGCCTTGAAATCAAGGAAATGGAGCTGTGTTAACCTTATAGACGTGAAATTAAGGGTGGTTGGAGCGGTGTTAACCTTATAGACGTGAAATCAAGGGGATTGTACTTGGATATTGATAATAATAAAATTCTGCGCAATCCAGCGTTGCGTGGGACTGGACGTAGGAGTAATCTGAACCAGTATAAAATTCGGTGTGTTCTTTCCTTTTTCTGGTTTTTATATTTATCTATTTCTATTTTTGTGTTTGATTCCGTGTCTGTGATCATCTTTATTATGTGTGATTCATATAGTAGATCATATAAGTTTAAGATTTTCGTAAATTATTCAAAAGCACTATTCACATCCCCTAGCGTTTGTTTTGCCTTAAGATCCGCATTCATCATTCTCTAACAATGAGTTTGCAAACTCTATCAAACCAAAATGTATTATTGAAAAAGGCGTGATTATAGCTTGTAAATCAATTGCTTGTAGTTAGTTCCTCCTAAAAATCTAATTATCCATACTCAAATGTCAGAAATTCTGGAGAGCGTGTCACATAGCTTTCAAACCGATATTTTATATTGATATAATATTAAAAAGAAATATGCACAGGTTCCTGTCAAAAGGATGGACGTAAAGCAATTCCGAACTAGTATAAAAATCCTAAGGTGTTCTTTCCTTTTACTTTACTGTATTTACTTTCATATGCATCTTACTTATATAACTATTTTTGTGATTATTACTTGCATCAATTTAAGTATAATGTTTGTTTAAAGACTAAAAAAATTTCATATAACCAAATAAACATTATTCACCCTCCTCTAGTGTTAATTTAGCCTTAAGATTCATATTCCATGTTCTCACACTTGGTATTAGAACAAGGTTTTCCAAAGTAACCATTATCTAATTTTAAAAAAAAATCAATAGCTAACTTTGATAACATTTTAACATTATTTTTAAAAGGATATTTTATGAAATCGTCTTAATGTTATTTCATAAATTGCATCTATTTATTACGAAGAATCACATGACCTTTGAAAAAGATATAATTTGTAGAGACAGGTATGTTACATGAAAATTTATAAATAGACACCTAATAATCAATCAATAGAAATCAAGAAGGAGAAATGAATTTTAGATAGGGGATGTGCAAATGAAAGAAAGACAATGAATATATATGTTTAAAGACAAATCATTAAATAAAAAGATGGTAATATTAGAACAGTGGACATCAACAATGTCGGTAATCCTAAAACTTAATTTAGATTTTTAATAAATTCTTTCAGAAGAAAGACATTTTAATTCTTCTTTTATATATCAATTAGCTAAATAGAGAATAAATTTTCCTTTCAAAAATAACGGGTCGTTTTTCAAATTGAAAAAGGAACCTTAATTTTTGAAATGTCTTATGATTTTATCTATAAAATATTCTAAATTAGTTATATATTAAATAATTATAATTAATGTCATTTATTAAAATTTTATAAAAAGATTTCAAAGAAAAGTATTAACTTTTTAATTTTATAAAAGTTTTTCAAAACATACTATGCAATTTGAAAACATGGTAGAAATTATAAACTAATATAACATGTTTTAAATCCCAAAAATTATAAATTAATAATTTTTTACTTGAATATATTTTAATAAAAAATTTGGAGCCAAAATTCAAAATCTAGCTATTTTTTTTTAATGAATAGACACTTAATTAGTTGTAATGGCTATATTTTTAAATTTTGGAGCCAAAATATGAATTTTTATAGTCTTGAAATTAAGTAATTTTTTGGTAACTTTTTATTAAATATTATAATAAGTATATATATAACTATGTAAAAATTATAAAAGAAATTCAAATAATTTAAAATCTTTTAGATTTTCATATAAGACTGACTAAACTTTTAAATGTCGAACAGACATGTTAAACATAGTAATTTTCTAGAAAATTTCAAAAATTATAAAATGCATATATTTTCATGAACTTTTTGTATATGATAAATATAAAATAATATACTTTCATAAAAAAATTCATTCCGAAATTCGAAGCTTTACTATTTTATTATTTTCATATAAACTGTAGCTTGATGGTATAATAGCCATTTTCTCACACCAATCATTGCAATTTTAAATATTTTATGTGCTCTTGCATGAATTTTTTAACATAGTAAAATTATTTTCCAGAACACAATTAGTATATACAACTATATTATGAATTCTAAGCACTTTAAATTAATGGAACATTTGTCTTTTACTTTGTTAAACACAAACTGACACTTTAATTGTCAAGTTGTGATTTTAACTTTTAACTTGTCTTTTAAAGTCATGTGCCTCCATGATTAGTCATAGACACCTTTTATGATAATTTTAGAAATCATAACTCTTCCGTACTAACTTTTACAAAATTCTTTCTTTATAATAATAAACAATTAATTATTTACCATGATTATACCAATAGAAAAATCATACCTTTTTCACAATTTTAATTCTTTAAATGTTGATTTTTGTCCCCTTATTTCTCTATCTTATGATGAGATATCATCATTATAAATTCGTAAAATTAATTTAATGAATTTAGAACAATGGATTAGGCTCTGTTTATAGGTTCTCTATATCAATAAGAATGTGGCACATCATATGACACTTGTCGTATAAATAATTAATTATACACGTGCAAAATAACATATGTTGTTACACTTATCCTTCATGGAAATCATTATATACATGCATGTTGCCAAGTGTTATGACAAATATAACTCATTTAATGCATTTTTAATTTAAACATGTATAATATAAATATTTTATGTTATGATTATGGTAATATTATCTTACACATAACCGCGTTACGAATAAATTTTAGAACTTTGGTTGTATATTTCGATTTAAATTAAGTTTTCCATTTATGTTCATAAATTCTTAAAATATTAATGTATGAGAAACTAACCATATTGATCCAAAATAGTATGGATACCAATATAAATATTATTTATTCTTTCAAGTACTATTCATAATAAGAAAAAGAATATTCTCTAGATAAGAAATGGTGTTGAAATGTACAATCAACCCTTTTGCTGCCATTCCCATTTCTTTTTAATATTTTTTTTTTAAATGATATATGAACTGCACATCTCTCGCTTATATTTTATAAATTAAAATTATTAATTACCATGAAATAAATAATATTTGGGAAATAATATTTACTTCTACTTTTAAAAACACAAGTTTAATCACACATATAGTTACACTTATTACATATTATGATTATACCGTGATTAAATTTAATATGTCATCATTGAATTTCCATACTACAATTGCTTAACCTTGATTTCATAATATACTATCTAGTTTATATTGATTTTGGTACATCATGTATTAATTTTATATATCATCTTACATAGGAGTTTATTCCCATTATTAATGATATTACATATGACAAATCACATTCATATTTAATAAACAGATTATCATAATTAGTTTATCACAAAATGGCATTACATTTTGGGAGAACATTTTTACTTAACTCGCCTATTCTTAATTTTATAATATAACTAAGTTTGAATGCATTCATGTAGATTTGATTTATTAAATAATTTTTTATTATGGTTATATTATAAGAAATACATAAAGATTTCCTTACCTTTTTTATTTCGCTCGTAAATCCCTAATTATTAGGAAATCACATTAGATTAACTAATTTAGACATGTGTATCCAGGGTTGGTTGATTTTGTGTTATCGTTTGAATTGTGTGACATGAATATATATAGTTGATTAAATTAGTTTGGATTTGATTGTTATGCTTTGGTTGATTGTACGGAATTGTTTTACTTGTTTCAGGTTATGTTTTCTTATTTCATGATTATTCATTAGTCTATAGTATTTTAATTAGGAGAAGTTTTATACTAGCATAGCGTTAAAGTTAGGATTAAAGTCAATATTAGAATTAATATTAGAGTAAGCATTTGAATTAGGACTAGAGTCGTATTGTTAGTGGTCTACCCAGAGCATCTTCGAATCTTGTTTAATTAGAGTTATAATTAGTCAGCTAGAAATAGAGTTATTAGTTTTTGTTGATAAAAAGGGGGAGTATAAAGTAGAATAAATAGGAGTTTTACAATCTCAGGGGATGTTGTGATATACTATAGTTAATGTTGTCATCATCAAAAAGGGAGAGATTATTAGTACCATAGATAATGGTTTTGATGACAACAACTTTAGGAAATGATATAAAATATAAATACTAATACTACTAGTGTTTATCAGATATATCACTACAAAAATAGCTTTGTAGAGTCTATATATTAGTACTAAACTTTTCCAGTCGCTTTGTAGAGACTATATATTAGTGTTTATTAGATTTAATGAAGCTGTAACTGAAATTCAATTTCAGATCATTCGCAAATAACTGAAAATGCTAAAAAAAAGCGAATTTTTGTTTTTAGTTGAGTTACTAATTGATGTTCTCATGAATGAATTCGTAACCATTGAATTTTTTGCTCCATCTTTTGATCCAACGGTCAGATTTTGTTACCCGGGCCATTATGTTCAAGATTAGAACAACCGTATTAATTCTCACTTTTAATAAAAAAAATTGAATTCATTAGCAGTTCCGCTTTCTCCTTAAATTAAGGTTCCCATAAATCAATCCACCACCCCTTTTATTACTATATTTCTCAATGCCACTCAACGTGATCCACACTTTTAGTTTTCATCTTACTATTCCTATTTCCTATCATTTTTCTTATCTTATTCCCTTGTAATTAAACATATCAAAATTTATAATACTCTTCCTGCTGTACTCCATGTTCTTCTTACTCCATTAAACCTAACCACAGCCGCTACCCAAAGCCACCATACCCTACTTCTTCACCAACGTGCAACCTTTTCCTCTACCTGTAATGCCAAAATCCACTCGGCTTCCTTCCTCCACTACCCAGATACAACCTGTCCATTCCCCTGTTTTGTGTCGTTTATTGGAAATGAAAACCTTAGCTTGTCGATGCTTTGTTGATGAACTTTGGTTGCTCCGTTGATATCAAATGTTTGTGGTTGCGTGATTATGTTGCTTAGTTTAAGAATGATTGAATTTGTACATGTTAACGGTTGTGTTGAGAAGATTTTGAGGTTGTTTGAAATTCTGATGTTGAGTTTGATGTTGCTAGTGGTATGTATGAGATAATCTAAGAAGATTGTGGAAATAACTCTTCCTTGGTTGTGTTTGGCGAAGATTCTTCAGTTTGGTGGTATTGAATTTGGATGTGAAATGGCAATAGGATAAAGGTTGTATATTTTTATTTGTTTTTGATCCCCTATACTTGGAAAAGAAAGATATTGCATAATAATGAAGCTTCTTATGCGGTTGCACGAGCAACAATGGATGAACAATTTTCAAATATATATATATATATATATATATATCTGTGTGTGTGTGTTTTCATGTATATGTATATGTGTATATACATGTATGAATGTATGTGGGTGGGTGTAAAATTAATGAAATACGAATTAAATTATGAATAAATTAAAAATGAAATTAGAATTTTTTTCATATATAATTTAAGATCGACTGGAAACCAAGTTTTAGTCTTTAAAATTCTATTCTTAAATAAATTTGAAATCAAAATATCATTCTTCAGAATATAAGACCGGAAATCCAGTTTCAAATTTGATTCGAGACTTAGAAATAATGACTAAAACTTCCGTCTTTAGTCGGTCTTTTCATATATTATAAAGACTGAACTGCTTATTTAAACACTGAAATTTCCATTCCTTATATCAACTATTTTTAGCAGTGTATGTTGTATATAGTGCAATTGTGACGGGCCGCCCCGCACCAGCCGACATTTCTAATGAAAGTGTGTTGTGCTGATGTCCAACCAGCACAGGACGGTCGTCAAAGAAAGGAAAAGAAGGGAATTTGAACTAGCAAGGAACCTGTAGAATGTCTCATGGTGCATGGAATAAAATATAATAATAACATACTTGACATTCAGGCGAGACAGTACATAAGCTGAAAACTAAACCATCGTAGCAGCGGAAAATCCAAAATACAGCTTATGTTCCACATCATCATTATTACAACTTTTCAAACTGTCTCTAAAGCAAAATAATAAAGATACACTACTAATGCCCAAAGTAGTGACCAGCAGCGACACAGGGAGAATATATATATATCATACGTGGAAGCCTCATGCTCGTCTCCGGCACTGCTACCCGTGTATAATCACCTGATCTGTCTCTAGTCTACCCGTTTAAGAGCACCCAGAGTAATAAGAAGAGACATAAAACTCTAGGTCAGACAAAAGTTTGGTATGAGCGATAAGCAGCAAAACAGAATAATAACAGGTATACTAAACCATACCCGAACCTGGACCTGCAACCAAAGAGTTAGCACAACAAGATGTACAATAATCTAAGGTGACACTAACATATAGTGTAAAGATACGGGGGTGGGGGTGTGCATGTCATAATGATGGCAAACAATCAAGCATAGCAACCATCCTCACATCTCTCACTCAGTGCGTAAAGCATACGATATCCACCACTTTGATCACCCAAATCCTCGCTATGATCACTCTGGCCCATGGAGTCAGGGCGACTCCACTGCACTGATCCATAGCTACTAATCCTTGCTATATCCACTCTGCCCCATGAAGTCATAATGACTCCACTGCACTGGCTCATAGCCATGCTACGATCACTCTGCCCCATGAAGTAATAACTACCCCACTGCACTGATACGTAGCCTAACATCCGTCTAGTGGTGAATCAAAGTTATGGACGTCGGTAACCCCTTAGCACACGTCCCGCAGCAAAGCCCATCTATGAAGTTAACTTGTTGGTTCCCAACTGGATCTTGAGTTACAGCCTCTCGTTTGGACTACCTTTACATCTCGGGTTTTGGTCTCCTCCGGATTGGTTCGGAAACAAGCTTCCATTCTGATCAGTCCTCTTCTCCTTATTCGGATCGAGTTGTGAGTTCCTCTCTCCTATACGTGAACTCCGGTCAGTTTGTGGTCATTGCATTGGGTCGTGATACCTCATTGGTTCAGATCGTTCTCCAGGCGTCGTGGCTCCACTAGCGGCTCGGTTCATGATGCCAGCTTCAGAGCATCGCGTCGGTTCGAGTGTGCAAGCATGGATCGTGGTCTACCAAACGGTTCAGGTCGTGCTCCCCAGAGTGGCTCAGGTCAGTTCATGTTCCTTCCACCGGGTCGAGTCGTGCCATCACGCCACGGTCAGATTGGTTCGTGGTCATCGTTCAAGAGCAGGTTGGTTCAGAGAACTCCAGATACAAGCAGGTTGTGACTAGCGGTTCGGATCGTGGAGCTCTCCAGGTGGGCGGGTCGGTTCAGTGTCACCATTCACGAGCGGGTCGGGGTCGAGTAGGAGCGATCTGATCCGATCCTGTTCTGGGTCATTTCCTGCAACTTTTCCAGCGACTGTTTTACGCCATACGACGGCGTTTTCAACCATTCTAACTGTTCTAAACAATCACCAAGCATACCATGCAGTCATAGCAACATGTAGAATTGACCACAAACATCCAAACCGCAATTTGATATGTTAAAACGGATCAAACATACCCAAAACCCACGTTTTCCTCTTAATCATGTTTAACAATAAAAAATGATAGGATTAACAAAACTTAACCAAAATTTCTAACAGAGGCCTAAAACAATATTTCAAAATTTATAAATATTTTTCCAGAATTTAATCATGTATAAATTCACTAATTATCACTAATTAACCTTAGTTAGTGTAAAAACAAGGCTAATCACTCACCTTTCCACAATAAAAACTTTCAAAGCTGAAACTCCTCTGATTTGGGCGAATACCAATATTTAACAGCAGCTCTAACTCTGAAATGGTGCTAATCCGCTTTGATTTGATGTAGATTTGGCTTAATTAGCGATTAGAAGGTGATTTGGGGTGTTTTAGCAAGTAGAGGTCATTGCTAGGGTTTAAAGGTTGTAAGTGGCGGCTAAGAAATGAAATAAAAACTGATTTACTAACTCATCTCAGCCCTCCCATAACCCTAGTCCCGAAATGGGTTATGGGTCCTCTTGCTAATCACCCTAATTAGGCCCGGTTAAGCTGTTTTTCATCTTCCAAACCTTGTTTCAGCCATATCTCCCAAACGGTGAGTTCGTTTGGCTAATGTGACCACTCTACGGGAAGGTAAACCATCATCCGGATCTAATGGAAGGGGTTTCAGGTCAAAACTCCTTCCCAATTAAAAGTAATGGCCAAAACAAGATCATCTAGGGGCAAAACGGTCATTCAAAAATTGGCAAAAATCATGAACATGGGAAATGACCCCAATAGTCGTCTCCCAAAGTTACATGACCATACGACTTCGTATGTGAAAGAAATAAATATTCTACGATCCTTCGATGCGTAGAATGCGGGTCGTTACAACAATATATAGACATGTACTGATAATAAAGACTGTACGAAATTAAGTGAAGATTCAAGATAATGATGTTAACACAAGGATTCAAGAGTTAAGGAACAAAGACTCATAAGTATTAAAGAATTCAAGAATTCATGATGTTCCAAATAAAATTAAGTTTAAAGTCTTAGAATATATGTTAAAACTTCAATAGCACTTGATCTCATTTTCAAAATGATTATCAAATAAGCCTTGTTTTCAAAATAAGATTTTCAAAACATACTTTCTTGGTCTCTAACCTTTTATATTGTTTTTACTTTAGTATTATAGTTTCTTATATGATTTTCGCAATTTCCTTACACTTTGTTTTAAACAATTTTATATATTGCTTACCAACTCCGTTCTGCCTAGGTTATGCCAACGTGGCCGAAGCAACAATTTTTATTACCAGATCTGTTAGATCTGAGCCTATCTTTCCTCTTTTTACCTGCTTCTTTTCAGTTTCAATCCTTTTCAATCCACCTTGTTTCCATCCCTACTATCTCCACTCCTCCACGGATCTACGTGGTGTCCTCTCCAATGTTTCATAACTTCTTATCGTGGATATGGAAAATATGTTGTCGTGATTTCTTTTCTTCCCTCTCCCGTAATGTGCAACGCAAGGTTTCCTCGCGATTATGTTTCCTTCATTACTTGGTGAAGTTATGTCCTGTTGTTGTTTGACCTAAGTCAGGTGGGATTGGAAGACACATTTTCTTGAGGAAGATTTGTTTTGGTTTCAACCGTGGTGGTTATTTAACTCTTGGAAGTGGTTCGACTTGTGGAGAAGCGGTTGAGTTTGGACTCGACTTGGAGTTCCCTTGTACCGCTATCTGGATGTATGTTGTCGCCTTCTTCCTGTTTTTTCCACTCACCACGTCAGGATGCCGAGGTATAGTCCCCTTATTAATCAAATTGCTTTGGGGAGGCTAAACATTGTCTCTAGTTTGATGATCCATTCGAGACTCTCGGTGTGTTTGATGCAGTGGATGGTGTTTGTATGGTGTCTGTTTCGACATTGGTATTTAGGTGTATTGTCTTGTTGATTTCGGATGTGTGGTTGTGGTCTTGTATGGAATTTTGTTGGATTGTTGTGGGCATTGTGTCTCTTTTTTGGTGATAGGAGATTGTGATGGACGATGTTGGTAGCTGCCTTATTGGGTACCTGAGTTGTCTGTGTGATGTTGGTATGTTGTTTCATGCTAGCCTAGTTCATTGTCTATAGCTATTGGTAGTGGTATCCAAGCTTGCTTGTGCTGCTACATTGATCAATTGGCTACCTTTGTTGGCTAGGCAAGTGTAGTGAGTATTTTATGTCATACTAGCATATCATGCTTCTGCTCTTAATTTTGGTCTGCCATGCCTCTTTGTGCTCTGGGCAACGACTATAATTATGTAGCAGCTGCTATTATCCTTTGGTTCCTAGTCTGCTGGCTTGGCTATTTATTCTGTATAAGCCATGAACTTTCTTGGGATTTCTTTATGATGGTGACTCTAGCTTGCTCTTTGGAGGCTTGGGAAGCTACCGCCTTTATGGCTTTTGATGTTGTTGCTATGTAGCAGAACCTTGTTTTGTTTACCTGACTATGTAATTTATTCTTGTTACTATTTCCCTTACGTGGGAACGAAATAGTAGTCTAGTCTCAGGTATTAGCTCATGTACTATAAGCTAGTTAGTAGTAGTGGTTGATCCATCTTTAAAAACGACTATGGTGGACGGTCCACCTTAAAAACCGAATGTAGTTGGTAGTCACTCCGTCTATCACCTATAAAAATGTATTTATTATTTGTTATAATAAAAGTGTTTGCGGTCACATTAAAAACCTATCGGCTCTGCCAAAAAAAAGTGTAACTATGTTTAAATGATTTACAAAGTTTCAGATTATTTTATAAAGGAAGTTATTTTCAAAATGATTTAAAATAAACCAAAATTTTAAAATACACTAGGATATTCCAATATATCCATGATGAGTATGTCACTATGCAGTTAAAGCGCTTAGCGGTCCTATAGCAGTGGATGTGCAAAAAACTGTAGCGGGGATAAAGCGAGGAAATAAAAGGGATATAGCGGAGGTGCAAAAATGTTAATTAGATGTAAAACTATATAATTAAAATTAACTAATTATCATCCGAGGATATAAAAGGGATATAGCGGAGGTGCAAAAATGTTAATTAGATGTAAAACTATATAATTAAAATTAACTAATTATCATCCTCGCTTTAAATGTGTAGAAGAAACATACATTAATAAATAATATATAACTAAATCAAAGAATATCATGGTTATGCACACTAGATTCGATGATTATTATGTATTTCTATCTTATATAAGACACTTATGCCTTGAAGTTAACACATTACACTAACTTTTTTGATTTATTTTTAAAAAGAACTGGTCAGAATATTCTTTAGGTATTAATATTGCTAAAGCGAGTGCTAAATACCATTGATTTAGTAGGTTTAGCGGAAAATGGCGGGGCTTAATGCGAAACTACTGTTCATCAATGCTAAGTTGAAATAGCGTAGCGGCCGGAGAGTGCTACAGGCTATATCGGAGATTTTGCGGGGCTTAACTGCATAGGTATGTCGATATACTAGTAAGTTTTTCCTAAATTAATTCTTCAAAAGAAGTGTCTATTCGTTGCACCCTTTCGCGAATAGACATGACTATTGAACCGCTATATATACCAGACTTTCTAAACGAATTCTATAACCACTTTCTTCATTTCATCCCTCCTCTTTATCTTCTCTCATTTTCCAAATAAGAAAAAAAAAATCTTAACTATACTCTACTGAAATCCAACCAGAATCAATCCATTTATCTTTGATTTGATTCTCTACCATTCTCTCATCAATCTCTCAGGATCAGGGTGTAAAATAGAGTTATATGATCAACTATAATAAATAAAAAACATATTTAAGTCTATAAAATATGTCAAACCAAAAACCAGTTGAACAATAGTGTAATTGTAGCTCGTAAATCAATTAGGTGTGGTGGTAGTCCCGAAAATCCACTAGATGTGGTTGATCCCGGAAATCATTTGGGCGTGTTTAGTAACCCAGAAAATCCAAGTGACCCTACCTAAATGTCAAAAAATTCAAGAAGGGATGTGTCGTAGCCTTGAAGCCAAGATTGTACGTCGACATTATATTTAAAAGAAATCTGTATAGGGTTTGTGTTCGATATGATGTAGGATAAATCTGAACTGGTATAAATATCCTAATGTACTATTTCCTTTTACTTTATTGCATTTACATTTACATGCATCTTGATTCCATGATTGTTAATTACATCAATTTAAGAATAATTTCCGTTAAAGGTTAAAAAAATTCATATAATCAAGAAAACATTTCCCCCTCCTCTCCGGTGTTAATTTAGCCAAAAGATTCATATTTCGTATTCTCTTAAAGGCCGGTTTTTTGTGCCATGGACCCCCCCCCCCCCCCCCCCGACTAGCTTCAGACCCGCCCCATTAGACCAATGTGGGTTTGGAATTTTTTCCCCAAACTTGGGACTCGTATGGGTCAGGATAAACCGCACCTGCTCAATACCTGGTGAAATTGTGTACTAGTAAACACAAATTTATTTATGTCACTAAATGATAAATTAAATACAAATAGCAATGTGTTTACAATGATAAGAGAACATAATAAAAACAAGTGGAAATTTGTGTTAAGGGCTTACCATTATGGTCCAATTTTTTTTCCAGGGAACGACTTCGTCGGAATTAGTTTTAAGGACAAAAATTAGTGTGCTCTTTATTTCACAAACCCGTTCCTTTCTCAAATTGTAAAATCGATCTTCATTAAATAATTAAACATAATATTTTCAAAAACATCTCGTGCTTCAAATGGATCCAGTAAACATTCGTCGGAAGTAGTTGATTTTCTTTGTATCTCATGATTCGATTATTCCTATTTGAAGAATCGATTTCAGTCCTGTTATTGTCAAGCGATTTATTTTGTCACGTATATTAGATCTAAACATTCGTCTGATGATGCATACTTGTTGCTTATCTCATGATTCATTTTTCTATTAGATCTAATTTTATTTTATTTTGGTTTTTGTGGAGTTTAATGTAGTAAGTTGTTATGTTCCTATGCATGGACGTAAGTCAGTGACATAACTGAGGATGAAACTTTATTGATAGGTGTTCTGTTGTTCTTATTGATGATTTTGTAATGGCTAATGTTGAAACTTTAATATTGAATTTGATAATGAATTTCTAATGGTTGATGATGTTATTCAAATAACTGAGCATGAGTTTGTAATCTGTAAAATGATTCTACTGCTTTTTGAAGAAAGATAAATCATTTTATCTTTTATTGATAATATTTTTAATTTACCAGAATTTACTGATGATTTCGTAATAGGTGATGTTGAAACTTTAATGATGAATTTGATTATGAATTTCTAATGGTTGACGATGTTATTCAGATAACTGAGCATGAGTTTGTAATCTGTAATATGGTTCTACTGTTTTTTAAAGAAAGATAAATCATTTTATCTTTATAGATAATATTTTTAAGGTCGTGACACCTTTAAATATGTAAGCATACCATCTAACCAACCTCATTACTACTGGACTATTCATTTCATAAATTCCATGGCAATTAAACACTTCAGGGTGCCATTTTTAACAAAAAAAAGATAAATGGTTTTATCTTTTTCTCAAGAAACCATATAACTTATACTTTTAATAGAAAAAAGATAAATGGTTTTATCTTTTTCCCAGAAAACCATTTAATTTTATGCTTTTTAACAGAAAATCCTATAAGGCCTGTGTATATACAACCTTGAAAAAACACATTGTTCTTCTATTGGTTATAAAAACAAAACTAATACTTATATGTATATACATAAACATTTCCAGGTTTGTACGCATCTAATATGTGCTTTGTTGATAAACAAATATCCAGGCGATAACATTGTTTGGGTAGTTTTAATTTGTTGGAAGGATGACTAGTATAAACTGAGAAATGCCATTGAAATAGTACAATGAACTGTCTATTTGCCAAGTGACGTAAGAAATAAATTGTCCAATAGTAATGAGTTTGATTGATTGATTTTCTAAGATAATGATAAAACTATTTATCTTTATTCTGTTTTTCTGAGAAAAAGATAAAACAATTTGTCTTTTTCTTGTAAAAATTTCTTAGACAGTTTACTACATTTGTGTTTGGTTTGATGATAAAATGACCACTGACTATATGTTATTCCGACTTAAAAAAGATAGTTGCTTCTATCTTTTCAAAACTGAACTTCAGATTTAAAAAAGATAGTTGAATATATATGTCATGTGTTAATTGTTAGTTGCAATATGCAATGTTAATGATAAAAATTAACTTTTGATTACAAAATTGCATTTTTTTAATTAACAAATTTTAGATGTTTAGTAGAATATCTTATTTTATTTCAGATTTAAAATAGATTGTTGCTTCTATCTTTTACTAACTTCATTTTTGTCAAACAATGTCCAATGATAACAGAGCTTCTACGCGTGCCAACTTGTGTTCATGTTTGACAGTTATTAATTGTGTATCTTTTTGTATATATATTTTTGTATATGCAATACGGTTTTTGACAATTTTTATTTTATATCTTTTTGATTTATATATCTCAACCTCTATAATGATTTACAGTTATATCCTTTTGTATTTCTCTTTTTGATATTTTTTTATATCTTTTTGTATATCTTTTCATATATGAATTGTGTATCGTTTTGTATATTTCTTTTTGTAATGATGACTTGCATGCTAAATGGTTATGATGTGAGAGTTATGAGATGTAATTGCTACTTCTAAATCTCAATCTATGATGCAATCTAATGCAATCTGCTATGCTTAGGCATTCTGCTAAATCCTAATCTCAATCTAATGCTATTTCAATATGTAAATATTTGCTTCTACTAAATCTCAATTTCAATCTGATGCAACTGCTATGGTGGTATCTGTTTTTACGTGTACTGTGAAAATTCTGATGTGGTTATTAAAGTGCAATTTCTGTGAATAATCATGATGTGCATATAAGATTTACTGTGAAGTGAGTTTTGTTTGATGTTGTAACTTCTGAGAAGCAAGTGAAATGGTTGTTATGTTGATACTGTAATTACTGTGATAAAAGTGATGGAGTTCCCATCAGATTTATTGACGTTAAGCTATTATGAAGCCACAGAAGCTACTGTGATAGAATTCATTTTGAAATTACTGTGAAGCTATTGTTTAAACACAATTATTTTCAAACGTGCAAAAGGATAACTAATACATATGTATATGTACAACCGAATCTTCAAAAAGTCGCACTTAGGAATCAAAATATACAAAAGGAAAAAAAATTAAAATTAATGACAATATTAAATTTCATTTCTAATAGCAATCCTTTTGCACGTTTCTCTCATCTGCAGCAAGATGAACTGATCACATGAGTATTGCTACTAGCTTCATTGATGTTAAATCATCTTCCTCGCAATGTGTCAGCGACAAAATTCCTGCTTGTGAATCTACTAGCCATACTTAGTCAGTACCTGTTCAAGACAAAAAATAAGCAGGTGAGTGAAGTAATAGTGGAGGATAACAATTCAGACGACTTGGATTTTGTTGATCCATTCGACAACACTAAGCAGCCCGTTGAACATGTGGCTTCCCAAATTCAAGAACGTACGAAATTCGAAGAAGCCAGCTAAACTGTAATAACCCGAAAATCTGGGCCAGTTTAAAATTTTTATTTTGGCAATTTTAGCGAATTTTGAATATTTAAAATAGATTATTTTAAGTAATATCGACGAGAAATTTATTTTGAATATAATTCGACGTATATATTTATATACGTCGTCGTTAGAATATAAATATTTATATATAATTATAAATAGAATTGAAAATGGCGCGGTAGTTCGATAATTCGATTTCAAACTTCAATTGAATGTACCGGGTGCAAAACAATCCGGATTTTAGTGAAACCAAAAACGTTAGGATCTAATTGATAATATCTTTCCAACGAATCCGACCAATCGAAATTTCATAGCGGGAATCAAAGGATATGTCCAGTTGAAAATTCTGAATAGTCGCTATGGAATTCAGGCCCTTAAAAATGGACATTTTGCAAACGACCTCGGATTTCGACGAAACCAGTTTTGTTGGGTCCGTGATGTAAAGTTATTGCTAGGTTTCAAATTTCATAATTTTTCAAATCAATATGTGAGCGTGGCAAAGGAAAACGCGTTTGACCAGTTCAGTTGATTTTAATCGACTGGAAATTGGCCATTTTTCCAACGGCCTCAGAATTCGACGAAACTAGTTTTGTTAGGACCGTATCGTCAATACGAAGCTAGAAAATATTTTTCTGCAATTTATAGAGTTAATATGTGACCCCGGTAATTTGAAATGTACGTTTAAAATTCAATATATAGAGTTATATGTTGATTTTAACGGAAACTGATCGAAACGATCAAATCAGCTTGCGATACATATCCCATTGTGTTCGGAATGGGGGTAAAACGCTATGGACGACAGGCGGTGGGCCTCGTTTCGAGGTCGTATGTAAAAGTCAACTTTTTGCAAACTAAATAATAATAATAAAAAAAAAAGATCTTCCCCCTTAGACCCGCTCTGGCCCCCCCTCTCTCTCATTTTCAATCCAATCGGAACTAAGAATAAAAAAAAACCGAATCCCTAATCGAACCCCCCCTCCGCCTCGTCGCCGATGGCGAACCACCAGCCGCCAACCCCCAATCGAAACTCCCACTACCCTCCGCCTGTCCCTCCGCCAACCGAGCTGCCTCCCCAGCCTCCAAGACCGACGCCACCCCCCTGGCCACTGCAGGCTCCAACGCCGAGACCACCTCCGCCGACCTCCACGCGATACCCTTTCCCCCCCCCCCTTTCCAGACCTCGGCGGCGCTGAACCCCCCCCCCCCCTTCGAAGTTCAACAGTGGAAACCCCCCCTGTAAGTTTTTTTTTTATTTCTTTATTTTATTTATATTGTTTTATCCGATTTTAATTAGGAAAAAAAACCTGATTTTTTTTAGTATAAAGATATAATGTTGAAGAAGATAAAGAATTGTTTTATAACATAGAAAAGATGGAATTTTTACGAAGTAAAAATATGATTTTTATATTTTTAAAGAATTAAAAATATGATTTTTATATTTTTAAAGTATTAAAAATATAATCTTTACTATATGGAAGTGGTACAAATATGATTTTTGTTTAGGTAGAGAATTAAAAATATAATTTTTACATGATAGGAATATTAAAAATATCATCTTTATATGTGTAGAAAAATAAAAATGAGATTTTTATAAAGATGAAATCTTTAAATTTGAAAAGGCGAAGTCTATGTGTTTATAAAGGCGAAATCTTTAGGTGGAAAATAGCGTGATAAAAATAATTTTTATCTATATAACATAGTAGTAAAAATTCGATTTTTATATCATTGTTTTGAATAACATAAATAAAAATATGATTTTTATATATTGAACTTCGAATTAAAAATATGATTTTTATATATTGAACTTCGAATTAAAAATATGATTTTTATATATTGAACATCGAAATAAAAATGTGATTTTTATATATTGAAAAGCGAAGTAAAAATTCGATTCTTACATATGTAGTGAAAGTGGATAACGAAGGTGACAAAAAGGCGAGAACGAAGAAGCTTTATATCAAAGAAGAGTCAAGATGATTGGATAGCTATCGGTGAGAATTTCTCACCTTTCAATTTCATTTTCTAGTTATATATATATACTAGGATGCAGACGGTGCTTAGTAGCACCCGACACAATCGTCCACAGACCATGGACTTGTTTGTTTGTTGCATAGATTAGTTTGATGATTTGATTTGAATTTGGTTGTTTGGTGAATATGATTGATGTGTGAATGGCGTGGGCCTTCACTAGACCGGGGATAAGGCTAGGCCTCGTCCCGTTCCTAGTATCGTGCCGTTATGCCGCCGAAATTTTCTAAAATAAGTTAGAAAAATAAAAATATCATTTTATTTAAAGAATGAACTGAATAGAAATTCATATGTTGGAATAAAATGTTTTGTCGTTAAAAATATAATTTTTAACGTGAATGTGAATAAATAAATATTCATTTACAAACCAGACGGTTTGTTTCTGTACACCTATTTGAAGGACATTGATTGGGTCGATAAATTTTACACATCGCCCAACTGCACAAATAAAATATGCGTTTGATTGTTTGAAACCCCACACGGGTGTTGGGATGAAATTTGAAGTTCACTCATCCTGATTGATTAAATATGTCGATCGATTGATTGACAGGCTGTTATAAGCGTTAGATATCTATATTTGATGCTTATACAGTGTAGTTCACTTTGGTTGATGGTTGATTATTTTTCAATGCTATTATATGTGTGTAATGCATGAAAATCCATATAATTAACTTTATATGGTAATTGATTGGGCCTCATTCCAATTTGAAAAATAAAGAATATTATAAAATAAAGGTTCATGTGTTGACAGTACTCATCCATTGAGATTGGTCATGTGTTGAACGAAATATTTTGATAATAACAACTATTTTGAAAAAGAAATATTTGGAATAGAATATTTGAAAATAAAGGAATATATGAAGCCGTGTTGATTAGATTGACGCCATTTTGACGTGAACGATTTCGAAATGAATTGAATTGAAAACGATTTCGAAATGAATTGAATTGAAAACGATTTCGAAATGAATTGAATTGAAAACGATTTCGAAATGAATTAAATTGAAAACGATTTCGAAATGAATTGAATTGAAAACGATTTCGAAATGAATTGAATTGAAAACGATTTCGAAATGAACTGAATTGAAAACGACGATTTCGAAATGAATTGAATTGAAAACGATTTCGAAATGAATTGAATTGAAAACGATTTCGAAATGAATTGAATTGAAAACGATTTCGAAATGAATTGAATTGAAAACGATTTCGAAATGAATTGAATTGAAAACGAATTCAAATTCAAATTGAATTGAAAGCGAATTGAAATGAATTCAAATTGAATTGAAATTTGAATTTAATAGAAATGAATTTTAAAACGAATTTATAAAGAAGAATTCAATTTTGATTTGAATTGAAAAGGAAGTTGAAATTGCTTTTGAAACGAATTTAAAACTATTTATATAATTCGTTTTAAATAGAAATCGACGAAGTATATTATATATATATTATATATATATAATATAATGGCCTGAATAGAACGCGCCGCGCCGCGGCAGTTCGCGAATTTCGACCATTGATTTCAAATGGACATTACGGGAGATCCGACCGTCGGATTCTCCTAAAACCGGAACCGTTGGGTTCGTATCGAAAAGAGCTTTCTAGCGAATGTTAGAAATTTGAAATCTAACGGTTGGATTTGGAATTATGTCCAAATCAAATTTGAAAAAGGTCGCTGTAAGTGCAGTTCGATGGCCATTGATGGAAATCGACTGTACGGGCCTTGATAAAATTATTAAAAATAGTAATAATTTGTGTAAAATCATAAGAAATGATTTGTGAAGATTTGGGATGAAAAACTTCATGTTTGAAAAGATAAAAATAGATTTTTATCAAAATGAACTAGTTTTGAACTAGAAATATAATTCTATTTATTTTTAAATAAATAAATTGAATTTGAAAAGGGTTTTAAAAATAACCAGAATTTCCAATGATTGCATTGGAGTGGATTTGAATCGAAATTGTCTTCGGAATATTTCGATGTTGGAATTCGTGATTATACAGATGTGTTATGGAAATTTGAAAGATACATATTTATATCGTTATTTCCAATATGACATTTGTTAATCGTAGAATTTGATATTGAATATAAGCCGGGATATTTTCTATTCAGAGCCTTGTATTGAATATCAAATGTGATTTTGGGTTTGTCGTGAATGGTGTCTTCACTAACACTGTTCTTGAACCCAGCTGAGAAAAGGTTAAATCTTTTTATTTAGATTTAATGAAGTATGCCAATTAAATAATATTTAATTGGAATTGAATTGATATTGATTTTTGGGTTTATCGTGGACAGTGTTTTAAATGACACTGATTCTTTAACCCAGTTAACGATTAAAACTAAGTGGAGTTTTAATGAATCTTTAATTAGATTGAAAAGATCGAGAATGGAGTATCACCAGTTTTACTCCAGGCGATAGTTAAATCTTTAATTAGATTTGAACGTGAAATGGTAATTGAATTTACCGATAACACCGTGGTGTTAGATATGAAGTATAACCAGTTTTACTTCATGGGATGAATAGGTTGGGATTGGGAAATAAAATAAATGATTACTTCGGTGTGGTTCGCTAATCCCGACTAGTTTGAATTGATATTCAAAGGAGATTAAAGAATAAATTTAAAGAATTTATCTTGGATAAAATTAATGGGAACTTTTCCCAAAGTATAGGAAATTTTGAATAAAAGAATATTCTGAATTGGAATGAGGCGTATGTTGTGTTTGTGTAACACTTTTATAATATATACGCGAGTTATTCAGAAAGACCGGGTTTATCCCATTCTGAATAACTGATTCGACGTGGTGTCGAAGATGAAGACGGTGGTCGAAGACCAGAAGTCTTCACGTCGTTTGGGTGATTACTGATGATCTTGATTGGGCTGTACACCCAAGAAGATGGAAACAGTTAGTGATCGTCCAGACGTACTTGGAGATCGATGGATATGCGGGGTACTAGGTGCCTCCGGTTTCGTTCAGACCCAGAACGGACTTGTAAATGGACTGTGTGTCTGACATTGGATTTTAGTCCGTGTGATTGATCTCTATTAAATATATATCTGTTTGGCGGCGGAGAATTTATTCTCTTGCTTAACGCCCTTCTCTGAGACGTACGAGCTCAGGGGTTATATATTGATGGATATCAAACGCATGGAGTGAATTGCCTGTGTGGCATGCCTAAGTGGCAAATGATCAAGGCTTCTGTTGAAAAGCAAAGTCTTGTGGTTGATAATCAAAGCACGGCCTTTGTGGCATAGCTTTGTGTAACGTTGATTCGCGAGCTTCACACCCGGTATGAACCAAAAACGGGAGAGGACGTCAGGGAGGGCATGCGTTTCTTTCTAGCTAGAAGTGGCGTCAGTGGTTTTACACGCCCTGACGAGTTTGACTTATGTGGTTGTTGCTGTTGCGAGGCGCCTCGGTTATATCGGTTTCGGCCGATGCATTCTGGTCGGCAGACGGACCAGACTTACACCCCATAGGGTGGGGAGATGCATGTTCAGGGTTTAAGTTTAATCCACATCGGTGGACTGGCCCTGAGGATCCAAGGGTCGATGCGCTCTGACCCTGAGGCTCGGGCTAGAGAGTCTCGAAGTCGGTGAGGACTATCTTTTGCCTCGGTTCATAGATGGAAATCCAGCTTCCAAATACGTGACATTTGCGGTTTTATTTGTAGAGCCTAGTATGGCGACATAGTGGGATGGGGCGCTCATGCCGCCTATGATTGATACTTATGATTTGAAGTTGTTTTATACACTATGCACTTATAATAGTATCAAACGATTTGTTTTAACCGTATCAAGCATTCTTTGGCTGTTATAAGGTAAAAACCCTATCCTCCGGCTTGCGTTGCATTGTGTGATGGGAACTGGGTCTTATAATAGCTTCATTTTTCTTTATTTAGCATTGCGCTGTTTGTTTTATGCACCGGTATTCTTGGGAGGAAACCCGTTCCGTGTTATACGGCGTGGTCCCTTGATTTACCTAACTTTAAAAACAAAGATTAATAACTGTTTTAGTTCTCACACCAGTCACATGACTGACCTGGAGTTTATTGTTTTAACCTAAACTCTGGGTGCCCCTATTTTGACACGGGCAGCTAGCAGTTTTGGTTTTGCAGATTTATATTCACAGGATCCTGGTTTACAGCTGGAACGATATCCGGAAAGCTTTGTATCCGTATATCTCTTCTAGTTGTGTATTGGATTATTTTCCGCTGCTATGTATTTAAATGTAATTTAAAACCTCTGATATTTATTTCTGTGTAATATTCATTTGTCCTCTGTATACTCTTGTAATCTGATGCATTGTTGTAATATACATTGAAATGTTCTTTTATATGCGTTCTATTTTGTCGTGTTCTCAACGATAGGGCGTTTCGAACGGTCTGGGTCGGTTTAGCGACTGGTTCGGACCGAGCGAAATTCTTTGCCGTCACAGTTGGTATCAGAGCTTTGGTTTACAAAGCAGAGAACAAGGCACATTAGAACCATACGAAAGAATTCATCAGATATTGGATTAGTAATATCCAATTAGAATGACTCGTTAGAGATGGGATCAGTAGTATCCTAGAACGAGTGGGAAGAGTATATTTTTAAAGTGAAAACAAAATTTGTTTTGAAAATTTAAATCAACTATTCATATTTGATTATTTATTTTAATGAATTTGGACAATCCAGTATATATAGATTTTGCGTATACGTCTGATCCGCGTGTATTCGAAGTTTTAATATACTGGATAGATATAGAATCATACTCTAGTGGCCCGAAGATGATTCTGATGATTGACTAGTCGTCATTAGTATTCATGTTCGAGTAACGAAGGTGTGATATCTATATATTTCCTATTGACTGGTGTGAGAACCAAAATTAGATAGGGCTTATTGTTGTGAATTGGCATCAAAAACATGATTTTTGTATATGTATCAAAATTATCAATTTGAAACTCTAATCCACTAACTGATTGATGTTTGTGTTGTTTGTTTATTTGTTTGCTAATTTTTAGCCAATTAGCCTAATTGAATCAAATATTGAACTGTATTGAAAATTGGTCGCATTAGCTTGCATATACATATACTCGCATTGAACAGGTCATAGCAAGGAGGCTAGAGCCGAAGAATAAAGTTTGTTTGCCCGACAAATAGGTACATGTTTACTACATAATTTACTGTTTTGTTTGGGTGATGATGATTTTATGAGCCTATTGGCTAGCCGCTTGGCTTTTTCTTTTTCTTTTTGAGATCTGAAGGACCGGGGAAGCTATTTGAAATTCCCCGACGCTCCCGGTGCAGGGGAGGTTATGGCGAAATTTTTCAAAAATTTAGGGTGTTAGCCAAATTTTTGAAATTTTGAAAATTCTTAGAAACTAAAGAGTTGGAGAATGGAAGTCAGATCGAGCGTAGAGTTGAATAATCAAACCACTTTCGACTTTGTTCCTTTTCGGGGACGAAAAGTTTTAAGTGGGGGAGATTGCAATAACCCGAAAATCTGGGCCAGTTTAAAATTTTTATTTTGGCAATTTTAGCGAATTTTGAATATTTAAAATAGATTATTTTAAGTAATATCGACGAGAAATTTATTTTGAATAGTTCGACGTATATATTTATATACGTCGTCGTTAGAATATAAATATTTATATATAATTATAAATAGAATTGAAAATGGCGTGGTAGTTCGATAATTCGATTTCAAACTTCAATTGAATGTACCGGGTGCAAAACAATCCGGATTTTAGTGAAACCAAAAACGTTAGGATCTAATTGATAATATCTTTCCAACGAATCCGACCAATCGAAATTTCATAGCGGGAATCAAAGGATATGTCCAGTTGAAAATTCTGAATAGTCGCTATGGAATTCAGGCCCTTAAAAATGGACATTTTGCAAACGACCTCGGATTTCGACGAAACCAGTTTTGTTGGGTCCGTGATGTAAAGTTATTGCTAGGTTTCAAATTCCATAATTTTTCAAATCAATATGTGAGCGTGGCAAAGGAAAACGCGTTTGACCAGTTCAGTTGATTTTAATCGACTGGAAATTGTCCATTTTTCCAACGGCCTCAGAATTCGACGAAACTAGTTTTGTTAGGACCGTATCGTCAATACGAAGCTAGAAAATATTTTTCTGCAATTTATAGAGTTAATATGTGACCCCGGTAATTTGAAATGTACGTTTAAAATTCAATATATAGAGTTATATGTTGATTTTAACGGAAACTGATCGAAACGATCAAATCAGCTTGCGATACATATCCCATTGTGTTCGGAATGGGGGTAAAACGCTATGGACGACAGGCGGTGGGCCTCGTTTCGAGGTCGTATGTAAAAGTCAACTTTTTGCAAACTAAATAATTAAAAAAAAAAAAAAAGATCTTCCCCCTTAAACCCGCTCTGGCCCCCCTCTCTCATTTTCAATCCAATCGGAACTAAGAATAAAAAAAAAAAAAACCGAATCCCTAATCGAACCCCCCCCCTCCGCCTCGTCGCCGATGGCGAACCACCAGCCGCCAACCCCCAATCGAAACTCCCACTACCCTCCGCCTGTCCCTCCGCCAACCGAGCTGCCTCCCCAGCCTCCAAGACCGACGCCACCCCCCTGGCCACTGCAGGCTCCAACGCCGAGACCACCTCCGCCGACCTCCACGCGATACCCTTCCCCCCCCCCTTTCCAGACCTCGGCGGCGCTGAACCCCCCCCCCCTTCGAAGTTCAACAGTGGAACCCCCCCCCCCCCCCCCGTAAGTTTATTTTATTTTTTTTATTTCTTTATTTTATTTATATTGTTTTATCCGATTTTAATTAGGAAAAAAAACCTGATTTTTTTTAGTATAAAGATATAATGTTGAAGAAGATAAAGAATTGTTTTATAACATAGAAAAGATGGAATTTTTATGAAGTAAAAATATGATTTTTATATTTTTAAAGAATTAAAAATATGATTTTTATATTTTTAAAGTATTAAAAATATAATCTTTACTATATGGAAGTGGTACAAATATGATTTTTGTTTAGGTAGAGAATTAAAAATATAATTTTTACATGATAGGAATATTAAAAATATCATCTTTATATGTGTAGAAAAATAAAAATGAGATTTTTATAAAGATGAAATCTTTAAATTTGAAAAGGCGAAGTCTATGTGTTTATAAAGGCGAAATCTTTAGGTGGAAAATAGCGTGATAAAAATAATTTTTATCTATATAACATAGTAGTAAAAATTCGATTTTTATATCATTGTTTTGAATAACATAAATAAAAATATGATTTTTATATATTGAACTTCGAATTAAAAATATGATTTTTATATATTGAACTTCGAATTAAAAATATGATTTTCATATATTGAACATCGAAATAAAAATGTGATTTTTATATATTGAAAAGCGAAGTAAAAATTTGATTCTTACATATGTAGTGAAAGCGGATAACGAAGGTGACAAAAAGGCGAGAACGAAGAAGCTTTATATCAAAGAAGAGTCAAGATGATTGGATAGCTATCGGTGAGAATTTCTCACCTTTCAATTTCATTTTCTAGTTATATATATATACTAGGATGCAGACGGTGCTTAGTAGCACCCGACACAATCGTCCACAGACCATGGACTTGTTTGTTTGGTTGCATAGATTAGTTTGATGATTTGATTTGAATTTGGTTGTTTGGTGAATATGATTGATGTGTGAATGGCGTGGGCCTTCACTAGACCGGGGATAAGGCTAGGCCTCGTCCCGTTCCTAGTATCGTGCCGTTATGCCGCCGAAATTTTCTAAAATAAGTTAGAAAAATAAAAATATCATTTTATTTAAAGAATGAACTGAATAGAAATTCATATGTTGGAATAAAATGTTTTGTCGTTAAAAATATAATTTTTAACGTGAATGTGAATAAATAAATATTCATTTACAAACCAGACGGTTTGTTTCTGTACACCTATTTGAAGGACATTGATTGGGTCGATAAATTTTACACATCGCCCAACTGCACAAATAAAATATGCGTTTGATTGTTTGAAACCCCATACGGGTGTTGGGATGAAATTTGAAGTTCACTCATCCTGATTGATTAAATATGTCGATCGATTGATTGACAGGCTGTTATAAGCGTTAGATATATATATTTGATGCTTATACAGTGTAGTGCACTTTGGTTGATGGTTGATTATTTTTCAATGCTATTATATGTGTGTAATGCATGAAAATCCATATAATTAACTTTATATGGTAATTGATTGGGCCTCATTCCAATTTGAAAAATAAAGAATATTATAAAATAAAGGTTCATGTGTTGACAGTACTCATCCATTGAGATTGGTCATGTGTTGAACGAAATATTTTGATAATAACAACTATTTTGAAAAAGAAATATTTGGAATAGAATATTTGAAAATAAAGGAATATATGAAGCCGTGTTGATTAGATTGACGCCATTTTGACGTGAACGATATCGAAATGAATTGAATTGAAAACGATTTCGAAATGAATTGAATTGAAAACGATTTCGAAATGAATTGAATTGAAAACGATTTCGAAATGAATTGAATTGAAAACGATTTCGAAATGAATTGAATTGAAAACGATTTCGAAATGAATTGAATTGAAAACGATTTCGAAATGAATTGAATTGAAAACGATTTCGAAATGAATTGAATTGAAAACGATTTTGAAATGAACTGAATTGAAAACGATTTCGAAATGAATTGAATTGAAAACAATTTCGAAATGAATTGAATTGAAAACGATTTCGAAATGAATTGAATTGAAAACGATTTCGAAATGAATTGAATTGAAAACGATTTCGAAATGAATTGAATTGAAAACGAATTCAAATTGAATTGAAAGCGAATTGAAATGAATTCAAATTGAATTGAAATTTGAATTTAATAGAAATGAATTTTAAAACGAATTTATAAAGAAGAATTCAATTTTGATTTGAATTGAAAAGGAAGTTGAAATTGCTTTTGAAACGAATTTAAAACTATTTATATAATTCGTTTTAAATAGAAATCGACGAAGTATATTATATATATATTATATATATAATATAATGGCCTGAATAGAACGCGCCGCGCCGCGGTAGTTCGCGAATTTCGACCATTGATTTCAAATGGACATTACGGGAGATCCGACCGTCGGATTCTCCTAAAACCGGAACTGTTGGGTTCGTATCGAAAAGAGCTTTCTAGCGAATGTTAGAAATTTGAAATCTAACGGTTGGATTTGGAATTATGTCCAAATCAAATTTGAAAAAGGTCGCTGTAAGTGCAGTTCGATGGCCATTGATGGAAATCGACTGTACGGGCCTTGATAAAATTATTAAAAATAGTAATAATTTGTGTAAAATCATAAGAAATGATTTGTGAAGATTTGGGATGAAAAACTTCATGTTTGAAAAGATAAAAATAGATTTTTATCGAAATGAACTAGTTTTGAACTAGAAATATAATTCTATTTATTTTTAAATAAATAAATTGAATTTGAAAAGGGTTTTAAAAATAACCAGAATTTCCAATGATTGCATTGGAGTGGATTTGAATCGAAATTGTCTTCGGAATATTTCGATGTTGGAATTCGTGATTATACAGATGTGTTATGGAAATTTGAAAGATACATATTTATATCGTTATTTCCAATATGACATTTGTTAATCGTAGAATTTGATATTGAATATAAGCCGGGATATTTTCTATTCAGAGCCTTGTATTGAATATCAAATGTGATTTTGGGTTTGTCGTGAATGGTGTCTTCACTAACACTGTTCTTGAACCCAGCTGAGAAAAGGTTAAATCTTTTTATTTAGATTTGATGAAGTATGCCAATTAAATAATATTTAATTGGAATTGAATTGATATTGATTTTTGGGTTTATCGTGGACAGTGTTTTAAATGACACTGATTCTTTAACCCAGTTAACGATTAAAACTAAGTGGAGTTTTAATGAATCTTTAATTAGATTGAAAAGATCGAGAATGGAGTATCACCAGTTTTACTCCAGGCGATAGTTAAATCTTTAATTAGATTTGAACGTGAAATGGTAATTGAATTTACCGATAACACCGTGGTGTTAGATATGAAGTATAACCAGTTTTACTTCATGGGATGAATAGGTTGGGATTGGGAAATAAAATAAATGATTACTTCGGTGTGGTTCGCTAATCCCGACTAGTTTGAATTGATATTCAAAGGAGATTAAAGAATAAATTTAAAGAATTTATCTTGGATAAAATTAATGGGAACTTTTCCCAAAGTATAGGAAATTTTGAATAAAAGAATATTCTGAATTGGAATGAGGCGTATGTTGTGTTTGTGTAACACTTTTATAATATATACGCGAGTTATTCAGAAAGACCGGGTTTATCCCATTCTGAATAACTGATTCGACGTGGTGTCGAAGATGAAGACGGTGGTCGAAGACCAGAAGTCTTCACGTCGTTTGGGTGATTACTGATGATCTTGATTGGGCTGTACACCCAAGAAGATGGAAACAGTTAGTGATCGTCCAGACGTACTTGGAGATCGATGGATATGCGGGGTACTAGGTGCCTCCGGTTTCGTTCAGACCCAGAACGGACTTGTAAATGGACTGTGTGTCTGACATTGGATTTTAGTCCGTGTGATTGATCTCTATTAAATATATATCTGTTTGGCGGCGGAGAATTTATTCTCTTGCTTAACGCCCTTCTCTGAGACGTACGAGCTCAGGGGTTATATATTGATGGATATCAAACGCATGGAGTGAATTGCCTGTGTGGCATGACTAAGTGGCAAATGATCAAGGCTTCTGTTGAAAAGCAAAGTCTTGTGGTTGATAATCAAAGCACGGCCTTTGTGGCATAGCTTTGTGTAACGTTGATTCGCGAGCTTCACACCCGGTATGAACCAAAAACGGGAGAGGACGTCAGGGAGGGCATGCGTTTCTTTCTAGCTAGAAGCGGCGTCAGTGGTTTTACACGCCCTGACGAGTTTGACTTATGTGGTTGTTGCTGTTGCGAGGCGCCTCGGTTATATCGGTTTCGGCCGATGCATTCTGGTCGGCAGACGGACCAGACTTACACCCCATAGGGTGGGGAGATGCATGTTCAGGGTTTAAGTTTAATCCACATCGGTGGACTGGCCCTGAGGATCCAAGGGTCGATGCGCTCTGACCCTGAGGCTCGGGCTAGAGAGTCTCGAAGTCGGTGAGGACTATCTTTTGCCTCGGTTCATAGATGGAAATCCAGCTTCCAAATACGTGACATTTGCGGTTTTATTTGTAGAGCCTAGTATGGCGACATAGTGGGATGGGGCGCTCATGCCGCCTATGATTGATACTTATGATTTGAAGTTGTTTTATACACTATGCACTTATAATAGTATCAAACGATTTGTTTTAACCGTATCAAGCATTCTTTGGCTGTTATAAGGTAAAAACCCTATCCTCCGGCTTGCGTTGCATTGTGTGATGGGAACTGGGTCTTATAATAGCTTCATTTTTCTTTATTTAGCATTGCGCTGTTTGTTTTATGCACCGGTATTCTTGGGAGGAAACCCGTTCCGTGTTATACGGCGTGGTCCCTTGATTTACCTAACTTTAAAAACAAAGATTAATAACTGTTTTAGTTCTCACACCAGTCACATGACTGACCTGGAGTTTATTGTTTTAACCTAAACTCTGGGTGCCCCTATTTTGACACGGGCAGCTAGCAGTTTTGGTTTTGCAGATTTATATTCACAGGATCCTGGTTTACAGCTGGAACGATATCCGGAAAGCTTTGTATCCGTATATCTCTTCTAGTTGTGTATTGGATTATTTTCCGCTGCTATGTATTTAAATGTAATTTAAAACCTCTGATATTTATTTCTGTGTAATATTCATTTGTCCTCTGTATACTCTTGTAATCTGATGCATTGTTGTAATATACATTGAAATGTTCTTTTATATGCGTTCTATTTTGTCGTGTTCTCAACGATAGGGCGTTTCGAACGGTCTGGGTCGGTTTAGCGACTGGTTCGGACCGAGCGAAATTCTTTGCCGTCACATAAACTGAATGTTTCCCACCTCATATGAGACAATCCAAATATCATAACATAAGTGCAACTTTAATATAAGTTTTTAATGATCATATGCATGATCAATTAATTTGAAGCAAAAAGTAAATGATTGAACAAAACAATACAATTATCTTTGACATATATATTAACAAAAATTTCAATATAAAAAATATAATTAAAATGATAAAACACTTTATCATTTTAGAACGCCAAAAATAAAATTTAGCAAAAACAGCATAGATAAAAAAAATAAGAACTCAAAAAATGTTAATAATATAAAAGAAAAGTTCTTTTATCTTTTTTTATTTTGTTTAAAACAAAAGTATAGTCTATACAATGAAGTTGCTGACATGTATTAGTTGTACAATACAACAGAACAGAAGAAAGATACATATATTTATCTTTTCAGTGACATTTGTTATTTATACATTCATATTTCTCACCACTCGTATCATATACAACAGGTACAGGGCACCCCTTTATGACTTTATGAAACAACAAGTGAAAATAGTAAATTAACCGAACAATTGTAATCGTTTTTAGCTCTAAAAAATAGATGCAATTGTTTTTTTAAATCTAAAATAAAATAAGATATTCGATTTAACTTATCTTTTATCTTTTAGTAAAAGATAGAAGCAACTATCTTTTTTAAATCTGAAATAAAATAAGATATTCTACTAAACATCTAAAAATTGTTAATTACAAAAATGCAATTTTATAATCAAAAGTTAATTTTTATCATTAACATTGCATATTGTAACTAACAATTAACACATGACATATATATATTCAACTATTTTTTTAAATCTGAAGTTCAGTTTTGAAAAGATAGAAGCAGCTATCTTTTTTAAACCTGAATAACATATAGTTAGTGGTCATTTGCTCATTAAACAAAGCACAAATGTAGTAAACTGTCTAAGCAATTTTTACAGAAAAAAGATAAATGGTTTTATCTTTTTCTCAAAAAAACAGAATAAAGATAAATAGTTTTATCTTTATCTCAGAAATTCATTCAATCAAACTTATTACTATCAGATAATTTATTTCTTACGTTACTTGGCAAATAGACAGTTCAGTGTCAATACAATAAAAAAACACTTTTCGCAACAGGCAAAATCTGTTACAGTAGGCCTATTGCAACAGGCAAGCGCCCGTCGGCATAGCCGAAGTAGCAATAGGTCGGTCCCCTTTTGCAACGGTTATTTCCTGTTGCGGTGGACTTTTTTGCAACAGGTTTTTGCTGTTGCAACAGACCTTTTGCAACAGCATATGTCTATTACAATAGATTCATAAATCTATAAAAAAAAGTATTATAACTTATAGATATTACATATTAAATGTATTCATTTTAGTAATAGTGTATATCACATAATGAAATAAACAAACACAAAATTTATTTTAACAAAGTTTTAATAGTACAAACAATTAGAACAAAAATGTTTCCTGATAATTGAGAGTACGAAAAATGTTTTAATAGCACAAACAATTACACTGAATTCTCAAATCAGGTCCTATAATTCTTCCTCAATAACATCCCCACACTTGCATTATTTTCAGTTTTACAATGCATTTCAATGGTCAAAATTTCAAATACTACACTACATGATGCAACCGTGCACATAATTCATGTTCATGCACCTACTGTGTCCAGCTGATCTTCTCTCCACTTTCCAAGTAAGAGCCTAAAGCCAGCAAGAATCTGAAATGCTGCTGGCAAAGATCCGCATTTTGTACATCAAGTCATCACTTATCTCAACTGCAAAATTCAAATATAGATGGCAGCTTCATATATAAATACTGAGCTCTCAAGGCAAAGAAACACATCCTTGCTTCTCTTGAAAAAATCAGAAAAAAGCAATAATAGAAAATGACAGGCTTCAGTTTAATACTTAAGTGCAACAACGATCCGCAATTACCTCATCCAGTACTACTCAAAATAGAGAAGATATTGATTGTTTTATACTTAAATGCTGGAGTATAATTACAGTGTGGTTACAAGTCGGAATAGAGATTTAACCGACTGATGTACTTAAGGTTTTGAATAATCTTGTAGTGTAACCAAATTAGAAAACTATAAAAGTTGTAACAATAGAAGAAAAAAAGTGATGAGTCATACCTGTAGATTTAGCTGTAGAATAATCATCCATCAGAACCTGAACAGATTTAGCAACTGAACTTAGGTGGTTTGTATAACAAATTCATATACAGATACTGCATAGAATAAATTCTATGCTCTGTTCTTGAGATAATAAATAAAAGAAATCCAAACTTTTTCCCCTAACTTCTTATTCTATATTATGTTCTTGCTACTCTCTTTTACTCGCATTCTTTGCTTGTGATCCTTATTCTTGCCTCCGAAACTGTTCCTAAATTATCAACTGAGCTCTGATCACCTTCACTTGTCATCTACACTACTTCTGCATCTGCTATCTTGCTTGATTTATTATAGCTTCATGCCTTAACTTAAAACAATGTCCCAAGATTTGTATCTACTGATTGCTTACAAGAAAATCTACCAAGATATAGATCAGTAGCTATTGTATCGGTCACGGTATTTAGCCTAAAACTTGCAGTGAGAACAACATAAATATAATATTTCAAATACCACATGTGAATTAACAAAATGATGAACCTACAGAGTCAGCTCCAAATGAACTCAACTACTTATTAATCCAACGACATAAGTTTGAAACACATGTTATTATATTTTATTTCACAAGGGGAAACAAAACTTAAAAATATCACAACTAAAAGCTACAATCACAAGGGATTCAAAGATGGGAAATCTAGTACAGTAGTGCATTAGTCCAACAAATACAATTGATGCAAGTGTAACTGTGTGGCACGATGCAAACGGCAGGTCACAACAAAACTTACGGTTGCAAAGACCAAAGACAGAACTGCAAGAGCACTCAAGTTTAACAAATACAAACTAAAAAGAATGCACATGCAACAATCAAAGCAGTGCAACAAAATAGTGAAGCAAGTACAAGTATGATGCAATAGAAATTCAAGACGAAATACACAAACACAAAGTGTACCAGGAACACAAGCAGCAAAGGCAAGTGTTGGCGCAAATATAAGGAAGGTCAAGGCAGCTCGAGTCTAAGCTGGTTGATTGAGTGTAGAATGTGCAATTCAAGTGTAGTATCAGTTCTTATCACATAATTTAGAAAC
This sequence comes from Allium sativum, assembly GCA_030737875.1. Lineage (NCBI taxonomy): Eukaryota > Viridiplantae > Streptophyta > Magnoliopsida > Asparagales > Amaryllidaceae > Allium > Allium sativum. The sequence goes on along the minus strand of CM060916.1, from coordinate 484,781,206 downwards.
ATAAATCATAGCCTCGACACTTAACCAGCCCGCGCGACTATATGGAAGAGAAGGGCCACATCGAGTGTTTGGGTGGTGCAACACGTCGTCAGGCCTGAGGAAGGGAATCGCTTAGAGTAAGTGGTATCGGTCAGTAGCTATGTGTAGATGGGGCGGATCTTAAGAGATGGGCATGGATCCGATTAGAAGGTTAGCGGGTTGAAGGAGGGAGGCTGATTGGCGTTTGAGGGGCTGTTGAGGGCAAAGAGGAGGAGGGAGAAGGAGAGGAAGACGAGGAGAGTTCGATGATCAGTACCGATTATTGGATTCCATTTTTTATTTTGTTTGGCTAGGGCAAATCGAAATTTAGGGTTAAGGGCAGCAAGTAACCAAATTTTAGGGAAATAGAAGGGAAACGAAATTTTGGCGCAAATGAAATTTTGACGGAAACGAAATTTAGACGGTTCGCTGGTAAAAGCAATGTCCCAATTTTACTATTTTCATTTGAAATCAAAATCAAATTCAACCATCCAAAATGTATCATTTCAAACCCCGCCGAGGGCACTGCCTCCGGACCACTGCGATCTGAACGGACATGTCGAACGTTGCTAGCTGGGTCGTTGCCCCTGCATCCCCCTTCGTAGAGTTTAATATTGGAAAAATTTTAAAAAATATTTTAGCATATTACAAAATAATTAATTAATTAAATATAACTCAGTTATACCAAAATCACAAACTAAAATACTCTATTTAAATATCATGTTTACATAATCTGTTTTTATACTCCTCTTTCGTTACATGAAAACACACCCTTAGTTATTATTAATAATTAATTAATTATAAATTCATAATTATTAATATAAATTATTTCCTGTTTCGAATTACTTGAATTTATCATTGTGTAATTGTAGTTCTCAATAATTCCATACTAATTATCTATTATTAAATACTAGTCTTAGTTATTATATAATAATTATTAAATCTTAGTCAATAATTTAATATTAAATATAAACATTAATTAATAATTATTAAAAAATAATTGTTAAAATTTAAATATTACTCCTTATTTCTTAAATATTACTTAATATATAATATATAATATAGAATATTAAGCTATAATGAATTATTAAATATTGATTCCTAAATTGTAAATTAATTAAATGTTAGACATTGATTATCAATTGTTTAAAGTTAATCATTAAAAGCTGATACTTATTTTTAGTATATTTTTTGTAACTAATTTTACCAGTTGTAAAAAAATACAGTTATTGCAAGTGGCGAAAACAGTTACAAAAGATATTTATTCGCAACTGGCTTGGAAGCGCGGTTGCAAATAATTTGTTTGTTGCAACTGTTATGGAAGCCCAGTTGCTAAAAGCATGTTTAAATAATTTGTTTGTTGCAACTGTTATGGAAGCCCAGTTGTTAAAAGCATGTTTTTGCAACAGAAAGGAAAGCGCAGTTGCTAAAAAATATGTTTTTCGCAACATAAAGAAAAGGCCTGTTGCTAAATCTTATCTGTTGCAACTGCTATAATAGGTCTGTTGTTAAATATCATTTACGGCAATTGTCATTTTTCGCCTGCTGCAAATAGCTAGTTGCAGTATGGTATTTTTCTTGTAGTGTGTACTATTTCAATGACATTTCTCAGTTTATACTAGTCATGCTTCCAACAAATTAAATTTGCCCAAACAATACTATCGCTTGGGTATTTGTTTATCAACAAAGCACATATTAGATAAACTGTCTAAACCAAAGAATAACAGGTCATATTCCCATTATGCAATTTGTATATATACCAAACAGTCCAAACAATGGCATAGCAGGTCATATGTTTACCTTTTACTTGCATGTACACACACACACATATTTTTAAACTGTCAAAACTAATGCATATTAGGTTAGGTGTTTACTAAACACACATATTTTGGATATATCAATTTGTCTAAGCACATATGTATATAACAGATTATGTGCTTACTAAACAAACACCTTTTACATATGTAAGCATGCCATCTAACCAACCTCATTACTACTGGACTATTCATTTCATAAGTTCCATGGCAATTAAACACTTCAGGGCGCCATTTAAAAAAAAATAAAATAAACGGTTTTATCTTTTTCTCAAGAAATCATTTAACTTATACTTTTAACAGAATAAAGATAAATAGTTTTATCTTTTCCTCAGAAAACCATTTAATTTTATGCTTTTTAACAGAAAATCCTGTATGGCCTATATATATACAACCTTGAAAAAACACATTTCCCTTCTATTGGTTATAAAAACAAAACCAATACTTATATGTATATATATAAACATTTCTCGGTTTATACGCACATATGTATTCACTTGGTTCATAATACCTAGTCAATTATATATATATATATATATAAACATTTCCAGGTTTGTACGCACATATGTATTCATTTGGTTTATAATATTATTAAACACACATAAATTCGTTTATAGTACATGTTACTAATAAATTCTGTTATATTCAATAGCATATTTTTAATATACTGATGACTAGCAAATTTATATTATGAAAGGCAAGTAGATATTTATTCACACAACAAAATATTACAAAGAATGTATAGACTAATACTATACAACACATTATTATCACTCAACTAGACAGCTTTGAGGAAAAAAAAAACCAATACTGATATACAATTTTACAAGCAGAAAAAACCTCAATGCTACTAGATATCAAAAAAAATTCCAAAGGCAGGAGGGTCGCCACAAGCTTTACTAATCACCAAATACTGAAGAAAACAGAACCATGAAAAATGGAGCCAATCAGCTTATCAAAATAACCAACCAATCTGCTAATCACCAGAAGCCAAAACCGAAAGATTCCAAACTCGAAAATGAATTCAAATTCTCCTAAACCAAAACAGATCAAAGATGCCAATCCGATGCTAAAACAGTCACAAAACCATGAGCCAAACTCGCACATAAGACTCAAAAGTGCCAAAAGACAAATGCCAAAATCAGATAACACTTAAATAGGATTTCGTCTCGTGTGCCTCTTACCAGATTTCAGACCACTACTTAAAGGCATAACATCTTCAGATTTGTATTCATGGCCTTCATCAGGTCACTACCCTCATCGGGATCTTGCCAAAATTTTCCTTTCAATATGCTATTCTTAGATTTAGGGACAGGAAGAGAACTAGATGGCGTAGTAGATGACATGGATGCTTTAGCCATGTTAACCTTGGGGAAGGTCAGACCACAGCCAGATACAGAAGAAGGAGGTAATTGGATGAAAGATGGAGGCTTCAAATGAGCATAAAGGGAGGAATTTGAAAGAGTTAAGGCAGAAGATGTAGACGACTTGCTCATAGATGAACCACCAGAAGAAGGTGATGTGAAACTGTAAGTCGATGAGCATGACATTGTATTAGCAGAGGAACCAGAAGGCAAAACATTATGAACAGAATTACTCGAACCAGTTGCGCATATGTCGGTTGAATTCTCAACTGAATTTAAATCGTTCTCTACAAAAACAGAAGTTTCATCAAACAAATTTCCTACCAAGGTATCGGTATCCTCATTTAGTGCCTCATTGTTAACCACAGTATTAATAAACTCTGTCTCAGCATTCTTATTCAAATGTGTAGGTGAACTAGGCCCATCAGCACTTATATTACTATTCAAATTATCAACCCCTTTACTGTTAACTTGCTCTGAAACCTTAGCATTAATCACATCCTGCGAACAGTTTCCTACTATATCATAAGATAGAACATCAAAAGGGTTGCTAGAAACATTTAACCCATCAGAAATATCAGCCTTATCAGAAAACTTATCTTTCGTAACCCAAACTTTCTTAACTTTAGCTTTAGTAGATGTCTAATTGTAAGAATTGGCATTAGAGGATAGGTTTCTATTTATTAAAGTAGCATGATCATTAAATCTGAAATTATTATTAAGACCAAAATCCTGCACATGATCTTCATCAATCAAATCTACCTTATTATTGAATTCATAGCGACAAGTCTCATGGCCAAAATTCTTACAAATGGTGCAAATACTGGGTCTCCAATCATAAGATAACCTAACAGGGGGGCAATCTTTACCCAAATCATCAACTACTATCTTATCAGGCAGATCAAAATCAGCTGAAATCTCTATCAACGCCTTTGCATATCGAAAACGCTGTAACTTTTCTGTGCTACAGTCAAAACAAATCAATTTCCCAACATGGCATGCAAGCCAGTTAATACCCAGTAACGTCCAGAGAATAGTAGGAATACGGTAAAAATGAACCCATATTGGCACTTTTTTAACCTGAGCACGCGTATTACCTATTGAGGGATCCCATTGACAAATGATGAACATACACCCTTTTATAAAAATTGGATCTGATTTTAAAATTTTCTCTCTATCCAATTCATAATTTGAAAACTTAAAATAGAAGTGGATACCATCAAATTTGATACTAACTTCACTGGATAATTTCCAAAAACGATTTAAGAAGTTTACCACCGAAGAGTAAGAAGAATTGTCATCCAAGAAGAAACCTACCAAGAATTCACCCCAGTACTTCATGCCTTCATTCTTGACTAAATCTGGAATCTTCTTCCGAGATCCATCCCTAGGAACATCAAAATGCTGTGGCTGGTAAACGCCAGCATTACGTGGAAGAGTAGAAAAAAGAGATGCATAATCCTTTTTCAAAAAGGAGGAAAATGAGGCTTGTGATGTATTGACTGACAAAGGAGGAATTCTTGGATTAGGAAATGAAGAATTACCTCCAAGATTCGCATCGGAGGGATTATCAGGGGAAGGAGGAGGTGGATCGGGGGGAATTGGAGGAGAAGAGTGAGAGGGAAGGGGAGGAAAGGCAACGTCGAAGGTGGAAGAGGAAGAAGAGAATTTCGCGGTAGCCATTTTTTCCGAGATAAACTTATATTGATGACAAGTAAAATATAAACTAGTTAATGCTGGTTCTTATGTCAGAGAACATGTTAATGTATCCAACTGATAAACTAGTTAATGCTGCTTCATTTACCTTGAAAGATAAATACATTTATCTTTTTAAACTATTCAACGAAATATACGTACAACATTAAAATGATTGTGCAATTATCTTTTTAAACTGATAAACTGTCTAATAAGGTAACATTAATAGTTTTTTTTACATGTTTAATGCACTACAAATATTTTTTTTGCATGTTTAATTTCAGTACTCAGTGAATACAAACAATTGATGAACAACAACAACTTAATCAGCAATCATTAAATGAAAATCGCAAACTAGAACAACTGATGAACAACAATCTCTAATCGAACAAAACATATATACAAACTTTAAAAGATGAAAACGTAGATTCATACCTGTCGAGTCTTAGCGACTTTAGGGTTTTAGCTTGTTTGAGAATATCAACTTGTTTGAGAAGATCGACTTAGGGATTTAGGTAGTTATGAATCGTCTTAGGTTTTAGGGATTCACGAATCGGTCTAGGTCTTGTTTTTGAAGATGAATTGTATTGAGAAATAGGAGACGACGGTCAAAAAGAGAAGAAATCAGCCCAAAAATTTTTGTGGAGGATCGTCAAAAAATATGAGACGATCGTCAGAAAGAAGAAGATGGTAGAAATGGATGCGGCTGTGGAAATTTATCCTGAAAAATAGTTGTTTTGAACTTGTATCCTAGAAACTAATTATGTAACTAAAGGAGACCCTTATTGTATAATTCCCAATTTATATGACAACAGTTCAAAAAATATGCATTTTTTGTTATATAATTATTATTGATGTAACTTGATACTATGAAAAATTTATATTTATTGGTTGAAAGTATATAATAGTAATGTAATATTACAACCGCCGCTTATACCTAAAAAGATAAACAAGTAGTCATTATAGTAATAGAACAGTTTTATGATGTTTCAATACCGCAGGTAGGTCAGTTTAGGACAGATTAGCCATGCCTTGATCCAACCGTCGACTCAAGCCTCTCGAAATGCAGATCGCCCCTGAAGACTCAATGATCAAAATTCAAAACGAACAAAATTGGGGTAAGTCAACTGGATTTCTAGACCCGTCCCGTTCACTTCCGTGCCAGATACTGAATACATAGCTAAGAGACTTTCCCAAAATACAAGTTACGTGATTACGGAAGGCCCTGAAAATTTTCTAAGCTAAGTAATGCAGAGAGCAGTAGCGTCGAAGCAAAATCTAATTTTCTCTCAAAATATAAAGCTAACCCAGCTTTCAAAATGTGGAAAAATCGATGAAGCCATCGTCATATTCAATGGTATGACTGACCGCAACGTAGTCACATACAACTCCATGATATCAGCATTTGCAAAAAATGGTAGAATTTATGAAGCAAAGGATCTTTTCAATACCATGCCTTGCAAAAATTTAATTTCTTGGAATACAATGATAGCTGGATTGTACCACAATGACTGTATTAATGAGGCTTATAAATTGTTTGAGGAAATGCCTGAGAGAGATTCGTTTTCATATGCTTTAATGATAACTTGCTATACGAGAAACGGGGAATTGGATAAAGCAAGATGCTTGCTGGATAAAATTCCCAATAATTTAAACTCTCCAGCTTGTTATAATGCATTGATTTCTGGGTACGCAAAGAATGGAAGATTTGATGATGCTTTGAAATTGTTGGAGGAAATGCCAGTTCGTGAAATGGTTGCATATAACTCAATACTTTCTGGATATGTTCATAATGAAGAAATGGAAAACGGGTTAAAGTTTTTTAGTGAAATGTCGGAGAGGGATATTGTTTCCTGGAATTTGATGCTTGAGGGATTTGTTCGAATTGGTGATATGGATTCTGCTTTTGAGTTATTTGCAAAGATACCCAATCCAAATGTTGTTTCTTGGGTAACAATGTGTAATGGGTATGCAAGGGATGGTAACATTTTAAAGGCCAGGGACTTGTTCGATCGGATGCCTGAAAGAAATATCGTAGCTTGGAATGCAATGATGTCAGGTTATGTCCAGAATATGCATATTGAAGAGGCTAGTAAATTGTTTTCACAAATGCCAATTAAGAACGCGGTTTCCTGGACTACTATGATTAATGGTTATGTAAACGTTGGAAAGCTTGAAGAAGCAAGAAGCTTGTTACATAAAATGCCTTTTAAAAACGTTGTGGCACAGACCGCTATGATTTCTGGATATGCTCAGAACAAGCGAATGGAAGAAGCACTTAAAATTTTCGAGCAAATCAAGAGAAGAGATTGTGTTTGTTGGAACACTATGATATCTGGATATGCTCAGTGCCAAAAAATGGATGAAGCTATGAAATTGTTTAGGCAAATGCCTGTAAAGGATACGGTTACTTGGAATACTATTATCGCAGGTTATGCTCAGAGTGGGAAAATGGACGATGCAGTTAATTTTTTCCATCAAATGAAGAATAGAGACGTGGTTGCATGGAACTCGGTTATTTCTGGCTATGTACAAAATGGATTTTATTTTGAGACGCTTCAATATTTTTTATTGATGATAAAAGATAGCAAACCTGATTTGTCTACATATGTTTCTGTTCTCAGCGCTTCTGCCCATCTAGCTGCATTGCAAGTAGGGGAACAACTTCATCTTCTTTTATTACGAAATGGATATGCTACTGATGTTTCTGTTGGCAATGCTCTTATAACATTGTATTCTAGGTGTGGAAGAGTCTCGAAGTCGTTTCAAATATTTAAAGAAATTGAATATAAAGACCTCATTTCATGGAATTCTTTGATTGCTGGGTATGCACTGAATGGTTGTGGACAAGAGGCGCTTTCGCTTTTCGAAACTATGCAGAATAAGCAGATTGAACCTGATGAAATAACATTTGTTGGGATTTTATCAGCATGTAGCCATAATGGAATGGTCGATGAAGGACAACGTTTGTTTGACTCAATGAGTAGAGACTACTCGATCGTCCCTGTGGCTGAGCATTATGCATGCATGGTGGATTTGCTTAGTCGAGCTGGCAGATTAAAAGAAGCATTTGAACTAGTGAACAACATGAAAATTGAACCGAATGCTGGTATTTGGGGCGCACTGCTTGGAGCAGCAAGAATTTATAGAAACTCAATTCTTGCAAATTATGCTGCTGATAAATTATCCAAGTTTGAACCGCATAAGATTTCAAATTTTGTGCAGATGTCAAATATACATGCTGTGGAAGGAAGATGGTTTGATATGGAGAATGCTAGGGTTAAGATGAAGGAGAGAGGAATGCACAAGCAACCAGGATGCAGCTGGATTGAAATTAGAAATCAAGTTTATGTTTTTTTATCAAACGATTCAATGCAGCCAAAAAGTCCTGAATTTTGTATGGTGTTAAAGACATTACATGCTCAAATAAGAAGTATAGGATTAGCTTCTGGGTCATAACAAAATATAGCTGTTCCAGAATACTGAAATATTGCTGATTAAACGGTTCAGAAAGGACCAATCCGGCTGTTTCGATGGTTGGTTATCGCTTCAAAAGGGAAATGTATGCAGTCCGATTGAATATTTTTGGATAGTCTGATCAGTGGTGGAGTAAAAGAAATTGAGTACTTTGAGGGTGTTATGTAGAATCCAGATTCTTGGATATTTGAAGCATTTAGCGGTTCTATGACGGTGGAGTTGGAAAAAGCTACAGCGAGGATAAGACGGAGATATAGTGAATAATGAAGGTGCAAGAAGCTTCATTAAATGTAAAATCAAAATTTTAAGTTTAATTTATTTTTATTCTGGCATCATCGTGCTAGAAAATTAAATATTATTTAATCTTATATAACAAAGTCGAAAATTATCATGATTTATGCAATTTCAATTTGGCAACTATAATAGATTTCTAACTTATATTGAGTTTATGCTTCAAAGTTTAGTCTTTGTCATAAGTTTATTGATTTGATTTTAAAAAAAAGCTAGTCAAATCTACAATTTTATATTAATATTGCTAAAGCGAAAGCTTAAAAGTCTTCATTTAATGGGTATATCAGAAAATAATAGGACTTAAAACAGATCTACTATTTGATTATGCTAAATTGAAAAGTGTAGCGGTCAAAGAATGATATAAGCTATAGTGTGGATTTTACAAGGCTTTGGTGGGTTTTAACTACACAACCAGGATCTAATGCTGTTCTAGGACAAAGGAAAATAACTAAATTTTATATTAGTTTGTTCAATAGTGTTATATCTGACATATATGTTACCGAAAATTTTATATGATAGTTCCACTAAAAAAAGACAATGTTATTTACACTCCAGAAATGAATATGAGGGAGTCCGTTTTTGGAAGTTTTTTTTTTTTGCTATGAGGGGTACTAATGAAAATACCCACAACATAAAATTATATTATAAGTTGACTTATGTACCTTTTTATTTTTAGCCATAGAGCAATCAAACACGAATGGAATTCTCCTAAATAAAAAAGAATCTAGATTAATTCTCAATGAAGAAAGTGTACATAATGAAGAATTTGTTCAACAAATCAATGAAAACGATAAGTTTTATTGTGAACTTAAGCGTAGAGTCTAATTTGTCGTTTTAGATTTATGTGTAGAGTTAAATTTTCTTTCTAGATTTGTGCGAACACATTTTTGTTCGAATCGTCTTTTGAAGCAGAATATTGTAGAAAAATTGAATTTGAGATTGGAGAGATAATGAATTTTGATTGGGATAGAATGAAAGATGAGTAAAATTGTGTTTTATAATTTGTGTACTCTCCACGATATTTTCCTTTTTAACAGTGTAAATAAAAAATGACTCCTTTCTATGTGCCGGTTTGAAGTTATCCGTAACAATGCCCTAAAAAAGGAAAAAGGAGACTTTTATGTGCCGGTTGTTCTTTTTTACTGATGATTTGCTTTATATTCAGACGAGCGTTAAGGTAAATTTGACAAAGGACAGACAAATGTTTAAACAAGATTATCTCATACCATTTTCAGCTTACCAAAGGATCTCCAGGTATTTTTTTCTGGTCTTATCAATGTACCAATATGAGGATAAGTCTGAAATTTGCTCACATTTAACATATTTGGCAACCGAAAGAAAACCTTCTTGATTTTTATTTTTTTTATTTCAGAAAGCTAATAAGTTGATTTCTTTCTTTCATTCAGAATATTCACTAATTCACTTAAGATACTCTTTTGAAAATAAAATAAAATAAAAAGTAAAAGTTGTTCATTTTCTCTCATCAAAATTGACAATTTGCTTTGAGAAAAGCAAACTAAAATACTTTTTTGAAAGCCATCCAAATGGACCTTTACAGTCCACAATTAAAATAGACTGTTTATACTTTATTAATTTATTGCACCTATTATGTACTTAGTATGGCTTACTGCAAGAAAATATGCTAACCTGTTATCAACTTGAGCACCGAACTTTGAATTTTCTTATCTCTAGACAACACATACCACCAAGATACTATCAACATGATAATAACATCATTTGTTTTGTTTTAGTTTTGTTTTCCTTCTTGATTGGCAGGCTGTGTCTGTAAGTCGAGCGTACATCAAGCTGTATTTATGCGACATACATATAGACAAATGACTTGCTACTTGACCATATGAAGTTCAAATAAGACATTTTTTCAATATCAATTATCAACAGAGAAGATGATTTCTTATTCAAGTACTTCTTGTATGCAAATACATAGAGGGCTATGAGGTAGGGATCCTGTAATGAGCTTTGTTACCAGTCTAGATGCCAGATACTGTAATTTCATTTGTCTTCTCAAAACAGAATAACAATGCGCTGTATGAAATTTTAAATAGAAGATAAGTCATTGACTGCCAGCCACCTTGTTCTTTAAATTGGAGGATGCCCTATGGATAAAAAATATATCCGGTACATGAATCAAGAATTAGGGATGAGAATGACTTCATCTTACATTGTGCTTGTTCTTGTTCTTTCTATAGCATTCAATGTTTTCTGCTAAGGTTTATTCTCTTTTGCTCTTTTTCATGATTAAGATTGTTTTCTTAGCATTGAATGAATTCTAACTTTGAGCTTCTCAATGTACATGTCCATTATACTGTAGGGTATGGTGTGCAGAAAGCTGCAGTATTCAATGCTGACTATAGCCCACCAAAAAGTCACCCTCCAAAAAGTGAGCATACTCTTTTCAGCTATACCATCAGTATCAATTTTTGGTGTTGCATCAATGTCTGATGCAATTGAAACTTATTTTGAAACTATATACTGTATTGTTTTTTATATACACATATTTATTATTTACCCACTAAACTTCCTTAAAATATTAGTTATGTCACAGCTGTAAATCTAATTTCATCCATTCATCATTTGAATTTCCACATTGTCAGATGTTCAGTGCTATGTGTTACTATCACAAAACCAGATGTTATCTAATAACACATGCATTTGAGACCCTTACCATTAGACCCTTTGCTCAATGAAACTTTGATGATCAGTAGTATACAGGTGACTGTTACAAGTCTTTTCCAAGTCTTAGTCGCCTGCACTCCACCCTAATTACCATCACCTCTTTTTCCAGAATTGCCGAAAGTATCCTTGTTCTTCATGAACCGTGTCTTCCCATATTAATGACATTTGACTATTATTACTGATTATCGTAAATCTTTAATTTTTATTTATTTACCTGATGCTATATCTATACCCCCAGATACAGGTAAGAAATTCTCATTCAATTTTATTATATGTTTTTAATCACCTATTTTATCCAACAACACTATTCTCTATATTCAAGTTAACTGGCACAAACATAGTCTTATTCGAATGTTTATGAACCTACATCCACTATATTTCCAAGTATGGCATGCTAAAGACTCAAGAATACAAGTATGGCATGCCAGAAACTCAAGAATACAATGCTAACTAGCATTTATTTCAGCTATACTCATTGTTACTATTGTTATGTTTGTTGCTTCAAGCAATTTGCATTTACCCTAACTATTCATATCAGTAATCATTATTCTAAATTTCATAACTTCTTGACCTGTTTTACATATTAAATTTCTGAAATATTGAGCATGATTTAAGTGGTGCAAAGGTTCATGCTATTTGGTGACACAAGAAATAACCTCTATTAATCCAGATAAGGATACCTTGAATATATGCCTTCCCTACTGTGCATCTGTATAGTTAAAGGTGATAAAGCTATCTTTCAATTCAAAGAACCCCCTCCCAACATCGGTTTTCTGCATATACAATTCAAGCATTTCAATTATTTATTTAATTATTTTTATCAGTGATTTTATTTTACATCTCCTAATGGAATTGAAACCACTTGACCTTAACTCCTCAAAGATGTGATTTAATATAAATAATCTATCAGAAGTGACCATGTCTAATCAATGTTCAAAATTTGCATCTCTCATTTTTCAGGATTCCTTCTTATTTGTCTCCCTCACATCTATCCTCTGTCTTTTTGTGAAAAAACTTTGGATCAAAGCAAATTTTTGTATATGCGTTCTACGTGTAATGAAGATAATCTATGCAAGATTTTGATTTTGTTTTTTTAAAATATCATTTAACCTTTTTGAAATTATTTTCAAACCAAACAACGGTTTAAACAAATGATTTCCAACGGTTCATATTTGTTTGTGGTTTTAAAGAAGTTAAGTGTTTTGAAATGATTCAGACCTTGCATAGATGATCTTGTTAACACATAGATCTTCTGCAAAAATTCACTTAGATCCGAATTTTTTGGCTATAGAAAGATAGAAGGGGATGAGAGGGGGATCTTGATCCTTTACACATGCACACATGTTTTGTAAATGATGTGTATGCTAATATTTGATCCTATAATTCGTTGATATTTCGATAAGAAATTATTTCTTCTTTTTCATTTACTACCAACCATTTTTGCTTGTTCTTTGAACGAAGGGATGCACTTCTCTTTGTTCTATAGTAGTTTCCGAAGCAGGAATAAAGAACTAGAAATGAGAATAACTTCGTCGTACCTTGTTCTAATTCTTGCTCTTTCAATAGCATGCACTATTCTATGTTGTGGAGTTTTCCTGTTCGAGACCATTCAAACACAAACCCTAACGCAGCGGAAAGACGAGCTAAATCGTCATAGAAGTGCAAAAACAATCAATCAATTTTTAAACCTAACACGATCGATCCAAACATCAATCAAAAACACAAGACAAGCAATATAGAAAGCAATAACGATAAAATAAATCGCACACCGATTTATAGTGGCTTCACTAACGGCTGTTAGTGTACATCCACTTGAGAGAGAGTTTTTATTAACACCAACGAGAATAGTACAAGAGAGTGATTACAATAATCATTTTTTACAAAGAAAAATCTATTTTTGTAGAGAAAAGAATTGAAGAATTAATAGGATTGCTTAAACCCTAATTAATAGAGGATCAAACCCTTCCTTGGGGACTAGAGATTAATTCCCCTTTGAATCTAAGGATAGCTTATACAAGGAGAGACAAATCATTGGCAATTTCCCAAATTGCCTTTTGAATCTTCACAAATCAGTTTACAAAGTCCATTACCCGAAATAACCTGAAAGCCGCCTCAGACCTCTAAGCCATGTGGTCAGACGTCTTTCTCGAGGCTCGGGAAACAATCATTATAAGCTTAGACATCTGACCTCCAGCTCAGACGTTTGACAGTCTTTTCTGTTTCAACTCAAACATCTTAGCTAAAACTCAGATGCCTGGCAGTTCTTTGGTTGCACATCATTTCCGTTCAGACGTCTGACCATCTTGCCTTTTCACCTGCAATTTCCTCCTACAAGCTCCGATTTGCGAACCGTCTTCTCCGATGCAAAGGTACTTACAACCAATTTAATCTTACCATATTGTGTCATAAAATTTAACAGTTCACCTCAACACTATATCCATCTGCATCATCAACACCGATGGTACCATACAATCCTTTACCTTCTACCAAACAAGTTTGAGTGTTTACCCCAATGGACTTTGGCATGGTTACCGCTCATTGCACTTCATCAACGAGTTCAGGCAAAGCCCTCATCTGCCATTGAAGTGTTGAAAGCACCTAACTCCAAAACCATCTCACAAAAAACAAACATATTCTGCTGTGTAAATGCACACATACCTAGAAGATAGATTCAAACCTCTCACCGATGCTCCTTCTCATCCAAAACCAAGCTCCTCTCTCGCCCGTGTCACCTCGTGACACCTAGCACATATCCAAGCGAATTAAGTTCGAGCAATGCTCGAACTTCCCAACCGACAATGTCTTAGTGAACATATCCACCACATTATTCTCTGTGTATACTTTTCGAAGATATACTTGCTTATCTTCATCTATGATAACCAAAAATGACTCTCTTATCTCAATATGCTTGGTCCGTGAGCTAAACGCCAAATTCTCCGTCAAACTATAACACTTTGGCTATCACATTGAACATCAACATCAACATCAGTGTAGTCAATAGCGAATAGCGCGAAATAACGTAAGGCTTGCGCTATGCGCTATAGCGCGCACTATTGCGTTCATTTAAAAAAGGTAATCAAGTATATTTTGTCTAACTGATTTTTTGTTTTGTTTTTTTTGTGCATATTTTGCATCATATCCAAACCGTTCAAGATTCCAAATACAGACATTACCATAATTTATGCATGTATTAAATATTTTTTGATGCAAAATATAATTATATTATAGAAAATTTGATAAATTCATATTGTACGTTCAAAATAATTGTGGATATAATATATTTATGTCTTACAAATTTGAAATTATTCTTATAACAACTACAGTTTGCAATCTCGACCTCCAACTTATGGCTGTACCCATTGTTGTCAAAAATCTTAAAATCCTACGATTTGAATCATGTTTCAAATCGATTTTCTCCATTTACAATTCGATTTATATTTCGATTCAAATTTAGTTAATACCGCGGATTAGAAAAACCATTCAATCCAAATTGGTATATTCAGTATACTTATTTGAATCTACAATTCCTATTCTAATTATTTCCAAACAAAATAAAATTGGAACAAAAGAGAATATTAAGTTTTAGGTTTAGACATAGAAGTTCAAACATAAAAATAAATTTCAAAATATGTGCAAATCTTTAAAATATGGAATTTTTGAATCTACGATTTACGATTTAGTTCTCATTTCGATTTGAAGTTTGAATTTTATGATTTACGATTTGAATTTTATTTTGAAAACCTTGGTTGTACCAACAAGTGTGAAGACATATCCAGAAGTCAATTTCCTACGATCCCTATCATTGGCGTAGTCAGAACCACAGGAACCAACCAACGTGCAATTCAATCCTTCACTACCGCAAAAAACAAGAACATAAGATGTTGTACCTTTCAAGTATATCAAAATAAGCTTTGCCGCTTCCCAATGCGATTTCCTCGGATTAGCCATATACCGACTAACCATTCCGACGACATTTGTAATATCTCTAACCTTGTACACACCATGACATACATCAAGCTACCAACCGCACTAGCATATGACATCTTTACTATATAAGCATTGTCTTTCTCCTCGATAGGTGATCCCTTACTCGAAAACTTTACATGCAAAGGTAAAGGTGTATTTAACGCTTTTGCATTATACATGCTAAACCAGTAAAACACTTTTCTAATATACCCTTTTTGAGTCAATTTCAATTCATAATGCTTTCGATCCCTTTTGATTTTCATGCCCAAAATCTTTTTTGCTTCTCTAAGGTCTTACATCTCAAATTCCGCTTTCAATTTCAATTTCAACTTGTTGATTTCTTTCTCGTCCTTAGAAGCAATGAGTATATCATGCACATATAAGAGTAAATACACCCAACAACCATTTTTCAATTTTTTGAAATAAGCATAGGCGTCCTTGATGGTTCTATCAAAGTCACTTTGAATCATAAAATGATCGAACCTCTTGTACCATTGCCTAGGTGATTGCTTCAAATCATATAGTGATTTCTTCAACTTGCAAACTAAATTTGATTTATCGTTTGCATCAATACCTTCTGGTTGCTCCATGTAAATGTTCATCGAAGTCACCATGCAAGAAGGCGGTTTTCATATCAAGTTGCTCCAACTTCAAGTCGTAAATAACGACTATGGCAAGTAATATCCAGATAGAAGTATGTCTCACAATCGGTGTGAATACCTCATCATACTCCTTTCCTTTCCTCTGTGCGAACCCCTTAGCCACTATCCTAGCTTTGTCTCTTCCATCATCATTCACCTTGTATATCTATTGCACCCATAGCATGGTTTCATTGAGAAAGTGAAACCAACTCCCAAGTTTGGTTCTTTATTAATGATTGCATCTCTTCCTCCATGACACAAATTCACTTTGAATTGTCACTCGAACTCATGACGTCTTCAAGGTCCATCGACTCGTCTTGGACTATATAAAGAGCACAGTCCAAATTCTCACTAAAGCTAAGATAGTTTCAATCATTATATTTTTTGGATGACCTTATCGCACGTCGACAAAGTCGAGTAGCAATACCATCACCCGGTCTTCTTTCAGCTCCACTTGAACTGAATCTTCTTTAGAATCATGGACATCACCAACACTACTAGGGGAACCCTATGGACTATGTGATGTACCATCAACAACATTTTTCCCATAAACATCTTCAACTATTCTATTCTCTCTACCCTTTGGACAAAATGTGGGAATGACTTCTTTCTTCTTTGATTCATCTTGAACCAAATTAGGAACATCTGATGATCTCTCATTCTCCTTGAACATAGCCAATTTACCAAAAGTAACATGACGAGAATTCAATACCTTCTTCGTTTTCGGATTCCAATTTTGACAGCCATTAACTCCGTCCGTATAATCAAGCCAAATCCCTTTGAAAGCTCTAGGCGCAAGCTTATCATTTTTCGGATTATGCACATAAATCAGACTCTTAAACACACAAAGATAGCTCAAATCAATGCTCTTTTCCTTTCACACTTCCTTCGGAAGTTTATTATCAATAACCGAGCACATAGTTCGATTCACAACATGCACCCCGATTGAAAGAGATTTTGCCCAAAATCTCTTTAGACAAACTCCATGTCAATCTCAAGCATTCTCTAGTAAAGTACGGTTCATCCTCTCCGCAATCTTATTTGATGGCGGATCTCGCGGTGCAGTAAAATGCATTCAAATACTATGATGCTTGCAATAACTCAAGAATTCTCTGAAAACGTACTCCCCGCCATTGTCGGACCTAAGGACCTTCAAAGATTTACCACTCTCATTCTCAACAAGAGTCTTTCATGCTTTGAACCTTGCAAATGCCTCTGACTTGATTTTCATTACACCCAAATTTTCCTAGAAAAGTCATCTATGAAGAAAATATAATATCTTGCTCCACCTAAAGAAACTACCAGTGTCGATTCCCAAACATCCGTATGCACATACTCAAGAATTTCTCTTGAATCATGTTCCCTTTATCGAATGATACTAGTTTACTTACCAATGACAAATTCCTCGCAAAACTACAATTTGTTGAAACTCTCTCCATTAATCATTTTCCTTTTTCAAAGAATGTCCAAACTCTTCTCCGAAGAATGACCTAATCTCAAATGCTACAACCTAGTCACATCCAAGTCACGAAAATTATCAACACCAACACAAGTTCCACCTTCGATTGTCACACCTTGAAGCAAATAAATATCATTGGCTCTAACATCTTTCATCACCACAAATGCACCCTTAACAACCCGCAAGCTATCATTTTCAATAGTAGTCTTACATCCCTAAGAATCCCGCTGCCCCAAAGAGATAAGAGACTTCCTAAGTCTCAGAACATAACGCACATTAGTAAAAATACGAACCATTCTGTCAAACATCCTAATTTGCACGGAACCAATGCCCTTAGACTTGCAAATAGCACAATTTCCTTTAACAATTGTATTTCCTTCCCTGTCAACAGACGAAGAAAAACAATTCCTATTTGACGTCATATGACAATACTCCCCCGAATCGAGCACCCGTTCATTACCCTAAACATCTGATGCTATTGCAGTCAAAACACTCACTTCTCCCTCACCAACACCACTCTCCACCACAACTGATGAAAATACCACTTCCTTCTTTGCCTTCACTTGTCCGGACACTCATTCTTCCAATGATGGGCTTGTTACAAATATAACACTTGTCTTTCCTTTGACTTTCTTCTCTAACCAGGATTTCTAGATTTGGAACGCCCTCGGTTCTCATTCTTCACATATCTTTCCTTCTCCAAAAATAACCCTTGACCATTACCGACATACTACTTCTCACGCTCAACTCCTTCATTTGATCTCGCAAGTCCTCATTAAGAAGACCGGTCTTGACATCATACAACGTTAATGTATCACTGCTATAGATCAAACTATTTGAGAAACTCGTATAACGGTTCGGCAACGAACATAACAATATCATTGTCTTGTGCTCTTCCTCATTCTTCAAATCTACCGCCTTCATCTTCATTAGTAAATCATCAAACATATTCAAGTGCACCTTTAGCGAAGTTCTCTCTTTCATCTTATAAGTGAAACACGTTCGCAACAAGATCAAACGATTAGTAAGTGACTTCTTCATATATAACACCTCCAACTTGTTCCAAATACCCTTAGTAGTCGTCTCATAACTAATTCGAAGATTATATTCTCTCTCATAGCAAGTTGAAGTGTAGGAAATGCTCACTCTTCCATTTCCTCTTTCTTGACATCTGAAATGTTTGCCGGCAACAAATGTGTAACAAACACTACTTGATAGTACCGGATTCCGCATAAGAACCGCTTTCATCTTCCATTGTCACTTTTCAAAATTATTATCACCATTCTGCTTGTCGATAACCAGTTATGATCTTGAAGCCGCATACGATCCACAACATACAGAGTTACACCACTTGGACTAACCATTGAGGGACTACTAGAACTTGATTCCAACATTTTAACAACAATCTACCAACACCTAACCCTCTGATACCAAATGTTGTGAAGTTTTCCTATTCGAGACCACTCAAACACAAACCCCAACGCAGCGGAAAGACGAGCTAGATCGTGATAGAAGTGCAAAAACAACCAATCGATATTCAAACCCAACATGATCGATCCAAACATCAATCACAAGACAAACAATATAGAAAGCAATAACGATAAAATAAATCACACATCGATTTATAATGATTCCACTAACGACATGTTAGTGCATGTCCACTTGAGAGAGATGTTTTATTAATACTAATGAGAAACGTACAAGAGATTGATTACAATAATCACTTTTCACAAAGAAAAACTATTTTTATAAAGAAAAGAATTGAAGAATTTAAAAGGACTGCCTAAACCCTAATTAATGGAGTATCAAACCATTGCATGGAGATTAAAGATTAATTCTCCTTCGAATCTGAAGATAGCTTATATAAGGAGAAACAAATCATTGGCAATTTCCCAAATTTCCCCTTGAACCATCACAAATCAGTTTATAAAGCTGAAAGCCGCCTCAGACGTATAAAACATGTGGCCAGACGTCTGTCCCGAGGCTCGGGAAAACAATCCCTATAAGCCCAGACGTCTGACCTTCAACTCAGATGTCTGGCAACCCTTTCTGTTTCAGCTCGGACATCTGGGCTAAAACCCATATGTCTGTTACAACTCTCTGGTTGCACAGCAAGCCTAGTCAGACATATGACCATCTTGGTCAGATGTTTGAGTTGAAGCACTGAAACCCACCGCTGCCTTTTCACCTGTAACTTCTTCCTACAAGCTCCGACTTACGAGCCGTCTTGTCCGATGCGAACTGTTGGAAACAATGGCTGAGTCGCGGACTAGGTCGCTTTCTTGAAGACGATTCGGCGATCTGGTCAATGGTGCAAAAACAGTTCGTACTTTCGCCGCCGCCTCTAGGATAAAACAACTTCTGAAAATAATTACTGATTTGCTTTGCACAACAAATCAGTTTAGATTTACACTTTCGAGATTAAAAATACTGCTCGTAATTTCTGTAAGAAGATTTTAATGGCGGAGGCAAGAAAAAGGTTTTTTTTTTGTTGTTGTTTATTTTCGTCACAACTGAAGATAATATATAAATGAGGATTAGGGCTGAACAAAATACTATGCAGTGGGTAAATCTGCTAAAATACCGGCTCAACAGTTTACCGCTTCAAAATGAAAGTCGGCTCAGAAATATTCTCCGTATATAAAAATACAGTTCGAAAAAATCAATTTTTCTGGTTCAAAAATATAAGTGTTTACACCACAAAGCCAAGCCCCAAGGCCCAAGCCCGAACCCGAACCGAACCGAGTCGAGCCGGGCCGGGTCGGGTCGAGTTGGTCGGTCGCGCACGCGTGTGTGGTGGTCATGATGCATGGCCTCCCTACTCACAACAAAGCATGTATTGGGAGCCCAAGGTCCCAACATGATTTCTTAGGAACAAGTATAAATACTTGCCTCTTTCATATAGTCTCATGATGTGGAACTATTCACATATAGGAGTCATTCTTACACTTAGTCAAATTTTTAATAATTCACATAAAATTTCCAACAATCCCCCACTTGAATTTTTAAAAAATATCTTCGAGCAGTTTCTAAAAAACATAAGATTGTGCATAAACAAAGGTGTCATCCGACTTGAAGCTTTGCATAGTGAGTAAGATTCAGTTTTTAGTAGAGTGACACGTAGTCTTGAACTCTATTCCTGACATCAAACCACACACAACCTTTTCTATAGTGCAATCAAATAAGCCCGTGCATTTATGGCCATGCACGTCTATCCCAGTTTAGTGAACGCTCTAGAAGTTTTGCCCAAAACTCCATAGGAAATGGCCACATTTCCACATTCATATAGGTGAGTCTATCAAGAGTACTCCTGAAGGTAGGTACTCCACTCCAAATAGAGTATATGTCTCATTAAGAGTTTCTATCAACTCATCCTCTAATCACTTCAGGAATACATGCTTCTTGATTTATTAAATAGCATGTTCAACTTCTGTCACTACACAACTTGTTTTTACCCATTGAACCTATTTCTTGGGATCTCCAGTCATTTAGGTCGGGTTACCATTGTGCGTGACTCAACTATCTAAGGGCAATAGTCCCATTCTTTTAGAATTATTAAGGACTTTCTTTCTGGTCAGTCCTTTCGTCAAAGGATCTGCCAAATTGTCATCACTTCATATGTGATGTTCTCTAATAATACTGTGCATACGACTGTCATTTCTTACCGTTGTAATATCGGTATAGTTCTTCTTTCAATAGTCGTCCAATTTTTCATCACTATATATGTGATCTTCTTTTACAGTATTGTGCTTACGACGTCGTCTTTTTCCGTTGTAATAGCGGTTCTATACTTTTTGCAATAGCCGCGGTACTATCGCAATCAATTACACCACTGGTGTCGGTTTTTTTCCTTATGGGGATCTCAAGTAGCAGATTTCTTTTGTACTCTGCTTCTTCACTAGCTGTGACTAGTGCTATTATCTCAGTCACTATAGTATACTGAGTCAAGATATTCTGTTTCTTAGATTTCCCAAAAAACAGTTCGTCCAGCAATGCTAAATATATAGCCACTGGTCGTAATAGAATCATCAGATAAAATATTTCAGTCTGTATCAGAATATCCTTCAAGTACAACTGAAAGCTTTTTCATAATGTAATCCAAGATTCATAGTTTATTTTACGTATCTTATGACCCTCTTAATAGCATGTTAATGCTCTATACTAAATCTACTGGTAAACTTGCACAATAATCCCATGACATGGGCAATGTCATGTCTAGTACAATCAGTGGCATCCCGAAGATTGTCAATGATGCTCTCATAATCAGACTGTCTTACACCCTCACCAGTGTTCTTAAATAACTTTACACTAGGATCATATGGTGTACATGCAAGTTTACAGTCAATATAATTGTATTTCTTTAGAGTCTTCTCAGTTTAATGGGATTGATCCAAAGAAAATCCCCTTTTTGACCTAGTAATCTTAATATCAGGGATTACACTCGCTTCACCTAGATCTTTCATATTAAAATTGGCACTTAATAAGAATTTAACTGAATTTATAGCATGAATGTTTGACCCAAAGATGAGTAAGTCATCTACATAAAGGCATATAATAGTGCAAATGTCATTCTCAGATTTGTAATAAATGCATTTGTCACTTTCATTAACTTCAAAACCATGTGAAGTGATTAAGTTATCAAATTTTTCATGCCATTGTTTAGATACTTGTTTTAAACCATATAATGATTTATCTAATTTGCATAATTTATGTTCTTGACCATGTACTACAAATCCTTCAGGCTGGTCCATATAAATTTCTTCTTCTAATTCACCATTCAAAAATGTGGTTTTTACATCCATTTGGTGTGTTCGTAAATTATGAATAGAAGCAAGTGAGATTAATACCCAAATGAATGTAATTCTAGTTACTGGTGAAAAAGTGTCAAAGAAACCTATATTTTCTTTTTGCTTAAAACATTTAGCTTCTAGTCGTGTTTTATATTTATCAATAGTGCCATCAGGTTTTAATTTTTAAGTACTCATTTACAGCCTATAGATTTACAACGGGAGTAGATCTACCAAATGCCAAGTCTTATTGGATTCCAGAGAATCCATCTCATCATGTATAGCCTCTTGCCAAAAAATCAGCATCTAAAGAAGATAAGGCCTCTTGGAGGTTTAAAATATCCTCCTCTATAGTAAAAGCACAAAAATCCGAACCAAAGTTTTTTACGGTTCTTTTTCTTTTACTTCTTCTAGGTTCAGCTTCAGAATTTTCATTAAATTCTGTTTTAATAGGCATATTAGAAATGCCCCCACTATTCCTTAATTTAACAAAATTGTTGTTCCATAACAATCGGCATCATTTGTTTCAATTATTTATGTGTATTTAAGTCATAAAAAACTGTATGCTTTGCTTTTAATAGCATAGCTTCTAAATACACATTCACATGCTCTACTAGCTAATTTTATTCTCTTAAGGTTTGGAGCGCAAACATATGTTAAACAAACCCAAGTTCTAAAGTATGACACATTGGATTTATAATTCTTTTAAAATTTCAAAAGGTGAAATTTTATTCTTAGATTAAGGGATTCTAAACAGAACATAGCATGCAGTCACTAAAATATCCCTCCACCAATGTTTTACTGCACCAAAATTTAAAAAAAAAAGCAATTACTAATTTGGTAAAGGTCCTATTTTTTTTCAGCTTTACCATTCATTTCAAGTGAATATGGTGCAGTTCTATCATGCACTATACCAAGTAATTTATAAAAAAAATCAGAATAAACTAAATTCATATTCTGTTCATCTATCACTATGAATTCTCTTAATTTTCTTATTCCTCAATTTCAGTTTTGAATCTAAGCATGTCAAATGCAACATATATTTCAGAATCACTGTTTGTCCAATTGTAAGCTTTATTTTCACATAACAAATCTCTACAGTTTTAGTGGTGTGAGGATTTCCCAACAACACTTTCTGATCATCAGCAGCCGTGTATATTGTGAATATATCACGATCATAGCAGACATGGCGAGAAACACCAGTGTCTACCCACCAACCCTTTGTCCACCAACAAGGTGAATCAATCATAGCCTTAAAAGGATCCTCAGTCAGGTTAGCCTGCAGTGCAAGACTTAGCCTGTTCCGACACTGTCGTGCCATATGATCTGGTTTTCCACAGTTGTAATTTAGAAGCAACTGTTCAGAATCATTCTTTTTGGTTAGTTGCTGATGTCTTTTATGGTTTCCTTATGGATTCCCATTCTATTCTCAACTGACTGGCTGTGGAGGCTTACTATTGCTTGAGATGTTAATATGTTTGAAAAATTTATTTTTTCCAAATATACCTAAATTTAGTCTAACATAAATTATTCACATCTATGCAACAAATGTGTTCTATATTCTATCTTTTCACTTGTATGCATATAAACTATGTCAATTTATTTGATGCAAAAACCTATTCATCCAATTAATGTCAATTCTTAATGATATTATCAAAAAACATACACATTCTATTAATGTCAAATTTTTAGTGACATTTCCCAATAATATGTGTTCTATTAATGTCAATTTTAATGACATTTTCAAATAATCATATGCATTTCACTAATGCCAAAATTTTAATGACATTTTCCAAATAAGTATGCACTTAATGTGATATTGTCAGTTCAAATGTAATTCTTTCATATGTATAATGTTGGAACAGTAGAAGTTGATTAAATTTCTAATTTTACCTGCATTCGTTTTCTCGCAAACCCCAGATCAAAGACATCAAATTTTAATAAAATGTAAAACCTGACAATCAACTCTGCAGTGTCCATCTAGAGATGAAGGCATTTCAGTTAGCAACAGCGGAACTAGTATCGACAGTCTCAACAAAGCTCATGTTCCTCCTAGGTTCGAATCTGAACCCTAAAACCAAATCGAGCTCCGTCTCATCATAAGCCAGACCGGAAGCCACCTCTGAGTCTGTCGAACTCTTTCCCGTCTCAACAAACATGTCTATTTCTTTCAAAGATCCGAAGCGCGCTGGATTTGTTGGTCGGCAAATCTGAATGGGGTAAGCGAAGCCATTGTTTCATGAATTCGTCTTCAAATTGTTGGAAACAATGGCTGAGTCGCGGACTAGGTCGCTTTCTTGAAGACGATTCGGCGATCTGGTCAGTGGTGCAAAACCAGTTCGTACTTTCGCCGCCGCCTCTAGGATAAAACAACTTCTGAAAATAATAACTGATTTGCTTTGCACAACAAATCAGTTCAGATTTACACTTAATACTACTCGTAATTTCTGTAAGAAGATTTTAATGGCGGAGGCAAGAAAAAGGTATTTTTTTGTTGTTGTTTATTTTCGTTACAACTGAAGATAATATATAGATGGGGATTAGGGCTGAACAAAATACTGTACAGTGGATAAATCTGCTAAAATACCGGTTCAACAGTTTACCGCTTCAAAATGAAAGTCGGCTCAGAAATATTCTCCGTATATAAAAACACAGTTCGAAAAAATCAATTTTTCTGTTTCAAAAATATAAGTGTTTACACCACAAAGCCAAGGCCCAAGGCCCAAGCCCGAAACCAAACCGAACCGAGTCGAGCCGGGCCGGGTCGGGTCGAGTCGGTCGGTCGCGCGCGTGTGTGTGGTGGTCATGATGCATGGCCTCCCTCCTCACAACAAAGCATGTATTGGTAGCCCAAGACCCCAACATGATTTCTTAGGAACAAGTATAAATACTTGCCTCTTTCATATAGTCTCATGATGTGGGACTATTCACATATAGGAGCCATTCTTACACTTAGTCAAATTTTTAATAATTCACATAAAATTTCCAATAATCCCCCACTTGAATTTTTTAAAAATATCTTCGAGCAGTTTCTAAAAAACATAAGATTGTGCATAAACAAAGGTGTCATCCGACTTTAAGCTTAGCATAGTGAGTAAGCTTCAGTTTTTACTTGAGTGACACGTAGTCTTGAACTCTATTCCTGACATCAAACCACACACAACCTTTTCTATAGTGCAATCAAATAAGCCCGTGCATTTATGGCCATGCACGTCTATCCCAGTTTAGTGAACGCTCTAGAAGTTTTGCCCAAAACTCTATAGGAAACGACCACATTTCCACATTCAAATAGGTGAGTCTATCAAGAGTATTCCTGAAGATAGGTACTCCACTCCAAATAAAGTATAGATCTCATTAAGAGTTTCTATCAACTCATCCTCTAATCACTTCAGGAATACATGCTTCTTGGTTTATTCAATAGCATGTTCAACTTCTGT
The DNA here is from genome assembly GCA_030737875.1 of Allium sativum. Taxonomy (NCBI): domain Eukaryota; kingdom Viridiplantae; phylum Streptophyta; class Magnoliopsida; order Asparagales; family Amaryllidaceae; genus Allium; species Allium sativum. Next base: position 484,755,563 of record CM060916.1, on the reverse strand, counting down.
CACTACACAACTTGTTTTTACCCATTGAACCTATTTCTTGGGATCTCCAGTCATTTAGGTCGGGTTACCATTGTGCGTGACTCAACTATCTAAGGGCAATAGTCCCATTCTTTTAGAATTATTAAGGACTTTCTTTCTGGTCAGTCCTTTCGTCAAAGGATCTGCCAAATTGTCATCACTTCATATGTGATGTTCTCTAATAATACTGTGCATACGACTGTCATTTCTTACCGTTGTAATATCGGTATAGTTCTTTCAATAGTCATCCAATTTTTCATCACTATATATGTGATCTTCTTTTACAGTATTATGCTTACGACGTCGTCTTTTACCGTTGTAATAGCGCTTCTATACTTTTTACAATGGCCGAGGTACTATCGCAATCAATTACACCACTGATGTCGGGTTTTTTCCTTATGGGGATCTCAAGTAGCAGATTTCTTTCGTACTCTGCTTCTTCACTAGCTGTGACTAGTGCTATTATCTCAGTCACTATACTATACCGAGTCAAGATATTCTGTTTCTTAGATTTCCCAAAAAACAGTTCTTTCAGCAATGCTAAATATATAGTCACTGGTCGTAATAGAATCTTCAGATAAAGTATTTCAGTCTGTATCAGAATATCCTTCAAGTACAACTGAAAGCTTTTTCATAATGTAATCCAAGATTCATAGTTTATTTTAGGTATCTTATGACCCTCTCAATAGCATGTTAATGCTCTATACTAGATCTACTGCTAAACTTGCACAATAATCCCATGACATGGGCAATGTCAGGTCTAGTTCAATCAGTGACATCCCGAAGATTGCCAATGATGCTCTCATAATCAGTCTGTCTTACACCCTCACCAGTGTTCTTAAATAACTTTACACTAGGATCATATGGTGTACATGCAAGTTTACAGTCAATATAATTGTATTTCTTTATAGTCTTCTCAGTTTAATGGAATTGATCCAAAGAAAATCCCCTTTTTGACCTAGTAATATTAATATCAGGGATTACACTCGCTTCACCTAGATCTTTCATATTAAAATTGACACTTAATAAGGATTTGATTGAATTTATGGCATGAATGTTTGATCCAAAGATGAGTAGGTCATCTACATAAAGACATATAATAATGCAAATGTCATTCTCAGATTTGTAATAAATGCATTTGTCACTTTCATTAACTTCAAAACCATGTGAAGTGATTAAGTTATCAAAATTTTCATGCCATTGTTAGATACTTGTTTTAAACCATATAATAATTTATCTAATTTGCATATTTTATGTTCTTGACCATGTACTACAAATCCTTCAAGCTAGTCCATATAAATTTCTTCTTCTAATTCATTGTTCAAAAATGTGGCTTTTACATCCATTTGGTGTATTCGTAAATTATGAATAGAAGCAAGTGAGATTAATACCTAAATGAATGTAATTCTAGTTACTGGTGAAAAAGTGTCAAAGAAACCTATATTTTCTTTTTGCTTAAAACATTTAGCTACTAGTCGTATTTTATATTTATCAATAGTGCCATCAGGTTTTAACTTTTAAATACTCATTTACAGCCTATAGATTTACAACGGGGGTAGATCTACCAAATGCCAAGTCTTATTGGATTCCAGTGAATCCATCTCATCATTTATAGCCTCAACATCTAAAGAAGATAAGGCCTCTTGGAGGTTTAAGGGATCATCCTCTATAGTAAAAACACAAAAATCCGAACCAAAGTTTTTTACGGTTCTTGTTCTTTTACTTCTTCTAGGTTCAGCTTCAGAATTTTCATTAAATTCTGTTCTAATAGGCGTACTAGAAGTGCTTCCACCATTCCTTAATTTAACAAAATTGTTGTTCCATAACAATCGGCATCATTTGTTTCAATTATATTATGTGTATTTAAGTCATAAAAAACTGTATGCTTTGCTATTAATAGCATAGCTTCTAAATACACATTCACATGCTCTACTAGCTAATTTTATTCTCTTAAGATTTGGAGCGCAAACATATGTTAAACAAACCAAAGTTCTAAAGTATGACACATTGGATTTATAATTCTTTTAAAATTTCAAAAGGTGAAATTTTATTCTTAGATTAAGGGATTCTAAACAGAACATAGCATGCAGTCAATAAAATATCCCTCCACCAATGTTTTGCTGCACCAAAATTTAATAAAATAGCAATTACTAATTCGGTAAAGGTCCTATTTTTTTTTCTAGTTTTACCGTTCATTTCAAGTGAATATGGTGCAGTTCTATCATGCACTATACCAAGTAATTTATAAAAAAAACCAGAATAAACTAAATTCATATTCTATTCATCTATCACTATAAATTCTCTTAATTTTCTTATTCCTCAATTTCAGTTTTGAATCTAAGCATGTCAAATGCAACATATATTTCAGAATCACTGTTTGTCCAATTGTAAGCTTTATTTTCACATAACCAATCTCTACAGTTTTAGTGGTGTGAGGATTTCCCAACAACACTTTCTGATCATCAACAGCCGTGTATATTGTGAATATATCACGATCATAACAGACATGGCGAGAAACACCAGTGTCTACCCACCAACCCTTTGTCCACCAACAAGGTGAATCAATCATAGCCTTAAAAGGCTCCTCAGTCAGGTTAGCCTGCAGTGCAAGACTTAGCCTGTTCCGACACTGCCGTGCCATATGATCTGGTTTTCCACAGCTGTAATTTAGAAGCAACTGTTCAGAATCATTCTTTTTGGTTGGTTGCTGCTGTCTTTTATGGTTTCCTTATGGATTTTCATTCTATTCTCAACTAACTGGCTGTGGAGGCTTACTATTGCTTGAGATGTTAATGTGTTTGAAAAATTTATTTTTTCTAAATATACATAAATTTAGTCTAACATAAGTTATTCACATGTATGCAACAAATGTGTTCTATATTCTATCTTTTCACTTGCATGCATATAAACTATGTCAATTTATTTCATGCAAAAACCTATTCATCCAATTAATGTCAATTCTTAATGACATTATCAAAAAACATACACATTCTATTAATGTCAAATTTTTAGTGATATTTCCCAATAATATATGTGTTTTATTAATGTCAATTTTAATGACATTTTCAATTGATCATATGCATTTCACTAATGCCAAAATTTTAATGACATTTTCCAAATAAGTATGCATTTAATGTGATATTGTCAGTTCAAATGTAATTCTTTCATATATATAATGCTGGAACAGTAGAAATTGATTAAATTTCTAATTTTACCTGCATTCGTTTTCTCGCAAGCCCCAGGTCAAAGACATCAAATTTTAATAAAATGTAAAACCTGACAATCAACTCTGCAACGTCCATCTAGAGATGAAGGCATTTTGGTTAGCAGCAGCGGAACTAGTATCGACAGTCTCAGCAAAGCTCATGTTCCTCCTAGGTTCGAATCTGAACCCTAAAACCAAATCGAGCTCCGTCTCATCATAAGCCAGACGGGAAGCCACCTCTGAATCCGTCGAACTCTTTCCCGTCTCAACAAACATGTCTATTTCTTTCAAAGATCCGAAGCGCGCTGGATTTGTTGGTCGGCAAATCTGAATGGGGGCAACCGAAGCCATTGTTTCATGAATTCGTCTTCAAATTGTTGGAAACAATGGCTGAGTCGCGGACTAGGTCGCTTTCTGGAAGACGATTCAGCGATCTGGTCAGTGGTGCAAAACCAGTTCGTACTTTCGCCGCCGCCTCTAGAATAAAACAACTTCTGAAAATTATAACTGATTTGCTTTGCACAACAAATCAGTTCAGATTTACACTTAATACCGCTCGTAATTTCTGTAAGAAGATTTTAATGGCGGAGGCAAGAAAAAGGTTTTTTGTTGTTGTTTATTTTCGTCACAACTGAAGTTAATACATAGATGGGGATTAGGGCTGAACAAAATACAGTTTAGTGGATAAATCTGCTAAAACACCGGTTCAACAGTTTACCGCTTCAAAATGAAAGTCGGCTCAGAAATATTCTCCGTATATAAAAACACAGTTCGAAAAAATCAATTTTTCTGGTTCAAAAATATAAGTGTTTACACCACAAAGCCAAGGACCAAGGCCCAAGCCTGAACCCAAACCGAGTCGAGCCGGGCCGGGTCGGGTCGAGTCGGTCGGTCGCGCGCGTGTGTGGTGGTCATGATGCATGACCTCCCTCCTCATAACAAAGCATGTATTGGGAGCCCAAGGCCCCAACATGATTTCTTAGGAACAAGTATAAATATTTGCCTCTTTCATATAGTCTCATGATGTGGGACTATTCACATATAGGAGTCATTCTTACACTTAGTCAAATATTTAATAATTCACATAAAATTTCCAACAATCCCCCACTTGAATTTTTAAAAAATATCTTCGAGCAGTTTCTAAAAAACATAAGATTGTGCATAAACAAATGTGACATCCGACTTGAACCTTTGCATAGTGAGTAAGATTCAGTTTTTACTAGAGTGACACGTAGTCTTGAACTCTATTCCTGACATCAAACCACACACAATCTTTTCTATAGTGCAATCAAATAAGCCCGTGCATTTATGGCCATGCACGTCTATCCCAGTTTAGTGAACGCTCTAGAAGTTTTGTCCAAAACTCTACAGTAAACGGCCACATTTTCACATTCACATAGGTGAGTCTATCAAGAGTACTCCTGAAGGTAGGTACTCCACTCCAAATAAAGTATAGATCTCATTAAGAGTTTCTATCAACTCATTCTCTAATCACTTCAGGAATACATGCTTCTTGGTTTATTAAATAACATGTTCAACTTCTATCACTACGCAACTTGTTTTTACCCATTGAACCTATTTCTTGGGATCTCCAGTCATTTAGGTCGGGTTACCATTGTACGTGACTCAACTATCTAAGGGCAATAGTCCCATTCTTTTAGAATTATTAAGGACTTTCTTTCTGGTCAGTCCTTTCGTCAAAGGATCTGCCAAATTGTCATCACTTCATATGTGATGTTCTCTAATAATACTGTGCATACGACTGTCATTTCTTACCGTTGTAATATCGGTATAGTTCTTCTTTCAATAGTCATCCAATTTTTCATCACTATATATGTGATCTTGTTTTACAGTATTGTGCTTACGACGTCGTCTTTTACCATTGTAATAGCGGTTATATACTTTTTGCAATAGCCGCGGTACTATCGCAATCAATTACACCACTGGTGTCGGTTTTTTCCCTTATGGGGATCTCAAGTAGCAGATTTCTTTCGTACTCTGCTTCTTCACTAGCTGTGACTAGTGCTATTATCTCAGTCACTATAGTATACTGAGTCAAGATATTCTGTTTCTTAGATTTCCCAAAAAACAGTTCTTCCAGCAATGCTAAACATATAGCCACTGGTCGTAATAGAATCATCAGATAAAGTATTTCAGTCTGTATCAGAATATCCTTCAAGTACAACTGAAAGCTTTTTCATAATGTAATCCAAGATTCATAGTTTATTTTAGGTATCTTATGACCATCTCAATAGCATGTTAATGCTCTATACTAGATCTACTGGTAAACTTGCACAATAATCCCATGACATGGGCAATGTTAGGTCTAGTACAATCAGTGACATCCCGAAGATTGCCAATGATGCTCTCATAATCAGACTGTCTTACACCCTCACCAGTGTTCTTAAATAACTTTACACTAGGATCATATGGTGTACATGCAAGTTTACAGTCAATATAATTGTATTTCTTTAGAGTCTTCTCAGTTTAATGGGATTGATCCAAAGAAAATCCCCTTTTTGACCTAGTAATCTTAATATCAGGGATTACATTCGCTTCACCTAGATCTTCATATTAAAATTGGCACTTAATAAGGATTTGATTGAATTTATGGCATGAATGTTTGACCCAAAGATGAGTAGGTCATCTACATAAAGGCATATAATAGTGCAAATGTCATTCTCAGATTTGTAATAAATGCATTTGTCACTTTCATTAACTTCAAAACCATGTGAAGTGATTAAATTATCAAATTTTTCATGCCATTGTTTAGATACTTGTTTTAAACCATATAATGATTTATCTAATTTGCATACTTTATGTTCTTGACCATGTACTACAAATCCTTTAGGCTGGTCCATATAAATTTCTTCTTTCAATTCACTGTTCAAAAATGTGGTTTTTACATCCATTTGGTGTATTCGTAAATTATGAATAGAAGCAAGTGAGATTAATACCCAAATGAATGTAATTCTAGTTACTGGTGAAAAAGTGTCAAAGAAACCTATATTTTCTTTTTGCTTAAAACATTTAGCTACTAGTCGTGTTTTATATTTATCAATAGTGCCATCAGGTTTTAATTTTTAAGTACTCATTTACAGCTTATAGATTTACAACGGGGGTAGATCTACCAAATGCCAAGTCTTATTGGATTCCAGAGAATCCATCTCATCATTTATAGTCTCTTGCCAAAAAATCAGCATCTAAAGAAGATAAGGCCTCTTGGAGGTTTAAGGGATCCTTCTCTATGGTAAAAACACAAAAATCCGAACCAAAGTTTTTTACGGTTCTTGTTCTTTTACTTCTAGGTTCAACTTCAGAATTTTCATTAAATTCTGTTTTAATAGGCATACTAGAAGTGCCCCCACTATTCCTTAATTTAACAAAATTGTTGTTCCATAACAATCGGCATCATTTGTTTCAATTATATTATGTGTATTTAAGTCATAAAAAACTGTATGTTTTGCTATTAATAGCATAGCTTCTAAATGCACATTCACATGCTCTACTAGCTAATTTTATTCTCTTAAAGTTTGGAGCGCAAACATATGTTAAACAAATCCAAGTTTTAAAGTATGACACATTGGATTTATAATTCTTTTAAAATTTCAAAAGGTGAAATTTTATTCTTAGATTAAGGGAATCTAAACTGAACATAGCATGCAGTCAATAAAATATCCCTCTACCAATATTTTGCTACACCAAAATTTAATAAAATAGCAATTACTAATTCGGTAAAGGTCCTATTTTTTTTCCAGCTTTACTGTTCATTTCAAGTGAATATGGTGCAGTTCTATCATGCACTATACCAAATAATTTATAAAAAAATCAGAATAAACTAAATTCATATTTTGTTCATCTATCACTATGAATTCTCTTAATTTTCTTATTCCTCAATTTCAGTTTTGAAACTAAGCATGTCAAATGCAATATATATTTCAGAATCACTGTTTGTCCAATTGTAAGCTTTATTTTCACATAACCAATCTCTACAGTTTTAGTGGTGTGAGGATTTCCCAATAACACTTTCTGATCATCAGCAGGTTTGTATATTGTGAATATATCACGATCATAGCAGACATGGCGAGAAACACCAATGTCTACCCACCAACCCTTTGTCCACCAACAAGGTGAATCAATCATAGCCTTAAGAGGCTTCTCAGTCAGGTTAGCCTGCAGTGCAAGACTTAGCTTGTTCCGACACTGTCGTGCCATATGATCTGGTTTTCCACAGTTGTAATTTAGAAGCAACTGTTCAACATCATTCTTTTTGGTTGGTTGCTACTGTCTTTTATGGTTTCCTTATGGATTCCCATTCTATTCTCAACTGACTGGCTGTGGAGGCTTACTATTGCTTGAGATGTTAATATGTTTGAAAATTTTATTTTTTCTAAATATACATAAATTTAGTCTAACATAAGTTATTCACATGTATGCAACAAATGTGTTCTATATTCTATCTTTTCACTTGTATGCATATTAACTATGTCAATTTATTTGATGCAAAAACCTATTCATCCAATTAATGTCAATTCTTAATGACATTATCAAAAAACATACACATTCTATTAATGTCAAATTTTTAATGACATTTCCCAATAATATATGTGTTCTATTAATGTCAATTTTAATGACATTTTCAAATAATCATATGCATTTCACTAATGCCAAAATTTTAATGACATTTTCCAAATAAGTATGCACTTAATGTGATATTGTCAGTTCAAATGTAATTCTTTCATATATATAATGCTGGAACAGTAGAAATTGATTAAATTTCTAATTTTACCTACATTCGTTTTCTCGTAAGCCCCAGATCAAAGACATCAAATTTTAATAAAATGTAAAACCTGACAATCAACTCTGCAGCGTCCATCTAGAGATGAAGGCATTTCAGTTAGCAGCAGCGGAACTAGTATCGACAGTCTCAGCAAAGCTCATGTTCCTTCTATGTTCGAATCTGAACCCTAAAACCAAATCGAGCTCCGTCTCATCATAAGCCAGACCGGAAGCCACCTCTGAATCCGTCGAACTCTTTCCCGTCTCAACAAACATGTCTATTTCTTTCGAAGATCCGAAGCGTTGGATTTGTCGGTCGGCAAATCTGAATGGGGCAACCGAAGCCCTTGTTTCATGAATTCGTCTTCAAATTGTTGGAAACAATGGCTAAGTCGCGGACTAGGTCGCTTTCTTGAAGACGATTCGGCAATCTGGTCAGTGGTGCAAAACCAGTTCGTACTTTCGCCGCCGCCTCTATGATAAAACAGCTTCTGAAAATAATAACTGATTTGCTTTGCACAATAAATCAGTTCAGATTTACACTTTCGAGATTAAAAATACTGCTCGTAATTTCTGTAAGAAGAGCAAGAAAAAGGTAAAAAATATATTTGTTTGTTTATTTTCATCACAACTGAAGATAATATATAGATGATGATTATGGCTGAACAAAATACTGTGCAGTGGATAAATCTGCTAAAATACCGGTTCAACAGTTTACCGCTTCAAAATGAAAGTCGGTTCAGAAATATTCTCTGTATATGAAAACACAGTTCGAAAAAATCAATTTTTTTGGTTTAAAAATATAAGTGTTTACACCCCAAGCCCAAGCCCGAACCGAACCGGGCCGGGTCGAGTCGGTCGGTCGCGCGCGTGTGTGGTGGTCATGGTGCATGGTCTCCCTCCTCACAACAAAGCATGTATTGAGAGCCCAAAACCCCAACATGATTTCTCAGGAACAAGTATAATACTTGCCTCTTTCATATAGTCTCATGATGTGGGAATATTCACATATAGGAGCCATTCTTACACTTAGTCAAATTTTTAATAATTCACATAAAATTTCCAATAGAAGCTACTTCCAATCGCTTCAATTCTACCATATAATATCGCAAAATTTAACATTCTCTATCGATGCTTATCCTCTTTTTTCTGTTTAACGACAATTGTAATAATATTTCGACTACGTTTCTTTAGCATAAATAAATTATAATGTGTCAACGTGCATAAGCTTTGTAGAGCGTGGGGTGCAAAAAGTTGAATTATTCAGTGCTGACTATGGGTTCGTTTGTTTTTTATAAAAAGTTCTGAATGTAAGTTCTGATTTATAAATCAGAACTTTATAGCTTGTTTGTTTTTTGTGTTTGTTCTGAATAAAACTATCCATTCAGACAAAATTATTCAGAATATTTTTTGTGCTTATTCTTTGTTCTGAATGCTGAATATTATTTTTTTGTTCTGAATGCTGAATGAAAACAAACAAGTATTTGATTATTCAAAACTCAGCATTAAGCAATCAGCAATCAGACTTCAAAGTTCAGCAATCAGACTTCAGAATTCAGCATATCAAACAAACAGAGTCTGTATATCATACACCAAGACGTCACCCTTCAAAGAGTGGGCGCTGACGCTACATGTTTCATGCTTTGTTGCTCACTTGTTCTTGACAATAACGAAGATCCTTATGATCTTAATTATTGGATCATGTTGTTGTTCTGATAATTTCATAATCCATAAATTATTTTGTAATTTCAATTTCCAAAATAATTTAATGTTTACTGTTTCTTATATTTATCAGTAATATTATTCTGAACTAGACGTTTTTATTGCAGGAGCTTGCAAGCAGGATTTAGGGAACTTCGAAGTTAATTTAAAAGACTATTATAGTAAGGATAGAAAGAAACCCCCACGTCTTCCAATTATGAATCTGCACAGACAGGTGACATTTCCTTATGAACTAAATTTTGTGTCTATAATCAATTATTTCATGAAAATTGGATATTATATCGTAAAATTATTTATGTAAATGTTCATATTTCTTTTCTAATCTTTGTATTTTATAAATATTGATGTTGACTGTTTATATTTTAAAACGTTGAACATAAAAAATTTCTTAGCTACTTCGAAGAATATATTTCTTATATCTGCGTTGTATAGCCGATATGAATAATCGTTTTGATTATTTTTGCGGTCTGTAAATATTTTGGATTTAATGAACGAACTCCTAATATCTATTTAGTTTTCATGAAAACGGTTATCTTGTAATATTGATTTGTTTAGAAACACTATAGTAAACCAAATTAATTTCAAATGTTTTTATGACTTTAGTTGATTTTTTATACACAGAAAGTATTACAACTGTGTTTTGCAATATATATATTCACGATTTGTATTGAAATTATACTATGATATTTCAGATGTTATAGATTTTGTTTGGAGTAAAATCTAAGATATATTTTTTCTCTACATTTTTTTTTAATGATTTTTATCTTATTAAAACAATCAATTTTTCATGTAAAATTAGGCAATGTTCTAAAATTATGATATGTTCCTTTCAAAAATATTTTATACACACGGCATTACATGTGCTAAAGTGCTAATAACTGTAATTAGATTAATTATATAATGTTTACCATGACATTATTTTTTCAATCTACATCAAAATATATGTACATAGATTTGTGGGCAAAAATAGTAACATACGCTTGATGTTTTTTTTTCCTGCAAGATTATACTATGTTGAAAACTATAAGTGAATAAATATAAATATCAACTAAATGTTTGATACAATCTCAACCAAACAAAACTTAATTAAATAAAATTATTGGTATTAAATAAAGAGATTTCAAATGGCTTGACGTCACCTCTACTTGGGGCATGGTATTTTGTGCAGGGCTGCCAATATCATTTGAAAAATATGAATTTTATCTGCATCTATATCCAAAAAATGAGAAGGGAAAATGGAAAAAAAAAAAAAAAAGGTCTGAGATCCTAAAAACAGATATACAAATGATTGTATCCTCCTCCGAATATAATCCATTCGACTTTTAGCAAGATAGTAGTTGAGATTATGCATATGTTGCTCCATAAAATGATTGACAATGCTATTTTATCATGTTAATAATTTATATTATGCATTATGAATGAATATTTGCTATCAAAACTGATTATAATCACTTTTTTTCTTTTCTTATAGTCACGTTAGCTTTATTACTGAAAAGAATTATGTTGGATCAAAACATTTCTTTTACATATTTAATTATGAGCGAAGCAGATAAATATCCACTCTCCATTCCGACATGTGAAAATGACTTCGGATGCAGATGTCATGACACTATTCTACATCCAAAAGCACCCGCTGAAAGATCTAATTTTGTGGATAAATATGGATTCATGATCCTGAAGTTGTTCATAAATTCAGATTATAATTGCCTGCATGTGTCCACTCAATCGCAGATTTACATGATCACTGATTCACTGTTGTGCGGGATTTTATGAAGATTTTCGTTACGACTTTACATCTTGTGTTTTTTGTTGCAGGGTATAAATTAACGAGGATGGACTTTTGTATCAGCTGCTAATTATGGGTTTCTGTTCTTGTAAGTAATCGTTTCTGAGTAAACAGGGTTCGATGCTGAACATCAACACATAGCAATGCATCTTTTATTCCAGTATTCAGAGGTGCAATGCTGAAATCAGTGCATTATAGTGTGTAAAGTTGTATTGTCGCCTGTGTAGTTTAATTTAAAAATGTAGTAGACTATGTGATTGTATTTTCATTTTCATTTTACCTTATTGTGAGTACTTAATTTGTTGATGGGATAAAAGGGAAAATACCATCTTTGTTACAGTCTATTGTGGAAAGTAGAAATAATGTTTACCTCCACGTTATTTATTATTTATTATCAAATTCTTTGTTACATTCTATTGGCACTTTTCATATTTCATAATGGAACCCCATTTTTATGAACAATATAAAACTAGTTCATGTTTTGTTTTTTGCAGCTTTAAGCTTTCAATTTTCTTATGTTTTTTAGTTCGCAATCAAATTATAACATTTCATACAATCTTGATAACTTTTATTGTGTCTTGCACTGTTTATAGAGCAAGCTACTTGAAAACAACTTTTTTTTAACCAAATGCTGTAAATAATAGGGAGATGAAAGAAAAAGTCCATTGTCAAGAACCAGATGAAGAATTTTGCTTAATATTATCCTTAGTGTGTGATATTAATAACTTTTACGGTGCATAAATGACCTATAACAGTTAACTAGTCTAAGTGCAATTTGTTGAAATTCATAAAATTGTTATTTGGCTAGTGATATGGTCATGTGCATTTGCCAAATATTGTTGATCATCATTGCAATAACAGTCATATCATCCAAAGTGTTATTTCGAAGTCATATTCATAAATGACTTACAGTTGAAGCTGTTGCCAAAAGCAGCTTCAAAAGCTTTGTTAGGACTCCACAGGATTAAGTATCAGATTCTGTCGATCAAATACATAAAGAGTAAAGTGGACTTATCTAGGCACTATATATTCTCCCATCACTTTACCTAACAAGAAAACGAGAACATATTCGGCATATTATAAAGAAAGACTAAACCAACTTGGCTTGCACAACGTCAGATGTTCATATTAATCAAGCTAACGTATCATTTATACATGTGTTTATATTTCTTCAAAAAGATGGTGCAAAGAATGAGATACTATAACAAGTTGCATTTTAAAAATAAAAATAATAATCAATGTAGAACTAACCTTTACCCCATTTTTGCTGTATGAATTGAAAAATACTCTACAAGGACTCTGGTATTATCTCTTAAAAAGCTTTTTGGCTTCGTATGTGAGGTTTTTTTGCTGTAACTACTAGCATTCTATGCATTTTTTAGTACTTTTTTTAGTGGGGATGTAGAAAGGTCCGCCGCCATCCCGTGCGCTTTAAACTCAGGCTCCCACAAACGCACGCATCCTCGTTCTAATTAACCCATGCTCTCACATAGACAATTTTCGATCCTGAGATTTTTCTGCTCTTGTCTATGAGATTATTACATGTCTCTACAAACAAGAAGTCCAGCTGCCAAGGCTTGAACCTCTTTCCTCTACAGGAGAGCTAGGAACTCTTGTCAGTTGCAGAGCCATGGACAAATTTTTTGTAGTACTTACATAGACACCACACACTAATTTGATCTGTGCACCTTTGGGTTAACAACACAATGTCCTGATCAGATGGGCTTCCCTTGTTATACTATATCATTCATGCTTTAGACTGAGTATAACAGAAAATAAAAATGGGAAGATTTGTGAAAAAGAAAAAAAAAAAAAAAAATCAATTTTTAGTTTCACAATACACAGTTGTCCCTTCTTAAAAATATGTTATAAAAAACCATTTGTTTTTAAGTTTGGGGATATTTGCAGAAAACTCTGCAAATACTTGCAAAGAAATTTACAAACATTTGAAGTTTCAGCGCTTCAAATATTCGTACATTTTCAAAAAAAGAAAAAAGAACAATCATATTTTTTTTGTGTTAACCATAGAAGCATGCAATTAATATTCAGATTTAATTTCCAACAAATAATGGGTATTTCAATCAAAATTTGAAAAAACCGTATAATTTAAAAAAAATTAGAAATGAATTTTCACATATCAAATTTGAAAATAATGAGCGTATCCAAATTCCACTATAAAAAATTGATGGATTTAAAGATGGACAGTCTAGATTAATTTAGAAACCACTAAGAGGCTAATTGGTTTATCATGCTCTTGATACTAATATCAACCTACATATATCTATTTAGAATTCGGGTAATCTGTATTGTTGGACGAAGCTAGAATCAAAACCTACATAACGGATATAAGTAGTTCAGTCTGAACCAATCAGTAAATACTCTTTATGCATGGTAGAATGCTTATATCTATCTTTAACATATGTAGGACAACTATATATGCTTTTATTCTCTTTCTTTTGCTAAACAAATAAGGTGTTTATATATATTCGCAGCTCATTACAAATCAGTCTAATTAAAACATAATTGCTCTTCTCTTTCTACTAAAATAAAAATAAAAATGAGAGGACCTACAACTACAGAGAAGTTCACAGCCATAACGCTGGGTCTTCTAGCAGTGATATCACCATTGTACATTGATCGAAGAGCCTTGCATGAAGACGACGACGATGAAGATGAAGCGGGTTATATGTTATTCTCTGCATGGCTGCCGATATTGCTTGTGTTGCTGATTGTAGGCATCAACCTTACATTCTTTTTTGATAGGAGGTATATGCGGTTTGATCCTTACTGGATTCACAGAGTTGGAGGTTCTTCCTTTGGAATAGCTATGCTTCTCTTTATTCTTGGATTTGTGTTGAGGTGTAAGACTTCTTTATGAGTAATGTTGTGTGTGTGCTTGTAACGTTAATTTGGTGCTTGATTGTATGATCAGATCTCTGATTTAGGATGTAGTTAGTAGTTCGTTTTGTTTTGATTTTGCAATTATTGTATGTTAGGCTTAAAGACTGGGTAGGGTATCTGATGATGCTCTGAGTGTTCCTCAATGTGAAATGGCGATTATGGTATTCACAGTGGTTTCAAACTTTCAATCAGAGAGCAATTCATTTTCGTGCAAATATGTTAGACCTCAATCAATTTGAGTATTGTTTACTGGAAGTACAATCAATAATAGTGGCGTGGTATTAAACATACTATCTGGTTAGTTCTCTCTGAAATTTTGAAGTCTGCAACAAGAGAGAATAAGAATAAACAGCCAATAAGTAATTCGGATATAAAATTTTGTGTGCACCTCGGATGACAAAAGCTGGAATAGCTCAGTTGGTTAGAGCGTGTGGCTGTTAACCACAAGGTCGGAGGTTCAAGCCCTCCTTCTAGCGATTATTTTTTCCCCTCCGCCACGCCGCTCTGACCGCTTATTCTCCGCCAACAACCCTCGTCCAAACGTCCCATGCTTTGCTGCCCTATAATCGCTTCCCTTATTTGCCCCTCAGAACTTACCTCTACTCTAGTTCTGCTCCCCGTCGCCATCAGTCAAATACAGCACTGGGGAAACTCCTCCGCAACAAATTAGGGTTAGCACTGACGACGATTTTAACCGACAAGGCGAAGGAAATAATGAGCTATGTCGATTATGCTGGTAACCTATTTGACAGCTTCCCGTAAGTTAATTAATATGACGCTTACTGTTCCGAACTTATTCTTAAACGAACGATTGATGCCAGTGAGCTTTATTTTCAATTTTTTTTTTTTTTTTTTTTTTTTTTTTTTTTTTTTAATGTTTAGTGCCCTTCTCCAAGTTTATTTCAACTGAATTACCTTGCTCAAAATTGCTATGTTCACTGTTCAATTGAAGATGTTGCGCACCTAAATTGTGTAGCTGTGTCATAGACTGTAACCATCTATTTTTTATCGTCGTTGCCAAAAACATGGCTTAGTATAGGATATTGGGATTCATGTATCGCATAATACACATTATTGGATTTTTTTTTTTTTTTTTTTTTCCTTTTTTTCTTTTGGGGTTAAATGTTGTTACATCTGTGTATGATTATCACGTTTATTGCTTTCCAAATAACAACACCGATCTTTTTACCTTTTTTCTTTTTTCTTTTGGGTTTCATCCGTTGATGAAAATTACTTCTGCAAGGTCTTCCCTATATTATGGCTGTCATTCAAAGTAAATATCTTTCAATATACAGATAATCATTGTTCCGTTGTTCGTCATGGTTATACATGTTCTTGAAATTTACTTATCCTAAATAAATAAACCCGATATATCATCCTAAAACAGTTTTTTTTTTTTTTTTTTTCCTTACCCAAATTTGATAGCACGATTTTGTGTTGGGACAAGTTTGATAACATGATTTTAAAAAACTATTACTTATTTGAACACTGTATTACTTGGAAAAATATAAATTATGTAGCAACACCAAGCACAACTTAATGAAATACAAATAACTTAAAGTGATTACTAGCCAGAAAAATATCCCCTTTCTTGCCAGGCCAGTATTTGATAATATTTGAGTTGATTAAGACAGAAGATGATGATTAAGATGATAAACACTTAATTTAAGAATTTTTGCCATTAGTCTCCATCCTAAAGAAACAAAAACAACAATGTATCCCATGTAAATTTGTACATCCTGTTTGAAAACTATCAACGAACCTAACCTAACCCAGAGATTTTTACACCAAAATTTGACCAACAAAAACATGACCTTACACATGTAACCGAAGCCCAGATTCAGTTGTATATGTACACCTTCAACATCAATCATGTAACATCTGTCGAACTTTGATGTCCATATGAACACTATCATGGCAAGGTCCGCTGATTCAAATCAAACTCTCACCGTTATACACTGCAGGAGGACGCCCTGCTGAACTCTCGATCCTTTTCAGACTTGCCCTTTGATTTGTACTTCCCATCCTACTAATCTTCGACTCTTGCTTTTGGATTGGAACTAAAGCTGCATTTCGCCTCATTACATCTTCTACTGCATTCAACACCTCATTCATTTCTGGCCTGCCTTCTGAATTCTCACCTGCACATGTTACTCCCAGTCTTAACAATACAATCATATCATCTAAAGGATATCCTCCTCCTGATAAGTCTGGATCAAGTAGTTCTGCTTCTCTATTATCTTTTATTGCTGCCTGTGCCCACTTTACAACATCTGTGCCTCCTTTTGTGTTATTCAAATACTGAGATGGAAATTTACCCGTCAAAATTTCTAGAATCACAACACCTAGACAGTAGATGTCTGATTTATGCGACACTTGTCTTTGATTGATTGCTTCGGGAGATTTGTAGGCAAATAGAGCATGGATGGCCTGTGCAGGGTTTACTAAGTTTAAAAAACCGTAGTCGACAATTAAGGGTTCGAAGTCAGGAGCAAGAAGGATGTTGCCTGATTTAAGATTTCCATGCGGTACTTCAACTAAAGATAAGAGTTCTGTGTGAAGGAAGGTCATTCCTCGAGTGATTCCTAGGATTATTTTTAGGCGGGTTGGCCAGTCTAGTGCTGCATGTTCCCTGCCCCGATCACCTGAGAGAAATAGTAGTTTATAATTTGTAAGTCTTAAAAACTTCTTATTTTTATTTTTATTATTTTTATTATTAAGGGACTTACCGTGAAGAATGTACAGCAAGCTGCCCTTGCTTACATACTCTGAAACTATCAGCTTTTCTTCCCTTCTATAAAGATAAGCCAGTGGTGGCAGCACATTCTTATGCCTGAACGCGCCATATTTCCTCATCTCACTATCAAATTCTTCTTTTCCTGATCTGTTCATCTCTCTCATTCTCTTTACTGCTAGAGCTACCCCAGTGGGCATCACAACTTTATATGCAGAGCCCAACCCTCCATTTCCTAGCACTTCTGCTGCTGCCTTCATAAGATCTGTTACCCCAAACAGTCCTTTATCCTCATTCACCATCACTAGGTCTGCGCCGCCACCTCCACCTCCACCACCACTTTTTTTTGTCACTGATCCTGTCAGTTAGAAATGTATTAGAAAAAACTTTCATATTGGGATTCTATTTCATGTACCTTGGAACATTAAATCTGACTTAGAAGTTGGCAATACTTTCTGTTAAAACCTAGCAAACTAAGTTAGGCCCATTACATTTTGGAAGAATCCATCCCTTTTCCTACATTTTTGCTAGGCTGTTAGCTAATATTTACCTTGTAGAAGTCTAATTTCATATGAAAAGACAAAACAGCATTTTTTAGCTTCCATTAAACCTATTTTTATGTTACCTACAACTAGTAACCAAATGCCAAAATCTCAATGAGCAGCTTGCGCAATGCACATAACTTTTTATTTTATTTTTAATTTTCTACTGGTTTTTTTAAAATGTTTTTGTTTACATTATGACAAATAATTGTTTTCTATCCACGCTATTACTAATTACCATCATTTTAAATTAGTATATTTCTTGTTATAAAAATTACGTAGGTGAAATATTCTTTATAGTTATTAAAATCACATAACCAACAAACGTATTTTGTTGGTTCTTTTAATTTTATTTTGAGAAATGAATGGTTCTCGAAGGGAGGAGAGCACTTGAATATAATATAATAATATATGATGGTCAAAATCCTACCAACAAACCTGTAGATGGAAAAACAAAAGCTATTGTTGGTTTCTGTTTTGAATGCACATTTCACATTTTGATATTAATCGAGTAAATCTAATTTGAGTTACATATGATGTATATAGAGCTACATTGTGCATGTTTGTTTACTATTCGCCATAGTTGCAATAGCTACCACAACTGCAATCTGATTTTTTTTTTCTTTCTTTTTTTCTTTTTCTTGGCTATGATTTTGGCACTTTACCAATGGGTTAATGATAGGCTATCCTATCCTTTGTAAATAATTTGCTCTCGTTTAAGATTTCAACCTTGTCATAGGATTCAAAACTTGTTAATGAAGAATTCGGAACATAATCTCATCTCATCTATGTATGCTTTCTATATACATGCACAGATCCTAGTAGAAAACAGTCCACATCTACAAATGTTTTGGAACAAGTTTATGTCAAAATCAAGCTATCATACTAGTTTATTTTATCTTTACCTCCTCTGCTGGACCCACCCCGCTTGTGGGATGAGCCCCCACTATTAATTTGCTTCTGGTTCGTTTCAACTGCTACTGCTGCCGCTGCTTCAATTGCCTCTGCATCCGCCTCAATGCTAAACTTATCAAAATCGGGATCAGTTTTTCGGTTCCTTGCCATAGACAATCCAATGAAAATCCCAATTATCACAATCAACCCTACAATCATAATCACCGATGTTTTCCCCACCCCTCCATTCTCCGGAGGCGGATCAGCGGCAGGAGGATGATTACTCTGACTAGCTTGCACAGCACATTGATTGCTAAGAGGTGGCCCACAAAGGTTAGGATTTCCTTGAAAAGACTCTTCTTTAAATTTCTTGGCTAACCCATCCGGAATCGCCCCTGTCAGTTGATTATTTGACACATTTAATGAACTCAAAGATGGATTATTAAAGTCCGGCAAAGGCCCTTCAAATTTGTTATCTTGTAATTTAAGCTCTTTGAGAATAGTCAATTTGGCTAACGAGCTCGGTATCGTTCCACTAAATGCATTACTTTGAAGCTCCAGTTTCTTCAAACGAGCCAATGGCTCAAAGAAATCATCGGGTATAGGTCCTGAAAATTGGTTATAGGAAAGGTAAAGAGATTTTAAGCCTTCGAGTTTGGAAAAAGGAGGGATGGGTCCTGAAAAATTATTATTAACGAAGGAGATGGAGCGAAGAAATCTTAATTTGGATAAACTTTCAACATCAATCGTGCCTGTTAAGTTGAGCTCTCCTAAGTTTAGACCAACAAGTATGTTTTTCGCGCACAATACAAATGGCCATGAACAGGTTGGCATGGTAGAGGTTACAGACCATGGTTCTAGTGGATCTGGTTTTGGTCGTATCAAGGAAGCTTTGAAGTTGGTGAGGGAAATTGCTTCGTCGGGCGGGTGAGCAGATATGGTAAATGGGATCATATGGAGTAAGATGATAGAGAGGAAAATCCACGACATCTTGTTCTTCCAAACGGAACTCGATTTGTGAGTTATCATGATGTTGGCATTCCCATGTTTTGGGTTGTTGTCATTTTCTTCTTCTCTTTGTGTTGAACTTCCGTATCTTTTCTGTCCCTCTCTTTTTCGTTTTCGCCTTTTCATCAAATAGTTTTTTCTGGTACTTTTTTCTTTATTTTGTCCTTATTTCGCTTCTTTGTTTTACCTAATGAGTAATTTTTTTCTGGGTGAAGCTAAGAATAGAACAGATGAAATGGAGGGTGTGCACATATTGCTGAGATTTAGGATGCAGGATTTACTTTGTCCACAAACTTAGACACAAAACAGGAGGTCCTTGTTTTCGTGAATACATGCAAAATGAGTTCTTTCCTGCTACAACAAGTCTGCATGTTTCAGCACTGGCCAAAATTCAGGCATCATGACTCACTGTCTGGAGAAAAATGAAATTGTTCGGCTCACTTACCAAATCAGAACATTATTCTTTTAGGTTACAGTCTAGCAATGATAAGCCTTTTCTTCTGCTTGTGTATGTTCTTAATGTTGATTACTTTATAAGCATTTTAGTTAGCACAAATTGTTGGCTGCTAAAAGTTTCATTAGGGTTTGTTTAGGACAATTTGGGATCTTTTTTTTTTTTTTTTTTTTTTTTTTTTTTTTTAATTTTATTTTTTGCAGTAAGATAAGAACATGCCGACTTTGGATAGAACAGTCGCCTTTATTACAAGTAAACTTGATCAGTGCAGTGGTTTATTAAAAGAGAACACTGCTGTTTATATTCCTCTGATATTTGTGTATGTTCTTAATGTTAGATTTTGGACCGCCGAACGAACCCTAAGTACAACATAAGTCATTAATATTATAAACTAATTTTATCCTCTTTGATCTATTGTTGCCAATTAAACTCAATCTTAAATCAAATTTTGATTATGTATTTCTTTTCTTGATTCAGAAATTTATGCAAATTATAATAGTAGAATGACAGGCATATACATAAGCTTTATCCTCTTGAATTATGTCTTCTATGTCAAACCTGTACTTGAAGTTATAATTTAAGCATTGGAGGTGTGCATTCAATTTGGATAAACCAAATTACCTATGTCAAATAGAAATTATGTTTGAACTCTAGTTTTCTTATGCTTTATTGTTGATATTTTAATAATATTGCACGGTCCCTCTTTTGCAGATGTCATTGCGTCTGTTGGAATTTTTTTTCCCCTTGCTTCCATGGCGTCCTTCCATAGCAAATTCAGCTTTGATTTTCGATGATGCTATCAGGTTTGAATACTTATTGTTCTCATACTGTCAAATTCAGATTTTTCCATAAATTTGATTATGATTTCGAAATTACATTTTTTTTGTCTTTATAGCAATTAATTAGATATGGATCAAATTTTAGGCGTTGCTTTAGCGGCTCATTGAAAGGACATAGAAGCATAAAATCAGGAACTAATCCCTGTATTTGTGGAACTAATCCCTCCTTCCCAGCGGATGCGGATACAGATATAAAAGACATTTGCATTCGAAAATTTTGACTCCATCTTTTTTAAGAGTATAGCTTAAATTATGTACCTTACGTTTTGAACACCAACATTGATTGTTGTTTCGATAATAGGCTGCAACAATTTTAAAGCTGCATACACCTTTCACAAAGTTAACCAATACTGAGTGATGTACTTGTACAGTGTTATCAGTCAACATGTTCAAACAGGAATTGGCAAACATCTCAACATGCAACAATGAAAAGAAGGTAGGGAAAGAGATGTAGAAGGGAATTTGATAATACAACCTCCACTTCTGAACCAACCACCAACTCATATATTTATTTCTGTTTTATGCTTTAAACTTGTGTTATACTTAAACTTTTTGGCAGTCCTCACTTTCTGTTTGAGCTAAGCTTACTTCTGCTTTGTATTTGACTGCAACATGTAATTCTTGTCATCACTAAAACTTTAGCCTGCATGCTTGCTTGATGTTTTTGCTTGATAGAAAATTTTTATGATACACTTGCCGGCTGCATGTTATGTTCATTATACTTCGATATATGAGTCGCCTTTTATAATTATTAATTCCTGTGATGCCATAAAACGCCATAGTTCAAACAATATCCGTGTGCAAAGCCCGAGTTTCATCTTAGTTTATATATAATTTCGACTGTATTTTGGTTCGTTTATCATTACTTTGTTATTAGGTAGTAACGTTTTGTGCATTTTTTTAAACGATTTCTATGGTATTATTTACTGTTAATAAGGCTATGTTTATTATTTTTAAAGATGTCTGTTGCACTGTTGATATCATGTATTGGAAGATAGTGATAATAATGTATTTTATCCTATTGTACAATGTTTTAGGCAATTTGATTTTATTATTTCAGGCTATTGCACAAATTCATTTTATGTAATTCTGATGTCTACATGGATTTGGTGTGCATTTAGTCATGTGTGATACAAAATCTATTGTTTTGTTATATGACATTAATATAAGAATAATCCGTCACTGTTTTCTGTTTCACTATTTACGACGCAATAGAAGTTGAAGTGACTGTATTTTACATATCAAAATATGTTGAACTATTGTTTTTAAATTATGTTTTATTGCTGTTTTAAAATCTGGTCAATTATTAAAACTTGAATAAATGGAATATCTTTTTGGTTCTAAACATGTTATTTCGATATGCGTTTGTCCAGGCCTGACCTTAGTGCAGGCGAGCAAGGTGGCCGCATAGAGCAACCAGTCCAGCGAGGGCAACAATGGCGGCGGTGGTGGAGCTGATAGTTGACATTTTTTAAAACTTAAATTCATGTCAACTAATTACATTTTCAATGGAATATCTAGCTACGTGGTAGTGTATTGTATTCCTAGTAAGACAACTTGAGTTCAAGTCCCAACAATGTATAAATGTAGTTTTCTTTGCACAACTTAAATTTTTGGCCTGGGGCAACAACATTGTCTGGGTCATGTAACGACCCAGCGGGTTCGACGCCCGAATTTTGACAATAATACATAAAACTCGTATCATTTGCCAAAACTCAGGTATCAAAATCACTAGATAGTTAATAGAAAGAAATTAGAGGATGAGATTAGAAAGAATAGAAGAAGAAGGAGAACCAATACAACATAGAGTTTCACATCGCAGCGGAACAAAGTATAATATATAAATAATCTTTATTGAGAGCTTTAAATAAAAACTTACAAATCATCAGAGTACAACTTATAGTCAACACATCTGGACAGTTATAGATATATTTCCTTATATACAACACACAGCAAAATAAATACTAATACGTCTGAACTCCTCCAGTACGTCTTCTGAACTTCACAGTATCCAATCACTTGGACCTATACAACCCGGTCTAATCCGAGCATTACAAATACCGGGCCAGTCTGGTGAACCAGAGTGAGAAACCCACTAAGTTTATAATATCATTCAACTTGATTTTAAAGTTCAAAATCTTTTCGAAAGAAAAGGATAATCGTAAGACCAAATCCACACATAAATACGGACGGGTTTTACCTTAGGATAACCCAAAACATTTTTGAAATCATACATATCACCTGCTATTATAATAGTGTCTAAATACAAATAAATATCAATCTAGCGAAACGCTTACATCTCACGCTCCACATATATAGTATACAATTAAAACCGCGGGCGCTTATTGGAGATTGGATTCCAACTATGACAAAGTATGGAACTACCTACCGATAGTGTATCTCTAGAGGCGAATACACTGGATTCAACAAGAACGACTTGCAACTTGGCCCACACATGACCGACCACTCATTTCGCTTGAGTGTATCGAATGTATATCACCAACGGTTGGGATCAACAATCGTTTCCCGAAAAGGGACAACATCGATAGATTAAAGAAGCAAGAGGAATTTCTCTAGATAGGTGATTATACACCCTAATGGGTGCGACCAACATAGCCATGCTCCCTGCCCGATTTTTGTCATTTCCCAGTTGTGAGGCTTGAGGTTTGAATTATCCTTTTTAAGATAGCACGCCACCATTCACTTTGAATGCCACATCGTCAGATCCATCCGAAATCACTAATTGGTTTCCACAAAAATACCCAGATTGTGAGGCTAAAGAAGTTTCCCCTTTTTGCCACCAACTTCGTATGTTTGAATAAATCAACGTATGTAATCCCTTTGGAAATACTCTGTCAGACATCCATCCATATAAGTTGTCCTGGGATTGGACAAACCGAAGGCACCCTCCTACTACATCCTAGGAATCACCTTATAGATCAGTAGCGAGTAGTCCTTGCAATCCGCAGATTTCAACCACGTCAAAACCACAATCAAATAACTCTGGATGCATGCCAGAGAGATTCGATAGGTTGTTCTTCCGCTTATGAAGATCCATGGTTTTCACTGCTCCATCTTCGATCTGCATCTTCGACGATTTCGTATTTGCTGGTTCAGAATGATTTTTGAATATAAATTTGATCCCGGTGTTTCCGTACCAACAATCGTATTGGTCAGACTTGATAGTCGGTTACTTAACTATCAAATAAACAATCATTCAATCATGAAGATAAATATGAGTTCACTGGTTCGGTACTCAGCATCACTTGGCCTTTTTTAAAATTATAACTAATTAAACTACTTAATCTTTGAATATTTGAAACACCACATTTGCTTCTTATTTCATTATAACAATATTCTTAAAACTGTTTTTAATAAAATCACATATATATATATATATCTACTTTGGGTTTTAACAAATTTCATGTATAACATCGTTACGAAACTCTTTTGTTTGATTTCTTGGAAACAATAACTGACACTTCTCCTTTTTAATAAATTTATTCAAACTCTTCTCATTTATTCCTTAAACCTCGAAAACATCGTTATATTATCAAAATCTCTCTCTATTCTCATTATTTCAACATTCAATAGTCCTTAACCAAAAACTAGTAAGCGAACCACTCCCTAAATGTCAACCCTGAAGGCCGAAACCAACATCAGATCGACACTCAAGAAGTCGTTCAACTCAGCTAATCTCCAGCTAGTTTCAAATCTTTTCTTAACTTCTTATCGACCCATATTACTTCACTTTTAAGTCACTCAACCATTCCTCGCTTTGAAATCTCCTTCAATTCCATTCTTTTCACTTAATTTCATTGTTAAGTGTTTCTAATTCAAACCCAAATGTTTAACTTCACGCCTCTTTATTTATAAACTTGGTTTTAATATAACTCCTCTCTTCTCAGCTTATTTTACTAAATTTTATATATTAAGTAATCATCTATTCCTTAAAAATCCCTTTATAACTTTTATTCATAAAACTTGGGTTTTAATATAACCCATTCATACTCTTTCCATGATATAATTCTATTTCATTCCCACTCGATTACTTAAATGATTTCATTTATAAAGTATTCACTTAAATTATCCTTCATTAATATAATTACTTGAAAATAATTATTAAACACCATTTTAAAATCTTATTAAAATAATTATTCATTAACCATTTAATTTGGTTAATTTAAAACAAACTAATCAAATAACCAATCCCAGTTAAACGGTTAACTTAGTCGACTCAAAAATACAGTTATTTCTTTAACCAATCTCAATTAATTCCTCCTTTAAATTAATTAATAATATAATTAATTTAAATAAACTTCATTAAATTGTTTCTATGCCAATTTATCAAACTCTTAACCACCATGTTAATTTCTGCTCATTTGCGGATAGATCTTATTAACATAAGCCATTTGCTTTATAAAATCATTAAATAGTTACTTATAAACTTAAATACTAAATTATAAATATTTATTTCCTTTTTATATGCTTTAATACAAAATAACAGATTTAAAAATCCATCTTCAATTATAAAATAAATTTTATAGCTTCATCTCTATCGACTCACCTGACCGTGAATCACTATTTATAAAACAATTGATTTTTATGTCAACTGCTGCTAAGTACTTAACCAATATTGCCCATTAGTTAAAACAAATCAAAGGTTGAATTTTCAGTCAACGATTAACACCCAAATCAATCATCCAATCAGAACAGTTTAGATAATGGTGATATGAAAATAATATATAAAATATTTGAGGAATCCAGTTGGATCCCTCCAACCTATTTTCCCTGCATCCAAATACGTTACTTCAAATACAATCATATAGATATAATCTAAATAATCAATCCATTATTTAAACATCAAATTTTAAATTTATACGTTTATATGATTATAAATGTGACCAACAAGGTAAGTTACCTTGATCGGTTATGACCGTTAAATAACTATCGATTTCAATTAAATTAAACAAACGTCAGTACAGTCAATATCAACCAATATATGCAGTAATCACCCAAATGAACAGCCATAGCACACACAAATTAAACCCAACTTATATAAATATAAGTGGGATAATAACTGAGTGAATAAACTCACCTCGATTTCCGTCCGTTGTTAAAACGGTTTTTTTCCAACTGCGTCCAGCTCTGTGGTCAAGCTCACTGATACGGTCCTAGCGTTTCTGGTCTTGTTGATTTCTGGTAACCTATGAGCACGGTATAGAATTTATACATATTGGTTTTTAATTAAAATAAATAAAATTTTAACTTAATAGCTTCAAATTTTCATTATCACTTGCGCACCTTTGTATTTTAATTAAGCACTTCATATGAAAATGTTTAGATCATGTTATTAGTACAACAACCACGTTAATCTAGTTATGTCCGTTAATTAAGTCATTAGGCATTGTCAAATACATAAGCAGACGTTACTACTACCATGTTGTATTCGAAAATCACATGGCCTTATTTAAAAAAAAAAACCTTAATTTGCTTATGGTGATGAACCGAAAATCAACGTTAGCTTTACGTGGTATTTACGAGGTGAGAGAGACACATACTTAAAAGTGGGATATACATGCCACGTATAGAGTAAGATAAACCAAAACGTGAAGACATATAATATTGCCAACTTGTAGTAGATCGTTGGTGTCATTGTTCTGGGACTCGAATCACGAAGGTATACTTACACATTTAACTACACTTTTATAAATATAATTAGGGCCGTACTAAATAGGATTGGCCATAAACTAAGCACATACTAAATATTATACCTAGCTTGCCTTGTGATACTAATAACTTTTTATATTTATATTTAACTAACCCTTACTTAATTTAGTAAAAATCCGATTAGGCTTATTACATTTAAGAATTAGTCACGTTATATTATACGGTCACATTTTATATCTTTTGACTCAACACATAATCAGAAAGGTCACATGTATAAACCCTTTAGTTAGGAAAAACTAAAACTCAGGTTTCTTATTTACCTAAGTTACATAAAATAATAAAATTAGGTCAGATTAAAATTTGATTAGGCAAATCTTAATGATGATTAGGCAAACAAAAGTTAGGCTGTTTTATTCTTCTCACCTGCACATGCATTTCCAAACTCATCTGTACCCACGGCTTCCTGTAACCGTGCTTCTCTTCCATCGCTTCACAAGCCTCCACCCACTACCGATCATCGGATGATCTACCACCGTACTAACGAACCGGCAAGCACGCTGCTGTACGCCGCCCCTTCTCACCTGAACAACCTCCCTGCCTCTGCTAGAGATCGACGCTGCACTCCGGCCACGTTCAAAATCAGCGTCATACTCATCTACCGCTGCTTGAAGACAACAACTACCACCATCGTCCGTTCCGAAACCTCCATTTTAATTCGTAGACTTCACCCATTTCACGTTAACACACCACTTTCTATATTTTTCTTTCTTTCAGAAACTCTCTGTTACTTCCTTTACGTCATTCCACTTCAACGCATTACCTCGCCAATGTCACCCTGTTGACGGCGGACACCAGCAATGCAAAATGAGAGATGTTTTAAAAAGAGTGACTAACTTTTCTTTTATATATTTGGTACCTTTCAAAAAACCGTTCACATGCAAAACTTCTCAGATCCGCATCGCATAAACTTCTCCCCGCTGCCACTACTCTTCGCGTTTTCCCATTTTCTGTTTCGAAACTGCACCTTCCCATACAATTTCCAATGCCATCCCCATTAACTCCGAACTGTCTGCTCTCCCTTCCATTACAGTTAATTTCCACCTCATCCAATCCTTCTTCCCACTTCGACTGGTCACCGACGTCCATCGCTCCTGCTCCGTCTCTGTTTACCTTCGGCTCCATAATGACGGTGTTTTAGTTTTATTTATTATTTTCTATTTGTTTGTCTTGTTATTTCTGTCCACAAATGGGATGAATGAGGGTCTATATATAGTGGATGATGAAGGGATAAGCAAGCTGTATTGTCGATAGCTGAGTAAGATAGGATAGCCTTTCCTTGTGTTGTCTTGTTTCAAATTCAGAAAAAACTATTCGCACAGTTCAGTGATTGAGGGGAAAACACAATGGGATTGATGGTGAAGATTTACTGACGTGAAGACATATCATGTGTAGGTCTATACTATGATTGAGGTGATAAAACGAAGCACATGGTTTATTGGAAAAGACAACCCCCTTCTCGCAGTACCCCGTAGGCATGCTGTTGTGTTATTAGGTTCTCAGACTATAACTTAGATAGGAGGACTTATGGGTAGCTAGTTCAGGATCCAGCGTGTTTTCTTTTCAATGCGTAGGATTAGCCTGTGTATGTAGGCTAAGGGAAACAGTGTACTAGCTTGCATATGTATGGCTCTGTGTGTGTACTACAATGGACATGCACATGTGTAGCTATATTTTGATTTCTGGTCGGCTGAGAAGCAGGTGATGATAATAATTAAACAAACAGAATACTAGGTTAAGCCTAGGATACAAGATATCGGACACAACGTGAGGAACCATAAAGAATTGAATGTTTATATTATGTAACAACCCGTATTTTTATAACATGTTAAAACCGTAAATCAAGGCAGAATTAAATTTTAAAATAAGAATCAGGGGAAACGGGTTATGCCATTGCGTTTGTCTCAAAATTCTGCTTGGAAACGAGTCCGAGTTTTCGAGAAACGGAGTCTGTACGAGGAAGATATGACCCTCCGAAGTTTTAGGAATTTTCAGAATCGAAAACAGCTCGAAATTCGAATTCAAACCCCAGCGCAGACTGGGCGGGAATTTTCCCGCCCAGGACCAGGTCGACCTGGGGGTTGACAGTATGGTCGACCTCCCAGGGACCAGGTCGACCCTATGGTCGACCTGGGGGTCGACCTGGTGCCAAAACCCAGTTTTGAGCCTGGGTTCATTCTAATGTATCTGCTCTCGTTTTCAGTTTAGATTCGTCCGCCTAATCCTATATAAACAGCCCCCTAGCCCCATTTTCTTTACACCATTCTTCTCTCCTTATGCTGCCTTTGAGATAATAGAAATAAATAAATAAAATAATGGCGTCGCTACTCTGCTGGGATCAAAACTAGAACTAGTGCATCTTCTTCCAAATCTGAATAAGATTAAAAGAGAACAACTGCAACTCTTCTTCTATAATCCAACCAAGGCAAGTGCATTATTTTTCGATATGAAATTTAATCATGATCTTGACATAATTATAAATCTAAATCTGAGACTAGGCCCTTTTTCTATTTATTAGATCCGTTCCTCTGTTTTATTATTCTGTTTGTTCTGTATTTCTTCCTCCTTTCTTTCTATTTGTTTGATAGCCAGGCTACCACGAGCCTGAGCCAAGTCTCATAAGAGATGAACGCATAAACGCTAAATTTGGGAAGAATATTGAATGAGGCATATTTGGGCAAAATCGATTTGTAACTAATTTGAGGACATAATGCATGTTGTAATTCTGGACATAAATTTGAGACATATTGCATGAGATGATCTATGACTTGGAAGAAGAGGATTATAGTGACTTAGAACATAAAGAACATATTTCATAATTTAAGATCTGAATCTGGCATATTAAATCTGATAGGTTGTCATTTGGAAGTAGGAGAATTAATTTGCATATGACTTAGGTGTAAAAACCTATATTAAGATTTGATGACTATTAAGTGTGAATACTTTTTGGATATGTGACATGCATTGTAATCAATGGCTATATTTGGCATAATTTATATGTGAATCACGATTAGGTTTTTTGGAGAATATTCTGAACTATGCAAGTTTAACTAAAATTTGGGACATATGTTATATGGTGGATTATGACCATAATTTGGGCATATAAGTTTAGGCTTACTTTATGAATTAGGCAAGATATGTGAATAGGACTTTAAGGAACGTTTAAATCAGCTAAAACTGTTATGTGCTTAATATGTTAAATTTGCCTAATCTGCTAAATCTGTTACCTGTTTAATCTGTGAATTGCCTCAACTGTTAAATATGTTGAATCGCCTAATCTGCTAATTATGCCTAATCTGCTAAATCTGTTGAGTTGCCTAATCTGCTAAATCTGTTGAACCACCTGAGCTGCTAAATCTGTTGAAGAGCTGAATGATTGTAATTTGTGTATGAAAATCCATAGGCTCGATCTAAGATTGAGTAAAACATGTTAATTTGATTAATCTGTTGCAACTTGAAAAGAAGTCAAATCTGCTAAATTGACATAATTAGTCTGATATTTGTATAATTTGTAATGGAATAAACTGGTTATAATAAAAATGCTGAGACACGAGGTTAGACTCATGTTTGCGGTAGAAGCCTGCCCGAACCCAATCGGCTTAAACAGCAACCGCAAACTGCTAGTCTAATGTGAGAGGTCGTAGGCATAACTAAAATATGCTTAGACACGAGGTTAGGTCTAGCTTGTGGCAGAAGTCTGCCCGGAACCGCCCTGCTTATCCAGCGACCACAAGCTACCGACCTAATGCGAGAGGTCTGCGCATTAATATTTAATTAATGAAAATCTAAGATAAATATGACGTCTAAAACGTGTTGGGTGGATAGGGCTAAACCAACTGGACTAATGAGTTAATAAACCTGTTTCGTGAATCTGTAGGCCCAATACAAAGTTAGACAATCTGTAAGTCTGTTAAAACTGTACATCTGATCCGTTAGTCTGAAAACCTGTTGACTTGATTTTCTGATCTGTGAACTAGTTGATCTGAACTCTGTAGGTCTGAAAACTTGTAAACAAGTTAATATGAAATCCATTAGTTTAGGGACACAAGGTTAGGAGGAAAATAGTTGTGTCATCTGTTGTTTAGGACCCATATTAGTCAGTAACCCTTTTTGGTATCAAAACTATGACCCAACAATAGGTAGGGTCCGGGCACGCTTACTGAACTAACTATAAGCGGTTCATTCTGATAATGCGAGGGGTGTTGATGGTGCGTTCCAACCGGGTCATGTGCGTGCATGGATCCCGGTCTGCCTTTGAGGATGTAAGACGCCGTGACATCTGTAAATAGGTCTGTGTCATTCAAAGGTTGCCACTTTAGGGAGTGATACACCCTTCCGTGGGGCTGGCACAGGGTATTTATGTATTAGCGAGCCGATCGCTTGGGGGTAGATTTAGGGTACACTTAGTTCTGTTTATTTCCGTTGGGGTACCGTCTGTTTCTGTTGGGTGGTAACACCTGTCTGTTTCTACGTGGTACCGTCTACTGGGGTGGTGAAGGCCCATTTATTAGTGTACACCTAATTCTAACATTCTGTTTCTGTCTCTGATTCCGTTTATGTACCTTCTGTCTGTTGGGGTGGTAAAGGCCCATTACTGGCATTCTGTTTCTGTATAGATTATTCTGTTCCGTTTCTGTTTCAGTTTAGACATTAGGGTAACACCTAATCCTGTTATACTAATATTAGTGCAGAGAAGTAAAATATAAGTAAGAAGCATAACATGGGCTATATCATTCTGTTTCTTCTGTTTAGCTTAAGTATACTAGTTACTCCTGTTGCTGTTGTCTCTTATCTAGCTTTATTTTCATGTCATGATATTATTATCTGTTCATATGCTGAAAGTCACTGGACTTGCCAGACTTTATGTCTGACCTTGCTTGTTTCCGCCCCTTTTCTTTCGTTCCCTCCCCCCAGGTTTCTAGGGTGGAAATATAGGAGCTTGATTCGGATTTTCTCTGCTTGAAGTATCGCTTGGCCTTGGCTCTATCTTTCCATGGTAGTTTATGTTGGGGATTATGACTTTAAAAACTATGCATTCTGAAGGCTTTTGAACAAGACCGATATTTTGTACTTGAATTCTGATATTGTGATTTGAAAAGATGTAACCAAACTTATTTCGGTTTCTGTTTTAATAAAGTTATTAATTTTTCAATTACTGTTTTATCTTTCTTGTAAATTTTTGTTCTGTCTACTAAAATGCTCCATCAAAGTTAAGGCATTCCCTTTGTGAGTGACCTTAACGGAGGTGGGGTGTTACACTTGGTATCAGAGCTGAAGGTTACCAGATTTGATAAAAAGTTTTGGAAAATTATTTTCAAAAAGGAAGTATTTTCAAAAGTAGAGTTTATTTTGAAAAACATAATCCCCAAAGCCATAGCCTATCTTTCTATCCTTTGTTTTGAATCTTTCCTTTTTCTTTCGTTTCAGCATGTCTGGGGATCTTAACCTTCCGGAGGGCGTACCGATACCTGTCTGGTTCAGGAGGTACCTAGAAGCTAGGGCTAAAGATGCGGGCCCAACAAACGTCCATCCTCCCCCGGCTACAGCGGTTCCTCCTCCTCTGCGCATGAATACTTTCCTTAAGATATGTAGAGACTTTCGAGCCATTGGTGGGAAGAACTTTGATGGAACTGAATCCTTCGTGGAAGCAAGGAACTGACTCAAAGAAACTGAGGATTTGTTCGTTATCTTCGAGGTGGACGATAGGCAGAAGATAAAGTTGGCGGTATGGTTGCTTAAGGACGAAGCTTCTTTTTGGTGGGAGGTCACAAATGGAGAGCGTCCGGTAGAGAGATGGATGGATTTCAGGCATAGGTTCGAGATGAAATTTCTCTCACGAGCTAAAGAGAGTCTACACGTAGAAAGGTTCTTGGCGTTGAAGCATGGGAATTTATCAGTGAGAGAGTACATCAACAAGTTTAATCAATTGGCAAGATTTGGCTTAGAATTGGTAAATACACTGCATAAGAAGGCACTAAGGTTTGCTAAAGGTTTGAATGAGCCGCTACACGGATTGGCGATGTCCCACATTCCTATGGGGGTAACCTTCGAAAAATTGGTGGACATGGCGTTAATGCATGAATAGGAAGCAGAAAGTAAAAAGAAAGAGGAAAAGCTTGAAGGACCACAAAATAAGAAGGCGGGGCCCAAAAAGGAAACACAAAAGAAGGATGAGAAGACTGAAGATAAGAAGGAGAAGAAGTGCTTTACTTGTGGAAGCTCGACCCATCTGAACAAGGACTGCAGAAAAAGGAAGGGCACTTGCTTCAACTGTGGAGAAATGGGGCACTTCACAAGGGACTGCCCAAAGAAACGGGGGCAAGGGCAGAGGGCAGAATCCACTTCTAGAGGACAGGTGAATGCTCAAGTGACTGGTAGATAGGGTAGAAATAAGAAAATTTATGTAGAAGGTTTAATTTCCTTATCAGATTGAGGAGTTAAAAACTCTTCTGTTTCTGGAATTTTGATTCTGTAATTGAAACTCTGCACTTTAATACTAGTCTTGTTTCTGGTTATGTCATAGTCTCAGACCCCATGAGGGTTACGACTCATCTATTTGTGATAAGTTGGGGTTTGAGGGCATCTGTGTTGGGCGTTAAGTTGACCATGACGCATACATTCTGAGTTTTTATCATGCTTAGTTTCCTAAGAATCATTTGGTAATCTGATCCGTATCCGTAGTCTGTAGGTTTCTGAAAAGGATAGGAGTTTTTACTCAAAGTGTGAAATAGATTTCCAGTTGGGCATTTGTTTAATGCGAGTGATTCTCTGAGTATTAATCTGATGTTGATTTCGGTCTTCGGGTTTGATACTTAGGGAGTTATTCTCTTAAACCGATGTCTAATGGGAACCTAGCCTTAATTTTAATTATACTTGCTTCTATCACTCGACTTTATCCTTCGACCTTTAGGTAGAAACTAATGGGTGTAAACATTTGTTTGAGACATGTTATGTTTGATGGTTGCAAGTGAATGCAAGTGGTTACTAGTGATTGCTCGTGGATGCATATACGCACACTAGGCACTAGATCGGCTCAAAAACACTTACATACTGCATGGTTGACTCAGCACACGGATGTTGCATATGAACGAATGGTTGTGCACTCATATAGAAATGATATGTATCACATAGGAAAATTTCATACATGTTGGACTCATGGCACTGACATAATTCGCATTAAGGAGGTCAACTGAATTAGTGGACCACCTGATCTTTGCAATAGATAAGTACATATACACACACTCTTGCATAAGTTCATACAGCATTAAAAATCTTTTAAGGACAATGGTTTCTTGTGGATGATGGTTGAGTAAATGGATGATAGGATGGATTCTTCTTAACTTGAAGATTTTGGGGACGAAATCCTTTAAGGAGGGTAGAATGTAACAACCCGTATTTTTATAACATGTTAAAACCGTAAACCAAGGCAGAATTAAATTTTTAATTAAGAATCAGGGGAAATGGGTTGCGTCATTGAGTTCTTCTCGAAATTCTTCTTGGAAACGAGTCCGAGTTTTCGAGAAACGAAGTCCGTATGCGGAAGATATGACCCTTCCAGGAATTTTCAGAATCGAAAATAGCTCGAAATTCGAATTCAAACCCCAGCGCAGACTGGGCGGGAATTTCCCGCCCAGGACCAGGTCGACCTGGGGGTCGACACTATGGTCGACCTCCCAGGGACCAGGTCGACCTGTGGGTTGACCTGGTGCCAAACCCAGTTTTGAGACTGGGTTCATTCTGATGTATCTGGTCTCGTTTTCAGTTTAGATTCGCCCGCCTAATACTATATAAACATCCCCCTAGCCCCATTCTCTTTACACCATTCTTCTCTCCTTATGCTGCCTTTGAGATAATAGAAATAAATAAATAAAATAATGGCGTCGCTACTATGCTGGGATCAAAACTAGAACAAGTGCATCTTCTTCCAAATCTGAATAAAATTAAAAGAGAACAACTGTAACTCTTCTTCTATAATCCAACCAAGGAAAGTGCAGTTATTTTCTGATATGAAATTTAATCTTAATCTTGACATAATTATAAATCTGAATCTGAGACTAGGCCCTTTTTCTATTTATCAGATCTGTTCCTCTGTTTTATTATTTAGTTTGTTCTGTATTTCTTCCTCCTTTCTTTTTGATAGCCAGACTACCACGAGCCTGAGCCAAGTCTCATAAGAGATGAACACATAAACGCTAAATTTGGGAAGAATATTGAATGAGGCATATTTGGGCAAAATCGATTTGTAACTAATTTGAGGACACAACGCATGTTGTAATTCTAGACATAAATTTGAGACATATTGCATAAGATGATCTTTGACTTGGAAGGAGAGGATTATAGTGACTTAGATCATAAAGAACATATTTCATAATTTAAGATCTGGATCTGACATTATTAAATCTGATAGGTTGTCATTTGGAAGTAGAAGAATTAATTTGCATATGACTTAGGTGTAAAAACCTATATTAAGATTTGATGACTATTAAGTGTGAATACACCTAAGTTAAGGGGGGCTTTGGATATGTGACATGCATTGTAATCAATGGCTATATTTGGCATAATTTATATGTGAATCGCGATTAGGGTTTTTGGAGAAAAATCTGAACTATGCAAGTTTAACTAAAATTTGGGACATATGTTATATGGTGGATTATGACCATTATTTGGGTATATAAGTTTAGGCTTGCTTTATGAATTAGGAAAGATATGTGAATAGGACTTTAAGGAATGTTTAAATCGGCTAAAACTATCTGCTTAATATGTCAAATTTGCCTAATCTGCTAAATCTGTTACCTGTTTAATCTGTTGAATTGCCTAAACTGTTAAATATGTTGAATCGCCTAATCTGCAAAGTATGCCTAATCTGCTAAATCTGTTGAGTTGCCTAATCTGCTAAATCTGTTGAGTTTCTTAATCTGCTAAATCTGTTGAACCGCCTGAGCTGCTAAATCTGTTAAATCTGTTGAAGAGCTGGATGATTGTAATTTGTGTATGAAAATCCGTAGGCTCGATCTAAGATTGAGTAAAACATGTTAATTTGATTAATCTGCTGCGACTTGAAAAGAAGTCAAATCTGTTAATTGACATAATTAGTTTGATATTTGTACCGTCTGTTGGGGTGATAAAGGCCCATTTACTAGTGTACACCTAATTCTAACATTTTGTTTCATAGGGATTATTCTGTTTCCGTCTCTGATTCCGTTTATGTACCTTCTGTCTGTTGGGGTGGTAAAGGCCCATTACTGGCATTCTGTTTCTGTATAGACTATTCTGTTCCGTTTCTGTTTCAGTTTAGACATTAGGGTAACACCTAATCCTGTTATACTAGTATTAGTGCAGAGAAGTAAAATATAAGTAAGAAGCATAACATGGACTATATAATTCTGTTTTTTTCTGTTTAGCTTAAGTATACCAGTTACTCCTGTTGCTGTTGTCTCTTATCCAGCTTTATTTTCATGTCATGATATTATTATCTGTTCATATGCTGAAAGTCACTGGACTTGCTAGACTTTATGTCTGACCTTGCTTGTTTCCACCCCTTTTCTTTCGTCCCCCCCAAGGTTTTTAGGGTGGAAATATAGGAGCTTGATTCGGATTTTCTCTGCTTGAAGTATCACTTGGCCTTGGCTCTATCTTTCCATGGCAGTTTATGCTGGGGATTATGACTTTAAAAACTATGCATTCTGAAGGCTTTTGTACAAGACCGATATTTTGTACTTGAATTCTGATATTGTGATTTGAAAAGATGTAAGCAAACTTATTTCGGTTTCTGTTGTAATAAAGTTATTAATTTTTCAAGTACTGTTTTATCTATCTTGTAAATTTCTATTCTGTCTACTAAAACGCTCCATCAAAGTTAAGGCATTCCCTTTGTGAGTGACCTTAATGGAGGTGGGGTGTTACATATTATAAATTGCAGTATGATAATCGATGGTAATTTATCTATTTATACATTGTTCCTAAAGTTCGATTTTCTCAGTGTAAAGTACTATTGTTGGATGGTCACAGCTGAAGTTGGTGAAATCAAACAGTTATTACAAATTGTTTTCTAGCCGAAGCAAATGGGAAATATTGAAGCAAAAGACTCAGTATGATTCGATCGGAATGTAACTAATGATCGATCTATCTATCTTAGATATAAATATATATAGCAGGTAAAACATTTTTATATTATTTTATTTAAATATATATACGTTATTAAATTGTACCGCTTATAACGGTTAACCGTTCTAACATACGTATGCCACACACAAACTCCAAACGCAATGAAAATGGACACACTGCTACATCTCACCATTCCGGTTCCAATAAAATTTACTTTGTCGAAAACGGAGGTTGTTTGAAAAGAAAACATTTTTAAGGCCAATATAATACATCGAATAATTCCCCATGTGCGAAGCACGGGCCTCATCATAAAGTAAGCAACGCATTGATTTGAATGTTCTATTTCGTGTGATTATTTATTTTCATCGTCAATTGTTGTTGATCGTTTTATATTTGTACCGATATACATGAATTTTAAATCGTAAATTATGGAATACCGCGACATTTACGAGTTCGAATTATATAAATATACGTTTAATCTTCGTTATATAAACGAATTATATATTATAAATCAATTTATAATTCTGAATTAATATTCAACAAAATAAAATATATTAAATATCTGACTGCTAAGAATACGGGGCGTTACTTTCCTTCCCCCTTAAAAGAATTTCATCCCCGAAATTACTAAGGTAGGAAAAATGTTATAATATCATTAATTTCTCTAAAATCTGGTTTATCAAAAACCAATTCAGGGATTATATATCCAACCAATCTATCATTCAATTACCCAAACAATGCACAATAATAATCACAATCTATCTAACCAAACAAATTGAATTTATATTTAATATTAATATTCCTTTGGATTTAACTTACTTAAATATCAATCGATCAATATCCGATTGATTTCCTTTATTCAATTTCCAATTCTCCAAATCTTAAATCTTTTTTGTTTGATTCCATTTCAATATCCATTCAACCAAGATAAGTTCAAATTCCATATTCAATTAACTAATTGATTTTCTTCTCATTAGTTAACCCCCATCCAAAAATCCAAATTTGGGTTTATTAAATCTTATTTATTAATTTCATATTGAAATTCTCTTTGGTTAGATTAAGCTATTCCCAAAATTCCAATCTAATTTGAATTCCTATTCAAATCAATCTAACCAACCAATATCTCAATATTTGGATAAAGTTATTTATTTTCCATACAAAAGTAAAATATGGGAAAAATTATATCATTTACTCACTTTACAAAAGAATATTGTGTCGACTGCCGGTTCAAAATTGAACCAATCGAAAAACACAATATAAAACATTTTTTTATATAAAAATCTACAAATGCGTACTCTCTAATATATACATTCAAACTCAATCTAGGGTATTACTAACCCCGTCTCTATCGAGTCACTCCACAGAGCCAAGATTACTACTCAACCATATGCTTTGATTCCACTGTAACGACCCAGCGGGTTCGACGCCCGAATTCTGACAATAATACATAAAACCCATATCACATTCCAAATCTCAGGTATCAAAATCACTAGATAGTTAATAGAAAGAAATTAGAGGGTGAGATTAGAAAGAAAGAAATATTAGAATAGAAGAAGAAGGAGAACCAACACAACAAAAAGTCTCACATCGCAGCGGAACAAAGTATAATATATAAATAATCTTTATTGAGAGCAATAAATAAATACTTACAAATCATCAGAGTACAACTTACAGTCAACACATCTGGACAGCTATAGATATCTTTCCTTATATACAACACACAGCGGAATAAATACTAATATGTCTGAACTCCTCCAATACGTCTTCTGAACTTCATAGTATCCAATCACCTGGACCTGTACAACCCGGTCTAACCCGAGCATTACAAATACCGGGTCAGTTTGGTGAACCAGAGCGAGAAACCCACTAAGTTTATAATATCATTCAACTTGATTTTAAAGTTCAAAATCTTTTTGAAAGAAAAGGATAATCGTAAGACCAAATCCACACATAAATACGGACGGGTTTTACCTTAGGATAACCCAAAACATTTTTGAAATCATACATATCATCTGCTATTATAATAGTGTCTAAATACAAATAAATATCAATCTAGCGGAAAGCTTGCATCTCACGCTCCACATATATAGTATACAATCAAATCCGCGGGCGCTTATTGGAGATTGGATTCCAACTATGACAAGGTATGGAACCATCTGCAGATAGTGTATCTCTAGAGGCGAATACACTGGATTCAACAAGAACGTCCTACAACCCGACCCACACACGACCGACCACTCATTTCGCTTGAGTGTACCGAATGTATATCACCAACGGTTGGGATCGGCAACCGTTTCCCAAAAAGGGACAGCATCGATAGATTAAAGAAGCAAGAGGAATTTCTCTAGATAGGTGATTATACACCCTAATGGTTGCGACCCACATAGCCATGCTGCCTGCCCGATTTTTGTCATTTCCCGGTTGTGAGGCTTGAGGTTTGAATTATCCTTTTTAAGGTAGCACGCCACCATTCACTTTGAATGCCACATCATCAGATCGATCCGAAATCACCAATTGGTTTCCACAAAAATACTCAGATTGTGAGGCTAAAGAAGTTTCCCCTCTTTGCCACTAACTTCATATGTTTGAAGAAATCAACGTACGTAATCTCTTTGGAAATACTCTGTCAGACATCCATCTATACAAGTTGTCCTGGGACTGGACAAACCGAAGGCACCCTCCTACTACATCCTAGAAATCACCCTATAGATCAGTAGCAAGTAGTCCTTGCAATCTGTAGATTTCAATCACGTCAAAACCACAATCAAATAACTCTGGATGCATGCCAGAGAGATTCGATAGGTTGTTCTTCCGCTTATGAAGATCCATGGTTTTCACTGCTCCATCTTCAATCTGCATCTTTGACGATTTCGTATTTGCTGCTTCAAAATGGTTTTTGAATATAAATTCGATCCCGGTCTTTCCGTACCAACAATCGTATCGGTCAGACTTGATAGTCGGTTATTTAACTATCAAATAAACAATCATGAAGATAAATATGAGTTCATTGGTTCAGTACTCACCATCACTTTGCCTTTTTTAAAATTAAAACTAATTAAACTTCTTAATCTTTGAATATTTGAAACACCACATTTGCTTCTTATTTCATTATAACAATATTCTTAAAACTGTTTTGAATAAAATCATTTATATATATATCTACTTTGGGTTTCAACAAATTTCATGTATAACATCATTACGAAAACTCTTTTGTTTTATTTCTTGGAACTAATAACTAACACTTCTCCATTTTAATAAATTTATTCAAACTCTTCTCATTTATTCCTTAAACCTCGAAAACATCGTTATGTTATCAAAATCTCTCTCTATTCTCATTATTTCAACATTCAATAGTCCTTAACCGAAAACTAGTAAGCGAACCAGTCCTAAATGTCAACCCCGAAGGCCGAAACCAACATTAGATCGACACTCAAGAAATCGTTCAACTCAGCTAATCTCCGGCTAGTTTCAAATCTTTTCTTAACTTCTTATTGACCCATATTACTTCACTTTTAAGTCACTTAACTATTCCTCGCTTTGAAATCTCGTTCAAATCCATTTGTTTCACTTAATTTCATTATTAAGTGTTCTAATTCAAACCCAAATGTTTAGCTTCACGCCTCTTTATTTATAAACTTGGTTTTAATATAACTCCTCTCTTCTTAGCTTATTTTAATAAATTTTATATATTAAGTAATCATCTATTTTAGACCTTCGTATTCCTTAAAAATCCCTTTATAACTTTTATTCATAAAACTTGGGTTTTAATATAACCCATTCATACTCTTTCCACGATATAATTCTATTTCATTCCCACTCGATTACTTAAATGATTTCGTTTATAAAGTATTCACTTTAATTATCTTCCATTAATATAATTACTTGAAAATAATTATTAAACACCATTTTAAAATCTTATTAAAATAATTATTCATTAACCATTTAATTTGGTTAATTTAAAAAAAAAACTAATCAAATAACCAATCCCGGTTAAACGGTTAACTTGGTCGACTCAAAAACACGGTTATTTCTTTAACCAGTCTCAATTAATTCCTCCTTTAAATTAATTAATACTATAATTAATTTAAATAAACTTCATTCAATTATTTCTAGAACAATTTATCAAACTCTTAACCATATGTTAATTTCTGCTCATTTGCGGATAGATCTTATTAACATAAGCCATTTGCTTTATAAAATCATTAAATAGTTACTTATAAACTTAAACACTAAATTATAAATATTTATTTCCTTTTTATATACTTTAATACAAAATAACAGATTTAAAAATCCATCTTCAATTATAAAATAAATTTTATAGCTTCATCTCTATCGATTCATCTGACGGTGAATCACTATTTATAAAACGATTGATTTTTAGGCCAACTGCTGCTAATTACTTAACCAATACTGCCCATTGGTTAAAACAAATCAAATGTTGAATTTTCAGTCAATGATTAACACTCAAATCAATCTTCCAATCAGAACAGTTCATATAATGGTGATATAAAAATAATATGTAAAATATTTGAGGAATCCAGTTGGATCCCTCCAACCTGTTTACCCTGCATCCAAATACGTTACTTCAAATACAATCCTATAGATATAATCTAAATAATCAATCCATAATTTAAACATCAAATTCTAAATTTATACGTTTATATGATTATAAATGTGACCAACAAGGTAAGTTATCTTGATCGGTTATGATCGTTAAATAACGATCGAATTCAATTAAATCAAACAAACGTCAGTTCAGTCAATATCAACCAATATATGCAGTAATCATCCAAAGGAACAGCCATAGCACACACAAATTAAACCCAACTTATATAAATATAAGTTGGATAATAACTGAGTGAGTAAACTCACCTCAATTTCCGTCCGTTGTTAAAACGGTTTAATTCCAACTACGTCCAGCTCTGTGGTCAAGCACACTGATACGGTCCTAGCTTTTCTGGTCTTGTTGATTTCTGGTAACCTATGAGCACGGTATAGAATTTATACATATTAGATTTTAATTAAAATAAAATAAAATTTTAACTTAATAACTTAAAATTTTCATTATCACTTGCGCACCTTTGTATTTTAATTAAGCACTTCATATGAAAATGTTTAAATCATGTTATTAGTACATCATCCACGTTAATCTAGTTATGTCCGTTAATTAAGTCATTAGGCATTATCAAATACATAACCAGATGTTACTACTACCATGTTGTATTCGAAAATCACATGGCCTTATTTAAAAAAAACGTTAATTTGCTTATGGTGGTGAACCGAAAATCAACGTTAGCTTTATGTGGTATTTACGAGGTGAGAGAGACACATACTTAAAAGTGGGATATACATGCCACGTATAGAGTAAGATAAACAAAAACATGAAGACATATAATATTGCCAACTTGTAGTAGATCGTTGGTGTCATTGTTCTGGGACTCGAATCACGAAGGTATACTTACACATTTAACTACACTTTTATAAATATAATTAGGGCCGTACTAAATAGGATTGGCCATAAACTAAGCACATACTAAATATTATACCCAGCTCGCCTTGTGATACTAATAAATTTTTATATTTATATTTAACTAACCTTTACTTAATTTAGTAATAATCCGATTAGGCTTATTACATTTAATAATTAGTCACATTATATTATACGGTCACATTTTATATCTTTTGACTCAATACATAATCGGAAAGGTCACATGTATAAACCCTTTAGTTAGGCAAAACTAAAGCTTAGGTTTCTAATTTACCTAAGTTACGTAAAATAATAAAATTAGGTCAGATTAAAATTTGATTAGGAAAATCTTAATGATGATTAGGCAAGCAAAAATTAGGTTGTTTTATTCTTCTCGCCTGCACATGCATTTCCAAACTCATCTGTACCCACGGCTTCCTGTAACTGTGCTTCTCTTTCATCGCTTCACAAGCCTCCACCCACTACCGATCATCGGATGATCTACCACCATACTAACGAATCGGCAAGCATGCTGCTGTACGCCGCCCCTTCTCACCTGAACAACCTCCCTTGCCTCTGCCAGAGACTGACGCCGCACTCTGACTACATTCAGAATCAGCG
Source organism: Allium sativum (assembly GCA_030737875.1). Taxonomy (NCBI): domain Eukaryota; kingdom Viridiplantae; phylum Streptophyta; class Magnoliopsida; order Asparagales; family Amaryllidaceae; genus Allium; species Allium sativum. Next base: position 484,712,762 of record CM060916.1, on the reverse strand, counting down.
TCATACTCGTCTACCGCTGCTTGAAGACAACAACTACCACCACCGTCCGTTCCGAAACCTCCATTTCAATCCACAGATTTCACCCATTTCATGTTAATACACCATTTTCTATGTTTTTCTTTCTTTCGGAAACTCTCTGTTACTTCCTTTATGTCATTCCACTTCAACGCATCCCCTCGCCAATGTCACCTTGTTGACGGCGGACACCAACAATGCAAAATGAGAGATGTTTTAAAAAGAGTAGCTAACTTTTCTTTTATATATTTCGTACCTTTTGAAAAACTGTTCACATGCAAAACTTCTCAGACCGGCATCACATGAACTTCTCCCCGCTGCCACTACTTTTCGTATTTTCCCATTTTCTATTTTGAAACTGCACCTTCCTATACAAAATTTCCAGTGCCATCCCCACTCAACTCCAAACTGTCTGCACTCCCTTCCATCACCGTTAACTTCCACCTCATCCATGCCTTCTTCCCGCTTCGACTGGTCATCGACACCCATCGCTCCTGCTCCGTCTCTGTTTACGTTCTTTCAAATTCAGAGAAAACTATTCGCGCAGGTCAGTGATTGAGGGGAAAACACAATGGGATTGATGGTGAAGATTTACTGACGTGAATACATATCATGTGAAGGTCTGTACTGTGATTGAGGTGATAAAACGAAGCACATGGTTAGTTGGAAAAGAAAGCCCCCTTCTCGCAGTACCCCGTAGGCATGCTATTGGGTTATTAGGTTCTCAGACTATAACTTAGATAGGAGGACTTATGGGTAGCTAGTTCAGGGTCCAGCGTGTTTTCTTTTCAATGTGTAGGATTAGCCTGTGTATGTAGGCTAGGGGAAACAGTGTACTAGCTTGCATATGTATGGCTCTGTGTGTGTACTACAATGGACATGCACATGTGTAGCTATATTTTGATTTCTGGTCGAATGAGAAGCAAGTGATGATAATAATTAAACAAATTGAATACTAGGTTAAGCCTATGATACAAGATGTGGGACACAACGTGTAGAGCCATAAAGAATTGAATGTTTATATTATAAATTGCAGTATGATAATCGATGGTAATCTACTAATTTATACATTGTTCCTAAAGTTCGATTATCTCAGTGTAAAGTACTATTGTTGGATGGTTACAGCTGAAGTTGGTGAAATCAAACAGTTATTATAAATTGTTTTCTAGCCGAAGCAAATGGGAAATATTGAAGCAAAAGACTCGGTATGATTCAGTCGGAATGTAACTAATGCTTGATCTATCTAACTTAGATATAAATATATATAGCAGGTAAAACATTTTTATATTATAATATTTAAATATATATATACGGTATTAAATTGTACCGCTTATAACGGTTAACCGTTCTAACATACGTATGCCACACACAAACTCCAAATGCAATGAAAATAGACACACTGCTACATCTCACCGTTCCGGTTCCAATAAAATTTGCTTTGTCGAAAACGGAGGTTGTTTGAAAAGAAAATATTTTTAAGGCCAATATAATACGTCAAACAATTCCCCGTGTGTGAAGCACGGGTCTCATCATAAAGTAAGCAACGCATTGATTTGAACATTCTATTTTGTATGATTATTTAATTTCACCGTCAATTGTTGTTGAGCGTTTTATATTTGTACCGATATACATGAATTTTAAATCGTAAATTATGTAATACCGTGATATTTACGAGTTCGAATTATATAAATATACGTTCAATCTTTGTTATATAAACGAATTATATATTATAAATCCATTTATAATTCCGAATTATTATTTAATAAAATAAAATATATTAAATATCTGACTGCTAAGAATACGAGATGTTACAGGTCGGTTCTGCGTTTGTCTTCATGCGTGTTAAATTATATTATAGACGTGTTGATTGTTGTGGTTGATTGTGTGAATTGCATGCTTGAAAGTTGTTTGTTAATGTTTGTGTTTGTTTGTACGTTCGATGCATAAGAAAGACATATGGATCGGAGAAATGGAGCATAGCGATAAAATTGACACAAAATTAGAGTTTGGCGAAACTACATCATTTTCGTTTAGTATCATTTGCTCGGTGGTGGGAGCTTGAAGACATACTTAGGGCTAGTATGAAGTTTTCTCGGGTTGTTCTTGGGTCATCATGGGGAAGAACTAGACATCAAATGTTGCTGGTGGTGTCGTTGTCCGCAGGCCGACCAAGAAATCTGGTTGTTGGAATTTTGGGTTGTTGCTTCGGGTTAGCATCAGACGATGAGTTCGGTAGTCAAGCAAGAATCCTGGTCTAGTGGGTATTTATTATCCTTTTCGGAATTGTGTCTGCTTGGAGTCGATATCGAGCATGAGACTTCTTTTGATGGTTTTGGTGTTGCCTGGAGTCTGATCTAGTGCATACCTTGACAAAAATTGAAATTTGGGAATTTTGGTAGTAGTGTAGCGAAACTTCATAATTTCTTCGAGTCTTCTTTTGCGGGCCTAATGCGTGACTTGGAGTGGGTTCAAAGACTCCTAATTAACCCCAAAAGGCCTTAGATTTCTATGGCAACTAATGAAGCGATGGCGTGTATCGCTTCGATGTGATGACAACGGCAGCTACATTAGGACTTTACCTAATGATTTCACAACTTAATATGAGTGTATAGAGGTGCTTGGAAGATGATGACTTAACGATAAGAGTCATGATGATGATCCATAAGGGAAAATTCAATTATGAGAGCTTGTGGGTATAATTTACGATTGTGTTCTATTATAAAGATGACTTGGGTGGAATAACGATTGAGCTTCATTATGAAGGTATATAGATGTTTGTAACAACCCGGAATTTTGACGATAAATAGTCTTTTAATTAAAATCTCAAAAATAGGAACTTTGCAAATAATGGAATTTGACCACGAAACTTTAACCGATGCGTTCTTCTCAGCATTCTGGTCAACTTCATGTTTGAAGTTTCATAAACGGAGTCCGTATGAAAAAGTTATGAATGAAATACGATAAACAGACGGAAATAAATAAAATAAATAAATAATATATATATGTTTCCCTCTTTGACTAGCCCTCATTGGGCAAACTAGCCATAGGGCGGTCGACACCCTCCTAAGAGCGGTCGACCGCTTCGCGCCTGTAGTGTCCAATGACGATTAGGTTTGGAGGGGAAATTTCGTTATATTTTAATAATACGAATGGACATATATGAAATAAAATATATCTAACGGCCCGAGGCCAATTCCACTCATATAAATAAAGGGGTAAGGCCTCATTCTTTTCCACACAAACGTGTGGGTAGTAGCGAAGCTTTGTCATTTTCCCTTCTTTTCCAAGCCTAATTTCTAAAATAAAAATACATTCATACATAACAAATCAAATCTAAATTATATGGAGGATTATCAGATTCAATGGAAAAGAATGCAAATTGACGCTCCAAATCAGGTTCTCTCCTCTCTTCCTGTTTTCTTACATCTCTACAGATTTGAAATTATCCCCTTTTCAAATAAATTGTAGATTTATAATAATTTGGGGGAATTGTAGGCCTAAAGGATTCAAATTTTAGAATTGGATGCTTTAAGGTGAGTGAGAAATTTATATATACAATTATAATAGTCTGTTGATTTCTTTTGTATTAGATCTTAAGTTTATATGCCTATTTCATCAGATTTGCTTATAATATGATTGTAATTGGATTAGCACCTGTCAGATCTAATTATAAAAATTGTCAAAACTTGTGAGTTGCAAGATTGTGGTTATGAACAATATTAATGGTAGGATTATTAAATTTGTATGCACCTATTTCCTACAGTTATGTTGTAAAAAGTATTGCAATTGTTGCAAAGCACTGAAGATCTAGAAATCAGTCTCATGTAAACACCAATTAGATGTAGTTACATTCCAGATCTCTAGTTCAGTGTTAAATAATAATTATGTGAACTTGGGTAAAAAGATTCGATTGGTAAATTATGTGATTGTAATATTAATAGAAATATGCCTGTTTGTATTCAATATTGTTGGGTTTTGGCTTAATTATTGTAAACATGTCATTTTCCTCCTTTTGAATAAAAAGACATTATTTTGAAATCACAAGAGGTATGATAAAAAGATCAAAAAGGGAAAAGTGGTGCAATTATACGTATAAATATAAAAATACATATTTGTCCGTAATTTGCATCAATTATTTCAAATTATATATTTACATATGTTTCTTGTGATTTGGAAATATGTCAATCCTATAATTTAGGCAAAATTTACAATGATAACGGCTGACGATCATTTTGTAAGATTTGAAACCTTTTGACAAGATTGAATACAAAAAGGATTGTTTGGTTGTCAATTAAATCAAATCATTAAATTTAAAAGAATAAATAATAATAAAAAAAGATAACTACATTGACCGCACAAAAACATAAAATATAAATAATAAATATTATCTGTCCAAATCAGCGTAAAACGGTAGATTATACATTGTATTAAATGTTTAAAGGTTGGAAATGTTGATGGTATTCATTTATGGAATCATACAGTAAATTATATTCCATACTTAATGAATATATCTACGACGACCGTTTTAGCAATTAATGTAATTAATTGCTATAATTAAGGCCAAAATAAATAATTAACAATTGTAACCAATGTTGATTATGGAAATTAAATATAATAGGATAATGGTTATAATTCCTAAATTAATTAGGATAAATGTTGTACCCCAAATTAGGAAATTTAAATTATAACCGCATTTAGACATGAGGTTAAGCTCAACTTGTGGTATAAGCTTACCCAGAACCGATCGCGAATGTAACCAACGCGATTTTTCGACCTCGAAAATCGACATACAACACCATGCCCACTATTTAAACATTGAAAATACAGGAACGTAAGTAGAAAGAAATTAGAGAGTGAGAATTAGATAAGATAGAAAATTAGAATAGAAGAGGAAGAAGAACATAATAATAGAATCATAGTAATTACGAATCTCACTGTAACGACCCAGCAGTTTTCGGCCCCGAAAATCGTCATAAATACCCTTTACCGTACTCATGCCGATCCTCCAAGCACCGAAAACACTGGAACGTTTAGAAAGAAGTTAGAGGGTGAGATAAGAAAGAATGAAATATTAGAATAGAAGAAGAAGAAAAAACACCACAACACAGAGTCTCACATCGCAGCGGAACAAAATATAATATAGAAACAACATTTATTGAGAGCTTTTGAAAATACTTACAATATCAGAGTACAACACACATCTGGACAGTTTTGATAATCTGTCCTTATATATAATCACACAGCGGAATATCATTCATCTGAACATCTTCAGCTCGTCCCCGGACTTCTCAGTATCTGATAACCTGAACCTGTACACCTCGGTCTAACCCGAGCATTTACAAAACACCGGGTCAGTCTGGTGGACCAGAGTGAGATAAACTCGCACAGCATTTAAGTATCACACAACTTGATTTTAAAGTTAAAATCCTTTCGAAAGAAAAGATAATCGTAAGACCGATCCACACATAAACACGGATGGCTTTTACCTTACGATAACCCAAATCAGTTTTCGAAATCAATATCTTGGTCTGATATTATGATAATGTCTAGGTACAAATAATTAACAAATCTAGATGAACGCTTGCATCTCACGCTCCCCGTATATAGTATACAATTGAAAACCCCGGGCGCTTATTGGATATTGGATTTCCAACTTGACAAGGTATGGGACCACCTTCCGCACGTGTATCTCTAGAGGCGAATACACTGAGTTCAACAAGAACATCTTGCAACCCGGCCCTCACATGACCGACCACTCATTTCGCTTGAGTGTATCGAATGTATATCACCGACGGTTGGACTCAAACCACCGTCCCCGAATGGGCAGAATCGATAGAATAAGAAACAAAAGGAATTTCTCTAGATAGGTGATCATACACCCTAATGGGAGCGACCCACATAGCCATGCTGCCTGCCCGATTTTTGTCATCTCCCGGTTGATGAGGCTTGAGGTCAGAACACATCTGGTCATCATACACTTTGAATGCCACATCGTCAGATCCGCCAGATCACACTTGATTGACGTCCACAAACATACTCTAGCTATCTGGCTAGAGAATAACCATTTCTCCGCCATCAACTATGGTACGTTTGGAGAAATCAATGCAGGTAATTCCTTTGGAAATACTCTGTCAGACATTCGTCCATACAAGTCATCCAGGAACAGGATGAACCGAAGGTACTCTCCTACTGCATCCAATATAGGAATCACCCCATGGATCAGTAGCGATAGCCCTTGCATTCCACAGATTACAACCACGACAGAACCCCAGAATATCTCCGGCGCGAATCAGAGATTGTAAGTGGTTCTTCCGCTTCATGAAGATCTATGGTCTTCACATGCTCCATCTCGATCGTCGCTTGATCTCTTGTACTTTCGTATTTGTTGGTTGGAATGGTTTTCGAATATACATTCGATCCCGGACTTTCCATACCAACAATCGTAAAGGTCAGACTTGATAGTCGGTTATTTAACTATCAAGTAAACATCCATGAAAACAAAAGAAATACATTCACTGGTCTAGTACTCAGCATCACTTGGCCTTTAAAGTCATCGCCCAATTTCCTTTTAATTCCATTACTAGGGAAATCTCATTTCCGTTATCTTGGAAATCTTATCGCACACTCTCGTCATTACCAACTAGTATTATCTTTGGGTCGTCCCGAAGTCGTTCAAGTTGGGGTATTTTAATTACCTCTCAGACCTTGACTAACCACGTTCTTACCTTCAGGTAAATACGAGTCATAATTTAAAAACCCGATATTAATATCTCAATTTCCATTTCCAAATCTCGTTTACCAAGCTCACTTTTAAATCTTCTTTTTGGTAAATCTCTTTCCAAATTCATTTGGTTTATCTTAATTTCCTTCTTAAGTATTTGAATTCAAAAACGACACTTAAACTCATATTCCATTTATAAATTCTTATAAAATTCCAGGTTTAACATAAACCATTTTCATCTTCGCCTCCCTTAATTTAAAACATTAAGTAAAATTCCCTTTAGCCTATCGTATTCGGTTTGGAGCCCTTTATTTCTTTATATAAAAACCCGAGTTCAAACATATACCTGTTCATCTTTCAAACTTACTTGGTTAATTCAACCCATAACCATTTCTCTAAACCCTTTTGGTTTAATTCCTCTTTTTAAATTAATGAAATTAATTTAAATAACTCTTTTTAATCATTTACAATTAACCAAATATCTAGTCATCAGATAATTCCCTGTCCTTTATTTAAAGTCCTTATCGATTTAAGAATTTCATCTTATAAAACAAGTTTCCAATAAACTTTAAATAAATAATAATTTAATATTTTATCTCCTTTTGAATAACTTCCAATGTAAAAATCTTTCAAATCCAATTCCCGTTATAACTTCAAATTTTATCGATTCACTGCTTATAAAAATCCATATTTTATAACTGTTTGACTTTTGGGTCCAGTGATGCTGATTACCCAACCAATTCTAGACATTGGTGAATATTAGAACAGATATGGAAATATGGTTTGACGACCATCAAAATCAATCATTCGTCATTCTTATAATGACCATCAATCAAACAACAATCCATTCAACCAATTCAAACAATTTCAAACATAGTTTATAAACGTGACCCGTCAAAGGAGTTACTTTGTGTGGGTCAACCCCAGTCAGTGGGTATTTCTGAAATTAGACGACTGTTTAATTCCATCTGTTGAATCAACAGTATATAGATATAACTAACAACAGTCAATCACAACACTCAAAACAAAAGCACCCAATTTATATAAAATATAAACAGGAAGGGCTGAGTGAGTTTAACTCACCTTGGTTGGAATCTGTCGATGAATAGTTTGTTTTGACCAGATTCAACTGACGTTAAATTCAACTAAAAATCCCAGTCACTTCAAATCCGGACCAGGCCTGCTCCATCTCGAAGTGCTTGACTCCACGGTCCCAACAAATCTGACCGCGCGTAAAACTGACAACGTATGTTCGAGAAATCATCAAAACAAGGTTATAAAAGAAATTTAAATTTTAATCATGGATTTTCTTTTTAATTAAAGTTGGGCTTTTACCTTACCCTTGGCCCAAAACCCGAACCCGCTTTGCTTAAAACCCTTCCACCGATCCTACAGCAAGCCGCCTCCCTCATTTTCATCTCTAAACCAAAATCAACGAAAACCCTAAACCTAATCCCCCTTTGATTTCGACAGTAAAAATGGCGTCGCCCCCCCTCTGTTCTTCCGCAACCACGAAATTTCCTCGCACCCCTCCACGCTCCACCTCCTCCCTCTTCACTCGCTCGGCCTAAACCCCCAACACCCAAATCCATTTCGGGTTCAAGACGAGGCTTCCATCGCGAACGATTTCAACAGAAATCAGTCACACACCGAAAGCTAAGTCTCCTTTTTACTCCATCTTCTTTTTATTGCTGAATTATTTTTATTTAATTTACTGGTTTCGAATTGTGGATGAAAACTGGTTGAGTGAAGCAGTGTATTTATAGTTGCGGTTTTGATCCTAGATGAGAACACTGTCTTTCTCTTGCTACGAATTGTTATGTCAAACGAATTCGAATCTGTACTTAGATTTTCATTTAGATTTTGGTATCGGATGTTCAGCATATATTCACCTGTTCGAAATGGATTCTGGTCGGATCTTGGATAGATGATAGTGATGTTGTGTGTTGTTACTTCAATTACAGGCTTTAGATTTGGTGCTCAGCTTTTTAAAATACACGAAATCAGTGTTGAGATTTTCTGTTCACCCATGTGACTGTACTGTTCGATACAGATTTGGTATACACATCAGTTTTTATTAGTTGTACATGTACTGTTTCCCAGCTGTTTACACCATGTTCCTTAGCTGTTTATCACCATTTCTTTAGCTGTTTCAATCGTATGTAGATTTGATAGTATCCTTATTTGTTTATTTCTTCGGCTGTCTAGTTTTGATGGATGAATATTTTAGTAGTAGTTGTTTTCTTGAAAGCAACAAGGCATGGTAATGATTTTTAACATGAATATATATATATATATTTTTCTTTTTTCAGCTATGTACTGTCTTAGCCGGTCCTATTCTTCTGCCGTTCATTTGATTTATTACCTTTACCTGTTCATTGATTTATTAGCTTTACCTGTTCATATATATTCGATCTGATGTATGAATATATACGGTTCTACATTGAACTTGATGAAAAATATATATATTCACACACATATCTTAAATTGCTGTTTTGATTTTATTGTTTCATGAAGATTTTTCTTTTTCTTCTTTCTTTTCTTTTCCAATACTGCTATGTATTGTCTTGTCTGTTTTGCATTGTACAAGTATAGATTTGCCTCTCTCTAGCATGTGCATTGTACTGCTAAAATTTGATGTATACATACCTGTTCTTATCAGCTACACATTGTACTACTTCCTTAGCTGCTCATGACATGTGCTTTAGCTGTTTCTTTATCTATAAGGCTATGCATTTCTAATCCTTTTAGCTGTGCCTATAAGAGTGTCTTTCGCTGTTTTTTTCTTTTTCTCTCTTTCCTTTTTTTTTTTTTTTCAGTTTATTATTTATCATGAAATTACCCTTTTAATGGGTTTTCTCTTCTTCTTCTTCGCAGGTCAAAACTGATGGGAACGACTCGGATTCGCTGGGTTGGAAAACATAGAGAAGTTGATTCCAAATGTTGATTTCTTTCTGTATTGTATTCGAGACTTTGTAATGTACAAGATAAATTTGAACTTGTATTGTATCGAAACTCTTCATGTACCGATTTATATTGCAAATGCAGAAATTTAACATGTATTGTACACTCACAATCTTTGAATGGATTCTTTTACTTCTTGCACATCTGTGTATTTATACATTGTTGAATCAAATGCAAGTACCATATGACCATTTTACAGTCAATATATTTTCAAGAAATAAATTCGCCTTCATATAGGCTACTTTATTAGTAAAGGAATACTTGATATCAACCTCATCTAGTTTACTTTTAATTGATGGTTTTTAATTGTAAACAGTTGTTAGAATCAATATAAATCAAATTCGATTACTAGAAATAATATCATTGTATTTATTAAATAACATTTTTAACATCAATAGTATAGAATTCAAACTCTACATTAAAATTTCTGGTTTAAATAATATATATATATATATATATTCTAACTTTATCTTAAACAAATTTGATTAAATATCATTTAAAGTTTCCAATAAAACAGATTAAAATATTCGAATTTAAATGGACGAAAAACCGGGATGTTACATTCTTCCCCCCTTAAAATAATTTCGTCCTCGAAATTGTAAGGTAAGAAGAATGTTTCGAATCGTATTATTTTTAAAATCATTACCTTTGCATTGAATTCAAAATAAATTCGAACTCTAAAATTTTCTGAAATTTTGCCAACACCTCCTCTGCATGGCTCGTTTGGTACCACTACCTACCACTGCCATTCTGGGCCTCACTTTTTCGAAAAGAAAATTCAAACATCGAATGGCAATCCACTTTATCCCAATTTATTTATCCAATAAATCTTCAAATCCCAATTCGTTCAAGTTCGCTAAATTTTGAATTCATTCTTAACCTGATTTTTGCTTTACCAGGTTCAGTTTTTCTTCCATATCTGATTCAATTGGCGAATTGATTTCCTAATCAATTCAATTTTATTTCAAAAATTCAAATTTGATTTCAAATCAATTCAATCAGAATAAACAAACAATCCACATTACTATAATATAGAAAATGAATTCCTCTTGCTATATAAAAATATACATTGGGTAAAATTATTTCATTTACCCTCTTTCAAAACATACCGCGACGGTTTATCGTACTTGGGTGTTTAGAAACCCCTATCGACACAGTGGATCAAACTGATCGACCAGAACTCATAAACAACCCAACCAATAAATCTCAACAATATAAAACAAATTTTTATAAAATCTACAAATACGTTCACTCGTATATATACTCTCACATTCAGTCTAGGGTATTGCTAACCCCATCTCTACCGAGTCACGCCACAGAGCCAAGGTTACTATTCAACCAATAGCTCTGATACCACTGTAACGACCCAGCAGTTTTCGGCCCCGAAAATCGTCATAAATACCCTTTACCGTACTCATGCCGATCCTCCAAGCACCGAAAACACTGGAACGTTTAGAAAGAAGTTAGAGGGTGAGATAAGAAAGAATGAAATATTAGAATAGAAGAAGAAGAAAAAACACCACAACACAGAGTCTCACATCGCAGCGGAACAAAATATAATATAGAAACAACATTTATTGAGAGCTTTTGAAAATACTTACAATATCAGAGTACAACACACATCTGGACAGTTTTGATAATCTGTCCTTATATATAATCACACAGCGGAATATCATTCATCTGAACATCTTCAGCTCGTCCCCGGACTTCTCAGTATCTGATAACCTGAACCTGTACACCTCGGTCTAACCCGAGCATTTACAAAACACCGGGTCAGTCTGGTGGACCAGAGTGAGATAAACTCGCACAGCATTTAAGTATCACACAACTTGATTTTAAAGTTAAAATCCTTTCGAAAGAAAAGATAATCGTAAGACCGATCCACACATAAACACGGACGGCTTTTACCTTACGATAACCCAAATCAGTTTTCGAAATCAATATCTTGGTCTGATATTATGATAATGTCTAGGTACAAATAATTAACAAATCTAGAGGAACGCTTGCATCTCACGCTCCCCGTATATAGTATACAATTGAAAACCCCGGGCGCTTATTGGATATTGGATTTCCAACTTGACAAGGTATGGGACCACCTTCCGCACGTGTATCTCTAGAGGCGAATACACTGAGTTCAACAAGAACATCTTGCAACCCGGCCCTCACATGACCGACCACTCATTTCGCTTGAGTGTATCGAATGTATATCACCGACGGTTGGACTCAAACCACCGTCCCCGAATGGGCAGAATCGATAGAATAAGAAACAAAAGGAATTTCTCTAGATAGGTGATCATACACCCTAATGGGAGCGACCCACATAGCCATGCTGCCTGCCCGATTTTTGTCATCTCCCGGTTGATGAGGCTTGAGGTCAAAACACATCTGGTCATCATACACTTTGAATGCCACATCGTCAGATCCGCCAGATCACACTTGATTGACGTCCACAAACATACTCTAGCTATCTGGCTAGAGAATAACCATTTCTCCGCCATCAACTATGGTACGTTTGGAGAAATCAATGCAGGTAATTCCTTTGGAAATACTCTGTCAGACATTCGTCCATACAAGTCATCCAGGAACAGGATGAACCGAAGGTACTCTCCTACTGCATCCAATATAGGAATCACCCCATGGATCAGTAGCGATAGCCCTTGCATTCCACAGATTACAACCACGACAGAACCCCAGAATATCTCCGGCGCGAATCAGAGATTGTAAGTGGTTCTTCCGCTTCATGAAGATCTATGGTCTTCACATGCTCCATCTCGATCGTCGCTTGATCTCTTGTACTTTCGTATTTGTTGGTTGGAATGGTTTTCGAATATACATTCGATCCCGGACTTTCCATACCAACAATCGTAAAGGTCAGACTTGATAGTCGGTTATTTAACTATCAAGTAAACATCCATGAAAACAAAAGAAATACATTCACTGGTCTAGTACTCAGCATCACTTGGCCTTTAAAGTCATCGCCCAATTTCCTTTTAATTCCATTACTAGGGAAATCTCATTTCCGTTATCTTGGAAATCTTATCGCACACTCTCGTCATTACCAACTAGTATTATCTTTGGGTCGTCCCGAAGTCGTTCAAGTTGGGGTATTTTAATTACCTCTCAGACCTTGACTAACCACGTTCTTACCTTCAGGTAAATACGAGTCATAATTTAAAAACCCGATATTAATATCTCAATTTCCATTTCCAAATCTCGTTTACCAAGCTCACTTTTAAATCTTCTTTTTGGTAAATCTCTTTCCAAATTCATTTGGTTTATCTTAATTTCCTTCTTAAGTATTTGAATTCAAAAACGACACTTAAACTCATATTCCATTTATAAATTCTTATAAAATTCCAGGTTTAACATAAACCATTTTCATCTTCGCCTCCCTTAATTTAAAACATTAAGTAAAATTCCCTTTAGCCTATCGTATTCGGTTTGGAGCCCTTTATTTCTTTATATAAAAACCCGAGTTCAAACATATACCTGTTCATCTTTCAAACTTACTTGGTTAATTCAACCCATAACCATTTCTCTAAACCCTTTTGGTTTAATTCCTCTTTTTAAATTAATGAAATTAATTTAAATAACTCTTTTTAATCATTTACAATTAACCAAATATCTAGTCATCAGATAATTCCCTGTCCTTTATTTAAAGTCCTTATCGATTTAAGAATTTCATCTTATAAAACAAGTTTCCAATAAACTTTAAATAAATAATAATTTAATATTTTATCTCCTTTTGAATAACTTCCAATGTAAAAATCTTTCAAATCCAATTCCCGTTATAACTTCAAATTTTATCGATTCACTGCTTATAAAAATCCATATTTTATAACTGTTTGACTTTTGGGTCCAGTGATGCTGATTACCCAACCAATTCTAGACATTGGTGAATATTAGAACAGATATGGAAATATGGTTTGACGACCATCAAAATCAATCATTCGTCATTCTTATAATGACCATCAATCAAACAACAATCCATTCAACCAATTCAAACAATTTCAAACATAGTTTATAAACGTGACCCGTCAAAGGAGTTACTTTGTGTGGGTCAACCCCAGTCAGTGGGTATTTCTGAAATTAGACGACTGTTTAATTCCATCTGTTGAATCAACAGTATATAGATATAACTAACAACAGTCAATCACAACACTCAAAACAAAAGCACCCAATTTATATAAAATATAAACAGGAAGGGCTGAGTGAGTTTAACTCACCTTGGTTGGAATCTGTCGATGAATAGTTTGTTTTGACCAGATTCAACTGACGTTAAATTCAACTAAAAATCCCAGTCACTTCAAATCCGGACCAGGCCTGCTCCATCTCGAAGTGCTTGACTCCACGGTCCCAACAAATCTGACCGCGCGTAAAACTGACAACGTATGTTCGAGAAATCATCAAAACAAGGTTATAAAAGAAATTTAAATTTTAATCATGGATTTTCTTTTTAATTAAAGTTGGGCTTTTACCTTACCCTTGGCCCAAAACCCGAACCCGCTTTGCTTAAAACCCTTCCACCGATCCTACAGCAAGCCGCCTCCCTCATTTTCATCTCTAAACCAAAATCAACGAAAACCCTAAACCTAATCCCCCTTTGATTTCGACAGTAAAAATGGCGTCGCCCCCCCTCTGTTCTTCCGCAACCACGAAATTTCCTCTCACCCCTCCACGCTCCACCTCCTCCCTCTTCACTCGCTCGGCCTAAACCCCCAACACCCAAATCCATTTCGGGTTCAAGACGAGGCTTCCATCGCGAACGATTTCAACAGAAATCAGTCACACACCGAAAGCTAAGTCTCCTTTTTACTCCATCTTCTTTTTATTGCTGAATTATTTTTATTTAATTTACTGGTTTCGAATTGTGGATGAAAACTGGTTGAGTGAAGCAGTGTATTTATAGTTGCGGTTTTGATCCTAGATGAGAACACTGTCTTTCTCTTGCTACGAATTGTTATGTCAAACGAATTCGAATCTGTACTTAGATTTTCATTTAGATTTTGGTATCGGATGTTCAGCATATATTCACCTGTTCGAAATGGATTCTGGTCGGATCTTGGATAGATGATAGTGATGTTGTGTGTTGTTACTTCAATTACAGGCTTTAGATTTGGTGCTCAGCTTTTTAAAATACACGAAATCAGTGTTGAGATTTTCTGTTCACCCATGTGACTGTACTGTTCGATACAGATTTGGTATACACATCAGTTTTTATTAGTTGTACATGTACTGTTTCCCAGCTGTTTACACCATGTTCCTTAGCTGTTTATCACCATTTCTTTAGCTGTTTCAATCGTATGTAGATTTGATAGTATCCTTATTT
Source organism: Allium sativum (assembly GCA_030737875.1). NCBI lineage: Eukaryota > Viridiplantae > Streptophyta > Magnoliopsida > Asparagales > Amaryllidaceae > Allium > Allium sativum. The sequence continues at coordinate 484,697,733 of CM060916.1, read as the reverse complement.
GTTTATTTCTTCGGCTGTCTAGTTTTGATGGATGAATATTTTAGTAGTAGTTGTTTTCTTGAAAGCAACAAGGCATGGTAATGATTTTTAACATGAATATATATATATATATTTTTCTTTTTTCAGCTATGTACTGTCTTAGCCGGTCCTATTCTTCTGCCGTTCATTTGATTTATTACCTTTACCTGTTCATTGATTTATTAGCTTTACCTGTTCATATATATTCGATCTGATGTATGAATATATACGGTTCTACATTGAACTTGATGAAAAATATATATATTCACACACATATCTTAAATTGCTGTTTTGATTTTATTGTTTCATGAAGATTTTTCTTTTTCTTCTTTCTTTTCTTTTCCAATACTGCTATGTATTGTCTTGTCTGTTTTGCATTGTACAAGTATAGATTTGCCTCTCTCTAGCATGTGCATTGTACTGCTAAAATTTGATGTATACATACCTGTTCTTATCAGCTACACATTGTACTACTTCCTTAGCTGCTCATGACATGTGCTTTAGCTGTTTCTTTATCTATAAGGCTATGCATTTCTAATCCTTTTAGCTGTGCCTATAAGAGTGTCTTTCGCTGTTTTTTTCTTTTTCTCTCTTTCCTTTTTTTTTTTTCAGTTTATTATTTATCATGAAATTACCCTTTTAATGGGTTTTCTCTTCTTCTTCTTCGCAGGTCAAAACTGATGGGAACGACTCGGATTCGCTGGGTTGGAAAACATAGAGAAGTTGATTCCAAATGTTGATTTCTTTCTGTATTGTATTCGAGACTTTGTAATGTACAAGATAAATTTGAACTTGTATTGTATCGAAACTCTTCATGTACCGATTTATATTGCAAATGCAGAAATTTAACATGTATTGTACACTCACAATCTATGAATGGATTCTTTTACTTCTTGCACATCTGTGTATTTATACATTGTTGAATCAAATGCAAGTACCATATGACCATTTTACAGTCAATATATTTTCAAGAAATAAATTCGCCTTCATATAGGCTACTTTATTAGTAAAGGAATACTTGATATCAACCTCATCTAGTTTACTTTTAATTGATGGTTTTTAATTGTAAACAGTTGTTAGAATCAATATAAATCAAATTCGATTACTAGAAATAATATCATTGTATTTATTAAATAACATTTTTAACATCAATAGTATAGAATTCAAACTCTACATTAAAATTTCTGGTTTAAATAATATATATATATATATTCTAACTTTATCTTAAACAAATTTGATTAAATATCATTTAAAGTTTCCAATAAAACAGATTAAAATATTCGAATTTAAATGGACGAAAAACCGGGATGTTACACTCACAGCGGAAAAAATAAATATATTATATAACATAACTTTAAAATAAAACCATATATGTATACAATAACATTATCGGAGTACAAAACATGCAACACAACAAAAATAAACAATAGTTATATAATCCTGAAGCCTCCTGCTCCAAGCTCTCCAAGTATATCTGTAAAATTTTGATTACTTGACTGCCCGTACAAAATTGGGCACCCAAGAGTTTAGGGAAAACAAAACAAAATAAACTCTGGGTCAGTCATGTGACTGGTGTGAGTAAACTCCAACCATTTGTTTACCTTCTAAAATATTTTAAAAGAAAGAATAATCATAAGACAAATCCACACATAAACACAGATGGTTTTACCTTACGATAACCCAAAACATTCTTTTAAAATCCATACTCTTCTGATATTATAATAACGTCTGAATCAAATAAATAGCAATCTAGCGGAACACTTTCATCTCACGTTTCACATATATAATGTATAATCAAAAACCGTAGGCGCTTATTGGTTATTGATTCGAACTGGCAAGGTATGGGACCACCTTCCGACAGTGTATCTCTAGAGAGGAATACACTGGTTTCAACAAGAACATCTTGTAACCCAGGCTAAACATGACCGATCACTCATCTCGCTTGAGTGTACCGAATGTATTATCACCAATGGTTGGGATCAGCAACCATTTCCCAAAAGGGACAGCATCGAAATAGGTTAAAGAAGTAAATGAAATTTCTCTAGATTAGGTGATAATACACCCTAATTGGCAGCTAACCATTTAGCCGTGCGACCTACCCAATTTTATACCATTTCCTAGTTGTGAGGCTAGAGGTCATAATGTACAGACCACAACTTTATTTACTTTGAATGTCACATCGTCATGCTCGCCAAATCGCAAATTGATTTCTCCAAAAATACCACGGGTATACATCTAATAGAAACGAATTCCTCCGCCACCAAACGTAAATACGTTTGAAGAGATCAACTTACGTGATCTATTAAATATACTCTGTCAGACATTCTTCCATACAAGTTGTCCTAGGACTGCACAAACCGAAGGATCTATTCTGTAGACCCATCTTAGGCAATTTCTACCTAAGATTTGCTAGAACAGCCCTTGCATAAACTCCGTCTTCAATAACCTTCATCATATTTGATTTGCAACGCTAATGCCCATACGGAATGGTTTTTCAGATAATAAATTTGATCTCGGTCTCTCCATATTGACAACGGAAATGGTCAAAAACTTTGATAGTCGGTTATTTAACTATCGAAGGAAAATATGTGTACAAACAACGGTCATATTTCCAAATGGAAATCTTACCGAGCAAATCATCAATCAACACTGATCCCCTTTAATTTAATTTGTCATTCAATTATCCATTTCTCTATTCCCGTTTCCATATATTCGTAAATTCTTATTTTCTAAATTTAGAAAATATATGTTATTAACAATTGGAAAACATTTCCATATTTACTCTCATTTATATTTTTTTTATATTAGAAAAACATTTCTGATTCTTATTTGGAAAACATTTCCAAAACTCCTTCATTGGATTTAAACAGATGTTTAAATAAAACATTGTTATGCCAACTCAAACCATTACATTCATTAACTAAATTCACTTAATCGACCTTCACTATCGAACCTTAAACATTCCTTAGTTAAAAATGAAGTTAATCAAGTTGGGGTATAACTACCTCTCAGACCTTAACTGAACAACATTTCTAACCTCGAAATAGACAAAGTTCACTTTTTAGATCTTTACAAACTTCCTTACGTAACTCTCGGATTCTATTTACGAATCCACTTCTTTAACAGAAATCATTTGATTATAACAATAGTGTTATAATCCCATGCTTCCGAAATATAATAACTTAAATATAACCGTGACGACCCAAACTTCCCAGTAAAGGAAAGGCTGGATTGCTTTGAGAACAACACACATCAGAACACAAACTGAAGAACATTTAATTGCTGATTCCAACAATTACACTAGAGTACAAGAAAATCACAGAGTATGAATATTTATTACACAATAGGAATACAATAATATCAGAGTATTAAATTACATTTAAATAGCAGCGGAACATAATACAAATATACAACTGAAAGGAATACACGGATACAGAGCTTTCCGAATACCGCTTCAGCTGTAAGCCGGGATCCTGTAAATATATCTGCAAAAAGCTACTCGACTGCCCATGTGGAAAATAAGGGCACCCGAGTTTGCCAGTGAAACAAACTATAGGTCAGCCATGGGACTGGTATGAGAAATCTTAACTAAACTTATCTAACTAATATGGCTAATCACAGGACCACGCCGCTAACGCGGAACGGGTTTACTCCATTGGATTGCCAGTGCATAAATTAAAGTAAATCGTTTAAACAACGCAATGCTTTTTAGAAAAATGAAACCATTATAAGACCCAAGTCCCATCACCCAATGCAACGCAAACCGGAGGATAGGATTTTACCTTATAATGGTCAAGAGATGCTTGATACGATAAAACGGATTTGATATTAGTGAGTATATGTTTTAAAAACTATTTCAATCATAATATATCAATCATAGACGGCATGGGTACCATATATCATGTCGCCATACTAGTTCTACAATCAAAACCGCAAGGTCGTATTGGAAATTGGATTTCCATCATGAGTCGAGGCTAGGGGCAAGCTCCTCTCCGATTCGAGACACTCTAGCAGATGCCTCAGGATCCCCCGTAGTGAACCATTGGAGCGGTAGGGCCGGTCCCTGCCTATCGGCAGTGGATTAGTTATGCCTGAACACACGCTTCCAGGTTCCTTTGAACCTATAGTATGACCACTAACGGCCTATAAAAATCCAAAGCGCCTCAAAATCCATCATCCACATAAGTAAAATGCCAGCTAGTTTAAGCACTGACACACCACTAGCTAGAAAGAAACGTGTGCACTCCCTATGGTCCATATCCCGTTTTTGACTCATAACGGGGTGTGAGGCTCGCGAAGTCACGATATACACAAAGCTATGCCATAATAGGCTATACTCTGATCATCCCACAAGGCCTTGCTTTTAAACAAAAGCCTTGATCAATTGCATCTTGGTGTGCCACATTGACAATTCACGCCATGCGATCAATCACTGTTAATATATACCAGGGTGTTAAGTAGAGAATAAATCCTCCACCACCAAACAGACATACATTAACAGAAATTGATTTAATTCACATGGAACAAAGTCCAATGTCAGACAAGCATCCACTTTCTAGCTTATGCTCTGGGTCTGAGTGAGAACCAAATCCGAACAATCAACAATAGTCCGGACGGCCACCACTGAAGCCCCTTCAAGGTAGCTACTCCCATCAAGGGTCTCTGTAGCAACGCATCCATTCCATGTGAAGATCATCGGTCTTCAACCACCGTCTTCATCTTCGACTCTTCGTCGTCGTAGTAATTATTCGGAATGGGTTAAACCCGGTCTTCCCGAATAAGTCACGTATTTTTATAATTAAAAATCAAGTACTATAGAAGCACATCCAACGCCTCATTCCAATTCAAAATATTCTTTTTATAAAATATTCGCATTATCTTATCAAAGATAAGCTCTTTAAATTATTCTTAAATCTTACATTTAAAGATTTATTAGGAACCCAATTTGGTTTTGAATATCACAAATCATTATTCAATGATTATTTAAATTTAAGAAATTAATCTTATCTTTAACTGGGTTAAAGAACTAATGTTATTTAAATCATAGTTCACGGTAAACCCAAAATCCTCTTCCTTTAAATTAGGGAATCTTCATAGAAATCAAATCAATATATAATCGTTATAATTCTCTGTATCTGACCAATAATATAAATGGAATAACGGCAAAGCCTTTTAAATTCCATAGGTAGCATCGATCTTCTTTTACAGAAGCTTATCTCGGTTATTATTAATTCGAATTCCATTCAATACCAATTTAATATATTAAATTGGAAAACTTTACTTTTGGAAAATTCCCATTTAAATCTTAATAAAAGATTTATAAATTCCAAATCATTTTTTTACTATTAATTGAGTTAAAGAACAGATGTCGTTTAAAACATTGTTCATGATAAACTCAATTCACAAATCATTTTTATTCCAATTACAAAATATAGTTTGAAACTCTAGTAATCTTAATTTAAAGATTTGTTCTTTTCAACTGGGTTTAAGAAAGGTGTTATTGAAGACACCATTCACGACAACCCAAAATCCAATTTATTTAATTTAATTTTAATTAAATATTCTCTAACTGGAAAACTTCATTAAATCTTAATTTAATGATCTATTCTAGTTAATAACTAGTTCATTTAAATAAAAATATATTTTCCAAAATATATTCTTTTTCTAAAATATTTTCTAAGACATTTTCTAGAATATTCTTTTTCTAGAATATCCTTTATTGGAATGTGACTTAATCAACAACCATATATTGCATGAAATCAACAATTATGATAAATAATTATCAAACATCCAAAAAACGACCAAAGTGGAATCTATAACTGTGTGAGCATTAAAGTAAATAACTAATGCTCATCACAGACTGTCAATCCATCGATTGACAGATAATTAAATATTGGGATTAGTGTGTGTCCAATACCATCCCAATACCCGTGTGGGGTTTCATCCATCAAACAAATAATAAATTATTTGTGCACTTGGGCGATGTGTGAAAATTATCGTCCCGATCACATAAACAAGTCAGATAACTTGTAAATGGAAGTGTAATATTCAAACTTGAATATAATAAACATTATATTTGACACATCACACATTCCTACATTTAGACATATATTTCTATTCTTTTTGCTATGAACAAATGACAATAAAAAAACCTAGTCTTTTAATTCAATTCTTTTATTGTAAACAATGTTACAATAAAAGGTAATCTTTTAATTCAATATGACAATAAAACTAATCTTTTATTTCAATTACCCTAAAGGTGTTATCTTAATTTTCTAATCTTTTCATTGTAACCAATTGACTATAAAGATATAATCCTTTTATTCTAATCCTTTCAATGGAATCTAAATTACATTGAAAATGTAATTTTTAATGTACGATCTTTTTATTGAAAACAAAGTGTCAATAAAAATATTCACTTTTATCTCAATCTTTTTTATTGTAAACAAAATGACAGAATTGACTAATTCTTATTAATGTAAACAAAATATGATGATTTTATTTAACCGTTTTTATGTAAACAAAATGTAAGTCTTGTTATAATCCTTTTTAAATAAACAAAAATGTGATAATTTTTCTTCACTAATCATGTTTTACCCAAAAATGATATTTTCTCATAACATCCTTTTTAAATGAGTAAAATGTACATTTTTGTTTGATTCTTTTTTTTTATGAACATTAATTACATAGAAATGTAATTTTTACATGGTAACACATTCTAACCAAGGTTTTATTCTTTTTAATAATTCATTTATATAACAATGTAAATTACATGTTCACAAGTTTCAAACAAAGATTCATTCTTTTTTTTTATTTGACAAAATATGATAGTTTTTTCTACTCTTCTTTAATGTACAAAATATGATTATTTTGTCTAACTCTTTTAAATGCAATAAAATATGATAATTTTGTTAAATCTTTCCAGTGCAAACAAATATGATTATTTTGTTAATCAAGTTTTGACAAAAATGTTGATTCTATTTTTCACAAATCAAGTATTCACCCAAAAATGTGATTTTATATTTCTATAATCATTTCCAAACAAAATATCCCTTTTTATCTTTCTAATGTACATTTTAACAAAATGTTCCTTTTTAATCCTTTTTTTTTAACATTTCTAACCAAAATGTCCTTTTTTATCCATTCTTCTAAATATGATAAAATGTGTATTTCACATTCATTCTACTAAATATGATAAAATTGTGCTTTTTATTTATTTTTCTCAAAGTGACAGAATGTCCATTTTTAATTTATTCTTTCTAATGTATAAAATATACATTTTCCAATTTATTCTTTCTAATTGCCAAGAATTTAAAAAAAAATTGTCCTATACAATCTAATTAACAGAGATGTTAATTTTATTCTTTATAATCTAATTGACAAAATGTTAATCTTTTTCTTTATAATATAATTAACAAAAGATGTTAATCTTCTTCTTAATATGTAAACAAAATATGTATTTGTCATTCTTTCTTATATGTAAACAAAATATGTTAATTTGTCTAATACTTCTATCTTTTTGTTTACAAAACACACTTCAATTCAAAAATGTTATTTTTATTTGCAAAACCTATTTCAAATAAAAAGGATGTCTTTATTCACAAGGTAACATTTGTATGGAAATGTGGTTTTATTCCACTGTAACATTTATAAGAAGATGTTATTTTATTTCAAGTGACAAAAATATATTCTTTTATTTCAAGTGACAAAATGTCTTTTTAATTTCCTTTACATAAAATGTTAACAAAATGTAAATTTTGTTATGATCCTTTGAATATTAACAAAATGTGAATTTTGTTATAATTCTTTTAACATTAACAAAATGTGAATTTTGTTATGATTCTTTTAACATTAACAAAATGTGAATTTTTATGTTTAAACATTCTTAATAACATATCCAATATTGTTGATGGCAAATAAAAAAAAGAATAACTTTATCAATAACATGTTTTTCTACTATTCTAATGGCAAATAAGATAGGGGATTTTTATTTGTGACAAACTTCTCTAATTTAACTTGACAAATAAAATTGATCCTTATTTGTACACAAATTTCTAATTTCATATGACCAATAAAAAGAATAACTTGTTCACATAACAATCCTATTCAAACATTTCTAATAAAGATGGTCTTTTTATTTTAAATAATCATTTCTTGTAAAACATTATTTTACCAAAAATGACACCTTCAATCTAACCTAACATTTATAACAAAAATGATATTTTAACATTCTAACTAAAAAGACATCTTTATATGCTAATATTTCATTACTAACAAAAATGATATTTTTGTCTAATTTAACATTTCTAATAAAAGTGGCCTTTTTATCTAATTTAACCTTTCTAATATAAAATGTTATTTTTTCCATCTAACGTAACATTCCTAATATAAAATGTCGCTTTTTATCTAATCTAACATTTCTATATAAAAATGTTATTTTTAATTCTAACATCGCTAACATTTCATAAAATGATACTTCTAACATTGCTATCATTTCATAAAAATGATATTTCTAACATCGTTAACATTTCATAAAATGATACTTCTAGCATTGCTATCATTTCATAAAAATGATATTTCTGACATCGTTAACATTTCATAAAATGATACTTCTAACATTGCTAACATTTTATAATGTGGCATTTTATTTACATAACATATTCTAAATGAATAACGATTTATTTACAAATCCTGGTTCTAAATGAATAACATTTCATTACAAAAATGTTGCTTTATTTCTAATCTACATTCTATAGCAATTTTTTTTTCTTTTCCGAATGTAACATTTCATAACAAAAATGTTGATTTTTCTCTAGCATAGCACTACAAATAAAAATGTTGTTTCTTTAATCTAGCATAACATTAATAAAAAGGAAATTTCCATGTTGGTGTACAATTCTAATAGTTACATTACAAATAAAAAGGAAATTCTTTTATTTGTGTACAATCCTATCATTAACATATCGAAGTTCTATCACAACCATGTAAATCCAACAAATCACTACAATCAGCTCACATGTATATAAATTTTACATCTAAGTTAATAATAAATTATTTTATTTTAAAATTCAGAAATCTCACCGTCGTTCACGATTTGTCAAAATTTCAACTGCTTAGAATTGTCCCTTTTGCAGTCTATGATTGTAGAGCTTCGTCATACGATTCTACAGGATCTGAAATTGTCGAATTTCGTTTACGTACGAGTTAGTTATGGACCAAATACGATTGGTACTTAATTTAAAATTAAATTAACAAGGTCACTAAGGTGTTAACCTTTCTTCTACCTTACTGTATTCGGCCGTAAGAAGAACCCACTACTTCAAATCTAGGTCTGGCTTTTGCTATTGATTGGAGTAACAGTTGGATGATCAGAAGGTGCCACTGCGACGGCCTAGGTGAGGCGCACATGCGCCTGCAAGGGGGGCCCACTCGCACGCTGAAAGGAGGCACAGTGGCGGTGGTTTTGGCCGATGTTGTGGGGCTCGGTTTTCGGGGATTGTGGCACTAGAGGATGATCAAGTGGTATAGAAATGTAGAGGAAGGAAATCTCTTCGATATGATGTATAGGTTGGAGTTTAATTTGTAGGGAAGAGAGAGAATTTAGTGGAGAACGATGGGTGTAATTCGGCCATTGAATAATAGGGGTGGCGGCTGATGAAGACGGTGAATAGTGTTTTAGGGTTTTCTTTTTCTATTTATTTATATTATTATAGCGTAATTTTACAAATAAATCCGTAAGTTTCAAACCGCATCAAATTCAGTCCAACAAAAAGTGACCCTACCCAATAGCCCCCATTTCGGATCCAATGGGCTATGTCCTATCAGCCCAAATGGCTATCTGTGGCCTGAAATATTTAATTTAAATTTTCATTCCTTTATTAATTTAATTTTGTCATACAATAAAATTCACCGAGGCCACATACGGACTCAGAAAATTCCAAAAAATATATTTCTGACTTTGTTTTGACGATACGGTTCTAACAAGACTAATTTCGTCGAATTCTAAGACTATTTGAAAAATGGCTATTTTTAAGCTGTTTAGATTTAACTAAAACTGACAAAATGCAGTTTCTTTTGCCACGCTCAAATACTAACTTGGAAAATTCTACTAATTGTAACCTAGCAATAATTTGACATTCTGGTTCCAACAAAAGTGGTTTCGTCGAAAACTGAGGTCGTTTGAAAAATGGCTATTTTCAAGGCCAATATTTTATATTAAAATGTATATAAATTCTACAACGACTTTTCTAAATTTTGAACTGGCCATAACTTTCAAAATATAAAGTGAAATTTTAGTTTTCAGATTCGTTAGAAAGATATTGATGAACAGATTTAAATATTTTTTGTTTCGCTCAATTCTGGTTTAAAATGAATCATGTACAGTCAGTTAAAGTTAAAAATCAAATTTTCAAACTGCAGCGCTATTTTAAACTCCTTTTATAATTAAATCGAATTTATTCGTTTTAAAATAAATTCTTAGTTGTTCTTATTTAAAATAAATTATTTTAAATATTAAAATCCATTAAAATTCCTAAAATTAAAATTTTAAGTTGGCCCCAAAATTCCAGGTCATTACAATAACTTTTATTTATTAATTTGGATAAATAAACAAACAACTAATTTATTAATAAATAAATAAATCTTGATTAAAAAGGGAAAGTGAATAATACTTTCCCGAATTTGATATAATAGAATTTCAACGTATAACTCTCTTTCGAACAATCTCTATTCAATTAACTCTCTTTCGAACAAATTATTTTTGATTAACTCTCTTTGAATAAATTATATTCGATTAACTCTCTTAAAATAAATTATCTTTGATTAACCCTCTTTGAATAAATTATATTCGATTAACTCTCTTTCGAATAAATTATATTTGATTAACTCTCTTCGAATAAATTATATTCAATTAACCCTCTTCGAATAAATTATATTCGATTATCTCACTTTCGAATAAACTATATTCGATTATCTCTCTTTCGAATAAACTATATTCGATAACTCTTTTTTAATTAAACTATATTCGATTTACGTTACGAACTCCAGCATATTTTACTCTTGTAGGTCAACTCAATTTCTAAATTCATTTTTGAATTTAGTACTTCGAAACAGTTACCAATTCCCTTTTATAACTGTTTTAATTCTGCAAAACATTTCCTTTTAAATCGTTATTCACTTTAAAACGTGAATATTATTCCTTTACAGAAATCTGTAATTTATGAAATTAAATCAAAACTTGATTTCAATTTATGTATATTATTACAGGTCTAATTTATGTTTATCGAATCCACTATTTTATTTGATCACCATTTCCTATCTTATTCAAATTCCTATTTCAAAATCCAATTTCATTTATAAATGTTTTTATTTGCAAAATATTTACTTCAATCCATTTTTCACATCGAATGTGAATAATATTTCTTTTATATAATCAATTAGTTTGATTTTGTATTTTAAAATAATATCCCATTTCCAAATTCTTTTTATACTTCTATTTATAAAATTAATCATACAAAAACTCCTTTTTACTCCTAACACTTAAAGTCTCATTTATACTTCCCTTTATAAATGCTATATTCGATCTCTATTTAAATTATCGATGTTATAACCGATTTCTACCCCTCTATATAAATTCAAACTTATATATTCAATTTATCAAATGATAAATATTTACTAAATTTATAAACATCGTTTATAAATTATTCTTCTCAATTTATCTGTTAAAACATATTTCTATTAAATATTTACTTTAAATAAACCTTCTCATAATTCTTTTATATCTCGCAATTTCCTTTTAATAAGAATTTGATTAAATTTCCAAAAGTCATATTTTATTCCATATATTTCTTTACTTACTTCTTATTACTTCTATTAAGTAATTTGCCCAAAAATGGTCTTTTAAACTTCCATATAACTGTTAATAATTTTATATAGAAGTTTCTTATTTAATTTTCACATATCCCTTTTTTTATAAAACCCTTTTGATTTCATAAAATTCTTATTTCAATATACACTTCGCAAATTCCTTTTTATAAAACCCTTTTAATTTTATAAAATTCGAAAATTTAATATCCACTTCAAAATTTCCTTTTATATAAAATCCTTTAATTTTATATAAATATTTTATTTCAAATTACAGTTTGAAATTTCCCTTTTGCCATTCTAGTGTTACTTATGGTATTTAAAATACCAAATAACAAGGCCAATGCCATCATAATCAATCATAGATTGTATATCACATCATATATCATAATATATGAAAAACAGTATTATAAATATTGAGGAATCCAGTTGGATCCCTCCAACCTGTTTCCCTGGATCCACAGATGTTATACAATATAATTAATATCAATTTCATTTCAATATGAAATATTCTGCTATACAGAATTAATATTTAATTAACGCTATATATATATATTTATATATAACCAGATCTATAATTTCAACTAACTAATTAGCAGTTCAACCAAACAGTCAACACACATCAGCCGGCCAACATTTATCAATTCTAAAAATACGTTATAAAAATATAAACTGATCGGAGTTAGTGAGATTTACTCACATTGTTCGTTTATTGTTAAATAACTGGTCGTTGATTCAGATCAGGCAATTTATTTCGCTATAAATTGTAACGAGCTTCAGTTCACTCCGAATCAATTCCATGGTGTAGCCCTCACCCATACGATCCCAAACGTGTGATGTAGTTATTGATTTTACAAGTTATATATTATTATTAACTAAAACTTATATTGTTAAATCAAAATGGGCTCACTAATTATTTACCGGCCCACTCACCCTTTTTGAAACGACCCGCTAACAAACCCATCCACTCACACGTCTACGTCTTCCCTAAATGCTCCTGCTCCCCGTTTAACATTTCCTCCTCCATTTCTCAATCTTTATCTCCAAACCGCGTGCTTTCCTTCCAATTATAAATCACAAAAAAATACCAATATTCCGCTCATTACCAACACTCTCTTCTTGCACAATTCAACAACAGTTCAACGTCATCCATTGCTCGTGTGCTACATGTATCCGCGCGCACCTACAGGAGAGATCACGATAGTTTCTATCATAAAAATTTCCCAAAAATCGCTACGTGGTGCTAAATCATACCACGATTACAACAATGATCTTCGTTTGTCCATTTGATTCTCAATACTCTCGAACAATGTAACCCTAGCTGATGCTGACCGTAAACAGCGGTGGAAAAAGGACGTCAAGCTGAAAAACCCTATATAGCAATAAACGTCTTGAGTTGCTGAAACCATAAATATACATTTTGTAATTTATCTATTGATGTATGAATTTAATTTGATTTTACAAATACACAATTTTTCTGTTGTAAAGAAAAAACTGGGGGCAGCAGAAATTTTGACCAAAGAAGATAAATGGATTAGGTTTAGAGTACGGTGGTATATTTATAGGAAAATATTAGCTTATATTAGAAGCTTCGAATATATTTTTATATTAATATGTATCTTATTTCTATTTGTATTTTTCATCTAAAAATTCGCATGATCACACATGATATCCAGAAATCATGAAAATGGGCATGCAGCTACAGTTCGACATTACGGGCCTAACGGAACTTGTTTCGTCGAATTTCGAGTCCGTTTGCTCACATAGCGTATTTTTAAAGTCAAATTATTGACTATTTTTCACATTAAAATTTTGTACGACTACATACTAACTCCAAAAATCACGGAAATTGAAATTTAAAAATAATTTTAGTATTCTGGATCCAACAAAATTAGTTTCATTGAAAATGTAGCTCATTTGCAAAAGTGGCTATTTTAAAGCTCTAAATAACCCATTCAAATATTAATATATTTAAAAATAATTAAATTAAATATTAATAAATTAACATTATCGTATGTATATTCTCATAGAATATAATATAGCTCTAAAATATTCCTATATGAATTTGATAACTCAACATTTCAAATCCAGATTAAATCAGTATTCATTTTATATAAGAAGTCCATTTATAATATAAATAAATCGTTAAAATTATAAACGAATTCCATAGTGACTTTTTGAAAATTTGATTTGGACACAACTCACAATCTACGTGACGAAATCTCGATTTTTCTCTTCCATTAGAAAAACATACTTCACTAGCTCTGAACGTTTCTCGTTCCATAGAAATCCAACTTAAAACAGATTCTGTTTATTTGTTTAAAGTTCGAATCGCCAAATTACGAACTGCCGCGCCATTTCGAGCTCGATTTTAATTATAATATAAATTATACGTTCAACTGACATTTATAAATAAATTCGTTAATATAATTCAATTCTAAACAGAATTATATATTTTAGATTGTCCAATTCACACAATATTGTCAATTCAACTTAATTCCGATTATTTCGGAATTAAATATATTATTCTACTATTTATATTAATTAAATATTCAATACTATTTAGTTCTGGTCATTTTAAATTACCAAACCATTATTTAAATAATTAAATAAAATACTTATTATCCGTTAAAAATATGGGTCGTTACAGGGAAATCCAGCAACCATAGGTAGTCAACTTAATATGAGGGGCCTAATGCGTAAAAATAAATGTACTAAGGCACGAGGTTAAGTTCAACTTGTGGTAGAAGGCTTCCCAGAACCGACTGGCAAATCCAGCATCCACAAGTGGTCAACTTATTGTGAGTGGTCTGGTGTATAAATATAAATAAATAAATAAATAAATAAATAAATACATAGATAATATAAACAAGTAAATAAATATGAATAGTAATGGTCTGTTTGGGAACAACAAATAGATATTTCGGGACTGATGAAATAAGGATATCCAAAGTCAAGAGTTGCCTTAGGAAAATATGACCGTTATTGTCATAAATTACCATAAACTTATGGATAAGCAAAAAGGGGACAATGGGTATCGAGTGTTGTTTAACACTAAGTTCAATTAGGGAAGGTAGTTAAATACATCCTAGGATAAGGAGACATAACTTTCCTATTTATATTTGTTCATTTATAATTTAAATTTTGGGGTTGGACTAAGTAGGTTAATAATGTAAAATTGTAACGACATGGATTTCGCCCGGACCTAATCGATCGCTAAATCAACCAAGACCGTTCGAATCCCGCATACGCTAAGTCTGGGCATACAACACATCAGAACAAATAACAGAAGACTTTTATAAACATCATAATAATGTTACATCAAAGTACATAATATCAGAGTATATCCAAAATAATACACAGCAGAAGATAAATTTACATAAATGTAATACAATGCACAGCAGAAGACTATAAATATCAGGACACAGCTTAAAGCTTCAATCCAGAATCCTGCTTAATATATCTGCAAAATAAAACGACTCGATTGCCCGTGTGGAAAATAAGGGCACTCGAGTTTGCAAGGGAAAAGCAAACTACAGGTCAGTCATGGGACTGGTGTGAGAAACTCTAAACAGTTATAATTAACTTATTTAATAATATGGCATATCACGTGACCACGCCGCTAACGCGGAACGGGTTTAACCCCATGAATGCCAGTGTATAAACAACAATCAATATAGATATATGGATCTACTATGCATCAATCAACATGCAATATCCCAATCTACCCATTTAGATTAATCACCACACTTAGATTTTCCAAATCCAATTCAATTTACAGAAATTATTCCTTTGGATTTTATTCCCGATTTCTTATTTCAAATCATTTGAAATACATATCTAACTTTCTGTATCAAAGTAGATTTCACTTCGGGATCTCAAATCAAATCGTCTGGAAATATGAATTCCAAAATATAACAATGCATACAAACAAGTATGCAACCAAATATTGTGCTCCCCATCGACAAGGCAAAGGGTACGCACCTCGCAACTTGATATATATATAAATGTGCACCTACCCCACATAGGAGCAGGCTACACCGACGATGCACCTCCCACACATGGAGAGCATACACCGCCTTCTCACCCATACTTTTAGTCTCAGGGTTACCCGACTCTTTAGCCACATACTAAATCATTTCATATCCCGAAGTAGGTAAAATCATTTCACAACATAATAATCACAAGTACTTTCAAAATATAGTACTTCACATCAGTAATTCACATATATGATCAGTCACTATTAATCACATAACCTTTGATCTCGTACGTCTCAAAGAAGGGTGTTAAGCAAGAGAATAAATTCTCCGCCATCAAACAGATACATCATCGATAGCAACTAATCGAATATGCGATGAACCACAATGTAACACATAATACATTTCTAAATCATTTTAGAAATCATCGGGTTTTGGGCCTCGAAATCCTATCTGTTTTATAAAACATTCCCTGTCTAAAATCGGGAATATATTTCTTTTCACTTAAGGAAAATATCATTTCAAAATCATTCATTAAACTTGAAATGAACTCAACATCGCTAAACACCTTATCGTCAAATCGTGAAGTATTTCACAAGGTGTTAACATACATATATTTCTACCTAACCCAATGCTAAATGTAAAAGCATATTTGCTCATAAACTGGTCGAGTACAATCCAAACAATCAATCAATCCAATTTGACATTAAATATAAGGTTTTGAATAGAGATAGTATCGACTTATATTCAACATCAAATCCTGAAACCAACAGATATCATATCGGGAATAACGATATCGATATCTTCCAAATTCCCATCACAATATCTGTATAATCATGGAATCCAATATCGAAAATATCCAAAGATAATTTCAATTCAAATCCAATCCAATTTATTTATTTATAACCATTGGATTATTTTTCTAGTTAATAACTAGTTTGTTTCGATAAAAATATATTTTTATCTTTTCAAATATGGAATTTTTTCATCCCTATTCTTTCTAAATCATTTATTATGATTCTACACAAATTATCGATATTTTTAATAATTTTATCAAGGCCCGTACAGTCGATTTCCATAAACGGTCATTGAACTGCACTTACAGTGACCTTTTCCAAATTTGATTTGGACATAATTCCAAATCCAACTGTTAAATTTCAAATCTCCAATATTCATTGGAAAGCTCTTTTCGATACGAACACAACGGTTCCGGTTTCAGGAGAATCCGACGGTCGGATCTCCCATAATGTCCGTTCGAAGTTAATGGTCGAAATTCGCAAACTGCCGCAGCGCGGCGCGTTCTATTCAGGCCATTATATAATATATATAATATATATGATATATATTTCATCGATTTTCTTTTTAAAACGTATTTTATAAATTGTTTTAAATTCGTTTTCAAAATGATTTCAACTTCATATTCAATTTCTAATCAAAATTGAATATTCCATATACACGACAATTTTATACAGTGTATATATATGTTAAAAATTATATTTTTAACAATCAAATCATTTTTACATTTCATATATATATCATTTTCATTTCATATATATCGTTTTCATTTCATATATACATCGTTTTCCCATTTCATATATATATATATATATATATATATATATATACACACACACATATCGTTTTCATTTCATATATACCGTTTTCATTTCATATATATGTCGTTTTCATTTCATATATATTGTTTTCATTTCATATATATCGTTTTCATTTCATATGTATATCGTTTTCATTTCATGTATATATATATTATTTCCACCTTTCATATATACGATATTCTCACTTTTCAATATATACGATATTTTCACTTTTCAATATATACGATATTTTAACTTTTCAATATATACGATATTTTCACTTTCAATATATATACGATATTTTCACTTTCAATATCTACGATATTTTCACTTTTCAATATATATACGATATTTTCACTTTCAATATATATATGATATTTTCACTTTTCAATATATATACGATATTTTCACTTTCATTTTACATCACGATCAATTTTCACACAGAATACAATCAAACAAGTCCTCCATGGTCCGTGGACGACGGGGAGCAGTTCATATATGCAGTTACAAAATAAATAACTGTACAGAAAATTTAAAGTGAGAGAATTCTCACTTTGATCGGCTCGACTTTCTATTTCATTACGGTTCAAATTTGAATTTGCTTCATTTTCTAATTTGCTCCATTCTTGTCTGAACTGATTTCAATGCGTAGAGTTTTTCATGAGGATTCCAACGCATTTGATTTCGTCTGATTCCATCGCTGTACGAACAAGTTACAGCCATTTAACTATTTGATTACATTAATTATTTATTATAAATAATTAGAAGAGATTAATTACCCTAATCAAAAACTAAACCCTTCTTCCGCGTTTATCTGCTTCAGACATAACCCTCTCCTATGCTCCTACCTCCAACTTGATTTGCGCGCGCCATTAGGTCACCGGAAGATGATCGGAGCACGCCATTGCGAGGACCCCCCTGTCACGCACCTCCGCCCGCCACGTTGCTCCGTCCGATGGCCCACGGCGGCGCATATCTCACCTTGAAAAGCGACGCTTTCAATCGCAATTTCGAGCAATATTAACAACGAAATTTGCTCATCTTGGTATTGATTCGAAGAGCGTGAAAAGCTCTTTAATTTCTGCTTTGGGGGTATGGATTAATTCGAATCAGGTTTGGAGAATTTGGGGTTTGAATTTCTGAGTTTCTTGGCCTTTGATATCAGAGGCTGTTGAATGAGGGTTGGGCTAGGGTATGGCCCTTTATTTAAATATATAATATAATTTTAATAATATTTTATTCCGTTAAAATGAGAATTTACATACGAATCCCAAATCAGACTCAACTACTATCGCCCTTAGCCAAGTACCCCATTCCGAACACAATGGGATATGTTTCACAAGCCAATTCTAATGTTTCGATCAGTTTTTATCAATATCAAAATATAAATCAATATAAATTGAATTTGAATGCACATTTCAATTTACCGGGGCGACATACTGACTCTAAAAATTCCTAAAAAAATAGTTTCTAGCTTCGTATTGACGATACGGTCCTAACAAAACTAATTTCGTCGAATTCTGAGACCGTTTGAAAAATGACCATTTTCCAGTCGATCCAATTTAATAGAAATCGACCAAACACATTTTCCTTTGCCACGCTCACATACTAACTTCAAAAATTATGAAATTTGAAACCTAGCAATAATTTTACATCCCGGATCCAACAAAAGTGGTCTCGTCGAAAACTGAGGTCGTTTGCAAAATGGCTGTTTTTCAGGGGCTATATAAACTCTATAGCGACCTTTCTAAAAATTCATTTGGCCATAACTTTTGCTTTCCGCTACGAAACTTCGATCTTTCAGATTCGTTAGAAAGAGATTCACTAACAGATTTAAATATTTTTGGTTTCACTAAAATCCGTTTTATTTTGCACCCAGTACAATCAGTCAAAGTTTGAATAGAAATTTTGAAACTACCGCGCCATTTCAGGCCTTGTTTGTAATTAGAATTAATTATACTTATTTTCAAACATTGATTCAAACACACTTTTCATCATTATTATTTAAATATTTATTTTAAATATTTAAAATCAACTAAAATAGCCAATTTAAATTTTTTAAATTGGTTCAGATTTTACGTGTTGTTACAATCTCCCCCACTTAAAACTTTTCGTCCCCGAAAAGGAACGAAGCCGAAAGTTGTTTAACTAACCGACTCAACTTCCATTATTTTCCTTATGGCTTAAGTTCTTCAACTTTTCAGTTTCTAAGAACTTTTCAAATTCTTCAAAAATTTGGCTGACACCCTAAATTTTCGAAAAATTTCGTCATAACCTCCCCTGCAACGGGGACTTCGGGATAATTCATATAGCCTCCCATGGCCTTCTTCAATCAAAAAGAAAAAGAAAAGGCCAAGCGGCTCTTAAAGTCATCATCACCCAAACAAAACAGTAAATTATGGTAAACATGTACCTATTTGTCGGGCAAACAATTTTATTCTTCTGCTCCAGCCTTTTTGCTATGACCTGTTCAATGTAAGTACATGTATATGCATGCAATTTCAACCACTTTTCAATTCAGTTCTATATTTGATTCAAATTGGCTAATTCACCTTACATTCTCTTATTGGTATTATCAATTCAATATTCTGATTAGTTGAACTAATAATCACACAACACAACAAACAATCAATTTGTTGATTAAATTTTCAAACATATAATTTTATATATTCGAAAATCATATTTTCTAAAACCAGATTATACATATAATCACAAATACATTATAGATAATCATATTACTCTCAACTCATTCTAGGGCATTTCTAACCCTATCTCTAATGAGTCACTCATTCTAGAATGCTACTTATTCTATCTCTAATGAGGATTCTTCCATAGGATATTACAAATCCAACCTCCGATGAGTCTTTTATTCTGTTCTAAATAGTTGCACCCCAGAGATTTGGGTTAACCAAGGCTCTGATACCAACTGTAACGACACGGATTTCGCTCGGACCTAATCGATCGCTAAATCGACCAAGACCGTTCGAATCCCGCATACGCTAACTCTAGGCATACAACACATCATCAAATAACAGAAGACTTTTATAAACATCATAATAATGTAACATCAAAGTAGAGAATATCAGAGTATATCAGAGTAAATCGGGAATATATTTCTTTTCACTTAAGGAAAATATCATTTCAAAATCATTCATTAAACTTGAAATGAACTCAACATCGCTAAACACCTTATCGTCAAATCGTGAAGTGTTTCACAAGGTGTTAACACACAGATATTTCTGCCCAACCCAATGCTAAATGTAAAAGCATATTTGCTCATAAACTGGTCGAGTACAATCCAAACAATCAATCAATCCAATTTGACATTAAATATAAGGTTTTGAATAGAGATAGTATCGACTTATATTCAACATCAAATCCTGAAACCAACAGATATCATATCGGGAATAATGATATCGATATCTTCCAAATTCCCATCACAATATCTGTATAATCATAGAATCCAATATCGAAAATATCCGAAGATAATTTAGATTCAAATCCAATCCAATTTATTTATTTATAACCATTGGATTATTTTTCTAGTTAATAACTAGTTTGTTTCGATAAAAATATATTTTTATCTTTTCAAATATGGAATTTTTTTCATCCCAATTCTTTCTAAATCATTTATTATGATTTTACACAAATTATCGATATTTTTAATAATTTTATCAAGGCACGTACAGTCGATTTCCATAAACGGTCATCGAACTGCACTTACAACGATCTTTTCCAAATTTGATTTGGACATAATTCCAAATCCAACCGTTAGATTTCAAATCTCCAATACTCATTAGAAAGTTCTTTTCGATACGAACCCAACGGTTCCAGTTTCAGGAGAATCCGAAGGTCGGATCTCCCGTAATGTCCGTTCAAAGTTAATGGTCGAAATTCGCGAACTACCGCAGCGCGGCGCATTCTATTCAGGACATTATATTATATATAATATATATAATATATATTTCATTGATTTCCTTTCTAAAACGTATTTTATAAATCGTTTTAAATTCGTTTTTAAAATGATTTCAACTTCATATTCAATTTCTAATCAAAATTGAATATTCCATATACACGACAATTTAATACAGTGTACATATATGTTAAAAATTATATTTTTAACAATAAAATCATTTTCACATTTCATATATATATATCGTTTTCATTTCATATATATCATTTTCATTTTATATATACATCGTTTTCACGTTTCATATATATATATCGTTTTCATTTCATATATACCGTTTTCATTTCATATATATGTCGTTTTCTTTTTATATATATCGTTTTCATTTCATATATATCGTTTTCATTTCATATATATATCATTTTCATTTCATATGTACATATATATATATATATTATTTCCACCTTTCATATATATAATATTTTCACTTTTTAATATATATGATATTTTCACTTTTCAATATATACGATATTTTCACTTTCAATATATATATACGATATTTTCACTTTCAATATATACGATATTTTCACTTTTCAATATATATACGATATTTTCACTTTTCATATATATATATATATATATTTATTTCATTTTACATCACGATCAATTTTCACATAGAATACAATCTAACAAGTCGTCCATGGTCTGTGGACGACGGGGAGCAGTTCATATATGCAGTTACAAAAAAATTAACTGTACAGAAAATTTAAAGTGAGAGAATTCTCACTTTGATCGGCTCGACTTTCTATTTCATTACAGTTCAGATTTGAATTTGCTTCATTTTCCAATTTTCTCCATCCTTGTCTGAACGGATTTCAATGCGTAGAGTTTTTCATGAGGATTCCAACGCATTTGATTTCGCCTGATTCCATCGCTGTACGAACAAGTTATAGCCATTTAACTATTTGATTACATTAATTATTTATTAGAAATAATTAGAAGATATTAATTACCCTAATCGAAAACTAAACCCTTCTTCCTCGTTTATCTGCTTCAGACAAAACCCGCTCCTATGCTCCAACCCTCCAACTCGATTTGCGCGCGCCATCAGGTCACCGGAAGATGAACGGAGCACGCCACTGCGACAGCCCCCCTGTCACGCACCTCCGCCCGCCACGTTGCTCCGTCCGATGGCCCACGGCGGTGCAGATCTCGCCTTGAACGACGACGCTTTCAATCGCAATTTCGAGCAATATTCACAATGAAATTTGCTCATCTTGGTATTGATTCGTAGAGCGTGAAAAGCTCTTTAATTTCTGCTTTGGGGGTATGGATTAATTCGAATCAGGTTTGGAGAATTTGGGGTTTGAATTTCTTAGTTTCTTGGCCTTTGATATAGACGGCGGTTGAATGAGGGTTGGGCTAGGATTTGGCCCTTTATTTAAATATATAATATAATTTTAAAATATTTTATTTCGTTAAAATGAAAATTTACATACGAATCCCAAATCAAACTCAACGACTATCGCCCCTAGCCAAATACCCCCATTCCGAACACAATGGGATATGTTTCGCAAGCCAGTTCTAATGTTTTGATCAGTTTGTATCAATATCAAAATATAAATCAATATAAATTGAATTTAAATGCACATTCAATTTACCGGGGCGACATACTGACTCTAAAAATTCCCAAAAAATAGTTTCTAGCTTCGTATTGACGATACAGTCCTAACAAAACTAATTTGGTCGAATTCTGAGACCGTTTGAAAAATGGTCATTTTCCAGTCAATCCAATTTAATAGAAGTCGACCAAACACATTTTCCTTTGCCACGCTCACATACTAACTTCAAAAATTATGAAATTTGAAACCTAGCAATAATTTGACATCCCGGATCCAACAAAAGTGGTTTCGTCAAAAACCGAGGTCGTTTGCAAAATGGCTATTTTCACGGGCTACATAAACTCTATAGCGACCTTTCTGAAAATTCATTTGGCCATAACTTTTTCTTCCCGCTACAAAACTTCGATCTTTCAGATTCGTTAGAAAGATATTCACTAATAGATTTAAATATTTTTGGTTTCACTAAAATCCGTTTTATTTTGCACTCAGTACAGTTAGTCAAAGTTTGAATTAAAATTTTGAAACTACCGCGCCATTTCAGGCCTTGTTTATAATTAGAATTAATTATATTTATTTTCAAACGTCGATTAAAACACACTTTTCATCGTTATTATTTAAAATATTTATTTTAAATATTTAATATCCATTAAAATAGCCAATTCAAAATTTGCAATTGGTTCAGATTTTACGGGTTGTTACAAAAATATTATTAACCATATTAACCTGTGACTATAATGAATCATGTACGCATAACATTTCCGTGTAGAGATAGTAGATAGGAATGACTTAATAACGTAGCCTATTTTATCCCAAACAGGGAAAGGTATTGACAGCTAATGGGGTACGAACTAATAACCTTCGCATATAGTACGCTTCCTGGGCCTTAAGCGGCTAGGGTTGATGGGTCCACCTAGGAATAGGTTTTTCAGTTTAGGGGCCTTAAATGGCAGATGTGTGTGGGCCTATACAAACCTATAAATTGACACGTCTGATATGGCTACATATCCTACGGGAAGTAATAAGCGACTAAGGGGGTTATCTAATAAGTTCAGCTTGAAGGTGTAGAGAACAACAAAATACCATCTCTCACTTTATATGGGACAAGGGTATATGCATGAATGACGTAAGCCTTAACTAGTAGGGCTCGTAGCTAGTGCCCTCAAGTTTATGTTAATGTTAAATGATGAAGGAAGAGTGAACAGAGGTGTGTGTATATATATAGAGAGGGAATTGCGTAACTAGGGGTCTAACCTCGATTAAATAACCGGCCATGCTCTAGTATAAAGGCTTCACAAAATATATGCGTAAACGTCCTATCTTGGTATTATACTTTGGAAGTACTACTTTGGGAAGAATAGTAAAGTCATGCGTAAACATTTACAAGGTTAGGCTAGAAGAGCTAAACTTGGTAGGCATACATCTTGGGTTGAACCAAACGCGATATATCTATGTATTATAATCTATGTTGTACATTTCCTATTCACCAGAATCTTGTTGTTCTGACCCTCGCCTTATTACAACTACCCAAATTGTCTAGAGAAGGTCGGGTTCTCACGGGTGTTTAAGTTTGGCTTTCGGTTCTCATTCTCTCTATTGCTTGTTATTGGCAAAGTGACTTACTTTGAAAAAGTTAGTTACTTGAGTTATACTAGTTTATCCTATTTTGTTTCCATTGTGAGTTATCTTATCGTTCTCTGATTATGCTCATGCTAATTTATTGTAGGTACCAAATTTGCTCCATGCTTGGATGTGGTTGAGTTTCGATTTTTTGCCGAAATTTGTGTGCAGAAGTGTAGAGTGTTACATTTGGTATCAAAGCATAGGTTAAACTATTAGAGGAGTTAGTTATATTAGGACCCATGAGAGATCGTAATTCAATTCTATTTTTCTTTGTCTTTCTTACTCAACTTAAAATTTATTTCAACGATGAATTAGTCACGGGCCTAATAAAGCAAGCGGGCTTCAAACGACTAAGAGTTGAAGTATATTGCATTCGAGTTTCTAGCCAATTATGTCTTACCCCTGGAGATATCATCGTGAAGAGCATGAGGACGACATATGTTGGATTCCATTGATTCAAGTTTGGAGACTGGACGAAAATCTAGCTACAACCGAGATAGTCATGATTTTTGGTTTTGTTTCGTAGTTCTGGTTAAGACCATCACTCGATCCAAAATGGGAAAAAAATCACATTAGTATGTCGTATCCATTTCGGAAATATGATTACGAGGTATATCCATTTGTTACTTCGTTGAATTTCTAAATCAAACTTTATCGAAACATTCAAATTGAGCTCTTAGCCTTATATTCGAGGAAATTTTATTTTTAGAACTATTTAGAAAGAATAAAAACAAGTTCTAAAATACGGTTTCGGAAAATGGTTTTGTAATGGTCTGGTTTTGTAAAGATATGATTTTTAAATTTTAATTTATTCATATTTCAAAATTTTAGGTCTTGATTTAATTGTAATAAATATAATCTAATTGGTAGGAGAGATGGAGTTAGAAATGACAGGGAATATGCCACTAAACTTGAAAATAATAAATATCTTTTCCTTGTGATTTTTAGTATCCCTCTCCCTATATATATTGGATAATTAATTGAAATTATCATAATTAATCCTTGATATTTTAAAGTTTTAACATTTTTTAACATGAAAAGTTTTTTCCAGTTTGTAATATAAACTAGAATGTTAATAATAATAGTGATAGTAAATTGGATTTAAGTACGAAACCGTTAGTATTATAATAAATTCCATCTTTGAAAAGTTTTAAATTTTTCTTCGGATAGGCTAAGGAAAATCCTTCATCCTGATTTTTTGGGTATTTGATTTCATGAATCGTTTGTTTGTTGTCAACTAGGTAAGGGAAAAATCCATTTTAATTTATATTACGGATTTCTAGCTAAATTATTTGTAGGATTCATTTGTTCGTTGTGTAGTCGCAACATCATTGTTGAGACTATAAATCCTTGGAGTTGGTTCGAAGTTTAACTACGGTTTTTAAATACCACGGCGATGAGGATAATTATTTTCCGGATCACATCAAATTTTAAAAGAAGATGCGGGATGATTAGTATTTTAATCCAGCCAAATTAGGCCAAGTTCAACCTTTGTTTGTAATGACACAATTTCTGGACTAATTTTATAATCTATAATGTATATATTATATCGGTAATTTAATTTAATTTAATAAATTAAGATTTATATATTTTGTAAAATATCAGTGAAATTCCAAATAAATATATTCGTTGATAATTTAATTAAAGTTTCTTAACCAATGTATATACATCAGTATAATATAAAATAAGAAATTTATTTTGTTGTATTTTTAAATCTCTTTTTAACTCATATGCATATAAAATTTCCTAAGTATAAATAAAAGGAAAGATGAATTAATTCATAGATGATTTAATTTAGATTTTTCACTTGGAAGTTAAAATAAGAAATTACTTATCTAAAATGTTAGATTACTTCATAAAAAAAGGAACGCAAGTATATATTCATTTAATTTGACTTGTGTTTACTCTATAAGTACATATAGGAGGATACTCGTTGAATGCAAGTTATTCATTTAATCTGATAATATTGATAAGATAAAATTCAATTAAATTAGAATAATCATTTTATTTTCATGTGTGTGTGTATATATATACATATTTAACTTGTTATACGTATATACAGGCTAGATTTTGATATCCTAATATTTTTACATTTAAACTTGCCTTTGAGTCATGTAAATTTAGGGATCTCTTAAAACAAAATCTACTTGAAATCAAATTTTACTTACTTCATATGTAAGCATATATAATTATATATATATATATAGGACGTGCATTTACATGCATAGAAAAGGATAGTATCAATTTAACTTTTGATGGCCTGTGTGTAATGACCCGAAAATCCCCGCCCTTTGAATCGACCATAAACCACACAGGTCTGATCCAAAAGTTGGAAATTCTCGAATGCATTAACTCTGGGCATACAACACATCAGAACAAATAATAAAAGACTTCTATAAACATCATAATATTGTTACATCAGAGTACATAATATTAGAGTACATCGATAGATAAAATACAGCAGAAGACTTATTACAATAAATTAATACAATACACAGCGGAAGACTTTCTATACTCTGGACACAACTTTAGGCTTTGATCCAGAATCCTGCTCAAGAGATAAATATATGCAAAAACTACTCGATTGCCCGTGTGGAAAAGAGAGCACCCAAGTTTGCAAGTGAAACAAACTACAGGTCAGTTATGTGACTGGTATGAGAAATCTAACTCAACTAATCTAATAATAAGGCTAATCACAGGACCACGTCGCTAACGTGGAACGAGTTTACTCCATTGGATTGCACGTGCATAAAATAAAGTAAATCGTTAATCAACGCAATGCTTTCTAGAAAAATGAAACCATTATAAGACTCAAGTCCCATCACACAATGCAACGCAAACTGGAGGATAGAATTTTACCTTATAATGGTAAAAAATGCTTAATACGATAAAAACGGATTTGATATTATTATTAGTGTATATATATTTCAAAACAATTTCAATCATAATGCATCAATCATAGACGGCATAGTACCCCATCCTACTATGTCGCCGTATATAGGTTTACAATCAAAACCGTAATGTCGTATTGGAGATTTGGTTTTCCATCATGAATCGAGGCTAGAGATCGTCCTCTCCGATTCGAGACACTCTAGCAAATGCCTCAGGATTCCCCGCAGTGAACCCTTGGATGCGGTAAGCCCGGTCCACACATACGTTAGTGGATTAGCAATCGCTGAACACACGTTTCCCGGTTCTTTTGAACATCTAATGTGGCCACTAACAACCTATAAAACCGAGGTACCTCATAATCCATCATCCACATAAGTAAAAATGTCAGGGCTGGTAAGTCGTTGACACCACTTCTAGCTTGAAAGAAACGTGTACACTCCCTACGGTCCTGATCCTGTTTTTGCCTCATACCGGGGTGTGAGGTTCACGAAGTCACATTATACACAAAGCTACGCCTGAACATGCTATGCTTTGATCATCAACCACAAGGCCTGCTTTTCAACAAAAGCCTTGATCATTTGCATCTTGTCGTGCCATATTGACAATTCACGCCATGCGATCAACAACTATCCATATATACCCTCTGAGGATGTTAAGCAAGAGAATGAATTCTCCGCCACCAACGAATACACATTAGATAGAAATCGATTTAGTTTACATGGAATGATCTCCAACGTCAGACACGCATCCATTTACAAGTCCGTTCTGGGTCTGAACAAAACCGGAGTCACCTTATTCCTCGTCCCATATGTCCAATATGAAAGTGAGGTGCTCGCATATCCGGACAATCAACAAGTACGTCCGGACGACCACCACTGTAGCCCCTTCAAGGTAGCTACTCCAATCATGGGCATTAGTAGCAACTCATCCATTCGATGTGAAGATCGCCGGTCTTCAATCATCATCTTCAAATCTTCGACTTAGATCGTCGTATAATCATTTGAAATGAAATTGAACTCGGACTTTTCAATTGATCCTCGCATATATATATATATACATATTAAAATCATTTCATATCGTTATTAGTATTTAATAACTATTTATCGCTATTTTATTTATATGAAAATAGCTCAATCTAATTCAACGACGCTTCAGGTCAATGGGCGTCCCTGGCGCTGTTTTATCGAAATTTGATTTACATTTATCTTGAAATCTAACCGTTGGATTTTAACAAAGTTTATATTGTTGGAAAGGTCTTCCCAAATCGGTCCTAACGGTTCCAATTTGGGAAAATCCGACGGTTGGATCTTTCGGTATAATTCTTTGAAGTTACGATTGCCGAAACACGAACTGCCACGTGTGATTCGTTTTATTTTAATTTATATTTATATGTATATAAATATAATTCATTCGTTCGAAGATTTCAAATTATTTATACTTTAATTAATAAATTTCTACACTTCGTACTCAATTTGTTTTTAATGAACAGAAGTCTATTTCAAAACATGTACATTTTCTTCATTCCTTATATGACAATAAAAATGTAAATTTTTATTGTTTATCCTTTCTATTTCAAACGATGAATATTTTTCTTCATTTATTATATTACAATAAAAATGTAATTTTCTATTGTTTATCTTTTCCATTCCAACCGATGAATATATTTATATTCTCTTTCTTTACATTAAAAATGTGATTTTTAATGTAAACATGTTTTATTTTTAAAACATGAACTATTTTCTAATTTCATTTCTTACATTAGAAATGAGGTTTTTAAGGTAAACATGTTTTTATAATTTAAAACATGACATTTTTATATTCCATTCATTACATTAATAATGAGGTTTATATTACATAAAAATGTGAACTTTTTATATTACATAAAAATGTAAACTTTTTATATTACATCAAAATGTAAAACTTTTTCTATTCTTTTATTACACAATTGCAAAATGTAATCTTTTTATTTCATCTTTTACTACATTAAAAAATGTAGTGTTTTATTCAATCTTTTATTACACTGAAAAATGTAATCCTTTATTTCATCTTTACTTATATTGAAAAATGTAATTTTTCCTTTCATTCTTTAATTACATAGAAAATGGAATTTTAAAATCTATTCTTTTTATCACATCTAAAATGACGATAAAAATGTAACTTTTATTTCTACTCTTTTTATCGCATCTAAAATGAAGATAAAAATGTGCTTTTTAATTCTATCATTTTTATCGCATCTAAAATAACGATAACAATGTACTTTTAATTTCTATCATTTTTATCGCATCTAAAATGACGATAAAAATGTACTTTTAATTTTTATCATTTTTATCGCATCTAAAATGATGATAGAAATATAGCATTTAAATTCAACCATTTATATTACATCTAAAATGCAAATTAAAATGTCACTTTTGTTTCTACTCTTTTTATTGTCCCTAGAGTGACATTAAAAATATACTTTTGATTCCATTCTTTATTTACCTTTAAAATGTAAATAAAAATACAACCTTTTAATCTATTCTTTTATTATCTTTAAAATGTTAACAAAAGTGTAACCTTAGAATCTATTCTTTTATTTACATCTAAATTGACATTAAAATGTAACTTAAAAACCAAACCTTTTTATTGTCTCAAATTTGACAATAAAAATATAACATTAAATTATATCTTTTATTTACATCTAAATTGTAAATTAAAATATAACCTTTCTAATTCATATTTTTATTTACATGTAAATGAAAATAAAAGTGCACCTTTTTAATATATGTGTTTATTTACAACTATATTGTAAATACAAGAGTCACTTTGATTCCTATGTTTTTATTTACATCTAAAATGTAAATAAAAATGTACTCTTAAATATATGTGTTTATTTACATGTACATTGCAAATAAAAATGTACTTTCTAAAACGATGTTCTTATTTATATGTGAAATGCAAATAAAAATGTACTTTCTAAAACGATGTTTTTATTTACATGTGAAATGCAAATAAAAATGTACTTTCTAAAATGATGTTTTTATTTACATGTGAAATGCAAATAAAAATGTACTTTCCTAATTCATGTTTTTATTCACATTTAAAATGACATTAAAAAGGTACTTTCTAATTCTATGTTTTTATTTACATGTAAAATGTAAGTAAAAATGTACTTTTGAATCCATGTTTCTATTTACATCTAAAATGTAAATATAAATTTCACTTTTTAAATCTGCTCTTTTATTTACATCTAAAATGTAAATATAAATTTAACTTTTTAATTCATGGTTCTATTTACATCTAAAATGTAAATGTAAATTTTCCTTTTTAATTCATGGTTCTATTTACATCTAAAATGTAAATGTAAATTTTCCTTTTTAATTCATGGTTCTATTTACATCTAAAATGTAATTTTCCTTTTTAATTCATGGTTTTATTTCCATCTGAAATGTAAATGTAAATTTTCCTTTTTAATTCATGGTCCTGTTTACATCTAAAATGTAAATGTAAATGAAAGTGTCACTGTAAATTTATTCTTTTTATTTATAGGTTTAATTATAACAACAAAAAATATTTTTATTGGATTATAAATTCTAATTAAATCCAACATTAACAGAAGGTGATATTTTTAACTAATTGCAAAAATCTAATTTAATTCAACAAAACAACCAAGGTTATATTTTCATGTTGAATTGAAAATTCTAATTCAATTCAACAAAACAAACAAGGTTATATTTTCATGTTGAATTGAAAATTCTAATTCAATTCAACAAATAAAGGTGATTTTTTTTTTTCCTTTATCGAATTTAAAGATCTAATTCAATTCAGTGAATAAACATAGTACTCCATCTTTGTTTAATATATGTGATTCAACAAAAATGATTCAACAAAATGTTTAAACAAAATGATCTATTCTAATCTATCCATCACATGCAGATCTGAATTAACAGAATGATTAAACTAGCAGATCTATATTAAAAACATCACAAATCAACATATCAACCATTCAACAATTTCATAACATTCCAGATCTGGTTTATTAACATACAACAATTATTTAAATAGCAGAAAAAATATTCAAATTGATTTAATTATTAAATCAGAGATCTCACACTTAACAACAAATTTCATCGCCTATAAAATTTTATTATATGTACAATTTTTCCTACTCTAAATAAACATGAATTTAAAATTTTATAAACCCTTTTTAAAAGTGTGTTAGAATTCTCACCTTGCGTGGATATGATGAAGACAAGAAAAGGGCGACAAATTAATTTGCAAATTTGAAGTTCCTTTATCTTTTTTTTTCTTTTGAGAACAATGATGGACAAAATTAAAGAAGAAGAGGATACCACTAATTTTTTTCTAATAGAAGGTCTCATGTTTATAAGCAAGGTGAAAAAAAATAAAACAAAGAGGAAGAGAGGCTGCTGCCATTGAAGAGAAGAAGATGGAGGTGGCAGCTTCAGAAAAGAGAATGAGGGTTTGTGAAGGGTTATGGGAGGAGTTTAGGATATTTTACAATGGAGGGAGATTTTCTTTTATCCCCTTATATTTTTAATTTACTCAATTATACCCCCTTGTATTTTAAATTTATTCAATTATGCCCAATTCAAATATATCTTAAAATTATGTTATACAACAATAGGTACGAATTTCTTACTAAATAAACATATCATTATTACTACAACCAACATTGCAAAAATACATATATGTATTACTGAAATTTACCATGATAAATGTTGCACTTATTACCCTAATTTAGCATACGTCATTAATAGGATTCATGCATATATGTATTTCGAAAAAGTTTCTCTTTTGTTGATTTTGCTGAAATAGGCAATAATTAGGGAATTGGTGCGCTGATTGGATAATTATTTATATATTTTTCCGTTCAGCAAGTAGCAAATCTCTAGCCTACAGGGAAAATGAGTTTGAGAAAGAAGAAGAATGGTTTTCATGAATAAAGGAATTGGTGTGTGAAATAAATATAAAAAGAAATGCACCGAAATCAATAAGCATGTCTTTCCAAATTTTCAATGTTAAATTATTTAATTACTTAATTAGTGGTTGATGTGTCCATTGTTTTCGAATGAAGTACGATTTATATGGAATGAAATCATTTATTTAAATGTTATCAATGTTGATTCCTTACACTGCAACATTAATTTTTATTACAAATATTGACGAATTTAATGAATTTAAAATGCACATAAATGTATTATTTAAATTTCCATATCAGAAATATAAGGTTTCAAATTACACAAACTTCCAAATTTCCAACTATTGATATTTAGATTTGACTAACCGACAACTGTACTTTTTCATCTATTACAAACACAAAATATTGTCCTAGCCCTTCTTACTTTAGTATTTTTGTCTAATTGATTTTTTTTTTGAAATGACTCAAATTTAAGAAAAAGTGGAAAGTAGAAAAATGAAATAATAAATTGGAAGAGATGAAGGTTTTTGGAAATGTATTAATATAGACATGGGTAATTTTTGGTACTAAATAAATGAATGCACGTATGGTTTAAAATTAAAAAGGGAACTTGAAATAAAGACAATTTGAAAATGAATGGCCACCGCATGTATATTACTGTATGAAACGTTGTTCGTTTAGAGAAAAAAAATGCATATGTTAAAAATATAACCAGTTATATCAGTTTAAAATTTACAGTGCATGCATGCATAAAAAAAAGAGTCGGCAATGCATGGCCTTTTTGTTTTATACATAATAAAGGACCTACAGACTAAATAACCCCTTTGACTTCAATACTAAAATAAATAAACCAATACATTAGGGATACATGGAAAGGTTGGACAATAAATATATTTTATGTTTTGCTTGTTTTCTTTTATATTTTTATTTATTATTATAAATGTTAACATTAATTTTACTAACCGCGATAGTTAAAACATACATTATATACCTTTAGCACTCAATGTCTTACAATTCTTCCTATATTAAATTAATTTGGAATCATTCATTAGTAACAATTTAAAATTTATATATGTAAATATCATTTTAAATTCAATAATTTAAATAAAAAAAATTGTAATTTTTAAATTCTGACGTATTTTCTAACAAAATTTCCTTAAAATAAAATTTTAATTTGGTTCCAAAATTCAGGGTTATTACACTGTGCTAGGCTTGTAAGTAGAAAAAGAAAATTAGCATTGTGTTTTCAAATCAACATATATGAATTGTACATACACATGTGCATTTAGTACGAGCTAAAACATAGATATGAATAAGCTGATTCTTGCTTAAATGTTCAACATGATTTTTGTGTGTGTGTGTGTATATGTATGTATGTATGTATGTATGTATATATATATATATATATATATATATATATATATATGGTACATGAACATATAGAATAATGGGCAGCAGGCACATGCAAGTTTGCATTACTTAGGAACAAAGTTTGAAATGCACATACATCACCCATCACCTCAGTACATAACTGCAATATCTACATTCTCCACAACACTTAGAGTCAGCCTACACCTCCCTATCCAAAGGCGTTTCACCTTAACCTATTAGCATAAGACTGTGTACATTTGTATACATCACTTCATATATCCTGGGAGAATTTATTTGAACGACTTAATAATACTTGTTTTCAGTTATACATCTCGCATCACTAAATAGCTGCTGCAAGCATGTAGCTAATACCCACATGCTCAGCTCTCTTAAGCTTAGAGTTGCACCTATAAATACATAGGAAACCCACACAAATATGCATACATATAGGTCCTAAAACTGGAACTAAAAATGTTAGAGGACATTAAACAAACCTGAGCTAAAATGGCAATGAATTGAAGAGTAAAAACAGAGAACAATGGCAGTATATTAGTAGGATAGAAGACAAACATTTGTGAGTAAACGCCTATAACTTTTGAAACTTTTTATTTTACCCTTGTGGATTCAAACATATGATTCATTACTACTAAGGGTATAACATCATATATACCTATTATTTCTATTGATTGGGATCACTAAAAACCATTTGATGTGGTCTGTTGGAATGATTGCATGGTTGTATCTTGTGTATAAATAGCAAGTGTGTTTCCAGTATGAAGGATAACCAATTTTTTGAAGCAAAACTATCCACAAGTTAGCTACTACTGGCCATTTCTTATCTTGTATTTCCTGTTCAATTTAGTTCAATTAGTTTATGTTCTAACCTGGGATAAGACGTGTATGATGTTGGATCATAGCGGACCAATGATTGAGATAACAACTGTCTCCATAATTTGTAAAGTTGTTTCCAAAGTTGTATATCATTGTTATAATTTAGAATTTCTTTAAGAAATTCAAACAGATTCATAATTAAGTATTTTTTTTAAAATAATAATATTCGGTCATAGGGTCTTTGGATCAAAAATCTAGAAATTCACCACTATTTCTATTGGTACCTAAGATATTTTTGTCTGTTGTCTTTTAAAGAGTCGAGCATCAGCATTTTCAAACAACTGATGGAGACAAACTAAAGTAAACTTCAAGCTATTCTGTCTCATCCAAATTAGAATGAACTTGGATCCATTTATCCACTACTTCAACATAATTTACCGAAACAGATGTCCATAGATCCTTGTCAATGATTATTGAATCACTGCATATTACCATATTGAAATAACTTGGTGAATCTTTCAAAATCTTATCCTTTTAAATTGCTGAATGCTTGGATGAATCTCTGTTACGGTGGTTTAAAATTCTTTTGAGTTGTTACGGTGGTCGAACAACTTGGCATTGTTTTTTTGGTTCGGGTTCCATGTGTTGATCACCTAAATTTGTCGGATCCAGTTATCAGTTTATGTGCCTGATCACTACTGTCTCTTATTGATCTTTTCTATACCACTTAATATTTGTTCTTGATCCAATTTGCCGCTGAAGTACAGAGAAAATTTCTATATAAACAAAAACGTTTGTAATAAAATCTAATCAAAACTGCAATATCATGTGTTAATCAAACCTCTTCACTGTGATGTTGGCGCAACAACTTGGGTACATTGCTTAATAATTTTTTACGGTGAGTTAAATGAATGTTTTGTGGTAGAAGATTCGGGTGTTAGGAATTAATTCATGTGTAGTAAGGGAATTTGTGGCGATGGTAGAGGTGGTGGACTGGCCAGAGAGGCAGTCATGCATGTGCACGGTGAGCACGGAGTAAACTAGAAGGAAAAGGAATCAGAAATCTGGAGAGGAGATGCAAAATAATAAAGAAAGAAAAAAGAAGGTACATTTTTTAATGAGAAATATGCTAGATTTTCATCAGTCTTGTTAACGCAGAATACATGCCAAAGTCTTGACCAAAACCAAACCAGAATACCAAAATGTTGTAAGATGAACTTTAAAATACAATAAGTAACGTGGAGATAG
Source organism: Allium sativum (assembly GCA_030737875.1). Taxonomy (NCBI): domain Eukaryota; kingdom Viridiplantae; phylum Streptophyta; class Magnoliopsida; order Asparagales; family Amaryllidaceae; genus Allium; species Allium sativum. The sequence continues at coordinate 484,661,866 of CM060916.1, read as the reverse complement.
TTTTGTGTATCTCACTGTCTGAAACAGAGAACTCGATCATTGCCAACATATGAGTGATTATCAGGGTCTTGCAGCTCATTTTTATGAATACTATTAAACTACTTCGGTAGCTCAAGACTCATTCCCTTCATCTATATCCCATTGTATATACTTTAAGTGAAGGGGAGTGAAAGGAAAGGTTAAGAAGAGGGTAGGCAGTAGCAGTAAGAGAGGAAAGAAGGATGAACGAATTATTGTGCATCACGTGATTCATGGACGAATGGTTTTGAATGGTTCGACAAGAATAGAATAGAGAAGAAAGAAGGGGAGAAGGAGCTGTGGACAAGATCAGTAATGGGTCGAAGAAAATGAAGGGTGACATGCTAGAAAGAAATAGGAAGGAAAAAAAGGGAAGGGGAAGAAAGAAATATTTTGGGCCTGGAAATGGTTTTGGGCTGATCAGCTGAGAGATAAATGTGCAAGTAATAAAAGAAATAAGAAACAAAAATGAAGGAAATGGGAAAATAAATTAATGTTATTTAAGTTAATCAATAAAAATTTATTTTTATGGAGAGAAAAATGTGAAATAAATATGTCAATAAAAGAAAGGGTCGGGAAACTGTATCGTAATTACAGAATAGACGTCGTCCAAACTTAAGATTAAATCTCTAATATTTATATATATATTCTGTTGAAAATAAAATAAATACTTAAATAAAATCGATGGATTTGTTTCCAAAGAAATGGGAATAAATATGATGTGAAATTAGTTGTTACCCGAGATCATATATTTTAAACTGTTATTTAGTTCGAAATTAAAGGTTGAACCATTGTTGATTGTTATTATTGTAATGAATGATTGTTGTAAATTATCGGTTATGCTATGAAGTGATTAATTGAAATTAAACTAGTCAAAATAAAGCATTGTCATGTTTTATGTAACGTCCCATATTTTTGGTAGCCAAATATTTTATTTAATTTGTTATTTTAAATATTATATTTGGAAAATTTAAGGATTTTAATATTGAATTCGTTATTTAAAATGAAGTTTTAACGTTAATTTTATTTATAATATAAAACGAGCTCGAAATCGCGTGGTAGTTCATAATATTTGGTTTTTACCTTCAACTGAGAATGCAGGAGCTGATATAAGTCGGATTTCTGTGAAACTAGAAACGTTGGAACCGTGTTGATTATAATTTCTTATGAAAGAGAAAAATTCATATTTTGTGTTATATTTTGTAAGATATGGCCAAATCAAATTTTGAAATAGTCTCTATGAAAATTGTTATAAAATGATAACGTTTATTAAATAAAATATTAACAGTTTTTATATATATTCAGATATTGTTTAAACTAAATTTCTGATTATCGAGTTTGGAATTAATCCTAGTCTTATTCGAAGTTATACAATATTTCGCTTACATATATTCGATAATACCGGTTTATTATCGTTCAATTCAACTGTTTTGGAATTTAATTTAATTTGTATTGACATCATATGAGAATTAAAAATAACCGAACCTAAAGCTTATGTACAACATACACTGTTTATATGCAAAGATAACAACATACTTGTATATCTTATCTGTACCAGTGAAAAATCCAATGGATAAGGACAATTCAACTCAAATTCAAGTACAACAAACATGTTATATTCCTTCTAGTAAAACAGTAAAACTCAATTTCTCCATAAAAAAACAGTGAATACAACAGTAACATAGACAGGTATAGATGTAGTAGGAACAACCCAAAGGAAACAAATATATTCATATATTTTTACTCCAAATTTATATAGTACAATGACCAGCTAGAGAAAACCAATCTATGTATATATATCAAACAAATCGAAGCAGCTATATATATATATATATATATATATATATATATATATATATATATGTATATTACAGACCAAATCTATATCCGAACACGCCAGCACAGGAAAATCCAACTAAGTCTTCACTTTTCTTTGCTAAGCGTCACACAACAGGATTTCTATCACCAATACCACAGTAGATAATAGCTGTAATAAGAGAAAAAATATATCACAACAGCTAGATATAAAGTATGAACAGCTAGATATGTTCATATATATAAAATAACAATTTGTATACACTCAGACAGGTACTACCGTACTTTAAAAAAAAATCGAATACAGGAATCTACAATAGATGGATTCTCCAGATCTGAATGAAGTAACCATTCATAGCTTCACTAAATCTAAGCCCTAAACAGTTCGATCAGTGTAGGTATACGTATGAACAGGGTAATACATCACAAAGTCAACACAAAACCATCACTTTCCCTGCTATAATCACGCTGTCATAACGTTTCCATCACCAACAGTTCAATAGCATAGCTGGAATGAAAAGAGGAATCATCTAAGAACTAGGCGCAGAAAAATCTAACCCTATGATTTTACAATTCGAATTGTGACATTGATCTTATCTAGGATAACCATACTATAAATAGACGTATCACATAGAGGGATCTCACCATTCCAGGAAACCATACAAATCACCATAGTAAAACAAAGAGAAAAAATGGTTCGAATTACTATCAAGACCAAACCAAAAATTAAAACAGTAATTAAAAATCAGTGGAACACTTATCTGATCCATGAGTCTAACTCCTTCGTCTCGTTGTGCTTCTAGATGAGTTTTGTGGGATTTTGATTCGGTGCTAAGAACCTAGGGTTCAGTTGGTCTTCGTGATGAATGCTTCTGGTTGGATTTCAAAGGTTAAATGGTTTTTGGTAGAGAGTGGTTTCAGTTTTGAAAGTGTGAAGTTGCTCGACGAGGTAAGGACGGTGCTCCGTCGTTGGATGGACGAGATTGTGGTTTGGCGGAGTGACAGAAGTTAGAAGGTGAGGGGATGACTGGAGCATGGTTGTGTAGGGGAGACGAGAGGTAGCTGTTTCCGATTCACGATGAAGGAAGGAGAATCTAAGGTCGGCATGGAAGGGTTTTCCATTTGATGGCGGTGGATGTTGTGAAGAGGAAAGGGGATCCGATGGTTTTGAGTAATAGAAGTGGGTGCAGGCATTTTCGTGGTGGGCTGGACAGAGATGAGTAAGGCCCAAGAAAATTTAATTATAAAGTTTATTTAATTTAAATGTCATATAAATTTCGAATATTAATTTCAAATGCGTACGTGGTCAGAATTCGATGAAACAAAAACCATCGGAACCGCGTCGACGAATACTACGAGATGGAAAAGAACCAAACAAGGCTGGGAGCAGATGGATTTTTCATTTGAATTAAACACCGTTTAATTTAACTGAAATGAGCTGATTTAACAATGGAATCAAATCAAAGGTGAGTTAAACTCACTCAGTTTTACCCATTTATATTTTATATAAATTGGGTTTTTATTTTGTGTGCCCTGTTTGCGAATGGTTGACTGGTTGCTAGTTATATATATTATTTGTTGATTTAACTGATGAAATTAAGCCGTTGTTTAATTTCAGTGAAATACCAAATCATTATTCTAACGATTGGTTCCAATAAAGGTAACTTACCTTGTTGGTCATGTTTATAAAATAAACGTGTTTAATTGGTTGAATTGTTTGAATTGCTTGTGAATTGGTTGATGTTGAATGTTCGTTATTTATTGTTATTAGTTATATGAAATTAAACGATCTATTCGAAGATAACCATTTGTATACAGGGATGAACAGGTTGGAGGGATCCAACCGGATTCCTCAAATATATTATTTATTTTCATATTATCATATGAACTGTCATGTTTGGGTAATTGATTTGAGTATTGATCATTGATTGGAAACTCAACCCGTGTTTGGTTTTAACTAATGAGCAATATTGGTTAAGTAATCGACAGTAAATGGCCTATAAGTAAATTGTTATATTTATATCGATTTACCGTTAGGTAAGTTGATAGAAATGAAGTTATAAAATTTATTTTTATAGCTAAAGATAGATTTGAATATATATATTTTGAATAAAGGTTTGTTAAAACGAAATAAATAATTATTATCAATTATTTAAGTTTATAATTATTATTAATTGATTTAATAAAGTAAATTCTGATATTAATCAGAATTATAAACAAGTGATTAGAGATTAACCTAATAATTTAATTTAGATAATTGTCTTGTTAAGAATAATTAAAGGGAATTTTTTAAATTAATTATATTATTAATTAATTTAAAAGGGAAATGAATTGGAATCAGTTAATAGGATAACCATGTTTTGAGTGACTAAATTGACCCTTTAATTGGATTGATTACTAAATTAGTGTGTTTTGAATAGGAAATAGTTTAATGAATATTGTTTAGATTTTATTAAGATTTTAAAAGGGGATTTACTATTTATTTTAGTTAATAAAAAAATTAACTATAGAAGTAGTTAATGATTGAAATAAATTATTATTAATAAAAATTTAGAAAATTACTTTTTAATGGGAATCATTTAAAAAAGTAATCTAAGTGAAATGAAATCCAATTGAATGGTGGAAGAAGTTTATGAACAGGTTTGTTTAGACCCGAGTTTTTAACAAAGTTATAAAAGGAACCTTTACGCGAATATTATAGCTTAAAATAAATGTTATTTAATTATTTGAGTTAAGTAAAAAGGGAATTTAGATAAAAGGGTTTTATAATAAACCAGCATTATATAAAAGAGGTTTTAGGTGTTATATCGTAATTCTAAATTAACGTTACTAAAAAAATGGAACTTAGTAAAGGTGGGAAATTGAAATGAGAATTTCGAGCGGGAAAAGGTTGGATAGGTTTGAAAGAAGAATTAAGTGGAAATTGAATATGGTTATTTTACTAGGTATTATGGAGAATTGATTTTGAGAACATTAGTATATAAGAATCAAATATCGTATTTTTTAATAATAAAAGAGTTAGAAGTTTTAATTAAGCAGAAGTGAATCAGTTTGTTTTAATTAAAAAGGCTAAGTGGTTCTGAATGCTGAACCAGTGAACTCATTGGGTTTGTCATGATTGAAACACTGCTTATTTTGTGTAACGGCCCAGATTTTTTTTGACCATTTAGTTATTATTTAAAAATGTTTTTTTTATTGTTTTGGAAGTTTAAATGGTTTAATTTCAATATTTTATGTTATTCCGAAATGGTAGAAATTTAGTGGGTCTGCAATATAATGTGAACTGGCAGTATAAAAGGATAAATTTTTAATTTAAAATAGTACATTTACAAAGGATGTAGTAGCTAACGAACTCGGATTTCGATGAAATCAGTTTCATTAAATCTGAAATGATGAAGTTAGGTAACCAACCAAGTTACGTCAAAAATGGCATCCGTATGTGGAAAAGAAAAAATAAAAGGCCAAAATTTGAACTAGATTTTGACGGTAATTGGAATTTGCTAATGCTAATGGCAAAACTGGAACCTGAGACCTATCCAGGAAAATTCTAAACATAGGATATTAGCTATATATGAAATCTGGGAAAATCCTATAACGGATATAGAAAGTTATTAAGGAAACAAAATTTAAATAAATTATTTGAAAATCTAAACAAACTCCGATTTTTGATTTGAATACATAGGATTGAAGTACGTTAAAAACCGGACCAGATGGTGGAAGAATTTCTGAAAACCGTTATCGTTTGATACTCCAACATGAGACCGGAAGGTGTTGAAACTAACACAAAACACTATTTTGAATTTGAATTTAAATTATTTGAAAGTTCAAACGAATTCAAAATTTAAATATTTTTATATATTATTGAAGAGCAAGAAAAATTGAACAACATGGTTGAAAAAGATTTTGGATAAGGTATCAATAAGTAAGTCAAATTAACGTCCGAATAGGGTTGAGAAAACACACTTTACTATTCATAAATTATTAAATTTATTTATAATTTAATTAATTTAAGGATTAATCCTAGCCATCCATTTTCAACCGTTAGATTCGCGCCACCTCAGCAATCCATGTGACTCCTTCGGCTATAAATAGCCCCCCCCCTCTTCATTTTAAACTCACTCCTCCTCCTCCTCTTTCAAGCTTTGGCAATGGCAGAAATAATAATAAAATATTAGGAAATAGGGAAAAGGGAAGGAAGGGAGAAAGGAGGGCAAGATGAGGAGCTGGGGACTCTTAGGCAGAGGCTTGGGCTTCACGGGGTAAGTTTTTAAATAATATTTATATTTATTTATTTTTGTAAAATATATATATATAATAATTAAAATAGAATTTGTAAAAATAAATATCGGAACATTCTAAGGGTGACAGAGAGGATAGTGTCTAAGGCTTGAGTTTGGAAAATATAGTTTCCTGCTCTCCCTGGCTATCCCTAACTGATCCGACGGATGGGATGATTAATTTAAATTTAAAATTAAAATTTAATTTGAATTTAATTTGAATTTAAAACAGACCAGGGGCATTTTCGTAATTTTTAACCATAAACTTTAAAAGCATATAACTTTTTCAAAACAAGTCGGATTTCCACGAAACAAGGACCGTTGGATTCTTATCGGAAAATACTTTAAAATGAGTGGAAGCAGATTTTTGATCCGGGTTAAAAATTTTAAGTTATAATTAAATGAATATTTTTAAATATTTTATTTGAAAATTAAATTTAATTAATATTAAAATGGTTTTTTCAATTTTAAAAAAATTTGGATATGGCTAGGGATGGGAAAGTATGATTTTTTAGAAGGGCAGGGAAGGTAATTTGGCTAATAACGCAATCAGAAATTAATTAAGATAAAAATAATTTAATTAATTTAATTAAATATATATTCATTTAAATTAGGTAAATATTGTAAATAGCATAACTTTTGCATACATTAACGAAATTTAACGAAACAGGATCCGTTGGGATCGTATGGACGAGCATTACGCAATGGAATTGACCGCAAGTTGATTGGAGCTCGTTTGGATTTATGGTGAAATTTAACGTCTGAACGAAATCAATGACCGATTATCGTTATTCAACGATAAACCGTCCAAGGTGAGTAAATCTCACTAACTCTGAGCACTTTATATTTTTATAAAGTATTTTTAGAACTGATAATTATTGGTTGAATTGCTGAGTGTTGATTATTTGGTTGAACTGCTAGTCAGTTGATTGAAAATACCGATATAGTTATATATATCGTTAACCGATGTTGATTTTGTTTATCAGAATACCTCATATTGAAATGAAATTGATGTGAATTATATTGTGTAACATCTGTGGATGCAGGGAAACAGGTCGGAGGAATGGATTCCTCAACATTTATTTACCGTTTTTCATATATTCTGATATATGATGTGTTATATCATCTGTTGTTGAACCTGTGTGTTTGGATGATGATTGAACCTTTTGATTTGGTATTTTTATACCATAAGTGATACTAGAAAGTGAAAAGGGATTTTCAAAGTTTATTTTGAAAATAAATTATTTATATAAAATCAATAGATTTTATATATAAAAGGAAGAGAATTTCATGAGAGAAAATGATTATAGAATCAAAGCATTTGTAAAAAAAAACAAATATTGGTGAAATCAAATAAAAGGAAAAATATTGGTGAAATCAAATAGAAGGGAAATATTTGTGAAACGATTACAAATAGAAATAAAAAGGGAAACATTCGTAAAAGTATTTACAAATGGAATTGAAAAGGGAATATTCATGTAGGGAATAAAGAAAAGTTGACAGAAGTACTTATTTGTTAAATAAATAGAAAAGTTAAAAGAAATATTTATTTGTTGAATAAATAGAAAAGTTAAAGGGAATATTTATTTGTTAAATAAATAGAAGCGAAAAGTGAATAGTTATTTGTTGAGTAAACGAATAGAAAAAGAATCTATTCAAGGGAAGTAATTCAAAGGAATTATTCCAAAGGAATTATTCAAAAGATAAAAGTCAAAGGGATTAATTCAAAAGAGTTAATCAACTAGAGTTAAACCATTGGAGTTAAACTGTTAGAGTTAAACAGTTGGAGTTAAACTGTTAGAGTTAAACAGTTGGAGTTAAAATGTTAGAGTTAAACCGTTGAAGTTAAACTATCAGAGTTAAACCGTAAAGTTAAACAGTTAAAGTTAGTTAGTTAGAGTTAACCAGTTAGAGTTATTCAGTTAGAGTTATCCAGTTAGAGTTATTCAGTTAGAATTAACCAGTTAGAGTTAATCAGTTAGAGTTAATCGTTTTGAGTCAAATCGAACTAGAGTTATTCAAATATAGTAATCAAATAAGGGTTAATTGAATATTAGTTATTCAATTAGAATTGATCGAATCTAATTATTCGAGATAGAGTTAAAAATAGACAAAGTTATTTAAGGATGAATTTCCATTTAGCACGACTGCTAGCGTAATTCGCAGGGCTGCAGATAGCCTACGGCGGTCGGATGTTTCCTGGGGGAATCAGGCGTAACCATTGTGATCGCTGCGATCTAGAGTCAAGCAAATGGTGTTAAATCAAATAGTAATTAATCAATAGAAGTTAATTAAGTCGAGTTAGTCGAGTATTAGTAAATTAAGTAGGGTTAGTCAAAAAGGGAATTAATCGAATATAGTTTATTCGAGAAGAGTAATCGAATATAGTTCGTTCGAAGTGTGTTAAATCGAATATAGTTATTCGAAGGAGAGAATTATCGAATATGGTTTATTCGAAGTGAGATTTTTCGAATATTAGTTATTCGAAGAAAAGGATTATCGAATATTAGTTATTCGAACAGGGGAATCAAATATAGTTTATTCGAAAGAGAATTATCGGATAGTGATTATTCGAGAGTGAATCATACATGGAAATTCGATTATATCGAATCAAGGGAAGTAATGTTTACTTTCCGTTTCAAATCAAGTTTTAATTATCTGTTAATAAAGTAGTTGGTTGTTTATTTATCCAAATTAAGATATGGAAATATATTTAAGTTAACATATTTTGAAAGCATGGAATTATAACATTTATAGTTATAATTAAATGATTCAGTAAAGGAAGTGGATTCATAAATAGAATCCGAGAGTTCGCAAGGAAGTTTCTTAAAGAGTGAAGTTTGAACTCTGTCTATTTCGAAGTTAGAAATGTTGTTCAGTTAAGGTCTGAGAGGTAATTATACCCCAACTTGATTGACTTCGTTTTTAACAAAGAAGTGGATAAGGTTCAAGAGTGAAAGTGGTTAAGTGAATTTAGTTAATGAGCGAAATGGTTGGTGTTGGCATAGCGATGTTTATTCAAACATCAGTTTAAACCCAATGAAGGAGATTTGGAAATGTCTTCCAAATGAAAAATCAGAAAATGTTTTTCTGAATATAGAAAATGAGAAATGGAATTGTTTTCCATTGTTAATAACGTATATTTTCTAAATATAGTAAATAATAAATATAGGAAAACAAGAATAAGGAAAAGGGTAAATTTATGATAATTTGATGATGAATGATGATTGATCGATAGAATTTCCATTTGGAAATAATATCGTTGTTTGCACACCGACATGTTTTTATTTGATAGTTAAATCACCGACTATCAAAGTTTTGACCATTTTAACGTTGTTAATATGGAGAGACCGGTCGGATTATTATCCAGAGAACCACTCCGTATTGGCATAAGCGTTGCGAATCAAGTATGCTGAATATATTGAAGACGGAGTTATGCAACGGCTATCCTATTTACAGAATAGTGCCTTCGGTTTGTCTAGTCCCAGGACAAACGTGAATGGACGAATGTCTGACAGAGTATATTCAAAGGATCGCGTAAGTTGATCTCTTCAAACGTACTTACGTTTGGTGGCGGAGGAATTCGTTTCTCTTAGCTGTATACCCGTGGTATTTTTGGTGAAATCAATTTGTGATTTGGCGGGTATGACGATGTGGCATTCAAAGTAATGGAGGTGTGATCTGTCAAAAGATACGTTATGACCTCTAGCCTCATCAACCGGGAAATGACAAAAATCGGGCAGGCAGCATGGCTATGTGGGTCGCACCCATTAGGATGTATGATCACCTATCTAGAGAAATTCCTTTTGTTCTTAAATCTATCGATGTTGTCCCTTATCGGGAGACGGTTGCTGATCCCAACCGTTGGTGATATACATTCGATACACTCAAGCGAAATGAGTGGTCGGTCATGTGTGGGTCGGGTTGCAAGATGTTCTTGTTGAACCCAGTGTATTTGCCTCCAGAGATACACGTTCGGAAGGTGGTCCCATACCTTGTCAAGTGTGAATCCAATCTCCAATAAGTGCCTGCGAGTTTGATTGTATATTATCTATGTAGAGCGTGAGATGCAAGCGTTCTACTATATTTTAATTACTTGTGATTAGACATTATTATAATATCAGATAATATATGATTTCCAAAGTGTTTTGGGTTATCATAAGGTAAAAGCCATCCGTATTTATGAGTGGATTGGTCTTACGATTATCTTTTCTTTTGAAAAGGATTTTGAAAGTTAAACCAAATGATTTGAGTTTACTCACACCAGTCCCATGACTGACCCAGAGTTTATTTTGTTTTGTTTTCCCTAAACTCTTGGGTGCCCAAATTTGTACGGGCAGTCAAGTAGTCAGGATTTACAGGTATGCTTGAAGAGCTTGGAGCAGGAGGCTTCAAGATTTTTCTAGCTATTGATTATTCCGCTGTGATGAAAGTGTTGTACTCTGATAATGGTATGATATACATATACTACTTTGATTTCAAGATATGGTGTCTATTTTTTTTTAATCGTTCCGCTGTGAGATTCGTGTTACTCTGATGTTGTTGTGTTCTTCTTCTTCTTCTGTTCTAATTTTCTATCTTATCTATCCTCACCCTCTAATTTCTTTCTTGGACTATCCGGTAATTTCGACTTTTGATTGTTCGATAGGTGTTGTATATCGGATAACCAAGGTCGTTTTCTTTTCCCGGGTCGTTACAGTGGTATCAGAGCTGAAGGTTTAGTGATTTACCTTGGCTCTGTGGCGTGACTCAGTAGAGATGGGGTTAGTAATGCCCTAGACTGAGTTTGAGTGTATATATATGAGTGAACCTATTTGTTATTTTATATAAAATGATTTTATACCGTGGAGATTTATTGGTTGAGTCGTTTATGAGTTATAGTCGATCAGTTTGATCCACTGTATCGATAGGAGTTTATAAACACTTGAATACGATGGGTCGACACGATATGTTTTGAAAAAAAGGGTAAATGAAATAATTTTACCCAAATTATATTTTGATATAAGCAAAGTATAGATATTTGAAATTATATTAGATGAGTTGGTTGTGATTATAATCGAATAAGATTCTAAAATGTGAAATGGTTATGTAAATAACAAATCAAAATTCATATAAGTGAAATATATGAAATCAGATGAATTAAATCTGAATTTAAGTTCAGAATTGGAATTAAAATTACTAAAATTTGAATAAGCGTTGTAAATGGAATTAAATTGAATATATGTGAATTTTAAAATCCTGAGAGATTTTAAATTTGTTACAAGCATTGAAAAGGGATATTTTGAAATGAATTTCAAAATGAAAATGTTTAAAAATGGGTTTTGAAAGTGCTATAGTATTGAACTCACTTCGATAGCTGGAAAATAAATTCCGATGTTGATCCGGACATCATCGGTGTTCATTTTCGAGTTTGTAAGTGACAGATTACTACCAAAGATTTTGTTTTTGAATTGTTTTGAGAAACCAAGTTGTTTTGATATTCCAAAGGGATATTTGATTTTTGGAAAAGGCAAAGCTTTTTGAAACTCCCAGGTAAGATTGTTTGAAATAAACACAAATTAAATAGAAATTTGTGAAAGCAAATTTGAAATTGAGTTGAAGCCAGTTCAGTGGAAATTGAGTTGAATTGAAATAAAATGGTATCAAGTAGAATTGGACTGAATTAGAGATTATCTGGGATAGAAATGGATGGTCGAGCAAGAAATTTGAATTGAGATTGGAATTGCAGTTTGATTGAAATTTGGCTTGGTTATAAGAGGATGGTCGTGCTGAAGATAAAAGTGATTGGGAGTTTGATTGGGATGATAGTGGTATATGCTAAATTGATAGCAGAATTGAATGCCGACAAAAAGGTACACGTACATATTCATATGAGTTGGATGGGATTTATGAGCCTGTTTGGCAAGCCACTTGGCTGTTTGATTTTCTTTTGGGTTGAAGAAGGCCTAGAGAGGCGAGTTGGAGTTTGAGCTATTGACCAGTACAAAGGAGATGCTGGCGAAATTTTTCAGAAATTTCGAATGTTAGAAAATTTTCAGAATTTTTGAAATTTTTGTTTATAGAAATAAATTAATAAATTAATTAGAATTAATTGGTTTAGTGAAACCGGAGTAAATAAATAATTTTAACCTAGTTATAAAGTTCATTTTTCTACCTTAGCAATTTCGAGGACGAAATTATTTTAAGGGGGAAAGAATGTAACGGCCCAGATTTTTTTTGACCATTTAGTTATTATTTAAAAATGTTTTTTTTATTGTTTTGGAAGTTTAAATGGTTTAATTTCAATATTTTATGTTATTCCGAAATGGTAGAAATTTAGTGGGTCTGCAATATAATGTGAACTGGCAGTATAAAAGGATAAATTTTTAATTTAAAATAGTACGTTTACAAAGGATGTAGTAGCTAACGAACTCGGATTTCGATGAAATCAGTTTCATTAAATCTGAAATGATGAAGTTAGGTAACCAACCAAGTTACGTCAAAAATGGCATCCGTATGTGGAAAAGAAAAAATAAAAGGCCAAAATTTGAACTAGATTTTGACGGTAATTGGAATTTGCTAATGCTAATGGCAAAACTGGAACCTGAGACCTATCCAGGAAAATTCTAAACATAGGATATTAGCTATATATGAAATCTGGGAAAATCCTATAACGGATATAGAAAGTTATTAAGGAAACAAAATTTAAATAAATTATTTGAAAATCTAAACAAACTCCGATTTTTGATTTGAATACATAGGATTGAAGTACGTTAAAAACCGGACCAGATGGTGGAAGAATTTCTGAAAACCGTTATCGTTTGATACTCCAACATGAGACCGGAAGGTGTTGAAACTAACACAAAACACTATTTTGAATTTGAATTTAAATTATTTGAAAGTTCAAACGAATTCAAAATTTAAATATTTTTATATATTATTGAAGAGCAAGAAAAATTGAACAACATGGTTGAAAAAGATTTTGGATAAGGTATCAATAAGTAAGTCAAATTAACGTCCGAATAGGGTTGAGAAAACACACTTTACTATTCATAAATTATTAAATTTATTTATAATTTAATTAATTTAAGGATTAATCCTAGCCATCCATTTTCAACCGTTAGATTCGCGCCACCTCAGCAATCCATGTGACTCCTTCGGCTATAAATAGCCCCCCCCCTCTTCATTTTAAACTCACTCCTCCTCCTCCTCTTTCAAGCTTTGGCAATGGCAGAAATAATAATAAAATATTAGGAAATAGGGAAAAGGGAAGGAAGGGAGAAAGGAGGGCAAGATGGGGAGCTAGGGACTCTTAGGCAGAGGCTTGGGCTTCACGGGGTAAGTTTTTAAATAATATTTATATTTATTTATTTTTGTAAAATATATATATATATATAATAATTAAAATAGAATTTGTAAAAATAAATATCGGAACATTCTAAGGGTGACAGAGAGGATAGTGTCTAAGGCTTGAGTTTGGAAAATATAGTTTCCTGCTCTCCCTGGCTATCCCTAACTGATCCGACGGATGGGATGATTAATTTAAAATTAAAATTAAAATTTAATTTGAATTTAATTTGAATTTAAAACAGACCAGGGGCATTTTCGTAATTTTTAACCATAAACTTTAAAAGCATATAACTTTTTCAAAACAAGTCGGATTTCCACGAAACAAGGACCGTTGGATTCTTATCGGAAAATACTTTAAAATGAGTGGAAGCAGATTTTTGATCCGGGTTAAAAATTTTAAGTTATAATTAAATGAATATTTTTAAATATTTTATTTGAAAATTAAATTTAATTAATATTAAAATGGTTTTTCAATTTTAAAAAAATTTGGATATGGCTAGGGATGGGAAAGTATGATTTTTTAGAAGGGCAGGGAAGGTAATTTGGCTAATAACGCAATCAGAAATTAATTAAGATAAAAATAATTTAATTAATTTAATTAAATATATATTCATTTAAATTAGGTAAATATTGTAAATAGCATAACTTTTGCATACATTAACGAAATTTAACGAAACAGGATCCGTTGGGATCGTATGGACGAGCATTACGCAATGGAACTGACCGCAAGTTGATTGGAGCTCGTTTGGATTTATGGTGAAATTTAACGTCTGAACGAAATCAATGACCGATTATCGTTATTCAACGATAAACCGTCCAAGGTGAGTAAATCTCACTAACTCTGAGCACTTTATATTTTTATAAAGTATTTTTAGAACTGATAATTATTGGTTGAATTGCTGAGTGTTGATTATTTGGTTGAACTGCTAGTCAGTTGATTGAAAATACCGATATAGTTATATATATCGTTAACCGATGTTGATTTTGTTTATCAGAATACCTCATATTGAAATGAAATTGATGTGAATTATATTGTGTAACATCTGTGGATGCAGGGAAACAGGTCGGAGGAATCCAACTGGATTCCTCAACATTTATTTACCGTTTTTCATATATTCTGATATATGATGTGTTATATCATCTGTTGTTGAACCTATGTGTTTGGATGATGATTGAACCTTTTGATTTGGTATTTTTATACCATAAGTGATACTAGAAAGTGAAAAGGGATTTTCAAAGTTTATTTTGAAAATAAATTATTTATATAAAATCAATAGATTTTATATATAAAAGGAAGAGAATTTCATGAGAGAAAATGATTATAGAATCAAAGCATTTGTAAAAAAACAAATATTGGTGAAATCAAATAAAAGGAAAAATATTGGTGAAATCAAATAGAAGGGAAATATTTGTGAAACGATTACAAATAGAAATAAAAAGGGAAACATTCGTAAAAGTATTTACAAATGGAACTGAAAAGGGAATATTCATGTAGGGAATAAAGAAAAGTTGACAGAAGTACTTATTTGTTAAATAAATAGAAAGTTAAAAGAAATATTTATTTGTTGAATAAATAGAAAAGTTAAAGGGAATATTTATTTGTTAAATAAATAGAAGCGAAAAGTGAATAGTTATTTGTTGAGTAAACGAATAGAAAAAGAATCTATTCAAGGGAAGTAATTCAAAGGAATTATTCCAAAGGAATTATTCAAAAGAGAAAAGTCAAAGGGATTAATTCAAAAGAGTTAATCAACTAGAGTTAAACCATTGGAGTTAAACTGTTAGAGTTAAACAGTTGGAGTTAAACTGTTAGAGTTAAACAGTTGGAGTTAAAATGTTAGAGTTAAACCGTTGAAGTTAAACTATCAGAGTTAAACCGTAAAGTTAAACAGTTAGAGTTAGTTAGTTAGAGTTAACCAGTTAGAGTTATTCAGTTAGAGTTATCCAGTTAGAGTTATTCAGTTAGAATTAACCAGTTAGAGTTAATCAGTTAGAGTTAATCGTTTTGAGTCAAATCGAACTAGAGTTATTCAAATATAGTAATCGAATAAGGGTTAATTGAATATTAGTTATTCAATTAGAATTGATCGAATCTAATTATTCGAGATAGAGTTAAAAATAGACAAAGTTATTTAAGGATGAATTTCCATTTAGCACGACTGCTAGCGTAATTCGCAGGGCTGCAGATAGCCTACGGCGGTCGGATGTTTCCTGGGGGAATCAGGCGTAACCATTGTGATCGCTGCGATCTAGAGTCAAGCAAATGGTGTTAAATCAAATAGTAATTAATCAATAGAAGTTAATTAAGTCGAGTTAGTCGAGTATTAGTAAATTAAGTAGGGTTAGTCAAAAAGGGAATTAATCGAATATAGTTTATTCGAGAAGAGTAATCGAATATAGTTCGTTCGAAGTGTGTTAAATCGAATATAGTTATTCGAAGGAGAGAATTATCGAATATGGTTTATTCGAAGTGAGATTTTTCGAATATTAGTTATTCGAAGAAAAGGATTATCGAATATTAGTTATTCGAACAGGGGAATCAAATATAGTTTATTCGAAAGAGAATTATCGGATAGTGATTATTCGAGAGTGAATCATACATGGAAATTCGATTATATCGAATCAAGGGAAGTAATGTTTACTTTCCGTTTCAAATCAAGTTTTAATTATCTGTTAATAAAGTAGTTGGTTGTTTATTTATCCAAATTAAGATATGGAAATATATTTAAGTTAACATATTTTGAAAGCATGGAATTATAACATTTATAGTTATAATTAAATGATTCAGTAAAGGAAGTGGATTCATAAATAGAATCCGAGAGTTCGCAAGGAAGTTTCTTAAAGAGTGAAGTTTGAACTCTGTCTATTTCGAAGTTAGAAATGTTGTTCAGTTAAGGTCTGAGAGGTAATTATACCCCAACTTGATTGACTTCGTTTTTAACAAAGAAGTGGATAAGGTTCAAGAGTGAAAGTGGTTAAGTGAATTTAGTTAATGAGCGAAATGGTTGGTGTTGGCATAGCGATGTTTATTCAAACATCAGTTTAAACCCAATGAAGGAGATTTGGAAATGTCTTCCAAATGAAAAATCAGAAAATGTTTTTCTGAATATAGAAAATGAGAAATGGAATTGTTTTCCATTGTTAATAACGTATATTTTCTAAATATAGTAAATAATAAATATAGGAAAACAAGAATAAGGAAAAGGGTAAATTTATGATAATTTGATGATGAATGATGATTGATCGATAGAATTTCCATTTGGAAATAATATCGTTGTTTGCACACCGACATGTTTTTATTTGATAGTTAAATCACCGACTATCAAAGTTTTGACCATTTTAACGTTGTTAATATGGAGAGACCGGTCGGATTATTATCCAGAGAACCACTCCGTATTGGCATAAGTGTTGCGAATCAAGTATGCTGAATATATTGAAGACGGAGTTATGCAACGGCTATCCTATTTACAGAATAGTGCCTTCGGTTTGTCTAGTCCCAGGACAAACGTGAATGGACGAATGTCTGACAGAGTATATTCAAAGGATCGCGTAAGTTGATCTCTTCAAACGTACTTACGTTTGGTGGCGGAGGAATTCGTTTCTCTTAGCTGTATACCCGTGGTATTTTTGGTGAAATCAATTTGTGATTTGGCGGGTATGACGATGTGGCATTCAAAGTAATGGAGGTGTGATCTGTCAAAAGATACGTTATGACCTCTAGCCTCATCAACCGGGAAATGACAAAAATCGGGCAGGCAGCATGGCTATGTGGGTCGCACCCATTAGGATGTATGATCACCTATCTAGAGAAATTCCTTTTGTTCTTAAATCTATCGATGTTGTCCCTTATCGGGAGACGGTTGCTGATCCCAACCGTTGGTGATATACATTCGATACACTCAAGCGAAATGAGTGGTCGGTCATGTGTGGGTCGGGTTGCAAGATGTTCTTGTTGAACCCAGTGTATTTGCCTCCAGAGATACACGTTCGGAAGGTGGTCCCATACCTTGTCAAGTGTGAATCCAATCTCCAATAAGTGCCTGCGAGTTTGATTGTATATTATCTATGTAGAGCGTGAGATGCAAGCGTTCTACTATATTTTAATTACTTGTGATTAGACATTATTATAATATCAGATAATATATGATTTCCAAAGTGTTTTGGGTTATCGTAAGGTAAAAGCCATCCGTATTTATGAGTGGATTGGTCTTACGATTATCTTTTCTTTTGAAAAGGATTTTGAAAGTTAAACCAAATGATTTGAGTTTACTCACACCAGTCCCATGACTGACCCAGAGTTTATTTTGTTTTGTTTTCCCTAAACTCTTGGGTGCCCAAATTTGTACGGGCAGTCAAGTAGTCAGGATTTACAGGTATGCTTGAAGAGCTTGGAGCAGGAGGCTTCAAGATTTTTCTAGCTATTGATTATTCCGCTGTGATGAAAGTGTTGTACTCTGATAATGGTATGATATACATATACTACTTTGATTTCAAGATATGGTGTCTATTATATTTTATTCGTTCCGCTGTGAGATTCGTGTTACTCTGATGTTGTTGTGTTCTTCTTCTTCTTCTGTTCTAATTTTCTATCTTATCTATCCTCACCCTCTAATTTCTTTCTTGGACTATCCGGTAATTTTGACTTTTGATTGTTCGATAGGTGTTGTATATCGGATAACCAAGGTCGTTTTCTTTTCCCGGGTCGTTACATTTTGATAGTTAAATCACCGACTATCAAAACTGTCCAGTACGATTGTTGGAACGGAAAGACTAGGATTGAATTTATATTCAAAAACCATTACGACCAACAAATACGTGGAGATATTAGAAGATGATCGAAATGCAGCATTGAAGACCGTAGATCTTCACAAACGGAAGAACTGCTACTAATCTCCGGTTTAGAGGCCACAGATAAACTGTTGTTCTGTCGTGGTTGAAATCTACGGATTGCAAGGACTACTCGCTACTGATCCATAGGGTGATTCCTATATTGGATGCAGTAGGAGAGTACCTTCGGTTCATCCTGTTCCTGGATGACGTGTATGGACGGATGTCTGACAGAGTATTTCCAAAGGACTTACGTACGTTGATTTCTTGAAACGTACCATAGTTGGTGGCGGAGGATGACGGTTCCCTTAGCTTAACAACTAGAGTATTTCTGTGGATGTTAATCAATGATATCTGGCGGATCTGACGATGTGGCATTCAAAGTGAATAGTGGCCAGGTTTTGTAAAAGATAATTCAAACCTCAAGCCTCACAACCGGGAAATGACAAAAATCGGGCAGGCAGCATGGCTATGTGGGTCGCTCCCATTAGGGTGTATAATCATTTATCTAGAGAAATTCTTTTTGCTTCTTTAATCTATCGATGTTGTCCCTTTCGGGAAACGGTGGTTTGAGCAAACTGTTGGTGATATACATTCGATACACTCAAGCGAAATGAGTGTTCAGTCATGTGAGGGCCGGGTCGCAAGATGTTCTTGTTGAACCCAGTGTACTCGCCTCTTGAGATACACTATCGGCAGGTGGTCCCATACCTTGTCATAGTCGAAATCCAATCTCCAATAAGCACCGCGGTTTTGATTGTTTACTATATATGTGGAGCGTGAGATGCAAGCGTTCCACTAGATTCTATTTACTTGTATGTAGACACTATTATAATATCAGAAAAGATATTGATTTCAAAAGTGTTTTGGGTTATTGTAAGGTAAAAACCATCCGTATTAATGTGTGGATTCGGTCTTACGATTATCCTTTTCTTTTGAAAAGATTTTGAACTTTAAAATCAAGTTGTGTGATACCTTAATACTGTGCGAGTTTTCTCACTCTGGTTCACCAGACTGACCCGGTGTTTTGTAAATGCTCAGGTTAGCCCAGGGTGTACAGGTTCAAGTTATCGAATGTTGTGAATAGACGAGATGGAAGAGTCCAGACGTACGATATTATATAGATACTATTCCATTGTGTGTTGTATATGAGGATAGGTTATTATAACTGTCCAGGTATGTGCTGTACTCTGATAATTGTAAGTATTTTTAAAAGCTCTTAATAAAGATTTATCTCTGTATTATATTTTGTTCCGCTGCGATGTGAGAATCTGTGTTGTATTGTTTCTTCTTCTTCTTCTTCTTCTTCTTCTTCTTCTATTCTTATATTTCTTTATTTCTTATCTCACACCCTAAATTCTTTCTAATAACGTTCCGGTGTTTTTTCGTGTCTGGAAGGTCGGATGGGTTATGGTAAAGGTATTTATGTCGATTTTCAGGGCCGAAAATCTCTGGGTCATTACAATGGTATCAGAGCTATTGGTTTAGTAATAACCTTGGCTCTATGGTATAGCTCGATAGAGATTGCGTTAGTAATACCCTAGATCGAGATTATGTGTGTATATATATAGAGAGCGTATTTGTAAACTTTATATACAAATGTTTTGTAGTATGTTTGTTGATCGGTCCAACTGTTGAGAAGCATTGGACTAGTAGATAAATGCAGTATTGTTTTGAAAAGAGGGTAAATGAAATAATTTTACCCAAAATATATTTTTGTATAGAAAAGCAATAATTTTGCTAAATTATTGAGATGTTAGTGTATATGCTTGATTTGAATAGAATCCAAATCAGATTGGTAATTTAAATTGAAATTTAATTTGGTTAAGTGTAATTAAATCAAGAAAGATATCGAAACTGAATAAAACATATATGGAAATTAGAATTTTGAATAGATAATAATCAAAAGAAAATCAATCGAACATAAATCGATTGATGTTCAAATATGATAAACCAAAATGAAATATTGATATTGAATGTGAATTCAATTGATTTGATTAATTTGGTTGTGTATTGGTTGTTGATTGTGAATTGTTTGTTAGCGGATGGTAATTTATTTGAATGGGAATAATCAATAAATTAATGGAGTTAAATGAATTATAAACTAAAGAATAAATTCCAGTATAATTAAACTGGAATGAAACTGCATATGAATTGGAATTTATAATTTAACCCTGTATTGGATAATGAATTGATGTTGTATGTTTGATTTTGGAATTTGTATAGTTATACTAGTTGGTTAGTGAAATATTATTTCAGAATTTCATATATTTATTACTTATATGTGAATTGAGTTAAGTACAGGTGCCTGATGGGTAGGCAGATTGATATTGGTTGAGTAAATCGCGTATACGTTAAGCAAATATGATCAATAGCGCTCGTAAAGGTACGCTTACGCAAAAATATAAAATTTTGGGGTTTTGATTTTTGTTTTCCGACCGTGTTGGTCGATGTATATACATTATTTGTTCCTGTGATATCGCAGATGTCACTCCTTGCAGGGGAGACTCTGCTGAATTTTTCCGGGAATTTAAGGTGTTAGAATTTTTTTCGATATGTTTGAAAATATTTATTTACGGTAACGGATTGGTTTTCAATTTAAAATAAATTGGATTTGGAAATTAATGGGTTTGTAACATTCATTCTTACCTTAGCAATTTCGAGGACGAAATTATTTTAAGGGGAAAGAATGTAACGTCCCGTATTTTAGGTAGCAAAATATTTTATTTAATTTGTTATTTTAAATATTATATTTGGAATATTTAAGGATTTTAATATTGAATTCGTTATTTAAAATGAAGTTTTAACATTAATTTTATTTATAATATAAAACAAGCTCGAAATCGCGTGGTAGTTCGTAATATTTGGTTACCTTCAACTGAGAATACAGGAGCCGATATAAGTCGGATTTCTGTGAAACAAGAAACATTGGAACCGTGTTGATTATAATTTTCTTATGAAAGAGAAAAATCCAGATTTTGTGTTATAGTTTGTAAGATATGGCCAAATAAAATTTTGAAATAGTCGCTATGAAAATTGTTATAAAACGATAATGTTTATTAAATAAAATATTAACAGTTTTTGTATATATTCAGATATTGTTTAAATCGAATTTCTGATTATCGAGTTTGGAATTCATCCTGGTCTTATTCGAAGTTATACGATATTTCGCTTACATGTATTCGATAATACCGGTTTATTATTGTTCAATTCAACTGTTTTGGAATTTAATTTGTATTGACATCATATGAGATTTAAAAATAACCGAACCTGAAGCTTATGTACAACAAACACTATTTATATGCAAAGATAACAACATACTTATATATCTTATCTGTACCAGTGCAAAATCCAATGGACAAAGACAATTCAACTCAAATTCAAGTACAACAAACATGTCATGTTCCTTCCAGTAAAACTGTAAAACTCAATTTCTCCATAAAACAGTGAATACAAAAGTAACATAGACATCTATAGAGGTAGTAGGAACAACTCAAAGGAAACAAATATATTCATATATTTTTACTCCAAATTTATATAGTACCATGACCAGCTAGAGAAAACCAATCTATGTATATATATCAAACAAATCGAAGCAGCTATACATATATATATATTTATGTATATTACAGACCAAATCTATATCTGAACACGCCAGTACAGGAAAATCCAACAAAGTCTTCACTTTTCTTTGCTAAGCAACACGCAACAGGATTTCTATCACCAATACCACAGTAGATCATAGCTGTAATAAGAGAGAAAAAATATATCACAACAGCTAGAAATAAAGTATGAATAGCTAGATATGTTCATATATATAAAATACCAATTTGTATACAAAATCTCAGATAGGTACTACCATACTTTTAAAAAAATCGAATACAGGAATCTACAATAGATGGATTCTCCAGTTCTGAATGAGTAACCATTCATAGCTTCACTAAATCTAAGCCCTAAACAATTCGATCAGTGTAGGTAAACATCTGAACAGGGTAGTACATCACAAAGTCAACACAAAACCATCACTTTCCCTGCTATAATCACGCTGTCATAACGTTTCCATCACCAACAGTTCAATAGCATAGCTGGAATGAAAAGAGGAATCTTCTAAGAACTAGGCGCAGAAAAATCTAACCCTATGATTTTACAATTTGAATTGTGACATTGATCTTATCTAGGATAACCATACTATAAATAGACGTATCGCATAGAGGGGTCTCACCATTCCAGGAATCCATACAAATCACCACAGTAAAACAAATAGAAAAAATGGTTCGAATTACTATCAGAACCAAACCCAAAATTAAAACAGTAATTAAAAATCAGTGGAACACTTATCAGATTCGGGAGTCTACCCCCCTTCGCCTCGTTGTGCTTCTACATGAATTTTATGGGATTTTGATTCGGTGCTAAGAACCTAGGGTTCAGTCGGTCTTCACGATGTCGGCTTCTGGTTGGATTTCAAAGGTTAAATGGTTTTTGGTACAGAGTAGTTTTAGTTTTGGAAGTGTGAGGTTGCTCGACGAGGTAAGGATGGTGCTCCATCGTTGGATGGACGGGATTGTGGTTTGACGGAGCGACAGAAGTTAGAAGGTGAGGGGATGACTGGAGCATGTTTGTGTAGGGGAAACAAGAGGTAGCTGTTTCCGATTCTCGATGAAGGAAGGAGAATCTGAGGTCGGCATGGAAGGGTTTTCCATTTGATGGCGGCGGATGTTGTGAAGAGGAAAGGGGATCCGATGGTTTTGAGTAATAGAAGTGGGTGCGGGCATTTTCGTGGTGGGCTGGACGAAGATGAGTAAGGCCTAAAAAAATTTAATTATAAAGTTTATTTAATTTAGATGTCATATAAACTTCGAATATTAATTTCAAATGCGTACATGGTCAGAATTCGATGAAACAAAAACAATCGGAACCACGTTGACGAATACTACAAGATGGAAAAGAACCGGACAAGGCTGGGAGTAGCTGGATTTTTTAGTTGAATTAATCACCGTTTAATTTAACTGAAATGAGCTGATTTAACAATGGAATCAAATCAGAGGTGAGTTAAACTCACTCAGTTTTACCCATTTATATTTTATATAAATTAGGTTTTTATTTTGTGTGCCCTGTTTACGAATGGTTGACTGGTTACTACTTATATATATTATTTGTTGATTTAACTGATGAAATTAAACCGTTGTTTAATTTTAGTGAAATACCAAATCGTTATTCTAACGATTGGTTTTAATAAAGGTAACTTACCTTGTTGGTCACGTTTATAAAATAAACGTGTTTAACTGGTTGAATTGTTTGAATTGCTTGTGAATTAGTTGATGTTGAATGTTCGTTATTTATTGTTATCAGTTAAATGAAATTGAACGATCTATTTGGAGATAACCATTTGTATACAGGGAAGAACAGGTTGGAAGGATCCAACCGGATTCCTCAAATATATTATTTATTTTCATATTATCATATGAACTGTCATGTTTGGGTAATTGATTTGAGTATTGATCATTGATTGGAAACTCAACCTGTGTTTGGGTTTAACCAATGAGCAGTACTGGTTGAGTAATCGGCAGTAAATGGCCTAAAAGTAAATTGTTATATTCATACCGATTTACCGTTAGGTAAGTTGATAAAACTGAAGTTATAAAATTTATTTTTATAGCAAAAGATAGATTTGAATATATATATATATATATATTTTAAATAAAGATTTGTTAAAAGGAAATAAATAATTATTATTAGTTATTTAAGTTTATAATTAATTATTAATTGATTTAATAGAGTAAATTATGATATTAATCAGAATTATAAACAAGTGATTAGAGATTAACCTAATAATTTAATTTGGATAATTGTCTTGTTAAGAATAATTAAAGGGATTTTTTTAAATTAAGTATATTATTAATTAATTTAAAAGGGAAATGAATTGGAATCGGTTAATAGGATAACCGTGTTTTGAGTGACTAAATTGACGCTTTAATTGGATTGATTACTAAATTAGTGTGTTTTGAATAGGAAATAGTTTAATGAATATTATTTAGAATTTAATAAGATTTCAAAAGGGGATTTACTATTTATGTTAGTTAATAAAGAAATTAACTATAGAAGTAGTTAGTGATTGAAACAAATTATTATTAATAAAAGTTAGAAAATTACTTTTTAATGGGAATTCATTTAAAAAAGTAATCTAAGTTAAATGAAATCCAATTGAATGGAGGAAGATGTTTATGAACAGGTTTGTTTAAACATGAGTTTTTAATAAAGTTATAAAAGGAACCTTTAAGCGAATATTATAGCTTAAAATAAATGTTATTTAATTATTTGAGTTAAGTAAAATGGGAATTTAGATAAAAGGGTTTTATAATAAACCAGCATTATATAAAAGATGTTTGAGGTGTTATATCGTTAATTCTAAATTAATGTTACTAAAAAAATGGAATTTAGTAAAGGTGGAAAATTGAAATGAGAATTTTGAGCAGGAAAAGGTTGGATAGGTTTGAAAGGATAATTAAGTGGAAATTGAATATGGTTATTTTTTGCTGAATGCTGAACCAGTGAACTCATTGGGATTGTCATGATTGAAACACTGTTTATTTTGATAGTTAAATCACCGACTATCAAATCTGTCCAATACGATTGTTGGCACGAAAAGACCGGGATCGAATTTATATTCGAAAACCATTCCGACCAACAAATACGTGGAGATATTAGAAGATGATCGAGATGGAGCATTGAAGACCGTAGATCTTCACAAACGGAAGAACTGCTACTAATCTCCGGTTTAGCGGCCAGAGATAAACTGTGATTCTGTCGGGGTTGAAATATACGGATTGCAAGGACTACTCGCTACTGATCCATAGGGTGACTCCTTATTGGATGTAGTAGGAGAGTACCTTCGGTTCATCTTGTTCCTGGATGACGTGTATGGAAGGATGTCTGACAGTGTATTTCCAAAGGAATTATGTACGTTGATATTTTTCAAATGTACCATAGTTGGTGGCGGAGGATGACGGTTCTCTTAGCTTAACAACTAGAGTATTTTTGTGCATGTCAATTAGTGATATCTGGCGAATCTGACAATGTGGCATTCAAGGTGAATGGTGGCTAGGTGTTGTTAAAGATAATTCAAACCTCAAGCCTCACAACCGGGAAATGACAAAAATCGGGCAGGCAGCATGGCTATGTGGGTCGCTCCCATTAGGGTGTATAATCATCTATCTAGAGAAATTATTTTTGCTTCTTTAATCTATCGATGCTATCCCTTTCGGGAAACAGTGATTTGAGCCCAACCGTTGGTGATATACATTCGATACACTCAAGCGAAATGAGTGGTCAGTCATGTGAGGGCCGGGTAGCAAGACTTTCTTGTTGAACCCAGTGTATTCGCCTCTAGAGATACACTATTGGCAGGTGGTCCCATACCTTGTCATAGTCGGAATCCAATCTCCAATAAGCGCTGCGGTTTTGATTGTATACTATATACGTGGAGCGTGAGATGCAAGCGTTCCACTAGATTCTATTTACCTGTATGTAGACACTATTATAATATCAGAAAAGATATTGATTTCAAAAGTGTTTTGGGTTATCGTAAGGTAAAAACCGTCCGTATTAATGTGTGGATTCGGTCTTACGATTTTCCTTTTCTTTTCAAAAGATTTTGAACTTTAAAATCAAGTTGTGTGATACCTTAATACTGTGCGAGTTTTCTCACTCTGATTCACCAGACTGACCCAATGTTTTGTAAATGCTCGGTTTAGCCCGGGGTGTACAGGTTCAGGTTATCGAATGGTGTGAAGAGACAAGCTGGAAGAGTCCAGACGTACAATATTATATAGCTACTATTCCGTTGTGTGTTGTACTTGAGGACAGGTTATTATAACTGTCCAGGTATGTGCTGTACTCTGATAATTGTATGTATTTGTAAAAGCTCTCAATAAAGATTTATTTCTGTATTATATTTTGTTCCGCTGCGATGTGAGACTCTATGTTGTTTCTTCTTCTTCGTCTATTCTTATATTTCTTTCTTTCTTATCTCACCCTCTAAATTCTTTCTAATAACGTTCCAGTGTTTTTCGGTGTTTGGAAGGTCGGCATGGGTTACGGTAAAGGCATTAATGTCAATTTTCAGGGCAGAAAATCCCTGGGTCGTTACATTTTATTTGATTCTAATAGTCTTGTGTTAATTTTTGTTCTAAAATTTAAATTTAGATTTATATAAGTTAATTAATCTGAATGAACATGCCTTGGAAATTATAATAACTATAAAATAAATTGTATATATGTTTTACTTATTTTTATGTTTAAATTTGATAGTTAAAACATCGACTATCAAATAAATATTCCCTACACGTTAGTTCGAAGAGACCAGGAACTAGATCCAAAATCACTTCGAACTAACTTTATGATTCTTAAACTAACTTGTAGAGTACTTATATAAACTGAAGACTGTATATCTTCTTGAGCGTAAGAACTACTTGTTAAAATTCCTTGGTGGCCACTAGAGCTACTCTGACCTGTAATTCTTTCATGATTGAAATCTTCAGATTTTGCAAGGACTAGTCGCTACTGATTCATGGGGTGATTCCTATATTGGATGCAGTAGGAGACTACCTTCAGTTCATCCTTTTCCTGGATGACTTGTATGGACGAATGTCTGATAGAGTATTTCCTAAAAATCGCGTACGTTGATTTTTACCAGTATACCAAGTTAATGGCAAAGAATGCCCCTTCTTTTACATCCAGAGTATATTTGTGGACGTCAATTAGTGATTTGACGGATCTGACAATGTGACATTCAAAGTGAATGGTGCCCAAATTTGTACAGACAGTCAAGTAGTTTTAAGATTTTATAGATTCGCTTGAAGGAACTTGGAGCAAGAGGCTTCAACATTCGATAAATAGAGTTTATTTCCGCTTTGTTGTATACGAGTTGTGTAACACCCCGCCTCCGCTAGGATCACTCGCAAAGGAATGCACTAGCTTTAGAGGGGCATTATTGGTAAACATGCACAGAAATATCACAAGACAGAACATATAAAATAGCGGAAGTAAAATCGAACTTTCATAAACATTAATAATTAAGGTCTAAAGCCTTTTACATCAGAGTACATCAAAACCTGTCTTGCAATAGTAAAGAAGCATAAAGACTTTTTCATAAATTATTCCCCAAGTGAAAACAGTAAAGTAGCCATAGCCAAGAAAAGTCCCAGCCATCCATGATGACCTTCAAGCAGAAGAAGTCCGAACTAAACAGCAGTGTTTCCTCCCTGTAACCTGGGGGGGAAACGGAAGAGAAGAGGCGAAACAAAACGGGTCAGTCAAAAAGACTGAGTAAGTCCTATCTACTTCCAGTATAAAAACAGGTAAAGGTAACATGACATGCATAAACTGAAAGTAAACATAAGGATGACTACAAGATAGGTAAACTAAACCAGGGTAGCCGGTTGAACTACTTTAGCAAGGTAAACTAAGATATCATGATAAAGTACGGTGTCATGATAAGTCAAGGTATCACATCGTCAGGTTTCTATCAAGTATACTACCCAAGGTTATCTACCCTGTCTAACATCCCACGGTATCCACTATGTATAATTTTCCTGGTTCTAACATGTATATTTGCTCTGCACCCCTCGTACTAGTATTCCAATCCGCGTCATGTATTAACCATGAATGTCCCTTGCCCAATGTCATGTAATGGTCCATGTCAACCTAATATATCGCATGTATAGGTTACTCAAATCATATGTTTCTTTCCATGTATATAAGTTCAGTCCTTTGTCGTACCTCGTACGGGCTTCCTCATTTCGTATTATCCTTGAAATCGTTCGGACTGTCACCCTTGTTCTAGCTAGGCTCTTCCATATGAATCATCGTTTGAACTACTAGGACTTACGCCACCTAGCACCACTAGGGATTACGCTTACCTCACTACAACAAATTCACCCTATTACAACGGTGCAACACCGTTGTAATATCATTTTACAACGGTGCCCCCACCGTCGTGTATGCAGACGTGGTAATATATTATTTTTTATTACAACTTTTCTGCACCGTTGTAATAGGATTATTTAACAACAGTTATCAACCGTTGTAATAAATTTTTTTACAAGTTGTCGTATATACTATAGTACAGTTAGAGTATACGTATAACAACTTTTATCACCGTTGTAATAAACTATATTACAACTTTTATCCCCGTTGTTGTAGATTTTGTAATAATGTTGTGTTCATTTATATAACAACATGTCTGCACCGTTGTAATTTCATTGATATTACAACATTTTTCCACCGTTGTAAATTGATTTATATTACAACATTTTCACACCGTTGTAACATGACTTATTACAACTTTTTTTTCTGTTGTAATTTGCATGGACCTGACTAGTAAAACAAATTCATATATATTACTGATAATATGATTCACATTTCAATGCAACAAATATTAGTACACAGAATCATTTATATATATTACTTAACATAATATTCGATCAACATAACACGCAAGTACGTAGTACATCACCAACTTAACCGTGTCACCAAAAACATAACCCAATATATACATAACATAACCGTGTCACCAAAAACATAACCGTTTCATAATACATGCATGATTTAACCCAATATGTACATAAGAAAGATGGAATGTCTACGAAAGCATACCCTACGAAAGCACTCTAGCTGAAGGCAACGTAATTTTTATTCCAGGCCACAGTTGATCCAACAGCTTCTCCAATAGTAGTCATTGCGGAATTCGGCTTCCACAAGAATGCTTCTGGATCCACCGCCACGTCAATCCAAACTTTCCAGCCTTGCGATCCAAGTTTTTTAAAGTGCACCAAAGCTTCTGGATCATTGGATGCCACTCTTCCTTCCGCAACAACTTGTTTTTCCCAATTCAATATCTTACACTTTCTGCCCTCATTTCCATCAGCTTGCACTGCTGTTTTTCTGGCCGGATTTTTCTGCTTAGACTGTTTTTCTGTTTTGCTGCCGTCAGTTTCAGATGGATGCTTTTCATTTTTAGCTGATTGCTTTCCATTTTCAGGTGCCTGCTTTCCATTTTCAGGTGCATGCTTTCCATTTTGTTTAGACAGTTGAACTGCCAAGGTATTGCTTCCACAGTGTGACTGCAAACAAAAAAAATCTAGAAAATCTGAACTGGAAACTAAAAACAGAAAGTGAGGCAAATTAATACATGGAACTAAATACAAAAGACAGTAAGCACTTATGTATAATCCAAGGCTTATGCATCATAGACAGTAAGCACTTATGTATAATCAAAGGCTTATGTATAATCAAAGACAAGACACACGACTAAGTTTAAGTTAATTTGATGGCTGTTGAGTGGAGCAGTTTCAGTTACTGCCAGTTGTATTGTGAGAACAATGCAATAGATTTAACGACAGAACAACACCACCAGAAGCGTCTTTCTAAGCTAGGAACAAAGAGTGGATGAGTTGAATCTATGAAATTTATGTGTAATGGATTGTTATCTTTATTTATTTTACAAATAATTTCCTTATTTTTGTTTAATCTACGAATGTAATTATAAAACCTGAGAATGGTAAAGATAGTGAACACAATAGAAAAACACAGTAATACATCTGCAAACTCTTTCTTTTTAAACCCTTAGTGATTGAATATAGTATGATGCAGGCGCGCGCGCGCACACACACACACACATATATATATGCATATATGTTTGTGAATATGTATGTGTAACTAATTGTTCTTCATGTCAAAAACTGGACGAAATATGAAAACAGTGGATCTTTTGTGAATAAACTCTGTGCAAACTCTCTGAATTTAATCTAGTGTGGGTATAGATATGAGTACTTTGATAGATTATTAGTTGACTACACTTATATATGACTGGAAGTGATTAACTATGTGAAGTAAGATCTAGAAATGAGAAATTTCCTTTACTGTTGTATGAATACAATAATAATAAAAGATGAACACCTCACTTTCAAAAATAAAGTACCCAATTTTAGCATGTTTTAGATAACAGTATAAACACAAAGGTTATTCCAAATTGAATTTAGTTTACGTTAAAAAGTTCTTCAGCTTCTAATGCGCGGTAATTTAGTTTAACAGTACCCAACCCCCCTCCATTTACTGTCCTTAAAATCACCCTAAAATTTCACAGTTCGGTAAAAGCATTTCAATGAAATGTTACATCTTTTTATCAATTATACCAATAAAAAAGGGTACCTGAGGCGTATTAGGATCAGGATTTGCTGGATTTCCCGCATTAGCTTGCTTTTCTTTTAGATCCTGTAAAGATTGCATATACATAGGTCATATAAAATTAGCACAAAATATGATTTTGGTCATATAAAACTAGCACAATTGGGAAGCCGTAAATTTGAAACACATTATGAAAAAAAAAGGCATTTTGCTTTGCTCTTTTTTTAATATTTTTTTTCAATTGTAGAGACATAATGGGTTATGTCCAAGAACAAACATTGTACAAACGGCCATGTCTTATTTCTTTAACCTGGGAGATTAAGAATTAAAAGAAAAAAGTGTTAAAATGTAACCAGATATCGTGGCAAAGGATCATGAGAATAATCCAAGGCATTCTACCTCTGGTGAAGTTTTTATTATTGGCTCCATGCTACGGCAGCAAAATGCCACAGCCCATAGGCGATTGCTGGTTCTTTTTAAAATTTTGGAGCCTATGTTTATTGATCAGCAACCCAGCACCAGCAGATCCCGAAAATCACAAATAGGAGTATTTGTTTAATACAACCATACTATGAATAATTAAGGTATTAATTTGAAAACTCTCTGAAATAAGTTAAATAACACAAAGCAAATCGAAGGCAATCAGATTGAAGGCCAATGTAAGAATATATCCACACTGAATTCAGACTCATACCATCTTAGCATCGTCTTGCAATATAAAAAATTGAAATGATTCTTATTTCAATATAAAAAATCGAAGGCAAACAAAAATAACTTTATTTCATACATAATGCCAGAACTAATAGGAAATAGCCGACAGATCCCGAATCAAAGAGTAGGAATAAATTGATGAACGTTGAAAAAATTAAATAAACTTCAATTTAATTGATAGAAGAAATCAGTCGGACGTAGCTGGTTAAAATCTTATTTCCATTTGACAACAAACCAATGAGAATCCGAACGATTCTTCTCTACATAGCACAAATCACGCCAAAAACTAATTAACCAAGCTTGATGAATAATATAAATTTTGCTTACCATAATACCTAGAATTCTGCAGAGTGTTGAAAAATCGGATCTAAAGGCTTTTAGCCTAAATCCTAATGATAATAAACCTTGCGACAAACAGTTGCAATTTAAGATGAAAGCTGGAAGCAGATATTTGTTCCAAAAAACAATGCTAAAGGTTTAGAAACAGGACCATAAAGAGAGAGGAGGAAAATGTTCGAGTAGGCTCTGTAAACTGCTGGATAAATGGATTTCTGAGGAATATATATATACATGGCAGAAAACCCTAGATAAATAGTTTGGGTTAGAGTGGCACTGGGTCTGGTCACACTGTTTTTTCCGAGTTGTTTTAAAACATTACCCACTACTGATTGGTACCGTTGGATACGAAAAGAAAATGCAATTGGTCAAATAATCGACGTAACCGGAGCATTATAATGGAATAACATGGGTCAATCTGGAAAATCAGCATGAGAAAACCACACCGCAATTATCAAACCGGGAATTTACCGGAAATTCCGAAATATCCGGAACGGAACCGGAAACCGACAATAACTTGGTTTCTAATTAACAGGAAAACAGGAAAAATCGCCGTTAAAATAAATTTCTAATTAACACTTACCATCAACATCGTAGTGAGCTCCTGTACTTTGGTCTCCAATCCACTAACTTGGTTTCGCAATGCATGTACTTCACCTGATGAGCTACCCCGAATACGAAGCTGAGATGGTACAACCCCAAAACCAAGCCCTCTTACACGTCCTCCATGCTCCTGACCAAAAAGCTTCGACACGCCATCTTGAGTAACTGATGTTGCTCCATGAGAATCCTGACTTGCGGCATTATGATGCTCGTTTATCTTAGACTACAAATTAAAAAACAACCAAAATTCAGAAATTAAAATTAAAACTACGTTAACAATAGCAACAGTTTCTGATATTGTATATTTGAACTTATTCTTACTATGCATTCGGCAGCAATTGAATTCGGAGGTTTTCCATCTTTTCTAGTGTGGCCTTTGCACCACAATTCGTCTCTAGTGATAGTAGATGTTGACTTTTCCTTTTTCTGCAAAAATAGCTTAACAGCTTCAGAATTTTTCATGTGATAACATATAATAGTTGCTTTAACAATATTTTTTTACCATTTCTTCTTCCAATCTTGCATAACCTTTTCTGCTCATGGTGTGTGGAACTTTATTCTTTTCTCTAATGCTTTTGAATCTTTGGCTTGTTGCCTATAAAATCAATTCAGTAAATATGATATAGGAAAATGTAATATATTTAACAGTTAAACTCAGTAAGACAAAAATAACCACCTCAAACTTTTCTGACAATTTTTCAGTTACAAAAGCATTCCACTCGTCATCGCTCTTTATATTGAACGGTTTTAGGCTTGCTAAAGTATCGGTAGAGTCGGGATTTTGAGACGCTTTTTTGATAGCTGCAACTAACCTTGATTTCGACTCCTTCCACCGATGTCCTATTATCATTAACAAGTAATCCTTATACACCATATCTACCTTGAATCTTGACTGCGCGCACACAAAAAAAAAAAAAAAAAAACAGCAGATTAGTCTCTAACAGTATTGCAAAATGCAATGTTGTACCACAGCAGGTATATAATTTGTTGCTTTGAATATTGAGACATATAATATGTAACAGTATTGCAATGTGCATAATGCATATGTCATTATAAAGAGAACTATAGCAGGCATATAATATGTTGCTTTTAATATTGAGACATATAAGTACTCCCTAACATAAATAACATAGAATCAGTAAAATTAAATACAACTTAAAGCCAGAATTTACTATTGAAAGCCAGAATTTATTATTCACAGATCATCCCTCAAATCGTACACAAGCCAGAATTTATCACTCACAGAATTTACTATTGAAAGCCATAATTTACTATTGAAAGCCGACATATGGTATACAAGTCAAATATCAGTACGTACCTCTATACAAGTCCACAGATCATCCCTCAAATCGTCACCGACGTTCCTCCATGTGCTAATGGTAAAAGGCACCATCTCCCTTGCTAGAGTACCAATATATGACGACAAATGTTTGGAATTAGCACCTATTGCTTGTCCGCGTTCATTAAATTCAACTTCCGGCTTCTCATCCGGTATCATAGCTAACGATTTCATCATCGTTCTGCCTCTCTTTCTTCTAGCTTGCTTCAATCTTTGATCTTCAGTAGAATCGGGTTGAATTTCGTTTGGACTGGAATCATCGTTGGCTGGAGTTTCATGGAAGTGTAGTTGACGGGCAGGGGGCTGTGCTGGGTTTGTATTGTCGAAGGGGCTGTTATTGGAAGGAGGGGGCTGTATCTGGTTTGTAGTGTCGACGGGGATGCTACTGGAAGGAGGAGGGGACTGCATCCCTTCTGCAGTGTGGCCAAGGTTGCTTCCATGTTTGCGAATTGTGCGTATTGGGTATTCAGCATGTTTTCGAGGAGATCGTCTTATAGCAATATTTAATTCACGAAGCAACGGAAGTGGTCCATCTGGGTGTTCGTTGATTCTAATCCCAACCGATCTTTCATCAGCAGCACGAACAGCTGCAAGTGCAGCTAAACTTTGCTTTTTTGCTCTTTTGCTTGCAATTTTTGAGCTCTAAAAAATAAAAAATTTAAGTCAGTTTTCAATAGCTAAAAAATAAAAATCTTAAGTCATTTTTCAATGGCTGAACATACAATATATTTTAAACTGAGCACTACATGAACATCATAAGATGAACTGTGTTGTTCATAAAAATACAAGCGACTACAGTGAAATGATTATATTTTAAACTGAGCACTGAGCACTGAGCAATGGCAAGGGTACAAGTGGGTAAAATAAAAGTGACATAAAAATGTTTTTTTTTGCCAGTGCTCAGTTTAAAATGTACGTACGGAAGGCATATAAATACTGGTAGGTGCTGCTGAATAGAGTCTTTAATCAAAATGTAGGGAGTAAATGTGCTTATCGCGTTTGAAACGTAACCGAGGAATGGATTTTCCAAATCAGTGGCTGCCGGTTCTTTGGGTTTTCCAATCGTTATATCAGACTCACAAAATTATCGTTAAGGAGTATTTGGTTATTAAAATATCCATCGAATTATTATGACAAATCTACACTAGATTCCACCTTGACACCAAAAAGGAAATAAAGGAGCCTGGATGCCGATCTGCTGATCAAGTAGCCACAAGTGGCAAGGGCATGAGGTGGAGACGGAGTCCACTTCTCCGCAAGTACATCTACGTACACATGAGGACCATTTTTTATGCACATATTCATTTTAGCTATTGAAAACTACTTGCACATATTCATTTTATGCACAATTTTTTCAAATCTTCAATAAGTGGTTGCAAGTATACATCAATGTCATTTCCCGGTTGTCGTGGCCCAGGAATTAACAAAGATAGCATCATATTATCTTTGTGCATACAAAGCCACGGAGGAAAGTTGTAAGCAACAAGAAACACTGGCCAACAACTATATCCACAATTCCAATCACCGAAAGGATTAAAGCCATCAGATGCAATGCCAAGCCTTAAATTTCGTGGATCGGAAGCAAAAGAATGATACATTCTATCAATCGTAGCCCACTGAGTAGAATCCACTGGATGACGCAATTTACCATCATCACTCTTATGACTGCTATGCCATCTTAGTTGTTCTGATGTTTCTGGGGATGCAAACATTCTTTTCAGTCTTGGTATCAGTGGGAAGTATCTCAAAACCTTCATAGGTATTTTGGTTTGCTTCCCATCTTTAGTAGTCTTGTTTTTTTTCCAGCGAGACTTACCACACTTAGGACAGAAATCACTATTTGCAAGCTCTTTTCTAAATAAACAACAATCATTTACACATGCATGTATCTGCTTATAGCCTAAACCAAATGACTTAAGCAACTTCTTTGTTGCATATGTAGAATCAGGAAGCATGTTTTCTTTAGGCAACATATCCTTTAGAAGTTTAAGAAGCTCTGTAAAAGCCGTGTCCGATATACCATTTCGCGCTTTGTGCTTGAAAAGAAGTACTGTAGCAGACAACTTTGTGTGGCTTGCACAACCGGGATACAAAGGAATTTCGGCATTCTCCATCATTTCCTCAATACCTTCCCCATGTCTTGCTTCAACATTGGCTTCTACCTCCTCATCATAGATTTGCGCATCAACATACATTCTATAAGTATCTGTCTCACTATTATTTTGTGATGGCCGTTTTTCTCCATGAAAAATCCATATATCATAGGTTGGGTCCATTCCAAAACAAATCAAGTGTGACACAACTTCCCTTGATGTTTGCCAAATTAGATTCCTACAATCACGACATGGGCATCTAATTTTTTCGGGATTCCCTTCACTCGCAACATGCCCATATACAAAATTTTCCACAGCTTGCCTATATTCGCTTGTCATTCTACAAAACAAAAAATGTATTAATACTCCTTCTTTAATACTTATAGTGTGATGCTAGGGCACCTCGTTTTCTTCTTGCTAATACCAAAATTTTATACTACATTCTTCCTAACACCAAACTCATTCATAAATACTTATATTTGTTTATAATGGTATTAGGAAGTACATCAAATTTATTGTACTTATTATTTTTATTCGTGGTATTAGTAAGAGGAAAATGATGTGCCCTTAGCATCACACTACTTATAACTATGGAAGTAATAGCCAAAATGATGAAACCTTGGTAGATTGACCCATGCTTTGTCCATCTTGGTAAAACAACGCCTCTAATTTTCGGACCTACTATAAAGACTTATGCTCAACATTATTGTACAACTTGGTTATACGCACCCACCTTATCTACCCCTCTTATGCATCACCTATCATACTTCGACCCACCCTCTAAAACAACGTATTTGCATAATAATATATATATCATCAAAATAAACACAAATAAAAGACCATCACACATAGGGGTGAGCATACTTTGATTTGTGACATGGGCATCTAATTGCACTTAAACTGAATAGTTCTTCTGTAAGTCATATGACTCATATTATTCAAATTCTGAATTTCAATTAAACTGAATTGCACTAAAAATTATGCCTTGTACAGAACAAGAAAAATGATTGAACATGTTTCTATTTACTTTGATTTATGACACAATGTTTGAATTTATATTTCAGGGTCTCTCAGCCATGAGGCAAGGGAGGTACTATCTGCTCTGGTCTTTGAAGGTTCGGTTTAATGTTAGTAATATATGTTAAAATGAAGTTATTTTTTTTATACTAGAAATGATACATGTTCTTCAGCTTTATAATTTTGCTTGGATGTTGTACATTTATTAATTTGAGATGTTAAGTTAGAGATTCAGATCTAAAACTTCATACCCTAATGACATCAGTTCAAGCAGAAAAACACTAATATGAGAAGAACTATTTAGTTTAGCTATTGTTAGTTTAGGATTTGCAGTTTTGGTTCAATTGTGAGAAGAACATGTACCAAAATTGACAGAACTTTTGAGAAGAACTATTCAATTTGGCTGTTGTGTTAGTTCAGGATTTTTTTTCCAAATGAAACAGCTAATTTGTTTTCCAAATGAAACATCCAAATGAATTAGATTTTTTCTGAAATCATTGGAGTATTATCCAATGTTTTCTATCCAATGTTTTCTGAAACATCCAAATGAAACAACTAATTTGTTTTCCAATGTTTCATCCAAATGAAACATCCAAATAGATGTAAACTAAACTGAAACATCCAAATGAAACGGCCAAACAGAGTTTAGCATTGGTTATGAAATATCATTTGATAATAATCCGATGTTTTCTGAAACAGTTAATTTGTTTTCCAAATGAAACATCCAAATGAAACATCTAATTAAAAGGATAAATGAAACATGAGATATTATAATTTAGTTATTGGAGTATTATCCAATGAGTTGAACTTGCATTTCATTAATTAGATGTAAATTATAAACTGTTGCACTTTTTAAGAGGTTTCACAAAAAAATTACTCATTTAATCCATTTTCTGAAGTTAACAGCGGACTAGGAGCTGTGTTTATGAAATGTATGCTCAACCTTTTTTATAGTTAAATTAAATATCTCATACTATGTTTGTTGTTCTTGCAGATCCTATGAATATGAATGGTAAAAGCTTCAGGATGACAAAGCTTCATCAAGACAGCAAATGATTTTTGCTGTTTATTTTGGTGTATTTTAGTGTGTTATTCTTGTTTCTATTGTAGGCTTGTATTTTAGTGTGTTATTCAGGATGACAAAGCTTCATCAAGACAGCAAATGGTATTAGACAGTATATGTGTTCCCAAATACACATCTCCACTTCAGATTTTAATAGTGTATACAAAGTCAGTACCGCAGTACAAAGTATGAAATGCAAGCGAACAAACTTTGGTCATTCTAACATACTGGTTGTTTATGACAAATACCCAAACCCGTAAAAATTCAAAAAGTCAATATCATAAACTAAATATACAAACTCAACTTATGACCAAATACATGTTTATACATATGCGCACGTGTATATGCATATATATGATCGAATTTCATATTTCAGGTCCAAAACGAGTGTGACTGCAAATTGACAGGAATTACAGTTAGACGAAGAAATATATAGATGTTTGAATACAAAGTTCAACCTAAAAGGAGCATTGTCACATGCAATTGAGGTTTGCCATGGTAATTTGTCACATGCAATTGAGGTTTGTCATCAAATTATATACAAAGTTCAACCTAAAAGGAGCATTGTTACAATCAGTATGACACAGTAGCGATTGTCACATGCAATTGAGACAACGAATAAAAATTGTACTGTGAACCGAATAAAAATTGTTACAATCAGTATGACACAGGAGCATTGTCACATGCAATTGAGACAACGAATAAAAATTTACCAGCGAGATACGTAGGCGATCGGGTAGTGGCGATTGAGTAGCGGCGATCGAGCAGTGGCGATTGAGCAGCGGCGATCGAGCAGTGGCGATGTGATGTGAAGCGGCGATGTGAAGTGGATCGAAAGGGGAATTAGGGTTTGCGGTGGAATACGATGGAAAAGGAAATTCGGAATACTATGGAACACGATGGAAGAACCGATGTCAAAAGGCACGTTTAATTGAAGAACCGACGGAAATTTTGTTAAGTATGTACTATGTACGCTGATATGTACGCTGTGTTTATGGAAATTTTGTTAAGTATGTACTATGTCAACTTAGGACCTTTTTACTTAATAATTAGACATGCTTGTTTTGATTGTATGCTTATTTTGAATTTATTTAGAACAAAATAGAGAACATGATAGATTGGAACATGCGGTATAGTTGACTCAATTGTCATTGATTACTTGAACAAAGCATAAGCAAACAGCATTGGAAGAACAACAATTATTGACATCTTATAATTTATTTCATACTTACATTGGATGTAAGAAGAAAAGCCAGTGTTTTTCTTTGCTGAACCGAAATATAGACATGTCGATCAATTACTTGTACAACCAACAAACTACAACCTTATATCAATAGTTTTTTTTAAAGGCATGTTGATAGTGTACAGAACAGGGACCATTCTTATGCAAAAAGAGTAGTCAATTATCATATGTTTGACTGTCTAAGATGCCATATTCTAGAAACTGAGTAAAATTAAAAAGTAATACATAGGTAATGTGTTTTCTATGGAATGGTACATGTGCGCCAAGGAATACATGCTTAAAGTAGGATGCATGTACCCATAAACTCATGGCTTGTGTACATACATCCAAAAACAGGTAGATAGGCACAGACCCAAAAAAATTTAAGTTAATTATAATCGAGAGGAATACTTATTACAAACTTATGTTACTATTAATTAATAAAGTAGCTAGTTAACATATATTAACTATTAAAAAAAATTACTACTTATTAACTATTAATTATTTAAAAATAATTGACAAATATTATTGATTCCCAAGTTTATTATTAATTATTATTATTAAGTTTCAATATAATTAGTTACTAAATATAGATATTATAAACATGAAGTATGCACTAGGCATCTCAATTACAACGAATAAAATGAAAAGTTGTGATATATATGTTTATTACAACAGTGAGTTTTGCAAGGTTGTAAAAAGGGATCTATTACAACGGTGGACGCCACCGTTGTAAAATTAAAGTTGTAATATGGTAATATATATGCTCTTTACAACAGTGATTAATGCACCGTTGTAAAAAAGAATCTATTACAACGGTGATTAATGCACCGTTGTAAAATTAAAGTTGTGATATGGTAATATATATGTTCTTTACAACAGTGATAATTTCACCGTTGAAAAAAACATTTATTACAACAGTGCGTTTTGCACCGTTGTAATAAATGCTCTATTACAACGGTGATTTATGCACCGTTGTAAAATTAAAGTTGTAATATGGTGTTTTTGTTGTAGTGCCTATTGCACGCTTTCGTATTTCGGTTTGGGTTAAACCACCTAGGCCACTAGGGATTACGCTAACCCTCAACCGCGCCCTTTTTTCCCACGCATTCATCGTGAATCGTTTTTCTATAACTGTATGCACATGTATCACATCGTGCCATCCGAGTCCTGTCACAGGGCAAAACAAGAAATACAGGACTCGGTCGGGTGCTTTAGATTTATCTGCCGATGCAGATACTAAGGTCTGCTTTTCTACACGTGGCTATGGTCCCACGAGACCCCTCCCTCAACTAGTGAAAGGCAACACAAGAGAAAATCTTGCATGAGAACTACACTCCGGCCAGCCCACATCCTACGGCCTACCTCACCCATAATTAGATAGCAATTATGGTCTGTTGGGTGTTCCCTGCCTTTCCGTACGTACACGCTTGACTCAAGATGGTAGATGATCGACGAACTTGCTATCTCGGGCACCTTATGTACTCGTCGACTCACTGCTATCCACCCCAGTCTTTAGGTCGCTCGCATAGCAACCAAGGCATATTCTTGGTTCTTCTAACGCAAACCTTAACCTCTTGTGAGCCCAGGATGATCATCTGCGACCTCACAGAGGGATACCAAGAATATCCTCACGTTCCCCGAAGCCGCTGCTTCGTTACCCAGTTCGCTGGAGCCTTTATCTAAATCAGATAGCCTGCTCCTACACGTATACTTAAACGATGACCTACCGTATCGGGTTACTCATCTATCTAAGAAGTGGTCCAAATTCCCTTGACTAAGAATTATTACTTAGTTTCCCTTAACTAAGGTTTACCACTTAGCCCTATTTCCATTATCCTTGTTAACTATGGTTATTTACCTAATCCTTCGAATTAGGGTTTATCTAATGGGTTAAGTGTCACTTAAGTTCACAACTTAACCCGTCTACAAAACATGTCGAAACTGGCTAAGTATCCAAGTCCAAGACTTAACCCTACAGACCATGTGTCAAGTTGGTTAAGTATATCAAGCAATCCATGACTCAACCTCGTCTAATTATCATTTTAGATTGGTTAAGTATATATTAATTTGACCCTATCAAATTACCGAGTCAAATCGGTCAAGCATATTCGAAACGATTCGTGACTTAGCCTTATCATGTTTTCATGTTAGATTGGTTAAGTACAGGTTAACTTAACCTCATCAAATTAACGAGTTAGATTGGTTAAGTATAGGTCACTTAACCTCATCAAATCATCGTGTTAAATTAGTTAAGTGTTTAACTTAACCCCATCCGATTACCATGTTTAGATTAGTTAAGCCTAATCTTAACCCCATCCATTAACTGTATTATACGGTTAAGTGTCATTAAGAAAATTTACTTAACCTTATCACGTTATCGTGTTGGATTGATGAAGTGTTGGTTAACTTAATCCCGTCCACTAGTCGTATAAAAATGGTCAAGTGTCATTAGGCAAATCAAGTTACTTAACCTACCCAAGCTTATCATGTTTTGTTAAGTATCATTAGCCTAATCAAATTACTTAGCCCATTTGTCCATATCATATTTGGTTAAGCCTCATTAATCAAATTAACTTAACCCTATTATGTGGCATTAATTTAATTAATGCACCCTCAACCTCTCACATTAGACCTTGTTATGGTTACTAGTTAAGCCGGGCGGGTCCGGGTAGATTTACACCACAACCTAGTCTAACCTCGGGTCTTAAGCGCGACATGACCAACTTCTCACATTGGGTCCTATTGTTTGCAACTACTAGTTAGGCCGGTCGGTTCCGGGTAGTTTTACGTTGCAAACTCAACCCAACCTCGAGTTGGCCACACTTATATTATCTAAGTTCATCATGTTTCCAAAACATGTTACAAGTTTTCAAGCATTTGGGTAGACCTAACTTAATAGGTAAATTCCCAAAGGGTAGACCTAACTTAATAGGTAAATTCCCAAGTTCATGTTTTTATGCATACTTTCATGCCAACTTCCATGTTATCTCTCAAGTCATATTTTCAAGTATAAACATATGTCATAATCAAGTTAAGATTTCACGACATGTTCATGTTTATCTAACTACCCAAAATCGTGTTTTCCCAACGCAAGCAAAGCGAGCCAACATAGTAAGGATACTATGTCCCATATTGGTCTCAAAACATGCATGATGCTAAAAAAAGGCTTGGCTTCCACATGCATAACATCATAAAGGGATTGGCCATAAACATGCATAGTGTCATAAGGTAATTTGGCCACAAACATGCATATTATCAAAAAGGGTTTAGCCATAAACATGCACAACTTAAAAGAGGGGATTGGCCACGAGCATGCATAATCTCATAAAGGATTTGGCCACAAACTTGCATGTTACCATAAGGGGTTTGGGTTCATAAACATGCATAAGCCCCAAAATCTTGTCTTAGCCAAGGTTTCACACGTAAAGTGGTTCCTAAAGGTTCATGCTAGCATTTTATGCATAAAGATCCAAACTTGCAAGTTAAACTAGGTTATGCCTAGCATGAGAGGCATGATTAAGTCACTCACATGGCCTAAAATCATAATCATGAACACAAGAGGCAAGGTAAGGTTCATATAGGTTCGCATAATCATGTTTAGCCTCATTTTATCCCATGTCATTATCAAAACTACCGTTTCCATCTAAAAGTAGCTACAACTTACATAATTAGGCCTAGGGAAAGAAGCATGAATCATCTTGGCTAAGAAAGGTGCCTCCTTTGTTGAAGAATCGTCATGAAACTCGCATAGCAATGTTGATTTTGCCTCTCTTTGGTGTAGCAAGCTTGCATCTTTTGATTTAAACCCGATTTGAATGCATAGGCTCTAGGGATTTGAGATGGAGGCCATGAGAGTAGAAATTTGGCCATAGTTTAGTTACATGAGTGAATAATGAGGGTTTAGGGGTAGGTTTAGGGTCTTTTTATAGAGATTAGGATAGTTTTAGGCCCTTAGATTAACCCTAGGACCAACCTGAACCGTCAGATTTCAAACCAGGCCCAAAAACCTAGCCAAGATAGAAAATAGGTGCACCAGATCAGAATCAGCCGACAGGGCAAGTCGACAGCCCTGTCGACATGCCTGTCGACATGCCTGTCGACTTGTCTGGGCGGGAATTTTCCCGCCTGGCCCCATTTCTGCATGTTTCGAAATTCAAATTTCCAGAAATCTTCTTTGGGCCTTAACCGGGTCATACGGACTCCGATTTACAAAATTTCGGACTCTATTTCGCGTATTTTTCCGAGACGAACGCAATGGCATAGCCCGTTTTACTTGATTCAGAATTTAAAATTAAATTCTGCCTTGATTCTCGTTTTAACATGTTATCGAAATACGAGTTGTTACATTCTCCCCACCTTTTAGGATTTCGTCCCCGTAATCTCCAAGTTAGGAAGAACATATCCTACCATCCATCATCCATCTACTCAAAACATCATCCACAAGCAATCATTGTCCTTAGATGATTTCTAATGCTATATGAATATATGCAAAACGTGTGTATACATGTTCCTTAGCTAATGCTAATGATCAGGCCTGAATAATCTTTCTAATGCAAAATATGTATAGTGCCATGAATCCAACATGTATGCAAATAGTCCTAGTCATATAGATACTATATGCGTGCACAATCATTCAACCATATGCAACATCCGCATGATAACACATTCGATTTCATCCATAAACAAGTATAAATACTCGTGCATATGCAATATGAAATGTGACCGAGTCGAGCTAGTATCTAATGTGTATTCGCGTATCCACGAGCAACCACTTGCAACCATATCAATCATAACATGTTTCAAATACATGTTTACATCCATAGGGTTCTACCTAAGATTCCCTGAAACAGGGTCGAGAAGATAAGCAAAACAAACTCCGTACAGGGTTTGTAACGGAGAATAGGACCGAGAGGATGTCCACAAAAGATAGCCTACAAGTAAGCTCTACAGAAAACAGGGATCAAGGATATACTCCCAAAAAGAGATATCATGCGCGTATCTAGTCTTTGACCATCAAAGTCGTCTTTTAACTTCGCGATTTTGTAGCTTCTTATTCCTGTTTTCATAACATGAGCTGGAACTCATTTCTTCGTCGCCTCTCGTTCCACTTGCACTTATCCTCCTTCTAGAATACTTGGCGCAAACAGGACTACATACTCATGATCTCATGCAAGCTTTCCAAAATTCACTAGTGAATCTCGGACCTCGTACCATAAGGTATTCCACGTAGAAGAACTTTCTCTTGAAAGTAAACAGATGCCAACCAGGTTAAGCGCACTTACTAGGGTGATTTCCATAACCCATGCATAATCGAAGTAAACCATCCGTCTTATTAGCGAACACCATTCGATCGGGTTTCTAATTTCCAACAAAGGCATCTAGGGATTCTAAGTAACTAATCATGACAGAACCCAAAAGGTTACGCGATACTTCAAGGGTATTACCAAAGCAAGCCAAGAGTCTAACTACCCTCCTTCTAAAACCGAGAGTGGCACCCCTTACTAGATAACCACTTCATCCCTAGAATCCATCCACAACTTATAAACATAAGAATTATTTCCAAGCTCAACACTTGATATAGACATTCTCAAATCCAAACAAGCCATGAGTAAATGGACCGATCTTCCAATAGGACTTGAGACAAAAACGGGATCCTCTACTACGCTAGTACTAAGGTGCAGAGACTCAACTATCGAAGCGGACTTAAAAGATGCGGTGATCAAAACAAAGTCCCGACAGGATGGTAGAGAAGAAAAGCTAAACCTTTAACAAGATCGTTACC
Organism: Allium sativum; assembly: GCA_030737875.1. Taxonomy (NCBI): domain Eukaryota; kingdom Viridiplantae; phylum Streptophyta; class Magnoliopsida; order Asparagales; family Amaryllidaceae; genus Allium; species Allium sativum. The sequence continues at coordinate 484,617,248 of CM060916.1, read as the reverse complement.
CTCCTTCTGAGGTACCCTAGAAATGAGAGCATACTATTGCCCTCCGAATGATCTTGTCCCTGTTCCGTGATACTTAACTATCCGTCCCGTTTCACCATGCCAAAGGTACTCTCTCGTCATGGGTTTCATTGTTCATCTTTCTCCCTCCTTTTAGGACTCATCCATACCAACATGTTGCTTATCCCTGAGCTCGTATCCTTTATCCTTGTTCTTACTATCCTTTCATGCATAACTCTGCAACGGTCTCTCGAGAACCACCTCCATCGTACGGGAAACACTTACGCAGCTAGAAAGACTAGTCGCAGTCAAAACCACTGTGACTACAGATGGAGGAAAGAAAGGAAAAGAGATTCAATCAAGGAAACAAGGATAATGCTAATGGCCTTTGGGGAATAGCCTTTTTCTTTTTAAAAGAAAATTTTCTTGAAAAATGCTTCTTTATAAACGGTTTTTCAAATAATTTTCAGAAGGTCTTTAAAAACTTTTGCCCAGTCTGGTAACCTCGCTCTGATACCAAATGTAACACCCTGCCTCCGCTAGGATCACTCGCAAAGGAATGCACTAGCTTTAGAGGGGCATTATTGGTAAACATGCACAGAAATATCACAAGACAGAACATATAAAATAGCGGAAGTAAAATCGAACTTTCATAAACATTAATAATTAAGGTCTAAAGCCTTTTACATCAGAGTACATCAAAACCTGTCTTGCAATAGTAAAGAAGCATAAAGACTTTTTCATAAATTATTCCCCAAGTGAAAACAGTAAAGTAGCCATAGCCAAGAAAAGTCCCAGCCATCCATGATGACCTTCAAGCAGAAGAAGTCCGAACTAAACAGCAGTGTTTCCTCCCTGTAACCTGGGGGGGAAACGGAAGAGAAGAGGCGAAACAAAACGGGTCAGTCAAAAAGACTGAGTAAGTCCTATCTACTTCCAGTATAAAAACAGGTAAAGGTAACATGACATGCATAAACTGAAAGTAAACATAAGGATGACTACAAGATAGGTAAACTAAACCAGGGTAGCCGGTTGAACTACTTTAGCAAGGTAAACTAAGATATCATGATAAAGTACGGTGTCATGATAAGTCAAGGTATCACATCGTCAGGTTTCTATCAAGTATACTACCCAAGGTTATCTACCCTGTCTAACATCCCACGGTATCCACTATGTATAATTTTCCTGGTTCTAACATGTATATTTGCTCTGCACCCCTCGTACTAGTATTCCAATCCGCGTCATGTATTAACCATGAATGTCCCTTGCCCAATGTCATGTAATGGTCCATGTCAACCTAATATATCGCATGTATAGGTTACTCAAATCATATGTTTCTTTCCATGTATATAAGTTCAGTCCTTTGCCGTACCTCGTACGGGCTTCCTCATTTCGTATTATCCTTGAAATCGTTCGGACTGTCACCCTTGTTCTAGCTAGGCTCTTCCATATGAATCATCGTTTGAACTACTAGGACTTATGCCACCTAGCACCACTAGGGATTACGCTTACCTATTGCACGCTTTCGTATTTCGGTTTGGGTTAAACCACCTAGGCCACTAGGGATTACGCTAACCCTCAACCGCGCCCTTTTTTCCCACGCATTCATCGTGAATCGTTTTTCTATAACTGTATGCACATGTATCACATCGTGCCATCCGAGTCCTGTCACAGGGCAAAACAAGAAATACAGGACTCGGTCGGGAGCTTTAGATTTATCTGCCGATGCAGATACTAAGGTCTGCTTTTCTACACGTGGCTATGGTCCCACGAGACCCCTCCCTCAACTAGTGAAAGGCAACACAAGAGAAAATCTTGCATGAGAACTACACTCCGGCCAGCCCACATCCTACGGCCTACCTCACCCATAATTAGATAGCAATTATGGTCTGTTGGGTGTTCCCTGCCTTTTCGTACGTACACGCTTGACTCAAGATGGTAGATGATCGACGAACTTGCTATCTCGGGCACCTTATGTATTCGTCGACTCACTGCTATCCACCCCAGTCTTTAGGTCGCTCGCATAGCAACCAAGGCATATTCTTGGTTCTTCTAACGCAGACCTTAACCTCTTGTGAGCCCAGGATGATCATCTGCGACCTCACAGAGGGATACCAAGAATATCCTCACGTTCCCCGAAGCCGCTGCTTCGTTACCCAGTTCGCTGGAGCCTTTATCTAAATCAGATAGCCTGCTCCTACACGTATACTTAAACGATGACCTACCGTATCGGGTTACTCATCTATCTAAGAAGTGGTCCAAATTCCCTTGACTAAGAATTATTACTTAGTTTCCCTTAACTAAGGTTTACCACTTAGCCCTATTTCCATTATCCTTGTTAACTATGGTTATTTACCTAATCCTTCGAATTAGGGTTTATCTAATGGGTTAAGTGTCACTTAAGTTCACAACTTAACCCGTCTACAAAACATGTCGAAACTGGCTAAGTATCTAAGTCCAAGACTTAACCCTACAGACCATGTGTCAAGTTGGTTAAGTATATCAAGCAATCCATGACTCAACCTTGTCTAATTATCCTTTTAGATTGGTTAAGTATATATTAATTTGACCCTATCAAATTATCGAGTCAAATCGGTCAAGCGTATTCGAAACGATTCGTGACTTAGCCTTATCATGTTTTCACGTTAGATTGGTTAAGTATAGGTTAACTTAACCTCATCAAATTAACGAGTTAGATTGGTTAAGTATAGGTCACTTAACCTCATCAAATCATCGTGTTAAATTAGTTAAGTGTTTAACTTAACCCCATCCGATTACCATGTTTAGATAAGTTAAGCCTAATCTTAACCCCATCCATTAACTGTATTATACGGTTAAGTGTCATTAAGAAAATTTACTTAACCTTATCACGTTATCGTGTTGGATTGATGAAGTGTTGGTTAACTTAATCCCGTCCACTAGTCGTATAAAAATGGTCAAGTGTCATTAGGCAAATCAAGTTACTTAACCTACCCAAGCTTATCATGTTTTGTTAAGTATCATTAGCCTAATCAAATTACTTAGCCCATTTGTCCATATCATATTTGGTTAAGCCTCATTAATCAAATTAACTTAACCCTATTATGTGGCATTAATTTAATTAATGCACCCTCAACCTCTCACATTAGACCTTGTTGTGGTTACTAGTTAAGCCGGGCGGGTCCGGGTAGATTTACACCACAACCTAGTCTAACCTCGGGTCTTAAGCGCGACATGACCAACTTCTCACATTGGGTCCTATTGTTTGCAACTACTAGTTAGGCCGGTCGGTTCCGGGTAGTTTTACGTTGCAAACTCAACCCAACCTCGAGTTGGCCACACTTATATTATCTAAGTTCATCATGTTTCCAAAACATGTTACAAGTTTTCAAGCATTTGGGTAGACCTAACTTAATAGGTAAATTCCCAAAGGGTAGACCTAACTTAATAGGTAAATTCCCAAGCTCATGTTTTTATGCATACTTACATGCCAACTTCCATGTTATCTCTCAAGTCATATTTTCAAGTATAAACATATGTCATAATCAAGTTAAGATTTCACGACATGTTCATGTTTATCTAACTACCCAAAATCGTGTTTTCCCAACGCAAGCAAAGCGAGCCGACATAGTAAGGATACTATGTCCCATATTGGTCTCAAAACATGCATGATGCTAAAAAAAGGCTTGGCTTCCACATGCATAACATCATAAAGGGATTGGCCATAAACATGCATAGTGTCATAAGGTAATTTGGCCACAAACATGCATATTATCAAAAAGGGTTTAGCCATAAACATGCACAACTTAAAAGAGGGGATTGGCCACGAGCATGCATAATCTCATAAAGGATTTGGCCACAAACTTGCATGTTACCATAAGGGGTTTGGGTTCATAAACATGCATAAGCCCCAAAATCTTGTCTTAGCCAAGGTTTCACACGTAAAGTGGTTCCTAAAGGTTCATGCTAGCATTTCATGCATAAAGATCCAAACTTGCAAGTTAAACTAGGTTATGCCTAGCATGAGAGGCATGATTAAGTCACTCACATGGCCTAAAATCATAATCATGAACACAAGAGGCAAGGTAAGGTTCATATAGGTTCGCATAATCATGTTTAGCCTCATTTTATCCCATGTCATTATCAAAACTACCATTTCCATCTAAAAGTAGCTAGAACTTACATAGTTAGGCCTAGGGAAAGAAGCATGAATCATCTTGGCTAAGAAAGGTGCCTCCTTTGTTGAAGAATCGTCATGAAACTCGCATAGCAATGTTGATTTTGCCTCTCTTTGGTGTAGCAAGCTTGCATCTTTTGATTTAAACCCGATTTGAATGCATAGGCTCTAGGGATTTGAGATGGAGGCCATGAGAGTAGAAATTTGGCCATAGTTTAGTTACATGAGTGAATAATGAGGGTTTAGGGGTAGGTTTAGGGTCTTTTTATAGAGATTAGGATAGTTTTAGGCCCTTAGATCGACATGCCTGTCGACATGCCTGTCGACATGCCTGTCGACTTGTCTGGGCGGGAATTTTCCCGCCTGGCCCCATTTCTGCATGTTTCGAAATTCAAATTTCCAGAAATCTTCTTTGGGCCTTAACCGGGTCATACGGACTCCGATTTACAAAATTTCGGACTCTATTTCGCGTATTTTTCCGAGACGAACGCAATGGCATAGCCCGTTTTACTTGATTCAGAATTTAAAATTAAATTCTGCCTTGATTCTCGTTTTAACATGTTATCGAAATACGAGTTGTTACAAGTTGTACTCTGATGATGTATGTAAGTAAATACAATTTTATATTTCAAGATGTGTTATATAATATATTTTATTTAGTTCCGCTGTGAGATTCGTGATACTCTGATTCTGTTGTGTTATATTCTTCTTTTTCTTCTATTCTAACTTTCTTTCTATCACTTACCTTCTAACTTCTTTCTATTAACGATCTGTTAATTTCTGGTGTTTGATTAGTCAATATGTGATACAGGATAGGTATTTGTATCGATAACCAGGGTCGGAATTCTAGGATCGTTACAGTTGGTATCAGAGCAATGGTTTAGTAATAACCTTGGCTCTGTGCCATAACTCGGTAGAAATAGGGTTAGTAATACCCTAGTTTGAGTTTGAGTGTATATATATGAGCGTTTAGTTGTTAATTGATATTAAACTATTTAATATTGTGTTGATTGGTTTGTCGAGTGGCTTATAAATTCTAGTTGATATCGTGGTCAAATACTGAATCGATAGGTGTTTCTAAACTCTTGAATAGAGTAATTTGACATAGTATTGTTTTAAAAATAGGGTAAATGAAATAATTTTACTCAAAATTATATTTTGATATAAAAGAATAATTTTCTGAAGTTATTATTATTTTATAGGGATGGATGTGTTGATTTTTATAATCAATTAAGATTATGAAAAATTTAAATAGTAATATAGTGAACCAAATTAAATTTGTATATGAATAGAAATACAAACTAGACAAACTGGAAAAGAGTTTGAGAAAAAAAATGTTTTGGAAAAATTCAAAGGTTTTGAGTTTGAAATGGAACAGAGATATGTGATTTCAAACTGTTTTGAAATAAAATCAGGAGTTAAATTCTGGAATTGGAAGTTCAACTGGAACAAGATTAACCCAAGTTTCATGCATGTTAACAATGGAGCGTGTCTTCGCAAATAGTTGTTAAGCAATCGTTTATGGCGTCCTCCCTTCCTTCTTCACCTACGATTCTTTCTAAATATCCTTCTAGATATAGGTCCATTCTCTTTCCTCGTTCTGTTCCTGCTTCGTCTTCTTCTCATTGACGTCCTTCTTTCGCTCCTTCTTCCATTAACCCTTTGCTCAAGCATGCTTAGTCTTCTAATCCTCGTTCCGTTCGCTTTGATATTCCTCGTTCGTCCTCTTGTGCCTCATCTTTTCATCCACCATCTTATCATGCTCCTTCTTCCCATAACCATATTTCTTCTCGTGTTGATTTTCCCCAATCGGATAAAGTTCCTGTGTCAGCTTGTCCTCATCCTCCTCTATCTCGCTCTTCCTCGCGGTCCTCACCTAATCGTTTTTCAGTTCTTTCTAATCATTGAACTGTAACTCCATCGATGTCCTACGCTCAAGTGGCGACATCGCCTCTGTCATCGCCACCCAACCGTCCGCCCAAAAAGAAATTTAAACCACCTTTGCCGGAGTTTGTCTCGTTTTTTCAAACTGTGGCTCAATTGAAAAAAGAGAATAGATGTTTGAAATGTGCATGCAAGGGTCATGTGGAAAACGCATGCAGAGCCCCAAAAATTTGTTTCAAATGCGGTTCATTTGGTCACTCTGTTCAACGTTGCCCAAGGAAAAACTATTATGTTGGAAGCTCCTCGTCTTCTGTTAATACAGCCAACAGTAATAAAAGTAATTATCACGCGCGCTGGGTCCCAAAACAAATCAATTACTCTGCAAATGCTGACTGTCACCCATCGCTTCGCAATGCCAGCCGTCAAGAGAATTACCATAGAAAATCCAATATTAATAAACCATCTGAGCCTAATTCACTTCACTCTCCAACTCAATCTCCTCGGTGTTCATCTTCAAAAAAAAGTTTCTTCAGTAAAATGGATTCTGCGAAATGTATTGTTGCCAAAACTCTAACTGGAAAATGGAGTATAGAAACTTTCCATCATGCCCTTGAAGTCAAGTTTGAATATGACATGTGGCCGATGTCGATCATCTCAAACAACTCCTTCTTGATACACTGTCCTACTTATGGAAAAAGGGATCATGCGTTACTCCTTAAAATCCTATCCAAGCCAGGAGCTGCAAATAGTTTAAAAGCATGGGAAGAAGAGGTGTTTGAACAAGAACCTATGTTGGAGCATGAATCATGGGCTAAGGTGGAAGGATTCCCAGAATTTTTAAAGTATAACAATGAGGATGTTAAACCTACGGGTAGAGTCTTAGCAGTTGATGATTGTGACTGGTGTCACTTCGATAATAGAGATTTCTTGGTAAAGCTACAATTTTTCGAAGGAATAGGCTTAAGGAATGAATTTGCAGCCCGATTCAACAACAAGTGCATATTATTAAAGTTCAGCGCTGTAAGCATGAATACCCAGGCACAAGGCCAGAACTTACCTTTATTGGTAATGATGAGGAGCAAGTGGTTCCATGTATCCATAATTATCAAAATTCAAGTACGGAGAATCGAGTAGACGTCATGATAGAAGAGGCAGTGATGTTACCTCCATTTCCCTCTGTTTATAGGGAGATAAACAAGAACCCTAACATTCCAGAATTCGATGATCAAGAGATGGATTATAATGAACATGACGAAGTGAATCAAGATTTTCATGATGATCAGAATCAGAATTTGTAGGATGACCAGAATCCACCTTTTAACCAGATCATCCCTTATGGTAATGATTTTTCTATGCTACCCATTCAATCTATCCCTTTTGACATCAGCTCTATTCCACCGCCGCAATCTCCTCCTCATCAACCATGGACTGACGACAATGATTGGCCTCAATATCTCTCTCCCATTTTTGTTTGTCGTAGTGGGAGACGCAATTATCCTGAAGTAACAGGTAGTTTCCTTACTCTTGTTGTTTCTTCCTCTTCTAATAAACATCTGAACAAAAAGATATCTAGCTGCATGGGAGTGAATTTACGCAACACACATTATAAAGCCATGCAGGCATTAGAACAAGAGCATATTAATAAACATCAACGAAAGTTGTCACATGGAATGTTCGGGGATTGGGGGACCATTCAAAATGTCATGCTATTAATCTAGTTTTGTCCCCACTTAAATTAGATATTCTTTTCCTTCAAGAAACCAAACTCTTTGAACCTTCTAATTCTCACTTATTTTAATTGGTGGCTCCTTTTTGAGGGGGTGGACTTATGCTAATGCTATTGAAACTAGAGGTGGCCTTATTACTGCATGGAATGATTCTGTATGGTCATTACACCAAACTTTTCCCTCTCAATCTGCTTTACATGTTGCTCTCAGACAAATTGCCTCTAATACTATCTACTTCTTTTCCAATATTTATGGTCCTCAGGACTCAAATGAAAGAATTGCTCTTTGGGAGCATTGTAATCAGATGGCTAACAACTTTCTGGGTCCTTGGGTGATTGGGGGGACTTTAACACTGTTAGATATTTTAATGAGAGAAAATCTTGTTCCTTATCATCAGACTCTGATGCTTTCAACACTTTTATTTTCAATTGTTGCCTTTTGTTCTTGATTCGGGTTCCCTCCCTAATTCCAAACATTCATTTAGATTTGAGAGATTATGTTTACTGGAACCAACTTTTATGGAGTTCATTCAAAAGGCTTGGGATTATCCTATTCAATCTCAATCAGCTATCCATAAAGTTGTCCTTAAATTGAGAGCTTTGAGAAATCTGATAAAACCGTAGGCCAAAACAGTTTGGGGGTCAATTTGTACCCGCATTTCTAATATTCAAGATGCTATTCTAGATCTCAATATCCTAGAAGAATCTCGTCCTCTCAATGAGGAGGAATCTGATTGAAAAATCTTGAGTCTGAATTGGATAGATTGTTTAAACAAGAAGAAATTGGTTGGAAACAGAGATCTAAGGCTAAATGGTTAAAAGAAGGAGATAGAAATTCATCTTACTTTCATAGAATTGCAAATGGAAGAATACGTGCTTCCTACATTCTGGAAATTTCTCATGAAAATCAAATCTATTCGAATCCTGATGATATCCTTCTCCTTTTTTCAAACTATTATCGATCCATCCTTGGTCGATCGTCCTCTGAGACCCCTCTTATTGATTGGTATTCTCTTTACCCTTCTCCCTCATCTATTACTATCGACCAACCTTTCTCTAGAAATGAAGTTTGGGCTGCTTTAAGTGACATGAACGATGACAAAGCCCCTGGGCCTGATGGATTTGGGCCTTCATTCTTTAAATCTTTTTGGGCTATTATGAAAAAGGATATCATGGCCATGTGCAATGATTTTTATGGAAACCCTAGCCTCATATCTCATCCCAATTATGCTAATATTATGCTTCTTCCTAAATTCTCCGGTGCTAACTCTCTTTCTCATTTCCATCCCATCAGTTTGCTCAACACCACTTTTAAGATTATCACCAAATCTCGTGCGAATTGCCTTCAATCTGTCTTCTCTGATCTTCTTGGAGCTGAGCAATCAGCTTTCATTCTTGGACGCAACATTTTCGATTGTATTGCAGCTACTCAGGAGGTAATCTCTTATTGTTACAATTCTAAAATACCTGGTGTTCTCCTCAAGTTAGATTTTTTAAAAGCATTTGACTCTATTAATTGGGAATTTATTTTGCAAATGTTCAAACACAGAGGATTCTCACAGCGTTGGTGTAATTGGATTGATTGTTTCTTAGGGCAAGTCATTCATCAATTTTGATCAACGACAATATTGGGAGTTTATACAAATCCAACAGGGGTTTGAGGCAGGGAGATCCCTTATCTCCTCTCATATTTGTGTTAGTTGCAGATGTATTCAATCAAATGATCAAAAGAGTAATAGCTAATAGTTTCTTTGATGGGATTCATCTTCCAAATTCCTCCTTAGCTACTTCTAATCTCCAATTTGCAGATGACACAATTATCTTTTCCCCTCCTGATTTGAATCATATTCATTGTCTTAAAGTTGTGCTTTATATTTTTGAGCTCATTTCTGGTTTGTCTATTAATTTTTCCAAAAGTTCAATCATAATGTTAGGAAATGTTGATCATCTTGGTCCTTCAATTTCATCTAAATTGCTCGATTCACAAGTTTCACATTCAGTATTTAGGAATTCCCCTAAGACCCACTAAACTTCATAAATCTGATTAGTTGCCTCTCATTCATAAAATTGAACAGAGATTATCTTCCTGGAAAGCTAATACCTTATCCTCTGCTGGTCGTTTAGTGTTGGTTAAAGATGTTTTATCTGCTTTACCAACATATTGGATGACTATTCACAAATTCTCTAAATGCGTAATTTCAAAAATTGATTCAATTAGGAGTTCTTTTCTATGGAATGGCAATAACGTCAAGAAACTAGTCAACTGGCAAACTGTTTGCTTAAATACTAATCAGGGGGGTTTGGGCATTATTAACCTTTCTAACTTCAATATGGCTCTTTTATCAAAATGTTATGGCGTTCAGTTACTCCTGGTTCTTTCTTATGGAAAGAATGGGTCCTTACTCTCTACTATTCCAATAATACTCATTTAGTCTTGCATTCTCTTCCTTCTGTTAAGGCTTCTCCCTTTTGGTCTGGGGTTTTATCTTGTATTCCTCGCATTAAAAATCTGTTTCATGTCAATCTGGGAAATGGAGAATCTTGTTTATTCTGGTATGATATATGGCATGGACATATTCCCCTTTTTCAAGTTTTTTCCTCCCTTTTTCCTTTCATTTCCAATGAATTTTCCTCTGTAGCTAATTTATAGTTTACTGATCACTCATCTCTGTGCCCTTCCACCTTTTTTAATGCAAGAGTTCTAGATAAGTTTCTTCTTGCTGCAAACCTGATCACTCACACACAACCTTCTCTCTCTCTCCTGATTGCTATTTTTGGGCTTTATCACCAAAAAGAGGTTTTTCTGTTGCTTCAATGTATAATTATTTGAATTTCTCTGGAAGGTTATTCTCTTTTTCCAGAATCTGGAAAATTCCTCTTCCACCAAAGGTTCTTTTCTTCAACTGGTGTTTGATTCATGGAAAAATCAATACAAGAGCTAAATTGTATAGACTCAACTTGATCGAGGATTCCCGTTGGGCTCTTTGCTCTAACCATATGGAGACTACTGATCATCTTTTCTTTGACTGTGAATACTCTTTCCCTGTATTTGCAGCCACTGGTTCCTATCTGCTTGGTTTTGTTCCTGAAATTTATTCATTGTTTGATCAATGGGAGTTTAATGATGCAAATGCTGCACTGGATTCTTTTTAGCAATATTTTGTTGGTGTATTTGAAAAGAAAGGAATGCAGTGATATTTAATAAACCTTTGAAGAGATTTAAGGGATTATGTAATCTCATAATATTCTGTTTTAACTCATGGCCAGGTCTGGCTTCTTCCTCTGCCAGCTTCATGCTTGCTCTGCCAACAAACAATAGTCTAGAGGAGTCAGTGGGTTCTAACCATGGCGATTCAAGTCTTGATTTGCAGTAATTTGTATATGGTCGTCTGTGTTAGCATGTTATTCTGCTATGTCTTCTTTTGGCTTATGTTTAATCTGCATATTTCTCTATCTATCTTTTGGGGTGGTCTAGCTATAATGTTTGTTTTGGCTTGAACTATTGTATAATTATCACTCTCATCTAATCGGTGAATGGGCCACCAGTTGGGCTTGTCAACTGGGCTATATATATTTTAATATTATGTTTAATCGGCTGTGTAGTTTCGCACTACACATCGTCCTACTCAAAAAAAAAAAAAAAAAAACTGGAACAAGATTGAAACAATATAGTTGAGCTAAATAGAATTAAATTGGATTGGAGTTTAAAAAGAGAATTAAAAGCAGATAAATATGTTGATTCAAACTAATGAAGTAAATGAGTTTTGGAATTATTTTCCAACTATAATCAGAGATATTTGGGTTGATAAGGACTAAGATATGAAGTTAAGAAATTGGAACCTGACTGGAGATTGGTTGAGTTAAATGATTTTCTAAGTGTTGATCTGATGTTGATTTCGGTCTTCGGGGTTGATACATAGGGGATTATTTTCTTATCGATTTACAGTTAAGAACTAATGAGTATAGAAGAATGTAATGCGTGAATGTCAAATGAAAACGTTTTTCAAATGTAATAACAAATACTTCTAGCGATGAGATAACTACAACTGGTAGCAAATTGTTGATGCGTGTATTGAATGTTTTGATTGATGGGAAATCTTTTGGTAGGTAACATGTATGTTTTGGATGCCAGGGTTGTTGTGGTTGCTAAAGTATGATCCATATATGTGTTTTAATATAAGTCGATAACTTTGAATATAACTCTAACCTCCTTATTACTCTTTAATTTCGGGGACAAAACTCTTTTAAAGGGGGTAGAATGTAACGACCCAGTTTCTAGACTAATTTTCTAATCTATAATGCATAGATTATATTGGTAATTTAATTTAACTAAATAAATTAAGATTTTTTTTAAATATCAGGGAAATTCCAAATAAATCTATTCGTTGATAATTTAAAGTTTCTTAACCAATGTGTATATATATATATATATATATATCTGTGCATATAAAACAAGAAGTTGATGTTTTATTATTTTGTTGTATTTTTAAATCGTTTTTTAACTCATATGCGTATAAATTTTCCTAAGTATAAATAAAAGGAAACATGGATTAATTCATAGATGATTTAATTAGATTTTTCACTTGGAAGTTAAAATAAGAAATTACTCATCTAAAATGTTAGATTTACTTCATAAAAAAAGAAACACAAGTATATATTCGTTTAATTTGACATGTGTTAATTCTATAAGTACATATAGGAAGATACTCATTGAAAGCCAGTTGTACATTTAATTTGATAATGTTGATAAGATAATATTCAATTAAATTAGAATAATTATTTTATTCATGTGTGTGTGTATATGTTTAACTTGTTATATGTATATACAGGCTAGAGTTTGATATCCTAATATTTTTACATTTAAACTTGCCTTTGAGTCATGCAAATTTAGGGATCTCTTAAAACAAAATTTACTTGAAATCAAATTTTGCCAACTTCATATGTAAGCATATATATAGGATGTGCATTTACATGCATAGAAAAGGATAGTATCAATTCAATTTTTGATGTCCTGTGCTTGGTTTGTAAGTAGAAAAGAAGTTTAGCATTGTGTTTTCAAATCCGCATATATGAATTATACATACACATGTGCATTTAGTACAAGCTAGAACATAGATATGAATAGGATGATTCTTGCTTTGATGTTAAGCATGATTTTTGTGTGTGTGTGTGTGTATAATATATATGGTACATATACATATAGGATAGGTAGTAGGCACATGCAAGTTTGCATTACTTAGGAACAAAGTATGAAATGCACATACATCACCCATCACCTCAGTTTATAGCTGCAACATCTACATTCTCCACAACCCATAGAGTCAGCCTACACCTCCCTATCTAAAGGCTTGTCTCCTTAACCTATTAGCATAAGACATTTTGCATTAGTATACATCACTTCATATAGGCTGGGAGAATTTATTTGAATGACTTAACAATACTTTTTTTCAATCACACATCTCACATTACTAAATAGTTGCTGCAAGCATGTATCTCATACCCACATGCGCAGCTCTCTTAAGCTTAGAGTCGGCATCTATGTATACATAGTAAACCCAAACAAATATGCACACACATAAGTCCTAAAAATGGAAATAAAAATGGTAGAGGACAGTGAAAAAACCTAAGCTAAAATGGCAGTGAATTGGAGAGTAAATACAGAGAACAATGGCGGTATATTAACAATATAGAAGACTAACATTTGTGAGTAAACACCTATAATTTTTGAAACTGTTTATTTTACTCTTATGGATTCAAACATATGATTCATTACTACTAGAGTATAACAACATATATACTTGTTATTTCTGTTGATTGGGATCACTAAAAACCATTTGATGTGGTCTGTTGGAATGATTGCATGCATGGTTATGTCTTGCGAATAAATAGCAAGTGTGTTGCCAGTGTGTAGGGTGGCCACTAAAGTAAAACTATCCACTGGTTAGCTGCTACTAGCCATTTCTTATCTTTTATTTCATGTTCAATTTAGTTCAATTAGTTTATGTACCAACCTGGGATAAGACGTGTGTGAGGATAGAGCATTGCGGACCAATGATTGAGATAAAGGCTGTCTCCATAAATTGTTAAGTTGTTTCCAAAATTGTATATCGTGGTTAGCATTTCTTTATGAAATTCAAACAGATTCATAACTTAGGATATTTTTTCAAAAAAAAAAATTCATCATAGGGTCTTTGGATCAAAAATCTAGAAATTCACCACTATTTCTGATGGTACCTAAGATATTTTTGTCTGTTGTCTTTTAAAGAGTCGAGCATCAACATTTTCAAACAGTTGGTGGAGACAAACTAAAGTTAACTTCATGTTGTTCTATTTCATCCAAATTAGAATGAATTTGGATCCATTTATCCACTACTTCAACATAATTTGCCGAAACAGACGTCTATAGATCCGTGTCAATGAATATTGAACCACTGCATATTACTATATTGGAATTAACTTGGTAAATCTTTCTAAATCTTATCAATTTAAACTATTGAATGCTTGGATGAATCTCTGTTATGGTACGGTGGTCGAACAACTGGGAATTTTTTTGTTCGGGTTCCATGTGTCAATTTCTATACTCGATCACCACAGTCTCTAATTGATCTTTTCTGTACCACTTAATATTTGTTCTTGATCCAATTTGCTGCTGAAGTAAAGAGAACACTTATATATAAATAAAAACATTTCTAATAAAATCTAATCAAAACTGCAATATCATGTGTTAATCAAACCTTTGCACTGTGATGCTGGTGGAACAACTTGGGTACATTGCTTAATAATTTTATACAGTGAATTAAATGAATGTTTGGTGGTAGAAGATTCAGGTGTAGTAAGGGAATTTGTCACAATGGTTGTGGTGGTGGACTGGCCAAAGAGGTAGTCGTGCACATGCACCATTGGCATGCAGTAATCTGGAAGGAGGAGGAATCAGAAATCTGGAGAGGAGATGCAAAATAATAAAGAAAGACAAAAGGAAGGGATAGTATTGAATGAGAAATATGCTAGATTTTCAACAACCTTGTTAATGCAGAATACATGCCAAAGCCTTGACCAAAACCAAACTAATATACCAAACTGTAGCATGATGAACTTTACAATATAATAAGTAACCCGAAGATAGTTTTGTGCATCTCACGGATTGGAACATAGAACTCAGTCATTGCCAACATATGAGTGATTATCAGGGTCTGACAGCTCATGTTTTTGAATGCTGTTAAACTACTTTGGTAGCTCAAGAATCATTCCCTTCATCTATATCCCATTGTATATACTTTAAGTGAAGGGGGAGTGAACGGAAAAGTAAAGAAGAGGGTAGCAGTAGCAATAAAGAAGGAGGATGACCGAATTATTGTGCATCATGTGATGCACGGACGAATGGTTTTGAATGATTCGACAAGAATAAAACAAAGAAGAAAGAAGGGGTGCAGAAATTGTGGATGGGATCGGTAACGGATCGAAGCAAATGAAGAGTGACAGGCTAGAAAGAAATAGGAAGAAAAATAGGGAAGTGTAAGAAAGAAATATTTTGGCCTGGAAATGGTTTTGGGCTGATAGGCTGAGAGATAAGTGTGCGTGTAATAAAAGAAATAACAAATAGAAAGGAAGGAAAGGGAAAAATAAATCAATGTTATTTAAGTTAATAAATAAAAATTAATTTTATGGACAGAAAAATGTGAAATAAATATGTCAGTAAAAGAAAGGGTCGGGAAACTGTATTGTAATTACAGAATAGACGTTGTCGTCTAAATTTAAGATTAAATTTCTAATATTTATATATATATACAGTCTGTTGAAAACAAAATAAAATATTTTAACACAATCGATGGATTTGTTTCCAAAGAAATGAGAATAAATATAATGCGAAATTATTTGTTACTCGTGATCATATATTTTAAACTGTTATTTAGTTTGAAAATAAACGCTGAACTGTTGTTGATTGTTATTGTTGTAATAAATGATTGTTGTAAATTATCAGTTATGCTATGAAGTGATAAATCAAAATTAAACTAGTTAAAATAAAACATTGGCACGTTTTATTTGATTCTAATTGTCTTGTGCTAATTTAGTTCTGAAATATGAATATAGATTTATATAAGTTAATTAATCTGAATGAACTTGCCATGGAAATTATATTAATTATAAAATAAACTGTATAAATGTTTTACTTATTTTTACCATTTAAATTTAATAGTTAAAACACTGACTATCAAATAAATATTCCCTATTCGTTAGTTTGAAGAGAATGGGATGAGAAATGAACCTAAAACTATTTCGAACTAACTTTATGATTCTTAAACTAACTTGTAGAATACTTATATAAATTGAAGACCATATATCTTCACGGGCAAAAGAATCACTTGTTAAAATTGCTTGGTGGCCACTAGAGTTATTGTGACTTGTAATTCTTTCGTGATTGAAATCTTCGGATTTTGCAAGGACTGTTCGCTACTAATCCACGGGGTGATTCCTATATTGGATGCAGTAGGAGTGTACCTTAGGTTCATCATGTTCCTGGATGACTTGTATGGATGAATGTTTGACAGAGTATTTCCTAAAAACCATGTACGTTGTTTTTACAAATATACCAAGTTAATGGTAAAAAATGGCCCTTCTTTTACATCTAGAGTTTATTTGTGGACGTCAATTAGTGATTTGATGGATCTGACAACGTGGCATTCAAAGTGAATGGTAGCCAGATGTTCTAAAGGTAAATTCTAACCTCGAGCCTCATCAATTAGAAAATGAAAAAAATTGGGCTGGCAGCAAGGCTAAGTGGGTCGCTCCTAATTAGATTGTATAATCACCTATCTAGAGAAATTTCATTTTCTTCTTTATTCTATTTGATGCTGTCCCTTTTGGGAAACGGTTGATGATCCTAACCGTTGGTGATATACATTCGATACACTCAAGCAAAATGAGTGGTCAGTTATGTGTGACCGGGTTGCAAGATGTTCTTTTTGAACCCGGTGTATTCCCCTCTAGAGATACATTATTGGAAGGTGGTTCCATACCTTGTCATAGTCAGAATCCATTACACAATAAGCACCACGTGGTTTTGATTGTTTACTATGTATGTGTAGCATGAGATGCAAGCGTTCCGCTAGATTGCTACTTACTTGATTTAGACATTATTATAATATCAGAATAATTTTGATATCAAGAAATGTTTTAGGTTATTGCAAGGCAAAAAATCATCCGTATTTATGTATGGATCGGTCTTACGGTTATCTTTTGTTTTAGAAGGATTTTTGAATGTTAAATCAAACTGTTTTAAAATCGTTTACTCACGTCGGTCCCATAGCTGACCCAGAGTTTATTTTTCTATGTTTTCCCTAAACTCTTGAGTGCCCAAATTTGTATGGGAAGTCAAGTAGTTTCAGGGTTTTATAGATTCACTTGAAGGAGCTTAGAGCAGGAGGCTTCAACATTCGATATATAGAATTTATTTCTGTTGTGTTGTATATGAGTTGTACTCTGATGATGTGTGTAAGTAAATACAGTTTTGTATTTCAAGATGTTATATAATAAATTTTAGTCAGTTCCGCTGTAAGATTTGTGATACTCTTATTTTGTTGTGTTATGTTCTTCTTTTTCTTCTATTGTAACTTTCTATCTCTCACCTTCTAACTTCTTTCTATTAACGATCTGTTAATTTCTGGTGTTTGATTAGTTGATATATGATACAGGATAGGTATTAGTATCGATAATCTCCAAAATTCTAGGGTCGTTACAACCGTCTAGTGTTATACCAAAATGGTCAACTAGTTATTGAGTTTTGGTACAACTCGGACCTAGGACTCAGCGTCCTTCTTTCCTCATCTAGCCAAACCATATCTTTATTTCTTCTTCTCTTTCTTTGTCTTTTCCTCTCCTCCTCCTCTTCATACTTTTTTGCGTATTATATCTTCCTCACTAATACTGCAAGATCTAATTTCTTCTCTCCGACCATTTCTTGGCCTATAATACCTAGTTGCGATATTCGATCCTACTCACACCATTTAAGTCTCCTCTTTAGGTAGAGATCATTTGATTGGATCAGAATGAGCAAAAAGATCTCACCATTTTAGGGTTAAGAATTTTTTTTTGAGGCAGTTGGATTTGCACCGACCAGTTGCTTCGAAATATTAGAATAGGTTATTGGTTGTGCTGCATCCTCCTTTGTTATACCTTGTTAGAATAGGTTCTTTCAAAGGAAATTGTTGTTTTGGAGATTAAGATTAAGCTATCTTTTAAATGGTTTTTTTAAGGAGAATATAGATGAGATATTAGAGGAATCTGTGTCTTACGCGGACTTGAATAGTCTCTTGTTTGACCGGCTTTGGAGATTTTGCAGCAAATCTCTTTTTCTTGATATCGTTTTTTGTGTTTAAGAATCTATGCTCGAACTTCCCATGTAGATGTGTGACCATTTTTGCACATCGTTCTATAAATGGGAAGTTATGACTAGATTTGTCTCATGATGCAGTAATTTAATCCTTTGCTTGATCGATGGGTAACCATCATTTAGTGCCGCATCATATTTGATTCAGCTTGTTGTTCTTGTGTTGTCTCATGGAGTTACTTCTTGTAATTTCACCTATTCATTTTATCTTTTGGTAATATCAGGTGGATTTCCATGAGAAGCAGTTTTGTGGTAGGTTTCTTTTATCATCGCAAATTCTCTTTTAAAAGAGATAGTGTTGCAGGAACCTCCAACAACACCAGCAGTGTGAACACGAAATTGAGCATTTTGCTATCATGATATAGTTAATTAAAGATCATAGAAATTGGTTTAAGCTCCAGCCACGGAGCAAGACATCCTGTTGTTTATAGCCATTGCTTTGGGAGCTTTGGTGTTATTTTATCGTTGTCTTTGTTGTTATCTCTTTCCAACATCGGGTTCTTGGTTTTCGTGGTGATTCGTGCTTGTAATTGTTAGTGTTGTTTGAATCGCATGACTTAGGTTAATGAGGTTTCAAGTTTTGGAGATATCTATGTCATTCACACATGCCTATTTGAATGAAATCACATTTTTCTTATCTAAACTAACAGTTGTCTTAGAGCTGAAAAGGATATAATTCCGCATTGGATCAATTTTAGTAAAGGACCGGTTTTGTGTTGTTTTCACCATAGCTATATAAAAAAACAAATCACTGTTCCTAGTTAAAGCTAAAATTTGTTTTGGTCTTTTGTGTGTGAATTCAGTTTTCACATTTTTTGCGTGATTGAATTTTTTTCGCCGACATGTGATTTGAATCGTTTAAGTTCCCTCAAAATACATTATTTGGAAACGTTGTTTAAAAAAAAATATCTTTTTAATTTTTTAAATGATTTACTTTCTTTTATTTTGGCTTGTGCAAAAATGCAAAATTTGGATACGGCAAATTATGCATATTTAAACGTCTATTTTACATTAAGGTAGACGATTTGAATGGCGCAAAGTGCACGTTACCGAAAATTTGACATGTGAGTTTCATATGGAAATTAAAGCGGTATTGGAAAGGAATTTTCAAAATAAACATAAGCAATTTTTAAGTAGAAATTTATTTTTATGAAAAATTTCGATTTTTGTCACATGAATAGCATAAAGAAGAGTTTGGATGATTTGTGTGTGCGTTTTAGCAGTGCAGTAAGGCCAAAGATATGATTAAAATGTTAACGACAATAAGGAAAAGGCGGTTTTATCCTTGGAAATGTTGTTTCCATACCTTGTCAACGATGCGCGAGATTTATTAATTAACTTGTTTTACCTTTTAGAACTTAGTTTAAGACTCCTTTACAGTCTAAAGATGGAGATTTTTGGAGTGTTTTGGGTAACTGAGGTAAAAAATCCACTGTAGGATGGAAAATGGAATATTTATAA
Organism: Allium sativum; assembly: GCA_030737875.1. NCBI lineage: Eukaryota > Viridiplantae > Streptophyta > Magnoliopsida > Asparagales > Amaryllidaceae > Allium > Allium sativum. The sequence goes on along the minus strand of CM060916.1, from coordinate 484,597,640 downwards.
GTGGAGCAAACAGTAAAATTCTTCGCTTTGATTTCTTTTTCGGGTTTAAGAGAAATTATATAGGAAACGATTAGATTACGTGACGTTTTGGATTAGGGATTGGATGCAAAATTGGTTGGTTTATGCTTTTATTCGTAATCGTATGAAGGTTATGGATGAAAAAGAGTTTTCAAAATTTACATTCATATAGAACTGTCAGTATATTTAGGATGTTTTCATTGCATACATATAGAGGGTCCGATTTAGAATCATCTTACATGCAAGTTTTATGGTTGAAATGCATTGTATACACCATGCATATATACACATGTTTCAAAGTGGATGTACACAAATTGATTGCATAGGATAAATGTAACAACCCGCAATTCTAAAACATGACATAAGGGATAATTAAAGAATAATTAATTTTTAAAAGAAGAATTAAGTGAAACGGGCTACGCCATTGCGTTCGTCTCGGAATTCTGCTTGAGATAGAGTCCGAGTTTGTGTAAAATGTATACATATGAAGGAGCTATGGACGATAGAAGTTGGGTAGAACAATTAGGAAATGGGCCAGAATAACTGGCGCACTTGTGAAGTGTGTCAGAACAAAATTGAACTAGGGCACCTGGGAAGTGCGCCTAGGCCGAGCCAGATCTGCAGAATTCTGGAGAGTTCCATGATGACGTGTCTTGCTGGGATTAGCTGGATGACGTGTTTTTCTGGTCTGGATGGTTAAGATGGTTCCTAATCTAATCCAAAGGTCCTAATTCACCTAATACATCTATAAATAAACACCTAAATCTAACCCTAATCTCATTGTTATCATCCATGGCGCCTCCATGCTGCTCTAATCTAAATTAAAACAAGCCTTTCTTCTCCATCAAGACAAATTAGAAGATCAAATTGTACAACAACGGTTTAGCTAATCAAATTCAAAATTCAGAATTCAGATCTATTCTCTCTCAATTCTCTAAACCTAACACAGTGAGTTTCTAGATTACTTTTTGGTTTAGATAAATAACAGTATGCTTTGATAGACAATGAATTGGATTTGTTGTAAAGTATGATTCTGTGTTGATATGAAACTTTATCCTATGTCATGACATCTAATATAAATGTGGTGATTCGATTATGATGGTTATATGGATCTTGACTTGTAACCATGTTATGATGGAAGTACATCTATTAATTTAGATAATTGTGACATCACTTGGATCTAGACTTTTATGCTAATCACCTTTCACTTTTCATATTGTGATACATTGATATATGTTATAAACTTGACATGTGAATCTACCTCTTGATCTAAACATGTTGCCATGACTATGCTAGATCTAGGTAATTGAACACCTAATGTTAGGTCTAGATCTTGTTATGCTTGCTTAAACGTCATAGTAATTGCCACAAGTTATTAATTATGCCCACCTAGTTATGATGTTAATCACATGTGCATTCACTTTGTTACTATGCCAGTTTATGATCATGTTTATGTCACGACATGTTGAAACTATCACCCTCATCATATTCCCTTTTAATTATTATAGCTAGGCTACTTTATAGCCTAGATGCCGCCAAAATACGTACGAATACGTTAGAGAGAAAACGGGGAAAAAGGGAATTAAAATTGACATGATTAATGTAATGTTTAACAGAAAATGGGACATGTAAATCAAAGGGGGAAACATAGAAATAGTTACCTATAATGACATAGGCAGATTTGAATTAATTTAGAATGTTTATTAATTTACAATTAGGAATCATAAATTGTACTTATGACAGGAGATTAGGTTACATTAGTGGCGGAAGTCTGCCAGGACCCGATCGGCATATCCAGCAGCCACTAATGTTGAACCTAATGTGGGAGGTCTAAGTACGCAATTAAGAATCGGGCCAGAACACGAGGTTAGGCCCAACTGTGGAATTAGACTTCCTGGACCCGACCAACATATCCAACATCCACACGTTTGTAGGCCTAATGTGGGAGGTCTAGCCCATTAAAACCATAATTGGACATGATAAAGAAATGGACTACTTAACCTAATTTAATATGACTATGGACTTAAGTTAGGGTTAAGTAAAATTGGATGGGTAGTGGGGGGTTAAGTAAGTTAGAGGGGATGGGTAATATATATATATAATTATATATAGGCCCACATATTTAACCCAATAAGGTTATGTAATTAAAGACACTTACTGGTATACATAACCAGTAGATAATGTAACAGGGTTATGTAATTAAAGACAACTAAGTGGTATACATAACTGGTAGATGATGTAAGAAAGTTATGTTAATAAAGACACCCTTTAGGGTAAGCATAACTAGTATAGGGCTATGTAATTAAAGACACCTAAGGGTATACATAGTCAGTAGAAAACCTAGTGGGGATACAAGACAAGGGGGAGTGCTTGTATCATATTGAGAGGGACCCATTTCAGTCAATAACCAGAAGTGGTATCAAGTAAAGACCTCTGTACTAGACGGAGAAGGGGCGCGCTTACCGATTGATTGTAAGAGATCCAAACGAGGCGGATGGTGTGGGCGGCGCAAACTGATCGGGGACTTGTGCGTGCATGGGCCGGGCAGAGGGGGCTGAGATGACCGTGACACCAGTAGATATGTTGTGAACACCATGGGGTGCCACTTTAGGAAGTGATACCTCCTACTGTGGGGCCATCACAGGATATCTACAAGGTAGGGAGCCGATCGATTAGGGTAGTGGTTAGGGTATACTTGGACGTATGACCTAAGCCTACCATCTTATGGTGGAAGAGATCATTTCATTTCAGTTATACTAGTAATAATGCAGAGTTATCATTAGTAAGGGACATATACCTTAACTTGCTTACCTTATCACACCTGCCATTTATGTAGTGATTTCTCTCGTATCCACTTTATATGCTTATCATGTTACTTTTAATTATCTACTGGTTAAAAGTAACTAGACTCGCCAGACTTTATGTCTGACCCTGTTGTTTCTCCTTCTTTCTTCCGTTCCCCCTGGTTCTCAGGGAGGAAATAATCAGACTTAATTAGGAATCGAATATCATCTTGCTAGGAGCTACTTCTGAAGTATGGCTTAAGTTCTTGACCCTACTATGGCTTAACTCTTTTTATTTGAGAAATGATGCTTTTTATTTACTTATGTACTCTGATGGTGCAAGACAAAAGTATTTTTATTATAATGGTTTTTGTGACTTTTGAAATTGTGGACCACGAAGTTATGACTTATTATTGAAATAAAAGTTTAAATTTTCCGTTGCTGCCTTATTTATCTCTGTCTTGTAATTATTCTGTATCTGTTTACCTATAGCACTTCACGAAACTTAATACATTCCCTTAGTGAGTGACATTAACAGACATGGTGTATTTCACTTGGTATCAGAGCTGAAGGTTACCAGATTAGATAAAAGTTTTTGAATTTTTTTTCAAAAAGGTTTTAAAGAAAGCATTTTCAAAAAGAAAATTCTGTTTTGAAAAACATTCCCCAAAGAGCCATATGTAGTATTCTTCGGTCCTCTATCTAAATTTCTTCCTTTTCCTTTTTTAACATGTCTGGGGAACAAAACATCCTTAATATCCTAGAGGGCATCACTATACCCGAATGGTTCCATAGGTATTTGGAAGCCACGGCCCCAGCTGAAGGCCAAAGAGACGTTCCTCCCCCAGCTGCACCAGTCATTCCTTCTCCTCCCCCCTCCAAGAGCAGATAACTTCGCCAAGATCTGCAAAGAATTCCGTGCTATGGGAGGGAGGCCATTCCATGGGAACGAGACATTCGTAGAAGCTCGGAACTGGCTCAAGGAGACCGAGGAATCATTCATAATCTTTGAAGTGGAGGACCGAAGAAAAATCCAATTAGCTGCTTGGCAGTTAAAGGACGAAGCCTCATTTTGGTGGGAAGTCACCCAAGCTGGACATCCGGTAGAGACTTGGGAAGATTTTAGATAGAGGTTCGAAATAAAATTTCTTTCCCAAGCGGAGCAAAGCATATAGATGGAGTGGTTCTTATCTCTCAAACAAGGAAATTTGACGGTGAAGGAATATGTGAACAAGTTCAACCAGCTGGCAAGGTTCGGTTTAGAGTTGGTGGATACACCGCACCAAAGGGCTTTGCGGTTTTCTAAAGAGCTGAATGAGCTTCTGCATAGACTAGCAATGTCCCATGTTCCAATGGGGGCCACATTTGAAAAGCTTGTTGATATGGCCCTAATGCATGAGGAGGAAAAGGGAGAAAAGAAGGAAGTGAAAGCTAAGGGGACATCGCAAAATAAGAAGGTATGGCCCAAGAAGGGGCAACAACAACAGAAGAAAGGGGGAAAAGATGTTAAAGGCAAGGATAAGAGAAAATGTCACAATTGTGGAAAGGAGGGCCACCTGATCGAAGATTGCAAGAGAAGGAAGGCCAGTTTCTTTAATTGCGGAGAGGTCGGACACTTCTCTAAGGAGTGCCTGAAGAAACAGGGATCGCAGGGACAAGGGCAAAAGAGTAGGGACTTCTGAAGGGTAGGTGCATACTCTCGCGATCGTGCTCCTGAAAGAGGTAGAAAAATTTCTGTAGAAAGTTTAGTTTCTCTTTCAAACTTTCCAGTTAGAACACTTTTTGATTCTAGTGCTTTACACTCGTTTATATCTAGTTCTGTGGTTGAATCTCTGCATTTAATTACTAATATGGTAGTAGATCCCGTAGTTGTTTCAAACCCCATTGGTGGTTCGGCTCATTTGTGGATGATTTGTCGGGATTTGAAAATATATGTGTTGGGCGTCGAATTTGAATGCGACACGTATGTGCTTGGGTTTATGGGCTATGGGTTGATCCTAGGAATGGATTGGCTTACCACGTATGGGGCCATTCTGGATTATGAGAAGAGGACTGTTAGACTCCTGACTCGTTATGGAAAGACCCTCGAAGTTTCTTGTGACCCTCAAGGGTCTGTTATTCTTAGCTTCCTAAAGTTTCTAGATGCATCCATAGATGATTTGCAAACTGTTCCAGTGTTTCGAGATTATCCCAATGTTTTTGATGAGGTACGAGATTTACCTCCAAGGCGTGAGGTTAACTTCCGCATATATCTGGTGGACAATGAAAGCCAGTTGCATTACCAATGCGCCACATGGCTCCAAGAGAAAGGAGGGAACCGAGTAAGCAAGTAGGGGAGCTACTTGAAAAAGGGTTTATCAGACGTAGCATATCTGAGGGGGTGCTCCAGTATTATTCACAACTAAAGCAGATGGTTCGCTTCGATTGTGAGTTGACTATAGAGAGTTAAATAACCTCACCATGAAGAATAGGCACCCGCTTCCGAGGATTGATGATTTATTTGACCAACTTGTTGGTGCCTCGATATTTTCTCAGTTGGACTTGGCTATGGGGTTCCATCAGCCGAGGGTGGCTAAGGATAGCATAGATAAGACTACTTTCAGAACTTCAGATGGTTTCTTTGAATGGCTAGTTATGCCTTTTGGGTTGACAAATGCACCTGCCTATTTTGTTGACTTGATGAGTAGGTTGTTTTGGGAGTTCCTAAACAAATTCGTCATATTCTTGGTTGATGATATTTTGGTCTTCTCCAAGAGTGAAGAAGAGCATTCCTAACATTTGGGAGAAGTTCTAAAAATTCTCTGTGACCATCAGCTAAAAGAAAAGTTCTCCAAATGCCATTTCTGGAGAAAGAAGTGAAATTCTTAAGGCATGTAGTCTCCAAAGAAGGGATAGCTATAGATTCCGCGAAGGTGGTTGCAGTACAATATTGGCATATTCCTAAAAATGCAACTCAGGTGAGAAGCTTTCTTGGGTTGGCAGGTTATTATAGGAAGTTCATTAAGGGCTTCGTAAAGATATCAGCCCCTCTCACCAGGCTGACAAAGAAGAATTTGACATTTTCATGGTACATAGACCGTGACATTGCTTTCCAATGACTAAAAAGGGCTTTGACAACAGCCCCAGTCTTGACCTTGCCCGATGGGAGTAAAGAATTTACTATTTACACTGATGCGTGCGATACAGGGCTTGGTGCGGTTCTGATGCAAGAAGGAAAAGTAATATGTTATGGGGGTTGACAGTTGAGAGTTCATGAGAAGAACTACCCCACGCATGATCTAGAGCGAGTGGACATTGTATTCGCGTTAAAGACATGGTGTCATTATTTACTTGGAGAGAAGTTCGAGTTATACACCGATCATAAATCTCTCAAGTATCTATTCTCCCAGAAGGATCTAAACCTAAGGCAACAATGATGGATGGAGTTCTTAGCCTCATATGATTTTGAGATTGCTTATACCCTCGGCAAGGGTAATGTGGTGGAAGATGCACTAAGTAGGCAGAGGGTAGCCCTGAGCCATCTGTTTGTGGAAAGAAAGAACTTGGCGTTCATATCAGCTTTTGATTTTAGACCCTACATCGAAGTTTTGTCTGATTTATTTGCATCCTTGGAGATACGACGGACTCTTGTGGAGCAAATAGGAGCTTCTCAACAAGGTGATCCCCAGATTCTAGACATCATGGATAAGCTCAGAAGAGGGGAGACTACTAGTCACCCCAGTAGGTATTCCATAGATAAAAGGGGTGATTGCGATGAGATGGAAGGCTTTGTGTTCCTCAAAATGGAAGCTTGATAAAGGCAGTCCTAGAAGAAGCCCACCATTCTAAGATGACCATACATCCAGGCGGTGACAAGATGTACAGAGACATGAAGAGGGTTTTCTTTTGGGCTGGGATGAAGAAGGACGTGGCCAAATTTGTTTCTCAATGTTTGGTTTGACAGCAAGTCAAAGCTGAGCAAAAGAAGCCGGATGGATACTTCATCCGTTGGAGGTTCCGCAGTGGAAATGGGAAAGTGTCTCTATGGATTTCATAGATGGTTTTCCTAGATCAAAGAAAGGTAATACCAGTATTTAGGTGATAGTGGACAGACTCACCAAGAGTGCTCACTTTTTTCCAGTTAAAAGTAAAAGGACGGCACCATGGTTAGCAGCAATTTATGTTTGTGAGATGGTTCATCTCCAAGGAGTTCCTTTCAGCATCGTGAGCGATCGTGTCCCCATATTTACCAGCGAATTTTGGAGGAGCTTGCAAGAAGCATTGGGTACACAGTTGTGTTTGAGCACCGCTTATCATCCTCAAACCGACGGGCAGACGGAAAGGGTGAACAGAATTCTAAAAGATCTTTTAAGGCTGTGTATCCTCGACTTCGGAGGGATTTGGGAAGAGCATCTTCCTTTAGTAGAGTTTTCCTATAATAATAGCTATCAGGCTACTATCGGTATGGCACCTTTCGAAGCATTGTACGGAAGACCCTGTAGATCGCCAACTTGTTGGTGGGAATCTACAAAAAGATTATTGCTTGGACCAGATATGGTTAGGGAAACGTCCAAAAAGATTGACCATATTCGACGACGGATAAATACAACTCAAGATAGGAAGAAGTCCTATGCAGACAAGAGAAGGACTGACATCGAATTCAAAGTAGGAGACCTAGTTTTTATCAGAGTATCAACTTTGAAGAATATGGTTCGCTTCGAATCAATAGGGAAGTTGACACGTAGGTTTGTGGGACCATTTCCCATAACCGAGAGGATTGGCCAAATGGCCTACAGAGTAAAGCTCCTAGAAAATTTATCCGGTGTTCATGACGTTTTCCATGTCTCTCATCCACAGAAGTGCCTACATGACACCGCGGAAGTTGTTGAGCTGAGCATGTTGGTAGAAGTCGAAGTGAAACGGGAGGTGACAGTCATACGGGTCCCCACCCGTATTCTTGGGTCAGAGATTAAGGAGCTGCGCGATAAGGAAATCAAGTTGCTAAAGGTTCAATGGGGAGATAACCCAGAAGACGCGACTTAGGAAACTGAAGATAAGATTCATGCTTCGCACCCTTTTCTTTTTGAGGGTAATCTTAACTCCTTTTTCCCTAAATCTTATCAGTACTTGTTTCTGTCAATAGAGTATGTCTTATCCATGGTATTTTCGACCTTTAGATCGGAACCCTATGGATGTAAACATGTGTTTGAAACATGTTATGTTTGATGGATGCAAGTGTTTGCTAGTGTGTTGCCTATGGACGCATATACACACACATTAGGCACTAAGATCGGCTCAATCACGCTCATATTGCATATAAATGTGTGTGCATTTTCTTTTCTTTTATGGATAAAAATGGATGAACTAGCATATGGATGTCGCGTTTGGATGAATGGTTGTGCACTCATATAGAAATGATATGTATCATTAGGATTCTTTTGCATACATAATGGATGCATGGCACTATCATGTTTTGCATTAAGAAGGTCGACTGAATCAGTAGACTGTCTGATTTTGCATTAGGATAAGGACATATACACACACTTTGCATATGTTCATGAAAACATTAGAAATATTTTAAGGACAATGGATGACCGTGATTGATGGATGAGTAGATGGATGATGGATGGTAGGACATACATTCCTTTTAGCTTCGAGATTTCGAGGACGAAATCTTTTAAGTACTGGGAATGTAACAACCCGTAATTTTAAAACATGACATAAGGGACAATTAAAGAATAATTAATTTTTAAAAGAAGAATTAAGTGAAATGGTTTACGCCATTGCGTTCATCTCGGAATTCTGCTTGAGATAGATTCCGAGTTTGCGTAAAACGGATACCGTATGAAGGAGTTATGGACGATAGAAATTGGGCAGAACAATATGGAAATGGGCCAGAATAACTGGCGCCCTTGTGAAGTGCGCCAGAACAAAATTGCACTGGCGCACCTGGGAAGTGTGCCTAAGCCAAGCTAGATCTGTAGAATTCTAGAGAGTTCCATGATGATGTATTTTGCTAGGATTGACTGAATGACGTGTTTTTCTAGTCTGGATGGTTCAGATGGTTCCTAATATAATCTAAAGGTCCTAATTCACCTAATAAATCTATAAATAAACACCCAAACCTAACCCTACTCTCATTGTTATCATCCGTGGTGCCTCCATGCTGCTCTAATCTAAATTAAAACAAGCCTTTCTTGTCCATCAAGTCAAACTGGAAGATCAAATTCTACAACAACGGTTTAGTAATCAAATTCAGAATTCAGATCTATTCTCTCTCAATTTTCTAAACCTAACGCTGTGAGTTTCTAGATTACTTTTTGGTTTAGATAAATAAAAGTATGCTTTGATAGACAATGAATTGGATATGTTGTAAAGTATGATTCTATGTTGATATAAAACTTTATCCTATGTCATGATAAGATCTAATTTCCTAGATCTAATATAATTGTGGTGATTTGATTATGATGGTTATATGGATCTTGACTTGTAACCATGTTATAATGGAAGTGCATCTATTAATTTAGATAACTGTGACATCACTTGGATCTAGACTTTTATGCTAATCACCTTTCACCTGTCATATTGTGATATATTGATATATGTTGTAAACGTGACATGTGAATCTACCTTTTGATCTAAAATGTTGCCATAACTGTGCTAGATCTAGGTAATTGAACACCCAATGTTAAATCTAGGTCTCATTATGCTTGCTTAAACATCATAGTAATTGTCACAAGTTAATAATTGTGCCCACTTAGTTATGATGTTAATCACATGTCCATTCACTTTGTTACTATGCCAGTTTATGATCATGTTTATGTCACGACATGTTGAAACTATCACCCTCATACAATTCCCTTTTAGTTATTATAGCTAGGCTACTTTATAGCCTAGATACTGCCAAAATACGTACGAATACGTTGGAGAGAAAACGGGGAAAAAGGGAATTAAAATTGGCATGATTTATGTAATATTTAATAGGAAATGGGACATATAAATCAAATAGGGAAAACATAGAAATAGTTACCTATAATGACATAGGTAGATCTGAATTAATTTGGAATATTTAGTAATTTACAATTAGGAATCATAAATTGTACTTATGACACGAGGTTAGTTTACATTAGTGGCGGAAGTCTGCCCGTACCCGACCGACATATCCAGCAACCACTAATGTTGAACCTAATGTCAGAGGTCTAAGTACGCAAATACGAATCAGGCTAAGACACGAGGTTAGGCCCAACTGTGGAATAAGACTTCCCGGACCCGACCGGCATATCCAGCATCCACACGTTGTAGGCCTAATGTGGGTGGTCTAGCCCATTATAACCATAATTGGACATGGTAAAGAGATGGACTACTTAACCTAATTTAATATGATTATGGACTTAAGTTAGGGTTAAGTATAATTGGATGGGTATTGGGGGGTTAAGTAAGTTAGAGGGGATGGGTAATATATATAAATATATATAGACCCACATACTTAACCCAATAAGGTTATGTAATTGAAGACACCTAGTGGTATACATAACCAGTAGATAGTGTAACAGGGTTATGTAATTAAAGATGCCTAAGTTGTATACATAACCGGTAGATGATGTAAGAAAGTTACGTAATTAAAGATACCCTTTAGGGTAAGCATAACTAGTATAGGGCTATGTAATTAAAGACACTTGGTATACATAGTCAGTAGCAAAACCTAGTGGGGATACAAGACAAGGGGGAGAGCTTGTATCATATTGAGAGAGACCCATTTTAGTCAGTAACCCGAAGTGGTATCAAGTAAAGACTTCCGTACTAGGCGGAGAAGGAGCACGCTTACTGATTGATTGTAAGAGATCCAAATGAGGCGGATGGTGTGGACGGCGCAAACCGACCGGGGACATGTGCGTGCATGGGCCGGGCATAGGGGGCTAAGATGACCGTGACACCAGTAGATATAGTTGTGCACACCATGGGGTGCCACTTTAGGAAGTGATACCTCCTACTATGGGGCCAGCACAGAATATCTACAAGGTAGGGAGCCGATCATACTTGGGCGTATGACCTATGCCTACCAGCTTATAGTGGAAGGGATCATTTCATTTCAGTTATACTAGTAATAATGCAGAGTTATCATTATTAAGTCTCATATACGTTAACTTGCTTACCTTGTCACACCTGCCATTTATGTAGTGATTTCTCTCTTATCCACTTTATATGCCTATCATGTTGCTTTTAATTATCTACTGGCTAAAAGTAACTAGACTCTCCAGACTTTATATCTGACCCTGTTGTTTCTCCTTCTTTCTTTCGTTCCGTCCCCCCCCCCCCCCCAAGGTTCTCAGGGAGGAAATAATCAGACTTAATCAGGAATCAGATATCATCTTGCTGGGAGCTACTTCTGAAGTATGGCTCAAGTTCTTGACTCTACTATGGCTTAAATCTTTTTATTGGGGAAATGATGCTTTTTATTTACTTATGTACTCTAATAGTGCGAGACAAAAGTATTTTTATTGTAATGGTTTTTGTGACCTATGAAATTGTGGACCACGAAGTTATGACTTATGTTTGAAATAAAAGTTTAAATTTTCCGCTACTGTATTTATCTGTGTCTTGTAATTATTCTGTTTCTGTTTACCTATAGTGCTTCACGAAACTTAATGCATTCCCTTAGTCAATAACATTAACGGACGTAGGGTGTTTCAATAAAATAACTGGTGTCAGAATTTTGAAACGAAATTCCTTTTTAGTGGGGAAGAATGTAACAACCAAAATTTTTGAAAATAAATAGTTATTTAATTAGAATCTCAAAAATAAAAACTTTTTCAAACATTGAAATTTTAATATGAAACTTTTATTGATGCGTTCATCTCAGAATTCTGGTCAACTTTCATGTTTGGAGTTTCGCAAACAGTCCGTATGAAAAAAGCTAGGACGAATTACAAAAAATGGACGGAAATAAATAAACATAATATATATATGTCTCCCTCTTTGACCATCCCTCATTCGGCAAACTGGTTATGGACGGTCAACCGCTCCGAGCCTGTAGTGGCCAATGACGGCTAGGTTTTGAGGGGTAATTTCGTTATATTTTAATAATAAGAATGGGCGGATATGAATTAAAATAGATCAAATGGTTCAAGGCCAATTCCACTCCTGTAAATAAAGAGGCAAGATCTCATTCTTTTCCTCACAAATCTATGGGCAGCGGCGAAGCTCTACCATTTTTCCTCCTTCTCCAAACCTAATTTCTGAAATAAAAATAAATTCATACACAATAAATCAAATTTAGCAGATTCAATGAAAAAGAATGCAAATTAATGCTCCAAATCAAATTCTCTCCTCTCTTCCTATTTTCTTACATCTCTACAGATCTGAAATTATCACTTTTCCAGATAAATTGTAGATTTATAATAATTTGGGGAATTGTAGGCCTAAAATGTTCAAACTTTGGATTTAGATGCTTTAAGGTGAGTAGGAAATTTATATATACAATTATGATAGTCTTTTTATTTAGTTTGTATTAGATCTTAAGTTTATATGCCTATTTCCATCAGATCTGCTTATAATATGATTGTAATTGGATTAGCACCTATCAGATCTAATTATAAAAATTGTCAAAACTTGTGAGTTGCAAAATTGTGGTTATGAACAATATTAATTGTTGCATTCTTAAATTTGTATACACCAATTTCCTACAGTTATGTTGTAAAATGTATTGCAATTCTTTCAAAGCATTGTAGATCTGGAAATTAGTCCCATGTAAACACCAATTAAATGTAGTTACATTCCAGATCTCTAGTTCAGTGTTGAATAATAAATTATGTGAATTTGGGTAGAAAGATTCGGTTGGTAAATTATGCGATTGTAATATTAAAACATGCCTATTTGTATTCAATATTGTTGGGTTTTGGCTTAATTATTGTAAACATGTTGTTTTCCTCCTTTTGAATAAAAATGCATTATTTTTGAAATCACAAGAGGTATGATAAAAAGATCAAAAAGGGAAAAGTGGTGCAAATGTACATATAAATATAAGGATACATATTTGTGCATAATTTGCATCAATTATTCCAAATTATATATTTACATATATTTCTTGTGATTTGGAAATATGTCAGTCCTACAATTTAGGCATAATTTACAATGATTACGGCTTACAATCTTTTTGTAAGATTTGAAACCTTTTGACAAGATTGAATGAAAAAAGGAATGTTTGATTATCAGTTAAACCAAATCATTAAATTTAAAAGAACAAATAATAATAATAAAAGACAACTATGTTGACCGCACAAAAACATAAAATATAAACAGTACAATTTATCCGTCCAAATTAGCGTAAAACGGTAGATTATACATTGTATGAAATGTTTGAAGGTTGGAAATGTTGACTGGTATTCATTTATGGAATTCATTTATGGAATCATACATGTAAATTATATTCCATAGTTAGTGAATATATTTATGGTGACTGTTTTAGCAATTAGTGTAATTAATTGCTGTAAATAAGGCCATAAATAAATAATTAACATTTGTAACCAATGTTGATTGGGGAAAGTAAATATAATAGGATAATCGTTACAATTCCTAAATTAATTAGGATAAATGTTGTACACCCCAAATTAGGAAATTTAAATTATAACCGCATTTAGACACGAGGTTAAGCTCAACTTGTGGTATAAGCCTGCCCAGAACCAGCCGGCAATTCCAGTAACCGCGGGTAGTCATCTTAATGTGAGGGGTCTAATGCGTAAATATAAATGTACTAAGGCACGAGGTTAAGTTCAACTTATGGTAGAAGTCTTCACGGAACTGACCAACAAATCCAACATCCATAAGTGGTCAACTTAATATGAGTCGTCTGGTGCATATATATATATATATATATATATATATACATAAATAAAATAAATAAGTAAATAAATATGAATAGTAATGTTCTGTTAGGGTACATCAAATGGATATTTCGGAACTGATGAAATAAGGATATCTAGAGTTAAGAGTTGCCTTAGGAAAATATGACCGTTATTGTCATAAATTGCAATAAACTTATGGATAAGAAAAAAGGGGACAATGGGTATCGAGTGTTGTTTAATACTAAGTTCAATTAGGGAAGGTATTTAAATACATCCTAGGATAAGGAGGCATAACATTCCTATATATATTTATTAATTTATAATTTAAATTTTAGAGCTGGACTTAGTAGGTTAATAATGTAAAATATTATTAACCATGTCAACCCATAAGGATAATTAATGGTGTACGTATAGCATTTTCGTGTAGAGGGACTAAGCGGGAATGACTTAATAATGTAGCCCACCTTATCCCAAATAGGGAAAGGTATTGAAGGCTAATGGGGTACGAACTAATAACCTTCACGTATAGTTTGCTACCTGGGTCTTAAGCGGCTGGGGTTGATGAGTCCACCTGGGAATAGGTTTTTCAGTTTAGGGGTCTTAAATGGAAGGTGTGTGGGGGACTACCCAAACCTGGAAACTAAAACGTCAGATATCTCTACCTATCCTATGGGAATTAATACGCGACTAAGGGGGTTATCTAATAAGGTCAGGTAGAAGGTATAGTGAACGACAAAATACCATCTCTCACCTCATGCGAGGCAAGCGTAAATGCGTGAATGACATAACCCTAAACTAGTAGGGCCGTAGCAAGTGCCCTCTAGTTTATATTAATGTTAAATGATGAAGGAAGAGTGACTGAAGGTATATATATAGAGAACTCCGTAACTAGGGGTCCAACCTCGATTAAATAACCATCCATGCTCTGATATAAAGGCTTCACAAAATATATGCGTAAACATCCTATCTCGGTATTATACTTCGAAAATAATACTTTGGAAAGAATAGTAAAATCATGCATAAACATTTACAAGGCTAGGCTAGAATCGCTAACCTTGCTAGGCATACATCTTGGGTTGAACCAAACTAGATACATCAGCGTCTTATAATATGTATTGTACATTTCCTGTTCACCAAAATCTTGTTATTCTGACCCCCCTCCTCATTACAACCACTTAGGTTTTCTAAAGAAGGTCGGGGTTCTCATATATGTTTAAATTTGGCTTTCGGTTCTCGTTCTCTCTCATGCTCGGTATTAGCAAAGTGGCTTACTTTGAAAAAATTAGTTACTTGAGTTAATACTAGTTTATCCTATTTTGTTTCCACTGTGGTTTATCTTATCGTACTCTGATTATGCTTATGGTCATTTATTGCCGGTGCCAGATTTACATGCTTCATGCTTGGATGTGTTTGTGTTTCGATTTTTTGTCGAAATTTGGGCATAGAAAAGTGTGGGGAGTTACAACGCCTACGAAGAGATTGTTGATAACTCAAAGGTTTATAGTGTGCTCGTAAAGAACGCATACATGAGGATGCCCATCTAGATTTGCCATTATGTCAATATATTTACAATAGTATATTACCTTAGGCTTCTATGATTCTGAGCATGTTCCTAGACTTACAAATAGACATGGATTCGAGCACCATTGAAGTATAATTTTGGTTGGGGTATCTGAGTTTGCAATTGTGTCATACGAGTTATTATATATCCAACACACATGGGTGATGATGATTGTTTGATGGATGCTATGTTTTCCATGGATGTTTGACACTCTAGGGTGTCGTACAGTGTAGATATTCTTGACTATGCAACTAGAGACTGGACATTGTATTTCGGCTATAATATAGTTTCACTACTATGATAGTAGATTATCGTATATCAGTTATTATATGCTAATTATTCTTTGGGTGCAAGCACATGTCATATGTGTTTCTTCATATACTATGCCTCTATTTACAATATATGATCTTTATAAAAATTTTGAGATGATTTATCATTCATAGTAGATTGTTGTCTAACTCAAGGTTTTATGCTTTATTTATTATTATTTCGATTCTCTTAAATGAGCAGGTTATGGATAACATGTTTGGATTGTGCACGGAGATGTACAGAGTATGAGCAGGAGGTGATGCTTTTATGTATTTGTACTTAAAACACATATTGTTTTATATTCAGCTTTATAGCAGTGTGAATCCATACCAATACTTGTAACACCTTAGAGACCATTATGGAGTTTATCTTAAAGATTTAGGGTGTATAAATTCTACTGTTTTAATTTTTGTATAATTTGTGAATTTAGTACACTGTGATGTTCTTACTTATGGTTCATTTGATTATATCATTGTCTTGCATGTTTACATCTATATTATTATGCTATATTTTAATTGAGCGCTATGAGATGCTGCACATGTTGTGAGCATGGATTGTTGTTACTCTACAATCTGACTGCTACCTTGCATCGACCAGGTATCACCATGTTGCTTTATATAGGTATATGGGTATGGGTAGTGTAGCGTAGTCACCATCCTTTTTTTGAAAAATGGACGGAACCGTCGGTTCAACCATTAAAAACGTGAACTGCAAGGCAGTTTGGTCCGAAGGTCATTATAACCGCTTTTTCTCAGAACCGGATATTTCGGTTCTTTCATATATGAACCGAGCTAAAAAACAACAATTTAATTGCAAAATCAGCCACGTAATACTACAATGCCAGCTGATGTATGTTTACACAGGCTTCAGTCTTTACTTATAATGATATGATTTGAAAGCCTTCCCAAGATTCTGTGATATGGGACATGTATTAGGATTACTTTTTTGAATTTTTCTTGACTGTTTAGTTAAGCAGTCTACATATTTTTCTCTAGTTTGTTTCCAAATGCTATATTTCTAACATTAATACGCCCATTTTAATTAGATTTTATACGTACATGGCTTTTACGGTTCGAACGGTCGGACCTTCAAAACCTCGACCATAGAGCATTATGGTTCGATGGCCGGTCCGGTCTTTAAAACTACGGTCACCATAGAAGTTCTTGCACATTCTTTAATGTTCATTTTACTTCTATTAATTCAACTTATATATTAGCATTAACTTTGTGTTTTTTGACTATTGTAAACCTGTTGGGACTTTGGTTTCTGGTTCGTATGTCGTGATAATAATCTTCCCATCTTTTTGTGCGTATTTGATATTTTTGATGGAATATAACTTCTATGTGAAATATCGTTAACTGGTTTAAAATTCATTCGAAATGGATTTTAATCTTTTTGGATTGAAGAGTGTTATAGAATGTGATTTGGATTTGAAGACTATTTTATTATTATGGGTTCATCAAAATAAAGATTATTTAATTATTTTGTTAGTTCGAAGAGTAATATAATTCATACTGTTTACATTGGTAGTGCTCTTGCTAATGCTACAAGTAATCCTATTATTGGACAAAGTATTTGTGCGAATGATGTTGAACGTAGTCTTTGACTTGTATTAACCAAGTTTTCCAAAATCTATTCTTTAAGGCATTGGATGCATTTTTCCTGTTAGTGTTTTAATGTTATCCACTTCGAGAGATGAAAATGAATGTCGATGTTTTTGTATTATTCACTAAAATTATTTTCAAACAGTAAAACGGTATTAGAATTTTTCGTTATAACATTAAGTAAACAAAGGCCATGCAACTAAATATTTTCACATAAAATTCACAAGAATGTCTTTACATCTCCATTAACTTTTTCGTACCCATTCATAGGTAAGTATAATAAGATATAAATAGTAGTGTCGTGTCGTACATATGAAAATTTCGACATGAACACCAAACCAATTATACCTAAATTTTTCAAACATCAGAATATAATAAATTTTATTAGTTGCATGTTTCATGTTGTCTTCGAGGACTTTATCCATCCTTCCAAAGACTTGTTTAATCCGTAAACTTAGACTACTCAAATATGTACTTGTGAATTTAAAGAAAATAATAAAGAACACAAATCAAACATAGAATCTAGTAAGAAAAATATTTTACCCTAAACAACATATCATATAATGAGATTACTATCTAAAGTCTGGTTTTCCCACTCACTAAGGGTGCGTTTGATATTGAACGGGAAGAGTTATTTGGAAGGGTTATTCTGAAGGAGTATTTGAAAGGAAATTGTTGCGAATAGGGAATGTGTTTTTTTTACGAAAGGGGAAAATTGGAAGGGACAGAGTTATTATTTTATTATTTTTGTATTTATTATTTTTATTGTTTTTGTTTATGTGTGTTTATTGTCGAACAAAATGGTAGAATGCAGAATACAAATTGCATAATTTAAATTAAGGAATATAAATTTTGGAATACAAATTGCATAATACAAATTACATAAATTTAAAATACAGAAAACAGGCTATTGAGGTGGATACTGAGGAGGATATTGAGGTTGATACTGAGGTGGATTCAAAATGAGTTTTCTTGCTCAGTTGCCTGGAGTATATCATATCAACCATTTCTTCCACCTTCGAGGAAGTTTCAGTTCTTCCTCTTCTGCCAGAACGAGGTCTAGATGAAGAATCTGCACCCCGTGGTTGGTTAGGAGGCTCATGAAACGATTGTTGAGTCTGGATGTCTTCTTGCGGCACTTGAGATTCATCGAAGAACATAGGTTGTACAAACTCGGGTGGAGGAGAACATGGCTTTAGTTGCATGTTCTGACTTGTAGAACCTGGAGTGTAAGCGCCAGAATCTATGGAAACACTATTGCTGAAAATTTGCTCCAGTTCGGTCAAATTTTCTATTGGACACGTCTTGTACTTTAACACCATAGAGTCGTACTCCTAAATAGACGTTTAAACTGTAAACTTGTAGGTAAAATACAGTACTAAACTTGTAAAATACAAAAATGGATTTAACATGTTTTACCGCCACTCGATCACCCCACCAACTTTTGCTTCCACTGACTGTTCCATATTTAGGATCCCATCTGAAGCCTGTTTTCCCATTCAAGTTGCGCCATATAGTCCATTTCTTCTTATAAGCGTCATATTTAGCCGTCATTTGTTCAGCAGAGACTGGTATCTCAGTTGATGTTTGAGGTATGGAATGTTGAAGGGAATGAGGATGGTTGATTTTATAAGATAGGAGAAAACAGTCGTTACAAATTTTTCCAGTTGGCATCTGAATCTGACGCATCGGACGTGAAAGCTTCGATTCTAACCGTTAAGCTCAACTGGGCAAAGTGATGGGTCCCATGTTAGACGCATCAGAAGCGTCGGACGCGTCCGACGCCGACGCAAATGTAACTTGCCCCTTTCAGAAATCAAAAGCTACCTAATTCAATCAACAACAATTACATCAACTTGTAATAAATCATCATATCAAGATCTTCTAACATCATTTCAAATATAAGTGTGAGCCTTGCTTGTCTCATTCTATCCCCATTAGGTTCATGGTTGATTTACTTAGATCGCTGCATATGTCTAGTTCTTATTACTTTTAATGTTTAGATTGAATATTTGACTACCTTTTTACGTATTATAAAAAGACAATTCGCTTGTCATAAAACCTTTACACAGCACTACACTATATATATATATAGGGATAGGATCAAGAGTACCCTAAATAGTGCACCACCCATTTACCCCCCCTCCCGATTTCCACCATACATCCAGTTTCTCTCTCCTACTAACTCTGTCTCCCCTACTAACTTATTTTACTATAAATGTGTGATGGAAATAGGGGGCTATTGGGGTGTTGTTGAATTCTCCTTATATATATACACATGTGTGTGTGCGCGCGCGTGTGTATGTGCGTGTGTGTGCACGCGTGTGTGCGCGTGTGATTGCCACTAGAAGCCTTACACCAACGTTACGAAAACTAAGTCATGTTTAGACATATAGTTTCCACATGGGAAACACACAAGAAAACTATGTCATATTTAGACATTTGATTGCAACTAAGGTCTTACACCAACTTTGTCAAATATTATGTTGTGTTTAGACATTTGTTTGCCAATAAAGTCGTATACAACTATTGGTGAATATCATGTTATGTTTAGACATTTGTTTGACATTAAGGCTTTATGTCAGATTTACCAAAAGTTTTTCATTTTTAGATTTCTGGTTGCCACTAAGGCCTTACACTAACATTACCAAATACTATGTCATATTTAAACATTTGGTTACCGTTAAGTCCCTTCAACTCATTTCATTATTTCAGATGGTGTAACTTATTATCTCTTAACTTCCATAAACTTAATTTTAGTTTACCGCTACTAAATAAGTTATTATATTCTAACTTACCATCCTTTACGTAAGGAGTTTCATCATCATAGTGTTATGAAAATTGAGCATATGCGGAAGCACAATAAATAAGATCTAGATTTGCCAATTCAACATCAATCTAATCAGATAGCAATTATTCTATTACATCAACAAAATAGTAAATAACTATAGCAGAGAAACAAAGAGACACAATATTTATACTGGTTCCACTATCCTCGAGATAGTGTACGTCCAGTCCAACAGAGAGATATTTTATTTCACATGAGAGAATTACAAGAGATTACAGAATAAGAGTTTACATATCCAAACCTCAATCAGATTTAACAAGAAGAGACACCTTTGGGGATCACTGGCTCCAGGCCAGGATGGGTTTACACTAAAGTCTACCCCTCAATATATAGCCAGTGCAAATCTATGTGAGTCATCAATTAAATTACCAACATATGATAATAATATAATGGAGGCAAATTACCATAACAACAAATGTGCAAACATAGGAAGTAAATCAATCTGTTTCTTTAGCATAGATGGAAGAAATTAATCCCTTCATTTATTTCTCTACCACCTAATCAAATGCAATCAATGCGTTCCATTATAAAAATATTTACTTTCCATTCTTTGCAAATTTGTTTCAATCAATTTGTGATTTTGTATCACCAAATTTAACACTCCATCTTGATGCAAAATCACATATCTCCAGCACCCCACCTTGAGTCAAATTCTCTTCTCATCATAAAACTCTTCAGCAGAACTCCACCTTCAATCAAAATCTCACAACTAAATACACCAAAAATGAGTATTTACCAAATGGGTTCCAGCATAGCCACTCCCCATCACACAATTGTTAACAAGCTCAGACTACGTCCCCGTCCGCCAATAAAATGTTGCAAATATCCAAAATAAAAAAAGCAGATTCTAAAGTAATCTCAACACCACCAAGACCAAAAAATTATTCTCTCAATTAAAACCAACCTCGATTTCATGGCAACGAGATACACCCAGTCGATTTGAAAGGACTACGACCACACCTCAATTACAAAAACAACCCACCCCCTGCAAAAGATGCATCTACCACCTGAGCTGCACCATGCATTAACCAATGGCCTAAAAAATGCTTGCAATACCACAAGATCTCCATCGTCTTTGTGGATTTCAAAACTCGACATCCACCTTCTGTTTGACATGATCTCTTCATCTCCAGGATCCCTCGAGCATCATCAACATCTAGACCCTTGTCGATACCATGATCTTCCACCTTATGACCATAAGCAGTGACCATATTAATGTAACACCCCACACCCGCTAAGGTCACTCATAAGAGGGGAATGCCTTAGTTTCGGTGAAGTATTTTAAGTGAATATAGAACAGTAAAATTACAACAAGACAGATATAAGTAATACTTGAAAATTTAAAACATCATTTCATTGCAGCGGAAAGTAAAACATGTTTGGTTACATCACAAAACCATACAAGAGTCAAGTACAAAATATCCATCTTGATAAAAATAAGTACATAATCCCACTATGTAAACAATAGCCATAAAAGGAAAGATGAACTGAGCTTTACTTCAACGGTCCAAGCTCCAAAGGATAGATACAGCAATCTGATCAAAGCCCACTAGCACTAAGCCCACTCTGATAACCTGGGTTTGGGGGAAAAAGATAAAAACAACGGGGTCAGACATAAGTCTGAGTGAGACCTATAACCCTAACAATACAATCGTTAAAGTAATTAGGGTATGATATAAACAAGGTATGGTACCTCTGGGGATAATGACTACACTACGTAGCCAACTTAACACGGGATGTACTAAGATAACCGGAAAGACGCATTTATCCACCCAAGGATAATTACTAGATTACACCATCCCAGACTTATCCACCCAAGGGTAATTCCTACACTGCACCACACCAGTTCTACCTACCAAGAGTAATTCCTACTTAAAGGTTGATCCTACTAAATGTACTTAGTAACTTTTACCCAGTAGTTTCGTGTACCCCTAGCTAACTACCTAGGTGTACCCACTACTCCCAAGCGATCGGCTCCCTAACGTAGATATCCGTGCTGGTCCCAAAATGGGGTGTATCATTTTCCCAAAGTGGCAACCTGATAATATCAGCGGTGCACGGCTTTATACCTACACGATGCAACAACGACTTACTAACCAGCCCGGGTCCACACACGCATATGAAACCCGTTGGTCCTACGTTGCCACCGCTAACCCGTTTTGGCCTCTTATAGTCAAGCCCAATATGCGTGTCCCGTCACTCGACTTGGGTCGAGCCCACAAAGATACGTTTGGGATATTGGTTGAGATGGGCCCCCACAAGCTACCACTTAAGCTTGTTATTTTATCTAGTGTATCCCACTTAACCCCTTTAACCATGTCCACTTACATGTTATAAATACTTTGGTTAAGTCATTAATCATATTTTAATTACATTTTAAGGCACCCACTAGATTTCATATGCCACCCAAGTCATTTACTTAATTCCCACATGCCACCCGAGGCACTTACTTAACCCTTTAATCATGTTTAATTCCATGTTCCACTTTGGTTAAGTATTCTAATCGTATTTTCTATTGCTACCCAAGGCAACCCACTAGTTTCCTCATGCCACCCAAGGCACTCACACTAGTTACTACGTGTCACCCAAGGTACCCACTTAACCCTCATGTCCCACTACATGCTTATATGGTTAAGTGTTTCTTAATTAATTAAGACCGTGATCCTCATAAAGACCTCTCACATTAGACTATCCTTTATGACCGCTTGGTTAAGCCGGTTGGGTCCGGGCAGCCTTATGTCATAACCGAGTCTAACCTCGTGTCTTTACATTAATCACGTATTTAGTTTGTGCCTAAGACCTCTCACATTGGGCTAACATTTGTAGCAACTGGTTAAGCCGGTTGGGTCCGGGCAGTTTTACGCTACAACTGAGTCCAACCTCGTGTCTTAGTCAATTAATTACACCTAATTAATCACCCTCATAATTTAAATTAATTATCCCTAATTAATATTAAGTTTTTCATAACATGGGTAGACCTAACTCAATAGGTAAATTCCCATGGGGTAGACCTAACTCAATAGGTAAATTCCCAACACATAGTATGGGTACACCTAACTTAATAGGCAAATTCCCATACTATGTTCATTTATTTTATGTTATGCATAATTATGTTAATTTCACACAATCTTATTAATTTATGCATTGAATTAACCCCATCGTTCCCACGTAATTTCGTTCTCATGACATAACACATATAAAAGGTGTCAACTTACATATGTATGAACATGTTTCAAAGGTGCCATCTTGCATATTAACAAACACATAACTTGCATGTGAACTTGCATAATATGTCACACAACTTGCATATAATCTTGTATAACATGTCACATAACTTGCATATAATCTTGTATAATATGTTACATAAACTTACATATTAACTTGCATAACATACTTGCATATTAACTCATAAACTTGCATAATGCCATCATGAACTTGCATATTAACAAACATGTAACTTGCATAGCATATCTTACATATTAACATACATGTAACTTGCATACTAACAAACATGTAACTTGCATAGCATATCTTGCATATTAACATACATGTAACTTGCATAGCATATCTTGCATATTAACATACATGTAACTTGCATATTAACAAACATGTAACTTGCATAGCATATCTTGCATATTAACATACATGTAACTTGCATAGCATATCTTGCATATTAACATACATGTAACTTGCATATTAACAAACATGTAACTTGCATAGCATATCTTGCATATTAACATACATGTAACTTGCATAGCATATTTAACATACATGTAACTTGCATAGCATATCGCCATGAACTTGCATAACATGCATATGATCACATAGCCCACAACTTGCATATTTAGCATCATGCAAACATAACATACATCATATTAAACTTGCATATTATCACATACTTAGCATGCATAGAATCACATACTTAACTTGCATATTATCACATACTTAGCATGCATAGAATCACATACTTAACTTGCATAATAGATCAATGTTCAACTTAGTGTTTTGCATCATAATCATCATGAAACATAGCACCAAACTTGCATATAGATGTCATGACTACATAACATTAAACTTGCATGACATATGGTATATAACTTGCAAAACACATAACATACACTACACAAAGCTTGCATAAACACATTGATCCTCAAACATATCCATACATCATCATATCCTATCTTAATCAATTTAACAATTGATTATTAAGGAGATAGAATCTCACCAAAACAAAATTAGCAACTAATGAAGAAGATTAAGAGGCTAGAAGTTGATTTGGAATGCTATCCCTTCTCTAATTTTGATGGAGGCTCCTCCAAGTTTCATTTTGCCATAGTTTAGTTACTAGATTTAATTATGAATGAATTAGGGTAGGGTTAGGGTCTTATTTATAGGATTAGATAGTGTTTTTAGGCCCTTAGATTAACCCTAGATTAGATTAGGACCCTTAGATTTAGGAACTCTCTAGAACCAGCCCTAAGACCAAGCCCAAACCCCAAACTGGTGCACCCAACCACAGAACTCTCTAGAAACTGTGCAGGTTTCTTGGCTCGGCACGGGCGCACTTCCCAAGTGCGCCAGTGTATTTTTGTACTGGCGCACTTCACAAGTGCGCCAGTGCATTTCTGGCCTGTTCCGGGTTCTTCTGCCTAACTTCGTTCGTCCATATCTCTTTCATACGGACTCCGATTCTCGAAAACTCGGACTCTATTTCGCGTATTTTTCCGAGACGAACGCAATGACGCAGCCCGTTTTCCCCAATTCTCACATCTGAGATTATATATTCTGTAATTAGTGAATTTTAGCATTAACCGAAATTCGGGGTGTTACATTCTCCCCTCCTTAAAGGATTTCGTCCCCGAAATCTCTAAGCTAAGGAGAATGCATATCCTACCATCCAAACAACCATCTACTCAATCTATCAAACACGGGCATCCATTGTCCTTAAACAATTTCTAATGATATATGAGCATATGCGAAAAGTGTGTGTATATGTTCCCTATCTAATGTACGAACATATGCAAACCATGATAGTGCCATGCATCCAATATGTATGCGAGATAACCCTATCGACACATACAGTATCTATATGAGTGCACAATCATTCACCAAAATGCATCATCCATATGATAACACAATCATTATACATCCATAAATATAGCTAACTACACACAATTTTTATGCAATATGCAATATGAAGTGATTGAGCCGATCTAGTGCCTAGAGTGTGTATATATGCATCCACGAGCAACCACTAGCAAACACTTGCATCCACTTGCATCCATCAACCATAACATGTCTCCAACACATGTTTCATCCATAGGTTTTCCCTATCTAAAGGTCAAACAGCACTAATCGAGAGGACATACTAAAGATAAGATAAGTACTAGGCAAGCGATAAAGGAGAAGTTAAAAGACATACTCTCCAAAAAGAAATGGATACAAAGAACGCATCTTCGCTTCCGTCTCCCAAGTAGCATTGCTTTCGTCATCTCCCTCTTGCACTCTAACTAGCTGAACTTCTCTGATCCTCAACTTTCTAGTCTCTGACCCAATGATGCGAGTAGGAGCTCGTCGAATCGTCTCATCGCGCTCTAACTCTGCTTCTTTAAGCAAACTCGGCTCTACCACCTCAGTGGTCTCATGCAAGCACTTCCTAAAATGGGACACATGAAATACACCCGGTACACCACTAAGTTTGTCAGGCAACTCCACTCTATATGCCATCTGTCCAATTCTTTCCTTAATTGGAAATGGCCCTACAAACCTTGGTACTCACTTCCTAACAGATCCAAAGTGAACCACATTCCGTAACGGAGATACTTTGATAAAAAGCATGTCCTAATATCAAACTCAAGCTCTGTTCTCCTCTTTTCCACATAAGATTCCGCCGCTTTCATCCTTCTTTGAATCAAATCAATCTTCTCTGAAGTCTCTCTAACCATATCTGGCCCAAGCAAGATCTTATCCGTAGATTCCCACCAACATGTAGGAGATCGACAAGGCCTTCCATAAAGAGCTTCGAAAGGAGCCATACCAATACTGGACTGAAAGCTGTTATTATATGTGAACTCCACCAACGGAAGATGCTCTTCCCATGTACCTCCAAAATCCAAAATACATAACCTCAAAAGATCTTCTAGATACGGTTCACCCTCTTGGTCTGACCGTCCGTCTGAGGATGAGATGCGGTGCTCAAACACAACTGAGTCCCTACCGCTTCTTGCAAATTTCTCCTAAACTCACTAGTGAAGATAGGATCTCGATCACTCACTATACTAGAAGGTACACCATGCAATCTAATAGTCTCTCTAAGGTAAACTAAAGCTAGACATGGAATAGTCCTCATGCTCTTCACGGGTATGAAATGGGCACCCTTAGTAAGTCTATCTACCATAAGCCCGTATTACCCTTCCTTGATTTCAGTAACCCAACGAGACACTATCCCACTTCCCATTACGGAACTTCCAACGGGTGAAGCAACCCACCGGTTTCTTCTGCTCCGCTTTCATTTGCTAGCACACCAAGCATCTAGCGACATACTTGGCCGCGTCTTTCTTCATATTGGCCCAAAAAGAAAACTCGCTTTATGTCTTGGTACATCTTGTCCCTACCGGGATGAATGGTTATCTTCGACCGATGTGTATCATCAAGTATAGCCTTCCTCAAACTCTCGTCTTGCGTTACTCAAAGTCTACCGTCTCTACGCAACCACCCCTTACCATCTAGGGTGTATCTATTCAAATGGCTGGACGACTCCCCCTCCTTATGAGCTTCTCTACTAACTCAACCAGCTATGGGTCGTCTCGCTGTGCTCTGCCAATACACCCCAAAAGAGTAGGCCTAACCTCCAAGGAGGCTAGCAAACCGGATACAAAGTCAACGGAAGGTCTAAAGTCAAATATAGAAATAAACCCTAAGCTCCGTCGTTTAACGAATCAATGAACTCAAGGACAACCTTTTTCTTCTTAAGGCGTCTGCTACCATGTTTCCCTTTTGCTAGGGGTATACGCTATCTCAAACTCATAAGATGCTAAGAATCCTATCCGAAATCATCACAACTGTCCATCTCTCACGCAGACCACCCTAGTCGAATTCGACATCCCCCAAATGCAAGCCCC
The DNA here is from genome assembly GCA_030737875.1 of Allium sativum. Taxonomy (NCBI): domain Eukaryota; kingdom Viridiplantae; phylum Streptophyta; class Magnoliopsida; order Asparagales; family Amaryllidaceae; genus Allium; species Allium sativum. Next base: position 484,570,576 of record CM060916.1, on the reverse strand, counting down.
AAAGGCCGAAACCAATATCAGACAAACACCCAAGGGATATCTCCTTCGAGTTCAGGCAACCTACGTGAGATGATACTAAAAAATAACAGTAATAATAATGGCTAAACAATTAAGCCTTTGACCAACTTTGGATGTCCTCGCCAGTCTCGCTCCAAAACCACCGTTTATCCCATAACTGGCTTTGCTCAACCTATTGAGCACATATGAAAACTTATTTCGCTCCTAGAAAAGACCAAGATGTCATCCACAAAGACCATAACAAACTTATTTAGGTACTCCCTGAGCACCCTTCTCATCAAATCAACAAAGTATGCGGAGGCGTTCGTCAAACCAAATGGCATCACCAGCTACTCATAAAAACCATCCGGAGTCCTCAGGGCAAACTTCTCTATACTATCCTCAGCCACTCTCAACTGACGAAACCCCGTGGCTGAGTCCAACTTGCGGAAATACTGAGGCGCCAACTAACTGATCAAAGAGATCACCAATCCTAGCAATGGGTGTCTATTCTTCTTTGTGAGCTTATTAAGTTCTCCTTAGCCTACACAAAGTCTGAGGGACCCATCCGCCTTCGTGGCAAAAACTACTGGAGCATCCCACTCCGATATACTTCTTCTTATGAACCCCTTCTCAAGCAAATCGCCTACTTACTTATGGAGTTCCCTCCTCTCACGAGGAGCCTTGTGGCACACTGGCCAAGTCACTGGTTTGGCATTGTTTACCAGATATATTCGGAAGTCAATCTCCCGCTCCGGAGGTAAGCCCTTCACCTTCTCAAACACATCCGAGTATTTCCGGACCACTTCTAACAGATCGCAAACCCTCGACCGACGTGTCAAGCGATTCTAGATAACTTAGCATAACAGATTCTATGGGATTACAAGAGATCTCGAGAGTGTTACCCAAGCGGGTCATAAGCCTAACAACTCTCCCTTCAAAATCAAGAACGGCACCCCTACTGGATAACCAGTCCATGCCCCAAAACTAACCCGTAGCCCGTGAAGCCCAATACAAAAGCATCACATCTAAACTCAACGCTAAGTATAGAAACTTTCAAACCCAACCACATCATGGAGCCTCAATTGGGTTTGAAACAACTAAGGGATCATCTACCAAACTGGTGTCTAAGTGCAGTGACTCAACTAACAATGATGAGATAAATGAACTCGATACATCAGAATCAAATAAAGTTCGAATCAGATAATATAGAAATCCCAAATTCCAACCTAGACGGTCCTTTCCCCATCTGGTACACTAGCCGTGAGGGAATACAACTACCCTCCAGGAGATTCCGTACCTTGCCCTTGCCTCTTTGGACAATCCTAATAAGGTGTTCTATTCCTCCCCAAATAATAATTACTAACCTTCTTCTTCTTCCTATTCTCCACTCGTAACCTTCCACCAATGAGGTTTCATCCTTTATTAACCAAACAACTATTTGAGCCTTCCTCTCATCGTCTATCCTATAGGTACCTACCAGTCCTCCTCCTTCTTGAACCAACTTCTAATCTGATTAACGTCTAAGTCCCTTGAAGCGGTTTTCCATCCTTATCTATCTTAGAAAGATCGTCTATACGCGGAGGGGAAACTCAAAATGAGGGAGAGGAAGAGATTCAAAACGGAGAATTCGAAAGATATAGATATGGCTACTGGGGATTATGCTTTTCTTTCAAAAACTTTTCTCTTAAAAGACATGTTTTTGAAAATACTCCCTTCAAAAATATTCTTAGAAAATAGTTTTTCTAAAAAAATTTATCTGTTCTGGTAACCTTAAGCTCTGATACCACGTGTAACACCCCACACCCGCTAAGGTCACTCATAAGAGGGGAATGCCTTAGTTTCGGTGAAGTATTTTAAGTGAATATAGAACAGTAAAATTACAACAAGACAGATATAAGTAATACTTGAAAATTTAAAACATCATTTCATTGCAGCGGAAAGTAAAACATGTTTGGTTACATCACAAAACCATACAAGAGTCAAGTACAAAATATCCATCTTGATAAAAATAAGTACATAATCCCACTATGTAAACAATAGCCATAAAAGGAAAGATGAACTGAGCTTTACTTCAACGGTCCAAGCTCCAAAGGATAGATACAGCAATCTGATCAAAGCCCACTAGCACTAAGCCCACTCTGATAACCTGGGTTTGGGGGAAAAAGATAAAAACAACGGGGTCAGACATAAGTCTGAGTGAGACCTATAACCCTAACAATACAATCGTTAAAGTAATTAGGGTATGATATAAACAAGGTATGGTACCTCTGGGGATAATGACTACACTACGTAGCCAACTTAACACGGGATGTACTAAGATAACCGGAAAGACGCATTTATCCACCCAAGGATAATTACTAGATTACACCATCCCAGACTTATCCACCCAAGGGTAATTCCTACACTGCACCACACCAGTTCTACCTACCAAGAGTAATTCCTACTTAAAGGTTGATCCTACTAAATGTACTTAGTAACTTTTACCCAGTAGTTTCGTGTACCCCTAGCTAACTACCTAGGTGTACCCACTACTCCCAAGCGATCGGCTCCCTAACGTAGATATCCGTGCTGGTCCCAAAATGGGGTGTATCATTTTCCCAAAGTGGCAACCTGATAATATCAGCGGTGCACGGCTTTATACCTACACGATGCAACAACGACTTACTAACCAGCCCGGGTCCACACACGCATATGAAACCCGTTGGTCCTACGTTGCCACCGCTAACCCGTTTTGGCCTCTTATAGTCAAGCCCAATATGCGTGTCCCGTCACTCGACTTGGGTCGAGCCCACAAAGATACGTTTGGGATATTGGTTGAGATGGGCCCCCACAAGCTACCACTTAAGCTTGTTATTTTATCTAGTGTATCCCACTTAACCCCTTTAACCATGTCCACTTACATGTTATAAATACTTTGGTTAAGTCATTAATCATATTTTAATTACCTTTTAAGGCACCCACTAGATTTCATATGCCACCCAAGTCATTTACTTAATTCCCACATGCCACCCGAGGCACTTACTTAACCCTTTAATCATGTTTAATTCCATGTTCCACTTTGGTTAAGTATTCTAATCGCATTTTCTATTGCTACCCAAGGCAACCCACTAGTTTCCTCATGCCACCCAAGGCACTCACACTAGTTACTACGTGTCACCCAAGGTACCCACTTAACCCTCATGTCCCACTACATGCTTATATGGTTAAGTGTTTCTTAATTAATTAAGACCGTGATCCTCATAAAGACCTCTCACATTAGACTATCCTTTATGACCGCTTGGTTAAGCCGGTTGGGTCCGGGCAGCCTTATGTCATAACCGAGTCTAACCTCGTGTCTTTACATTAATCACGTATTTAGTTTGTGCCTAAGACCTCTCACATTGGGCTAACATTTGTAGCAACTGGTTAAGCCGGTTGGGTCCGGGCAGTTTTACGCTACAACTGAGTCCAACCTCGTGTCTTAGTCAATTAATTACACCTAATTAATCACCCTCATAATTTAAATTAATTATCCCTAATTAATATTAAGTTTTTCATAACATGGGTAGACCTAACTCAATAGGTAAATTCCCATGGGGTAGACCTAACTCAATAGGTAAATTCCCAACACATAGTATGGGTACACCTAACTTAATAGGCAAATTCCCATACTATGTTCATTTATTTTATGTTATGCATAATTATGTTAATTTCACACAATCTTATTAATTTATGCATTGAATTAACCCCATCGTTCCCACGTAATTTCGTTCTCATGACATAACACATATAAAAGGTGTCAACTTACATATGTATGAACATGTTTCAAAGGTGCCATCTTGCATATTAACAAACACATAACTTGCATGTGAACTTGCATAATATGTCACACAACTTGCATATAATCTTGTATAACATGTCACATAACTTGCATATAATCTTGTATAATATGTTACATAAACTTACATATTAACTTGCATAACATACTTGCATATTAACTCATAAACTTGCATAATGCCATCATGAACTTGCATATTAACAAACATGTAACTTGCATAGTATATCTTACATATTAACATACATGTAACTTGCATACTAACAAACATGTAACTTGCATAGCATATCTTGCATATTAACATACATGTAACTTGCATAGCATATCTTGCATATTAACATACATGTAACTTGCATATTAACAAACATGTAACTTGCATAGCATATCTTGCATATTAACATACATGTAACTTGCATAGCATATCTTGCATATTAACATACATGTAACTTGCATATTAACAAACATGTAACTTGCATAGCATATCTTGCATATTAACATACATGTAACTTGCATAGCATATTTAACATACATGTAACTTGCATAGCATATCGCCATGAACTTGCATAACATGCATATGATCACATAGCCCACAACTTGCATATTTAGCATCATGCAAACATAACATACATCATATTAAACTTGCATATTATCACATACTTAGCATGCATAGAATCACATACTTAACTTGCATATTATCACATACTTAGCATGCATAGAATCACATACTTAACTTGCATAATAGATCAATGTTCAACTTAGTGTTTTGCATCATAATCATCATGAAACATAGCACCAAACTTGCATATAGATGTCATGACTACATAACATTAAACTTGCATGACATATGGTATATAACTTGCAAAACACATAACATACACTACACAAAGCTTGCATAAACACATTGATCCTCAAACATATCCATACATCATCATATCCTATCTTAATCAATTTAACAATTGATTATTAAGGAGATAGAATCTCACCAAAACAAAATTAGCAACTAATGAAGAAGATTAAGAGGCTAGAAGTTGATTTGGAATGCTATCCCTTCTCTAATTTTGATGGAGGCTCCTCCAAGTTTCATTTTTCCATAGTTTAGTTACTAGATTTAATTATGAATGAATTAGGGTAGGGTTAGGGTCTTATTTATAGGATTAGGTAGTGTTTTTAGGCCCTTAGATTAACCCTAGACTAGATTAGGACCCTTAGATTTAGGAACTCTCTAGAACCAGCCCTAAGACCAAGCCCAAACCCCAAACTGGTGCACCCAACCACAGAACTCTCTAGAAACTGTGCAGGTTTCTTGGCTCGGCACAGGCGCACTTCCCAAGTGCGCCAGTGTATTTTTGTACTGGCGCACTTCACAAGTGCGCCAGTGCATTTCTGGCCTGTTCCGGGTTCTTCTGCCTAACTTCGTCCATATCTCTTTCATACGGACTCCGATTCTCGAAAACTCGGACTCTATTTCGCGTATTTTTCCGAGACGAACGCAATGACGCAGCCCGTTTTCCCCAATTCTCACATCTGAGATTATATATTCTGTAATTAGTGAATTTTAGCATTAACCGAAATTCGGGGTGTTACAATTAACCTCTCCACCTTGCTGTGGACTAGGTTCTTCAACCGTCACCTGCCTTCTTCTTCGTCTTCTTCCATCTTCCCTCATTCATACCAGAGGGCTTCTTCACAATAAACTCCACATCACGTCAAAGTTCCCAGATTGGAATGCTCTTCACTCTCGACATAATCTCCTCCACCAAAGTCTCCTTTTCTCCAAAATAGTAATAGCATAATCACCACTAAATCTACCAACCTTTGTAGAAATAGTTGATGCACAATTTAAAACAAATAGCCACTCTCCGATACCAATCTGTTGTGCAAAACTTAATCTGATACCAATCTATTATGAAAATTGAGCATATGCGGAAGCGCAATAAATAAGATATAGATTTTCCAATTGAACATCAATCTAATCTGATAGCAATTATTCTATTACATCAACAAATAGTAAATAACTATAGCAGAGAAACAAAGAGACACAATATTTATACTGGTTCCACTATCCTCGAGATAGTGTACGTCCATTCCAACAGAGAGAGATTTTATTCCACATGAGAGAATTACAAGAGATTACAGAATAAGAGTTACAGAGATTTTATTCCACATGAGAGAATTACAAGAGATTACAGAATAAGAGTTTACATATCCAAACCTCAATCAGGTTTAACAAGAAGAGACACCATTGGGGATCACTGACTCCAAGCCAGGATGGGTTTACACTAAAGTCTACCCCTCAATATATAGCCAGTGCAAATCTATGTGGGTCATCAGTTAAATTACCAACATATGGTAATAATATAATGGAGGCAAATTACCATAACAACAAATGTGAAAACATAGGAAGTAAATCAATCCATTTCTTTAGCATAGATGGAAGAAATTAATCCCTTATTTATTTCTCTACCACCTCATCAAATGCAATCAATGCATTCCCATTATAAAAATATTTACTTTCCATTCTTTGCAAATTTTTTCCAATCAATTTGTGATTTTGTATCACCAAATTTAACACGTAGCTATCAAAAGATGCGTTTTCATTAATCTATAAATGGTCTCCAATTTATGTTGTCACATGTCATAACCTAAAGCTATTAAACGTTGAGCTATTTCATGCCAACATATTGCATGCTAAGCTATCGCAAGCCACATTATACAGTTGTTGAAGGTTGAGCCATCAGATGCCAACTTATAGCATGCTAAGCTATATTAAGTCATAAAATAAGGCTATCGAAAGTAGATCCCTAGAAGCTATCATGGGCCATAAACTAAAGCTCTCAAATGTTGATAAAAATGTGCCATTGTATGTCAAGTTTATCACAATGTTAAGCTATTGCATGTCAACTTTTGAAGTGATCGAGGGTTGAACTTTTAGAAACTTCCACTTGTCACTTAAATGTATTACAATTAAAGTCAAATTGTTATCGCATGTCATCTTCCAAAGCTATCAAGTGTTGAGCTTTCTATAAGATACTGCATGCCATCATTTCAAGGATATCGAACGTTGAATTTTAATATGCTATCATGTTCCTTGTTTTAAACATATAATGATGAGCTATTATAAGCCATTACATATCATAAATTTAGTTTTTTTATAATTTTGGAAACTGTTTTTAAGAGTAGAAGTAATAATTCTACTAAATCATATTACATCTCGATTTCTCGTTAGTTAACATGGATCTTTACAGTTGTCTCTTCAAGAAGCTGACGCTATAATTTCTCTCACACAATAATTATTAATCAATTCATTTTAGCCAAATTACCCATTTTATTAACATTTTCCATTGCTAAATTCGTATTAATTCGAAGATACATAGCAAAAATCTCAAAAACAGACGAATAATTAACTAGTTACTTCTATTCGCTTATCTCATATGGATATTTTGAGTCAAAATAATTATCTTCATATTTTAAATAATTGAAACCTGAAATTGTATATTTTTTATATTTAGAAAATTCGTATAATTTCAAAAACTTATGAAATTGAAAACTCATCTTTAAAATTATTTAAATACCTATAAAATTTTAAATTATTTGGAGGAGATTGGCCTTTATTTTTGTTTGAATTAGGTCAATTTGCAATAGATTATACATGCAAATTTCAATTTTTTGAACTTTGCTGGATCATTATTAGGCTATGAAGTCTAATTTAAAGGAATTTATTTGAATATTTTTTTCTTAATATATAAGTATACTTATGTATATGTATACACATGTGTAACCGAATATTCTATGTAAGATATAACAAGCTTCTATATAGATGCTACGTTAACTCATCTTATATGCACTGTATGTTCAAGGGCGGATTCAGCCCTGGGCAGGACTGGGCTGCAGCCCAGGGTCTGATCCTGCTTCTATTATAGGGTTTCGCTGAAATTGGTATAGATAGTTTCTAATACATCCGGCTTTTCATGTTCGCGTCTCCTTTTGATTACTCATCTATGCCCGAAATTGGGTCAATCTCCAAATCAACACAGTCAAAGCCATTAAATATAACATATTGAACCTAGTTTTGAGTTCGGATAATGAACACTGAAAAATTGAAGCGAATCTTGAATCCGTTGGTTCTCAGTTTGCAAAAAATGGAGCTGGAACTCAGATGCCCTTCTTGTTATACTGATTTTTCTATTATTTTCAGCCGATTTTATTTTCTTCTTCCTTCTTTTTTAAATAATGTTGAATCCCTATTTGTTAGTCTCGAAAGTATGATTTGTTAGTCGTTGTTGTAATCCTTTGGCAAAGGTTAAACTATTGGTCGTCGTATAAATTTACAATTAGGTGTCCCTATGTAAGCTTTTGAAGGAATGACGTTTGGAGATATTGCCATACATTAGCTATTGCTTATAGTTTGATCAGCTCACTTAATAGTTTGACCAGTTTTAAGATAAATATATATTCTTTAACAAATTGGACTTCCAACTTTAAGGGAAAAAAATAAAAAGTTTTAGATTTCCATTAGTTTTTCTTTTCTGAAAAATAAGAAGTTGCTAGTATAACAGTGTACAACGGTGAGAAACCGACCGTTTGATTACATATAAAAAAATGTTTTATTTTTAGACTAATCGATAAAAGCATGATTGATCTAATAATTTGTTATATTTTTAAAATTTATTATATTTTCTACATAATCTATGTAGATCTATCAAATGATGTTATAGCAGAAATATGATATAATGGTAGATCTGAAGTAAATTTGAAAAGTAATGGATATTTAATAAAAATGGTATTATAGCAGAAATATGATATTAATTGTTGTCATGTTGAATTTAAATATGCATCATTATCTAACAATTTTATTTACTCAATGTCAAAAATTTAAAGCATTGTTGTCAAACTGTAAACTAGACAAACTATAAATCAGCCCACCCCTTTGTTAATTCATGGATCCGCCCTTGTGTATGTTATCCAAATATGTGCATATACTTATTTTCTTAACAAAGCTTTAATTTAAGTTCTCCGTAACATTTTTATTATATTTAAATAATAAATACGAACAAGCTCAGGAGATATACAACGTGTATACCTATTACTACAAGTACATCTACAATGTTGATAATGTTTTCGTGCACAGAAACGTAAGGAAATTACATATTACATTACATCTACCCATACTGACAAGAAGAAAACATCTCATGATACATATCATAAATAGATGACAAAAGTTCATAGAATAACTTCACTGACTATTTCAAGACTCCTAACCATTGTCATGTTGATTCCTAAGCATTTCCATTTTCATGCTATGTGTGATGGAGGTTTTGGGACCATCTTTCTCTCCCGAAGAAGAAGCAGCATGTGAGGAGTCAATGATAATGTCAGGTGGACGTGCCTTGTACCCTAGTGGAGGGGGAATGTTTTCATATGAGGAAGCAGCGCGATTTGGTAACTCGTTTCTAGTTGAGTTACGGTTTGGTTATTTGTATGGTGAAGCAGTAGAAGATGAGGAGAACAGCTGCGGATTGCTTGCTTTTAACTTTTGTAGTGATGTCTTGACTGCCTCAAACATGTTTTTAACCAACTCTTTAGCGCTCATTACGGAGTAGTATTCCTTAAGGAGCTTCTCAAGCAATACACGCCTACCTGGGTGAAGCTATACACTGTCATCACGGCCAACTAGCATAGCTGAGATCCTATCGGTGATTCCCTGAAGTTCTCCAAGGTTATCATGATTAGCATCACTATCTTGTTGTCACTCTGAGTTTGCCTTCTTCCATCACCCATAGCTTCATCAATACTCTTTTGTGCTGACCATCCATTCCCTAGTTACCTATTTTTCCTTCTTGACAAGCATTAGAATTGAGTTCCAAATTCATGGACTTCATATTTCCAGTTTCAAGAAATCCAATGGGCTTATCAGCTCTATCATTGTGTAATTGCTCACTAGCATAACTAAAGCCTTCAGCCATTCTAGTATCATGTATTTGATTTCCTGGAATTCTTTGTTCACTCTCTACAAAAATTTCATCATTTCTCCCACTATCACTTACATTATTATTTACATACTCATTCCTTGCCTCTCAGTTTCAACATTAAAACCAACAGTAGATGGAACATAAGTGAAAGCCTTAGCAAGCATTGCATCAACTCTGCCTATCTCACCGTCTTCATATTCAGATTCAATTTCACCAAGCCTCATATTTTAAGTATTAATATCATCGGTCTTTTCTTTGTTTTGCTCTAACAGACCAAAGCTATTAGAGACAGCTAATCCTTGCAAGCTATCTTTCACCCTTATGGTTACAGCAACATAGTGATCCTTTTTTTGCACATACCTACTGCTATATTTTCTAACTCCGTATGGTGCTCTAAAAACACCTTTTTTCTTGAAGGAAACTCTTCCCCATTCATCATTTTTCTTAGTTACTAGATCTACTTCTCCCTCAAGCTTTTGTTTATCACTCTCATTGCCTTTGCTCCCTTTAGTGTTTGCCTTATTCATAGCATTTCCAGTAGTAAAAAAATTCTTTAGAGTTAGCTCTGTACTTAACCGTACAAGGAAGATCACTTTCATTCGCATTATTCATTGTGCTAATCGACTTACAGCTTTCTTTCACCTCAACCATACACTCAGCGTACTCCAACCATTCCAATTTTTCAGTTGATGTGTCCATACATAAAAACTTTCCTACTCTAGTAGCTAACCAGCTTATGCCTATTTTTCGACCAAGCAAACAGAGGAATGTTCATCGTTTTAATCCAAATGGTACACTTTTGATTAGTCTAGCATCACTTCCCAGTTGTACATCCTACGGTTGGATTATAAAGAGCTTATTCTGGATAATAATAGCGTCTGATCGGGTAATTCTAATTCTATGCTCAATGCTAGAAAGAAGAAAAAAGAAAGCTACTCCATTCGACTTAACTTTAATACCTACTGTGGGTTTCCAAAGCCTCTGCAAATGCTTGGTGACCGCTGTGTAGCTCAGTGGCTTATCCAGGAAAAATCCCACCAGGACCTCATGCCATTGCTCTTTTACCGATTGAAGAATCTTATCCGTAGGAACTATCGCCTTGCATGAAAACTTGAGAGAAATCCAGGGTGGAGCAAAATCTCCTACGTCTTCATAAATCAGGAAGAGGAGGGGGCGGATTAAGGATGGAGGAGGGAAGATATGGACCTAGAGAAAGATTCAGGCTGAAAGAAGGGTCAGGAGGAACAGGCGAAGGAAGGATCGGAGGTGGTGGTAGAGAAGGAAGCAAAGGTTGTTCGAAGAAGGAAGGAACGGAGCTCGAGGTAAAAGTGAGGTAGAAGGGAAGTTCAAAGTAGAGAACATTAGGACGAACCATTTTTATTTTTTAAGGATGTTTCATCTTCTTTATTTAATCTCTTCTAATATATATATGTGCATATACTTATAGTTAATATATGTATATCTAACTAGTTAAATGTGTATATATGGATATACATCATGAAAACAATTATAAACATATTTTTTTTTTGGAAATGGTTCTTTAATTAAACATTAAGCAAAATAATACAGTATAGGTGTGTTCTGTTGAAAAAGGAAAAAAAATAAACTTGATTTGCATTTCTAGAATATTCTTGCATTTTTATTGAGAGAGATTTTAATGTTGCTATTAACTACGAAAAGATATTTTTCCATTTGTTTGCAAATCTAGAATGATCCATTGTATCTTATAAATAAGAGCTCTCTCCTCATTTGTATCAATCAAGAAAAAAAGAGAAATAAAAGCAATAAAGTTTTCTTCTTTTACAAAAATTCCTTTTTCTCGTAATCTATTCCTCTTCCTCCTCTAAAATTCTAACAAAGTGGTATCAGAGCTTGAAGATCCTAAGAGATGGCGAATAACAACGTTCCCGTACCAGTTCCAATGCTTACCAAGACCAACTATGATAATTGGAGTTTAAGAATGATGGCCCTCCTTGGAGAAAATCGTGTATGGCAGATAGTTGAGAAAGGCTATACTGAACCAGAAGACGAAGATAGTCTATCTCAAATCCAAAAGGATGAATTGGAAAACTTGAGGACAAGAGACAAGAAGGCTCTTAGTCTAATCTATCAAGCGTTGGATGATGACACTTTTGAAAAGATTTCGGAAGCAAAAATCAGCAAAAGAAGCATGGGAAAAGCTTCAGGTATCTTACAAGGGGGCAGATCAAGTCAAAAAGGTGTGTCTTCAAACATTAAGAGGAGAATTTGAATCTCTACATATGAAAGAAGGTGAACTTATTTCTGATTATTTTTCAAGAGTTTTAGTTCTTAATAATAATTTGAAAAGAAATGGTGAAAAATTAGATGATGTCAGAATCATGGAGAAGATTCTTAGATCATTAGATCCAAAGTTTGAACATATTGTCGCCATCATTGAAGAAACAAAAAACCTGGAGGCCATGGCTATAGAGGAGTTTTTAGGCTCATTGCAGGCTTATGAAGAAAAGAAAAGGAAGAAGGAAGAGACTGTAGAGCATGTTCTTAAGACATGAATTGATTCAAAAAAGGAAGAAAGTAATCAAAGCCAACAAAGATGGGGTCGTCGTCAAGAACGAGGAAGAGGACATGGCTATGGATATGGACGAGGTTGGAGGCCTAACAATGACAATAACCATAGCATCAATAATCAAAGAGGAGAAAGCACAATTAGAGGTCGTGGGATAGGCAATTCAAATTCAAGGAGTGACAAGTCACGAATCAAATGTTATAATTGCAACAAATTTGGACACTATGCTTCTGAATGTAGAGCTCCAAGAAACAATAAAGTTGAAGAGAAGACCAATTATGCTGAAGAAAGAATTGTAGAAGATGACACATTATTATTGGACCATAAAGAAAATGAAATAGGGGAGGACAATCAATGGTATCTAGATAGCGGCGCAAGCAACCATATGTGCAGAAGAAAAAATATGTTTGTGGAGCTTGATGAAACAATAAAGGACAATGTGGCGTTTGGAGATGAATCAAAGGTAGCAGTGAAAGGCAAAGGTAATATTCTTATTAAATTGAAGAATGGAGAGCATCAATTTATTTCTAATGTTTACTATGTGCCAAACATGAAAAGTAACATCTTGAGCTTAGGACAACTCTTAGAGAAAGGTTATGATAGTCAATTAAAGGATAAAAGTCTTTCCATAAGAGACAGTGCAAGCAATCTCATTACTAAGGTACCAATATAAAAAAAAAGAATGTTTGTGCTCAACATTCAACATGATGTCGCCCAATGTCTTAAGGCGTGCTACCAAGATGTCTCATGGCTTTGGCATCTTCGTTTTGGACATCTTAACTTCAAAGGATTGGAATTGCTCTTTAAGAAAGAAATGGTGAGAGGATTGCCTTGCATACATCATCCCAATCAGCTATGCGAAGGATGTTTACTTGGGAAGCAAGTCAAAATGGGCTTTTCAAAGGAGTCATACTCAAGGGCCAAGAAACCATTAGAACTCATACATACAGATGTGTGTGGACCAATCAAGCCAAACTCGCTAGGTAAAAGTAATTATTTCCTTCTTTCTATTGATGATTTTTCAGGAAAAACGTGGGTGTATTTTTTGAAGGAGAAATCAGAAGTATTTGAGAACTTCAAGAAGTTCAAAGCTCATGTTGAGAAGGAAAGTGGCCTTATGATAAAAGCTATGAGATCTGACTGTGGAGGAGAGTTCACATCAAGAGAATTTCAGAAGTTTTGTGAAGATAATGGAATTCGACACCAACTAACAGTGCCTAGATCTCCTCAGCAAAACGGAGTAGCAGAAAGAAAGAACAGGACAATTGTTGAAATGGCAAGGAGCATACTCAAAAGTAAAAGACTACCAAAGGAATTTTGGGCGGAAGCTGTGGCATGCGCTGTTAATCTATCAAATCGATCTCGGACAAGAAGTGTGTGTGGGAAGACACCACAAGAAGCATGTAGCGGAATGAAGCCTGGCATTTCTCATCTAAGAGTTTTTGGAAGCATTGCTCATGTACGTGTACCGAATGAAAAGCGAAGAAAATTGGATGATAAAAGTGAAAAATATATTTTTATTGGTTATGACACAAATTCTAAAGGCTATAAACTTTACAATCTTGATACGAAGAAAATAATAACTAGCCGAGATGTTGTATTCGATGAAGAAGGAGAATGGGATTGGAAATCGTATGATGACAATTACAACTTCTTTCCATATTTTGAAGAAGATGAGATACAACAACTAAGGATCGAACAATCAAGTGAAGAGCCTACTTCCCCACTAGCCTCACCAACAACAAATTGTCAAGAAGATGGGAGCTCAAGTGAAAGGGTTCCTTGATTTAGAAGCCTTCAAGAAATTTATGATGTAACAGAAAATCAAGACAATATTACTCTTTTTTGTCTTTTTGTAGATTGTGAGCCCATAAATTTTCAAGAAGAGTTGGAGAAATGCTATGGATGAAGAAATTAAGGCGATTAAGAAAAATGACACATGAGAGCTAGCTTCACTTCCAAAAGGACACAAAGCGATTGGTGTCAAGTGGGTGTACAAGGTAAAGAAAAATGCCAAAGGAGAAGTTGAGAAATACAAGGCAAGATTGGTAGCAAAAGGCTATATTCAAAGAGCTGGCATTGAATATGAAGAGGTATTTGCTCCAGTTGCTCGATTAGAAACTGTAAGATTGATAATTTCGTTAGCAGCTCAAAACAATTGGAAGATACATCAAATGGACGTGAAATCTGCCTTCTTAAATGGAGTCCTTGAAGAAGAAGTTTATATCGAGCAGCCGCAAGGCTACGAAGCCAAGGGAGAAGACAAAGTTTTGAAGCTAAAGAAGGCACTTTATGGGTTGAAACAAGCTACAAGAGCTTGGAATGCTCGAATTGATAAGTATTTGAAAGAGAGAAACTTCATTAAATGTCCATATGAGCATGCACTCTATATTAAAATCCAAAATGGTGATACATTGATTGTATGTTTGTATGTAGATGACTTGATTTTCACAGGTAGCAATGCAAGCATGTTTAAAGAGTTTAAGAAAGAGATGATGAAGGAGTTTGAGATAACTGATATTGGGCACATGTCTTATTATCTTGGCATTGAAGTAAAACAAGAAGATGAAGGCATTCTAATCACTCAAGAAGGCTATGCTAAGGAAATATTGAGAAAGTTCAAGATGGAAGACTCTAATACAGTTTGCACGCCAATTGAATGTGGAATTAAATTGTCAAGGCATGAAGAAGGAGAAAAGGTAGACTCTACACTTTTCAAGAGCTTGGTTGGCAGCTTAAGATATTTAACATGCACAAGGCCCGACATTCTATATGCGGTTGGAGTTGTAAGCCGATACATGGAGAATCCAACCACAACACATTTGAAGGTAGCAAAGAGGATTCTTCGCTATGTTAAAGGGACAACAAACTTTGGTTTGTAATACTCTATTTCTGATAATTATAATCTTGCTGGATATAGTGATAGTGATTGGAGTGGAGATATAGATGACCGGAAACGCACAAGTGGCTTTGTGTTCTACATGGGAGACATAGCTTTCACATGGATATCGAAAAATCAACCAATTGTCACGCTCTCTACATGCGAAGCGGAGTATGTAGCGGCTACTTCATGTGTTTGCCATGCAATTTGGCTAAGGAACTTGCTAAAAGAATTAGATTTGCAACAAAAGGAGCCAACCAAGATTTTCGTGGAGAACAAGTCAGCAATTGCTTTGGCCAAAAATCCGGTCTTTCATGATCGAAGCAAGCATATTGACACACGCTACCACTACATCAGAGAGTGCGTCACTAGAAAGGAAGTGCAGCTAGAGTATGTGAAGTCCAATGATCAAATTGCTGATATTTTCACCAAACCACTCAAGTATGAAGACCTTATCAGATTGAGGAATTTGATTGGAGTCACAAATCAAGTTTAAAGGGGGGTGTTGAAAAAAGAAAAAAAATAAACTTGATTTGCATTTCTAGAATATTCTTGCATTTTTATTGAGAGAGATTTTAATTAGAGATTTTAATGTTGCTATTAACTAGGAAAAGATAATTTTCCATTTGTTTGCAAATCTAGAATGATCCATTGTATCTTATAAATAAGAGCTCTCTCCTCATTTGTATCAATCAAGAAAAAAAGAGAAATAAAAGCAATAAAGTTTTCTTCTTTTACAAAAATTCCTTTTTCTCATAATCTATTCATCTTCCTCCTCTAAAATTCTAACATGTTCTCCATACATAGCTTATTTACAGGATATTATACAAATGCTCCATTAAACGGATGTCGAAAATTTTCAAAGCCCAACCTAGATTCATCTTCCTGACCATCCTTTGTCCTTCAATTCAATCCCCTATCTTTGACATAATCTAAATTTCGTTAAGTCATATTTATTTATTGAGGCACTCATCATCAAGACAACTTTCGCCTAGATTAACTTGGCCTTTTGGATTTCTGATAGCTTTTGCTAGTTGAAAGTCCCTATAACAGCCTGTATTTTTAAATAATCGAAATAATTATAATAGTGAAAATAAATATTTTTTGATTTATCAAACTTTGGATTTGACAGATATATCATTGCATTCATAGTGACTTTCTGGTAAATATAAATATTCCCTTAATGGAGTTTGTACGTAAAAATATTAACATTTAAAGTTCGCATCGAAAAATAATTATACGTGTAAATAAACATGAATATATTTATTTCATAAATATACCTACGTATAAATTGCAAAAATAATGCATGTTTGAATTTGAAAATAAACATGTGCAAAAAAGGGAATTAAATAAAAGAATAAATGGAAATAGATTAACATTAACAACTAACGTTTAAATTTAAAACGATAAGTATTAAACACAGTGAAATAAACGTGTGGGGGTCGATCCCCAAAATAGTATAGTCGACCTGTAGGTTGACCCATGAGAAGTCAGGTCAACCCGTAGGTCGACCTTTGTATTGTGCGAGTCGACCTTAACGCGTGAAAATGGAAGCATTATTCTGCTATATGTATGATGGATTTTAATATGTTTAAATGAACAAACAACATTATTTCAGATATCTATAAATAATCATGCAGGGTTAACCTCCAAATCCATATTTTTCTGAATGGACATGGAAGCTCTACCATTTTTTTTTCCCTTCAATTCTTCAAAAAATAAATATATTAAACCTAAGGTTTCTAATTAGAAATATAGATCTAGGAAGAGATATCTGAATTATGCCATCCATGTGAGGTAAATTCTGCATATCTGTTTTTCAAATTAGTTTATTTTTATTTCTTTAGATTTATATTTATAATTCGTGCAAATTCCGGTTTGTGGATCCAAATAGGGTTACTGTGACGGCCGGGAATTTCGCTCGATCCGAATCAGTCGTTAAACCGATCTAGACCGTTAGAAACCCCTGATCGTTTTGAGAACAGGACAAATCAGAACACAAACAGAAGAACATTTCATTGTTATTACAACAATTCCATCAGAATACAAGAATATACAGAGTATAATTGAATAAATTACATTCGACAAATATCAGATATTACAATAAATTACATAGCAGTGGAAAATAATACAAAGCACAACTGAAGGTGATATACGGATACAGAGCTTTCCGGATATCATTCCAGCTGTAAACCAGGATCCTGTGAATATAAATCTGCAAAACCAAAACTACTAGCTGCCCTCCAGGTCAGTCATGTGACTGGTGTGAGAACTAAAACAGTTATTTAAAACTTTACTTTAAAAGAGAGTAATTCAAGGGACCACGCCGTATAACACGGAACGGGTTTCCTCCCAAGAACACCAGTGCATAGAATAAACAACGCAATGCTTTTTCGAAAAATGAAGCTATTATAAGACCCAGGTCCCATCACACAATGCAACGCAAGCCGGAGGATAGGGTTTTCCCTTATAATAGCCAAACATGCTTGGTACGTTTAAAACAAATCATTTGATACTATAATAAGTGTATAGTGTCAAAACAATTTCAATCATAAATATCAATCATACGCGACATGGGTACCATCTATCATGTCGTCATACTAGTTCTACAATTAAAACCGCAATACACGTATTGGAAATTGGATTTCCGTCATGAGTCGAGGCAAGGGGCAAGCTCCTCTCCGCGTTCGAGACACTCTAGCAAATGCCTCAGGGTTACGCACTCTGGGCAACCCCGGATCTTCAGGGCCGGTCCTCACTTACGTTAGAGGATTAATTATGCCTGAACACACGTTTCCCGGTCCTTACAGACCTATAATCGGGGCGCCTCGCATTCCAACAACCCATAGGTGAAAAGTATATAAATGTCAGGGCTGGTAAGTCACTGACACCACCAAAGCTAGAAAGAAACGTCGTGCCCTCCCTGCAGTCACTATCCCGTTTTTAACTCATACCGAGGTGTGAGGCTCGCGAATTCACGTTATACACAAAGCTGCCACGTAGGCGTGCTTTGATCATCAACCACAAGACTTTGCTTTTCAACAAAAGCCTTGATCATTGCATCTTAGCGTGCCACACAGGCAATTCATGCCATGTGACTGATGTCCATCGATATACAACCTATGAGCTCGTACGTCTCAGAGAAGGGCGTTAAGCAAAAGAATAAATTCTCCGCCGCCAAACAGATGTATATTTAATAGAAATCAATCAACACAGAATAAAATCCAGTGTCAGACACACAATCTATTTACAAGTCTGTTCTGGGTCTGAACGAAACCGGAGGCACTTTCCTCGCATATCCATCCATCTCCAAGTACGTCTGGACGACCACCAACTATTTCCATCCTCTCGGGTGTACAGCCCAATCAGGATCGTCAGTAATTACCCAAACGATGTGAAGACTTCCGGTCTTCGACCACCGTCTTCATCTTCGACTTATCGTCGAATCGGTCATTCAGAATGGGTATAAACCCGGACTTTTCGAACAACCCGCGTATATTAAAACAAATGTTACACAAACACAACATACGCCTCATTCCAATTCATTAGTCACTAACCGTAAATCAGCAAGAGAACAATTTCCCAAATATTAACCCCGAAGGCCGAAACCAACATCAGATCAATATCCAGGAAACCATTCTTCTTGACTAACCTACAGCTAGTTTCTAAATTTCGATTCTTAGGGAAAGGTTCCCATTAATTTTATCCAAGATAAATTCTTTAGAATTTATCCTTTAATCTTCCTTTGGATGTCATATCAAACCAAATTATGGTTTTCCAACTAGTCGAGATTAGCGAACCGTACCGAAGTAATTATTTATTTTATTTCCCAATCCCAACATATTCATCCCATGAAGAAAAACTGGTAATACTCCATATCTAACACCACGGTGTTATCGGTAAAATTAATTACCATTTCACGTTCAAATCTAATTAAAGATTTAACTATCGCTTTGGAGCAAAACTGGTAATACTCCATTCTCGCTTATTTGCCAAATTTGATAATTTAGATTATCAATTCACATTTCAATCTAATTTCAGATTCATTAAAACTCATTTTACTGGGTTAAAGAACTACGTATTATTTAAAACACAGTTCACGACAAACCCAAATCACATTCTATTCAAATATATTAGAAATTCCAATTATTTAAAACCCCTTTTTAAATCTAATTTATTTATTTAAAAATAATTGGGTTTTAAATTTAGTTCAAAACTAGTTCATTTCGATAAAAATCTATTTTTACCTTTTCGAATATGGAGTTTTTTTCATCCCAATTTTTCCCAAATCATTTCTTATGATTTTACACAAATTATTACTATTTTTAATAATTTTATCAAGGCCCGTACAGCCAATTTCCAATAACGGCCATCGAACTGCACTTACAGCGACCTTTTTCAAATTTGATTTGGACGTATCTCCAAATCCAACCGTTATATTTTGAATTTCTAATATTCATTAGAAAGCTCTTTTCGATACGAACCCAACGGTTCCGGTTTTAGGAGAATCCGACGGTCGGATCTCCCGTAATGTTCGTTTGAAATAAATGGTCGAAATTCACGAACTGCCGCGGCGTGGCGCGTTCTATTCAGGCCATTATATTATATATATAATATATATAATATATATTTCGTCGATTTCTATTTAAAACGAATTATATAAATAGTTTTAAATTCGTTTCAAAAGCAAATTCAACTTCCATTTCAATTCAAATCAAAATTGAATTCTTCTTTATAAATTCGTTTTAAAATTCATTTCTGTTCAATTCAAATTTCAATGCAATTTGAATTCATTTCAATTCGCTTTCGATTCAATTTGAATTCGTTTTCAATTCAATCCAATTTCAAAGTCGTTTTCTATTCGATTCAATTCAAATTGGTTTTCTATTCGATTCAATTCAAATTGGTTTTCTACTCGATTCAATTCAAATTGGTTTCCTATTCGATTCAATTCAAATTGGTTTTCTATTCGATTCAATTCAAATTGGTTTTCTATTCGATTCAATTCAAATTGGTTTTCTATTCGAATGAAATTCGTTATATATTCAATTGAAATCAAATTTGTTATATATATTCAATTGAAATCAAATTCGTTATCTATTCAATTCATTTCGAAATCGTTTTCAATTCAATTCATTTCGAAATCGTTTTCAATTCAATTCATTTCGAAATCGTTTTCAATTCAATTCATTTCGAAATCGATAAAATCGATATAAATATCGTTCACGTCAAAATGGCGTCAATCTAATCAACACGGCTTAATGTATTTCTATTTTCAAATATTCTATTTCAAATATTTCCTATTATCAAAATATTTGTTATTATCAAAATATTTCGTTCAACACATGACTAATCTCAACGGATGAGTACAGTCAACACATGAACCTTTATTTTATATTATAAAGATGTAAATTTTATTATTAAAATATTTCGTTCAACACATGACTAATCTTAACGGATGAGTACAGTCAACACATGAACCTTTATTTTATATTATAAAGATGTAAATTTTATTATTAAAATATTTCGTTCAACACATGACTAATCTCAACGGATGAGTACAGTCAACACATGAACCTTTATTTTATATTATAAAGATGTAAATTTCATTATTAAAATATTTCATTCAACACATGACTAATCTCAACGGATGAGTACAGTCAAAACATGAACCTTTATTTTATATTATAAAGATGTAAATTTTATTATTAAAATATTTCGTTCAACACATGACTAATCTCAACGGATGAGTACAGTCAACACATGAACCTTTATTTTATAATATTAAGATGTAAATTTTATTATTAAAATATTTCGTTCAACACATAACTAATCTCAACGGATGAGTACAGTCAACACATGAACCTTTATTTTATAATATTCTTTATTTTCTAAACTGGAATGAGGCCCAATCAATTACCATATAAAGTTAATTATATGGATTTTCATACAACACATGTATATAATAGCATTGAAAAATAATCAACCATCAACCAAAGTGCACTACACTGTATAAGCATCAAATATAGATATCTAACGCTTATAACAGCCTGTCAATCAATCGATCGACATATTTAATTAATCAGGATGAGTGAACTTCATATTTCATCCCAACACCCGTGTGGGGTTTCAAACAATCAAACACAGATTTTATTTGTGCAGTTGGGCGATGTGTAAAATTTATCGACCCAATCAATGTCAGTCAAATCAGTGTACATAAACAAACCGTCCGGTTTGTAAATGAATATTTTATTCACATTCACGTTAAAAATTATATTTTTAACGATAAAATATTTTATTTCAACACATGGATTTATATTCAGTTCGTTTACGCAATAAAAATGATATTTTTATTTTAGAAAATTTCGGCGGCATAACGGCACGATACTAGAAACGGGACAAGGCCTAGCCTTATCCCCGGACTAGTGAAGGCCCACGCCATTCACACATCAATCAAATCCATTCATTCTCACCAAACAATTCAATTTCAATCAAATAATCTAATTAATTTTTTTGCAATCAGACAATTTAACAAACAAGCCATCCATGGTCTGTGGATGACGGGTGTCAGGTGCTACTAAACACCGTCTGCATCCTAGTATATATATATATATATATATAACTAGAAAAAGAAATTGAAAGGTGAGAAATTCTCACATATAGCTATCCAATCATCTTGACTCTTCTTTGACAGAAATCTTCGTCGTTTTCGCCTTTTGTCGCTTTCGTTGCCCGTAGCCACTACATATGTAAAAATCACCCATTTTTATATTTTGATGTCTTTAAAAATAAAAAATCACATTTTTATTCATTCACTTTCAATTTAAAAATCATATTTTTATAATCGCTTCATATATATAAAAATCGAATTTTTATCTTGTTATTCAATATATAAAAATCGAATTTTTATCTCCGCTACTATATAGATAAAAATTATATTTTCACATCGATGCTCCTATAGTAAAGACTACATTTTTATCACGCTATTCTTCATATAAAGATTTCGCCTTTTCAAAAATAAAGATTTCGCCTTTTCAAAAATAAAGATTTCGCCTTTTCAAAAATAACATTATAAAAATCACATCTTTATTTTGCTACTCATATAAAGATGATATTTTTAATATTTCTATCATGTAAAAATTATATTTTTAATTCTCTACACAAACAAAAATCATATTTTTACATCTTCTATATAGTAAAGATAATATTTTTAATACTTTAAAGATATAAAGATCGTATTTTTATTACTTTAAAAATATAAAAATCATATTTTTAACTTCTTGTTTATGTAAAAATTATATCTTTACATAGAAATCGCCTTTTCTTTTTAAATCTCCTTATATAAAAATCGTCCTTTTTGCTTAACACACTAAGATAATTAAAATTTGAAATTAATAAAGCTGATTTAAATTAAAACTCACCTTCGAAACTGAAGAGGGGGTCTCGGGTTATGGTGTGGGATTCATCAGGGTGTCGCGGTTGGATTGGGGCTGTGGGGGCGTGGCCTAATCGGAGAGGAGGAAATAGGGGGTCGGCGGTGGGACCTGACGCCAGCAGCGGTGGACTCGGGGCTAGGTGGCGACGCTCGAAGGATTGGGAGGGGGACGACGAGTTCTACAGAGGAGGAGAGGAAGGCATCGCGAGGTAGAAGGTTGGAGGAGGTGGAGGAGAAGGATCGGAGGGGGAAGGGAGCGCCTGCTCCGGCGGCGCGATGGGCGACGGATCGCCCCCCCGTCGATCCTCTTCCAAGCCATTTTTTCCTTTTTTTTTCCTTTTATTTATTTCTGAGTCGTGAAAACAAAGAACGGGGGGGGGGGGGGTTATATGAAAATATATATATTTAATTATTTAATTACTTTCAAAAAGCAACTTTTATTTTCGACCTCAAAACGAGACCCACCGCCTGTCGTCCATAGCGTTTTACCCCCATTCCGAACACAACGGGATATGTATCGTAGGTTGATTCGGCTGTTTCGATCAGTTTACGTTGAATTTACATTTAAATCACTATATTGAATTTTAAACGTACATTTCAAATTACCGGGGTCACATACTAACTAGAAAAATTCCCGAAAAATATTTTCTAGCTTTGTATTGACGATACAGTCCTAACAAAACTAGTTTCGTCGAATTCTGAGACCGTTTGAAAAATGGCCAATTTCCAGTCGATTAAAATCAACTGAAACTGGTCAAACGCGTTTTCCTTTGCCACGCTCACATATTGATTCGAAAAATTATGAAATTTGAAACCTAGCAATAATTTGACACTGCGGATCCAACAAAAGTGGTTTCGTCGAAATCCGAGGTCGTTTGCAAAATTTCCATTTTTAAGGGCCTGAATTCCATAGCGACTATTCAGAATTTTCAACTGGATATATCTTTTGATTCCCGTTATGAAATTTTGATTTTTCGGATTCGTTGGAAAGATATCATCAATTAGATCCTAATGTTTTTGGTTTCACTAAAATCCGGATTGTTTTGCACCCGGTACATTCAATTGAAGTTTGAAATCGAATTATCGAACTACCGCGCCATCTTCAATTCTATTTATAATTATAAATAATTATTTATATTCTAATGACGACGTATATAATATATACGTCGAATTATATTCAAAATAAATTTTTCGTCGTTTTTATTTAAAATAATCTATTTTAAATATTCAAAATTCGCTAAAATTGCCAAAATAAAAATTTTAAACTGGCCCAGATTTTCCGGGTTGTTACAATCTCCCCCACTTAAAACTTTTCGACCCCGAAAAGGAACGAAGTCGAAAGTGGTTTGATTAATTAACTCCACGTTCGATCTGGCTTCCATTCTCCAACTTTTCAGTTTCTGAGAATTTTCAAATTTTCAAAAATTTGGCTAACACCCTAAATTTTCGAAAAATTTCGCCGTAACCTCCCTTGCACCGGGAGCATCGGGGAATTTCAAATAGCTTCCCCGGTCCTTCTAATCTCAAAAAGAAAAGAAAAAGCCAAGCGGCTAGCCAATAAGCTCATAAAATCATCATCACCCAAACAAAACAGTAAATTATGTAGTAAACATGTACCTATTTGTTGGGCAAACAAATTTTATTCTCTGCTCTAGCCTCCTTGCTATGACCTGTTCAATGTAAGTATATGTATATGCAAGCAAATGCGACCAATTTTCGATACAATTCAATATCTGGTTCAATTAAGCATAATGGTTCAAAATTAGCAAACAAATAAACAAACAACACAAACATCAATCAATTAGTGAATTAGAGTTTCAAATTCATAAATTTGATATATATACAAAAAATCATGTTTTTGATGCCAATTCACAACAATGTGTTCTAACTATATAAGTTTTGGTTCTCACACCCGTCTAATGGAAATATATAGATATCACACCTTCGAAACACGAACATAAATTTTAGTGATGGAGCTCAATTATAAAAATCATCTCCGAGCGACTAGAGTGTAATCCTATATCCATCCAGTATATTAAAACTTCGAATATACGTTCATGACGCGTATATAAAAAACCTTTATATATTGGATTGTCCATATTTAACATAAATAAATATTCAAATACGAATAATTGATTTAAATTTTCTAAACAAAAATTGTTTTCATTTGAAAAATATACTCTTCACACTCGTTCTAGGATACTACTGATCCTATCTCTAACGAGTCATTCTAACTGGATATTACTAATCCAATATCTGATGAATTCTTTCGTATGGTTCTAATGTGTCTTGTTCTCGAGCTCTGTAAACCAAAGCTCTGATACCAAATGTGACGGCCGGGAATTTTGCTCGATCTGAATCAGTCGTTAAACCGATCTAGACCGTTCGAAACCCCTGATCGTTTTGAGAACAGGACAAATCAGAACACAAACAGAAGAACATTTCATTGTTATTACAACAATTCCATCAGAATACAAGAATATACAGAGTGTAATTGAATAAATTACATTCGACAAATATCAGAGATTACAATAAATTACATAGCAGCAGAAAATAATACAAAGCACAACTGAAGGTGATATACGGATACAGAGCTTTCCAGATATCATTCCAGCTGTAAACCAGGATCCTGTGAATATAAATCTGCAAAACCAAAACTACTAGCTGCCCGTTCGGAAAATAGGGGCACCCAGAGTTTAGGTTAAAACAATAAACTCCAGGTCAGTCATGTGACTGGTGTGAGAACTAAAACAGTTATTTAAAACTTTACTTTAAAAGAGAGTAATTCAAGGGACCACGCCGTATAACACGGAACGGGTTTCCTCCCAAGAACACCAGTGCATAGAATAAACAACGCAATGCTTTTTCGAAAAATGAAGCTATTATTAAGACCCAGGTCCCATCACACAATGCAACGCAAGCCGGAGGATAGGGTTTTCCCTTATAATAGCCAAACATGCTTGGTACGTTTAAAACAAATCATTTGATACTATAATAAGTGTATAGTGTCAAAACAATTTCAATCATAAATATCAATCATAGGCGGCATGGGTACCATCTATCATGTAGTCATACTAGTTCTACAATTAAAACCGCAATACACGTATTGGAAATTGGATTTCCGTCATGAGTCGAGGCAAGGGGCAAGCTCCTCTCCGCGTTCGAGACACTCTAGCAAATGCCTCAGGGTTACGCACTCTGGGCAACCCCGGATCTTCAGGGCCGGTCCTCACTTACGTTAGAGGATTAATTATGCCTGAACACACGTTTCCCGGTCCTTACAGACCTATAATCGAGGCGCCTCGCATTCCAACAACCACATAGGTGAAAAGTATATAAATGTCAGGGCTGGTAAGTCACTGACACCACCAAAGCTAGAAAGAAACGTCATGCCCTCCCTGCAGTCACTATCCCGTTTTTAACTCATACCGAGGTGTGAGGCTCGCGAATTCACGTTATACACAAAGCTGCCACGTAGGCGTGCTTTGATCATCAACCACAAGACTTTGCTTTTCAACAAAAGCCTTGATCATTGCATCTTAGCGTGCCACACAGGCAATTCATGCCATGTGACTGATGTCCATCGATATACAACCTCTGAGCTCGTACGTCTCAGAGAAGGGCGTTAAGCAAAAGAATAAATTCTCCGCCGCCAAACAGATGTATATTTAATAGAAATCAATCAACACAGAATAAAATTCAGTGTCAGACACACAATCCATTTACAAGTTTGTTCTGGGTCTGAACGAAACCGGAGGCACTTTCCTCGCATATCCATCCATCTCCAAGTACGTCTGGACGACCACCAACTATTTCCATCCTCTCGGGTGTACAGCCCAATCAGGATCGTCAGTAATTACCCAAACGATGTGATGACTTCCGGTCTTCGACCACCGTCTTCATCTTCAACTTATCGTCGAATCGGTCATTCAGAATGGGTATAAACCCGGACTTTCCGAACAACCCGCGTATATTAAAACAAATGTTACACAAACACAACATACGACTCATTCCAATTCATTAGTCACTAACCGTAAATCAGCAAGAGAACAATTTCCCAAATATTAACCCCGAAGGCCGAAACCAACATCAGATCAATATCCAGGAAACCATTCTTCTTGACTAACCTACAGCTAGTTTCTAAATTTCGATTCTTAGGGAAAGGTTCCCATTAATTTTATCCAAGATAAATTCTTTAGAATTTATCCTTTAATCTTCCTTTGGATGTCATATCAAACCAAATTATGGTTTTCCAACTAGTCGAGATTAGCGAACCGTACCGAAGTAATTATTTATTTTATTTCCCAATCCCAACCTATTCTTCCATGAAGAAAAACTGGTAATACTCCATATCTAACACCACGGTGTTATCGGTAAAATTAATTACCATTTCACGTTCAAATCTAATTAAAGATTTAACTATCGCTTTGGAGCAAAACTGGTAATACTCCATTCTCGCTTATTTGCCAAATTTGATAATTTAGATTATCAATTCACATTTCAATCTAATTTCAGATTCATTAAAACTCATTTTACTGGGTTAAAGAACTAGGTGTTATTTAAAACACAGTTCACGACAAACCCAAATCACATTCTATTCAAATATATTAGAAATTCCGATTATTTAAAACCCCTTTTTAATTCTAATTTATTTATTTAAAAATAATTGGGTTTTAAATTTAGTTCAAAACTAGTTCATTTCGATAAAAATCTATTTTTACCTTTTCGAATATGGAGTTTTTTCATCCCAATTTTTCCCAAATCATTTCTTATGATTTTACACAAATTATTACTATTTTTAATAATTTTATCAAGGCCCGTACAGCCGATTTCCAATAACGGCCATCGAACTGCACTTACAGCGACCTTTTTCAATTTTGATTTGGACGTATCTCCAAATCCAACCGTTAGATTTTGAATTTCTAATATTCATTAGAAAGCTCTTTTTGATACGAACCCAACGGTTCCGGTTTTAGGAGAATCCGACGGTCGGATCTCCCGTAATGTTCGTTTGAAATAAATGGTCGAAATTCACGAACTGCCGCGGCGCGGCGCGTTCTATTCAGGCCATTATATTATATATATAATATATATAATATATATTTCGTCGATTTCTATTTAAAACGAATTATATAAATAGTTTTAAATTCGTTTCAAAAGCAAATTCAACTTCCATTTCAATTCAAATCAAAATTGAATTCTTCTTTATAATTTCGTTTTAAAATTCATTTCTATTCAATTCAAATTTCAATTCAATTTGAATTCATTTCAATTCGCTTTCGATTCAATTTGAATTCGTTTTCAATTCAATCCAATTTCAAAGTCGTTTTCTATTCGATTCAATTCAAATTGGTTTTCTATTCGATTCAATTCAAATTGGTTTTCTATTCGATTCAATTCAAATTGGTTTCCTATTCGATTCAATTCAAATTGGTTTTCTATTCGATTCAATTCAAATTGGTTTTCTATTCGATTCAATTCAAACTGGTTTTCTATTCGAATCAAATTCGTTATATATTCAATTGAAATCAAATTTGTTATATATATTCAATTGAAATCAAATTCGTTATCTATTCAATTCATTTCGAAATCGTTTTCAATTCAATTCATTTCGAAATCGTTTTCAATTCAATTCATTTCGAAATCGTTTTCAATTCAATTCATTTCGAAATCGTTTTCAATTCAATTCATTTTGAAATCGTTTTCAATTCAATTCATTTCAAAATCGATAAAATCGATATAAATATCGTTCACGTCAAAATGGCGTCAATCTAATCAACACGGCTTAATGTATTTCTATTTTCAAATATTCTATTTCAAATATTTCCTATTATCAAAATATTTGTTATTATCAAAATATTTCGTTCAACACATGACTAATCTCAACGGATGTGTACAGTCAACACATGAACCTTTATTTTATATTATAAAGATGTAAATTTTATTATTAAAATATTTCGTTCAACACATGACTAATCTTAACAGATGAGTACAGTCAACACATGAACCTTTATTTTATATTATAAAGATGTAAATTTTATTATTAAAATATTTCGTTCAACACATGACTAATCTCAACGGATGAGTACAGTCAACGCATGAACCTTTATTTTATATTATAAAGATGTAAATTTTATTATTAAAATATTTCGTTCGACACATGACTAATCTCAACGGATGAGTACAACACATGAACCTTTATTTTATATTATAAAGATGTAAATTTTATTATTAAAATATTTCGTTCAACACATGACTAATCTCAACGGATGAGTACAGTCAACACATGAACCTTTATTTTATAATATTAAGATGTAAATTTTATTATTAAAATATTTCGTTCAACACATGAATAATCTCAACGGATGATTACAGTCAACACATGAACCTTTATTTTATAATATTCTTTATTTTCTAAACTGGAATGAGGCCCAATCAATTACCATATAAAGTTAATTATATGGATTTTCATACAACACATGTATATAATAGCATTGAAAAATAATCAACCATCAACCAAAGTGCACTACACTGTATAAGCATCAAATATAGATATCTAACGCTTATAACAGCCTGTCAATCAATCGATCGACATATTTAATTAATCAGGATGAGTGAACTTCATATTTCATCCCAACACCCATGTGGGGTTTCAAACAATCAAACACAGATTTTATTTGTGCAGTTGGGCGATGTGTAAAATTTATCGACCCAATCAATGTCAGTCAAATCAGTGTACATAAACAAACCGTCCGGTTTGTAAATGAATATTTTATTCACATTCACGTTAAAAATTATATTTTTAACGATAAAATATTTTATTTCAACACATGGATTTATATTCAGTTCGTTTACGCAATAAAAATGATATTTTTATTTTAGAAAATTTCGGCGGCATAACGGCACGATACTAGAAACGGGACAAGGCCTAGCCTTATCCCCGGACTAGTGAAGGCCCACGCCATTCACACATCAATCAAATCCATTCATTCTCACCAAACAATTCAATTTCAATCAAATAATCTAATTAATTTTTTTGCAATTAAACAATTTAACAAACAAGCCATCCATGGTCTGTGGATGACGGGTGTCGGGTGCTACTAAACACCGTCTGCATCCTAGTATATATATATATATATAACTAGAAAAAGAAATTGAAAGGTGAGAAATTCTCACATATAGCTATCCAATCATCTTGACTCTTCTTTGACAGAAATCTTCGTCGTTTTCGCCTTTTGTCGCTTTCGTTGCCCGTAGCCACTACATATGTAAAAATCACCCATTTTTATATTTTGATGTCTTTAAAAATAAAAAATCACATTTTTATTCATTCACTTTCAATTTAAAAATCATATTTTTATAATCGCTTCATATATATAAAAATCGAATTTTTATCTTGTTATTCAATATATAAAAATCGAATTTTTATCTCCGCTACTATATAGATAAAAATTATATTTTCACATCGATGCTCCTACAGTAAAGACTACATTTTTATCACGCTATTCTTCATATAAAGATTTCACCTTTTCAAAAATAAAGATTTTGCCTTTTCAAAAATAAAGATTTCGCCTTTTCAAAAATAAAGATTTCGCCTTTTCAAAAATAACATTATAAAAATCACATCTTTATTTTGCTACTCATATAAAGATGATATTTTTAATATTTCTATCATGTAAAAATTATATTTTTAATTCTCTACACAAACAAAAATCATATTTTTACATCTTCTATATAGTAAAGATAATATTTTTAATACTTTAAAGATATAAAGATCGTATTTTTATTACTTTAAAAATATAAAAATCATATTTTTAACTTCTTGTTTATGTAAAAATTATATCTTTACATAGAAATCGCCTTTTCTTTTTAAATCTCCTTATATAAAAATCGTCCTTTTTGCTTAACACACTAAGATAATTAAAATTTGAAATTAATAAAGCTGATTTAAATTAAAACTCACCTTCGAAACTGAAGAGGGGGTCTCGGGTTATGGTGTGGGATTCATCAGGGTGTCGCGGTTGGATTGGGGCTGTGGGGGCGTGGCCTAATCGGAGAGGAGGAAATAGGGGGTCGGCGGTGGGACCTGACGCCAGCAGCGGTGGACTCGGGGCTAGGTGGCGACGCTCGAAGGATTGGGAGGGGGACGACGAGTTCTACAGAGGAGGAGAGGAAGGCATCGCGAGGTACAAGGTTGGAGGAGGTGGAGGAGAAGGATCGGAGGGGGAAGGGAGCGCCTGCTCCGGCGGCGCGATGGGCGACGGATCGCCTCCCCGTCGATCCTCTTCCAAGCCCTTTTTCCCTTTTTTTTTCATTTTATTTATTTTTGAGTCGTGAAAACAAAGAACGGGGGGGGGGGGGGGGGGGGGGTTATATGAAAATATATATATTTAATTACTTTCAAAAAGCAACTTTTATTTTCGACCTCAAAACGAGACCCACCGCCTGTCGTCCATAGCGTTTTACCCCCATTCCGAACACAACGGGATATGTATCGTAGGTTGATTCGGCTGTTTCGATCAGTTTACGTTGAATTTACATTTAAATCACTATATTGAATTTTAAACGTACATTTCAAATTACCGGGGTCACATACTAACTAGAAAAATTCCCGAAAAATATTTTCTAGCTTTGTATTGACGATACGGTCCTAACAATACTAGTTTCGTCGAATTCTGAGACCGTTTGAAAAATGGCCAATTTCCAGTCGATTAAAATCAACTGAAACTGGTCAAACGCATTTTCCTTTGCCACGCTCACATATTGATTCGAAAAATTGTGAAATTTGAAACCTAGCAATAATTTGACACTGCGGATCCAACAAAAGTGGTTTCGTCGAAATCCGAGGTCGTTTGCAAAATTTCCATTTTTAAGGGCCTGAATTCCATAGCGACTATTCAGAATTTTCAACTGGACATATCTTTTGATTCCCGTTATGAAATTTTGATTTTTCGGATTCGTTGGAAAGATATCATCAATTAGATCCTAATGTTTTTGGTTTCACTAAAATCCGGATTGTTTTGCACCCGGTACATTCAATTGAAGTTTGAAATCGAATTATCGAACTACCGCGCCATCTTCAATTCTATTTATAATTATAAATAATTATTTATATTCTAATGACGACGTATATAATATATACGTCGAATTATATTCAAAATAAATTTTTCGTCGTTTTTATTTAAAATAATCTATTTTAAATATTCAAAATTCGCTAAAATTGGCAAAATAAAAATTTTAAACTGGCCCAGATTTTCCAGGTTGTTACAGTTACAAAAGGGAAGACTTGGATAATAAAATTGGATATAAATCGAATTTGAACTTGGAGTGCTTTTTCAAGTGTTTTAAATTATGTATATTTTCTGTTAATTATATGTAATATCCACTGTTTCGAATCTGGCAAATATCGCCCGAGATCTCCTCCGAGATCTCGTTTTGGGCTCCTTCTGAAACGAAACAACAAATATCAATCTAAATCTCCTTTCGAATATATCGCCCGAGATATTGCAATATCGAATAATATATCGATCGAGATGAAATACTGGAATGTCGTCCGAGATCTTAGTTTTTTTGTTTAAAGTTTAAATTTGTGCCTGAACTAGAACTATAATTAAAAAACTCAAATCTAGCTATATCAATCTTTTGTTATTTTACATTTTGCATGTTAAATGACTATATTGTATGTTCGTATATGTTTTACAATGCTTATGATTATCATATTCGTCTTTTTACAGACATGTTACTTATGAAATTATGTATTTTATGGTCTATATATGCTGAATTTTTAATGTTTTGGATCCTTTTAATGTTTTCTATCTAACAATATTCCTGTTTTAAGCATATTACGATTAAGAGTATGAATGATCTTTCACAAAATAAAGAATAATAAAGTTATTTTGCATTTTAAGTTTAAGTTACTATGTTTTTATAGCACTCATAAAAATCAATTTGTTAAAATATAATTTTTTAACATATCATGTACCCCGAGATTGTTCCGATATGAACTTTCAGACCCGAGATGAAAATTCGAGACGAACTCCCGAGTTAGACTCATCTCGTCCAAGATCTCCCCCGATACGAGAACGAGTCTATAAAATCCCCGAGACGAAATGCGACCGGTATCCGAGATTTAAAACCTTGGTAATATCATCGTCGGCTTTGCCAAATTATATGTAATATCATTATATTTCCATTAAATTATTGGATTTGATATAAGTTATGTTTAGGATAATTACAGAAATGACTTATATGAGTAATTCATATTTAGACTGCAAATAGCTAAGAGTATACTTATATACAATTGTTATTATTATGGAATGGAATCCAAATAAACAAATATAAGTAATGTTGGGATTGAGAATTATGGAACAAGATATAAGCCAAAAAGGTGGAAAATTTATAGTTAAATGTCAAAATTTGGGAATTGAGATAAAAAGCGAATTCTAATGTATAAATGGATTTGGAAGTTAGTATTATATTAGCTGGTAGGTTGAGAAAAAGGGATATATTTCCATAATTTGATATTGTAAGAAAGATAGTAACTGTAATTAAAAGAATAAAAGTAAGGGAAGTTGTGCTAGTGCAAAATAGAGATGCTACGATATTTTGCACTACCTGACTATTAAGAATAGAATAAAAAAAATATCTTACAATTACGCATTACTTTTTATGAAACTATTATAAAATAAGGAAAATTGATTTTAATGTGGTTTCTGTAACCAAGCAAATGGGGTAAGAATACTCCTAAAACAAAACTTAAAATAACTATACAACAACAACAACAAAGCCATATATCCCAAACAAGTTGGGGTTGGCTAGATATGGAACCCAAAATTAAAATAAAATAAAATAAATAATGATGATAATAATATATATATAAAGGGTTTAAAATAACCAATCAAATAAAAAGTCATCCGATAAAGGGTTTTTTTAAATAATAATAATAATAATAAGTAAAAATGTTCAATAAAAGTGAAATAAAATCTAAAATAGTAATAATAAGTAAAAAGGTTCAGTAAACGTGAAATAAAGTCTTAAAAAAATAAAATCTATGGTTCTGGTACATGGATTGCCAATTTCCATGCACTCCTATCAACTACCAACTCTTCCGATAAACTCCAGTTACTTAAATCTCTCTTTATTATCTCCTCCCATGTCATTTTAGGTCGACCTCTACCTCTCTTTGGGCCTTCGGCGCGGCCTAGAATTCCAGCGTGTACAGGTGCATCGTATGGTCTACGTTGGATATGTCCGAACCATCTCAAGCGATATTGGACTAACTTCTCTTCAATAGGTGCAACTCCAAGTTTCCCCCGAATATCCTCATTTCTAATCCGATCTCATCTGGTATGCCTACAGCTCCAACGCAGAATTCGCATCTCTGCTATACTTATCTTCTGGACATGTTACCTCTTAGTAGGCCAACATTCTGCACCATATAACATTGCAGGCCTGATTGCTGTCCTATAGAACTTTCCTTTAAGCTTCTGAGGAATCTTCCGATCATAGAGAATGCCAGATGCTAGTCGCCATTTCACCCATCCTGCTTGAATTCTAAAACGAACATCCTTATCAATCTCTTCATCAAACTGCAACATAGATCCTAAGTATCGAAACGATTCCTTCTTAGGTACTACTCTACCGGCCAGGGTAACTTCTCCGTCATCTAACCTGACACTGCTAAACTCACACTTCATATACTCTGTTTTAGTTCTGCTAAGCCTGAAACCCTTTGATTCCAAGGTCTCCCTTCACAACTCCAGTTGTCGATTAACCCCTATTCTACTTTCATCAATCAGCACAACATCATTGGCAAAGAGCATACACCAGGGAATCTCCCTTTGTATATCTTTTGTGATTTCATCCATCACTAATGCAAAAATATAGGGGCTCAAAGCCGAACCTTGATGTAACCCTATGTTAATTGGAAAGTCTTTGGTCTCACCATCGCATGCCCTAACACTAGTCACAACCCCCTCGTACATATCCTTAATAAGGGTAATATACTTTGATGGCACTCTCTTCCTTTCTAGAGCCCACCACATAACCCTCCTCGGCACTCTGTCATAAGCTTTCTCCAGGTCAATAAAAACCATGTGGAGATCTTTTTTCTGCTCCCTGTATCTCTCCATAAGTTGCCTAACCAAGAAAATCACCTCAGTGGTTGACCTTCCAGGCATAAAACCAAATTGATTCCAAGAGACACTTGTCAACCTCCTCAAATGCTGCTCGCAAACTCTCTCCCAAAGCTTCATTTTGTGACTCATAAGCTTAATTCCTCTATAGTTTGTGCAACTTTGAATATCTCCTTTATTCTTGAAGATTAGAACTAAAATGCTTCTCCTCCACTCATCTGGCATTTTGTTTGATTTGAAAATATTGTTGAACAACTTAGTTAGCCATTTTATCCCTGCATCTCCAAAGCATCTCCACACCTCAATAGGAATATCATCAGGCCCTATCGACTTGCCTGATTTCATATGTTTCAACGCCCCCTTTACCTCAGCTTCTTGAAATCTCCGCACAAAATGTCTATTGCTGCTACTGGCTAAGTCTTCCAACTCGATCGAAGAGCTATCACTTTCTTCGTTGAAAAGCTTATCAAAGCATTCTCTCCACCTATTCTTTATCTCATCTTCCTTCACCAAAAGTCTATCATTCTCATCCTTAATGCATTTAACCTGATTGAAGTCCCTTGTCCTCCTCTCGCGTAGCCTAGCTATTCTGTAAACGTCTTTTTCACCCTCCTTTGTACTTAGCCTTTGATACAAATCTTCGTACGCTCGTCCCCTTGCTTCACTCACTGCTCTCTTTGCAGTCTTCTTTGCCACTTTGTACCTGTGCATGTTCTCTTCGCTTCTATGACGGTACATGCATTTGTAGCATTCCTTCTTCTCTTTGATAGCCTTTTTCACCTCGTCATTCCACCACCACGAATCCTTGGGTTCTCGCTTGCTTCCTCTTGTTATCCCAAATACCTCAGTGGTGACTCTCCAAATGCAAGTTGCCATCGCATTCCACATGACATTTGCTTCTCCTTCCACATTCCAAGCTCCTTCTCCCATCACTCTATCTTTAAACACCCGCAAAGCATCTCCTTTGAGTTTCCACCATTTCGTCCTGCTAATCTTCGCTCTCTTATCCTTCACCACTCGAAGACAAAACACGCATACCAACAGCTGGTGTTGTGAGACGACACATTCTCTAGGTATGACCTTGCAATCAACACAATCTTGTTTACTATCTCTTCTAGTTAGGACAAAGTCAATCTGGCTAGCCTGTTGGCCACTACTGAAGATGACCAGATGTGATTGCCTCTTTCTAAAGAAGGTATTAGCAATCATGAGATCAAAAGAGAGAGCGAAATTCAAAATATCTTCACCCTCATGGTTCCTACTGCCAAATCCAAAACCACCTTGCACTCGCTCAAAACCCCCGCTAGATGAGCCAACATGGCCATTGAAGTCTCCTCCTATAAAAAGTTTCTCGCTACTATGCACGTTCCTAACCATGACATCCAAGTCTTCCCAGAACTTCCTTTTGGCTTCTTCACTTAGACCTACCTGTGGGGCATATGCGCTAATAACATTCAAAATTGCCTCGCCAACTACTAGCTTAACTAGGATGATCCTATCCCCTCGTCTTCTGACGTCAACCACATTGTTCTGAAGGTTCTTGTCAATCAATATGCCTACCCCGTTCTTGTTACGTACTTCTCCCGTGTACCACAATTTGAAGCCAGTGTTCTCCACCTGCTTCGCCTTCTGACCCACCCATTTAGTCTCTTGAACGCACAAGATGTTAAAACGTCTCCTAATCATAGTATCCACTATCTCTCTTAATTTTCCTGTTAAGGACCCTACATTCCAACTACCTAACCGAACTCTACTATCGTCGACTAGCTTCCTTTCCCCTCGCATTCGCCGAGAAAAATGCGAGGACCCTTGCTCACTTATCACTATACCGGGGCATCGGTGTAGCGCGCCACTAAGAGAATGGCAGCCCAGCCCTTGCATATTTAACACCATATCCGAGCCTCGATATAGCGCGTCGCTAAGAGGGTTACGCCCCAACGGTATATCGTAAGGTTCCATATCCATAAGAGAGGCTAAGTTTTTACATTGGCTCGCCAAGCCTATCACAACCCTCCTCCTTTACCCTGGCTTGGGACAGGCTGCAAAGAAAACTACACAGGCTGCATAGAAAACTTAAAATAACTATAAAGCAAGAAAATCTATAATAAACAGAAACAAAGAGAAATAAAGGCTTATTAATAATGCTATAACACATGGGTTATAATTAAAAAGAAAGAAAGAGAAATTAGGCAAATCTGGATATTTGCAAGTAAATTATAATACGAGGGTTGTAATTATAAAGAAGAAAGAAAAGATATAAGTGGCTTATTATATAAAAACTCAAATCTTAGATTAAGTCAAATAAAATAAATAAGGCCTAGATCAGGTGGAATTGGTTAGAAAATAGAAACCAATGTAATAATAAAAGAAAAGTTAGCTAAATGAATAATTAAAGATTAGACATAGGGTCTAATAAGATAGTAAAGTGCGTTTGAAGCAATCCGAAGGGAGTCCAAATGAAGAGCCTAATGAAAAGGATCATCGTAGATGCTTCGGCATACTGGAAGAATGACCAACATGATTGTTCAACAGTACTGGAAGAAAGTGGGAAACTTCTACGAACGTGTAGATACCGTAAGATGGTTGTAACACCCTAAAAACTGACGTTAGTTAAATTATTTATTTATTTTGGTTCCAAAAATGGAATACGAGTAAATGATGGAATTTGACTATGAAACTTGCAAATCGTTGCATTCATGATGGAATTCTGGTCAATTTTATGTTTAGAACTTCGCAGACGAAGTCCGTATGAAAAGCTATGGAGAAAAAACGATAATAGATGGAAAAGAATTATTATAACAAATTGAAATTAGTACTCTCCTTTAATTATCCGACCCAACAACGACAAGGTCGACTAAGCGGTCGATCGGTCGGTCGACCGATTCAAGTACAAGAGGTCGACCAATCCTTCGACCTGTTAGTCGAGATGGCTATGGCAGCTAGGATTTTCGGCTATATAAATTTTATATTAACTGATGGATTTTCATTAAATTAAATCTAACGGTTATGGGTCATTTGAGCACCTACAAATAAAGGCCTAGACCCCCTCTCTTTTGCTCATATTATTTGAAGGCAGCAACGAAACTCTTTCATTTTCATTTCTTCAATCTCCTCCAAACTTCCTCAATTATATTAGCTTTCAAATCTAATAACAAAGATTGGAGATAATTAATCCAAATTTATGAACAAACAATGGTTCTTGT
The DNA here is from genome assembly GCA_030737875.1 of Allium sativum. NCBI lineage: Eukaryota > Viridiplantae > Streptophyta > Magnoliopsida > Asparagales > Amaryllidaceae > Allium > Allium sativum. The sequence continues at coordinate 484,532,592 of CM060916.1, read as the reverse complement.
GAATGAAGTAAATCTTTAGGTTTTGTTATTTGTTTTTTATTTTACATTTTTTTCATCTTTTCCTTATCTACAAATTTTAATATGTAAATATATCATATTTTTATACATATTATAGATTTGTAAAGATTTGAGAATAAAAACCTAAAAATTGTAATTCAGATCTGAGATTTGGGATAACTTTTCAAGTGAATGAGAAATCTAAATGTCGTTTATAATATCAGATTTTATTTTGTTGGTGTGATTTAAATGTATATGCCTAGATATGATAATTTGAACTACTAATATTTCTTGTAAATATATAAATCTTACATATATTTCTTTCTGTACCTTTTTGTTAAAGTTTACATCTAAATCTGGAAATTATTCCCTAAAATATAATTGAGATTTGTTTGTTATATTATTCCGGATTTGTAGAAATGGGTGTAATTGCAAATTTTATGTAAATTTAAACTTTTAAGTTTTTAATCCATCCATGTTATGGACAATTTATGGTTTTGTTTGATTTTTGTACGCTTGGGAGCCATGTGAGATGAAAGTCTCATGCACAGTTTTGAATGAGAGAAAGAAGTGAGGAATCCTCTTTTCGACTTTGACTCTCCCACATAGCCCTTTTGTCCTTTTACACATAAAGACCATGTTTAAAATTATAAGAAATGCACAAAATAAACAAAAGGAGGAGATGTGTAAATCACGTGTTTTGCGCGTAATTTACATAGTCTATTCTAAATAAATTTTTACCAATTCCTTATAATTTTGAATGTGTCTATTTTTCCTTCTTTTAAATGTTTAGGTAAATTTTTCCCCAAATTATAACAAGAAATTTTTAATCGGATTTGAAATCTCAACAATTTAAAACGTAGAATGATTGCTCTAGTCAGTAGTTTGGACTAGAACGTAAGTAATTGAAATTAAGAAATCAAAAAATATAGAAATCTAAAATTAACTATATGTAATGATCGATCTACTCTGTGGCAAAGCTATATGGATTTGAAGCCCAGGTTAACGGCCCATGGGTGATTGGCGGAGATTTTAACACCACCAGGACCTCCTATGAAAGAAATCATGGCGATCTCTCTCAAGACACCTTATCCTTCTACTCCTTCATTAACTCATGCTCATTTATTGATCCTCCGATTTGTAACCGCCTTTTTACCTAGTCAAGCTGGAGCCCGGCTCCATCGCTTACTAAGCTGGACTGTTTCCTTTTCAACCCAGCCTGGGAAGACCTCCATCCTCTATCCATTGTCAATGGGCTTGCCAAAATCATCTCTGATCACTTTCCTCTCCTCTTCGATTCTGGTTCCCTCTCCAACTTCAAGTGTCTTTTTAGATTTGAGCTCCTTTGGATCCTCGAACCCAACTTTGAAGACTTCATTAAAACGGCATGGTCACAACCTGCTCAAAGTCAATCTGCCACAGAAAAAGTAGTCTGAAGCTTAGATCTCTAAGAGAAATTATCCGTCCATGGGCTAAGAAAAATGCCACCTACTCTGTAAGGACCCGTAACTTCCCGGTGAAGGAAAGCGCGGATTGCTTTGAGGACAAGAAGAATCAGAACACAAACATAGGAACATTTCATTGCTTATTACAACAATTCCATCAGAATACAAGAATATATAGAGTATGAATAATTATAATACAACAGAAAAATATTAGAGATTACAATAAAATACATAGCAACGGAAAAACAATACAAAACATAACTGAAAGTAATACACGGATACAGAGCTTTCCGAGTATCGTTCTAGCTGTAAACCAAGATCCTGTGAATATAAATCTGCAAAACCAAAACTACTAGCTGCCCGTGTCAAAATAAAGGCACCCAGAGTTTAGGTTAAAACAATAAACTTCAGGTCAGTCATGTGACTGGTGTGAGAACTAAAACAGTTATTAGTCTTTATTTTAAAATTAGGTAAATCAAGGCACCATGCCGTATAACACGGAACGGGTTTCCTCCCAAGAATACCAGTGCATAAAACAACAGCGCAATGCTAAATAAAGAACAATGAAGCTATTATAAGACCCAGGTCCCATCACACAATGCAACACAAGCCGGAGGATAGGGTTTTACCTTATAATAGCCAAAGAATGCTTGATACGCTAAATTTCATTTTTTATTATTACTATAAGTGTATAGTGTCAAAACAATTTCAATCAAAGACGACATAAGTGCCCCCATACCACTATGTTGCCATATATAGGTTTACAACTAAAACCGCAAGATGTCGTGTTGGAAGTTGGATTTCCATCTGTGAACCGAGGTAAAAGATAGTCCTCTACCGATTCGAGACGCTCTAGCCCTTGTCTAAGGATCAGAGCTCGAGTGACCCTTGGATCGTTAGGGCCGGTCCACCGACGTGGATTAAAATGCCTGAACACTGCGTTTCCTAGCCCTTTGGGGCGTCAATTAGCCAAATGACTCCATCGGCTCCACATAGTCACCGATATATCCGAGGCGCCTCGCAATCCAACAACCACACAGGTGAAAATAATATAAATGTCAGGGCTGGTAGGTCACTGACACCACCCTAGCTAGAAGGAAACGCATGCCCTCCCTGATGTCCTCTCCCGTTTCTGGTTCACAACCGGGGTGTGAGGCTCGCGAATCAACGCTACACAAAGCTATGCCACACAGGTCGTGCTTTGATCATCAACCACAAGACTCTGCTTTTCAGCAGGCGCCTTGATCATTTGCCACTTAGGCATGCCACACAGGCAATTCACACCATGCAACCGATGTCTATCGATATACAACCTCTGATCCCGTACGTCTCAGAGAAGGGTGAAGTAAGGGAATGAATTCCCCTTCACCAGGCAGATGTATATTTAATAGAAATCAATCAACACAGAGAAAAATCCAATGTCGGACACACAGTCCATACAAGTTCGTTCTGGGTTTGAACGAAACCGGAGGAACCTTATTCCTCGCATATCCATCGATCTCCAAGTACATTTGGACGGTCACCAACTGATTCCCTCCTCTTGGGTGTACAGCCCAATCAATATCATCAGTAGCCACCCAAATGATGTGAAGACCTCTGGTCTTCGACCACCGTCTTCATCCTCGACACATCGTCGAATCAGTTATTCAGAATGGGATAAACCTGGTCTTTCTGAATAACTCACGTATATAATAAACAAGTGTTACACAAACACAACATACGCCTCATTCCAATTCATAATATTCTTATACTTTGGGAAAGGTTCCCATTAATTTTATCAAAGATAAATTCTTTAAATTTATTCTTTAATCTTCCTTTGAATATCTATTCAAACCATATTATGGTTTATCCTGTAACACCCCACCTCCGCTAGGGTCACTCACAAAGGGAATGCTCTAGTTTTGGAGGGGTATTATCTTGTAAACAGGCACAGAGATAACACAAGACAGAACATAGATAAAATAGAGTATATAAAGCAGCGGATATAAACTTTAAAACCAAATCTCATTACTGAAAAATAGAGTCAAAACCTCTTACATCAAAATGCCAAGTCATTATTTCATTACATCAAGTTTAAAGAAGCAAAGTACTTAAAACAACATAAGTAAAATATTATTCCCCAAGAAGTGCATGAGTGCAGCCATAGCATAGCTCAAGACCAAACCGTACATGAGCTATCAGAAAGCAAGCAAAGTCCAAGCTAAGAGCTAGAGTTTCCTCCCTGAGAACCTAGGGGGGGAACGAAAGACAAAGAGGCGAAAGAAAACGGGTCAGTCAAAAAGACTGGTAAGCCCTAGTGACTATCAGCATAGAAACTAGTAAAGTTAACAAGACATGAATAAACTGGAATTAAACATAGGGACGATGATAAGTCTGACCTGATAACTAAGCTAACAAGATAACTCAAGTCTAACATTGCGTATTAAAGGTTCGCCATACCAACTATACTAGTATACTAATCCCATGTCAACTATAAATCAAGAAATAATCCCTTGGCCCAATATCGTGAAGTGACCCAATTCGGGGTCCAACGGTATGATCTAATCGATCGGCTCCCTACAAGTCTAGCTCGTCGTGTGTCTGTGTCATACGGCCCTATCACGAATGTAGTCACCTGTGCTAGTTCCACCATAGGGAGTATCAAGCCCTAGGGTGCCAACCACCGACACGAATCAAGAATGCACAGATAATCCTACTGATGCCCAATGCCTGCTTTTTCAACTCCGGACTAAGTGCACGACCCTAGTCCGCCTGAACCTACAAAGGCACACCAACTCAGCCGTCGTTCTGGTCGCTTACAATCAGCCCAGCAATCGTGCCCCACCCTGCCTAGTCCCAGGGTACCGTGATACATCTAGTGGGTTACTGCTGAAAAGGACCGCGTAACTAGGGTTTCGTTCAGCAGGTTAAGTTGTCATTTAAAATCGAGACTTAACCCCATCTACGTGTCATGTCAAATTGACTAAGTGTGTCGTTCTAGTTCAAGACTTAGTCCTACGAATCATGTGTCAGGTTGGTTAAGTATGTTCAAGTGGTTCATGACTTAACCCTATCCAATCAATGTGTCAAATTGGTTAAGTATATTCAAGTGGTCCATGACTTAACCCTATCCAGTGGCATTAATTTACTTAATGCACCCCTAACCTCTCACATTAGACTTGGTTATGGTTACTGGATGTGCCGGGCGGGTCCGGGCAGTTTTACACCATAACCTAGTCTAACCTCGGGTTTCGAGTGTGATATGACCAACTACTCACATTGGGTCCTATTGTTTGCAGTTACTGGATTCGTCGGGCGGTTCCGGGCAGATTTATACTGCAAACTCAACCCAACCTCGAGTTGGCCACGTTCAAGTTATCTAAGTGTCATGTCCATGCTTAATTTTTCATGTCAAGTTCAAATTCGTGTTAACCATGTTCATGATTCAAGTTTTTAAGTATAATTTCATGTCAAGTTTACATGTCATGTTTTCATGTTAATTTTATAGCCAATTTCATGTTTGCCTAATCTACCCAAAACGTATCCCCAACGTATGTGAATTCGCATCAACACAAGATATCAAGATAGGGAATAACACAAAAAAGGATAGTCATAGGATGGCAAAGGTGTTTACAAGTTAAGCATGACGATTATAACATTTCAGGCATATGAATAAGGGTCTCAACATCAACTTGGCAGAATATGGTGATAGACATGGTAATGGATTGACATAAGATAATATCCCCAATAATAGTTTCAACATCACAGGTAATGTTTAGATAAAGGTCATGAGAGGTTTTAGGTTAATAACATGAATATGTCCCAAATCAAGTTCATACAATAATCCACAAGTCAAAGTTTCACATGAATAGATCTAGGGTGTACAAAATTAGATCTAAAATAGTAGGTCTAAAAAGGATAGTCATAGATCAAGGATTTACAACGATAAATCTGACCTAGTTATCATGTTTAGGCATAATTTCAGTTTACATCGTGTTCATGTTAAATTTACAATTTAGATCTAAGAGTAACTGGGGCTTACAGATCATGGTTTTTGAGAACTAAGAACAGAAATTGTCGTAGGATCGTTGCAGAGGCTTCAATCTCTAGTTTGAATTGAGTTGCTTAGGTTAATGTTGATTAGCTTCTAGTTTTGATTCCAGCAGAGTAGCGACGCCATTTTTATTTTTATTTAGAACAGAGGCAGAGTAGAAGCAGAATAGAATTGTGTGTCGAGAAGGCTAGGTTTGGGGCTGTTTAAATAGGTTTAGGCAGATGAATCTGGACAGAAATCGGACTAGATACATCAGAACGAACACTGGCCCAAAAATGGGCTCGGGGACCAGGTCGACACCCAAGTCGACTGCCCAGTCGACCTTGGGGGGGGGGGGGGGTCGATTGCCCAGTCGACTCCCCAGTTGACCTGGGTCTGGGCGGGAAATTTCCCGCCCAGTCTGTTCTGCGTTTGAAATTCGAATTTTGAATTCGAATTTGAGCTGTTTTGAACTCTGAAAATTTCTGAAACTTTGGAGAGCCATAACTTGGTCATACGGACTCCGATTTTCGAAAACTCGGACTCTATTTTATGTAGAATTCCGAGACGAACGCAATGGCGCAACCCGTTTCCCTTGGTTCTTATTTTAAATTTTAATTCTGCCTAGATTTATGGTTATAACACGTTATCCAAATACTGGTTGTTACATTCTCCACTCCTTAAAGGATTTCGTCCCCGAAATCTCTAAGTTAGGAAGAACGTATCCTACCATCCATCATCCATCTACTCAAAACATCATCCACAAGCAAACCTTGTCCTTAAGAGATTTCTAATACTATATGAACATATGCAGAAAGTGTGTGTATATGTTCCTTATCTAATGCAAATGATCAGGCCTGATTGATCTTTCTAATGCAAAATATGTTTAGTGTCATGAATCCAACACGTATGCAAATAAACCTAGTCACGTAAGCACTATATGTGTGCACAAACATTCATCCATATGCAACATTCATATGATAACACATTCAATTTCAGCCATAAATAAGTATAAACACTCATGCATATGCAATATGAAAATGTGTCTGAGCCGATCTAGTGCCTAATGTGTGTTATGCAACCACGAGCAATCACTTGCAACCACTTGCAACCATTCACAAACATCAAGCATAACATGTTTCAAATACATGTTTACGTTCATAGGATTCTACCTAAGGTTCTCAAGACAGGATCGAAAGGATATACAAGATAAAACAGAGTATCTAGGGAAAAGAAGTTAAAGATGTACCCCTAAAAGATCCTTCTTGCGGTCCTTGCCCTTGCTTCTTAGGGTAGTTCTTGCTGATGTGTCCAGTTTCACCGCATTGAAAACATGCTCCTATCTTCATCTTCTTCTTCCTACAGTCCTGGACTATATGCCCATCAATTCCACAGAAGTTGCATTTTCTTTTCTCACGTGACTTGTCATTCTTGTTGTTGCTGTTCTTTCCTCCTTTCTCGGAGTCTACCTTATTGTCTTGAGACTCCTTCGCCTTGACCTTCTTCTTGCCATTCTCGTCTTCTTCATGAAGTAGGGCCATATTCACCAAGCTTTCAAAGGTAGCCCCCATGGGTACATGAGTCATGGCCATAGTGTGGAGTGGCTCGCTCAATCCTCGAGCAAAGCGTAGAGCCTTCTTCTCAGCCGTGTTGACTAAGTCCAAACCAAACCGAGCAAGCTGATTAAACTTATTCACGTATTCCCTAACTGACATGTCCCCTTGCTTGAATGCCAGGAACCTCTCCATTTGAAGACTCGCTTCTGCGGATGATAAAAACTTAAGCCCAAACCTCTCTCTAAAGTCTGCCCAAGTCTCAATTGGCCTGGTAGCGTTGGTGACTTCCCACCAAAATGCAGCTTCCTCTTTCAACAACCATGCTGCCAACTGAACTTTCCTATGATCCTCCATATCGAAAATAACAAACAAGTCTTCAGTCTCTTTTAGCCAGTTTCGCGCCTCAACGAAGGTTTCAGTTCCAACGAAGTTCTTGCCGCCCATTCCTATAAAGTCCTTGCATATTTTGGCGAAGGCGGTACCCGGAGGAGGAGGAGGAGGAACCGTAGCCACCGGGGGAGGAGGAGGAGGGATATTTGCCGGGCCCGCGCCGTTGGCCCTAGCTTCCAAGTATCTTCGGAACCAGCCAGGTATGGGTACCCCTTCAGGAAGGTTAAGATCAGACATGCTGAAAAGCAAAAAGGAAAAAGATTCAAACGAGGAAACAAAGGAAAGTGCAAATGGCTTTTGGGGAATATCCTTTTCTAAAAAAATAGAACTTTTCTTGAAAATGCTTCTTTATAAACAGTTTTGAAAATAGTTTCAGAAGGTTTTTAAAACTTTTGCCCAGTCTGGTAACCTTTTGCTCTGATACCAAATGTAACACCCCACCTCCGCTAGGGTCACTCACAAAGAGAATGCCCTAGTTTTGGAGGGGTATTATCTAGTAAACAGGCACAGAGATAACACAAGACAGAACATAGATAAAATAGAGTATATAAAACAGCGGATATAAACTTTAAAACTAAATCTCATTACTGAAAAATAGAGTCAAAACCTCTTACATCAAATTGCCAAGTCATTATTTCATTACATCAAGTTCTAAAGAAGCAAAGTACTTAAAACAACATAAGTAAAATATTATTCCCCAAGAAGTGCATGAGTGTAGCCATAGCATAGCTCAAGACCAAACCGTACATGAGCTGTCAGAAAGCAAGCAAAGTCCAAGCTAAGAGCTAGAGTTTCCTCCCTGAGAACCTGGGGGGAAACGAAAGACAAAGAGGCGAAAGAAAACGGGTCAGTCAAAAAGACTGGTAAGCCCTAGTGACTATCAGCATAGAAACTAGTAAAGTTAACTAGACATGAATAAACTGGAATTAAACATAGGGACGATGATAAGTCTGACCTGATAACTAAGCTAACAAGATAACTCAAGTCTAACATTGCGTATTCAAGGTTCGACATACCAACTATACTGGTATACTAATCCCGTGTCAACTATAAATCAAGAAATAATCCCTTGGCCCAATATCGTGAAGTGACCCAATTCGGGGTCCAACGGTATGATCTAATCGATCGGCTCCCTACAAGTATAGCTCGTCGTGTGTCTGTGTCATACGGCCCTATCACAAATGTAGTCACCTGTGCTAGGTCCACCATAGGGTGTATCAAGCCCTAGGGTGCCAACCACCGACACGAATCAAGAATGCACAGATAATCCTACTGATGCCCAATGCCTGTTTTTTCAACTCCGGACTAAGTGCATGACCCTAGTCCGCCTGAACCTACAATGGCGCACCAACTCAGCCGTCGTTCTGGTCGCTTACAATAAGCCCAGCAATCGTGCCCCACCCTGCCTAGTCCCAGGGTACCATGATACATCTAGTGGGTTACTGCTGAAAAGGACCGCGTAACTAGGGTTTCGTTCAGCAGGTTAAGTTGTCATTTAAAATCGAGACTTAACCCCATCTACGTGTCATGTCAAATTGACTAAGTGTGTCGTTCTAGTTCGAGACTTAGTCCTATGAATCATGTGTCAGGTTGGTTAAGTGTGTTCAAATGGTTCATGACTTAACCCTATCCAATCAACGTGTCAAATTGGTTAAGTATATTCAAGTGGTCCATGACTTAACCCTATCCAGTGGCATTAATTTACTTAATGCACCCCTAACCTCTCACATTAGACTTGGTTATGGTTACTGGATGTGCCGGACGGGTCCGGGCAGTTTTACACCATAACCTAGTCTAACCTCGGGTTTCGAGTGCGATATGACCAACTACTCACATTGGGTCCTATTGTTTGCAGTTACTGGATTCGTCGGGCGGTTCCGGGCATATTTATACTGCAAACTCAACCCAACCTCGAGTTGGCCACGTTCAAGTTATCTAAGTGTCATGTCCATGCTTAATTTTTCATGTCAAGTTCAAATTCGTGTTAACCATGTTCATGATTCAAGTTTTCAAGTATAATTTCATGTCAAGTTTACATGTCATGTTTTCATGTTAATTTTATAGTCGTTTCATGTTTGCCTAATCTACCCAAAACGTATCCCTAACGTATGTGAATTCGCATCAACACAAGATATCAAGATAGGGAATAACACAAAAAAGGATAGTCATAGGATGGCAAAGGTGTTTACAAGTTAAGCATGACGATTATAGCATTTCAGGCATATGAATAAGGGTCTCAACATCAACTTGGCAGAATATGGTGATAGACATGGTAATGGATTGACATAAGATAATATCCCCAATAATAGTTTCAACATCACAGGTAATGTTTAGATAAAGGTCATGAGAGGTTTTAGGTTAATAACATGAATATGTCCCAAATCAAGTTCATACAATAATCCACAAGTCAAAGTTTTACTTGAATAGATCTAGGGTGTACAAAATTAGATCTAAAATAGTAGGTCTAAAAAGGATAGTCATAGATCAAGGATTTACAACGATAGATCCGACCTAGTTATCATGTTTAGGCATAATTTCAGTTTACACCGTGTTCATGTTAAATTTATAGTTTAGATCTAAGAGTAACTGGGGCTTATAGATCGTGGTTTTTGAGAACTAAGAACAGAAATTGTCGTAGGATCGTTGCAGAGGCTTCAATCTCTAGTTTGAATTGAGTTGCTTGGGTTGATGTTGATTAGCTTCTAGTTTTGATTCCAGCAGAGTAGCGACGCCATTTTTATTTTTATTTAGAACAGAGGCAGAGTAGAAGCAGAATAGAATTGTGTGTAGAGAAGGCTAGGTTTAGGGCTGTTTAAATAGATTTAGGCAGATGAATCTGGACAGAAATCGGACTAGATACATCAGAACAAACACTGGCCCAAAAATGGGCTCGGGGACCAGGTCGACACCCAAGTCGACTGCCCAATCGACCTGGGGGGGAGGGGGCGTCGACTCCCCAGTTGACCTGGGTCTGGGCGGGAAATTTCCCGCCCAGTCTGTTCTGCGTTTGAAATTCGAATTTTGAATTCGAGCTGTTTTGAACTCTGAAAATTTCTGAAACTTTGGAGAGCCATAACTTGGTCATACGGACTCCGATTTTCGAAAACTCAGACTCTATTTTATGTAGAATTCCGAGACGAACGCAATGGCACAACCCGTTTCCCTTAGTTCTTATTTTAATTTTTAATTCCGCCTAGATTTATAGTTATAACACGTTATCCAAATACGGGTTGTTACATATCCAAACTAGTCGGGATTAACGAACCTTAACGAAGTAATCATTTGTTCTAATTTCCCAATCCCAACCTATTCATCCCATGAAGTAAAACTGGTAATACTTCATATCTAACACCACGGTGTTATCGATAAATTCAATTACCATTTCACGTTTAAATCTAATTAAAGATTTAACTATCGCCTGGAGCAAAACTGGTGATTCTCCCTTCCCGATCATTTCAATCTAATTAAAGATCATTAAAACTCCACTTGGTTTTAATCTTCCCAAAAATCACTATCAATGATTATTTAACTTGGGAAATCATATCCTGTCTTTAACTGGGTTAAAGAACCAATATCATTTAAACACGGTTCATAATAAACCCAAAATCACATTCTATTCCATCAGCCTTTAACCGTAAATTAGCAAGTGAATAATTCCCTACGTGTTAACCCCGAAGGCCGAAACCAACATAAGATCAATACCCAGGAAACCATTCAACTTAACTGATCTCCGGTTAGTTTCTGATTTTCTTAACTTCATTGGGTCTAAGAACAGTATTATTAAAGATACCATTCACGACAACCCAAAATCCCATTTAATATTAAATACAAGGCACTGAATAGAAAATATATCGGCTTATATTCAATATCAAATTCTACGACCAACAAATATCGTATTGGAAATAACGATATAAATATATCTTTCAAATTCCCATAACAATATCTGTATCATCACGAAATCCAACATCGAAATATTCCAAAGACAATTTCGATTCAAATCCATTCCAATTCAACACATGAATTTATATTTTTATTCAACACATGAATATTTATTTTATTCAACACATGAATATATATATTTTATTCAACACATGAATTTATATTTTTATTCAACACATGAATATTTATTTTATTCAACACATGAATTTTCTTTCTATTCAACACATGAATTTTTATTCCACTCAACACATGAATTTTCTTTCTATTCAACACATGAATTTTCTTTTATAATATTCCTTATTTTCCCAATTGGAATGAGGCCCAATCATTTACCATATAATGTTAATTATATGGATTCCCTACAACACATGTATATAATAGCAACGATAAATCATCAACCATCATCCAGAGTGCACCACAAATTGCATAAGCATTAAATATAATTAATTAATGCTTACACAGTCTGTCAACCCATCGATTGACATACCACTAAACAATCGGGATTAGTGTACGTCAAATATCATCCCAATACCCGTGTGGGATTTCAAATCAACAAACACGGATTTTTATTTGTGCAATTGGGCGATGTGTAAAATTTATCGTCCCATTCAATATCAGTCAAATGGGTATGCATAAACAAATCGTCTGATTTGTTTATAAATATTTATTTTATATACACGTTAAAAATTATGTTTTTAACTATAAAATATTTATAACTATAAAATATTTTATTTCATTCCACATCACACAATCAAATTTCACAACACAACAATCAAACGAACAAGTCATTCATGGTCTGTGGACAACGGGTGTCGGGTGCTGCTAAGCACCGTCTGCATCATAGTATATATTTCCACTAGAAAACAAGCTAAAAGTGAGAAGTTCTCACAAAGAGGTAAACCAAACGCCAGGACTCTTCAAATGTAGGAAATCTTCGTCGTGCTCGCCTTTTGTCACTTTCGTTGTCCATAGCCACTACATATATAAAAATCACATTTTTATTATTTCTATAATATTAAAACCATATTTTTATTATTTATATAATATAAAAACCATATTTTTATTATTTCTATAATATAAAAACCATATTTTTATTATTTCTCTAATATAAAAACCATATTTTTCTAATAAACTAATTATTACTTTTCATTTATAAACATTTATAATTTAAAAAAACTAATCTTTTAGTTTTAAAAATCTAAACTTTTCTTTACTAAAAATCTAAACTTTTTATTAAATAAAAATCATTTTTTTCTTCACAAAAAAATCAGTTTTTTTTTATTCAAAGATTATTACAAAAAACTGAAATAAAATAATAAAAAAATAAAAAAACTTACTGATCTTGCGTTGGAGGATGGCTTTTGCAGCGGAGAGGAGGCTGGCGGAGGAGCGGAGTTCGCGGCACTAGAGATGGGGCCAGGGTTTCTCGCGGTCTATTTTCGCGAGGGGGACTGGGGTTCGACGCGGGTTGAAGGGAGGAGGGGCGAGATCATCAGAGGGAGCGGCAACCTTGTACGGCGACGGGTGGCGTGAGGAGGCGGTGTTCCGATGGGGGCGACGGGGTCTGGAGCAGCATCGCATTGCTCTTTTTTTTTGTTTATTTCGATCTGAATCTCAACGTGAGGTGGGGGGTTGACTAAGTGTAGAGAAAGAAAGAGGGGGCCACATATATATATTTTATTCCAATAAATTTCAAAAAGCTACGTTTTTGTTTTGAACTCCAATCCAAACTCACTGACTGTCGTCCCTAGCTAATTACCCCATTCCGAACAAATTGGGATCTGTATCGTAAGCCAGTTCCATCGTTTCGATCAGTTTGCATCAAAATCAAAATATAAATCTATATATTGAATTTGAACGCACATTTTAGTTTACCGGGGTCACGTACCTACTTTAAAAATTCCCAAAAAATATTTTCTAGCTTTGTATTGATGATACAGTCCTAACAAAACTAATTTCGTCAAATTCTGAGACCGTTTGAAAAATGGCTATTTCCTGGTCGATCAAAATTGACTTAAATTGTTAAAACACGTTTTACTTCGCCATGCTCACATATTGATTCAGAAAATTATGAATTTTGAAACCTAGCAATAACTTGACATCCCGGATCCAACAAAAGTTGTTTCGTCGAAAACCGAGGTCGTTTGCAAAATTTCCATTTTTATAGGCCAGAATTCCATAGCGACTATCCTGAATTTTCAGCTGGGCATATCTTTTTATTCCAGCTATGAAATTTCAATTTTTCGGATTCGTTGGAAAGATATTCTCAAATAGATTCTAATATTTTTGGTTTCTCCAAAATTCGGTTTATTTTGAATCCTGTACACTCATTTGAAATTTGAAATCGAATTTTTGAAAATATTTATATTCCAACGTCGATTCTAATAAATATATATGTTCTAATTCTATTCAAAATAAATTTCTCGTCATTATTATTCATTTTAAATATTCAAAATTCATTAAAATTGCCAAAATAAAAATTTTAAATTGGCTCAGATTTCCGGATTATTACAATCTCCCCCACTTAAAACTTTTCGTCCCCGAAAAGGAACGAAGCTGAAAGTTGTTTAACAAATCAACTCAACTTCCAGTATTTTCATTATGGTTTAAGTTCTTCAACTTTTCAGTTTCTAAGAACTTTTCAAATTTTTCCAAAATTTGCCTAACACCCTAAATTTTCGAAAAATTTCGCCATAATCTCCCCTGCACCGGGAGCTTCGGGATATTTCAAATAGCCTCCCATAGCCCTTACCAATCCAAAAAGAAAAAGAAACAGCCAAGCGGCTCATAAAATCATCAAAAACCCAAGAAATACAATAAACATGTACTTATTTGTCGGGCAAACAATTTTATTCTTATTCTCTAGCCTCCTTGCTATGACCTGTTCAAGGTATACACATGTATATGCATGCATTTCCAAAAAAATTTCAATTCAATACAATATTTGATCAATTTGGTTATATGGTTCAAATTCTAATTAATCAAAACAATAATCAAACAAAGCAGTCATCAATCAATTAGTTGATTATCTTTTCAAATTCATAACTTGGATACATAGTCAAAAAATCACATTTTTGATGCCAGATCACAACAATAAACCTATCTAATTTTGGTTCTCACACCAGTCTAATGGGAATATATAAATATCACACCTTCGAATCTTGAACATAAAAACTGATGATGTCATGACAATTATCAGTACCATCTCCGGGCGACTAGAGTGTAACTCCATATCTATCTAGTATATTAAAACTTCAAATACGCACGGATCAGACGTGTACGCAAAGTCTTTATATACTTGATTGTCCAAATTCAATATAAAATAAATAATCAAATACGAATAATTGATTTGAAATTTCAAAACAAAACTTGTTTTCACTTTTATTTTAAAAACAACACTCTTCACACTCGTTCTAGGATATTACTGATCCCATCTCTAATGAGTCATTCTCATTGGATATTACTAATCCAATCTCTGATGAATTCTTTCGTTTGTTCTAACGTGTCTTGTTCTCGAGCTCTGTAAACCAAAACTCTGATACCACTGTAAGGACCCGTAACTTCCTAGTGACGGAAAGCGCGGATTGCTTTGAGGACAAGACGAATCAGAACACAAACAGAAGAACATTTCATTGCTTATTACAACAATTCCATCAGAATACAAGAATATAAAGAGTATGAATAATTATAATACAACAGAAAAATATCAGAGATTACAATAAATTACATAGCAGCGGAAAAACAATACAAAACACAACAGAAAGTAATACACGGATACAGAACTTTCCGAGTATCGTTCCAGCTGTAAACTAGGATCTCGTGAATATAAATCTGCAAAACCAAAACTACTAGCTGCCCGTGTCAAAAAAGGGCACCCAGAGTTTAGGTTAAAACAATAAACTCTGGGTCAATCATGTGACTGGTGTGAGAACTAAAACAGTTATTAATCTTTATTTTAAAGTTAGGTAAATCAAGGGACCATGCCGTATAACATGGAATGGGTTTCCTCCCAAGAATACCAGTGCATAAAACAACAGCGCAATGCTAAATAAAGAACAATGAAGCTATTATAAGACCCAGGTCCCATCACACAATGCAACACAAGCCGGAGGATAGGGTTTTACCTTATAATAGCCAAAGAATGCTTGATACGCTAAATTTCATCTTTTATTATTACTATAAGTGTATAGTGTCAAAACAATTTCAATCATAAGTATCAATCATAGATGGCATAAGTACCCCATACCACTATGTCGCCATATATAGGTTTACAACTAAAACCGCAAGATGTCGTATTGGAAGTTGGATTTCCATCTGTGAGCCGAGGCAAAAGATAGTCCTCTACCGATTCGAGACGCTCTAGCCCATGTCTCAGGATCAGAGCTCGAGTGACCCTTGGATCGTTAGGGCCGATCCATCAATGTGGATTAAAATGCCTGAACACTGCGTTTCCCTCCCTTTGGGGCGTCAATGAGCCAAATGACTCCATCGGCTCCACATAGTCACTGATATATCTGAGGCGCCTCGCAATCCAACAACCACACAGGTGAAAATAATATAAATGTTAGGGCAGGTAGGTCACTGACACCACCCTAGCTAGAAGGAAATGCATGTCCTCCCTGATGTCCTCTCCCGTTTCTGGTTCACAACCAGGGTGTGAGGCTCACGAATCAACGCTACACAAAATTATGCCACACAGGCCGTGCCTTGATCATCAACCACAAGACTCTGCTTTTCAATAGGTGCCTTGATCATTTGCCACTTAGGCATGCCACACAGGCAATTCACACCATGCAACTGATATCTATCGATATACAACCTCTGATCCTGTACCTCTTAGAGATGGGTGAAGTAAGGGAATGAATTCCCCTTCACTAGGAAAATGTATATTTAATAGAGATCAATCAACACAGAGCAAAATCCAATGTCAGACACACAGTTCATACAAGTTCGTTTTGGGTCTGAACAAAACCGAAGGAACCTTATTCCTCATATTTCCATCGATCTCCAAGTACATCTGGACGATCACCAACTGATTCCCTCCTCTTGGGTGTACAACCCAATCAAGATCATCAGTAATCACCCAAACGATGTGAAGACCTCCGGTCTTCGACCACCGTCTTCATCCTCGACACATCGTCGAATCAGTTATTCAGAATGGGATAAACCCGGTCTTTCTGAATAACTCGCATATATAATAAACAAGTGTTACACAAACATAACATACGCCTCATTACAATTCAGAATATTCTTTTATTCAAATATTCTTATACTTTAGGAAAGGTTCCCATTAATTTTATCAAAGATAAATTCTTTAAATTTATTCTTTAGTCTTCCTTTGAATATCTATTCAAACCATATTATGGTTTATCCAAACTAGTAGGGATTAACGAACCTCATCGAAGTAATCATTTGTTTTAATTTCCCAATCCCAACCTATTCATCCCATGAAGCAAAACTGGTAATACTTCATATCTAACACCACAGTGTTATCGGTAAATTCAATTACCTTTTCACGTTCAAATCTAATTAAAGATTTAACTATCGCCTGGAGCAAAACTGGTGATACTCCCTTCTCGATCATTTCAATCTAATTAAAGATTCATTAAAACTCCACTTGGTTTTAATCTTCCCAAAATTCACTATCAATGATTATTTAACTTGGGAAATCATATCTTGTATTTAACTGGGTTAAAGAACCAATGTCATTTAAACACGGTTCACAATAAACCCAAAATCACATTCTATTCCATCAGCCTTTAACCGTAAAACAGCAAGTGAATAATTCCCTAAGTGTTAACCCTGAAGGCTGAAACCATCATCAGATCAATACCCAGGAAACCATTCAACTTAACTAATCTCCAGTTAGTTTCTGATTTTCTTAACTCCATTGGGTCTAAGAACAATATTATTAAAGATACCATTCACGACAACCAAAAATTCCATTTATTATTAAATACAAGGCCCTGAATAGAAAATATATCGGCTTATATTCAATATCAAATTCTACGACCAGCAAATATCGTATTGGAAATAATGATATAAATATATCTTTCAAATTCCCATAACAATATATGTATCATCACAAAATCCAACATCGAAATATTCCAAAGACAATTTCGATTCAAATCCATTCCAATTCAGTTATTGGAAATTCTGGTTACTTTTAAAACCCTTTCAAATCCAATTTATTTATTTTAAAAATAAATGGATTATAACTCTAGTTCAAAACTAGTTCATTTCGATAAAAATCTATTTTTATCTTTTCAAATACGGAGTTTTTCATCCCAATTATTTCCAAATCATTTCCATCAACGGCCATCGAACTGCACTTACAACGACCTTTTCTAAATTTTCTTTGGACATAATCCAAATCCAACCGTTAGATTTCAAATCTCTAATATTCGTTAGAAAGCTCTTTTCGATACGAACCCAACGGTTCTGGTTTTAGGAGAATTCGACGGTCGGATCTCCCGTAATGTCCATCGAAGTCAGTGGTCGAAATTAGCGAATTGCCGCAGTGCGACGTATTCTATTCAAGCCATTCTATATATATATATAATATATATATATATTATATATATTTCTTCGATTTCCTTTTAAAACGTATTTTATAAATCGTTTTAAATTCGTTTTCGTAACGATTTCAACTTCATATTCAATTTCGAATCAAAATTGAATGTTCCACATCATCGATATACAAATGATTATATTTTCAAAACGTTATATTTTGAAATCACTTCCTTTTCTATAATCATCATAAAAACGAATATAATCGATATAAATATCGTTCGCATCAAAATGGCGCATATCTAACCAACACGGCTTTATATATTTCAATAACTTCGTTATTCTATTCAACAAATGAATATTTTCTTCAACACATTAATATATATTTTTATTTAACACATGAATATATATTTTATTCAACACATGAATTTATATTTTTATTCAACACATGAATATTTATTTTATTCAACACATGAATATATATTTTTATTCAACACATGAATATATATTTTAATCAACACATGAATTTATATTTTTATTCAACACATGAATATTTATTTTATTCAACACATGAATATATATTTTATTCAACACATGAATTTATATTTTTATTCAACACATGAATATTTATTTTATTCAACACATGAATTTTCTTTTTATTCAACACATGAATTTTTATTCTACTCAACACATGAATTTTCTTTCTATTCAACACATGAATTTTCTTTTATAATATTCCTTATTTTCCCAATTGGAATGAGGCCCAATCAATTACCATATAATGTTAATTATATGGATTCCCTACAACACATGTATATAATAGCAACGATAAATCATCAACCATCATCCAGAGTGCACCACACAATTGCATAAGCATTAAGTATAATTAATTAACGCTTACACAGTCTGTCAACCCATCGATTGACATACAACTAAACAATCGGGATTAATGTACGTCAAATATCATCGCAATACCCGTGTGGGATTTCAAATCAACAAACATAGATTTTTATTTGTGCAGTTGGGCGATGTGTAAAATTTATCGTCCCAATCAATATCAGTCAAATGGGTGTGCATAAACAAATCGTCTGATTTGTTTACAAATATTTATTTTATATACACATTAAAAATTATATTTTTAACTATAAAATATTTGTAACGATAAAATATTTTATTTCATTCCACATCACACAATCAAACTTCACAACACAGCAATCAAACAAACAAGTCATCCATGGTCTGTGGACGACGGGTGTCGGGTGCTGCTAAGCACCGTCTGCATCCTAGTATATATTTCAACTAGAAAACAAGTTAAAAGTGAGAAGTTCTCACAAAGAGCTAAACCAAACGCCACGACTCTTCATATGTAGGAAATCTTCGTCGTGCTCGCCTTTTGTCACTTTCGTTGTCCGTAGCCACTACATATATAAAAATCACATTTTTATTATTTCTATAATATAAAAACCGTATTTTTATTATTTCTATAATATAAAAACCATATTTTTATTATTTCTATAATATAAAAACCATATTTTCTAATAAACTAATTACTTACTTTTCAATTCTAAATCTTTATAATTTAAAAAAACTAATCTTTTTAATTTTAAAAATCTAAACTTTTCTTTACTAAAAATCTAAACTTTTTATTAAATAAAAACCAGTTTTTTTTTTCTTCACAACAAAATCAGTTTTTTTATTCAAAGATTATTATAAAAAAACTAAAATAAAATAATAAAAAAATAAATAAAAAAACTTACTGATCTTGCATTGGAGGATGGCCTTTGCGGCGGAGAGGAGGCTGGCGGAGGAGGGGAGTTCGCGGCACTGGAGATGGGGCCAGGGCTGGGGTTCGACGCGGGTTGAAGGGAGGAGGGGCGAGATCATCAGAGGGGGCGGCAACCTTGTACGGCGACGGGTGACGCGAGGAGGCGGGGTTCCGATGGGGGCGACGGGGTCTGGAGTAACATCGCATTTCTCTTTTTTTTTGTTTATTTCGATCTGAATCTCAACGGGAGGGGGGTTGACTAAGTGTAGAGAAAGAAAGAGGGGGCCCATATATGTATATTTTATTCCATTAAATTTCAAAAAGCTACTTTTTTATTTTGAACTCCAATCCAAACTCACCGACAATCTTTCGTCCCTAGCTAATTACCCCCATTCCGAACACAATGGGATCTTTATCGTAAGCCAGTTCCATTATTTCGATCAGTTTTCGTCAAAATCAAAATATAAATCTATATATTGAATTTGAACACACATTTTAGTTTACCGGGGCCACGTACCTACTTCAAAAATTCCCAAAAAATATTTTCCAGCTTCGTATTGATGATACGGTCCTAACAAAACTAATTTCGTCAAATTCTGAGACCGTTTGAAAATTGGCTATTTCCTGGTCGATCAAAATTGACTGAAACTGTTAAAACACGTTTTATTTCGCCATGCTCACATATTGATTCAGAAAATTAAGAATTTTGAAATCTAGCAATAACTTTACATCCCGGATCCAACAAAAGTTGTTTCGTCGAAAACCGAGGTCATTTGCAAAATTTCCATTTTTATAGGCCAGAATTCCATAGCGACTATCCTGAATTTTCAGCTGGGCATATCTTTTTATTCCAGCTATGAAATTTCAATTTTTTGGATTCGTTGGAAAGATATTCTCAAATAGATTCTAATACTTTTGGTTTCTCCAAAATCCGGTTTATTTTGATTCCTGTACATTTATTTGAAATTTGAAATCGAATTTTCGAACTATCGCGCCATTTTCAATTCCTTTTATAATTAAAATAAAATATTTATATTCTAATGTCGATTCCAATAAATATATACATTCTAATTATATTCAAAATAAATTTCTCGTCGTTATTATTCATTTTAACTATTCAAAATTCATTAAAATTGCCAAAATAAAAATTTTAAATTGGCTCTGATTTCCGGGTTATTACATACTCCAACCAACCTGATATCCTTCGTCTCTTCTCTAAATATTACTGTTCCATCCTTGGCAGAAAATCCCCTCCCCTTCCTGATTTTGATTGGCATAGACTCTACTCCAACCCTACTCCTCTTCAAATTGATCACCCGTTTACTGAAGATGAAATCTAGAATGCACTTAGATTTATGGTCGATGATAAGGCACCAGGTGCTAAGGATTGTGGAACGGATCGTTAAGGCAAAACAAACACTAGAGGAGGGTGAATAGTGTTTGTGAGAATCTAAACAAAAACTAAAACTAAAACTAAAACTTATGTGAATAACAAAATGAAACAACACCACAAACACAATCACAAACGCAGACACTACAAGAAAAACCATAAATAGCTGTAGATTTTTTCAGCGGAAAATTCCCTCGCAAATTAGTGACGGATTGGGGAATGATTTACAAGGGATAATTTTAAGATTTTCCCTACATTATCACCACCTTTTTTATATCTGTCGCTGAACCGTTGCAAATTGCGTCAATTTACCAACGGATTAATTTTGACACTAAATTCCATCGCAAATTAAGATAAATTACAGACACAAGCATTTTGAAGCTATTTAGCAATGGATTTTCCAAGGAATTTGCAAGGGATTCTTATTTCTAAATTAAAATTTGGAAAGTCTTATACAATTAAGCCGTGATGAATTTTGTAATATATTTATATATATATATAATAATAATAATCAAATAACTAATGATTAATACTTAATAATTAAAAAATAATTTATAATGATTAAATTTTATTGATTAGAAATTATTATTAAATAATTAATAACTAACAATATATACTAAATAATTTCTACTTGTAATAGTTAATTAATAACAAAAATTAAACAATTAAAATTAATAATAAATAATTAATAAATAATATTTAATAATATATTGACTAACTAATAATCATAATTAAATAATTGGAAATAAAATTTGTTGTTTAATATAGTTTATTGTTTATAATTAAAGATTAATATGTAGTCATTAATAGTTGTGAAATAATATTTATTATTTAGTCTCTAATATTTAATAATTATGATTAAAATCATATTTAATATGTATTAATTAAAAAAGTAAAATTTTGGAATTTTCTAAAATGTATTCAATGTTATTCACAAATTTTAAATATAAAATTTAGAAGTTTTCATAAAATTCTAAAATATTTTTTAAATAAACCTACAAGTTTGAAAAATATTCAAAATTATAAAGAATTCCAAAATGATTAAAGAATTTCAAAATATTCGACAGTACTTTGGATGGTCTACATGGGTAGTGTAGTACTTAAATACATACTACTTATTATTTAATAATTGATATATTAAGTAGTTATTGGTTATTAATTAATAATCACCAGTAGATAAATTATAATTAATGACTAATAACTTAAATAAATAAATAATGGTCAATAGTTATGATTAAAATTAAAATTTAATGTTATAGTAATTTTATCAAATGATTAATGAGTAATAAATTATTATTATTATTAAATAATGAATTATATTTAATGAATAATATTGATTATTTAATATTTAGTAGTTAACATTTTCCGTTGAATAATTTAATTGTAATAATTAAAATTAGTAAGTAATAATTGATAACTAAGACTAACATTTAATATTTACTATTAATTAATTAATTTTTAATAATTAGTGAATGGTACGCAATCTTTAAAAAATAATAAATAAATAATGATAAATATAAAGAAACAGCAACACACACGGCATCAGCAAACAAAACAAATGGGCAACTCAGTATATCCCAATATGGTCGAGCATATTACAAGACCAGTCGAGTCGAGCATCAAGAATAATTTGTGCATAGGAAAATATAACATGTATATAAGCAGGAACATGGGTCACAATGTGTACATCAACAAAGAAGCATCTAGTACAAACAGGTGCAATTTGCTGAGACATATTCAAGTTCAAATGTCGAAAATTTGCAAAGTAAATATCCCCAACCAGTGGCAACAGATAGAATGAAGCAATCAAATAAATATATGCCAAGTTCCAAAACTGTAGATAACAACGATTAAAGTCATTAGAGTATATATGGCAACATATTTTGGATTGCAGAATATGTTTACAAAGCATCCATATGGCATATAATAAATAATCAAGTTTGGGCATGTTTCAATTTATTTTGAACATGTGAAAATTTGACAACAGTAAATATGAAAAGCTTTGGAAATCTGAATGTTTGCATTTCATTTTTTTTGGCAAATAGTAAACCATGACATGTATCAATTATTTGATTCATGCAACTCAAAAGAATTCCAGAAATACCCAAACGCGTTTCAATATATTTCCAAAAATGGAATGAATTTCAGAAATCATTGTTGGGCATAAATCAATTCAAGTCTGTCCAGATTTTACATAGGGACTAATTAAGCAAATCAGGGAGAAAATGTTTGGCATTCCGTTTAATTATTTCCAAAAATTATCAAGCAAAATGGGCAAGTATCATTTCGAAAATACACAATACATTTCGGGCAAGAAATCACAGATTGCATTTCTAGAATTTCGGCAATACATTTTTGGTAAGAAAACACAAGGTAAATTCAATGTGCCACAAAACAAATTGTTTCTTGTTTCCAGTTTTTGGATGAAGTTAATTTTGGCAAACAAATTCCATTCATTCTAGTACAATCATGGAATCACAACAAGTCATTCAGGTCGTGAAACCAAGGGGGGAGCATCAAGAAAATATCATTTTCAATTCAAGGAAACAAATCAAAAGTCACGCAGCAAACTCAAGCACAATCAGGGCAAATCATTTAAGATTTAAGATAATTAATAATTAGTAGTTATTTATTAAGTAATAATTACTTTAAATAAATAATAAATTAATTAACATTTAAAATTGGCTCTTTAGTAATAAATGATAAATTTTGTTAAAATTTAACTTTTAATAGTTTATACTTGATATTTAACAATTCATTTTTAATATATAATTTCAATAACAGGATTTTAGTTTAAAGGAAAAAGTTAGACCCGCATTTTAAACTACGGACGGAACTGTTTATTTTTCGTTTGAAGGACACACTTAACTGTTGTCTTCACCCCACTAACAAACCGTTCCCCATTCCACGATACATTTCATTCACTCAAGGGTTTGAGTTCGTGCTCTGTATTTTCGATTCAAAAAGAATTTAATCCCTAAAACTAGTAATGTCGACAACTGAGACTAATTCTTCAACTTCGACCTCTGATTTGCCGATAGCCGATTGGGTATTCAAGGCTAGATCCCTGAAACGTGCATCATCAACTCCTCAATCGAAGGAAAAATCTCTAAAAATTGGGAAATCAAAAGCTAGAGTTTCGAAATCAAGAGCGGTTAAACAACTCACACTGCAAATCGGCCATGAAGAAGATACTGTGGGTTCAAGGGCTGGTGTTAGGGTTTTGAATGTATTAGATTTTGTTGAAATTTTGTATGAGACGTCTAAATGTTTGTTCGAAAAATCCCGATACATGAATTACAAAATATTATGATAGTTATAGATATCATTTTGCATTTTAGCCTATCATTTTTCATTTTAGCAAAATATTATGATAGATATAGATATCATTTTGCATTTTAGCATATCATTTTGCATTTTAGCAAAATATTATGATAGTTATAGATTCATTTTGCATTTTAGCAAAATATTATGATAATTATAGATATCATTTTGCATTTAGCATATCATTTTGCATTTTAACAAAATATTATGATAGTCATACATATCATTTTGCATTTTAGCATATTATACTATTGTGATAGTTATACATATCATTTTGCATTTTAGCAAAATATGCTGCAACTATTTTATTGATCGATTTAATACATTTGTCACTTCTTAGACATGTTAAAGTTATACTTTTAGAACAGTGTAATGAATATCGAATAACTTGCAGTCATTTAAGCCATCTATGTATTGTTCCAGCAAAATAGATTCAAACATAGATTTTACAATTGTAATCCCACCCCTTTTAACATCATCTGATATGAAAACTATAGAGCTGCATTTTACATAAACACAAAATAAGTTAGTAGGTATTATTTTGATGAAATTGTAATGAAAAACTATTAATGATAATATAATTATTACTACTCATACTCGTTTTTTTTCAAAAAGAAAGCAAAGGACGGCCATAGTTGTAGAATCATAACCTAGTCGATTTATTATGGAATGTAATGTAAAAATAATTTGGTATTTATATGTTATATTTGACATAGTTTCATATTTTATGGTAATTATGTTTTTTGCTATTGTAATTTCGGATGAATAAAGATATAAATAAAATGATAGTTTCATATAGCGTTTTTGTAATGGTACCATTTCTAGTAGCATGATTGTCTTATAAGTAATGATAGTTTCATATGACATATTATTCTCAAATTGCTTAGAATGTTGATAATGTTAATTATGATAGCTTAATATATCATTTTTATCCATGTTCACTACCAATTTTACTGTTATCTTATTGTTACTTACTCTTATTTTATTTTTACTTACTGTTGTCAATAACAATATGTTATTTACTGTTACTTTTAATAATATTAAAATGATAGTTTTAGGACAAATTTTCAAAATAGGCTAATTTTTAAAACATATAGCACAAATAGGTTAGTTTAAAAAGTATTAGCAGAAATAGGCTAATTTTTGTCCCCTCAAGCAATAAGGTGGCAAAAATTTCAAAAAAATTAATCGGGGGCGCACTTGACAAGTGCGCCCTTTAAAATTAGAACGGGCGCACTTCTCAAGTGCGCCCGTTATAATTTTTTCCAACCCTACCCGTTTCCTGCTATTCTCTGCTACTCTATGTCATTCTGGTTTTTACTCTTTCGAAAAAAAGTACCAATTCGTACCATTCTTCCACTAGCTCCAGAAAACCCTAAAATCTACCAAAATTATCAAAGTAAATAAGGTTTATTGATTATGTTACTTCTATCAGCTATTGCACATCAATTTAAAGGTATTGATTTAGTTTAAACTCAAACCCTATCTCAAATTCTTATGTTTCTCAATTTCATTCAAAACCTAGGTTTAGTTTTTTATGCTTTCTTATGTTACTAATATTTGTTTAACAATTAAGTATCCTTATGCCTTCCAAATTTTTCATTGTAGACTATGTCAGATTTTATTCCTATTATTTGCTGTTTTGATGGGAAGTTGAACTTAAAAGAAAATAATACGCCGGTGTATGTTGGTGGCAAACAAAAAGGTTCAAAGATCAATTTTTTTTGCTCCTACCATGAATTAAAGGAAACGGTGTATAGGGTTACAAAAATTGATTCACAAAAGTATGATGTACGATTAGTAAGCAAGTGGGTGACGGATTCCGGATCTTCTGCTATCGATGTAAATGATGATGATGATGTCGATGCAATGTTTTCGGTTAGTATGAAAGTTATTGAGTTATTCGTAATAAAAGAGCAGCTAAGACATTATGAAGAGGCAATTGATACTAATTTAAACCAACATTCTACTCAAAATATTGGAACTATTCCGAGTTGTGCTCATCAAAGCAATCCAAGTCCAATATTTCCTCCATTCATGAATACAAAGTAAGTTTATAAATTTTACATTTGAGTAGTTAAAATTCATAGTTTTCTGATCTTATCCTTTTTTAAAAAGTTTTACGGTGCATGCGGGTGGTCCAAGCTCTAGACCGGCAAATGATGGTGTAGGTTGTAGCTCACCACATATTGATAGCATGCAAATTGCATCAATGGATAATGATATGGCATGGATGGAAAATATGGAAGCTAACAATGATCCGCTTGAGTTTGGAATTGGTAATGTGATTGAAAACGAAAATTATGAAGCATTGTTGGTGCAAGAAGATGAAGATGATAACAATGGACAAATGGAATTTAAGATGCCTTTGACATATGATATATGTAGTGCACAAATTATGGCAGCATCGTTGAATCAAAATGTAGCTCCTATTAGAGACGCATTTACTGCAGATTGTGTTGATTCGGGCTTTCATGTGGGAATGCAGTTTCAAACCAAGGAAGTGCTTATTTAATAACTTAGTGAGTGGCCTACAAAGAATTCTGTCTCTTTTAAACCTGTAAAATCCCATAAAAAAATACACTGCAATTTGTAATGTCGATAACAATTGCAAGTGGAGAATACATGCTATTGTCCCAAAAAAATCATTGACGGGAAGGTGGGAAATTAGGAAATATGAAGGCAATCATTCTTGGTTAATCCGGTCATCAATTCTAATCACAAGCAAGTGACAACTAGATTTGTTGCTAACAAAATACTTCCGTTTGTGAAGTCGGATTTGAATACCACTCCCTCTGCGATTCAAGTTTTAATGTCGGAAACTTTTTTCATCAAAATAAGCTACTTCAAGGCGTATAGAGCATTGCGGAAAGCACTTGAGACAGTTTTTCGAGATTGGGAAACATCATATGCTGAGCTGCCACAATATTTAGCTACTATTAAAAAACATAATCCGGGAACTATTTTTAAGATTGAAAACGAAAGAGTCACAAATGACAAAGTTCGTTTCAAAAGTGTTTTTTGGGCATTCGGTCCTTCTATTGATGGTTTTGCGCATTGTCGACCGTTAATTTGCATTGATGGCACACATCTATACGGCAAATATCAAGGTACGTTGCTAGTCGTGACTTGAGTTGATGCAAATGATGGTATATTTCCATTAGCATATGCAATTGTAGACTCTGAATCAAAAGATAATTGGGAATGATTTCTTAGATGCATGTACTATCTCTTACATAGTGTTCGCAATAGATGTTTGACTTTTATATCCGATCGAATGAAAGGCATTCCGGGAGCATTAGAAAATTGGCCTCAAGAGCACCATCACCGCTTTTGTGCTAGGCATCTCAAAGCAAACTTTCAAGTTGCCGGATTTACTCAAAAAAATTTGGTAGACTTATTCTATTCATGTGCTAGTGCTACCGATGAGTTGCAGTACAAAGAATTAAGAGGCCACTTGAGAACCATTTCTCCAGATGCGCATGCTTGGATTGAAAAGAGCTTACGAGGTGCGGAGAAAAATTGGGCTCTATGCAAGGATAACGGTGGACGATTTATGATGATGACAACAAATGTATCCGAAAGTTCTAATGGAGTTCTACGAGGTGTCGTGCTTTGCCGGTTAAGTCTTTAGTAGCACGAACGTTTTACCGTTTAAATGATTATTTCATGAAACGTCGTTCCAACGCCGAAGGATTTGAAATGCAAATGACTCCAAAAGTTGAAACTCTTTTAGCTAAAAGAGCAAAACAAGCACGACATTGTGGAATTGTTAGATTCAATCAAAACGAATGGCAATGAATGATCAATTTGGAAAAGCATTTACTGTGACTTTACATGATAATGTGTGTACTTGCACTTGCAACATTCCGCTATTGCAAAAAAATTCATGCTTGCATGTGATGGCCGCTTGTGCTCAAACCGTTGGAGGAGCGGATATGTCGTACTATGAATTTTGTTCAGTGTGGTTTTCCATGGAAAGATATAAAGCAAGTTACGCTCCAAGCTTCCATCCAATTCCCGATAGTAGATATTGGGATGCCTATCATGGTCCGACCATAATGCCTCCACATACAAAACGGAAGACGGGACGTCCGCGTTTGACAAGAATTAAAGGTATGATGGATAAAATGGGAGGAAGTAAACAAAATACTTGCAGCAAATGTGGTCAAAAAGGACACAACAGTTCGACATGTCCATCCAAATGATATTTTGTAAGAGAATATTTGGAGATACGTCATGATATTTTGTTTGAATAATTTGTAATGTAACGAACGATTTGTACTTTCAATTCAGTGAATGAATGAATGATTTGCATTTCAATAGTGAATGTTTGCATTTTACAAGATTATGAATTGTATTCGATTCTTTAATTCAAGTTTGCAAATTGAATTGTTCAGTCAGGGTAGCAGATGTATGCTACCAAGTCTCGGGAGGGCGCGCTTGCCAAGCGCGCCCTCGTTTTTTCCGGAGGGCGCACCTACCAGGTGCGCCCAAGCAGAGATGCTGCAGCTCCAAAATTCAGCCGGTTTACCCCTTCACTCCTCACTTTTTCCAATCCCCCTTTTACTCCAAAATCCCCAAAAACTAAAAGATCCAAAAACCTAAATTTCTAAGCTTTCAAATAATCGAATTCTCATAGGAAAATACATCAAATTACCTCAACAATGGAAGGATCTTCATCATCTCATGAAGTTAGAGGTAGATTGTTAAACAATACTTTCTTATTTTTTGTTTGTGTTGCATATAATAGATTTGGTTTGATCATTACTTGTTCAACAATGGAAGGATCTTCATAATTTTACTTCTTGTTTGTGAATGAAAACCTAGCTAATTCTTAGTTTAGTTATATGGTGAGTAAAATCCTAGCTAATTCCTAATTCATATGATATAGTAAAAAAAAACATTTTTTCTGTAAATTGTTAAAACTAGTTCATTAGACACAAGCGTGTTGCATCTGGTTCACTATTTGTTAAAACTTGTTTATTAAACACAAGTGTCTTGCATCCGGTTCACATTTTGTTCACTACTTGTTCACATTTTGTTCACTACTTGTTCACAAGTGTCTTGCATCCGGTTTACTACTTGTCCACTACTTGTTCACTACATGCATTGTTCTTGTAGAGTTGGCACCGGGTCTTGAGGATGCAAGTGTGTTGTATCTTCAACATGAACATAGAAGCAATAATCCGGACTTCATGAAGGTATTTCAAAAATTCTAATGAATGAACTCACTAATTTTTCATTTCTCATGGAGTAGCTAATTATTTTCATCTCGTACTGAATTTGTAGAGCGACAAGCCAACTGATTGTCAAGATCATTCTAGCAAGTTAGGGTTGATTACAACAAATACACCTAGAGTTCAACTTACACTACAAAGAGCTGGATTTAGAGAAATATCCAGATTGAGGTTTTTTAAGATAGATCATGCACTTGTTACTTCATTGGTAGACAGGTGGAGACCGGAGACTTCCACATTCCATCTTCCCACTGGTGAAATTACTATCACGTTGCAAGATGTTAGCTGTCTTTTGGGAGTTGTAGTGGAAGGAAATCTTGTAACTACTACACATCTCAGTAATTATGAAGATATTTGTTATGAGTGTTTGGGGGCGGTCCCAAATCGAAATGAGATAAGAGGTGCAACAGTTAAGTTGACTTGGCTTCGACGTATATTTCAAAATGAGCCATCAGAAGATGCGTTAGACGAAGAAGTTGAATGTCATGCGAGAGCCGTTATTCTACACTTGATATCTTGTCGTCTTTGTCCCGATCATTCGAAAGGACGATTAAATCTTTTTTTGGCTATTATTTGTGAGAAATTTGGAGATTGTGCACGATATTCTTGGGGTAGTGCCATATTGACAACATTATACACTGAATTAACAAATGCTGCACTCGGTAAATCCAAATCGATAACCAGTTGTCTTTCTCTTCTACAAGTAAATATTAGAATGTATATTTATTAATGACCACTTGTAATATGCAATCTTATCATATTTATCTTTTATATATTTTAAAGCTCTGGTCATGGACACATCTTCCTATCGGTCGCCCAAACGTAACTTTATCTGCACAGATCGATAGGTCATTACCTTATAGTGCAAGGTATTTTATGTACATTTACATGATGTTCAACAATAGTGCTTACACTTATGCTATATTATTTAGATTTACATACTTTATGTACATTACTTTATATCGCAGGTGGTTCGGAAATAGGAGCTGGATTGAATCTCCAAAGCAGGTTGCCACTTACTGTCGTGACCAACTTGACATGCTAACAGACGAGGTTGTTGTATGGAATCCCTACACACAGGATGTGCTAGTTCATCTACCTCATATATGTCTAAGTGGCATGCCTAGTTGGCTATGCAAGACACCGATCATATGCATGCGAACTGTTCAGATGTATTATCCTGATCGAGTGATGCGACAATTTGGTCTTCAGCAACACATCCCTGAGCCTTGCGAACCTAAGCCAAATTTGGATTTTGTTGTCATTCAATGGAACGATAGACATAACCGTATCGTTCGTTAACACGTTCCTAGCACTCAACTTTCACAATACATGAGTTGGTATTGAACGATCACTCGAAGATTCATTCTCGTGGATCAGACTTAACATGAACGAGCATACACCGCTCGTGCACCGCTTGAGCGAGATGTCATACGTCTTTTACTTTGCTTTAATGTTTCACTTTACTAATTTAAATCTTTAAATGTGTGATTATAAATAACAAAATTCGTAGGTCGATGTGCTAGAGACGGTTAGTAAAGAATTGGGGGATATTGGACGTGGTCGAGTACCGGAGCCCGACATCCAACCACGATGTATTAGCTTGAAGAAACTCATTGACACATTACTCTTTAGGCGTAGATTAGAATGCCCAGGAGAGCGAAGAACTAACAGAAGGCATGATCCTTCTCAAGCTTCACTTCAACATGACCCAGCTCAATTGCAGGCGGCAAGACCTTCTCAACCTCCTCCTACTCAAGATTGAACTTCACCATGAACGTTTTATAAGTATTGTATTAGCGTATTTTGTAAGCGAACCATGTCCACTTTGTATTTGTGATCGAATTCTATTTCGGTTCGTGTTTATGTTTGGAATCGAATTTTACTTAGACTTGTGTTTATGTTTGTAATAGAATATTAACGTTGTTTTTACGTATTTATGTTTGAAATTGATACATATGTGTTTATGTTTTATTTGGGTTAGCGTATATTTGAAGTTGAATCAATAGAAAAGATCAAATCTGTATAAAAACTGCTGTGAAACACCAGGGTGGATGAAGAGAGCCTGCTGTAAAGCAGCAGATAGTATGGGCGCACCTTGCAGGTGCGCCTTAACAAAAAAACAAGGGCGCACTTGCCAAGTGCACCGTTGTTAATTTTTAAGGGCGTACTTGGCAAGTGCGCCCTTGTAATTTTGTAAGGGCGCACTTGCCAAGTGCGCCCCCGGCAATTTTTTTATAACTTTTGCCACCTCATCGCTGAGGTAGCAAAAACTAGCCTATTTCTGCTAATACTTTTTAAACTGGCCTATTTGTGCTATATGTTTTAAAAATTAGCCTATTTTGAAAATTTGTCCATAGTTTTATATATCATTTATAATGTTTTGGTGAATTTGTCTATTATGATGAATTTCTGATGTAGTATTAACATTTAAACATTTAGGTATGCATAAAATGCTGCAGCAAAAAAAAGGACAAAGAAAAAGAAAGAAGTCGACACGAATCAATATCATTGTAGTTTAATGGCCATGATCAAAACAATGGAAAAAATTAGAAAAGGCAAAGGTTTTACAGTAGATCAATTAGATTTCATTAAGCAAACACTTTTTCATCAATTCATTTTTTCTATATATGAAGGTTATGTAAACTTTGAAAGAATGTAGAAAATCAACTTTGACTGTGGATATTCTTATTAGTACATTTTCTGTTGAAAATGAAGATTTCAAAATTGAAAAAAAAATGTTTAAAAATTATGACTGAAGATATTGCATTGCTGTTTGGTTTGTCAATACATGGAAAAAAAACTTGTTTCCTCTACCAAAATCTTCTTTTCAACACCTATCTGACTACTGTAAAGAATTTGTTGTAAGGAATTTTGGGATAGTTGAACATATTACTAAAAAAACGTACCATTGCTAGAATTAACTTTGTTTTTGAAAATGAAAATTATCAATATCAAACCGATTTACCAAAACTAATAATAATTCTAGCAATGATAAATTTCTTTTTTCCAGATAACCAAATGTATTTACCTTGAGGTTATCTATAGTACTTAATTGATGAAGAAAAAATGTTTGATATATCATGGCCATTAACAATACAATGTTCATTGTTACGTTCACTGAAAGTGTTCAAGTCCAAGCCACGTCAAATGTTTGGATGTTCCATGCTTATTTTGGTAAGAGATACCCTTTTTTTAATGCATTATCCAGGCAACAGGCTATGTTATTAACTTGATTGCTTTTCTAAGTATACTCAAGACTAGCATGAAATGCTTTAATGGGCCCTGTTGCAAATTAGTAATCATGGAAATCTGTCAGTTGAGACATGTATGGCACAAGAAATCTATTCCTGTAAACCAGTTACATTGAAATGATAGTTGCACATATCATTATTTTATGTTACTTTTTAATTCAACTTTAATAACTGAAACCTCCTTTTTTTTAAATGTTTTAAATTTTGTTAATTAAACACCAGAATTCGCTTTTTCTGTCATTGTTTTTGTTCAACTGTTACATTGAAATATGTAATGATAATTTCACATATCATTTTATATAACCTTCTTTTTTTTAACTACAATTGGTTTATTAACATAGAAATAAAATTTCTATGTTTTTCCTTGTTATATAAAACATACCTTTTTGTTTGTAAATTAAAATGATAGTTGAAAATAGCATTTAATTAACTTTCACATTTACACTGCATATTTTTATTTTCCTACATATGATTAACAAATAGGCATATGATAATTACAATTAGAAATCATATTCAAACATAGAATTTTCTCAAATATTTTATTTTTAATTTTGTAGTATTTTCTTTGCGAACATGTTATTTTAATTGAAGAAAAGGCAAAATGCAACGAGAATTTCCCAAGCTTTGTGAGGTGGGATATAAGCTGTCTGAAGAACACTGTCATAAAGGATACATTATCCAGAATGGATAATGAAAAGGTAATATTCAATTCAGTTTATATTTTTGTCCTGTAAATTTACTATAAAAAAATTACATGCTGTTATAAATTTAATCATCTAAATACCTTATTATTGTTTTTGAACAGATTTTTGAGAACTTGAGAAAAATTATTGAAAACGAAAAGACTTTACTGTAGCAAGAAAAATTGCAACTTCAACATGCTCAATGCAGATCTGAAATGGAAAGTGATGATAATAAGAATCAAATTGCCTCTCTTCAGCAGTATACAACAACTGGAGAGTAAACTAAGGAAAACTGAAGAAGAGCTGAAAAATGAAAAAGATGAAAGAATAAAAGAGAAAGAGTTGATTGTAGAATTGAAAAAAAATTGAGAAATTAAAATAAAAAACAACCAGCGCAGAAGAAGGAGATGAAATCCAAAACATAAATAAGCAAAAATGAAATTGATTTCGAAGGTCCCACATTTGATCTGAAAATCACACAACAAATGCTAATTCTGCAGGAACAAAGGAAAGAAGCAGAAAGGAGAGAATGGATAGAAATGGAAAAATCAAAGCCAAAAATAACATTAATCCCAAGCTCGTTGGTTAATAAGGTGAAAACAAGAGCTGCTTGAAAAAAATTAGAAGCTAAGGGAAAAGTTGATGAAATGAAAAATGAACATGAAGAAAACAAAGAAAAAACAAGTCTGGAAAAGGAAGATCAAAATGAAAATACTATCGATGAAGAAATTGGCAGCGAGTTGAAAGATGTATCAAACATTGAAGAAGAAAGCGATGAAGAAAACAGTGAAGAAGAAAGCGATGAACAAAATGACACTTGTTCGGATAATACAGTCACCCTAGTAGACATTGATGCATAGTTACCGAAAAGGGAAAAGTATCGAACTAATTTAAAAGTCAAAAAAGCAAACTTCTAAATCTTCTTGAAGAAAGCAAGAAAAACATAGTTCTTTCATTTTTTGAAAAAAATGAGAATGAGAAGTAATAATTATATTATCATTAATAGTTTTTCATTACAATTTCATCGAAATAATACCTACTAACTTATTTTGTGTTTATGTAAAATGCAGCTCTGTAGTTTTTATATCAGATTATGTTAAAAGGGGTGGGATTACAATTGTAAAATCTGTGTTTGAATCTATTTTGCTGGAACAGTACACAAATGGCCAAGTAGTTTTCTTATTATTTGTATATAACTTATATTCATATTTAATAGGCTGGAAAAATAGATAATGTACACATATGTTCAAAATGATATATATAAACTTATCATTTTGATATAAAGCCTCAACTATACATAGTATATATAAACTGTACATGCAAAAAAGAACCCTACATGCTATGATAATAGCTAGGATATGATTAACAAAAAATAAACAGGTGTATTTGAAATGACATATAAATGTATCGTTTTGATATAATTCCACTACCACACCTGAAAAATTAGCAACATACTTATTATGCTGATATTCATTTTGAATGAACAGATGAAAACAAAGATAGACAAATATTTTCAAAATGATATAAAACTTATCATTTTTGTATAAAGCTGCTAACATAGGTAATTATTTTCTTTAATCTATCAAATAATTGACTAGTATGTTCAAAACCAAGAGTTGTATGAGCACAGCTAAACCTTCTCCACTATAATGATGGTAAGTCAAACCTTTTTTAAAAGTAAGGTTAAATTATTTAAAAATTATGCTAAATTTGTTTAATATGCAGAATGCAATAAGCAATGATTCGGATAATGTGCTACAGAAACTAGTTCTTTCTATGATAGAAAGTATTGTTCTGTATGCCAACACCATATTCTTCCCATTGCATCACATTAACCATTGGCGCTTTTGACATTGAACTATGTCACAATGCAATGGACCCATTATGATTCAAATAAGCCTCTAACTAGATCTATAAGGATGTCAAATCCAAGCTACCGGCACACTATTGATCAGGTAAAAAAACTAGTATAATATAACGTTCTTGGTAGACAAAAACTGAATAATGCTATATTCAACTATCATAATTAAATTATTTTCTACATATCCAGATAAAGAAGATTGAAGGGCTATTTGAAAAAAAAAAAGGCAGGAAAAGGGAATCTTGAATAAAAGTTTCGGGAAAAAAACACTAATACAAGAACCATCCCCGCGGCAAGACCCAAGCTCATAAGTATTTAGTCATTCCTAAAATATGGATTTAGTGGTTTCCGATTTTCATTCACATAAAGCACACAAATCACCAATGGTCATGCCGCACTGTATAAGCTTCTTTTTTGTGTTTACTCTGTTTAGGATAATGCATAATGAATGTTGATTTTTTTTCCCGTATCACAGCTCTCCAGTTAGTTTGACTTGTTCTTTCTCAGTACACTTGCCATGTTTTAGAAAAAAAAATTGTTGTCTACACCATTCACAATAGTCAGCATAACTTTCTGAATGGATTTGTATTGCATTGACGATCCCACTATATTATTTAGTCCTGGGTATAATTGAGATGTCCCAATTTCCATGTTGTGTAATAGTGATACTGGTATATGTTTGTATTCAATGATATGATACAGGTATATGCTTGTAATGGTGATATTGGTATATGTTTGTAATAGTGATACTGTAACCATCCACGCGACAACACTCAACTATTTTTAAACTGTCTTAATAAAAGCTCAATAATTGATTGTTACTAAATGCTTTTCTTGCCATTTGTAGGAATGACTGTGCTTGGTTTGTAATGACAAACATTAAATTGCTTGACAGTGGAAATCTTCCCCATATGTATGAAAAGGAAGAGATCGACCGATTCAAAGCGGATACAGTATTTCAAATCATCTACGACGAGGGAAAAAGGAACAGATCAAAACAGTAGAAGAGTAAAAATATTGATTTTTAATTGCAATTAGATATGATATATTGAAGTTTACTTGTTATTTTCTTACAAATTTCCTTGATATATTTCAAAAAAGCACGATAGACTTATGTTAACTATTTAATTTGTAATAATGTGTGCTGATAACATCATTTGTAGTACAGTACTGTTGAAGGTTTGATATGTTTCATTTCATCATCAAATTGATATATTGTTGTTTTGCATGTAGTACGTTGCTGTTAAATTACGTGTAATGATATTAAAATGATATGTTATCTCAAAAGTTTTCCAACATTACAGAATATCAAAATGATATATGAAACTATCATTATTTAAAAATATGTTCTGTTTTTTGCTGTCGATGAAAAACAAACATAAATTAGTACAATAGCAGTAGTAATAGCTTTAAATATTAAAGAAAATATAAATTCTCATATTCTCAAAAGCACAATGCTATTTGCAGATAGCATAAATTGTCTGTTTAAATAATACTGCCAACTAACAAAATGACATAATGCATGCTAAACATAAATAACCATCAACCACTATTATAATCAGCAAAAATTGACAAACAGTGTTATAACCAAAGATAATACAGATGGCAACATAAACATAATGTAATATAACCATTATATATAATTATAACCATCCTACGGTATTATAGCAATACAAACATATAACAAAAATCAAAATCGCCATATCACTGTCAAACATACAATATTATAAACAACATACAGAAACTAAGCAACATTAAAATAAAAAAAAATTGTAGATAGCATTATTAAATGACAAACAATAATACATCCACTAATCATACACAGAAGCCAAAAGCAAATCAAACATAAATCAGTCACTCAGACAACATTATTATAATAGTCATATAGTCAAACAGTTCACATATTTGAATTGCATAATAAAAGAGAAAATGATAACTACATGTATCATTACAGTATAAAAATTGATCCTTGTCAAAAAAAAAAAAAAAAAACAGTATTAAACATCAAGGTATAGAAGAAGCCTGACAGTTTCTTTTGTTGTGGGTTGTAAAATTGCATTGGCTACATTTATTTCTTTTATTTTGAGAATAGCCATAGCCACCACGTCTCTTTGTAGAAGGTCTACCTGCTCCGCGAACTTCTTTAGGAGGCTTAATAAAGACATCATTTTCAGCAATACCTGACTTATCAAAATTGGGAATTGGATTAATGGCTTCAGCATATGAAGATCGAAAAGCATCAACAGTAAAGTAGTGCTCCACATAGTCATAAACTGATAACCTTGACTTATTAATACATTTGATTGCATGAGCACATGGAAATCCGGTAACTCTCCATTGATTACGGCTACATAAATTGATTTTTGAGATCAACAAAATGAGACTTAGGGGATTTTACATCAAACATAAAGTCTGAAGACTTGTAAACTTCCTAACCAAAGCCATCATCTACTAACTTAGACAAGCGTTCCTCCATAACAGAACAAAGAATCGTCGTCCACAAACAACATTCCTCCCTTCTCCTAGCCACTTGCTCCATTACTTTCACTCGAATACCGTCCAAACAAGAAGTTATAGAGTACCTATCTTCCAAAATCCAAGAGTTGAAGCTTTCTCCAACATTTGAAGAATACTCACCATACCGATTTCCTTGAAAAAAAAAATCTGCCCAGTGATCAAAAGGTTTATCTTGTAGAAAATTTTCTGCAGCCATACCCCCAATATCCTTAAATTTAGAAAGATATCGCTCAAAATCATACATATTAGAAGCTCTGGCATAAAGTTTGAATAAATCTACAACAGAAGAATCACCTTTAGCTGCCTTCACAACACTACCAATATTTTTGTTCCATGTGAAGAAAACAGTAGCTATGATATGAAGAGGGAAATACTTTAGGAACACCTAAAATGAGACCCCAACGACGATCAGACATAAAAACTAGAGGTCGGTCTTCATTTAGCGTTTCTTTCAAATGGGACGAAAACCAAGTCCAGTTAGATTCGTTTTTATGTGAAACAATACCCATAACAAAAGGAAAGAAACCTGCAAAATAATTAATTAACGACCTTTCAATACAAAGATATATGAACCTCAGTAAGCATCAGAATTATGATAGTAATTTATGGCAGACACAATTAAATTAGACTCAAAATGATATATGAATATATCATATATTATATATCAGTCTTTTAGTAACTTACTGTCTAAACATTAATACTACAAACACTTCCAATAGAACCAGTAATAAATAAAGCAAACAAATCTACTGTAAGCATTGTTGCATTAATATTAATTAATGTGCATAAAAATGATAGTTTCATATATCATAGGTACAAAACTAAAATGAAACTCGTACCTTGATTAGCATTTTTAGAAGTAGCAGCTAACAAATCTCAAGGTCTTCCCTTCAGATGAGCAGCATCTAAAATTATTAATGCTCTACAGTGTTTAAAACCAAGCAAGCAAGCACCAAAAGCAAGACAAGCTCTCTCAAACTGAGGTTGAAGAATCAACATCCATAGACACATAACTACCAGGATTATACCTTTCCAATGCCTCCGAATACCAACGTAAATCATTATATGACATTGCATCATCCTTATATATCTCTTTCAATGCCAACTGTTTTCCGCTATAAGCATAATAGTATATTAGATTGAAATTATACTCTCTTCTAAATTCCTTAATGATATCCTTCGGCTTCTTCATAGGAGCATCCCGAATTTGATCCATAATCAAAGATTTAACAAATCTACTTGAAATAGTTACTTTATTAACATCTCTAAGACCCGCTCCACACAAATGACTAAAATTATAAGTTCTAATAAAAAATCGAGAGAGTAAGCCTGGATCTGAAGAAGCATCAACATAAAACTTACAACCATCATCAATCCAAGAACAATTAACTGAAATTCTATCCGGAGCGTTTCTAACAAAAATCAAATCATAGCCATTTTTTATTTGATACGCCATTAAAAACTCCCTGAAATCCTCAGCTCCATTAAAAAAACCGAATAAAATCCACAATATTTTTTTGAGAACCTTTCTTTGATATATCTTTCAACTAATGAGATGAATCGGCGTGTGACTCACAATTTGTTCCAAAATTACTAGCAATCGAAGTGCTTTGTACGCTTGCAG
This sequence comes from Allium sativum, assembly GCA_030737875.1. NCBI lineage: Eukaryota > Viridiplantae > Streptophyta > Magnoliopsida > Asparagales > Amaryllidaceae > Allium > Allium sativum. The sequence goes on along the minus strand of CM060916.1, from coordinate 484,493,085 downwards.
AACCCAAACCACAACCATTGCTATCAGATTCCATAACACCAACATTCTCCTTAACCGTAAACTTAAAATATTGACTCTTCTTAAATGTTAGAAGAAATAAAATGCTAAGCAAGTCTGAATCAGTGTCCATAACTATAGTCTTATTCTCAAGAACATAAGAAATCTCAATAGAAAACCGATTAAGGTGCGGCTAAACATCACATATTTCACTTTTAACACCAAATAAAGAAGAGGCTGTTGTTAGACGAGTAGAATAACAATTCTCATTGTGTTCAAAGATAACAAGCAAACTATTTGTTTCATTATTGATAGTATCAGAACTGCAAAAAAAAAAAATTCCAATTAAAATACTTAAACGAACAAAACAGTAAATGTTAAATTAACATATCATAACAAATCAGAATCAATATTGCCGCTGGATTAAACAAGAATACATTAATTAAAAAACCATATGATAAATGAACATATCACGACAAGATTATAATTAAACGTGAATACTGCAGTAATGCTATATGAACATAGCATAAATTAACAAAACACATATAATATTCACTGGAACGACGGAATGCAATAAAACTATAAAACAATAAAGATTGTTGAAGAAATATAAAAATAGACAATAAAATCTTACTTCTCCATTGAAGGAGATCCAAATTCGATATCGATAACTGGAAGAAGAACAACCTGTATAGCCTAGATGAGCAAAACAAAAAAATGATTATTAATCGACAACAATTATATGGAACGAAAAACAGAAATAATCGAAAGAAATAAAAGAAACATACCTAAATTTAGCTAATTGTTTGATGAAGATAGAAATCGCCAATGAAGTTCTGCAGAAAAGAAAGAAGATGAAAATCGATTAACAATGGAGAAATCGAAGTTTAAATAGAGTGATGCATCGTCGTCTTGAATCGAGAAATAGGTTGAATAAGATCGCAATCAAATTAAGCAGAAGAAAAAATTCAACTGTTTCTGAGTCTTTTTTCCTTGGAACGAAAGTTTAAAGATCGCTTCCTTCAGACGGAAAAAAGAGACGCGTCCGTAGGCTCAAATAATTTGAATAAAACTTCCTCCAACCTATTTTCTTGTGTCCATAAATAATATTTAATAATTAAAAATTACTATTAAACAACTACCATTAAATAATTAATAATTAAGTAATAATTATTAATATTACAATTAAGTAACCAAGTAGTAAAACTAGTAATTAATAAACAACTAATAGTTTAAAAATAAGACCAATTATTAATATACAATTATAATTGATGTGTAATATTTCTTATGTAATCTAGAAGAAATTTAAAATTACTCAGAAGTTTAAATGCAAAATTTTGTAATTGTCATAAAATTCAAAATTTATGAATTTAAGGAAATATTCAAATTTATAAAAATAATATTGTATACTTGACAATTTATTAATAATAATTCATCTATAATGATTACTAACTTCAAATTAATTTTAATTATATAATGATTTACAAATGATAATAATCAATACTTTACATTTTTGAGCTAACAAAATTTTGAATTATCATTTAGAACAAAGTTACGGAATAACTCAAGATTTGTTTTAATTTTCTATGTTCACTTTTTGTTGAAAATGATTACAAATTACAAAATAATATAACAAGCCATGAACATAATACAAATGAACCAGCCCAACACAAACAAAGCAGCCCAAATGACCCGACCCGTACTAGTTAAAAGGCAGCATGCTCAGCCGCAACCATTTGCGTTTTCAAACCCTAACCCTAGAAATATGAAGAGATCCTGGCGGTCATAAATTAATTAGTCGCTCCTCTCTTTTCCGATCTGTCCTTTTCTTCTCGACCAATTTCCAACTCATGGACTCCAATACGTTAGATTTAGAGGTCAAAATTCAAAGTTTGCTGATCCAGAATTTACTCTATAGATCCCTTTGCACTTGCCAGCTTCTCGCGAGCGACGCTCAGATGCAATCATAGTTTGCGCAGTGCTGCTGAGAACAATGTCATTCACGTGCCACTTTTTTTTTTCTTTTCTCGTAGCTTTTGCATTTTAAAGTTCACATCAAATCTATGGAAATGTCTTGTACGCTGCAAGTTCATCTTTGTCTTGTTTTCATTTTGGAAATGTAGTTTGGTTCTAATTATATGTTGGATCTCGGTGTGGGTCTCAATTTGTGAACGAGTATGTCGCTGCAATTTTTTTTTCAATTCTGTCGCGTTGGTTGGACTGCTTATTGATCATTTAAGATAATTGTTGGAGGTTGCTAGTTCAAGTCATATCCGTCTTATTTGTTTCTCAATTGTTTTATGAATTCTATTTCAGTTGTCATTGAAACCTTCTATGGCAGTCTATGTACTTGTAATTCTACGATATTTTTGGATACACTTTATCTCTATATTGTTAATGGTCATGTATGCCTTTATTGATATCATACTTCGGGGAACTGGCTCGTATTCTATTGTTAGCTGTGAACATACGAAATTGCCAGAATGTTGGCTGTGAACATCGTTGTACACATTTTCAAAGGAACGAAATTTCCAGGATGTTGGCTGTTAACATCCTTTTACACATTGGAAAAGGAACAAAATTAGCGCCTAACACATAATTGTGAAGTTTCAACTTTGTTGATTATTTTACAACTATTTTGCAATTAGTAATCTGACATGCAAAGATCTTGCCAAAGATTTCTCATGTTGCAGGAATCAGTTCAAATTTACGAAATGTATTTCACACACTGGTATCATATTGAAGGTAGAGTTTAAAGTTCACTGAATACTTATTTTTCTTCGGCATTCAGCAACAAATTCATATCAACTATTTTCATACAAAGAGTTAAGGGACATTTGACTGATTAAACAAATATAAAGGCAATAAAAAAAGGGTTTCAGTTTAAGTTCTTCCACTGTGAATTGTCAGTGTAAAATGTTCCATTCGCATCAATCGAAAATGTTTTGTTCGCATCTAATTTAGTGTTTGCTGATGGTCTTATAGCACTGCGAGATGCACTGCTGCACGCATTACCGATTGTATGTAATTCTAGTATACTTATCTCTTATCAATTTGATAGCTCATAAATTTCATGAATTAAGTATCTTTAGTTGTGCTCTGTAATTGTGTAAAAAGGTATTTTTCTAAAAAAGCCAAAAAAACATAAATAATCAACTATTAATGTTTTAATATGTAGATCAGGTGGGCATCCTTAATTATTTGGTATTAGTAAATTTGGCACTGGTAACATGTTTTCCTTCATTTAGAAACATGGGCCATATGATTGCTGTTAATGCCAGCTAACACTGGTTTATGCTAGTGCAACTGTTTAATTATTCTTGCTTTTGTTTTTTAACTATGTACAAGTTAATGTATATTTAAATCAAGGTATTCATGCAGGATTGCTAGGAGGTAGTAAAATCTATAGATTAAAGATGGACAAATTATCTTTGGCCTAGAATAAAGGTAGTTTCAATCAAATGAAGAAAGTTTGATTATACATCTTCAATCTATGCCAGGAAACAGGTATCTACAAATAAATCCACACATTTTTCTACATATAGCCTCATATATAAGTTAATGTGCTTAGTTACACTTCATTCCCAGAGTTACACGAACAAAATAAAGATCGTTTTGGTAGTGTACGAGATTTCAGTTCTTGATCCTCATCAGCTCTTGGATGATCTGGAACAATCTCTTAAAGAAATGACAGATGCTAATTTATGGTGAGTGAAGTATATTCCTAAAAAAATGGTGAAGTATATTCGGGGATGGTCGGAAAGAAATGGCAGGGGATTGTAAGGAATGAGTTTGAGGTGAAGGAAGGTTGTGAATAGTGAAGCAGTAGATTTGTTTTGATGAATTGATGATATTGATTTTCTTGTTATATCATATGTAAATTAACGAGAGAAGAATAAGATTAGAAAATATTCTATTTGAAAAATGTAATGTTGATTATGAGACGAATGATTAATATAATACATAGATTATGAGATGTGTGTGTTGATATTAATTCTGCTATATTTACATTAGGATTGTGTATTGAATGGAACACAAATTATGTGTGTGATGTGTTTATATATATATATATATATATATATATATATATATATATATATATATATATATATATATATAGGTAGATCAGAAGGGGAATAGCATCGGATTACCAACAAAAAAGGGAGGTTAAGTTTACCTCGATTTAATTTTCGTCGCTAATCCCTTTGCAATTAGTAAGGATTTACCAATGTCTTTTGTAAATAATAATTTAAATAAAGTTTTATTTTTATTATATTATTAGTAAAATGACGGAAAACTGTCGGAAAACTAATGTTAAATTCCACCGCAAAATCAGGCACAGATACCGTCATGGTTTTTACCGACCACAACATTATGCAGGAAATCCATCGCTAATGCCTATTTAGCGACGGATTAAAAGCGGATACTGCCACTGCTATATGCAGTTTTTCTTGAAGTGAGCTTCAAACAAAAATGCAAAATAAATAGAAATAAAAATGCAGAAAAGAAAAGAACACACTGAATTTTATACTGGCTCGGATTGCTCCAACGTCCAGTCCCGCACAACGCTGGATTACGTAGAGTTTTATTACTATATCAATAGTCAAGTACAACCTCCTTGATTTCACAGCTACAAGGGATACCATCGATTCCTACTTGATTTCACGGCTACAAGGAAAACACCGATTCCTACTTCCTTGATTTCACGACTACAAGGAACACACCGATTCCAACTTTATTCAGCCCAAGCAATTACAAACAGCCCTATAACTCTTCAATAACACTTATTCAGAGAGAGAGATGAGAAAAGAGTGTAGAGAGAAGAAATTTGATCAAAACGAAATTGAATTTGGTAGAGTATAAGTGCGAAAATCATAAAAATGATTAAGAATAATTATATAATGAAAGAGAGTGAAAGTGGAGAAGATTAAAAATTCGAATTAAATCCCTTTTTATAATGTGTGAAAGGTTGCATCGTTTCAAATGGTGAAAAGACACTTCCTTTCAAATTTAAATTTCTGGCAGTTATATGTCGACATAGTGTTTTATGTATGTCGACATACTCTAGTCTAAATTTGAATTTTGAACAAATTTTCAAGTGTTTTGATATAAATATAATTCTGGAAATTCTTGAATAAAAATATAGTGTTGTAAATTAATATTATAAAGTAGAAAAACATATGATAACATAAATTTAAACTGTATAAACATATTTATAAAATTAAAGGTTTTAAACTATATAAATATAAACTATAAAAACATAAACATATAAAACTTAAGTTTGAAAAACAAAGATAAATAAAAAAGAAAATAGAAAAGATAAAAAAATAAAATAGAGAGAATTGAGGTGTAACGAACTAGGATTTTCAACCCAGAAAATCAACATAAAACCCATGTTAATTATGGCATCGAGCATTCCAGATCATTAATAGAAAGAAGTTAGAGGGTGAGAATAGATAAGATGGAAAATTAGAATAGAAGAAGAAGAACACAATCAGAGTAAACATGATTCTCACAGCGGAACGAATAAAATATTATAACATAACTTTGAAATAAAACAGTATATGTATACAATAACATTTTCAGAGTACAATACTTACAGTGGAAATAACAATAGCTATATAGTCCTGAAGCCTCCTGCTTCAAGCTCCTCCAAGTATATCTATAGAGACCTGAACTACTTGACTGCCCGTACAAATTTGGGCACCCAAGAGTTTAGGGAAAAACAAAACAAAATAAACTCTGGGTCAGTCATGAGACTGGTGTGAGTAAACTCAAATCATTTGGTTTAACCTTTCAAAAATTCTTTTCAAAAGAAAAGATAATCGTAAGACCAATCCACACATAAACACGGACGGTTTTTACCTTACGATAACCCAAAACAGTTTTGGAAATCAATACTTCTCTGATATTATAATAATGTCTAATCACAAGTAATTATCAATCTAGCGGAACGCTTGCATCTCACGTTCCACATATATAGTATACAAATCAAAACCGTTGGCACTTATTGGAGATTTGATTCCAACTATGACAAGGTATGGGACCACCTGCCGATAGTGTATCTCTAGAGGTGAATACAGTGGGTTCAACAAGAACGTCTTGCAACCCGGCCCACACATGACCGACCACTCATTTCGCTTGAGTGTATCGAATGTATATCACCAACGGTTGGGAGCTACCCACCGTCTTCCCGAAAAGGGACAGCATCGAATAGACAAAGGAATGAACTAGATTTTCTCTAGATAGGTGATATACACTCTAATGGGAGCGACCCACTTAGCCATGCTGCCTGCCCGATTTCTGTCATTTCCCGGTTGATGAGGCTTGAGGTCATAATGCATCCTTTGATAGATCATACGTTCATTTACTTTGAATGCCACATCGTCATACCCGTCAAATCACACATTGATTTCCCAAAAAATACCACGGGTATAAAGCTTAGAGAAACGAATTCCTCCACCACCAACGTAAGTACGTTTGAAGATATCAACTTACGCGATCCGTTAGATATACTCTGTTAGACATTCGTCCATTCACGTTGTCCTGGGATTGGACAAATCGAAGGCACTATTCTGTAAACAGGATAGTCCTTGCAAAACTCCATCTTCAATATTTGATCGCAACGCTAACGTCCATACAGAGTGGTTTCCCGATAATATATCTGATCCCAGTTTCTCCATATGGACGACGATAAAATGGTCAAAACTTCGATAGTCGGTGATTTAACTATCAAAGAAAAACAGGTGTGCAACCAACGATATTATTTCCCAATGGAAATTCTATCGATCGATCATCAATCCACATTTATCTCTTTAGTTCATCAGTTTATTTATTTTCTATTCCCATATATTCAACATTTCTTATTTTCCTAAATTTAGGAAATATACGTCATCAATCATTGGAAAAACATTTCCATCTTTATTTCATGTATCACTGTCATTCCAGTATTCTTTTCTCATCAATATTTCATATTCTATGATTAGAAAATATCTCTGATTTATATTTGAAAAATGTTTCCTAATATTTATTCATTTGATTTCAACAGATGTTTGAAATAAACATTACTAAGCCAATTTAAACCGTTACACTCACTAACTAAATTCACTTAATCAATTCTCGCTATCGAACCTTACCCATTCCTTAGTTAAAACGAAGCCAATCAAGTTGGGGTATAATTACCTCTCAGACCTTAACTGAACAACATTTCTAACCTTGAAATAGACAAAATTAACCTTTTAAATCCTTAACACTTCCTTACATAACTCGGATTCTATTTACGAACCCAATTCTTTATTTTAAAACATTGATTATAACTATAGCATTATAATCGCTTTCTCCTAAATATCTATTTTCAAAATATAACTTTTATTCCTTAATTTAACAAAATAACTAAACCACTAATTTATTTATAAATAAGTAAACTTTGATTAAACCGGAAAGTAAATATTACTTTCCCGAATTCGATATAAATCGAATTCAATGTATAATTCTCTCTCGAATAATTACTATTCGATAACTCTCTTTCGAATAAACTATATTCGATTAACTCCTTACAATTTTATTCGAATAAACTATTTCGAATAACTCCTTTGGGTTAACTCATTTTGACTAACATACTTGATCAAATTGACTTATTTAACTCCTATCTAATAACTAATATTCGATTATTTTATATTCGAATAACTATGTTTGATTAAACTTTATTTCGAATGGTTAATATTCGATTTAACACCATTCGCTTGACTCTAGATCGCAGCGATCACAACGGTTACGCCTGATTCCCTCAGGAAAACATCCGACCGCCGTAGGCTATCTGCAGCCCTGTGAATTACGCTAGCAGTCGTACGAAATGGCGACTCATCCTAAATAGCTATGTTGACTAACTCTATCTCAAATCACTTCGATCAACTCTAATTGAATAACTAATATTCAATTAATTCTAATTTGATTAATTTTATCTAATTAACCCTAACTGATTATTCAGTTTCAAATATCGATGTTGAAATCGATTATTACTTCTCTATATAACTCTTATATATTCTGTTTATCCAATGATAAACATTTTATTTAATTTATTAAATAATATTTATAAATTTATCTCTCCGTCTATCTATTAGAATAGATTTTATTTAAAAACTTTTCTTTAAATCCATAACACGTTATACCCGTGTGCGAAGCACGGGTCTAAACATTTCAAATGCAAAATTCTCCTTTTAAAATCAATTCTGGTCACTTTTAAATTATTCCCCTTAAAATTTATTTGTTTACCAAATAAATCCCTTTTTGATAATTCTATTTACCTATAAAATATTAGCTATTTATAAAATCTATCGATTTTATAAGTGATTCCTTTTATGATATAACTATTCCTTTTCTAATTCGTTTTACACAAATTTCCTCTTTCTATTCTATTCACTTTCAAATAAATATCCCTTTCAATTCTATTTATAAATAGTTACAAATATTTCGTTTCAGTTCTATCTAGTTGATTAACAAATAAATATTCCTTTTTAATCTATTTATTTTCCTAAATAAATAGTTTTCTTTTTATAAAATCTATTGATTTTCCAAATATTTCTTTTTCAATATAACATCGAAATTTTCCTTTTTAACATTCCAGTATTCTTTCCGGTATTTAACATACCATACAACAATGATCGGTATCATTCAAACATACGTAATCAACAACCGATTTCATATCGCATCATATAACACAATATATGTAAAACAATAAAATAAATGTTGAGGAACCCAGTTGGGTCCCTCCAACCTGTTTCCCTGCATCCACAGATGTTAAACACTAAAATTAACATCAACTTCATTTTACTATGAAATATTCTGCTAAACTGAAACAATATTTGATTAACGATTTATATCTATATCGTTATCTATATTTTCAATCAACTGACTAGCAGTTCAACCCAAAACAGCCAACACACATCAAACAACCGTTATTTATAAATTCTAAAAATATTTTTTTTTTAAAATATAAACTGGGCAGAGTTAGTGAGATTGCTCACCTTGGTCGTGAACCGTTGGATAACGAGTTACGGTCGATGATTCAAATCAGACGTTTAAATCTGCCAAAATTTGTAATGAGCTCCAAATTCCCTCAAATTAGCTTGTATACATAGTCTTTGCCGATACAAATCCAACGTAATTTGTTTCTCCTGATTTGGACATTGTATGAGATATATATGCGTGTTAAAATTTTGAAATGAAGTAAACGTTATTAACTGAATTAATTAATTTACCTAATTTCCCCTTTTAATCTAGCTTGTTTAAATTAACCAAATTTTTCTTACCAAATGAATTCGTTGATGTCCCTCCAAACAATTTCCACCGATCTTCCCTGCTACCTTATAAACGTACTTGGCCTCACGTCCCTACGCAACTCCCATGCATGCTTCTTCTTTTCTTCTTGTTCTTTTTTTCTTCTTTTCTTTTCTTTTTTATTTTTATTATATATATACACGGCTTATGCCCAACCGGAGAAAACCCACGTCCTTCACCTCCTTCTTTAGACCACACTCCTCCAGTTTCTTCATCACTATTACGGCAACCATCAACTTCTTCTTCTTTGAAAATAAACATCAGCTCCTGCTCACGCAGGATGCCATTTTCAAAAAGTTTGATCACTTTTATTTTATTTTATCGGCCTTTACCATTTTTAGCCTACGCACAATCTACTTCGAACCGCCACAGTACCTCTTCAAACCGCTCAACCCCTCATCTGTCCTGTCGTCCGCCAATGCACGTGCTGCCCAATTTCCCACTTCACCCTTTATTTCTTTGTCCCTTTAAACTAACCTGCTCACGCCTTATGCCAATATCCATGTCCGAACCCAAGGAAAATCATGCAGGCGTGAAGAGCGTCTCCATGTAACTCGTATACAACTGTTTTATAATTCTTTAAGGGCGTATAGATTTTATTGTAGAGGACCGAGTTTGTTTTGATTTTTATTTTTCCATGAAAAAGCTTGGACATTACATATGCTGCAGGAACGGAAACAGACATCGAATGGAAGCGTTCTTATATAGTTTTCAATTCCTTGGCACCCACGAAAAAGAACCCTTTATCCCCACGCAATAGCTGTAGTATTAAGGGTAGGTATGCTTTTGGTATTTGGATTACTTTGTCTGCATGGAACTGGAAATGGCGTGAAACACATCATTGTAAGTCTGCATATGTTGTAGGCATGTGAAGTTACTTATGGTAGGCTTGCGCTGTTCTCAGATTCTCATGTGCTTGCATTTATTTCATAGGTCATAGCTTCCGTAGATGATGGCCGTAGTAGGACTGAATAGTTTTCAAAATGTAGCCTGTACAGGTTTTCAGGGAAAGTCGCCTTGAGTTGTTTCCATTCATTTTTAATTTCTCTACCCCTTTTTAATTCTAGCTACTGACGTAACTCAACATATTTGTTTAGAGTACCCATTGCACAACATTTTGTTCATGTTCGAGCTGCTCCGCACAGAAGTAAGATCACGGTTGCGTCCAACGAAGTGGAACGATCCCAAAAATATAATAATATCGGTAGGTTGACTCATAATTTGAAACCTCAAAATATTGATATAGGGTGTAAAATACTCCAAATAAAAAGTTGTGTATTTAATTAATTAAAAATTACAGTAAAATTCTAAAAATTAAATTAATACTACGTCTCAAAAGAACCTTGTCTAAATTCGAATCCAGTATGCAGTTATTTCAAATAAATTGTTACGGTCGATGAACGATTCTATAGCGACTATTTGAAATTTTGATTTGGACATAAATCAAAATATACACGACGAAATCCTGATTTTTCTCTTCCACTAGAAACATATACTTCACCAGCTCCTAACGTTTCTTGTTTCACAGAAATCCGATTTAAAATGAATCATGTACATTCAGTTGAAGTCCAAGTCACCATATTACGAAATACAGCGCCATTTCGAGCTCGATTTTAATTGTATTATAATTATACGTTCAAACTACGGTTCAAATAATAAATTTGTTATTCTAATTCAATTCTAAACTTAATTAAATATCACCGATGATCCAATTCACACCATTTTGTGAATTCCACTATTTCTGACTATTTCAGAAATTAAATATATTATTTATTTTAATTAAATATTCGATATTATTTAATTTTGGTCAACTTAAATAACCAACCCATTATTTGAATAATTAAATAAATTAATTATATCGCTGAAAAATGCGGGTCGTTACATGTGGGTAGAAAATAGAATTTGAAAATCAGAATTTGAATATTGAACCTGGAGGGCTATATAGAGTCTTACAGAATCTAGAATCTATAAATTTATTAAACTTGAACTCTTGAACTCTTGAATACTCATGAGTCTTGAAATTTGTCTGACTTCTGAATCTCTATCATCTTTAAACTGTACAGTCTTCAGCAATATTTCCTGTATATAATTCCTGCATATGTGTATATATATATATTTTATACATAAAGTGTTAGTATGTATTTTATAATCATTGATAATTGAACTAAGGTTGTTGTCATCAAAACTCCATTCTCCAACAATCTCCCCCTTTTTGATGATGACAACCTTAGTTTATAAAATATCATACCTATTCAAATATGTTCATGATGATCCTTTTAATACTCCCCCTGTCTATATGAATCCGATAAACTATGTCTATATTTTATAATTTCTCCCCCTTTGACATTATCAAAAAGAAATTCTAAAACAAATCCCCCTAAATCCTATAACTATCTAAAAAATTCCTTTGCTAAAGTAAAGTACTCTCCCTAAATCATAAATCTATCTATACCTTATAAAATACCTCCCCTAAATTTATGACTATATAATATCCTAATTCTAAATATAATTTCCCCTAAATAGAATCGTTTATCGACCGTAACGATTTATTCGATATAACTAGATATCGGTTTCGAATTTAGGCATGATTCTTTTGATACATAGTGATAATTTAGTTTGTAGAATTTTACTGTAATTTCTAATTAATTAAATATGCAACTTTTTATTTGGATTATTTTGCACCCTGTATCAATATCTTGGGGTTTCAAAATATGAGCCAATCTACCGATATTATTATATTTTTGGGACCGTGGCACCTCACTGGACACAACTGTATCTTTACTTCTGTCTGTAGCGGTCTATAAATAAATAAGAATATGCATGAAAAATTGATGTAATCAAGATCAATGACCTTTTTGGAAGAAAATAACTTTATAACAAGTTAAAACTTGAATATGACTCTACGGACATACATAGATGTACGAGCTGCAACATTGTCACGTCTCTTTCCAAATACTTCAGGCAGAAGAAATAACACTGCGAAACTACACTAACTAGCACGTACTACCATGGAATGACCTACGTCCTTGGCTTTCCTTAACCATTAAGAATACATAAGTCCAACCTATTACTTTCGCTTAAAACAAATAGCCGTACCCTACCTTTAGCTTACTCCCTTAGCTGAAGCATCCTACTACTCTATTACTTAATGACAAAGAAAAAGTACCAGCTACCTACTCTATCTCCCCTTAAGCCGTGGGTGCCAAGCTAACCGTTGCGTGCATGCCAAGGGTTAAATTACTATATAAACTAAGGTAAGGCAGTTTCTTCTTTAGAAACCAAAGAGTGAAAGAAAAAGAAAAAAGAAAGGGCCATTTGAGGACTGGATTTAGTTTATAATGGAGCAGCAGGTGCGTTGTAGAGGGGAGTGAAGAAGTATTGTTGTTTTCTTTCTTTGGGAAGAAACTAAAGATGTAGATCCGGGGTTTTGGGGACTGACGTGAAAAGATTTAAAAAGGAGGAGGCGAGAGCAGTGGGGTCTGGTTTACTTGAGTAGGGTGCGGTGATAGGGAGAAGTCGGGTTCTGTATAATGTAGAGAAGGGATCGGACATGGAGGAGTTTACTGGGGCGGAAGGTGTAGATGAAGGAGAAAGTTAAGGGGGACGTTGGGTTTAAAATATGAATTAGAAAGGAGTGGGTGTGGATGGGTCTAAACTGAAGTATGTATACACGATGGCAGAAGGTGTAAAGCATGCGTATGGGAGAAGTTTGATCGGAAAGGTTTCCATCAGTGGTGGCACATCCTTCACAGTAGCCGACGTTTGTCATGGTGAGGTCTTTGAGTAGCGTTTCTTTTGTTTAAAAGGGGGTTAGTAAAGATGGGCTATTGTGTGTACCGAAAGTGATGAAGTTGTACTAGAGTGGAGGATTATATTTAAGGAGGTGCGTAGGATTAGCAGTAGTGTGGTGGCCATTTTTCTTGCATGAAGTGGTATATGGGAGCAAATATCATGAAGTAAGGGGAGCGTGTACTGCTGTGTTGAAGGGAGTATACAAGGAGGGCACGTGAGTGCTGTTGGGTGTACCAGATGCAAGTGTTTTGGAGTTCTGGGAAAGTAAAATGGAGAGGGGGAAGTTTCGGCTGTTGATCTTGGGAGGGCAATGTAAGGCGTTGGGTAAAGAAGCACTGTTTGTTCATGTAGGAAGAGAAGAGGACACATGGCCTTAGTATTTGAGATAGGGGCGGTTGGTATATTGGATAGAGTTGGAAGAAGAAACTGTTGTAATCAAACCGGTTATGGGACTGATCAAGAGGGATTAAAGAGTGGGCGTGATATGGTGTGTAGTTGATGGAGCTAATATTGCCAATGTTTGTAATGAGGCTGTTTTGATCGCTGCACGACAAGAGGATGTGAAGGTCAACATGCAACACTTTGAGGCTGAAATTGATAGAGTTATTGGTGGAGCTCGTGTATTTTCGGGGTGCTGTGCTCTTTAAAGAATGGAGAAAAAGGTATAAAAGAAGAAAAAAAAGGTGATTAGGAGGTGTATTTCATGAAGTTGGAAAGAATGGTACCGATTTCGTGAAACGCAATGAAGTATGGGATGTGAACAGAGTAACATGAAGTCTGTAGAGGTGAGCAGGGAGATATAGTGTTTGATAATGCCAAGAACGTGATAGGAGGGGGTTTTGCGAGCCACGACTTTTGGGGGTCCTTGTGAGAAGCCAAAGTTGGCACCATGGTTGTACACGATTGATGGGGTAAAACAAGTGTATACGACAAGTAACGATAGAAGTGGAAGAAGAAAAACAATGGAGTGGTAATGGTCGGAGTGTCGACCGAAGGTTCGGTGGTCCACCGTGACAGTGACAGCAGTTTAAACAGAGGAGGGTGAATGGTATGTGGACGGACTGTTCTTTTTGGTTTCGGAGGAGGTATTTCTAACGGGCGCGGATCCGAACTGACGCAAATCGTTATTTAACGGTTAACGCGCAAAGGTAAGTGAATTCACTTACTCTGATCTATTTTAAATTATTATAATTATATTTTAAATAATGGTTGAATGCTACATGATAATTGATGTGGTAAATTACAATTAAATTGGTTGAATATCATTGTATATATACACATCAAGGATTGGATACTGATTCCATCGATTATAAGATTCCATAGTATGAAATTAGTGTAAATTGTATGGACTAACATCTGTGGATGCAGGAAACCGGTTGGAAGAATCCAACTGGATTCCATGATATTTATCTGTACTGTTGGTTTTATATTATTTATATAAGCGTGACTGTTATGTCGAAATTAGTTATAAAGGTGAATATTACAGCGTATGACAAGTCTTTGAACTATTACGATAAAATAACATTGTTGACTAGGCTTAAGCGTGACTGATATGTCAAGATTAGTTATAAAGGGGAATATTACAGCACATGACAAGTTTTTGAACTATAGCGGTAATTAGCGTTGTTGACCAAGATTAAGCGTGATTTTTATATATAGCACTACTCCCTAGGAAATGTATTAAAGTAATTTATTTTAAAATTTATAACCTGATAGGATAGTTAATATTTGGTTTTAAACCAATAAATTATAGTAGGGTATGAAATTGATATTTAGTTATAAACTTGATATTGATTTAATAAGAACCTGACTTAGAAATAGAGTTTATCAAATAGAATGGGAATATAAATTATAAGAGGAAGTCAGTAAATAGGATATGAACCTGTAATGGTATTTATTTCTAGAATGAAGAGTTAAGCAAATAATTTGCAGATTGAAATGATTAAATGAGAACTGGAAATGTTTTCCAAAGATTTATAAGGTATATTTTCTAAAATATAGGAAATAAGAAATAGGAAAAAAATAGGAATGTTACCGAAGATTAATAACGTATATTTTCTGGGATATGAGAAGTTGGAAAATTAATATAAATAAAAAGGGGTCAGTGATTGTGCGATGATTCGTTGTACATTTGAATGCATGTTGTTTTTACTTCGATAGTTAAATAACCGACTATCGAAGTGTTTTGACCATCGTTGTCAATACGCAGGCACTGGTTGGATATATTATCTGAAAACCACTCCGTATAGGCATAAGCGCTGCGAATTATATTATGCTGAAGAAAATAGAAGACGGAGTGAAATGAAAGGGTCGTCCTGTTCTAGAATGGTGCATTCTGTTTGTCCAGTCCCAGGACAACTTGTATGGACGAGTGTCTGACAAAGTATACCTAACAAATCACGTACGATTGATCTCTTAAAGGTATTATGTCTGGTGGCGGAGGAATTCGTTCCTTTTAGCTTTTTATACCCATGATAATTTTGGAAATCGATTAGTGAATTGATGGGTTTGACGATGTGGCATTCAAAGTGAATGATGGCCAGATGTTCTGAGAAGATAGACGTAGCTTCTAGCCTCACAATCGAGAAATGACAAAAATCGGGTAGGCAGCATGGCTATGTGGGTCATTCCCATTAGGGTGTATTGTCATCATCTAGATAACATTCGTATTTGTTCTTCTTTTGTTTCTGTATCTTCGGATAACAGTTATGTGGGCCCAACCGTAGGTGGCAATATATTCGATACACTCAAGAGAAATGAGTGGTCGGTTATGTGTGGGCCGGGTTGTAAGATGTTCTTGTTGAATCCCGGTGTATCCCCTCTAGAGTACACTGATCAGGAGGTGGTCCCATACCTTGTCATAGTTGGAATCCAATCTTCAATAAGCGCCCTGCTGTTTTGATTTTATACTATGTATGTGGAGCGTGAGATGCAAGCGTTCTGCTATTTGATTATTTATGTGATTAGACATTATTATAATATCACTAGATTTTGATATCAAAATGTTTTGGTTATAGTAAGGTAAAAACCGTCCGTGTTTATGTGTGGGCTGGTCTTACTATTACCCTTTTGTCTCAAAAGGATTTTCAAAGTTAAATAATATGATTGGAGTTTACTCACACCAGTCCCATGACTGGCCCAGAGTTTATTTTGTTTTGTTTTCCCTAAACTCTTGGGTGCCCATATTTGTATGGGCAGTCAAGTGTTTTAGGATTTTGCAGATTCACTTGGAGGAGCTCGAAGTATGAGGCTCCAATGTTAGTTATGTAGAGATTATTTCCGCTGTAATGTATATGAGTGATACTCTGATATGGTATGTATATAAATTCAAATTTGTATTTCAAAGTTATGTAATATATGTTATTCGTTCCGCTATGAGATTCGTGTTTACTTTGATTCTGATGTTCTTCTTCTTCTTCTTCTATTCTATTAGTTCTATCTTTTGAATCTCATCCTCTAATTTCTTTCTATTAATGATCTGAATTTTCGTGCACGTTGAGTTGAATGTGTAGGATATTAGTCAGCTCAAATTGGTATGGATTTTCGGGTCGTTACAACTTTAATCTAGACTAAGAAATAACTCTAATATGATATCCTTAAAATTATGATATAATCAAAGCAATTTCATCCAAACAGTCAATTAATTAAACATAAAACCAAACATTCCTTGTAACTTCTATTTATCCTAAAACCTATAAAGCTCTATTGACTACTAATGCATAATTATATTTCTAACACATCTACCAACCACTAATGAAATTCAACCATGTCAAACAAGTCAATTAAGTTAATCAAGACAAAGTAAATATGTTATGTATTTGATTAATAATCCTAGATAAAGACTTCTCATATTATATACATGTTATGTGTGAAGTTAAGGTTAACATGTAATGCAGTGTGTTGGTTATAATGCAGTATGTTATATGCAAAATTATATAAAGTAATATATTGAATGAAATGCAACTTGGATGCGAACGATTTTAATTTGAGATGTACTCTAATAATAATGTATTGTATGAAATAAGATGTATAATGATAGTATGCAGAATGATTTGGTAATTATATCTATTTAGGTAACGTATATTCAAAGTACTATTTAACTATTATGCATATGTATATTATAAATTATTTGAATTAAACAAGGATAATATATATTAATTTCTAGATTTAGGGTAATGATACTTATGAAAGAGATTGAAAGGATAGTAAAGATAAAAATATTATTGTATTCATAATATATAACGAAATATTTAAAATAATTATATGAAAAATGTGGAGTTAAATAATCTTAATAGGGTGCTTCTTTAATATAGTAAAAATTGAAGATCTTTTTAAAGAGAATATAGAATTGTATCATATAAAGTAAATATATAGTCATAATTGTATATATAAAAATTATTTTTCAAAATGACTTAAAATTTAATTTATTATGAAATATAAATCAATTTTTTTGATACAAGCCAATTTTTAAATTTAAACTTTTAGAAATCAAAATATGTTAATTTGCTAAGGAAGAATTTATATGTTAAAATTTAAAAAGAATTCTATAGTTATTACAAAATTATGAAATCGAAATATAAATTAAACTTTAAATCTATAACTTCTTATATTTAAACTACATATTTAAGACAGGAAATCATATATATATATATCAAAATATTAAGTTAAATATACAAGTTTTTATAAATCTTAAAAGGATCAAAATTATTATTAAGTTACATATAGTATTTATGATAATATAACCCAAAATTGTTTTGAAATCATACGTATAAGTTAAACTATGCATGTTTAAACTATATAAAAGATGAATAAATTTATATATCAATTTTTTATCAACTTTATATGTCATATTAACATGTATATATAATTTTATTAATTTATATACTTTTAATATATATCTTTAGAAACAAGGTATAGGAAAATAAGTAGACAAATAAAGTTAATAAACAAAATTTGATTTGGCATTTTCTTATTGAAAGGTTGGAGGGAAGTTTGAAAATTCAAATTTTGAATTTATTGGAACATATATCGACATGCTCATTTATGTATGTATAATTTCAAAGGACATATGGTTTTGTGATTCTTGGTTTTAAATTATCGATTTATATTTCAGGTTTAACTATTTCCTGAAATGGTATTAATCCTAATAGACATCCAAAATTTATTTTATTATATTTATTATTTATTTTATAAAAAATTTGAATTTCAAATTTCAAAATTCAAATTTAAATTTTAAATTGCAAGATTGAATTTAAAAGTTTTAAAATTTCAAATTCAAAGCAAAGCAAACAGAACATACATTCAACCAAAAGGTTTTAAAAATTAATTAAGGCATACCCGATTTTTTGATCCATTTATTCGACATTCACTGAATTTTGAATTGATCTTCTGGAATTTGGTGATGAGATCTGCTTTATTACGACGGGCTCGTTTTTCTGAGATAGTATACTCATTTGTTGAATTTGAAGATCATATGATGAAGATATGGAAGATTTAGTAGTTCAACCAACTAGGCGCCAAAATTTGAATCTGAATTTTGAATTTTGAATGAATGGACACTTCTATTACTGTATAAAAGCCCAAAAGTCATGTCTCTTTATAACCACTTCTCTTCCTCCTCTTCTTCTCGTTTTTCATTTTCAATCAAACTTTCAGGTCGCGTAACTTCTTCGTTTCTTGACGGAATTAGAAGAAATCAGCGACAAACCGAAGAGGAATTCAAGGACTACGATCTAGTAATAGTTTGGGGATGAATTTGGATGGTATTGGGGTGCAGAATGTCGAAACAGTGAGAGATATGTATGAGATCCCGTAACAGTTTTTCCGTTTTGCATAGCCAACTTCAAATAATCATATCTCACTCTATTTTGATCGGAATTTGACGATCTACCCATCAAATCAACCGCGAGAACGATAATTACAATTTATAAAAGGACTTGAGACAAAATAGTCTAACCTGTGGATGAAATTTGAAGATAACTGTCGGCGGTTTTGGTTTCCTTCTCTCTTTATTCACCAAAACTTCATTTGATCATTATTTGATCAATTCTTGACAAATTTACATGAAACTAACGACACTGCGTAGCAAATGAAGAGAAGTACAGTATGAAGATAAGTTGTAGATGAAAACCAAAGTTATAAAGTGATCTGATACCCATTTCTTTGCTGACTTATATTATATATATATATCCATTTCTTCTTGATGTCTCTTCACCAACCGTCGTTACTCTTCTCCTCTTTTTAATTTCTTTCCAGAATTTGAATTTTCAATAGCCACCATTTCGGAATTTGAATTGCAACAGCCACTCAAACAACACAACTTTTCAAATAATTAAATAACTTTTCAAATATTTCAAATGTTCTTTCAAATATTCAAATGATTTTTCAAATAATTAAAGGACTTTCCAAAATAATTAACTACAATTATATCATGATGGTTTTGTAACATATCCAAGATTTCAAAATTTAAAAAAAAAAATCAAATTTCAGAATCTCAAATTTCGAATTTTAAAAATCAAATAGTAATTTGATTTTTCAATAAAATTGAATGTAGACTTATCTAGTACTAATGCAATACATAAATTTAAACTAGTGTTATAAATCATTTCAAAATTTTCCATTTAAAATTTTCGAAAATCAGATTATGGACTTTTTGTAAGGCCAAGCTCCGATACCAATTGTTAGGAATTGTGGAATGGGTCGTTAAGGCAAAACAAACACTAGACATAGATTCAAGCACCGTTCCAAAATAAATAGAAATAAAAATGCAAAAAGGAAAGAACACACCGGATTTTATATTGGCTCGGATTTCTCCTAGGTCTAGTCCCACACAACGCTGGATTACGCAGAGTTATATTACTATATCAATAGTCAAGTACAACCTCCTTGATTTCACGACTATAAGGGATACCACCGATTCCTACTTCCTTGATTTCACGGCTACAAGGAAAACATTGATTCCAACTTCCTTGATTTCACGGTTACAAGGAACACACCAATTCATACTTTACTCAACCTAAGCAATTAAAACAGCCCTATAAATCTTCAATAGCACTTGATTTAGAGAGAGATGAGAAGAGAGTGTAGAGAGAAGAAGTTTGGTCAAGATGGAATTGAATTTGGTAGAGTATAAGTGTAGAAATCATAAAAATGATTAAGGGTAACTATAATGAAAGAAAGCGAAACTAGATAAGAAGATATGATTAAAAATTCGAATTCAAGCCTTTTTTATAATGTGTGAAAGGTTGCAATAATTCTGAAACATTTCAAATAGTGAAAAGACACTTCCTTTCAAATTTAAATTTCTGACCGTTATATGTCGACATAGTGTTTTATATATGTCGACATACTCTAGTGTAAATTTGAATTTTGAACATTTTTTTCAAGTGTTTTGATATAAATATAATTCTGGAAATTCTTGAATAAAAATATAGTGTTGTAAATTAATATTATAAAGTGGAAAAACATATGAAAATATAAATTTAAACTACATAAACATATCTATAAAATTATAAGGTTTTAAACTATATATATAAAATATAAAAACAAAAATATATAAAACTTAAGTTTGAAAAACAAAGATAAATAAAAAGAAAATTGGAAAAGATGAAAAATAAAATAGAGAGGATTGAGGGTAGATGTAACAATCTGGAATTTCTGAACCAATTTAAAATTTTAATTTTAGCTATTTTAATGGATTTTAAGAATTTAAAATGATTTATTTTGAGAATTAACGATTTAATTTTTTTTAAATCGAAGTTAGAACGTATAAATTTAAAATTTAATTAAAATGAGTTCGAATGGCGTGATAGTTTGAATATTCGAATTTAAACTTTGAATGAATACATAGAATTCAATATTATATATATAACCCTTAAAAATCGCCATTTTGCAATCGACCTCCGTTTTCAACGAAACTACTTCCATCGGGTTCAAAATGTCGTTTGTAACTTTTTAAACTGTAAGCATCGATATCTTTGGAGTTGGAGAAATTTGGTCTCTTTCATTTGATGTAAGACCAAAATATCACTTTTTACATATGTACGAATTTGGACTTGAAACCACTTCCATTGAGTTCAAAATGTCGTTTGCGTTTTCGAAAACTATAAACTTTGATATATTCCAAGCCTCGGAGATTTGGCACTTGGGTTGGGTCTTGGTTGGCTAAACCTAGCCTACCATATAATCCCCAAATTGGCCCACTCTTTTCATTCATTTCCTCCCTTTATCAAAAAATAGAAATGGGGATAGGGAATTGGAAATTAAAATTCCCAAAGCCCTAGCTTGATCTTGAAGCTCCAATCCTTGTTGAAATCAGGTGCAAATCAAAGGAGAAGCTTAGGTAAGCTCCTCTCCATCTTGTTTCCTCTTCAATTTGTTAGATTTCCTATGACCTAATTTTTAGGAAATGTGTTCATATGATCATAGGTTGTTGATTCTAGTGTTTTATCGAAGAGAGATTATTTTAGCTTGCTATTGGATCAATTCTTTGCTTCAAACCATCAAAGGTGAGTTCTTCACGAGTTCTTCATGAACTCACATTTATGCCACAAGTTTATAGCTTGTAAAATTGTAGTTTAGTGTTCATTTGGGTTTGCATATGCATATGAATTGGTTAGATAAGTATACACTTAGCTGATTTCATGTGTTTGTGTTTCATTGAGTTGAAAATTATGATCTGAATTGTCCACACAATCTAATTCATAAGCTATTAGTTGATTTGGCGATATTGTGAAGTTCCGTTGTCGCAACGGCATGTTCTAAGACTTCACAATTCGTTTATATCGCATTTGATTGCTTATATTAGAGAATTTAGTCGTCTTTGAGGTTATAATCGAAATCATTGCAGTCTTATGTGTATATGTATGAGTATGTGTTCATGAGCGGTTTTGATGAGCCTTATGGGCCTCATTGGCACTTAGGAATCTCATAAAACATCACCATTGATCCGGGCTCATCCGGGGACGATTGCACACTCATTGGGAATCAAAATGCTTAATTGCTTCAGCTCATACGTCTATCCAGAATTGGTAAGATGTCTGTCCAAGCTCTCGGAAATACAATTTTCCTGACAACAGACGTCTGTCCTGGGGGCGACAGACGTCTACTGGCATAAAACTGTTGTTGACCGGTGGAAACCATTTAGGTCCATCCAGGCTTTTTCCCGATCGAGTTTCGACCCATTTCGACTTCGTTTGTCAGTTATCAGTTTCTTTAATCCGCAGATTTCAGCATCTCGATTCTTACAAAATCGTTTTATAAATCATCAATTAAAGAACGACGGAGTGGAAACCAAAGGTGATAGCTCTCTCACTCGAACCATATGTACAGTTATTTATTTTTATAATTGAATATTTGTTGATTGCCTATGATTGCAATATTTGTTTGTTGTTGGATGGATATTTATAGTTTTAAATGTTATCATTATTAAACTGTGATTATAAATGTTTATAAACAAGACGTTTATATTTTAAATGATTAGGATGACAATTTACCCACCCATCTCCCAAATATTAGATGAGTTCACATAAATTGTGATGTAAACCCCATACGGGTATTAGAATGATAACTTTACACGTCGCCCAATCATGCAAATAATGATATGTTGTTTGTTGATTGAAAATCCCATATGGGTCTGGGGATGATAATAACTTCACACATATCCCTTGTGTTTAGTTGTATGTCAATTGATCGGTTGACAGACCGTAGTAAGCGTTATTTAACTATTTAATGCTTATATAGTTGTAGATTACACTCTGGATGTGAATTGGATGTTTAATAGTAGTTTATCACTATTTTTGAATACATGCGATGTATGGAATCCATATAAATAAAGTTATATGGTAATTGATTGAGTCACATTCCGATTCAGAGTAAGAAACGAATATTTTAACATAATATTCAGTAAAGAATCAAAATATGATTTTGATGTCCTATTTTGGATGGACACGAAATATTGAAATAATTTTAGATGAATTATAAGTTTTGAAAAGATAAAAGATATTTTTATCTAAATGAAATGGTTAACAAATAGAATGAAGAATTGATATGGTTTTAATATAACCAGAATTTTTCCAAGGTATGAATTGGAAAGGATTTGAATGGAAATAATCTTCGGAATATTTTGATATTGGATTCCGTGATTATACGAATATCGTTGAGGAATTTGGAAGATATAGATATTATTATTCCTAATATGATATCTATTGGTTTCAGAATTTGATATTGAATATAAGTCCATATGATTTCTATGCAGAGCCTTGTATTTAATATAAAAGTGGATTTTCGGTTTGTCGTGAATGGTATCTTTAATAATACTATTCTTAAACCCATTCGAAAATAGAGTAAATCTTTTCATTAAGGTTTAAAGATATTTTCCAATTAATGAATATAATTGGAATTAAATGTAGGTGATTTTGGGTTCTTTGTGAACGATATTTTTAAATGAAATTAGTTCTTAAACCCAATAAACGGTGAAGTTATGACTTGGAAATTATTAATCTTTCCTTGTAAACAGATATTTGTCCATGGGGGTGTCAGACGTCTGTTCAACCTTTTAAAAGAACAAATATATACTTCAGCTCTGATGTTTGTCCATGAGGGGTCAGACGTCTGTTGGATGAGTTTTGGCCCATGTTACCTTTATTAGTTTGATAAATCATTTCAAATTATTTCAAGCAACTTAAAATGTGTGCACACCAATTTTGCTTAGTTTGTAAAATAAAAATGGTTCAAGAAATGTGCGAGAATAGAGTACCACCAGTTTTATTCCATGCGATAGTTAAATCTTTAATTAGATTTGAACGTTAAGTGGTAATTGAATTTACCGATAAAACAATGGGTGTTAAATATGGAGTACCACCAGTTTTGCTCCATGGGATGAATAGGTTGGGATTGGGATAATAAAATTATGATCACTTCGATAAGGCCCGCTAATCCCAACTAGTTGATAAACCTTAATTGGGCTTAAGTTGTGAAAAGATATTAAAAATCTTTTGAAATGATTTCCAAGAAGATTTGAAAAAAAGAATATTCTGGATTGGAATGAGGTGTATGATATGTTTTTTATAGCAATTGATTATAAGATATGCGAAATTCGAAAACACCGGATTTAACCCATTCTAAATAACTGATACGACGATTAAAAGTCGATGATGAAAACGGTGGCTGAAGACTAGAGATCTTCACATTATTTGGAAGATTATCGATGTCTTGATTGGGATGTACACTCAAAACGAGGTAATAAGTGGTGATCGTCCAGACGTACTTGGAGATCAATTGGATATGCGAGGAACTCTCTCCTGTATTGGGCATACGGGACGAGGAATAAGGTGCCCCCGGTTTCATTCAGACCTAGAACGAACTTGTAAATAGTTTATGTCTAACATTGTATCTCGTTTTGTATTGATTTATTTCTATTAAATATGTATCTGTTTGGTGGCGGAGAATTTATTCTCTTGCTTAACACCCTTCTTTGAGACATATAAGCTCAGAGATTATATATTGGTAGAAATCAGTTGTATGGCATGAATTGACAATGTGGCATGTTAAGATGCAAATGATCAAGGCTTTTATTAAAAAGCAGAGTCTTGTGGATGATGATCATAGCACGACTTTAAGTAGCATAGCTTTGGGTATAGCGTTAATCCGCGAACCTCACACCCCGGTATAAGTCAGAAACGGGGTAAGGGACGCAAGGAGTGCATACGTTTCTTTCTAGATAGAAGTTGTGTCATGGTATGGAGCCCATACATTTTTACTTATGTCGATGATAGAATGAGGCACCTTGGATATAGAGCTGACAAAAAGGCTCAAGTTATAGGTTCGATAGGACCAGGAAATGTATTGTTTAGGAATGACTAATCCACAAACGTTAGGTGTGGACCAACCTTGAAGGATCCAACAGTTACCCATAGGTGTGATCCTAGGTCATCTTGCTGGAGGTGATACAAATCAGTAAGGAGACCATCTCTTGCCTTGACTCATGATGGAAATCCAACTTCCAATACGCAACTTTTCAGTTTTAGCTATAAATCTATATGGCGACATAGTAAGATGAGGTACTATGCCGTCTATGATTGATACATTTATATTTGACGTTGTTTCGACACTATGCACTTGTAGTAATATCAAAATGATTTGTTTTAAAGCATATCAAGCATTTTTGGCTATTATAAGGGAAAACTCTATCCTCTGGTTTGTGTTTGCATTATGTGATGGGACCTGAGTCTTATAATAGCTTCATTTTTCAGAAAGCATTGCGTTGTTTATAAATTGCTTTATTTCAGAGTATTCATGGGAGTGAACCAGTTCCGTGACATACGGCATGGCCCCGTGATTTACTATATTTTAAAGTAAAAGTTTAATAACTGTTTTGAGTTCTCACACTAGTCCCATGACTGACTCGGAGTTTATTGTTTCTATCTAAACTCTGGGTGCCCATAATTTCCACATGGGCAGTCGGTAGTTTAAGTTGTCGCAGATATTTCTTTTCATAGGATCCTGGATTATAGCTAGATCTATATTCAGAAAGCTTAATATCCGTGTATTTCTTTTAGTTGTGTTAGTTGATGTATATTCACTGTGCAATGTATTTATACATTATAAATTTCCACTATGTACTTTAATATATGATATTGCATTTTCCCGCTGTGTAATACTTATTCGCACTTTGATATATTCTTGTACTCTGATGTAATTGTTGTAATATCAATGAAATGTTCTATTGTTTGTTTTCTGATGCGTCATGTTCTCACAATCCGCATTTTCCCGTCTCCTCGGAGGCCGGGCAAATTCAGTATGTGTCAGTTTGGTATTAGAGCTTTGGTTTACAAAGCTCGAGAACAAGACACATTAGAACCGAATGAAAAAATTCGTCAGAGATAGGATTAGTAATATCCTATAAGAATGACTCGTTGAGGATGGGGTTAATAATGCCCTAGAATGAGTTAGAAGAGTATTATTTATAATAAGGAGTTCAATTTTGAAAATTATATCTTATTATACGTATTTGACTATTTTATTTTTCATTGATTTTGGACTATCGGGTATAAGAAGATTTTGCATATATGTTTGATCCACGTGTATTCGAAATCTCAAATATACTGGTTAGATATAGAATAACACTCTAATCGCCCGGGGATGATCCTGGTAATTGTGGTCACATTATCAGTGCTTATATTCGATTTTGAAAGTAAAACATCTATATATTCCAATTGACTGGTGTGAGAACCAAAACTTAGTTAGAGTTTATTGTTTGTGATTTGATACAAAAATATGATTTTTGAGTATATAAAGTTATATATTTGAGAAAGCTAATCAATTAATTAATTGCTGGTTGTGATGTGTGATTATTAGTTTAATTAATAAAAATATTGGAATGATATAACCCATATGAGAATGAATGATAAATAAAACCAAACCAAATATAATATAGAGCTAAATAGAGAATTTAGTTCGAATTGGAAATTGATTAGATAGATATGTATATATATACACATGTGGAGTGGGTTATGGATTTACTATTGAGTAGAGAAATATATTGCGTGCCCAACAAACAGGTGCATCTTAATTAGTTGGTTGTGCAATTTTATTATTATATCAACTACTGTGAGTGTTTTTGGATGCGGTGTGATGGTTGTTCTGTGTGAGATTAAAAACATACGCCATAGGATTATAATAAATAAATTATGAACTACACCGCACGATATACTACATGAAGACAACATACATATCATATTCCATATAAGCATTTGGCGCTTATATGATGAGGTTTAGATTACCATACGAGTGAGATGCTTGTATGGCGAGAATTGAATTACAAGTTGAACAAAAGACTGACTATGGACTTAATTAAATACATGTAATAGTGCTCGTGGAAGGATTTAATAAAAACCCTACATAGGTCTAGAGATAACAAAAAATTCACGTCTCTCTGGTTTTTAATTAAGGCACATGGATTATTTTATTTCCAACACTCGGGCAAGGTATGAGATTTCAACCTTTTACATGTCTCCCTTGGACATATATAGGTCACAAAAATTGTGTATACTTTTATTTGATTTATTGGGTGCCTAATATGGCTTAATAAAATTTTCAAACTCTCCTCGTAAAAAGTAGGTTATGGCTAAATTTTTCGAAAATTTAGGGTGTTAGCCGAACTGTTGAGAAATTTGAAAGTTCTTAGAAACTGAAAAGTTGAAGAATTCAAGCCAGAATGAAAGTTGAGTTGGTTGGTTAGACAACTTTTAGCTCTGTTCCTTTTCGAGGACGAAAAGGTTTTAAGTGGGGGAGATTGTAACAACCGGGAATTTCTGAACCAATTTAAAATTTTAATTTTAGTTATTTTAATGGATTTTAAGAATTTAAAATGATTTATTTTCAGAATTAATGATTTAAAATTTATTTAAATTGAAGTTAGAACATATAAATTTAAAATTTAATTTAAAAGAGCTCAAATGGTGTAGTAGTTTGATGATTCGACTTTAAACTTTAATTGAATGTATAGAATTCAATATTATATATATAGCCCTTAAAAATCGCCATTTTGTAAACGACCTCCATTTTCAATGAAACTACTCCCATTGGGTTCGAAATGTCGTTTACAACTTCTTAAACTGTAAGCATCAATATCTTTGGAGTTGGAGAAATCTGGTCTCTTTCATTTGATGTAAGACCAAAATATTCGAAAACTATAAACTTCGATATATTCCAAGCTTCAGAGATTTGGCACTTGAGTTGGGTATTGGTTGGCTAAACCTAGCCTACCATATAATCCCCAAATTGGCCCACTCTCTTCATTCATTTCCTCCCTTCATCAAAAAATAGAAATAGGGAATTGGAAATTAAAATTCCCTAAGCCCTAGCTTGATCTTGAAGCTCCAATCCTTGTTGAAATCAAGTGCAAATCAAAGGAGAAGCTTAGGTAAGCTCCTCTCCATTTTCTCCATCTTGTTTCCTCTTCAATTTGTGAGATTTCCTATGACCTAAATGTGTTCATATGATCATAGGTTGTTGATTCTAGTGTTTTAATGGGAAAAAAAGATTGTTCTAGCTTGCTACTGGATCGATTTTTTTCTTCTAACCATAAAAGGTGAGTTCTTCATGAACTCACATTTGTGCCATAAGCTTATAGCTTGTAAAAGTGTAGTTTAGTGTTCATTTGGGTTTGCATATGCATATGAATTGGTTAGATAAGTATACACTTTGCCGATTTCATGTGCTTGTGTTTCATTGAGTTGAAAGTTATGATTAGAATTGTCCACACAATCTAATTCATAAGCTATTAATCGATCTGGCGATACTGTGAAGCTCCGTTGTCGCACCGGCAAGTTCTAAGACTTCACAATTCGCTTATATTGCATATAATTGCTTTGATTGGAGAATTTAGTCGTCTTTGAGGTTATAATCGAAATCATTGCAATCTTATGTGTATATGTATATGTATGTGTATGTGTATGTGTTCATGAGTGGTTTTGGCGAGTCTTAGGGGTCTCATTGGCACTTAGGAATCATCATAAACCATCATCATTGATCCGGGCTCGTCTGGGGCCGATTGCACACTTATTGGCAATCAAAATCTTTTGTTGCTTTAGCTCAGACATCTGACCAAAATTGGTCAGACGTCTGTCCAAGCTCTCGGGAAAACAGTTTTCCTAACAACAGATGTCTATCCTGGGAGCGATAGATGTTTGTTGGCATAAAACTACCGTTGACCAGTAGGGACCACGGTCAACAGTTTAGGTCATCTAGGCTCTTTTCCGGCCGAGTTTCGGCCCATTTCGACTTCGTTTGTGACTTATCAGTTTCTATAATCCGCGTATTTCAACAGCCCGATTCTTACAAAATCGTTTTATAAATCATCAATTAAAGAATGGCGGAGTGGAAACCAAAGGTGAGAGCTCTCTCACTTGAACCTTGTGTACAGTTATTTATTTTTATAACTGAGTATTTGTTGATTGCCTGTGATTGCAATATTTGTTTGTTGTTGGATGGATGTTTATAGTTTTAAATGTTATCATTATTAAACTATGATTATAAACATTTATAAACAAGACGTTTATATTATAAATGATTGGGATGACAATTTACCCACCCGTCTCCCAAATATTAGATGAGTTCTCATAGATTGTGATGTAAACCCCACACAGGTATTGGAACAATAATTTTATACATCGCCCAATTAAGAAAATAATAATATGTTGTTTGTTGATTGAAAACCCCACATGGGTCTGGGGATGATAATAGCTTCACACATCTCCCTTGTGTTTAGTTGTATGTCAATCGATTGATTGACAGACCGTAGTAAGCATTATTTAACTATTTAATGTTTATACAGGGTCAGATTACACTTTGGATGTGAATTGGATGTTTAATAATAGTTTATCACTATTTTTGAATACATGAGATGTATGGAATCCATATAAATAAAGTTATATGGTAATTGATTGAGTCACATTCTGTTTCAAAATAAGAAACGAATATTTTTACATAATATTCAGTGAAGAATCAAAATATGATTTTGATATCCGATTTTGTATGGACACGAAATATTGAAATAATTTTGGACGAATTACTCTAAGTTTTGAAAAGACAAAAGATATTTTTATCTGAATGAAATGGTTAACAACTAGAATGAAGAATTGATATGGTTTTAATATAACCAGAATTTCCCAAGGTACGAATTGGAAAGGATTTGAATGGAAATAATCTTCGGAATATTTTGATATTAGATTCCTAGATTATACGGATATCGTTGAGGAATTTGGAAGATATAGATATTGTTATTCCCAATACAATATCTGTTGGTTTCAGAACTTGATATTGAATATAAGTCGATATGATTTCTATGCAGAGTCTTGTATTTAATATCAAAGTGGATTTTGGGTTTGTTGTCAATACATCGGGGTGTCAGACGTCTGTTCAACCTTTTGAAAGAAAAAATAATATATACTTCAGCTTAGATGTCTGTCCATGAGGGATCAGACATCTGTTGGATGAGTTTTGGCCCATGTTAACTTATTGGTTTGATAAATCATTTCAAATTATTTTAAGCGATTTAAAATGTGTGCACACCAATTATATTTGGTTTGTAAAATAAAAATGGTTCAAGAAATGTGCGAGAATGGAGTACCACCAGTTTTATTTCATGCGATAGTTAAATCTTTAATTAGATTTGAACGTTAAGTGGTAATTGAATTTACTGATAAAACAATGGGTGTTAAATATGGAGTACCACCAGTTTTGATCCATGGGATGAATAGGTTAGGATTGGGATAATAAAATTATGATCACTTCGGCAAGGCCCGCTAATCCCGACTAGTTGATAAACCTTAATTGGTTTTAAGTTGTGAAAAGATATTAAAAATCTTTTGAAATGATTTCCAAGAAGATTTGAAAAAAAGAATATTCTGGATTGGAATGAGGTGTATGATGTATTTTTTATAGCACTTGATTATAAGATACGCGAGTTATTTGGAAAGACCGGTTTAACCCATTCCAAATAACTGATACGACATTTAAAAGTCGACGATGAAGATGGTGGTTGAAGACCAGAGATCTTCACATCGTTTGGATGATTACTGATGTCTTGATTAGGTTGTACACCAAAGACGAGGTAATAAGTGGTGATCGTCCAGACGTATTTGTAGATCGATCGAATATGCGAGGACCTCTCTTCTGTATTGGATATACGAGATGAGGAAAAGGTGCCTTCGGTTTCGTTCAGACCCTAAACGAACTTGTGAATGGATTATGTCTGATATTGTATTCCGTTCCGCATTGATTGATTTCTATTAAATATGCATCTGTTTGGTGGCGGAGAATTTATTATCTTGCTCAACACCCTTCTCCGAGACGTATGAGCTCAGAGGTTATATATTGATAGAAATCAGTTGTATGGCATGAACTGACAATGTGGCATGTTAAGATGCAAATGATAAAGGCTTTTGTTGAAAAGAAAAATCTTTTGGATGATGATCAAAGCTGGATTTAAGTAGCATAGCTTTGTGTATAGTGTTAATTCGCAAGCCTCACACCTCGGTATGAGTTAGAAACGGGATAAGGGACGCAAGGAGTGCATACGTTTCTTTCTAGCTAGAAGTTGTGTCATGGTATGGATCCCAGGCATTTTTACTTATATGGATGATGGAATGAGGCGCCTCGGATATAGTGCCGACTAAAAGGCTCAAGTGATAGGTCTGATAGGATTGGGAAATGTATTGTTCAGGAATAACTAATCCACAAACATTAGGTGTGGACCGGCCTTGCAGGATCCATGGGTTGCCCATAGGTGTGATCCTAGGTCATCTTGCCGGAGGTGAAATCGATAAGGAGACCATCCCTTGCCTTGACTCATGATGGAAATCCAACTTCCAGTACGAAAATTTTTGATTTTAGCTGTAAACCTATATGGCGACATAGTAGGATGGGGTACTATGCCGTCTATGATTGACACATTTATAGTTGAAGTTGTTTCGACACGATGCACTTGTAGTAGTATCAAAATGATTTGTTTTAAAGCGTATCAAGCATGTTTGGCTACTATAAGGGAAAATGCTATCCTCTGGTTTGTGTTTGCATTGTTTGATGAGACCTGAGTCTTATAATAACTTCATTTTTCAAAAAGCTTTATGTTGTTTATAAATTGCTTTATTTCAAAGTATTCATGGGAGTGAACCCGTACCGTGACATACGGCATGGTCTCGTGATTTACTCTATTTTAAATTAAAATTTTAATTTACTCTATTTTAAAGTAAAATTTTAATAACTATTTTGAGTTCTCACACCAGTCTCATGACTGACTCGGAGTTTATCGTTTTCTGGGTGCCCATAATTTCCACACGGGCTGTTGGTAGTTTTGGTTTTCGCAGATATTTCTTTTCATAGGATCCTGGATTACAACTGGAGCTATAATTGGAAAGCTTTATATTCGTGTATTTCTTTCAGTTGTGTTAGTTGATGTATATCCGCTGTGCATTGTATTATACATTTTAAATTTCTACTGCTGTGTACTTTAATATCTGATATTGCATTTTTCCACTGTGTAATATTTATTTGCACTCTGATATATTCTTGTACTCTAATGTAATTGTTGTAATAGAAATGAAATGTTCTACTATTTGTGATCTGATGCGTCGTTTTCTCATTACAATCCGCGTTTTCCCGTCTCTTCGGAGGTCGAGCTAATTCGATGTGTGTCAGTAGAAAATAGAATTTGAAAATCAGAGTTTGAAAATCAGAATTTGAATTTTGAACCTGGAGTGCTATATAGATTCTTACAAAATTTAGACTCTATAACAATATTAATCTTGAAATCTTGAATACTCATGAGTCTTGAAATTTATCTGAATTCTAAATCTCTATCGTCTTTAAACTGTACAGTCTTCAGTAATATTTCCTGTATATAATTCCTGCATACGTGTGTGTATATATATACATATATATTCAATACAAAAAGTGTTAGCATGTATTTTATAATCAATGATAATTGAAATAAGGTTGTTGTCATCAAAACTCCATTCTCCATGTAACGGCTGGAAATTTTCGACTCCTCGAGAGTTGAAAATTCCGCGACGTTAGTAAAAGAAAGTAGAGGGTGAGGAAGAAAAGATAGAACTAATAGAATAGAAGAAGAAGAACTTACATCATCAGAGTAAACACGAATCTCACAGCGGAACGAATAAAATATAACATAACTTTGAAATACAAATCAGTACTCGTATATACATACCATTTCAAAGTACAACACTTAACAACACAGCGGAATAATAATAGCTATAATCCTGAGGCCTCCTGCTCCAAGCTCTCCAAGTGTATCTGAAAAATCCCGACTACTTGACTGCCCGTACAAATTTAGGCACCCAAGAGTTTAGGGAAAACAAACAAAATAAACTCCGGGTCAGTCATGGGACTGGTGTGAATAAAACTCCAACACTTGGTTAAATAAAGGATATCTTTCTGATATTATAACAATGTCTAAATACAAATAGATATCAATCTAGCAGAACGCTTGCATCTCACGTTCCACATTCATAGTATACAAATAAAACCATGAGCGCTTATTGGAGATTGGATTCCAACAGACAAGGTATGGGAGCACCTTCTGATCAGTGTACTCTAGAGGAGATACACTAGGGTTCGACAAGAATGTCTTGCAACCCGGCCACACATGACCGTCCACTCATTTAGCTTGAGTGTAACGAATATATTATAACCCATGGTTGGGATCAGCAACCATCCTTCCCGATAAGGGACAGCATTGAAATAGATTATAAAGAAGTACAATTGAATATTCTCTAGATGGTGATAATACACCCTGCTTGGGTATGGCCCAACTAGCCAT
Source organism: Allium sativum (assembly GCA_030737875.1). Taxonomy (NCBI): domain Eukaryota; kingdom Viridiplantae; phylum Streptophyta; class Magnoliopsida; order Asparagales; family Amaryllidaceae; genus Allium; species Allium sativum. The sequence goes on along the minus strand of CM060916.1, from coordinate 484,459,619 downwards.
GCTGCCTAGCCCAACTTCTGTTATTTCCCGGTGGTGAGGTTTGAGGTCACGTTTATCACTTTGACAGATTATTTCTTCAATTACTTTGAATGCCACATCGTCATACCCGCCAAATCATTATCGATTTCTCAAGCCATCACGGGTATAAAAGCTAAGAGAAACGAATTTCTCCGCCACCAACGTAATACGTTTAAAGAGATCAACATATATGATTCGTTAAGAATACTTTGTCAGACACTCGTCCATATACGTTGTTCTGGGACTGAATAAACCGAAGGCACTATTCAGTGAATCCATCCTACCTAGGCTTTTCACAATAGCCCTTGCACTTCACTCCGTCTTCAATTATCTTCAGCGTACTTGATTCGCAACGCTTATGCTAATACGGAGTGGTTCTTCGGATAATAATCCAACCGGTCTCTCCATATTTACACCGTAAATATGGTCAAAACTTTGATAGTCTGTGATTCAACTATCAAATGAAAACATGTCGGTGTACAAACAACGATCTTATTTCCAAATGGAAATTCGATCGATCAATCATCATATGTTCATATTTCCTTATTTCATATATTTAGAAAATATATGTTATTAATCATTGGAAAACATTCCCATAGCTTATTTTCACATCACTATTATTTCGCAACTATCAGTCCATAAATGTAACTAGTATGAGAACAATTCTCTAAGTATCAATCCGGAAGGTCGAAACCAACATCAGATCGTCACTTAGAAAACCGTTCAACTTACCCTCTCCAGTCAGTTTCTGAATTTGCTTAACTCTATTTCTTAAATTCTTATCATGAAAACATTTCATTTTCTATGTTTAGAAAACATATCTGACTATATTTGGAAAATGTTTCCAAAACTCATTTACGGATTTCCAATGAACGTTGTATAAAACATCGTTTCGCTTAATCCATTTATCGCTTATTCCTTAACTTTATTCCTAATCAACCTTTTAGATCGAACCACAACTATTCCTTTGTCAATTCTGAAGTCAATCACATTGGGGTATAATTACCTCGCAGACCTTAATTGTACAACGTCCTTTACTGTGAAATAGGTGAAGCTCATCACTCACTTTTTACAATCATCTGTTTACGCAAATTCTCGGATTCAGGTTACGAATCCACTTATTATATGACAACATTTGATTATAACTATAACGTTATAATTCCTACCCCTAAAATATCTAACCTAAATTATAAATTTATTTCCTAACTCGAATAATATAACAGACACCTAATTTCTAAATCAATAACTAAATCTTGATTTAAACCCTGGAAAGTAAATAGTACTTTCCAGAATTCGCTATAATCGAATTCGATGTATAACTCTCTTTCGAGTAATCTCTATTCGATTAACTCTCCCTTTTTAATAACTGATATTCGATAAACTCTATTTCGATTAACTCCTATCGAATAACTAATATTCGAATAACTCTTCTTGGTTGGCTCTATTTCATTAACTCTTATCGAATAACAAATATTCGATTTTCTTAAATGTGTCAATTCTTATCAAATAACTAACATCCGATTTAACTTAAATGGATTTACTCTTATCGAATAACTTATTCGATTAACTCAACTTGATTTTCTTAACTCGATTATCTCAACTCGATTTCTTAACTCGATTACTTAACTCGATAAATCTTAACTCGATTACTTAACTCGATAACTTAACTTAACCCAAATCGATTAACTCAACTCTAATCGATTAACTTAATTTGATTTACTCCTTCGAGTAACTCATTCGAATAACTTAATTGATTAACTCCTTCGAATAACTTACCTTCGAATAACTAATATTCGATTTACTCTAACTCGATTAACTTAATTCTAATCGATTTACTCCATTTCGATTTAACTTAATTCAAATCGATTAACTTAACTCAAATTGATTAACTCTTCTCGAATAACTAAATTCGATTTAACTCTTCTCGAATAACTAAATTCGATTTAACTCTTCTCGAATAACTAAATTCGATTAACTCAAATTGAATAACTAATATTCAATTAACTCTTACGTGTTTAACTCTATTCGAATAAGTAATTCGAATCACTCTAATGTGTTTAACTCTATTCAAATATCTAATTCGAATAACTCATTTCGAATAACTAAATTCGATTAACTCCTTTTTATAACGTTTATCCATTTATAAAGATTTACTTTTTACAACGTTTATCCATTTATAAAGATTTACTTTTAGTAATGGTTCTTCACTTTATAAATGTCCTTTTAATAACGTTTCTACTTCTCTATATAAGTCCAGACTTATATATATTCCATTTATCAACGATAAATAATTTATTTACTTTATAAAACATTATTTATAAATTAATCTACTTCAATTTATCTGTTTAAAACAGATTTCCTATTTAATATATCATTTAAATCCATATCGTGTTATACCGTGTGCGAAGCACGTGTTTACATCTATCCTTGTATAATTCTATTTATTTTCCGAACAAGTGTTCCTTTATTTATTCCCTATAAATATTCCTTTATTTCATTTATTTATAATCTAAATAAATGTTCCTTTATTTATTTCCTAAATAAATATTCCTTTATATTCAAATTCATTTATTTTCTAAATTAATGTTTCTATTTTATTTCATTTATTTTCTAAATAAATGTTTCCTTTTTCATTTATTTATTTTCTAATTAAATAAATGTTTTCCTTTTATAAAATCCTATCGATTTTATAAATAAGATTCATTTTCAATATAAACATTGAAAATCCCCTTATCAACATTCGGTATGTTATGGTATTCAATCATATCAAATCACGATGTTCAATATCATCCAAGCACATATAATTTCCCATAGATTTTATATCACATCATATAACAATATATGAAAAACAATAAAATAACTGTTGAGGAATCCAGTCGGATTCCTCCAACCTGTTTCGCTGCATCACAGATGTTAGACAATATAGATAACATCACTTTCAGTTCCATATGATATATTCTGTTAAACAGAATTAATATAGAAATTTAACTAACTGACTAGCAGTTAAATCAACTAATCAACACACAGTCAAACAGACAATTTTAACAGTTCTAACAATGCAACATGAAATTATAAACTGTTCAGAGTTAGTGAGATTTACTCACATTTGCAGTTCATCGTTAAAGAACGATAAACTGTTTGTTTTGATTTGAATCGAACAATTTATTTCGCCATAAATTCAAACGAGCCCCAATCCACTTCCAGCCAGCTTCATTTGAAGCTCTCGTCCATACAGTCCTAACGGATCTTGTTTCGCTGGATTTCGATATCGTATGAGTAAGTTATCGTATTCTGAAGTTTTGAACACAATTAAATAAAATAAACTTGGATTTTTATTTTATAATTGGACCTCACCTTTAAAACACTCCAGCCCAACACTGTAAGTACACTACCGCATTTCCTCAAGCCCAAACCCCCGAACCGAACTCACGAACTCCTTCAAACACCATCAGTCAATTCTTTCTTTAATCCATCTTCACACCCTCATTTGCCGAGCAGAAACCAGCGTCGGCTTCCCCTTCGAAACCTCAACACACCCATCACCAACCAAGAATACTCGACGGCCTCCTCAAATTGTCAACTCAGACCGAACGCCAGTCCTGTACACTTCACCTCGTCGTTTCAGTGATCGAGCTCCACCTAAACTACCAGTCAGGGTGCGGAATTCCATTTTAAGCCCAACTACAAACTTTAAATCACTCAAAACCCATCCCTTTTCCAACGGTAGCAAACCCTAGTCTTGCTGTACCTAAACGGACGAACAACAAAGCGGTTTCGAATGCAGTGAAACCTAACTGAAAATGGAGAGTGGCAAATCAGGAATTCAAAGAAGATTGTTTTAGAATTTAAGGAAATTTATTTCATTTTCTATTGAATTTCTTGAGGATTTTCGAAGAGAGAAACGGGCGGAGATTGTTTGAGGAGAACGAACGTAGTGGCGGCTAAAAAGGATGAATTTCTGCGTATATTTATTTGGTTTCCTTTTTTCCTTGATTTTTCTTTGAATGAACCATTTGCTTCCACGTTTTCTTCTTGTATGGTTGAGAAGGCTGATGTGTGGCTTCCTTTACATGCACACAGTCTTGTGGTTAAGGAAGTGGTTGAGTAAACGTGGGAGCGTGGCCTTCCTTTGTCCTTTCATTTATTGAAGAAGGGGCGTGGCCTAGTTTATGTCCACAAATACCTAGGATATTTTACTCTCCATCATTTTATTAATTTATATAGTTACTTACCTCTACAGACAGAAATGAAAACACCATCGTGACGAGCGAGATGTCCCGGCTCCAGAAATATAATAATATCGGTAGTTTAACTCATTTTGTGAAACCCCAAAATCGCAGATACAGGGTGCAAAACTCTCCAAATAAAAAGTCGCATATTTAATTAATTAAAAATTACAGTAAAATTCTAAAAATTTAATTATCACTACGTCTCAAAAGAACCTTATCCCGATTTGCTACCGGTATCCCGTTATACCAAATAAACTGCTATGGTCGATAAATGATTCTATAGCGACTATTTGGAAATTTGATTTGGACATAAATCAAAATCTACACGATGAAATCTCGATTTTTCTCTTCCATATGAAAAATATAGTTCAACAGATCCGTACGTTTCTTGTTTCACAGAAATTCGACTTAAAATGGATTCTGTATATTCAGTTGAAGTTCGAATCGCCAAATTGCGAACTGCCACGACGTTTCAGGTTCGTTTTAATTATAATTATAAATTATAAGTTCGAACGTTGTAGTTTAAGTTATTGATATCGCCAAATCGATATATAAATCATTAAATAAATTAATTATTCGACAACTAACAAAACGCGCCATTACAGACTTCCCCCCTTAAAATAATTTCGTCCTCGAAATTGCTAAGTTAGAAAAATGCTACTAACTCTATTAACTAGATTTAAAAATCTTTTTACCTCTAAATTTCAGTTTCGACTGGACCCATTTAATTTTAATTAATTTATTAATTCATTTCCGGCCAACTAAAATTTTCAAAAATTCTGAAAATTTTCTAACACCTTAAATTTTCGAAAAATTTCGCCATAACCTCCTTTGTACGGATCAATACGTCAAACCACAACTCGTCTCTCTAGGCCTTCTCCAATCCAAAAGGAAATCAAAATAGCCAAGCGGCTTGCCAATTCGGCTCATAAAATCCAAACTCGTATATGATATAAACTTGTACCTTTTTGTCGGGCATTTAACTCTATCCCTTTCATCTGCTACCACTTCAACATATACCAATGTTATCCATTCCAATTGATCTCCAATCAGTTCATATCCTCAAATCCAATTCGAATTTCATTTGAACTCTAATATCAAATTCCAAATTATTGACTTATCAATTTGGTTCCATTCTAGATTATCTCTAATCCAATTCAATTTTATTTAACTCGGTTCAAGTTAAATTTCAATTTATTTTTACCATCTCATTTTATTTAACTTCATTAGTTAAATTTTAATTCCAGAACTTAAGTTCCTGGGTTTCTTTCAAATCAATTTGAAATCATAATGCCAATTCAAAACCTTTGAATTTCTAAACAACTTGTTTTCTCAAAACAATTCAAAAACAAAACCCTTGGTAGTAATCCGTCACTTAGAACTCGAAAATGAACACTGATGATGTGTAGATTCATCATCAGAATCTATTTTCCAGCTATCGGAGTGAGTTCAATACTATATCATTTTCAATTTGAAAAACATTTTCAAAATCTCCCAGGAACTTAAAATTTCCTTATTTTAATTCCAAATATGATTTAAATTCAGATTTAATTCATCTTATTTCATATATTTCCTTATATGAATTCTGATTAGTTATTTATAATCATTTCACCCTTTTTTTTTTCTAATTCGATTATAATAACAACCAACACATCCAATACATATTGTAATTTCAATATATTTTTCTTATAACCAAATATATTTCGGGTAAAATTACTTCATTTACCCTCTTCCAAAAAATACCATGACGGTTCATCGTATTCGAGTGTTTAGTAACCCTTATCGATACAGTGGACCAAACTGATCGACCAGAATTCATAAGCCACTCAACCAACGAGTCTCCATAATATAAATCACTTTATATTAACAAATACACACTCGTATATATACATTCAAATTCAGTCAAGGATATTACTAATCCTATCTCTACTGAATTACGCCACAGAGCCAAGGTAAATTTTAACCTAAGCTCTGATACCAACTGTAACGGCTGGAAATTTTCGACTCCTCGAGAGTCGAAAATTCCGCGACGTTAGTAAAAGAAAGTAGAGGGTGAGGAAGAAAAGATAGAACTAATAGAAAAGAAGAAGAAGAACTTACATCATCAGAGTAAACACGAATCTCACAGCGGAACGAATAAAATATAACATAACTTTGAAATACAAATCAGTACTCGTATATACATACCGTTTCAAAGTACAACACTTAACAACACAGCGGAATAATAATAGCTATAATCCTGAGGCCTCCTGCTCCAAGCTCTCCAAGTGTATCTGAAAAATCCCGACTACTTGACTGCCCGTACAAATTTAGGCACCCAAGAGTTTAGGGAAAACAAACAAAATAAACCCCGGGTCAGTCATGGGACTGGTGTGAATAAAACTCCAACACTTGGTTAAATAAAGGATATCTTTCTGATATTATAATAATGTCTAAATACAAATAGATATCAATCTAGCAGAACGCTTGCATCTCACGTTCCACATTCATAGTATACAAATAAAACCATGAGCGCTTATTGGAGATTGGATTCCAACAGACAAGGTATGGGAGCACCTTCCGATCAGTGTACTCTAGAGGAGATACACTAGGGTTCGACAAGAACGTCTTGCAACCCGGCCACACATGACCGTGCACTCATTTAGCTTGAGTGTAACTAATATATTATCTCCCATAGTTGGGATCAGCAACCATCCTTCCCGATAAGGGACAGCATTGAAATAGATTATAAAGAAGTACAATTGAATATTCTCTAGATGGTGATAATACACCCTGCTTGGGTATGGCCCAACTAGCCATGCTGCCTAGCCCAACTTCTGTTATTTCCCGGTGGTGAGGTTTGAGGTCACGTTTATCACTTTGGCAGATTATTTCTTCAATTACTTTCAATGCCACATCGTCATACCCGCCAAATCATTATCGATTTCTCAAGCCATCACGGGTATAAAAGCTAAGAGAAACGAATTTCTCCGCCACCAACGTAATACGTTTAAAGAGATCAACATATATGATTCGTTAAGAATACTTTGTCAGACACTCGTCCATATACGTTGTTCTGGGACTGAATAAACCGAAGGCACTATTCAGTGAATCCATCCTACCTAGGCTTTTCACAATAGCCCTTGCACTTCACTCCGTCTTCAATTATCTTCAGCGTACTTGATTCGCAACGCTTATGCTAATACGGAGTGGTTCTTCGGATAATAATCCAACCGGTCTCTCCATATTTACACCGTAAATATGGTCAAAACTTTGATAGTCTGTGATGCAACTATCAAATGAAAACATGTCGGTGTACAAACAACGATCTTATTTCCAAATGGAAATTCTATCGATCAATCATCATATGTTCATATTTCCTTATTTCATATATTTAGAAAATATATGTTATTAATCATTGGAAAACATTCCCATAGCTTATTTTCACATCACTATTATTTCGCAACTATCAGTCCCTAACTGTAACTAGTATGAGAACAATTCTCTAAGTATCAATCCGGAAGGTCGAAACCAACATCAGATCGTCACTTAGAAAACCGTTCAACTTACCCTCTCCAGTTAGTTTCTGAATTTGCTTAACTCTATTTCTTAAATTCTTATCATGAAAACATTTCATTTTCTATGTTTAGAAAACATATCTGACTATATTTGGAAAATGTTTCCAAAACTCATTTACGGATTTCCAATGAACGTTGTATAAAACATCGTTTCGCTTAATCCATTTATCGCTTATTCCTTAACTTTATTCCTAATCAACCTTTTAGATCGAACCACAACTATTCCTTTGTCAATTCTGAAGTCAATCACGTTGGGGTATAATTACCTCGCAGACCTTAATTAAACAACGTCCTTTACTGTGAAATAGGTGAAGCTCATCACTCACTTTTTACAATCATCTGTTTACGCAAATTCTCGGATTCAGGTTACGAATCCACTTATTATATGACAACGTTTGATCATAACTATAATGTTATAATTCCTACCCCTAAAATATCTAACCTAAATTATAAATTTATTTCCTAACTCGAATAATTTAACAGACACCTAATTTCTAAATCAATAACTAAATCTTGATTTAAACCCTGGAAAGTAAATAGTACTTTCCAGAATTCGCTATAATCGAATTCGATGTATAACTCTCTTTCGAGTAATCTCTATTCGATTAACTCTCCCTTTTTAATAACTGATATTCGATAAACACTATTTCGATTAACTCCTATCGAATAACTAATATTCGAATAACTCTTCTTGGTTGGCTCTATTTCATTAACTCTTATCGAATAACAAATATTCGATTTTCTTAAATGTGTCAATTCTTATCAAATAACTAACATCCGATTTAACTTAAATGGATTTACTCTTATCGAATAACTTATTCGATTAACTCAACTTGATTTTCTTAACTCGATTATCTCAACTCGATTTCTTAACTCGATTACTTAACTCGATAAATCTTAACTCGATTACTTAACTCGATAACTTAACTTAACCCAAATCGATTAACTCAACTCTAATCGATTAACTTAATTTGATTTACTCCTTCGAGTAACTCATTCGAATAACTTAATTGATTAACTCCTTCGAATAACTAATTCGAATAACTTACCTTCGAATAACTAATATTCGATTTACTCTAACTCGATTAACTTAATTCTAATCGATTTACTCCATTTCGATTTAACTTAATTCAATTCGATTAACTTAACTAAAATTGATTAACTCTTCTCGAATAACTAAATTCGATTTAACTCTTCTCGAATAACTAAATTCGATTTAACTCTTCTCGAATAACTAAATTCGATTAACTCAAATTGAATAACTAATATTCAATTAACTCTTACGTGTTTAACTCTATTCGAATAAGTAATTCGAATCACTCTAATGTGTTTAACTCTATTCAAATATCTAATTCGAATAACTCATTTCGAATAACTAAATTCGATTAACTCCTTTTTATAACGTTTATCAATTTATAAAGATTTACTTTTTACAACGTTTATCCATTTATAAAGATTTACTTTTAGTAATGGTTCTTCACTTTATAAATGTCCTTTTAATAACGTTTCTACTTCTCTATATAAGTCCAGACTTATATATATTCCATTTATCAACGATAAATAATTTATTTACTTTATAAAACATTATTTATAAATTAATCTACTTCAATTTATCTGTTTAAAACAGATTTCCTATTTAATATATCATTTAAATCCATATCGTGTTATACCGTGTGCGAAGCACGTGTTTAAATCTATCCTTGTATAATTCTATTTATTTTCCGAACAAGTGTTCCTTTATTTATTCCCTAAATAAATATTCCTTTATTTCATTTATTTATAATCTAAATAAATGTTCCTTTATTTATTTCCTAAATAAATATTCCTTTATATTCAAATTCATTTATTTTCTAAATTAATGTTTCTATTTTATTTCATTTATTTTCTAAATAAATGTTTCCTTTTTCATTTATTTATTTTCTAATTAAATAAATGTTTTCCTTTTATAAAATCCTATCGATTTTATAAATAAGATTCGTTTTCAATATAAACATTGAAAATCCCCTTATCAACATTCGGTATGTTATGGTATTCAATCATATCAAATCATGATGTTCAATATCATCCAAGCACATATAATTTCCCATAGATTTTATATCACATCATATAACAATATATGAAAAACAATAAAATAACTGTTGAGGAATCCAGTCGGATTCCTCCAACCTGTTTCGCTGCATCACAGATGTTAGACAATATAGATAACATCACTTTCAGTTCCATATGATATATTCTGTTAAATAGAATTAATATAGAAATTTAACTAACTGACTAGCAGTTAAATCAACTAATCAACACACAGTCAAACAGACAATTTTAACAGTTCTAACAATGCAACATGAAATTATAAACTGTTCAGAGTTAGTGAGATTTACTCACATTTGCAGTTCATCGTTAAAGAACGATAAACTGTTTGTTTTGATTTGAATCGAACAATTTATTTCACCATAAATTCAAACGAGCCCCAATCCACTTCCAGCCAGCTTCATTTGAAGCTCTCGTCCATACAGTCCTAACGGATCTTGTTTCGCTGGATTTCGATATCGTATGAGTAAGTTATCGTATTCTGAAGTTTTGAACACAATTAAATAAAATAAACTTGGATTTTTATTTTATAATTGGACCTCACCTTTAAAACACTCCAGCCCAACACTGTAAGTACACTACCGCATTTCCTCAAGCCCAAACCCGAATTTTGCTTCCTTCCCCCAAACCGAACTCACGAACTCCTTCAAACACCATCAGTCAATTCTTTCTTTAATCCATCTTCACACCCTCATTTGCCGAGCAGAAACCATCGTCGGCTTCCCCTTCGAAACCTCAACACACCCATCACCAACCAAGAATACTCGACGACCTCCTCAAATTGTCAACTCAGACCGAACGCCAGTCCTGTACACTTCACCTCGTCGTTTCAGTGATCGAGCTCCACCTAAACTACCAGTCAGGGTGCGGAATTCCCTTTTAAGCCCAACTACAAACTTTAAATTACTCAAAACCCATCCCTTTTCCAACGGTAGCAAACCCTAGTCTTGCTGTACCTAAACGGACGAACAACAAAGCGGTTTCGAATGCAGTGAAACCTAACTGAAAATGGAGAGTGGCAACTCAGGAATTCAAAGAAGATTGTTTTAGAATTTAAGGAAATTTATTTCATTTTCTATTGAATTTCTTGAGGATTTTCGAAGAGAGAAACAGGCGGAGATTGTTTGAGGAGAACGAACGTAGTGGCGGCTAAAAAGGATGAATTTCTGCGTATATTTATTTGGTTTCCTTTTTTCCTTGATTTTTCTTTGAATGAACCATTTGCTTCCACGTTTTCTTCTTGTATGGTTGAGAAGGCTGATGTGTGGCTTCCTTTACATGCACACAGTCTTGTGGTTAAGGAAGTGGTTGAGTAAACGTTGGAGCGTGGCCTTCCTTTGTCCTTTCATTTATTGAAGAAGGGGCGTGGCCTAGTTTATGTCCACAAATACCTAGGATATTTTACTCTCCATCATTTTATTAATTTATATAGTTACGTACTGCTACAGACAGAAATGAAAACACCATCGTGACGAGCGAGGTGTCCCGGCTCCAGAAATATAATAATATCGGTAGTTTAACTCATTTTGTGAAACCCCAAAATCGCTGATACAGGGTGCAAAACTCTCCAAATAAAATGTCGCATATTTAATTAATTAAAAATTACAGTAAAATTCTAAAAATTTAATTATCACTACGTCTCAAAAGAACCTTATCCCGATTTGCTACCGGTATCCCGTTATACCAAATAAACTGCTACGGTCGATAAATGATTCTATAACGACTATTTGGAAATTTGATTTGGACATAAATCAAAATCTACACGACGAAATCTCGATTTTTCTCTTCCATATGAAAAATATAGTTCAACAGATCCGTACGTTTCTTGTTTCACAGAAATTCGACTTAAAATGGATTCTGTATATTCATTTGAAGTTCGAATCGCCAAATTGCGAACTGCCACGACGCTTCAGGTTCGTTTTAATTATAATTATAAATAATAAGTTCGAACGTTGTACTTTAAGTTATCGATATCGCCAAATCGATATATAAATCATTAAATAAATTAATTATTCGACAGCTAACAAAACGCGCCATTACACTCCAACACCAGGCCCAGACGGTTTTCGCCTATTCTTCTTTAAAAAATTCTGGCCCATTATCAAATGCGATATTATTGTGATGTGTAATGAATTTCAGGGGGATCCAATGCCCATTTCTATATCGAATTATGCGAATGTGGTGCTTCTTCCTAAATCATCTTGGTCAATCTCTCTTTCATCTTTCCACCCTTTAGCCTCCTCAATACCACATATAAAATTATCACCAAGATCCTAGCCAACAGACTTCAATAAGTTGTCTCATCTCTAGTAGCTATTGGGCAATCAACGTTTATAATGAACCACATCATTTTAGACTATGTTGCTTCCACACAAGAGGTCATCACTTTCTGTCACTCCACATCGATACCAGGGTTCTTCTCAAATTGGACTTCTCTAAAGCCTTTGGTTCGGTCAACTGGAATTTCATCCTTGATCTTTTGGCCAACAGAGGCTTCTCTCCAAAATGGTGCAACTGGATTAAGTGCATCCTCCACACTAGCTGCTCCTCCATTTCTGTCAATGGTGAGCTAGGTAACCTCTTCAAATCTGAGCACGGCATCAGGCAAAGGAACCCTCTTTCTATTCTCATTTTTGTCCTCATCGCTGACTTCTTTACCCGAATGGTTAAATTAGCAGTCAACAATCAACATCTTGCGAGCATCAAACATTCGGTGTCTGATCAGATGATCTCCAACCTTTGATTTTTTTGATGACACTATCCTCTTTGTCTCAACGAATCCTTCGCACCTCCATTGCCTCGAGATTCTCCTCTACACTTTTAAACTCATCTCTAGCTTATCCATCAATTTCCATAAGAGCTTTATCATAGTAATTGGTGATTCCGATCATCTTGGCCCCACCATTTCCACTTTCCTCAACTGCAACCTGTCCCATTTTCCTATCTCCAACCTTGGCATTCCCCTTCTCCCTACCAAACTTAGAAAATCCAATTGGAATCATCTCATAAATAAGATTGAAACCAGACAATCTATGACACCCCACGTCCGTTAATGTCACTCACAAAGAGAATGCATTAAGTTTCATAAAGCATTATAGGTAAACAAACATAGAATATTACAGGACGTATATAAATAAGATAGCAGCGGAAATTCAATTTTTTATTTCAAACAAAATCATACATCGTGGTCCAAAATACCATAAGTCGCAAAAACCGTTACAACAATATAACTTCTGTCTTTTACCATCAGAGTACATAAATACTTAAAAGAAAACATAATTCCCCAAATAAAAGACACAAAGCCATAGTAGAGATAAGAACTTGAGCCATACATCGAAAGCAGCTCTAGCAAGATGATATTTGAGTCCTGACTAAGCCTGAGTGTTTCTTCCCTGAGAACCTGAGGGGGGAATGGAAGAAAGAAGAGGAAACAAAAGGGCTGAACATGAAGTCTGGCGAGTATAATTACTTTTAGCAAGTAAATAAATGAAAGTAGCATGACAGGCATATAAAGTGGATAAGAGAGACCACTACATAAATGGTAGGTGTAACAAGGTAGACAGGATAAGGTGTATACGCTTCTCTAATGATTACTCTGCACTATTACTAGTATAACCAGAATGAGATGATTCCTTCCACTATAAGGTGTTAGACTTAGGCATACGTCCAAATGTATCCTATCTACTACCATAATCGATCGACTCCCTTATCCGCGTATATACTCTGTGCTAACCCCACCATAGGATGTATCACATTCTAAAGTTGCAACCCCTTGCTGATATGCACAGCTCCATATCTATAGGTGTCACGGTCGTCTTCTCCCCTTCTGCCCGGCTCATGCATGCACATGGCCTGGTCGGTTTGTGCTGCCCACACCATCCTCCACATTTGGATCTCTTACAATCAGTCCACACTAAGCGTGCCCCTTCTCCGACCTAGTACGGAGTACATGTTTTAATACCTACTCTGGGTTATTGGATGAAATGGATCCCACACAATATGATACAAGCTCTTCCCCATGTCTTGTACCCGTGCTAGGTTTTCTTTTGCTATGTATACTACTAGATGTCTTTAATTACATAACCCTATTATTTCAACAAGTTATGCTTACCTTAAAAGGTGTCTTTAATTACATAATCTTATTATTCCAACTGGTCATGTATACCACTAGGTGTCTTTAATTATATAACCTTACCGGGTTAAGTTTGTGGGCCTATATGTAAATATTACCCACCCGCTCCAGACTTGCTTAACCCATCCACTATCCAACCAATTTTACTTAATCCTAACTTTAGTTCACAATCATACAATCCCTATGGATTAGATTTGGTTAAGTAGTCCAATTTATTACCATGTCCATTTATGGTTTATAATGGGTTAGACCTCCCACATTAGGCTTACAACTTGTGGATGCTGGATATGCCGGTCGGGTCTGGGCAGTCTTATTCCACAAGTTGGGCCTAACCTCGTGTCATATCCCGATTCATATTGCCTCTTACATAGGTTCAACATTAGTGGCTGTTGGATATGCCGGTCGGGTTTAGGCAGACTTCCACCGCCAATGCAACCTAAAATCGTGTCATAAGTGCAATTACATTTCTAATTGTAATCCTACGCATTCATTATCAATTAATCAATTAATTAAACCTATGTTAATGCCCATTTTACCCAACAATTTGAATTATATGTCCAATGATGTTTATATTCAAATTATGCAAATATTAACCTTTTTCTCTAGTTCCTTAACTAGCGCACTCACAAAATTGACAGCATGCCTAGGCTAGACAACAACCTAATCATAAACGATAATAGGGAAAATAATAGGAATATAACCAGAGTGATTGTTTTAACATAACTTGGCATAAACATAAACTAGCATGGTGATAATGTGGACATGTGAGCATAAATCTGATGAACTTGTAGCAATTACTAGTTCTAACATAACTATGACGTCTTAGTGAGCATAATAAGATCTAAATTTACCATTTAGATATAATAGTTCTAAAATAAATATAATGTCATAGTGAGCATAATAAGATCTAAATAAACCATTTAGATGTCCAACTATTCAGATCTAACATAATAGGCATAAGATGATAAACTAGATCTGATCAACAAAATAAATGTCAAAGCAATTTAGATCCAATAGTATAAAAGTAGATCTACACAATTAAGGTTTAAGATTCACATCATAGAATGCCACAAAAGTTACAATAGGTCCGACAAGATAGAGATTTAGATCCAAATCCTAACCAATTTAGAATGCCATATAATCAGAATTTATAATGGATCTGATATAATCTAGGCATATGAACAAGTCCAAGTCATAGTCATGTCATATTTACTTTTAATTATTCAAATCTAAAAGTAACTAGAAACTCACAGTGTTAGGATTATAAAATAGAACTAGAAAAGATTGGATCTTGAATCTCCAATTGATTTGTATTATTTGAAGAAGATAACGGATCCAGATCAGTTCAGATACCGACAGAGTTTGACCACCATGAATTCTCAATGAAGAAAACAAGAGAAATGACCATGTATATATAGCTGCCAAACCCTCTGAAATCAACTGCCACGTCAGCCCTAGGGGTGTCGACACCCCTGTGGGTGGGTCGACCCCGGTGTCGACACCCCTTAAGGGGGGTCGACCCCCTAGAGCGGAAAATCTGCCGCCATTTTTTTATTTTTCAAATTCAAAACATTTTAGATATGATTCTGACTCATCTTTGACTCATGTGTATATATATAATTCTTCTGCGCGTATACAGACTTAAAACCCTCAAAATTTCTTCATACGATGTCCGTTTTACGCAAACCAAATGTCTATCTTGACCAGAATTTCGAGATGGACGCAATGGCGCAGTCCATTTCCCTTAATTCTAAATATTAAATTAATTATTATTCAGTTCATCATATTTTAGTGTCGTCAAAAATTATGGGGTGTTACATTCTCCCCTACTCAAAGGATTTCATCCCTGAAATCTCTAAGTTTAAAAAGAATGTATCCTACCATCCATCATCCATTTACTCATCCACCAATCATAGACACCCATTGTCCTTAAAACTTTCTAATGCTTATATGAATATATGCAAAGGTGTGTGTATATGTCCTAACACTAATGTGAAAGATTAGGCGGTCTACTAATTTTAGTTGACCTCCTTAATGCAATGTATGTTAGTGCCATGAATCCAATATGTATGCAAATAATCCTATTATAACGTGAGAGTTCTATATGTGTGCACACTCACTCATCCAAATGCAACATCTATATGGTAATACATCCATTTCCATCCATAAAAGAAAAAGAAAATGCACACACATCCATATGAAGTTTGAGAGTGATTAAGCCGATCTAGTGCCTAATGTGTGTGTATATGCATCCATAGGCAGCCACTGGCAAACACTTGCATCCACTTACATCCATCAAACATAACATGTCTCAAACACATGTTTACATCCATAGGATTCCTATCTAAAGGTCGAAAATACTATGGATAAGATATATTCAATTGATAGTAAACAAGCACAAATAAAACTTTAGAAAAAGGAGTTAAGAACATGCCCTCGAAAAAAAAGGGTATGAAGCATGAATCTTGGCTTCGGTCTCCCAAGTCGCATCCTCTGGGTTATCTTCCCATTAAACCTTTAGTAACTTGATCTCTTTATTGTGTTGCTTCTTAACTTCTGATCCAAGGATATAGGAAGGAACCCGTCTGACTATCGCTTCTCGTTCCATTTCTACCTGTTCTAATACACTCGGCTCAACAACTTTGCGGTGTCATGCATGCAGGCACTTCTGCAGATGAGAAACATGGAAAACATCATGAACACTAGATAGATTTTCTGGGAGCTTTACTCTATAGGCCATTTGGCCAATCCTCTCGGTTATGGGAAATGGTCCCACAAACCTAGGTGCCGACCTCCCTACCGATCCGAAGTGAACCACATTTCTCAAAGATGATACTTTGATAAAAACTAAGTCTCCTACTTCAAATTCGATGTCAGTCCTTCTCTTATCTGCATAGGACTTCTTCCTATCTTGAGCTGTCTTCATCCGCTGTCGAATGAGGTCAATCTTTTCAGATGTTTCCCTAACCATATCTGGTCCAAGTAATAATCTTTCTGTAGATTCCCACTAATAAGTTGGTGATCTACAGGGTCATCCATACAATGCTTCGAAAGGTGCCATGACGATGCTGGATTGATAGCTGTTGTTATAGGAAAACTATACTAAAGGAAGGTGTTCTTCCCAAGTCCCTCCGAAATCTAGGATACATGACCTCAAAAGATCCTCTAGAATTCCGTTCACCCACTCCGTCTTTCCATCGGTTCGAGGATGATAAGCGGTGCTCAAACGCACATGTGCACCTAATGCTTCTTGCAAGCTCTTCCAAAATTTACTGGTAAAGATGGGGTCACGATCGCTTACGATGCTGGAAGGTACTCCATGAAGCCGAACTATCTCATAAACATAAATTGCTGCCAACCATGATGCCGTCCTTTTACTCTTAGCTGGAATAAAGTGGGCGCTCTTAGTGAGTCTATCTACCACAACCCAGATATTGGTGTTGCCTTTCTTTGATCTAGGTAAACCATCTATGAAATCCATAGAGACGCCCTCCCATTTCCAATGAGGAACCTCCAAAGGACTAAGTAGACCACCAGACTTCTTTTGCTCAACTTTAATTTGCTGGCAAACTAAACATTGAGAAACGAACTCTGCCACATCTTTCTTCATCCCAGCCCAAAAGAAAACCCTTTTCATATCTTTGTACATCTTGTCGCCGCCTGGATGAATAGTCATCTTAGAATGGTGAGCTTCTTCTAGGACTGCCTTTGTCAAGCTTCCAGTTTGAGGAACAGAAAGCCTTCTATCTCGTCTCAACCACCCCTTTTCATCTACGGCATATCCACTGAGGTAACTAGAAGTCTCCCCTTTTCTGAACTTTTCCATGATGTTTAAAATATGTGGGTAACCTTGTTGCAAAGCTCCTATCTGATCCATAAGAGTTGGTCGTATCTCCAAGGATACAAACAAATCAGGCAAAATCTCGATGGAGGGTCTAAAATCAAAAGCTGATATGAACTCCAAGCTCTTCCTCTCCACAAACAGAGGACTTAAGGCCATCTTCTGCCTACTTAGTGCGTCTGCCACCACATTACCGTTGCCTGGGGTATAAGCAATCTCAAAATCATACGAAGCTAGGAACTCCATCCACCGTTGTTGCCTTAAATTGAGATCCTTCTGCGAGAACAGATACTTGAGAGATTTATGATCAGTGTATAACTCGAACTTCTCTCCAAGTAAGTAATGGCGCCACGTCTTAAGCGCGAATACTATGGCCGCTAGCTCTAGATCATGGGTGGGGTAGTTCTTCTCATAAACTCTCAACTGTCTACCCCCATAACACACCACTTTCCCTTCTTGCATCAGAACTGCACCAATCCCTGTACCACATTCATAAGTGTAAATGGTAAACACTTTACTCCCATCAGGAAAGGTCAAGACTAGGACTGTTGTCAAAGCCCTCTTCAGTCGTTGGAAAGCAACATCACAATCTATATCCCGTGAAAACGCAAATTCTTCTTTGTCAGCCTGGTGAGTGGGGCTGATATCTCTGCGAAGTCCTTATTGAACTTCCTATAATAACCTGTCAACCAAAGAAAGCTTCTCACCTCAGTTGCATTTTTAGGAATCTGCCAATCTTGCACTGCAACCACCTTTGCGGGATCTACAATTATCCCTTCTTTGGAGACTACATGCCCTAAGAATCTCACCTTCTTTCTCCAAAAATGGCATTTGGAGAACTTTGCCTTAAGCTGATGGACACAAAGAGTTTTCAAAACTTCTCTCAAATGTTGGGCATGCTCTTCTTCGCTTTTGGAGAAGATCAAGATATCGTCAATAATGACCACGACAAATTTGTTTAGAAACTCCCGAAACATCCTACTCATCAAACCAACAAAATAGGCGGGTGCATTCGTCAGCCCAAAAGGCATAACTAGCCATTCAAAGAAACCATCCGGAGTCCTAAAAGCAGTATTATCTATGCTATCCTCAGCCACCCTCAACTGATGAAACCCCGTGGCCAAGTCTAATTGGGAAAATACCGAGGCACCAACAAGCTGATGAAATAAATCATCAATCCTTGGAAGCGGTTGCCTATTCTTATTGGTGAGTTTATTCAACTCCCTATATTCAACACAAAAACGAATCTAACCATCCGCCTTAACTGCGAATACTACTGAAGCACCCCATTTAGATATGCTTCGTCTGATAAACCCCTTCTCAAGTAGCTCCCCTACTTTCTTAATCAGCTCCCTCCTTTCCCTTGGAGCCATATGGCGCACTGGTAATGCAAATGGCTTTGCATTGTCCCCCAGATATATACGGAAATTGATTTCGCATCTCGGAGGTAAGCCCTGTACCTTATCTAAAACATCAGAATAATCCTGGACTACTGGAACAAATTGCATATCATCGATAAATGCATCAAGATACTGTAGGAAACTAAGCATAACCGACCCTCGTGGGTCACAAGAAATCTCGAGGGTCCTTCCATGACAAGTCAGAAGGCTAACGACCCTCTCTCACAATCTAGAATGGCACCGTGCGTGGTAAGCTAATCATTCCTAGAATCAACCCATAGCCCATAAACCCGAGCACATACGCATCACTTTCAAACTCGACGCCTAACACAGATATTTTCAAACCCCAACAAATCATAGATAAATGAGCTGAACTACCAATGAATGTGAAACAACTACGGGATCCACTACCATACTAGTAATTAAGTGCAGAGATTCAACAACAGAACTAGATATAAATGAATGTGAAGCGCCATAATCAAAAAGTGTTCTGATAGGATGGTTTGAAAGAGAAATTAAACCTTCCACAGAAATATTTCTACCTCTATCAGGAGCACTGACTGCGAGAGCATGCACCTGCCCTCCAGAAGTTTCGGCCTTTTGATCTTGTCCCTATGATCCCTGTTTCTTCGGGCACTCCCTAGCAAAGTGTCCGACCTCTCCACAATGGTAGCAAGAGTTCTTCCTTCACTTACAGTCTTTGACCAAGGGACCCTCTTAACCACAATCATGACATTTTCTCTTATCCTTGCCCTTGTCATTATTTCCACCTTTCTTCTGCTATTGTTATTGTTGTTATTGCCCCTTCTTGGGCCACACCTTCTTATTTTGCGATGTTTCCTCATCCTTTACTTCCTTCCTTTCTCCTTTGTCTTCCTCATGCATTAGGGCCATATCGATAAACTTTTCAAAAGTGGGTCCCATTCGGATATGGGGCATGGCTAACCCATTAAGGGATTCATTTGGCCCTTTAGTAAATCGCAAAGCCCTTTTGTGTGGCGTATCCGCCAGCTCTAACCCGAATCTTGCTAGTTGGTTGAATTAGTTCACATACTCTTTCACCATTAAGTTTCCTTGTTTGAGTGCTAAGAATCTCTCCGTCTGCTTGCTTCTCTCAGCTTGGTAAAGAAATTTCATTTCGAAACTCTGTCTAAAATCCTCCCAAGTTTCCACCAGACGTCCAGCTTGGGTGACTTCCTACCAAAATGAGGCTTCGTCTTTTAGTAGCCAAGCAGCTAACTAAATCTTCCTCTTATCCTCTACTTCAAAGATTACGAATAAGTCCTTGGTCTCCTTGAGCTAATTCCATGTTTCTACGAATGTCTCGTTCCCATGGAACGGCTTCCCTCTAATAGAACGGAAGTCCTTGCAAATCTTAGCGAAATTATCTACTTTTGGAAGAGGAGGAGGAGGAATGACAGGTGCAACTGGGGGAGGAACATTTCCTTGACCTTCGGCAGGTGTCGTGGCCTCCAAATACCTACGGAACCATCTGGGTATCGTGATGCCTTCTGGGATATTAGGAATGTTTTATTCCCCAGACATGCTGAAAAAGGAAAAGGAAGAGATTTAGACAAAGGGCCGAAGGATTTTACATATGGCTTTTTGGGGAATGTTTTTCAAAACAGACTTTTCTTTTTGAAAATGCTTTCTTTTAAGACCTTTTTATAAAATAATTTTCAAAAACTTTTATCTAATCTAGTAATCTTCGGCTCTGATACCAAGTATGACACCCCACGTTCGTTAATCTCACTCACAAAGGGAATGGATTAGGTTTCGTGAAGCGTTATAGGCAAACAGACACAGAATATTACAAGACAGATATAAATAAGATAGTAGTGAAAATTCAACTTTTTATTTCAAACACAAATCATACATCATGGTCCAAAATACCATAAGTCACAAAAACCATTACAACAATATAACTTCTGTCTTTTACCATCAGAATACATAAATACTTAAAAGAAAACATAATTCCCCAAATAAAAGAGACAAAGCCAAGTAGAGATAAGAACTTGAGCCATACTTCGAAAGCAGCTCTAGCAAGATGATATCTGAGTCTTGACTAAGCCTGAGTGTTCCCTCCCTGAGAACCCGGGGGGAAACAGAAGAAAGAGGAGGAAACAAAAGTGTCAGACATGAAGTCTGGCAAGTCTAGTTACTTTTAGCAAGTAAATAAATAAAAGTAACACAACTGGCATATAAAGTGGACAAGAGAGACCACTACATAAATGGCAGGTGTAACAAGGTAGACAAGATAAGGTGTATACGCTTCTCTAATGATTACTCTGCACTATTACTAGTATAACCAGAACGAAATGATTCCTTCCACTATAAGGTGGTAGACTTAGGCATACATCCAAATGTATCCTATCAACTACCCTAATCGATTGGCTCCCTAATCCACGTAGATACTCTATGCCGACCCCACCGTAGGATGTATCACATCCTAAAGTGGCAACCGCTCGCTGATGTGCATAGCCCCATATCTACAGGTGTCACGGTCTACTTATACCCTTTTGCCCGGCTCATGCACGCACATGGCCCGATCGGTTTGCGTCGCCCATACTGTCCTCCACGTTTGGATCTCTTACAACCATTCCAGTAAGCGTGCCCCTTCTCCGACCTAGTACAGAGTACATGTTTTGATACTTACTCCGAGTTATTGGATGAAATAGATCCCACACAATATGATACAAACCCCCTTGTCTTGCATCCCCACTAGGTTTTATTTGGCTATGTATACTGCTAGGTGTCTTTAATTACATAACCCTATTATTTCTATAAGTTATGCTTACCTTAAAAGGTGTCTTTAATTACATAACTTTATTATTCCAACCGGTCATGTATACCACTAAGTGTCTTTAATTACATAACCTTATCGGGTTAAGTTTTTGGGCCTGTATGTAAATATTACGCACCCCCTCCAGACTTACTTAACCCATCCACTATCCAACCAATTTTATTTAACCCTAACTTTAGTTTACAATCATACAATCCCTATGTATTAGATTTGGTTAATTAGTCCAATTTTTTATCATGTCCATTTATAGTTTGTAATGGGTTAGACCTCCCAAATTAGGCCTTTCAAATTGTGGATGTTGGATATGTCGGTCGGGTCCGGGTAGTCTTATTCCACACGTTGGACCTAACCTCATGTCATAGCCCGATTCGTATTTGCGCACTTAGACCTCTCACATTAGGTTCAACGTAAGTGGCTGCTAGATATGTCGGTCGGGTCCGGGCAGACTTCCACCACTAATGCAACCTAACCTCGTGTCATAAGTGCAATTACAATTTCTAATTGTAATCCTAGGCATTCATTATTAATTAATCAATTAATTAAACCTATGCCCTTATAAGTGTTAATGCCCATATTACCCAATAATTTGAATTATATGTCCAATGATGTTTATATTCAAATTATGCCAATATTAACCTTTTTCCCATGTTCCTTAACTAGCGCACTCACAAAATTGGCAGCATGCCTTGCAGCCTAGTCATAAACGTAATAGGGGAAATAATAGGAATATAACCAAAGTTATTATTTTAACATAACTTGACATAAACATAAACTAGCATGGTGATAAGGTAGACATATGAGCACAAATCTGATGAACTTGTAGCAATTACTAGTTCTAACATAACTATGATGTCATAGTGAGCATAATAAGATCTAAATTAACCATTTAGATGTCCAACTATTCAGATCTAACATAATAGGCACAAAATAATAAACTATATCTGATTAACAAATAAAATGTCCATACAATTTAGATCCAATAATTTAAAGGTGGATCTATACAGTTAAGGTTTAAGATTCACATCATAGAATGCCACAAAAGTTACAGTAGATCCAACAAGATAGAGATTTAGATCCAAATCCTAACCAATTTAGAATGTCATATAATCAGAATTTACAATGGATCTGATATAATCTAGGCATATGAATAAGTCCAAGTCATAGTTGTGTCATATTTACTTTTAAATATTCAAATCTAAAAGCAACTAGAAACTCATAGTGTTAGGATTAGAAAATAGAACTAGAAAAGATTGGATCTTGAATCTCCAATTATTTTGCTTTAGTTGAAGAAGATAATGGATCAAGATCAGTTCAAATACCAGTAGAGTTTGGCCACCATGAATTCTCAATGAAGAAAAAAAAGAGAAATGACCATGTATATATAGCTGCCAGACCCTCTAAAACCGACTGCCATGTCAACCCTAGGGGTGTCGACACCCCTGTCGGTCGGTTGACCCTGGTGTCGGCACCCCTTAAGGGGGGTCGACCCCGGTGTCGACACCCCTTTAGGGGGTCGACCCCCTAGAGCGGGAAATCTGCCGCCATTTTTTTTCAAAATCGAACTATTTTGGATAAGATTCTGACATATCTCTGACTCATGTGTATATATATAATTCTTCTGCGCATACACAAACTTAAAACTCTCGTAACTTCTTCATACGATGTCCGTTTTACACAAACCAAATGTCTATCTTGAACAGAATTTCAAGACAGACGTAATGGCGCCGTCCATTTTCCTTAATTCTGAATATTAAATTAATTATTATTTAATTTATCCTCTTTTAGTGTCATTAAAAATATGGGGTGTTACACTATCTGCTTGGAAAGCCAACCCCCTATCTGCCGCAGGCCGCTTAGTGCTTGTTAAATCCATCCTCTCTCCCATACCCACCTATTAGATGTCGTTCCATAAAACTCCATGTTGGATTGCTAACCATATTAATTCCATCCGAAGTTCTTTCCTTTGGAATGACAATAAGCTTAAACGTCTACTCAACTGGCAATTCGTTTGTCTTCACCGCGATTAGGGAGGATTAAGTATAACCGACTTGAGCTCCTTTAACATGGCTCTTTTATCAAAATGGCTTTGATGAATTCTCACCACCGGAAACATCATCTGGAAGGATTGGATCCTATTTCTTCTTTATCACTCCAACCCTAACCTCGTCCTGCACTTCCCACCTCAGTCCAACCCCTCTCCTTTCAAGTCTGGCGTCCTATCAACTCTTCATAGGGTTAAAAACCTCTTCAATGCCAAGCTAGGTAATGGTAGTAATTTCCTCTTATGGGTTGACATTTGGCAAGATGTCCTCCCCCTCTCCCATTCCCTTTCAACCATCTTTCCCCTCTGCACCCGCCCGAGCCTTACTGTCATCCAAGCATCCATCTTAGGACCATCCTATTTTTTTTCCCAACTCTCTCTTTGACCTTCCCACTCTTGCGATTTCCTTAAAGTGTGAAACATCATCCAATCTCTCCAACTCATCGAGACTGCTGACTCCATCTATTGGGCTCCATCTTTATCCAAAGGATTCACTTTCTCTTTATGTTATCAGTTTCTGAATCATCGTGGTCGTCTTTTCTCTTTTTCCAGATTTTGGAAATGCAAGTTGCACCCTCCCTCGTATTCTTTTATTCCAATGGTGTCTTATCTGAGCACGTATCAACACCAAGGATAGACTCTGCAGGTTCAACATTCCTACGGATCCCACCTATGCCTTATGTTCGCTTGAGAATGAAACTACTCACCACCTTTTCCTGGACTGCAATTTCTCTTATCCCATTCTCACTGCAACGAGTTCGCATCTACTTGGCTTCATCCCTGAGATCACTTCCTTCTATGATCACTGGCAATACAACCCGCCTAATCACACTGTTGACATCTTTATCGCTATCTACTATTGGTACATCTGGAAAGAGCACAATGTAGTTAGCTTTGGCAAACCTAGAAGATTTTACGTAGGACTATGCAAATGCATCATTCATTTGTTTTATGTTACTTAGGTACATCGCACTCTGCACTCTTTAGACTTGCATTACCTGGGGAGACTCATCAGGAGGAATCGCAAGGAAGTACAAATGCTGCTTGGATCGCTATGAGGAATTTCTGAAAGTGGTGCATGTTGTCTTTAGGTTTGCCGTGTTATTTACTCTCTTTTTATGTACATAATTATGTACTTTATTTTTATGTTGCTTGAACTCTGGGGATGGTACTTTAATCCCAAACAACTTATTATTTTGGCTACTGATCAATCTTGTTGATTGGATATTTTTATTACCTATGCTTTCCGGCTCTGCAGTGCCACGCTGCATATCTGTTTCCTCTAAAAAAAGTATACGTAATAAGCACACAAATACACACATACACACACACATATATATATATATATTGATACTATATATATATATCCAAAAACATGTAATTAACGCTAGTTATTAATAATTCTAGGTAAACATTAAATGTAGGTTTGAATTTGAACTGTCACCGTTACTTATTGGTGTTAATGAATATTGCCTATAATAAATGGAGAATGTACAAATATAACCATTTTTTAATGGGAAATAAATGTGGAAATTAACTTAATCCAAAAGGTTACAATTAGTATAAATGGAAATTTAAGTGTTGCAAACCAATTTAGTCGAAATTAATGTAATGAACATACATATAAATACATATTAAAGACTTAAACAATAATAAATGTAATAGGAGAGAGTTGCAATAAATAGTAGTAATAGTAAATTAGAAAGGAACTGATATAAATGGTATTTATTTGAATGTCCATTGCCTTAAGAAAAGTGATCGTATGTTCATTAATAGCACATGGCAATTATGGTACTTAATTAATTTAAATAGGGACTTGGGTAGTGTAATGACCCGGTATTTTCACGGATCACTGATACAGTTTGATTGATCGTGAATACGTATTTTTAAATATGATTTTAAATTTAGACTTTGAAATTTCAGAACTTGTTAATATATATATATAATAGCATGTATATGTGCAACATTTATCAAAATCCAATTTTGATATATTCAGGTATGATAGCACAAATTTAATAGCGTTTGTTAATTTTATTTAATACAAGTATATATGATAGCATGGATAGGATAACACTTGTTTTAAATTCATTTTTAATGTATGATAAATAACACTTATTTTAAATGCCATTTTCTTCAAAAACACTTGTTTATATTATTATTATTTTTCAAAAACTTTAAAAAACCTTAGTATTGGCAAAACTCTTTATTTTAAATATTTAAATTCTCTTGATCAAAGATATGTTAAATCACTCTTTTTGATCTCAAAAAGGAAATGCAAGAAAATCTTTGAATTCATATATGTTTAAAATCAAAAATCATGTGTGGTTTAATCTTTTAAATACATGATCTCAAAGATATGATAACATATGAAATATCATGAAAATCTTTTACATTTTTAGGCATTGAAACAAGAACTTGTATTGTCAATTCTATTTCACTTCATGATGGATCATGCTAGTAAGTAAGGACTTAAGGAAGATCTTAGACTCATGACCAAAATCACTTTTGAATCAAAGCATTTTTCAGTTTTGATTCTCTCCTTTCTTCTCAATGGATTTTCTGAAAATACAAATGCATGGTTCAATTTTCAAAACCTTGGCAAGTTATCAAAGAACACATATATAAAAAGATTTGCAAAATCATATGTAGACACATAACCTTACCTACCCTAGATGAGCACTTAAGAAGGGATTTTCTAAGATTTTTTCATATCAAGCCACATGGCCGAGAGCAAAACTGTGCAGGAAATTTCAGATTTTAAAATACCTTGGAGGCCAAGGTAATATAGTTTATATTATATGTTAAATCAGCATTTTTCATGTGAAAATATGGTTTGACAACTCCATGAACACTGAACACTTTTGGTACATGGCTGAACACAATATTTTGTGTAAAAACTAAGAAAAGGATTTGTAGAAGGGAGGTTGTATCTAGCACATTTAAGGTGATGTTCTTGCAAGGCCAATGAGAAGTAGTGAGTACATGTATAGGAATTGTAGGAGGTTTTCAGGTGTGATCTAGACTGAGATATGCCATGTGATTTTATGAGAGAATGTAAGATTTTGAGAGAGAAAATCTTTTAAAGGTGATCTTTCTTTTGTCAAGAGAAAAAGCTGATTTTTGCTGTTTCACATCAGCATTAAATACAACAATATTTTAAGCATTTTTCCCACTATATAAAGACTTATCCATGCACTCAGTTCACACACACAAACACACGGCACTTCAAAGCATCTCATCAAGAAAAGAAAGGATTTTTGGAAACTTTTAATGTGAGTAAACCTGATCTACATTTTCTGTTTTAATTCCTGCATTTTTACTTGTTGTTGAACTATATGTTAGGATTTAATCTTGGTAGTATGTTTGTTCAAGTGATGTACTTTGGATGATTTTGCTGGATTTATATGATATAGAAATCATTGATTTGTTAAAACCAAACTTGAATACAAAGTGTTAAAAGAGATTTCCTGACAGTGTTTCAGACCCTGTATGTTGTGTGAATCTTGACTACCTTAAATAAATCAGTGGATCTACGATTAAGAAATTAAAACTGATATGTTATACCATGTTTGAAGCTGTATCTAGTCTAACAAGTATTCAAATAGAATTGAACTCGGATCAAAAACTTTACTGTCAGGTTAAGACAAAGCAGCAGTAGCTTCTCTGGTTTAAGTCTTCAAAATGAAAATTCAAACTGATTCAAAACAAGTTTGATTGTATAATACTTGGATAGATTATACATATCCTATATTAGTTATCAACTCAAAGAAGAAGTAGATGTAAAATATTGTATGAAGAAAAAAAACAGTTTACACAGCTTTTACAGTAAGCTCTCTGTAAAACCAAATTTTCAAACTTAGTAAAATCAAAATTCAGGTATCTGAGTGTGATCATAACACAAAAATATGATTTTTAGTTATAATCTTATGATTTTTAACAATGTGGATCTCCGGAATTTTTGAGATGGTCACAAAAGGGGCTTCGATCAGTTTCCGGCGAATCACTCGATCGAAGGTGATGGCATTTGGCCGAGAGGAGGGGGAGAGTTCAGAGATTATTGGAAAAATATTGATCAAATTTTAAATGAATAATTGTTGTGAAATTAATAAAATTAGGGTTGAAAATTAGCTTCGGGTTCATGGGGTTAAGAGGCGTCGTGTGGGACCCTGGAGCGATCGAGTTGGCTGGAACTCGGGGTGGAGGAGCTGGCGACGTCGGGGATTGGAACGATAGTGGCGCGGACCCTTCTGGTGGACGAAGGAGGGAGAACGGATCAGGTTTCTCCGACGAACCCATTGGATAAACAAAGAAGGAACAAGTGAAATTCTGACTGACGGCGAGATGGGATCGGGTGGCATCGGCGACGTGATCAGTGGAGGAGATGGAGCTTGCGTGGCCTGTCGTTGGGTGGTGGAAGCGACGGACGTGCTTGTGCACGTGCACAACTAATACAGAAGGAAGAAGAAGAAGAACGAGGGGTGGTGATCGGGGAAACATGTTATCAGGCAAGGGTTTGAACGGGGTACTTTGGTACTGGTAGTTCGCAATGTGGTACTTTGGATTTCACCAAATTTATGAGTGATCGCCAGTGATTTTCCTTATGTGGTACTGGGTTTAGCAAACCTGGTACTTTGAAGAAAATTTGTACTTTAGTTTAAAAACAATAGTTTTGAATATGGTTTAAATTTAAATTAATTTTAAATTTAAAAATGAATTGAATAAAGTAGGGAAATAAATATTTAAAGCAAAATAGTATCTTTATTTAATTTACAAGGAAATAAAGAAAAAGAATGTGATTAGGATACTGTGTTTTCGTCAAGAAGTTGAAACCAATGTCGAACGGAAAATTTTATTAAATTATAAATTCAGTTTCTAAATTTAAATTTGAATCTATTTGAGAATAATATATTTAGATCTTTCGAAAATGCAGTTCGTCAGAAGCTGAAATAAAATACAGAAGCTCTATTTTAAAATAAAATAAAAGTTTTATTATAAAGCATTAGAAATGATTTTGTCTGATGTTCAAACTGTAGAGAAGTCGATCAAGTGTGGAAAACAGATCTGGTTCGTGACAAGAATCGAGAAGTCAGAAACTGAAATTTTGTTAAATTATAAATTTAGTTTATAATTTAAATTAAAAAAATGAAATATTTAAATTTTGAAACAAACAAAATAAAGAGGAACCGTATGTCAAACATACGCTGGATTTGTCGGTTTTTAACCATAAGTCGAGTACAGTTCTGTATTTAATCGTGTTCAGATAAATAAATAAATAAATTTATGAAAGAAGAAGAACTAGATCGGGATGATTTTCGCCAGTAGATGAAATTTGAAATACAGAAGCTGTAGATTTTATTAAATTATAAATTTAATTAATAAGTTAGGATTTGTTTGTTTATAAAAAAGTTAAACATACAAGTGATAAGAAGACGTATGTCCCACATACGCTGGAATCCGACCGTAGAAACCGTGAGTGTAAGAAGTCAGTCATGTACAGTTCAGTATTCGCTGAAATAAGAACTGTAAAGTATATTTTGATCATGTTTAGACCGATAAGTAAAGAGGAGAACATTTATCAGTATAGAATGGAAGAAGGAGTAAATCAGATCAAAAGGAAGATCTGACGGAATTTCGTCGAGAAACGCAGAAGTGAGATTTGTTATAGATTTTGTACAAATATATTAAATTTGAATTTATCCAAATTTAAACCTTTGGTTTAAAGTGATAAAAAGGGAATCTGTGATTTACACTAAAAAAAATTGCCAAGTTCAAATTTGTAAGTCAAAATCCCTGGCATGACATGCCTGATAATACTATACTGTCTGAACTAGTATAAACAAGACAGTGTTTGTATTCTGTGTAGATTGATAATTTAAAAGAGGAAATTTTATTTAAATTATTATACAAAGAAGAAGCAGATTTGACAAGAGAAAGAAATACAGTGTAAAAGCTGTAAATGAGATTTAAATTATAAATTTAATTCATTTGTGAAAGATCAGAAATATAGTTTGTCGAGGAAAGATAAATTTCTGAAAAGAATAAATATAAAGATTCATTTTCAGAAGTGACGGACAAGATAGAAATAAAACCCGTGCAGCACGCACACTAAAATTGTCCAATTCTAAGATATGATCAAAATATCCTATATAAGCGAGAGGATTGTATACTGTTTGATTTAACTGTATATGCAGTTGATTTTAATCTGTTAGATTAAAGAATTAAAAAAAAAGAAAATGTTCGTAATCATTTCAAAGAGTCCAGATATACATTCCACTTTGATTTGATTAGACGCCGCGCGTCGGAGATGTTCAAACTGAAGACGACGGTGTGCAAGAAGATTATATCTTCGGTTTGTTCAGTCCCAGGACAAACCTGAATGGACGAGTGTCTGACAACGTATATCAGTCAGATTTTACACATCGAATTTACGTAAGTATATTACGTTGGTGGCAAAGAAATTCGTTTCTCTTAGCTTTAGTGCCCGTGATATATTTGGGAAATCGTATCAGTATTTCTGACGGGTAGGACGATGTGGCATTCAAAGGAAATGAACTAGTGATGATGAAAAGACGAGTCTAGCCTCAAGCCTCACACCCAGGAAATGACAAAATCGGGCAGGCAGCATGGCTATGTGGGTCGCTCCCATTAGGGTGTAGTATCACCTATCTAGAGAATTTCCTTTTGTTTCTTAATCTATCGATTCTACCCATGCGGGGATGGTTGCCGTACACAACCATCGGTGATATACACTCGATACACTCAAGAGAAATGAGTGGTCGGTCATGTGAGGGCCGGGTTGCAAGAAGTTCTTGTTGAACCCAGGTGTATTTTCCTCTAGAGATACACCAGTGGAAGGTGGTCCCATACCTTGTCAGAGTTGGAAATCCAATTTCCCTAAGCGCCAAGCGGTTTTTTATTTGTATACTATATAGGAGAATGTGAGATGCAAGCATTCTCCTAGATTCTAAATTATTTGTGGAAAACATATATGATAATATTTGTTTAAAAGTATACAAAGTGTTTTGATATCATAAGGTAAAACCCGTTCCGTATTCACGACATGGTCTTATGAGATATTTTGATTTCTTTAAACTGTTTTCTCTAAAATTGTTTACTCATACCAGTCCCATGACTGACCCGGAGTTTATTTTTTCTGTGTTTTCCCTTAAACTCTTGGGTATTCATAACGCTTGTTATGAATAGACAAGTGAATCAGGATTTGGATAAACTTGTGAGGCTGGAATGAAGATTTTGCTGTGTGCTGGTCCATCCATCTACTGTATAAATAAGTCTGTCAGTTGATCATCTATGATATGTACTGATGTACCATGATTGAGTTGTATCACTGGTTCAGTATACTCTGATGTAATATATTCCGCTGTGTAATATTATAAAATATTATCTTTTGTGAAATTCCGCTGTGAGATTCTGATGTTCTGTGTTTTTATCTTCTATCTATTCTTATTTCTTATTAATGGCACAACTTGAGATGTGTTCGAAAGTTGGGTCGTTACAGTTGGTATCAGAGCTTAGGTTCTTGATTACCTAGGCTTTGGGTGAGTGTGAGAGAGCGTATTTTTATATAACATTTAAAATGAATTTAAAACAACTTGGATGTTATACCTAAGTAGTTATACCCCATCGAGACTCGATTGACAACCTGTTACATTCAGATAATTAAGATGAGTAACCAAGGACGAAGAGGTCGAGCTAGAGGGTCGTCCACTACTACTGGTCGAAATACTAGATTCCAGGATCAACTTGAATTATATATAAATAAGACGAATTAAGATTTGATTCAAACCAGATTTTGGAATTTAAAATCCTGGGTATTTGAAAAATAATTTTCCGGATAAATATTAAGTAATATAGTATTTCTTTGGAAAATTTGGACAAAAACCATTTTTGTATGGATTTTAAAAGTGATAAAGCACTAAACTCACTTCAGCCGTTGGAAAATAATTCTGGTGATGACTGCAGCATCATTAGTGTTCATTTTCGAGTTTCTAAGTGACAAATTGCTACCTTAGAAAAATTTCTGATGAAAAGTTGTTTGAAAGAAAACAAGTGGTTTGAAAATTCTAATATTTTGAATTTGAGATAGTTATAAAAATATATTTGTGCGATTTCTAAAGAATTTGGGAATTTGAATTCTGGAAATAAATTTTTTACTTAAGCAAGTAAATGGAAGAAGTGCCAAAAGATAATTCACTCTTTTGAGATAAAAGGAGTTAATTAACTAGGGTCAGCCCTAAGATAAATTTAATATGATTGGAATAAATTGAATAATATCCATTCGTATTGATACCGGAAATCAAGTTAGAATTTTAAACTGAATTAAAAATTTGGATTTCTTGGAATTAAGGCTGGGCTTGAGGGTTTATTGGATATGGACTCACGAAAAGTGAATTGGTTGATTTGTGAAACAAATCATATTCGTGAATCCCGAACTGGAGATGATTAACTGAGTGAATGGATATTTTGGATAATACTGAACGGAGTTAAGTAAATGGACCGATGAGTTGAGAAGGGATTTTGGACAGATATTTTTGATTTTGAATAGGATATTTCTGATGTGTGTTTTATTTATGGATGTGTGTTTTTATATAAGACGATAACTAGAATGTACTACTTACAAATCTCGGGGACGAAATTTTTATAAGGGGGGTAGAATGTAATGACCCGGTATTTTCACAGATCACTGATACAGTTTGATTGATCGTGAATACGTATTTTTAAATATGATTTTAAATTTAGACTTTGAAATTTTAGAACTTGTTAATATATATATATATATATATATATATATATAATAGCATGTATATGTGCAACATTTATCAAAATCCAATTTTGATATATTCAGGTATGATAGCACAAATTTAATAGCGTCTGTTAATTTTATTTAATACAAGTATATATGATAGCATGGATAGGATAACACTTGTTTTTAAATTCAATTTTAATGTATGATAAATAACACTTATTTTAAATGCCATTT
The DNA here is from genome assembly GCA_030737875.1 of Allium sativum. Classification (NCBI taxonomy): domain Eukaryota; kingdom Viridiplantae; phylum Streptophyta; class Magnoliopsida; order Asparagales; family Amaryllidaceae; genus Allium; species Allium sativum. The sequence goes on along the minus strand of CM060916.1, from coordinate 484,426,515 downwards.
TCTTCAAAAACACTTGTTTATATTATTATTTTTTTTCAAAAACTTTAAAAAACCTTAGTATTGGCAAAACTCTTTATTTTAAATATTTAAATTCTCTTGATCAAAGATATGTTAAATCACTCTTTTTGATCTCAAAAAGGAAATGCAAGAAAATCTTTGAATTCATATATGTTTAAAATCAAAAATCATGTGTGGTCTAATCTTTTAAATACATGATCTCAAAGATATGATAACATATGAAATATCATGAAAATCTTTTACATTTTTAGGCATTGAAACAAGAACTTGTATTGTCAATTCTATTTCACTTCATGATGGATCATGCTAGTAAGTAAGGACTTAAGGAAGATCTTAGACTCATGACCAAAATCACTTTTGAATCAAAGCATTTTTCAGTTTTGATTCTCTCCTTTCTTCTCAATGGATTTTCTGAAAATACAAATGCATGGTTCAATTTTCAAAACCTTGGCAAGTTATCAAAGAACATATATATAAAAAGATTTGCAAAATCATATGTAGACACATAACCTTACCTACCCTAGATGAGCACTTAAGAAGGGATTTTCTAAGATTTTTTCATATCAAGCCACATGGCCGAGAGCAAAACCGTGCAGGAAATTTCAGATTTTAAAATACCTTGGAGGCCAAGGTAATATAGTTTATATTATATGTTAAATCAACATTTTTCATGTGAAAATATGGTTTGACAACTCCATGAACACTGAACACTTTTGGTACATGGCTGAACACAATATTTTGTGTAAAAACTAAGAAAAGGATTTGTAGAAGGGAGGTTGTATCTAGCACATTTAAGGTGATGTTCTTGCAAGGCCAATGAGAAGTAGTGAGTACATGTTTACGAGTTGTAGGAGGTTGCAGGTGTGATCTAGACTGAGATATGCCATGTGATTTTATGAGAGAATGTGAGATTTTGAGAGAGAAAATCTTTTAAAGGTGATCCTTCTTTTGTCAAGAGAAAAAGCTGATTTTTGCCGTTTCACATCAGCATTAAATACAACAATATTTTAAGCATTTTCCCCACTATATAAAGACCCATCCATGCACTCAGTTCACACACACAAACACACGGCACTTCATAGCATCTCAGCAAGAAAAGAAAGGACTTTTGGACACTTTTAATGTGAGTAAACCTGATCTACATTTCTGTTTTAATTCCTGCATTTTTACTTGCTGTTGAACTATATGTTAGGATTTAATCTTGGTAGTATGTTTGCTCAAGTGATGTACTTTGGATGATTTTGCTGGATTTATATGATATAGAAATCATTGATTTGTTAAAACCAAACTTGAATACAAAGTGTTAAAAGAGATTTCCTGACAGTGTTTCAGACCCTGTATGTTGTGTGAATCTTGACTACCTTAAATAAATCAGTGGATCTACGATTAAGAAATTAAAACTGATATGTTATACCATGTTTGAAGTTGTATCTAGTCTAACAAGTATTCAAATAGAATTGAACTCGGATCAAAACTTTTCTGTCAGGTTAAGACAAAGCAGCAGTAGCTTCTCTGGTTTAAGTCTTCAAAATGAAATTTCAAACTGATTCAAAACAAGTTTGATTGTATAATACTAGGATAGATTATACATATCCTATATTAGTTATCAACTCAAAGAAGAAGTAGATGTAAAATATTGTATGAAGAAAAAAACAGTTTACACAGCTTTTACAGTAAGCTCTCTGTAAAACCAAATTTTCAAACTTAGTAAAATCAAAATTCAGGTATCTGAATGTGATCATCACACAAAAATATGATTTTTAACAATGTGGATCTCCGGAATTTTTGAGATGGTCACAAAAGGGGCTTCGATCAGTTTCCGGCGAATCACTCGATCGGAGGTGATGGAATTTGGCCGAGAGGAGGGGGAGAGTTCAGAGATTATTGGAAAAATATTAATTAAAATTTTAAATGAATAATTGTTGTGAAATTAATAAAATTAGGGTTGAAAATTAGCTTCGGGTTCATGGGGTTAAGAGGCGTCGCGTGGGACCCTGGGGCGATCGAGCTGGCTGGAACTCGGGGTGGAGGAGCTGGCGACGTCGGGGATTGGAACGATGGTGGCGCGGACCCTTCTGGTGCACGGAGGAGGGAGAACGGAGCAGGTTTCTCTGACGAACCCATCGGATAAACAAAGAAGGAACAAGTGAAATTATGATTGACGGCGAGATGGGATCGGGTGGCATCGGCGACGTGATCAGTGGAGGAGATGGAGCTTGCGTGGCCGGTCGTTGGGTGGTGGAAGCGACGGACGTGCTTGTGCACGTGCACAGCTAATACAGAAGGAAGAAGAAGAAGAACGAGGGGTGGTGATCGGGGAAACATGTGATCAGGCAAGGGTTTGAACGGGGTACTTTGGTACTGGTAGTTCGCAATGTGGTACTTTGGATTTCACCAAATTTTTGAGTGATCGCCAGTGATTTTCCACATGTGGTACTGGGTTAAGCAAACCTGGTACTTTGAAGAAAATTTGTACTTTAGTTTAAAAACAATAGTTTTGAATATGGTTTAAATTTAAATTAATTTTAAATTAATTTTAAATTTAAAAATGAATTGAACAAAGTAGGGAAATAAATATTTAAAGCAAAATAGTATCTTTATTTAATTTACAAGGAAATAAAGAAAAAGAATATGATTAGGATACTGTGTTTTCGTCAAGAAGTTGAAACCAATGCCGAACGGAAAATTTTATTAAATTATAAATTCAGTTTCTAAATTTAAATTTGAATCTATTTGAGAATAATATATTTAGATCTTTCGAAAATGCAGTTCGTCAGAAGCTGAAATAAAATACAGAAGCTCTATTTTAAAATAAAATAAAAGTTTTATTATAAAGCATTAGAAATGATTTTGTCTGATGTTCAAACTGTAGAGAAGTCGATCAAGTGTGGAAAACAGATCTGGTTCGTGACAAGAATCGAGAAGTCAGAAACTGAAATTTTGTTAAATTATAAATTTAGTTTATAATTTAAATTAAAAAAAATGAAATATTTAAATTTTGAAACAAACAAAATAAAGAGGAATCGTATGTCAAACATACGCTGGATTTGTCGGTTTTGAACCATAAGTCGAGTACAGTTCTGTATTTAATCGTGTTCAGATAAATAAATAAATAAAAAATGAAAGAAGAAGAACTAGATCGGGACGATTTTCGTCAGTAGATGAAATTTGAAATACAGAAGCTGTAGATTTTGTTAAATTATAAATTTAATTAATAAGTTAGGATTTGTTTGTTTATAAAAAAAATAAACATACAAGTGATAAGAAGACGTATGTCCCACATACGCTGGAATCCGACCGTAGAAACCGTGAGTGTAAGAAGTTGGTCATGTACAGTTCAGTATTCGCTGAAATAAGAACTGTAAAGTATATTTTTATCGTGGTTAGACCGATAAGTAAAGAGGAGAACATTTATCAGTATAGAATGGAAGAAGGAGTAAATCAGATCAAAAGGGAGATCTGACAAAATTTCGTCGAGAAATGCAGAAGTGAGATTTGTTATAGATTTAGTTCAAATATATTAAATTTGAATTTATTCAAATTCAAACCTTTGGTTTAAAGTGATAAAAAGGGAATTTGTGATTTACACTAAAAAAAATTGCCAAGTTCAAATCTGTAAGTCAAAATCCCTGGCATGACATACCTGATAATACTATACTGTCTAAACTAGTATAAACAAGACAGTGTTTGTATTCTGTGTAGATTGATAATTTAAAAGTGGAAATTTTATTTAAATTATTATAGAAAGAAGAAGCAGATTTGACAAGAGAAAGAAATACAGTGTAAAAGCTGTAAATGAGATTTAAATTATAAATTTAATTCATTTGTGAAGGATCAGAAATAAAGTTTGTCGAGGAAAGATAAATTTCTAAAAAGAATAAATATAAAGATTCATTTTCAGAAGTGACGGACAAGATAGAAATAAAACCCGTGCAGCACGCACACTAAAATTGTCCAATTCTAAGATATGATCAAAATATCCTATATAAGCGAGAGGATTGTATACTGTTTGATTTAACTGTATATGCAGTTGATTTTAATCTGTTAGATTAAAGAATTAAAAAAATAAAATGTTCGTAATCATTTCAAAGAGTCTGGATATACATTCCACTTTGATTTGATTAGACGCCGCGCGTCGGAGATGTTCAAACTGAAGACGACGGTGTGCAAGAAGATTATATCTTCGGTCTGTTCAGTCCCAGGACAAACCTAAGTTGACGAGTGTCTGACAACGTATATCAGTCAGATTTTACACATCGAATTTACGTAAGTATATTACGTTGGTGGCGGAGAAATTCGTTTCTCTTAGCTTTAGTGCCCGTGATATATTTGGGAAATCGTATGAGTATTTCTGACGGGTAGGACAATGTGGCATTCAAAGGAAATGAACTAGTGATAATGAAAAGACGAGTCTAGCCTCAAGCCTCACACCCAGGAAATGACAAAAATCGGGCAGGCAGCATGGCTATGTGGGTCGCTCCCATTAGGGTGTAGTATCACCTATCTAGAGAAATTCCTTTTGTTTCTTAATCTATCGATTCTGCCCATGCGGGGATGGTTGCCGTAAACAACCATCGGTGATATACACTCGATACACTCAAGAGAAATGAGTGGTCGGTCATGTGAGGGCCGGGTTGCAAGAAGTTCTTGTTGAACCCAGGTGTATTTGCCTCTAGAGATACACCAGCGGAAGGTGGTCCCATACCTTGTCAGAGTTGGAAATCCAATTCCCTAAGCGCCAAGCGGTTTTTTTATTTGTATACTATATATGAGAATGTGAGATGCAAGCATTCTCCTAGATTCTAAATTATTTGTGGAAAACATATATGATAATATTTGTTTAAAAGTATACAAAGTGTTTTGATCTCATAAGGTAAAACCCGTTCCGTATTCATGGCATGGTCTTATGAGATATTTTGATTTCTTTAAACTGTTTTCTCTAAAACTGTTTACTCATACCAGTCCATGACTGACCCGGAGTTTATTTTTTCCGTGTTTTCCCTTAAACTCTTGGGTATTCATAACACTTGTTATGAATAGACAAGTGAATCAGGATTTGGATAAACTTGTGAAGCTGGAATGAAGATTTTGCTGTGTGCTGGTCCATCCATCTACTGTATAAATAAGTTTGTCATTTGATCATCTATGATATGTACTGATGTACCATAATTGAGTTGTATCACTAGTTCAATATACTCTGATGTAATATATTCCGCTGTGTAATATTATAAAATATTATCTTTTGTGAAATTCCGCTGTGAGATTCTGATGTTCTGTGTTTTTATCTTCTATCTATTCTCATTTCTTATTAATGGCACAACTTGAGATGTGTTCGAAAGTTGGGTCGTTACTGGTAGTAATTAGAATAATTAATACTAAATCTAATTAATAATCTTAAGAGCTGTGAACCTTATCTTAGGACAATCAATTTTATCTTATCTTATCATATAAGAACAAAAATATTATCTTATCTCTACCTAAATACAAGGAACAATATTTCTAATCAATATAAGATTTAAACTTGGTCGATCAATGATCGAGGCTAGTTGCGTTATTTAACAATAGTTTGCGCTTTCCAACAGTCGAATATATGTACAACTGATTTGGGTTACCATTAGCCATAGGAACCAGTGACAATAATTATTACTGTAAGGCGAAACACTACTAAAGGTGTACTGTCGATGTTTTAAGTGGCTGCATTGTAACATCCTGCATTTTTAAATAATAAAGGTTAACAAAATTGTCAAAATATTTATGGAAGAGAATGCGTTTGAAATTGGAAAACGAATGTCTGTTATAAACTGGGCAATAAATAAAAAGTTGTCACTATATAAATTAAATGCGCAGTAATATGTATATATAATTAAACAAAAAGAAACGGAAGAAAGAATGGAATAAATGGTACACACATTAACTTTATAAACAATGTGCATTTGAATTTAAAATAACAAAAGGTTATTAATGTATTAATAGGATTTGTAATAACCATGTTTTAAATTGGAATTTGATGTGTGTTAGAAATGGAAAACTAATTTCAAACTGAAACATTTTTCTGATTAACAATGCGCAACATAAATGGAATAAAATCACGCAATAAAAGGGAATCTTAATTATGTTAGTTAAGTAGTGTTTTAATTCAAAACAAATGAAGCAAATGCATGTAAATATACATTGATATATTTATTTTAAGAATATATATGTGCACATACTAATTTCAGATATGAACACATTTGAAACTGAGATTTAATACGTGTTGAGAATAAAAGAAAATTTAGTAAAAACCAAAAATGTAACACCCCGTGTATTCTATAACAGTGAAATTCGCAAATTAAAGTATAATTAATTTCAAATCAAAGAAGTAAGGGAAACGAAATACGCCATTGTGTTCGTCTCGGAAAAATACGCGAAATAGAGTCCGAGTTTTCGAAAAACGGAGTCCGTATGAAGAAGATATGGCCTCCGGAAGTTTCTGAATTAAGTTTAAAATTCGAACAGAAGAAAACAGCTCAGAAAAACAAGTTTAAAATTCAAAATCGGGCCCAATTGGCCAGGGCGGGAAAATTCCCGCCTATGGCACCCAGGTCGACTGGGCTGTCGACCTGGGCTTGCCAGGTCGACAGGGCTGTCGACTGCCCTGTCGACACGGTGTCGACTGGACTGTCGACCTGGTCCAGAGCCAGGTCGAACCCAGCCCACCCTGGCTGGCCTGGTCTATGTTTGGTCGATTTTCTGAACCCTGCCTTGTCACTAGGGCTAGGTGGCAGTACCGGATTGGCCTCTCCTTCAAACGGACGGCTATTGTTGAATCAAGCTCCATCGACGGTCTAAAACAACTTGCAAACATTATAAAAAGGACCTAAGACCTAGCGTAACATCATACTATTTCATTTTAGCCTCAGGCCGCCGCCATTAAACCTAGAGCTCTAAATTAAAAATACAAAGAAAAAGATTATAGAAGATGGAGGATGATTCTTGAAGGCTACAACTAGAAGCTACAACAACTACGACGCTTTAGACAACGAATTTGGGACTATTTTATTTGAGTTATTTGCTTCATATTGTAAGTTCTATGTTACTTTTTAGGTAAAAACGCTAAAACAATATGGACATGCGATGAATTGAAACCGAATTTATGAACTATTGCTAATCCATTGTTTATATTACTTATCGTTGAATTATAATTTGGGGATATTGCTATGGCAACGTTGCAAGTTAAACTTGTCATGATTTTGATGTTGTTATGAATCACTTGGGCTTAATTGTTTGGCAAGTTGGACTAATACATGTCCATGGAATCGCTATGTTTATTGAAATATTTGTGTTGATTAAACCATGCCCGTGATGCTAATTAGACCATGGCTATGAATATTGATGGAATTATGCCTGTGGTGTTATCATACCCATCGTGATTAATGAAAAATAGGGTATTGCTAGGTTATGATGAAAAGTTGGGATTATTATGTTTATAATGTTAATTATGTTAAAAACGCTAAATTGGGATCATTATGTCTATCATGTTAATTATGTTAAAAACACTAATTTGGGATCATTATGTCTATCATGTTAATTATGTTAAAAACGCTAAATTGGGATCATTATGTCTATCATGTTAATTATGCTAAAAACGCTAAATTGGGATCATTATGTCTATCATGTTAATTATGTTAAAAACGCTAAATTGGGATCATTATGTCTATCATGTTTATTGAGAATCATTATGATAAATTGGAATTATTATGTCTATGAGAATTATTATGTTAAAAATGTTAAAATTGGAATCCACTATGCCTATTAGGATTACTATGCCTTTAATGTTTCATGTTTATAATAAAATTATATTATGCCCGCAATGATTATTATGCCTATGATGTAAAATCATCATGTTAAATTAAGTTGGAACCATTACTATGCCAAGTTATCATCATTGAAACCATGTGATATGTTATAGCCTGTTTATTATGCAAGTAATGTTGGAATTGTCACATATGCCTATCACATGTTTGGTGTTATTCCCCTTTATCTCTTGAATTGTTTATGCTTATGAACGAAGTACGTTTATATACGTTGGGGATACGATTGGGTAGAATAGGCAAAACTTGAATTAATTATAGGAATAAATTGTGAAATTTGGCATAAGTAGAACATGAATTATGGCACGAAAACTTGACTTGAACATGCCGTAATTTGACTTTAAAACATGCCTTAGTTGGGCATGAAATTGACATATGAACATGCTATGGAAATAGCGCAAAAATCTGATAAGAACATGGGCATGACTTTAGAAAACAAGAAAGTGGCCAACTCGAGGTTGGGTTGAGTTTGTAGTGTAAATCTGCCCGGAACCGCCCGGCAAATCCAGTTGCTACAAACAATAGGATCCAATGTGGGTAGTTGGTCACATCGCGCTTGAAACCCGAGGTTGGGTTGAGTTCGTAGCGTAAACCTGCCCGGAACCGCCCGGCAAATCCAGTGGCTACGAACAACAGGATCCAATGTGAGTGGTTCGGTGCATTAACGAATCAATTAATGCCAATTAGGGTTAAGTCATGAACATGAAAAGACAACTTAACCAACTTGAACATGATTTGTAGGGCTAAGTCATAAACTTGAAAACGACAACACTTAGCCAACTTGACATGACACGTAGGCGGGTTAAGTCACGAACTGAAATGACATACTTAACCATCTTGACATGACTAGACTAGAAATTGATTGAGTCACGAATTACATGACTTGATCTGTTAGGCGGGATAGGTCACGAATTACATGACCTAATCTATTAGGCGAAACCCTAGACACGACCCCTTTCAGCAGTAACCCTCTAGATGTATCAAGGTACCCTGGGGCTAGGCCGGGTGGGGGCACGATTACTGGGCTGATTGTAAGAGGTGAACGACGGCAGTGGGGTACGCCAGTGTAGGTTCGGCGGACTACGATCGTGCACGTATCCGGGGCAGACACTGGGTATCCGTAGATTTATCTGTGCATCTTGAATCGTGTCAGGGGTTGACACCCTAGGGCTGATACACCCGAAGGTGGACCCAGCACAGGTGACTACATTCGTGATTAGCCGTATGACACGGACACTTGACGAGCTAGAACTTGTAGGGAGCCGATCGACTAGATAATCGCTCCGTAGGACCCCGTACTTGGGTCAGACCCCGTTTCAGGGTCATTTCATGATATTGGGCCGTGGGATTTATTTCGTGATTAACTTGTGACACGGGCTTAGTATACTAGTGAAGTCGAAGCAATGGATCTCGAACATGTGATGCTTTACTTGACTTGTCTTGACTTATCCTGATCACCTTAGTCTATCTTGTCCACCTTGACACTATTCTTAAGTTTAGTTCCAGTTCATTCATGACAGGTTGTTTTAACCGTTTTTACACTGAAAGTCACTAGAACTTACTCAGTCTTTATGACTGACCCTTTTCCTTTCACCTCTTTTTCTTTCGTCCCCCCCCCCCCCGTTCTCAGGGAGGAATAACTAGCTCTTAGCTTGGATATCACTTGCTTTGGCTCAGCATGTACGGTTTGCTATGGCTGCTTCTTTTTACTGCACTTGGGGAATAAGCTGTTTTACTGTTTTAAATTATTGCTTCTTTGGCTATTATTACAAGACAGTTGTAATGAAGTTACTTGAAATGTTTGTAAAAGACATGGTTTATTTTGGAATGAAATGAAGTTCTGTTTTGCTCAGAAATTCTTCCGCTGTTTACTTAATTATTTATTTATGTTCTGTCTTGTGATAATTCTGTGATGTTATCTCGATAATACCTCTCCAAAACTAGGGCATTCCCTTTGTGAGTGACCCTAGCGGAGGTGGGGTGTTACAAAAAATGTGGATAAATGTTTTGTCTAATTGTCATAAAAGAATCAACAAGCATAAACCAAGGGAAGTTAATGTACGCATTAATGAGACATATAATAAGCGTTTAAATTTAAAATTAGGACGTACGTTAAAACAGGAAACTAGAGAATAACACTGAAGACAACATTCAAAGAAATTTGTGTAAATATTAAATACGCGTTGATTTTGAAACTAACGAGTAAAGAAATGGAAATGAATAAATTTAAAACATTAAGAGAACTATAATGTTTACAAGATTAAAGGAATCAAACACGCAGGAATTTTAAATCAGAGGGAAAATAAATGCGCACATTAATTTATGTGTTTGAATGCTCGTTAAAAAATAGAAATAACAATAAAATAGTTAGGAAAATGTTAATAACACATGTACCAATCAGATGGACATGGTTCTTTTGAGCAACTATAAATAAACAAGCAGGGCCTAGCCTCTAACTTATATTTTATGAGAGGGCTCCAGAGTTCTTCCATTTTCTTTTCTCCTCCAAATACTTTAGAAAATATATATAGTTTTAGGATATCTAACTCAAGATTTGGAGATGAAAGATTGAAGATTAGGCTGTGGGATCTCAAATTTTCCGTCCACGTGAGATTCGAATTAGAGAAACCACAAACGTCAGATCTAAATCAAATTTAGAATTGGAGAGCTATTAGGTTAGTGGATTTTTTTCCATATAATCGTATATGACATCATTTGATTTCAGTAAAATTAATAAAATATTCTATAAGCCCTCTTCCCTCCATTATGCATTGGATTTAATAGTTATAAATTCAATCGTGGTTATGCGCAAAATAATTGAATTGTGGTTAGGCGTAAATTAATTGAATTGTAATTATGCATAAAAAAATTGTTGTTAGGTGCAAATTAATTGAATCGTGGTTTATGCGCAAATTATTTGGAATAATGAACAAAAGAGGGAAATTTGACGATTTGGGGCTAACTGAATATATTATGTCAAAATTGTAATAAAAAGAAAACTTGATGATTTGGGGCTAAATAAATGTATTATGTCAAAATTGTAATACAAGGAAAATTTGAAAGCAGTTAAACTTGGTAAGGCTTACTAAATAAATGTGACATAGATTGACATGGCATAATTAAGGTTATGTGCAGGAAAATTTGTAAAAATGGGGGAAATCTAAGAATTTTCATACTATTTGTAAGGAATCACCTTTCAGATTTAAAATGTAATAAATACATAAATTTGGAAATGGGTAAGATATATGCAATAATAACATAACTAATAAAAAGTGGGAAATTAGTAATGGACTGAATCAATTGGTTGTGGAAAAAGGATACATTTCCATAACTAAATTCATGTTAAATACGGAGAACGTAATTGTGAGAAATAGTGCAAAATAAGGATTTTGCCTTATTGTGCTCTAACCAATAACCTAAAAATAATATACTAAAGAGTAATATTTTGCAATTACGGGTTTTGATTACTTTATAATATGAAAATAGATTTTTTGTACATTTCCAGCAACCAATTAGATAAGGTGCGTGAATTATTTCCTATAAATGTGTAAACTTACAAAGAGATAAGTAGATTAGTGTCATAATTGTAAGAGTTATGTTAAATAGTAAGAAACCTGTAGTGTATGTAATAAATGGGGAATGTAACCTATTATAGAAAAATTATATAAGACGAAAATGTAATATAATGCGTAGACTTTTCATAGGGACAAGTAGGATTATAACATACATGTTAGAATTAAAAAATGAAATAAAAAGTAAGAGGCTTATTATAAATGAACTTAAATAATGAAAATAAGTTTAATAAGCAAACCCATAATTATAGTTGTGGTAATATTATAACACGCGGTTATAATTATATGGAAAAGAGTAATGTAGGCTTATTATTATAAACTTATAATTGTGGAATTAAGTTTAATGACTATAATAATTAGCAGTGGTCCATTCCGGCAGCGAGAGCTGATTGGATAAAGTAAGTGGCCAATAAAATGAATGAAAGGTGATCTGTTTTGGCAGCGAAGTTTGATTAGGGAAAATAAGAAGCCAACTGAAGATAATAAACAAATAACTTGAATGTAGAATAAGCAAGTAAATGTTTAAGTTAATTAGCAATGCGATAACTAAAACAAGTGCGTAATTGAAGATTAGACATAGGGTCTAATAACATAGTGATGAGATGCGTTTGGACCAGTCCGCACATATTTGGTATGAAGAGCCTAACGGGGCGGATCATTGCTGGTGTTTGGAGACGAGAGGAGCATGCCCAACTTGTATTCGACGGAACTGGAAGGAAGTACGAGACTTCTATAGGATGTGGGAGTGTACTCTAAGATGGCCTTCTAGGGAAACAGGATGAAGGCATATGCCCAGAGGCAGGTTTGTGGTTCCATCTAAGAGTATATCCTAGCTGCAATTATGATGTGGCAGCTAGAATGCTGGGCGGATGACCTTAGGATGATCCGGCAGTTGCCTCGCTCAGGGAGGAGGCTGGTCAAGACCAAATAAGGATAGTAATTGTCTAATACATGTCATCAACAGTTAGTGGGATGCAAAAAGACTAGAGGTAAACCACCAAGCCAATAATCTTTCACTATCGAGAAATTGGACGAAGGACACGCCAATTAGTTGCTTTAGATTAAATTTTGAGGGCACGTCACTTAGCTCTTAAAGTTGTCTATCACTAGTTAAGAGAGGCCGGGGTAAGGCCATAGCCACCGTGAAAGAGACAGACCTGTATGCAGGTATATGTATTATAGACCTAACGAAGTTGTCCTTTCAGATATAAAAAGCTTTCGACTTAGTTCCACGCACAAGTACAACCCAATTGTGGAACTTAGGTTATAATGGACAGTACGTTCACATGAGGATCTTGAAGCACACACTGGGTGGTGTATTGTAGGCATCAGGGCATATAACCCCACATTGGGGCATAGCTCAATCGTGGAGTTTAGATTTGAGGATTTGTCGCTTACTGGCATAAAGATGATGGCTTTATGCGTATATGTGGCATAGTGATGGAGATTCCGTACATGGCTAGGCGTAGGATGGAAGTTGGGTATGCTTCCGCAGCGTGACATTGGAGACTGTACGAGGAGGGTACTATGAGGAGTACCTTGAGATGTCGGGCATTTAGCTATATATATATATTCGGTAAATCTACTGGGGAGTAGATGGATATGATTTATGCGGAAAAATCGGAAGTATATTGTGAAATAAACTCGAATAACCTAATAAATATGAACCAGTGATAGAACTATAACAACCCTGAATTTTAGAACCAATATAAAATTTATTTTTAATTGATTTTAGTGGAAATTAAATATTTTAAATTATTTATTTTGAGAATATATGACTTAGAATATATTTAAAATGAATTTTAAATGTGTAAATTTAAAATTTAATTAAAACAAACTCGTAACGTCACAATAGTTTGAAATTTTGGTTTTGAAATTTAACTGAATGCACATAATGCAATTTAAGTCAGATTTCAGTAAAACAAGAAATATTAGGATCTAATTAATTATATCTTTCTAAGAATGCAAGAAATTGAGGTTTCATAATATAAAATGTAAGTTATGTCCAATTAAAAAAATTAAAATAGCCATTTTGCAAATGATCTCCATTTCAACGAAACCAATTTTGTTGGATCCGGAATGTCAAACCACTGTCTGTTTTAAAATTTCAAGTCATTTGGAATTCGTATGCAAGCGTGGTAAATTTAAACGTGTGTTCAATTTTAGTTGTAAATTTAATAAGCTGGAAATAAGACTATTTTTCAAATGGTCTCCAAATTCAACGAAACCAGGTTCATTAGAATTGTATTTGTAAAACATAGCAAGATTCCAAATTTTGTAATTTTTGGAGTCAGTATGTGGTTATAGAAAATTAAAACGTACGACCAAATTCAATATCTAACGTTATATTTTAATTTTGATAAAAACTAATCAGAACAAGAATCAGCTTACGAAACATATCTCATTATGTCTGAGATGGGGATATTTTATTTAAGGGAGAAAGTTGTTGGGGTTCGTTTGGAGTTCGGGCGCTAAAATTTCATGTTAAGGACTATTTGAATTAAATATTAAATAAATGGTATAAATAACCATTTTCCTCTACTAAACCCTAGCAACCCCATTTAACGCAGCGCCTCATATCAATGAAAGGCCGGTATTCACCGAATTTTAATCCACATTATTCACAATCCATGAATCGATTTACGAATCTTCTAACTACAAAAAGATAGAGGGTTGCGAGATCAACATGTTGATCGGTTGTGAACAATTATTGATCACAGACGTGGCCGATTTTAAAGCTTAAAGGAGCTGCAATCGCACGTGGTTTGAGGCGTTAGAGGGTCGTCGAGTCGCAAAATGTTCCAAGCATGGGGAGGTGCCATTGACAGATACATGGTGGTGGTCGTGGATCGGCCAATGATGGCTTGGTGGAGGCGTGCGAGGTGGATGGATGAGAGGAGATCTTTTCATGAAAACCTTTAGAAGAAGGATACTATACTGACCCGAGAATCCCTGCCCTTAAATCGACCATAAATCACATAGGTCTGATCCAAAAGTTGGAAATCCTCGAATGCATTAACTTTGGGCATGCAACACATCAGAACAAATAACAGAAGACTTTTATAAACATTATAATAATGTCACATCAGTACAGAATATCAGAGTACATCGAATATAATACAACAACGGAAGAATAAATTTACAACAGATTTAATACAATGCAGTGGAAATGAATAAACTGATACAGCGGAAGACTATCCATGCTCTAGACACAGCTTTAAGCTTCGATCCAGGATCCTGCTAAAAATATCTGCAAAAAACTACTCGACTGCCCATGCGGAAAATATAGGCACCCGAATTTGCAAGTGAAACAAACTATAGGTCAGTCATGGGACTGGTATGAGAAATCTTATTAAACAAACAATATGGCTAATCACTGGACCACACCGCTAACGTGGAACGGGTTTATTCCATTGGATTGCCAGTGCGTAAGTTTTATAAATTTTAAGTCAAAAACAAACGCAATTCTTTTTAGAAAATGAAACCATTATAAGACTCATGTCCCATCACACAATGCAACACAGACCGGAGGATAGAGTTTTACCTTATAATGATCAAAAATTCTTAATACGTAGAAAATAATATTTTTAATATTATTATTAGTGTCTAATATGTTTCAAAAATACTTCAAAGTAAATGTATCAATCCTAGACGGCATAATACCCCATCCTACTATGTCGCCATATAGGTTTACAATCAAAACCGTAATGTCGTATTGGAAGTTAGTTTTCCATCAAGAGTCAAGGTTAGGAACGATCTCCTTACCGATTCGAGACACTCTATCAATGTCTCAGGATCAGACCTATGGGCAACCCTTGGATACAGCAGGGCCGGTCCACAAATAACGTTAGTGGATTGGAAATTCCTGAACACACGCTCCTCGATCCTATTGGACCTATAATTTGGCCATTGACAACCAAAAATAATCCGAGGCGCCTCATTCCATCGACCACATAGGTAAAAATGTTGGGCGTTGTAAAAACCCAAACACTACTTCTAGCTAGAAAGAAATGTGCGCACTCCCTGCGTTCCCTTGTCCCGTTTTTGACTCTATCGGGGTGTGAGGCTCGCGAGGTAACGTAATACACAAAGCTATGCCAAAATAGGCTATGCTTTGATCATCATCCACAAGGCTCTGCTTTTCAACAAAAGCCTCGATCAATTTCATCTTGGCATGTCACATTGACAATTCACGCCATGCAATCGATAACTACCAATATATAACCTTTGAGCTCATGCGTCTCAATGAAGGGTGTTAAGCAAGAGAATAAATTCTCTGCCACCACAGATATACATTAATAGATACCAATTTAATTACACAGAACGAAATTCAATGTCGGACATACATCCATTTAAAAGTCCGTTCTGGGTCTGAACGAAACCGGAGTCACCTTATTCCCCGTCTCGTATGTCCAATACAGAAGAGAGGTGCTCGCGTATCCGGACAATCAGCAAGTACGTCCGGACAACTACCATTTTAACCCTTTATTAGTAGCTAGCCAATGCCAGACATCAGTAGTTATCCTTTCGATGTGAAGATCACCGGTCTTCAATCGCTTTCTTTAAAATCTTCAATTTAGATCGTCGTATGACCATTTGAAATGGGATTTAACTCGGTCTTTTCAAATGATCCTCGCATATATATAGTTTAGAATCATTTCATATTGTTATTAGTGTTTAATAACGATTAATCGCTATTTTTGTTTATATAAAAATAGCCAAATTTATTTAACGACGCTTCGGGTCAATGGGCGACCCTAGTGTTGTTTTTACCAAAATTTTATTTACACTTATCTTGAAATCTAACCGTTGCAATTTGACAAAATTTATATCTTTGGAAAGATCTTCCCAAAGCGGTCCTAGTGGTTCCAGTTTTGGGAAAATCCGACAGTCGGATCTTACTGTATAATCGTTTGAAGTTACGAATGCCGAAACGCGAACAACCGCTTGTGATTCGTTTAATTTTAATTAATACTTATATATATATATATATTATTTGTTTAGCGATTTCAACTACTTTCAAACAATCACATGCAAGCCAAATACAATCGATATTCATGTTTAGAAATTTGTCATATGGTTTTCAGAATCTTAACTAACATGTTAAAAGTGACAGTTTTAAACAAATCATGTTTAACAACAAATTCTTTTCGATGGAAACTAAATTACATTGAAATTGTATTCTTAATGTTCACCCTTTTTATTGAAACCAAATGGCAATAAAAACATGATTTTTAATTCTACTATTTTTATTGCATCTAAATTTATAATAAAAAGTTGACATTTAAATCTATTCTTTTTATTGTCTCTAAAATGACAATAAAAATGTAACATTAAAATCTATTCTTTTTATTGTTTCTAAAATGACAATAAAAATGTAACATTAAAATTTGTTCTTTTAGTTCAACTAAATGACATTAAAAATGTATCATGTAATTTTATTCTTTTTTATTGTCTTTGAAATGACAATAAAAATGAAACATGTAATTCTATCCCTAATTGCGTATCTAAAATGTCATTAAAAATGTAACTTTTGACTTTGTATCTTAATTGTCAATAAAAATGTAACTTTTGATTTTACATCTACATTGTAAATAAAAATGTGACTTTTGATGTATCCTTTTATTCACATTTAATTTGAAAGTAAAAATGATACTTCAATTCTATCATTTTTGCCACAACTAAAATGTAACTAAAAATGTATCTTTTAAATCCTATCTTTTTTATTATCTCTAATTTGAAGGTAAAAATGATACTTTTAATCCTATTTTTTATTTACATCTAAAATGTAAATAAAACTGTAGCTTTCTATGATACGCTTTTATTTACATCTACAATGTAAATAAACATGTAACTTTTCATTCTATGATTTTATTTACATTTACAATGTAAATAAAATGTACTTTTAATTCTATGTTTTTATTTACATCTAATATGTAAATAAAAAATGTAACTTTTTAATTCATGTTTTTATTTACATCTAAAATGCAAATAAAAACGTAACTTTCATTTCATGTTTTTATTTGCATCTAAAATGCAAACAAAAATGCAACTTTTAATTCCATGTTTTTATTTGTTTCTAAATGCAACTTTTTATTCCATGCTTTTATTTGCATCTAAAATGCAAACAAAAATGCAACTTTTTATTCCATGTTTTTATTTGCATCTAAAATGCAAACAAAACTACAACGTTTTATTTCATGTTTTTTTTTGCATCTAAAATGCAAACAAAAATGCAACTTTTTATTTAATTCTTTTATTTACATCTAAAATGTAAATAAAAGTATAGCTTTTTAATTTTACTCCTTTTTCTTAGCATTAAAATTTTATATTTTAATGAATTCATGTTTTTGATTAAAAAACGTGAACCGTTTCTCTGTTTACACAAAATTTCAAATTTAGGTGTCTAAAGTTCCATAATCAAAAATAAAGACTTCTGTTTAACTAATTTTTCTATTTACCCAAATGTCCGTTTTTGCTGCAAGTTTAATTATAACCACAAAAACAATATTTTATTTGATTGAAAGCTCTAATTCAGTCAAACAACAACAAGTGTGATGTTTTTATCAATCAACAAACAAAGTGATATATTTTATATTGAATTGAAAGTTCTAATTCGGTTTAATAATATAACCAAAATGATATTTTTATTGAATTGAAAATTCTAATTCAATTCAATAATATAAACAAAATGATATTTTTATTGAATTGAAAATTCTAATTCAATTCAATAATATAAACAAAATGATATTTTTATTGAATTGACAATTCTAATTCAATTCAATAATATGAACAAAATGATATTTTTATTGAATTGACAATTCTAATACAATTCAATAATATAAACAAAGTGATATTTTTATTTAATTGAAAATTCTAATTCAATTCAATAATATAAACAAAATGATATTTTTATTGAATTGACAATTCTAATTCAATTCAATAATATAAACAAAATCATATTTTTATTGAATTGACAATTCTAATTCAATTCAATAATATAACCAAGATGATATTTTTATTTCAATTATCCTATCCCATTCAGATTTATATCAACAAAATATCCAAATTTACAGATCTATATCAATACATTAGAAACGGAACAAATCAATTCTAAATTTCATACATCGCAGATCATACATACAATTATTTAAACAGCGAGAAAAAAAATTTGATTAATTATTTAAATTAGAAATCTCACAGTCATGAATCTGAATTGTTTGGATCCGCAAATTTGGCCAAAATTTTATCAGCTTGGAATTGCTTCTATTTAGAACAGAAGCGTAGATCTCGTCTCTACAATCGCACAAGATCTGAAATCGTTAAATTTCGAAGTCGTATGAATTAGTTATGATTTAAATAAGATAGATAATAATTTTAAAATTAAATTATTAAAATAATATAAGGTTTTAACCTCTTCTTCTTCTTTCAAAATCAAGGCCGTAGCTTTTCAAAACTGTTCAATTCTTTGATCCGATTTTTCACGCAATCAGAAGCACTAGAGGGGAATTTGTTGATGCAGCGTCGACAGGGGAAGGGAGGCGACGCCGCGCGTGGGGGTGCGGGTGAACACGATCACCTCTGGCGGTCGGGGCGGCGGTCTGAACCCGCAGGTTTCGGGTGCGTGGATCTCGAGATCCGGCGAGCGGTTTCAGGTGAAACGGGTATGGATGCGAGGAGGAGGGGGAGCACTACAATATTCTCAACTGGAGGAAGGTCTGAAATTGAGTGTGTGAGGAGTTATTGAGGAAGAAAGTTTCGAGTTTCCATGGCCATAGAAAACAAAGACGGTGACTATGTACTATAGTATTAGGGTTTCGTATTATACAGCGTATTTTTATAATATTTAATTATAAATTTTGCAATTTAACCCGTAACTCTTTAAAACCTCCAATTTCAGTCCAACAGGAGTTGACCCCCCCCCAATAGCCCCCATTCCGGATCCAATGGGCTAGGACTCGTCATCCCAAATGACTGTCTGTGGCCTGAATTCCTTAATTTAACATTTAAATCCTTTATTAAATTAATTTGATCGTATATTTAAATTCATCGGGGCCACATACGGACTTAGAAAATTCCAGAAAAATTATTTTTAGCTTTGTTTTGACGATACGGTCCTAACAAAATTAATTACATCGAATTTAGAGACCGTTTGAAAAATGGCCATATTCAAGTCGATTAAATTTGACTGAAATTGACAACACATTTTCCTTTTGCCATGCTCACATGTTAACTCCAAAAATTCTGGAAAATTAAACGTAGCAATTATTTGACATTTCGGATCCAACAAAAGTGGTTTCATCAGAAACAGAGGTCGTTTGAAAAATGGCCTTTTATACGGACTATAGATTATACTATAGCGACCCTTCTGAATATTCAACTGGCCATAACTTTTGATTCCCGCTATGTAATTTCGATTTTTCGGATTCGTTGGAAAGATATTTTCAAACAGATTTTGATATTTTTTTGTTTCACTAAAATCCTTTAAATTTTGAATGCGGTACATTCAGTCAAAATTCCGGTTTGACTTTTCAAACTACCGAACTATTTCTAATTCCTTTTGAAATCAAAACAAATATATTCGCTCTAACTTCGATTAAAATAAATTTTTAATAGTTATTTTTTAAAGTAAATTATTTTAACTATCCAAAATTTTCTGAAATAGTCAAAATTATTTTTTTAAAATTGGTTCGGATTTTCCGGGTTGTTACAATCTCCACCACTTAAAATCTTTTCGTCCTCGAAAAGGAACGAAGCTAAAAGTTGTTAAATTAACCAATTTAATTTTTATTCTTTTATTGTTTTCAGTAATTTTATTAGTTGAACTAATAATCATGCAACAAATTCATTAATCAATTAGTTGATTAGCCCTTTAGATATATATAATTTTTATATATTTAAAAATCATATTTTCTAAGATCGGATTATATATATAATCGCAAATACGTTAGTTACAAACTTGTTAATCAGAACTCATTCTAAGGCATTTCTATTCGCATCTAAAATGAGCTTTTTTTCTTCTCATTCTAGGATACTACTAATCCTATCTCTAATGAGTATTCTTATTGGATATTATTAGTCCAATCTCTGATGAGTCTTTTGTTATGTTCTAACGAGTTGTACTCGAATGATTTGAGCTAACCAGAGCTCTGATACCACATGCAATGACCCGAAAATCCCCGCCCTTTGAATCGACCATAAACCACACAGGTCTGATCCAAAAGTTGGAAATCCTCGAATGCATTAGCTTTGGGCATACAACACATCAGAACAAATAACAGAAGACTTTTATAAACATTATAATAATGACACATCAGAGTACAGAAAATTAGAGTACATTGAATATAATACAACAACGAAAGAATAAATTTATAATAGATTTAATACAATTCAGCGGAAATGAATAAATTGATACAGCGGAAGACTATCCGTGCTATGGACACAACTTTAAGCTTCGATCCAGGATCCTGCTAAAAATATCTACAAAAAGCAACTCGACTACTCGTGTGGAAAATATGGGCACTCGAGTTTGCAAGTGAAACAAACTACAGGTCACTCATGGGACCAGTACGATAAATCTTATTAAACTAACAATATGGCTAATCACTGGACCACGTCGCGAACGCAGAACGAGTTTACCCCATTGGATTGCTAGTGCATAAGTTTTATAAATTTTAAATTGAAAACAAACGCAATACTTTTTAGAAACTGAAACCATTATAAGACTCATGTCCCATCACATATTGCAACGCAGACCGGAGGATAGAGTTTTACCTTATAATGATAAAAAATGCTTGATACGTAGAAAATAATATTTTTAATATTATTATTAGTGTTTAATATGTTTCAAAAATACTTCAAAGCAAATGTATCAATCCTAGATGGAATGGTACCCCATCCTACTATGTCGCCATATATAGGTTTACAATCAAAACTGTAATGTCGTATTGGAAGTAGGTTTTCCATCAAGAGTCAAGGTTAGGAACGATCTCCTTACCGATTCGAGACACTCTAGCAATGTCTCAGGATCACACCTACGGGCAACCCTTAGATACAGCAGGGCCGGTCCATAAATAATGTTAGTGGATTGGCAATTCCTGAATACACGCTCCACGATCCTATTAGACCTATAATTTGGCCATTGGCGACCAAAAATAATCTAAGGCGCCTCATTCCATCAACTACATAAGTAAAAATGTTGGTCCTTGTGAAAACCCAAACACCATTTCTAGCTAGAAAGAAACGTGTGCACTCCCTGCATTCCCTTGTCTCGTTTTTGACTCTACCGGGGTGTAAGGCTCGCGAGGTAACGTAATACACAAAGCTATGCTGAAATAGGCTATGCTTTGATCATCATCCACAAGGCTCTGCTTTTCAACAAAAGCCTCGATCAATTTCATCCTGGCATGTCACATTGACAATTCAAGCCATGCGATCGATAACTACCGATATATAACCTTTGAGCTCATGCGTATCAAAGAAGGGTGTTAAGCAAGAGAATAAATTCTCTGCCACCACAGATATACATTAATAGATATAAATTTAATTACACTGAATGAAATTCAATGTCGGACATATATCCATTTACAAGTATGTTCTGGGTCTGAACGAAACCGGAGTCACCTTATTCCTCGTCCCGTATGTCCAATACGGAAGAGAGGTGCTCGCGTATCCGGACAATCAACAAGTACGTCCGGACAACTACCACTTTAACCCTTCATTGGTAGCAAGCCAATCCCAGGCATCAGTAGTTATCCTTTCGATGTGAAGATCGCTGGTCTTCAATCGCCATCTTTAAGATCTTCAATTTAGATTGTTGTATGACCATTTGAAATGGGATTTAACTCGGTCTTTTCAAATGATCCTCGCATATATATAGTTTAAAATCATTTCATATTGTTATTAGTGTTTAATAACGATTAATCGCTA
This sequence comes from Allium sativum, assembly GCA_030737875.1. Taxonomy (NCBI): domain Eukaryota; kingdom Viridiplantae; phylum Streptophyta; class Magnoliopsida; order Asparagales; family Amaryllidaceae; genus Allium; species Allium sativum. The sequence goes on along the minus strand of CM060916.1, from coordinate 484,404,146 downwards.
TTTTTATTCATATAAAAATAGCCAAATTTATTTAGTGACGCTTCGGGTCAATGGGAGGCCCTGGCGCTGTTTTTACCAAAATTTGATTTACAGTTATCTTGAAATCTAACCGTTGGAATTTGGAAAAATTTATATCGTTGGAAAGATCTTCCCAAAGCGGTCCTAGCGGTTCCAGTTTTGGGAAAATCCGACAGTCGGATCTTACGGTGTAATCGTTTGAAGTTACGATTGCCGAAACACGAACTACCGCGCTCGATTCGTTTAATTTTAATTAATATATATATATATATATATATATTATTCGTTTGTTGATTTCAATTACTTTCAAACAATCACATGCAAGCCAAATACAGTCCATATTCATGTTTAGAAATTTGTCATATGGTTTTCAAAATCTTAACTAACATGTTAAAAGTGACAGTTTTAAACAAATCATGTTTAATGACAAATTCTTTTCAATGGAAACAAAATTACATTGAAATTGTATTCTTAATATTCACCATTTTTATTGAAACCAAATGGCAATAAAAACATGATTTTTAATTCTACTATTTTTATTGCATCTAAATTTATAATAAAAATATGACATTTAAATCTATTCATTTTGCTGTCTCTAAAATGACAATAAAATGTAACATTAAAATCTATTCTTTTTATTGTAACTTTTTATTTTACATCTACATTGTAAATAAAAATGTGACTTGATGTATCCTTTTATTCACATTTATTTGAAAGTAAAAATGATACATCAATTCTATCATTTTTGCTACAACTAAAATGTAACTAAAAATGTATCTTTTAAATCCTATCTTTTTTATTGTCTCTAATTTGATGGTAAAAATGATACTTTTAATCCTATTCTTTTTTTTTACATCTAAAATGTAAATAAAAATTTAGCTTTCTATTCTATGCTTTTATTTGCATCTACAATATAAATAAACATGTAACTTTTCATTCTATGGTTTTATTTACATTTACAATGTATATAAAATGTAATTTTAATTCTATGTTTTTATTTACATTTAGTATGAAAATAAAAAGGTAAGTTTTTAATTCATGTTTTTATTTACATCTAAAATGCAAATAAAAATGTAACTTTTATTTCATGTTTTTATTTGCATCTAAAATGCAAACAAAAATGCAACCTTTTATTTGATGTTTTTATTTGCATCTAAAATGCAAATTTTTTAATTCATGTTTTAATTTGCATCTAAAATGCAAACAAAAATGCAACTTTTTATTTCATGTTTTTATTCGAATCTAAAATGCAAACAAAAATACAACTTTTTATTTGATGTTTTTATTTGCATCTAAAATGCAAACAAAAATGCAACTTTTTATTTCATGTTTTTATTTGCATCTAAAATTCAAACAAAAATGCAACTTTTTATTTGATTCTTTTATTTACATCTGAAATGTAAATAAAAGTATAGATTTTTAATTTTACTCCTTTTCTTAGCATTAAAATTTTATATTTTAATGAATTCATGTTTTTGATTAAAAATATGAACCATTTTCTGTTTACACAAAAATTCAAATTTGGGTGTCAAAAATTCCATAAACAAAAATAAATACTTTTGTTTAACTAATTTTTCTATTTACGCAAATGACCATTTTTGCTGCAAGTTTAATTATAACCACAAAAACAATATTTTATTTGATTAAAAGCTCTAATTCAATCAAACAACAACAAGTGTGATGTTTTTATCAATCAACAAATAAAGTGATATATTTTATATTGAATTGAAAGTTCTAATTCAATTCAATAATATAGCCAAAATGATATTTTTATTCACTTGACAATTCTAATTCAATTCAATAATATACATAAAATGATATTTTTATTAAATTGACAATTCTAATTCAATTCAATAATATAAAAAAAATGATATTTTTATTGAATTGACAATTCTAATTCAATTCAATAATATAAACAGAATGATATTTTTATTGAATTGAAAATTCTAATTCAATTCAATAATATAAACAAAATGATATTTTTATTGAATTGACTATTCTAATTCAATTCAATAATATAAACAAAATGATATTTTTATTGAATTGACAATTCTAATTCAATTCAATAATATAAACAAAATGTTATTTTTATTTTAATTATCCTATCCAATTCAGATCTATATTAATAAAATATCCAAATTTACATATCTATATCAATACATCACAAACGGAACAAATCAATTCTAAATTTCATACATTGTAGATCATACATACAACTATTTAAACAACGAGAGAAAAAATAATTAAATTGATTAATTATTTAAATTAGAAATCTCACAGTCGTGGATCTGAATTGTTTGGATCCGTAAATTTGGCCAAAATTTTATCAGCTCAGAATTGCTTCTAGTTAGAACAGCAGCGTAGATCTTGTCTCTACGATCGCACAGGATCAGAAATCGTTAAATTTCGAAGTCGTATGAATTGGTTATGATTTAAATAAGATAGATAATAATTTTAAAATTAAATTATTAAAATAATATAAGGTTTTAACCTCTTCTTCTTCTTTCAAAATCAAGGCCGTAGCTTTTCAAAACTATTCAATTCTTTGATCCAATTTTTCACGCAATCAGAAGCACCCGAGGGGAATCAGCCGATGCAGCGTCGACAAGGGAGGGTAGGCGCCGCCGAGCATGAGGGCGCAGGCAAACTCGATCGCCTCTAGCGGTCGGGGAGGCAGTTCTGAACCCGCGGGATTCGGGTGCGTGGATCTCGAGATCCGGCGAGCGGCTTCAGGTGAAACGGGTATGGATGCAAAGAGGAAGGGGAGCACTACAATATTCTCAACTGGAGGAAGGTCTGAAATTGAGTTTGTGAAGAGTTATTGAGGAAGAAAGTTTCGAGTTTCCATGGCCATAGAAAACAAAGACGATGGCTATGTACTATAGTATTAGGTTTTCGTACTATACGGCGTATTTTTATAATATTTAATTGTCAATTTTGCAATTTAACTCATAACTCTTTAACAACTCCAATTTCAGTCCAACGGGAATTGATCCTACCCAATAGCCCCCGTTCCGGATCCAATGAGCTAGGTCTCGTCAGCCCAAACGACTGTCTGTGGCCTGAATTCTTTAATTTGATATTTAAATCCTTTATTAAATTAATTTGATCATATATTTAAATTCACCGGGGATATATACGGACTTAGAAAATCCTAGAAAAAATATTTTTAGCTTTGTTTTAACGATACAGTCCTAACAAAATTAATTCCATCAAATTCTGAGACCATTTGAAAAATGGTCATTTTCAAGTCGATTAAATTTGACTAAAATTAACAAAACACATTTTCCTTTTGCCACGCTCACATATTGACTCCAAAAATTCTGGAAAATTAAACTTAGCAATAATTTGACATTCCAGATCCAACAAAAGCAGTTTCGTCAGAAACGGAGGTTGTTTGAAAAATTTCTTTTATACGGGCTATAAATTATACTATAGCGACCCTTCTGAATATTCAACTCGCCATAACTTTTGATTCCCGCTATGAAATTTCGATTTTTCAGATTCGTTGGAAAGATATTTTTAAAAAGATTTAGATATTTGTGGTTTCACTAAAATCCGTTAAATTTTGAATATGGTAATTTGACTTTTCAAACTACCGAACTATTTCTAATTCCTTTTGAAATCTAAATAAATATATTCGCTCTAACTTCGATTAAAATAAACTTTTAATCATTATTATTTAAAATAAATTATTTTAACTATCCAAAATTTTCTGAAATAGTCAAAATAAAAAAAATTGGTTCGAATTTTCCGGGTTGTTACAGATACGAAGAAGAAGATGTAACAAAACCGGTGGCCTTAATTTTCAGATGTAATTAATTGTACTAATTAAATAGTTAGGGATTAATTAGCTAATTAAAAATCGTTAACTTGTTTAAAGTTTAACACTTATATTTTGATCAATCGGAAATAGAATTGGACGATTTCAGTTGCATTGGAATCGTGTTGTCAAGCACTACGCCATGGAAAAGACCATAACAGTTCAGAAGTAGTTGGAATTTTTGATAAAATTAAATGCTTGTTTAACTTTGTTAAAACAATCATTATATAACGATTTCGAAACCGATCAATGTAAGAACTTTCTCATTCAAATTATTTGTATAGTTATTCTATTTTATAACTGATCGTCACTAATCTATGAATTAGAAAAGCGCGACATTTGTAATAAATTCTGCAAGCATACAGGTGTGTAGCATACAGGTCGAACACAGGGAGGTGAATTAAATCAATTATTTATCTAATCTCTTGGGCGAGTTAGACAAAGCTTAGAGGTTGATTTTTTTTGCAAAGCAAAATAAAAACTGAAACTACGAATACAAGATGCAATTAAATTCACTACAGATTCGAATCTAATCGGATCTGTAATAAATTCAATGATTAAAGATAAAATAGAACACTGGAAATAAAATTGCAGAAAAGAAATCAACAACTGAAAATAAGAACTAGGATTACCGCTGAATCTAATCAGACAGTCAGTCACTAGTAAGAAAAGTAGAAGCAATAGCAAATTGTGTTCTAGCAAATCTAATTGACTAGACAACACAATTTGTCATGAAAATAAAATGCAGAAACTAAAGAAAAGAAAGCTTTATTAAAACTAAAAGAGAGTACAGAAGAATGAATGAATTTTTTACAATGGTTACAACACATATTTATAGATGAGAATGGGAAAACCATAATTAGGTCTATGAATAAATGGCCCTCCTCATTCATGAATATCTCTTGCCTTCCTTGACTAACTTGATTGGAGAAAATCTGGGCATATCATGGTAAATATTTTCCATATCTTCCAATTCTCCCATGTGGCTAATTGATTGATAAAAGATTGCATATAATTAATTCTTCCAAACAAGGACGCTTATCAGACTCCAAAGGCAATATAAGATAAAATCTTCAAAATTGATTTTTCTTCTTGGCAACAATTCAATCAGAATTTCTTCTAATTGAAATTGAATGATTTGAATTTAATTCCATGATAAGAATATGGCTATTGCTGAAATGTCAATTGGTGCACATCATAAATACATACACATGAATATGTGTATGTATATATATAACATAACACTAATCCAGATATTTCTCAAAGCAAAGGGCCAGTGTGAACGCGCTCCGTTTCTTTGGCAAAAAGTGAGCTTGACGGGGTTCAAACTCAGGTCTCTTAGCACCAATTCCTATGCCTTTACCAGTGAGCTACTACTTCTTTTGCAATTGAAATGAATTTGATGTGAGGAAGTAGCTCTTTCTTGTAGTTGGCCTTTGATTTGAACTGAAGGAGGCAACGCTTGAAATCTGTAAAAACACATAAAAAATACCCAAAGTATCATTTATTTATTTACAAAAGATAAAGCATAAGAGTCATAAAATAAACACTTTTCAATGTCAATCAAATACCCCAACACTTATCTTTTACTCGTCCTCGAGTAAACAAAAAAATGAAAAACTAAACTAGATAGGTCACACTTTCGTAGGAAACACGATTGCATTGAGCGTATGCAACAAGCCGTTAAACCTCTAGGTGTCCCTAGTAGGACGAGTGGTGTCTTGTGAGGGTTTTCAGCGGATACTACCCACAAAATCCAAATGTAATATGCTATGATTCTAATGAAACTACATGAATGCAATGGACATATGCAAATAAAAACGAAAAATGAAAATACGACTTGTTTCAGGAAAGTGGTACAACAAATTAAGTTAACAATTTCTAGTCAGTTGATTTTATTTTAGATACCTCGACTTGTCACAAATTTTCAATATAAATCAAGTTTTCAAATGTAAAATTCCAGTTTGGCCAGTTAGTTCGGTCGTTAACATAGTGCAACCATGAAATAAATTCTTAGTTTGCTTGGCACAGTTTGCAAAGTGGTATTCTAATTTTGTCATGTATGGCTAGTCAAATCAATAAGGTAAAGAAGTGTTTGGGTATCATCGCTTATTCTTTATTCTATAAAATTTTAAGATTTATGATTAAGTACATACACCTAACTAAAAAGACCAAGGTTTACCACCCATGCACTGCCTCGCGGACTAACGGAGAGTAGGTAAAGAGCTTGGCGGATTGTGCAGGCCGACTTTGACTTTGTCAACAACGTGTCGGTAATCCTTAGGTGTCCAATCTCATAAAATGAGACCAAGATATTCCAACGCTGACTTTGTCAACAACATGTCGGATAGAGCTTGGCGGGTTTGCACACCAACGCTCGATATACAAGCAATGTTGGATACCCTTGGAATACTATTATTATTATCGAAAATATAAGCACAAAAGAGAGTTACGCGAATTCAACTTAACACAACTTAGTTTTAAAGATTTGAAAAGCCAATATAAGCATTTTAAGTCCTCCACTTATTTAAACAAAGTCTACAATATAGAATAGATTTCATGGCCATCACCTAAGAATCTCCCTATGTACCGGTTACACTATTATCCCTCAAAATTAAACTTTTCATTATATTTCCTATTCGATCTAAGTTGAGAGAGAAAAATACTATCAACTGGCTAAAAATTGTAAACTTATTTTGCTGTATCAATTGAAAATGAGTCGTATTTCGAAAAATAAAAAATAAAAAAATTATGGTATGTTACTACAATCTAAAATGTATGATGGTCCTACTCAAATGGCTGAAAATAAAAAGAAATAAAAACAAAGAAAAATGAAAATGGATGAAATGCAGACTCCCCCCCACACTTGATTGAGACAGTGTCCCAACTGTCTAAGGCAGAAAAACAAAAATAAAATAAAATAAAATGAAAAAGAAAAATAAAAGAAAAAGAACGTGTACCACCTGATTTCATGGTGGATGATCATGCAGATCGATAGAGTCATCTTCGTCATATTGTTCGAATTCCAAAAATGGTTTCAGTCGTTGACCGTTTACTTTGAAGATTTTTCCATCCCTAGGATTTTCAATTTCAACCGCTCCATGAGGGTATACTGTTTTCACGACATAAGGTCCAGTCCATCGAGATCTGAGTTTTCCTGGAAACAAGTGAAGTCTAGAGTCGTATAAAAGAACTTTTTGACCTACATTGAATTCCTTACGGAGTATGTTTTTGTCGTGTTGGGCTTTGGTTCTTTCTTTGTAGATTTTCGCATTTTCATACGCCTCATTTCTTAATTCCTCTAATTCCGAAATTTGTAGCTTCCTATGTGAGCTGGCTTTTTCTAAGTCAAAGTTCAAAAATTTTATGGCCCAAAGAGTACGATGCTCTAACTCAAGAGGTAAGTGACAGGCCTTTCCAAAGACTAATCGATATGGTGACATCCCTAGATTGGTCTTATAAGCAGTGCGAAAAGCCCAAAGTGCATCAATCAGTTTTACGGACCAATCTTTTCTATTGGAATTCACGGTTTTCTCAAGAATTTGTTTGATTTGTCTATTGGAAACTTCTACTTGTCCACTAGTTTGTGGATGGTAAGGTGTTGACAGTTTGTGTGTGATTGAGTATTTCTTGAGCAAGGACTCAAAAGCACGATTACAGAAATGAGTGCCATTATCGCTAATGATAGCTCGAGGTGTACCAAAGCGTGAAAAGATGTTTTCTTTGAGGAATTTGACAACAACCTTGTTGTCGTTGGTTTTGGTCGGAATGGCTTCAACCCATTTTGAGACATAATCTACCGCAAGTAAGATGTAAAGATTCCCAAATGAATTAAGGAACGGTCCCATGAAATCGATGCCCCAAACATCGAATAACTCAATCACTAAAATGGGGTTGAGAGGCATCATGTTTCGCTTAGAGATTCGACCCGTTCTTTGACATCGCTCACATTTAGAGCAAAATTCGAAAGCGTCACGGAAGAGTGTAGGCCAATAAAAACCGCTTTGTAAAACTTTTGCAGCAGTTTTTCTTGCTCCAAAATGACCGCCACAAGCATGGTCATGTGAGAAGGAGAGAATACTTTGGTGTTCATGATCGGGCACACACCTTCGGATGATTTGGTCTGGACAGTATTTGAAAAGATATGGGTCGTCCCAATAGAAGTTTCGAACTTTCGAGAGAAATTTTTGTTTATCTTGTTTCGACCATTCAGCGGGCATTTGTTGTGTGACAAGATAATTCACAATGTCAGCGTACCAAGGGGTGTTAGAGATCGAAAGGAGTTGTTCGTCAGGAAAATAGTCATCGATTTGGGTGTCGTTATCATTTTCGTGCACAATTCGAGAGAGATGATTGGCTACGACATTTTCAGAACCCTTTTTATCTCGTATTTCTATATCGAATTCTTGAAGAAGAAGGATCCAACGAATCAAGCGGGCCTTGACATCCTTTTTAGAAAGCAAATATCGTAGGGCAGCATGGTCAGTGTAAACTATGACTTTGGATCCTATGAGATATGGTCTGAATTTCTCAAGAGCGAAGACAACTGCCAAAAATTCCTTTTCGGTAGTTGAGTAATTCAATTGGGCTTCGTTCAAAGTTTTGCTAGCGTAATAAATGACTCGAGGGAGTTTATCAATACGCTGACCCAAGATGGCTCCAATAGCAAAATCAGAAGCGTCGCACATAAGTTCAAAGGGTGTAGTCCAATCAGGAGGTTGAATGATGGGAGTTGTGGTCAAGATTGACTTAAGAGTTTCAAAAGATGTTTTGCAATCATTGGAAAATTCAAACTTTACGTCTTTGGCAAGTAAATTCGAGAGAGGTTTTGAAATTTTCGAGAAATCCTTAATAAATCTTCTATAGAATCCTGCATGGCCAAGAAATGAACGAACATCTTTGACAGACTTAGGAGGAGGTAAATTAGCAATCAAATCGATTTTAGATTTATCGACTTCTAGGCCATCTTTGGAGACGACATGGCCTAGAACTATCCCCCTTTTTACCATAAAGTGGCATTTTTCCCAATTAAGCACGAGTGATTTCTCCTTACAACGCTTAAGGACGAGTTCTAAATGAGTGAGGCATTGGGAAAAAGATGATCCATAGATTGAAAAATCGTCCATGAATATTTCCAAGAATTCTTCCACCATGTCAGAGAAAATACTCATCATACACCTTTGGAAAGTCGCGAGGGCATTACAAAGACCAAAAGGCATGCGACGATAAGCAAAGGTTCCAAAGGGACAAGTAAAGGTGGTCTTATGTTGATCTTCTAAAGCAACAGGAATTTGGTTATAGCCAGAGTATCCATCGAGAAAACAGTAGTACACATGTCCTGCTAAACGTTCGAGCATTTGGTCAATAAAAGGCAAGGGAAAATGGTCTTTTCGTGTGGCTGAGTTAAGCTTTCGATAGTCGATACACACACGCCATTTGGTTTTGGTTTTTGTTGAGACGAGTTCATTACTGTCGTTTTTGATCACTGTGACTCCTGACTTCTTTGGTACAACTTGTATCGGACTCACCCAAGTACTATCAGAGATGGGATAGATGATGTTATTGTCTAGACATTTTATTATCTCCTCCTTGACCACTTCTCTCATGTTTGGGTTTAATCGCCTTTGAGCCTCACGGGTGGGTTTAGCCTCATCAACTAAATATATGCGATGTTCCACAATTGATGGGCTAATTCCTTTTATATCGCTAATTTCCCACCCCAAGGCATCTTTATTTTCCCGCAAGATATCCAAAAGTTTTTCTTCTTGGTCCTTGGTAAGATCGGAGGCCAAGATTACGGGAAAAGTTTTTGAAGGGTCTAGGTAGGCGTACTTAAGGTCTGGTGGTAAGGGTTTGAGGTCTAACTTAGGAAGTTCTTTTGTATCAACATTGGTCAACATTCCTTGGTTAGATTCAGGTGACGAAGTGTCGGAGTCAAGAATTTTGTTTAGTTCAGAAATGTATTCGAGTTCATCGAAATCAGAGTCGAAATGATCAAGACACATTCTCAGGGCTTCAGAAGTGTCACTAGAGGTTTCATCAACTGTGGTTTGAATCATGTCAATTTCATCGACCTCAAAATCCCTAGGTTGCTTGTTGAGATTAAAGATGTTTAGCTCAATGGTTAGGTGCCCGAAGGAAAGTCGAAGCTGACCATTCCTACAATTAATGACAGCATTAGAGGTTGCTAAGAAGGGGCGTCCTAAGATCAATGGTATTTGAACGTTGGGATTTGAGACAGGCTCTGTTTCTAGAACTATAAAATCGACAGGGAAGTAGAACTGTTCGATCTGTATCAAGACGTCTTCGATAATTCCCAATGGCTTTTTAACAGATCGATCAGCCAGTTGCAGCGTGATGTTTGTTGGTTTAATTTCCCCTAAACCAAGTTGACGATAGACAGTATAAGGAAGAAGATTGACACGGGCACCAAGATCAAGAAGAGCACGAGAGATGTGAGTGTTTCCTATTTTACAGTCAATCGTAGGGCAGCCAGGGTCTTTGTACTTGACTGGGGCAAGATTCGAAAGAACAGAGCTTGTATTTGCAGTTAGAAAGGCGGTTTTTGGGACATTGGTCGCACGTTTTTGTGTGCACAATTCCTTAAGACATTTAGCATATTGAGGAATTTGTTCAATGGTGTCTAAAAGAGGAATGTTCACACGGACTTGTTTGAAAATTTCCAGAATTTTATCGAAATTTGCCGCCTTTTTCTTATTGTTGAGCCTATGGGGAAATGGAGCTATTGGTTTTTCAACTCTGTGATGAGTTTCATCATTCGAGGAAGAAGGTTTATCCAAGGAAATAGAAGGTGGTAAGGTCGTAGAAGATGGAATGTTGGTATTGTCAACATTAATTTTCGAAGGTGGGTCGGGTTTGCCGACACTGGGAGAAGAACTGTTGGGATTGCCAACATTTAAGGTGATTTGAGGTTTAGAGGAATTGGCATTCGAAGCCAAAGGGTGATCAACAAGATTAGGGATTGGGGTCGAGTTAGAAGGTTCGTCAGGGTCGCCCACGTTATTATCAATCCTCTTTCCAGATCGAAGGGTTGTAATAGCGTTGACTGGATTATGGTTTTCGTCCTCACAAGAATTTACAGCACGAGAGTTATATTTTGGATTTACCTCAGGTTGACTCGGCAACTTTCCCTTCTCGTTATTTTTCGCCATTTCCTTTATCATATTCATCTTTTGGTCCATTTTAACGTCTTGCGAGTTTATTTTGGCTTCGTAAGAACTCAACTGTTTTTCTAGACGCAAAATTTCTTGTGACGTTTGAGAAGATTGAGAGGATTGGTTTGATGATTGAAAATTGGGGTGCCTATAAGGTTGTTTGGATTGAGGTGAAGCTTGAGATGTTTGAGAATTGGAAGGTGGAGCTTGGTAATTCGGATTGGGGATAAAGGGTTGCATGTGAGATGGGTTAGCCGAATTATTGGGGTTCGACCAAGAAAAATTTGGGTGGTTCCTCCAACCAGGTTTGTACGTGGAAGAGTAAGGATTATTTTGAGCTATGGCATTGGCTTGGTCTTGAGAGTAATAGTGGGGTAACCCTTCTCCGGCTTGAGGAGTTTGATTTTCTAAGGGAGTTTGACTTGGGTCCACGACATGCACTCCTCTAGTAGAAGTACGAATGGGAACACGAATCGATTCCCACTGCATGTCCTTTTCAGAATAATCTTCTAAAAACCGCCAAGCTTCATCGGCTGTTTTAGACATAAAGTCTCCTCCACACATTGATTCTAGTTGAGTTCTAGTTTGATAGTTTAGCCCTTCATATGCAATTTGACATAAGTGATCTTTTAAAATTCCATGATGAGGGCAACTATAAAATAGTTAGTTGAATCTCTCAAAGTATTTTGAAAACTTTTCCCCCTCATTTTGACAAAATTGATTTATCTCGGTTCGGATTTTTAGAGTTTTATGGAAAGGGAAAAACTTTTTCAAAAATGCAGTGACAAATTCATCCCAACTTCTTATTGAATGTCGTGGAAGAGAAATTAGCCATCTTTTAGCGCTTTCAAGTAGTGCAAATGGAATTAGCCTTAGCTTGATCGATTCGTTAGATAGTTGTTGCATTTTTGTTGTGGAGGCATACAATTCAAATTCACTCAGAAATTCATAAGCATTTTCAGACCCAATAAATTTTGGTACCCCTTGGATAGAAGAATGTTTTAGCTCAAAATTGTTTCCTTCAGCTGGTGGGAACACAATGACAGATGGTTGAACGGTCCTAGTAGGATAACATCGATCACGAAGAGACAAGGGTCTATCCATTTGGATATTGAGGTTTTGAAAATTTTGATTTATTTGGTTTTGATCCCCAAAGTTTGGAAGCTTTTGATTCACTCGATTTTGATCCAATTCGGTTGGAAAATTTTGGTTGATTCGAGAACCCCTAGGAGAATTTTGTTGGCTGACACTTTTCTCACTCATTGTTGTTAAATGCAGCACAGAAATTAGCTACAATGAAGTTTCTGTCCTTATTGGCTCCTAACCCAAAATTATAAAGTGACACGTTTGATTACTTAGATCAAAAGATTTCTCAGCCAGTTAACGGATAGGAGTTATCGGTGCACCAGGAATCACCCTAGCAATGCAGCCGAAGGTTTAAGTACCTTCAGAGTAACAACCGATATAATATTTACGAATCACCGTAATATTTATAAACGGTTATTTCTCTGCCGTAGTCTAGACACCAAGAAATAATTCATTCCAAATGAATCAACTATCACAATATAATTAAGCCCTAGATGAGCCCGTGACTCCCTTAAGTCCAATGTCTAACCATTATTATTAGTCAGATTCTACGATGAAATGCAATTTGTGGGCCAAGGAAAGGGTGATGAAATCCCTCACCTTATGTGAATTGGGGTATTGCCCTTAACAGAATGAATAAAAATGCAGAAATAACGACAATCACACAAAATAATTGCAAAAATTAAAAATTGTACATTCAAAGCCGCTGCCCCTGCAGAATTTTTTTACAACAATTGTCTATATATTTTTTCTTTGCAGCAGAGCACCTGTAGTGTTTTAAAAATTTCTTACCTTGATCGACAGTCCGTCCAGTGAATTTGGGAAGCGCTAGAGCGTCCACACCCCACTTGGTGTGCAACCGCTCCAACCCGTCTGAATCGTCCACACCCCACTTGGTGTGCAACCCATATGAAACAAAACCTAACTCAACAAAGCTAGTCTCAACCTGGAAAGTAAACTAACCACAAGACCACGGAGATAAGCTAATACATGACTTAATTCAACCCAACGTACTTGGAAATAGAAGGCCACAAATCAAGCTAAAAATTCTGACTTCCCAATATAAAACTCACGCCCCTCTTCAGTAACCACAAGATCAAGGAAATAAATCCTCACGCTCTAATTAAAAACCCACGCACTAACAAAGGAACCCACTCACCAAAACACTCCTTTTTTTTTTAATCCCTTCTTTTGCCTTTGTAAACTTTCATTACCCCATTTAGTTTTTTTTGCAAACCCAAAAAAATTCGATCACGCACCCTCGTGAAAAATCAAAATCGAATCTAAACAAAATCCCTTCTTCTTTTTTTCTTTTTCGAATCGGATTCTGGCCGATGGATTCCTAGCTACGGATCCTTGAGCCGTCGATCTCCGAGGTGGCAGAGGTTTTTTCCAAGTTGGAATTTTTTTTCCTTCCTTTTGGTTCTAGGATCGGCTTCGATCTGGTGGTATTTGTGATGGTGGATCTGTGTATTGATGAGATTGGCGCTGTTTAATGTGATTCAGGGTTTCAGATCTTGTTTGGATTTGGTTGCGGAAGGGTTGGTCTTCGGTTTTGTTCAATGAGGTGAAGGTGGTTCAGTTTTGCTGTGTGGGTTATGGGGTGACAATGGGTGGAAGAGGGGGTATTTTGAAATAGTTGAAAGGATTTTCAGATGGACGCTACTGGATGTTGGGGGTTGGACTGCGATTGGGGGGGTGAGGATGTAGATAGAGTGGTTGAGGGTATTTTTGCTGGGTGAATAGCGATGGGTTGCAGTGGATAATGATTGTTTTTGGTGGCTGGTGATGAAAACAGTTTGGTGAACTGGTCTGATGTACGGGTTTTTGTGAAGATGAATTGGTGGATGCGAGCGCAGGGCTGATGAAGTTGTGGAAAGGAGCTGTGGGTTTTGATGGACGGATGACTATTGTGCCACTGTTGTTTGTGAACTGATGAGTTGCATGACTGGATGGTTGTACGGGTGGTGCTGGGCAGAACAGACTTGTGGTTTGAAGACGGCAGATAATTTAAAGCAGAAGAAATGCAAAAGAGAAGAAGAAAAGGAAATTTATAATTTGTTTTTTTTAAGAAATTAAAACTTGTTGAAAATGTATGTAACAATTGGGAGGAGAATTGGAAACAAAAGGAAAGAGATTGCACAAAAAGGGAAGAAAATAGAAATAAAAATGAAAGCTAAGGAATAAAAAAAAATGGCAAGTTTTTTTTTTTTTTTTGAAAGAAATTGTAAGGAGGGATGTAAGAGATTGGAAAAAGGAAAGAAATCAAGGGAAAAATTGAGCAACTTTTGTTTTTTTTTTGTTTTTTTTCTCTAAAGAAGAAAACAAATTGCACGGACGAAAGAAGATGGAGAAAAAAAAAACAGGGAACAAAAAAAGAAGGAAAAGAAGTTGAAAAGAGGAAAGAAATAAAGAAAAAAAATACGAAGATTTTTTATTTTATTTTAAACAAAATCAAACAAAAGGTAAAAATAAAAATAAAACAAAAACTAATACGAATCAGAAATTAAATAAATAATAAAATTTAAATGTTGCCTCCCCGGCAACGGCGCCAAAAACTTGATCGTCGCTAATCTATGAATTAGAAAAGCGCGACATTTGTAATAAATTCTGCAAGCATACAGGTGTGTAGCATACAGGTCAAACACAGGGAGGTGAATTAAATTAATTATTTATCTAATCTCTTGGGCGAGTTAAACAAAGCTTAGAGGTTGATTTTTTTTGCAAAGCAAAATAAAAACTGAAACTATGTATACAAGATGCAATTAAATTCACTACAGATTCGAATCTAATCGGATCTGTAATAAATTCAATGACTAAAGATAAAATAGAACACTAGAAATAAAATTGCAGAAAAGAAATCAACAACTGAAAATAAGAACTAGGATTACCGCTGAATCTAATCAGATAGTCAGTCACTAGTAAGAAAAGTAGAAGCAATAGCAAATTGTGTTCTAGCAAATCTAATTGACTAGACAACACAATTTGCCATGAAAATAAAATGCAGAAACTAAAGAAAAGAAAGCTTTATTAAAACTAAAAGAGAGTACAGAAGAATGAATGAATTTTTTACAATGGTTACAACACATATTTATAGATGAGAATGGGAAAACCATAATTAGGTCTATGAATAAATGGGCCTCCTCATTCATGAATATCTCTTGCCTTCCTTGACTAACTTGATTGGAGAAAATCTGGGCATATCATGGTAAATATTTTCCATATCTTTCAATTCTCCCATGTGGCTAATTGATTGATAAAAGATTGCATATAATTAATTCTTCCAAACAAGGACGCTTATCAGACTCCAAAGGCAATATAAGATAAAATCTTCAAAATTGATTTTTCTTCTTGGCAACAATTCAATCAGAATTTCTTCTAATTGAAATTGAATGATTTGAATTTAATTCCATGATAAGAATATGGCTATTGCTGAAATGTCAATTGGTGCACATCATAAATACATACACATGAATATGTGTATGTATATATATAACATAACACTAATCCAGATATTTCTCAAAGCAAAGGGCCAGTGTGAACGCGCTCCGTTTCTTTGGCAAAAAGTGAGCTTGATGGGGTTCGAACTCATGTCTCTTAGCACCAATTCCTATGCCTTTACCAGTGAGCTACTACTTCTTTTGCAATTGAAATGAATTTGATGTGAGGAAGTAGCTCTTTCTTGTAGTTGGCCTTTGATTTGAATTGAAGGAGGCAACACTTGAAATCTGTAAAAACACATAAAAAATACCCAAAGTATCATTTATTTATTTACAAAAGATAAAGCATAAGAGTCATAAAATAAACACTTTTCAATGTCAATCAATAACTGAATATATATTGATTGTTTTTGCTGATTTATATTTGATTTTTGTTATACGGTATATGGTAGCTCACATCACAGTTGTTTGAAAACCAAATGAATGAACAGATGATTATTTGTATTATGATTTGAATGTGATTTTCAAATAATTAACATATCAAAACAATGTTAAATTAATTGTTGTAGTTGAAATTGGATTAAATATCCATTTACAAGTCAATCGACATGTTTGTGTTCACCCATTTTAACTGATATCGATTGAAATAAATAAATAATTTATAAATTGATTATTTATTGGTTGAAAACCCTACATGGGTATTGAGATAATATTTGATTTACACTAATCCCAAGTGTTTAGATTTGATGTTAATCGATTGATGGACAGACCGTTATAAGCGTTATTTAATTATTTATTGGTTATATGGTTGTAGATGCACTCTAGATGTGAATTGGATGTTTAATAGTTGCTTATAACTACTGTTGAATACATGTAATGTATGAAATCCATATAATTAAAATTATATGGTAATTGATTGAGTCTTATTTCAATTCGAAAAAAACGAATATTTTTATATAATATTCAGTAAAGAATCAAAATATGATTTTGATGTCTGAATTTGGATGGACACAAAGATTATAAAATTATAATGGATATCGAGAAGATTTGATTTTATAATCTGATATTTAAATATTATTTTAAATAGTAATATGGAATGTTCAGTTTCGATTTAAAATTGAAAAGGAAGTTGGCATCGTTTTTAAATGAATTTATAAACATTTATATAATACATTTTAAATAGAAACCAAATTAATCTGTTATATATAATATAATGGCTTAATATGAAGATTTTTGATTTTGAAGAAAATGACTGAAATATAATTTCAAATGGTAGTTGTAAATAATATATAATATTTATAAATAATTTTGGAAACAATTTTGATTTTATTTTAATTGTAAATTGAATTCGGACTTGAATAGAATGCGTTGCGCAGCGACAATTCGCGAACATCAACCCGTAACTTCGAATTGACGAAACAGGAAATACGACCATCTAATCCTCCTGAAACTAGACCCGTTGGGTTTGTATCGAAAAGATCTTTCAAATGAATATAAGATATTTAAAATCCAATGATTAGATTTTAAAATATGCCCAAATTAATTTTGGAAAAGGACGCTATAGATGTAGTTTGGTGGCCGATACTGGAAATTGATTATAAGGGGCCTTAATAAAATTATTAAAAATATGAATAAATTATAATAAACCATAATAAATGATTTGAAATGATATTTGGATGGAATATTCCATGTTTTAGAAGGATAAAAGGTATTTTTATCTGAATAAATTGATTACCAACCTGAGTAAAGAACTGAGAAATAGTGAAATGGTTTTAGTATAACCAAAGTTTACAAATATATAAGTTGGATTGGATTTGAATGGAAATTATCTTCAGATATTTCGGTATTGGATTCCGTGGTTATATAAATATCATTAAGGAAATTGGAAGATATAGATATCGTTATTCCCAATATGATATCTGTTGGTTTCGGAATTTGATGTTGAATATAAGCCAATATGATTTCTATTCAGAGCCTTGTATTTAATATAAAAATTGGATTTTGGGTTTGTCGTGAATGGTGTCTTCAATAACAGTGTTCTTAAAACCTGCTTGAGAAAGAATGAATTTTTTAACTAAGATTAGTGAAGTTTTCCAGTTACTAAATATAATTGGAATTAAATGGAAGTTGATTTTGAGTTTATTGTGAATGATGTTTTAAATAACATTTATTCTTAAACCTAGTTAACAACAGTGTTATGATTTGGAATTTATTAATCATCTTATTAAGATTTAATGGAATTTTTCTAAATAGAAGTTTTCCAATTTAATATATTAAACCGGAATTGAGTGGAACTCGACTCAGTTATAATCGAGACGTGCTTCTGTGAAGGAAGAACGTTACTATTTATGGAATTTAAAAGACTTTGTCATTATTCCATTTATAGTATTAGTCTGATATGAAAATTTATATCGATTATATACTGATATGATTTTCGTGAAGATTCCATTTTGATGGAAGATGATTTTGGGTTTATTGTGAACTGTGTTTTAAATGACATTGGTTCTTTAACCTAGTTAAAAACATTATTAATTTTCCTAAAGTTGAATAATCATTAAGTATTGATTTTTGAAGATTAAAACTAAGTTGTGGTTTTAATGAATAGTAGCTATAGAATTTATTAATATTATTTATGCCCTTAGAAAAATAGCTATTTTGCAAACGACCTCCGTATTGACGAAACAAATTTTTTTGGACTCGAAACGTTAAACTATTGTCAGTTTAAATTTTTTAAGTCAATTGGAATTGGTATGTAAGCATGGTAAATTTAAACACGTGTTCAATTTTAGTTGTAAATTTAATAACCTAGAAATAAGGTCATTTTTCAAACGGTCTACAAATTTGGCAAAACCAGGTTCATTAGAACCGTATTTGTAAAATATAGGCAAGATTTCAAATTTTGTAATTTTTGGAGTCAGTATGTGGTTGTAGCAAATAAAAACATTTTCAATATTTAACGTTACATTTAAGTTTTGATAAAACTGATCAAAACAATTGAATCATCTTACGAAATATATCTCATTGTATCTGGAATGGGGGTATTTGGTTAGGGGTGAAAGTCGTCGGGGTTTATTGGAGTTGGATGCTAAAATTTCATCATTAAAGACTATTTGAATTAAATATTAGTTAAATAAATGGTATAAATAACCATTTTCTTTCACTAAACCCTAGCACCCCCATTTAATGCAGCCTCTATAAATCAATGAAAGGCCAGTATTCACCAAATTTTACTCCACATTATTTCACAATCCACGAATCGATTTACGAATCTTCTATATACAAAAAGGTGGAGAGTTGCAAGATCTACATGTTGATCGGTTATGGTCAATTATTGATCGCTGACGTGGCCTATTTTGAAGCTCAAAGGAGCTGCAATCGCATGCGGTTTGAGGCGTTAGAGGATCGTCGAATCGCAAGCCATTCCAGGCATGGGAAGGTGACATTAATAGATACACGGTGGTGGTCATGGATCGGCCTAACGATGGCTTGGTGGAGGTGCGCGAGGTGGATGGACATGAGGAGCATTTTTCGTGAAAACCTATAAAAGAAGGATACAAAGAAGAAGACTTAACAAAATCGGTGGCCACAATTTTTAGATGTAATTAATTTATTAATTAAGTAATCAGGGATGGTGCATTTGGCTCACGTCCTTGGAAAGTTTGCAAATTCAAATAGCATCCAGTCCAAGTTTCAAATGTAAAGCGGGTCCCTATTTTGAAACTTACATGTTTTTCAAAGTAAATTATGCGTTATACTATAAAAAAATAGCAAATATTCCTAGAAGAAATCTAAAAAAACAAAAAAAATTGCATACATATATGCAATAATTGACTTTTACTGCATACATGTATGCAATAATTCATCCAGTGCTTATATTGAAAATTTTGCATTAATAATTGCAGAAATGTATGCAATTATTCTCAATATATGCATACATGTATGCAACAATTCATGCAGAGTTTCTATTGAAAATATTCATGAATTATTGCATACATGTATGCAATTACTGAGTTTTACTGCATACATGTATGCAAATAAAGATGAACTAATATGCATGGGCTACGAATTGTTGCAGAAATGCATGTATTTATTCTCATTATATGCATACATGTATGCATATAATCATTCAGAGTTTCTATTGAAAATCTGGATGAATATATGCATACATGTATGCAATTATTGAGGTTTATTGCATAC
This sequence comes from Allium sativum, assembly GCA_030737875.1. Taxonomy (NCBI): domain Eukaryota; kingdom Viridiplantae; phylum Streptophyta; class Magnoliopsida; order Asparagales; family Amaryllidaceae; genus Allium; species Allium sativum. Next base: position 484,384,407 of record CM060916.1, on the reverse strand, counting down.
ATTTATGCAAATAAAGATGAACTAATATGCATAACTGCAATAGTTTCAGAAATGTACGCATTTATTCTCGATTATATGCATCGTTTGATGCAATATACTGCATAATCGCTGTTTTTTTTTGAATTGTTTTTTTGGTGGTTTTAACGCCTGAATTTTATGACGATTAGTTGTATCTGAATATGAATTTACATGATTTTTTTTGATGAATTTTCGAAAAAGAGGGATGTAATTTATAAAAAATTTAGGGGTGGATGTTAGCTAATTTCCAAACCTTTTAGGGATTTGAGCCTAATTTTCACTTAATTAGTTAATTAAAAATCGTTAACTTGTTCAAAGTTTAACCCTTATATTTTTATCAATCGGAAACAAAATTGGACGATTCCAGTTGCGTTGGAATTGTGTTGTCAAGTACTACGCCATGGAACAGACCAGAACTTATTCAGAAGTAGTTGGAATTTTTGGTAAAATTAAATGCTTATTTAATTTTGTTAAAAGAATTGTTATATAACGATTTCTAAACCGATCAATGTGAGAATTCTCTCACTTAAATTATTTGTACAGTTATTCTATTTTATAACTAAATATATATTGACTATTTATGTTGATTTATATTTGATTTAATTATTACAAATTGTTATATGGTATATGGTAGCACACATCAAGTTGTTTGAAAACCAGATGGATGAATGGATGATCATTTGTATTATGATTTGAATGTGATTTTGAAATAATTAACATATTAAAGTGGTGTTAAATTATTTATGGTAGTTGAAAGTGGATTAAATGTCCATTTACAAGTCAACTGACTTGTTTATGTTCACCCATTTTAAGTGATATCGATTGAAATAAATAAATAATTTATAAATTGATTATTTATTGGTTGAAAACCCCACATGGGTATTGGAATAATATTTGATATACACTAATCCCAAGTGTTTAGATTTGATGTTAGTCGATTGATTAACAGACCATTATAAGCGTTATTTAATTATTCATTGCTTATACGATTGTAGATGCACTCTGGATGTGAATTAGATGTTTATTAGTTGTTTATAACTATTATTAAACATATGTAATGTATAAAATCTGTATAATTAAAATTATGTGGAAATTGATTGAGTCTCATTTCAATTCGGAAATAACCAATATTTTAATATAATATTCAGTGAAGAACCAGAATATGATTTTAATGTCTGATTTTGGATGGATACAAAGATTATAAAATTATAATGGATATCAAGAGGATTTGATTTCAAATATGATATTTCGTAATGATTATTAGTTTAATATTATAATAATATGGAACGTTTGGTTTTGATTTAAAATTGAAATGGAAGTTGGAATCGTTTTTAAACGAATTTATAAACGTTTATATAATATGTTTTAAATAGAAACCAAGTTAATCTGCTATATATAATACAATGGCTTAACATGACGACATTTGAATTTGAAGAAAATGATTGAAATATAATTTAAAATGGTAGTTGTAAACAATTTATAATATTTATAAATTATTTTGGAAACTTTTTCAATTTTATTTTAATTATAAATCGAATTCGAGTTTTAATAGAACGCGTCGCGCAGCGATAGCTTGCGAACGTCAACCTATAACTTCGAATTGATGTAACGGGAGATCCAGTCGTCGGATTCTTCTGAAATCGGACGTATTGGGTTTGTATCGAAAAGACCTTTCAAATGAATATAAGAGATTTAAAATCCAATGGTTAGATTTTAAAATATGTCCAAATCAGTTTTAAAAAAGGTCGCTACGGATGTAGTTCGATGGCCGATATTGGAAACCGACTATAAGGGGCCACAATAAAATTATTAATAATATTAATAAATAATGAAATCATAATAAATGATTTGAAATTATTTGTGGATGAAATATTCCACGTTTTGGAAAGATAAAAGGTATTTATCTAAATAAATTAATTACCAACTCGAGTAAAGAACTGAGAAAAAGTGAAATGGTTTTAATATAACTAGAGTTTACAAATATATAAATTGGTCTTCGGATATTTTAGTATTGGACTCCGTTATTATATGGTTATCGTTGAGGAATTTGGAAGATATAGATATCGTTATTCCCAATACGATATCTATTGGCTTCAAAATTTGATATTGAATATAAGCAAATATAATTTCTATTTAGAGCCTTGTATTTAATATCAAACTGGATTTTGGGTTTGTCGTGAAGGGTGTCTTCAGTAACACTGTTCTTAAAACCCTTTTGAGAAAAGAATGAATCTTTTAACTAAGATTAACGAAGTTTTCCAATTAATAAATATATATGGAATTAAATGGAAGTTCATTTAGGGTTCATTGTGAACGATGTTTTAAATAACATTAATTCTTAAACCCATTTAATAGTGAAGTTATGATTTGGAATTTATAAATCTTTTAATTAAGATTTAGGGAGAATTTTTCCAATTTATTATATTAAACTAGAATTGAATGAAATTCGATTTAGTGATAATCTAGATGAGCTTTTATGAAGGAAGACCGTTACTATTTATGGAACTTAAAAGGCTTTGCAGTTATAACGTTTATATCATTAGTCTAATACGAAAATTTATATCGATTATACACTTTTATGATTTCCGTAAAGATTCCATTTTAATGGAAGATGACTTTGGATTTATCTCGAACTGTGTTTTAAATGGCATTGGTTCTTTAACCTAGTTAAAGACAGGATTAATTTTCCTAAAGTTAAATAATCATTAAGTAATGATTTTTGAAGATTAAAAATAAGTTGCAATTTTAATGAATTGAATTGGGAATAGGATAATTAAATTTACCATATTCGAGAATGGAGTACCACCAGTTTTACTCCATGCGATATTTGAATCTTTAATTGGATTTGGAACGTTAAAGTGTAACTAAATTTACCGATAACACAATGGGTGTAAGATATGGAGTACTACATTTTTGCTTTATGGGATGAATAGGTTGGGATTGGGAATTTAAAATGAATACTTCGATAAGGCTCGTTAATCCCTACTAGTTAATGAACCTTGATTTGGTTTAAGTTGTGAAAAGATATACAAAATCTTTTGAAATGGTTTCCAAAGTAAAGATTTAAACAAGAGGTTTAATGAGATAAATCTTTGATAAGATTTATGGTAATAATTCCCAGTATAAAGAATATTTGATTAAAAGAATATTCTGTAGTAGAATGAGGCATATGATGTGTTTATATTTCACATGATTATAAGGTGCGTGAGTTTTTCGGAAAGACCGGGTTTAACCCATTCTAAATAACTGATACGATGATTAAAAGTCGAAGATATGAAGATGGTGGTTGAAGGCCGGAGATCTTCACATATTTTGGATGATAACTAATGTCTCAATTAGGTTATACACCCGAGACGAGGTAATAAGTGGCGGTCGTCTAGACATAGTTGGAGATCGACCGGATATGCGAGGGTCTCTCTCCTATATTGGACATATGGGATAAGGAATAAGGTGCCTCAGGTTTCGTTCAGACCTAGAAAGGACTTGCAAATGGATATTATGTCTAATATTGTACTTCGTACTGTATTCGTTGGTATCTGAATATATATATATTTGTTTGGTGGCGGAGAATTTATTCTCTTTCTTAGCACCCTTCTCTGAGACGTACGAGCTCAGAGGTTATATATTGGTGGAAATAAATGATATGGTATGGATTGACAATGTGGCATGCTAAGATTCATGGATCAAGTCTTTTGTTTAAAAGCAGATCTTTGTGATTGATGATCAAAGCATAGCTTTAATATAGCACTGCATTGTGTACATCATTAATTCGCGAGCTTCAAACCCCATGTATCAAAAACGGGATTAGGGACAACAAGAAGTGCATGTGTTCTTTCCAGCCAGGAGTGATGTAAAGTTATGGAGCCCAAAAATTTTACTTACATGGATGCTGGATAGCAAGATACCTCAGATATGGCCCTGCAAAGGCCCTTGCCGGTCGACATACTGAATTGATTTTAGGCCTTATAGGACCGGGAAATGTATTGTTCAAGAATTGCCAATCCACAAACGTGAGAGTGGACCAGCCCTGCAAGATCCAGGTGCACGTGCGCGTGATCATGAGGCATGGGCTAGATTGCCTCGAATCGAATAAGGAAGATCCCTTGCCTTGGTTCATAGATGGAAACCCAATTTCCAATATGCGAATTTTCTGTTTTAGTTGTAAACCTATATGGCGACATAGTAGGATGGGGTAATATGCCATCTATGATTAATACATTTTTATTTGAAGTTGTTTTCTGCGCTATGCGCTAATAATAAAAGATAAATTTCACGTATCAAGCAATTTAGCCATTATAAGGTAAAACACTATCCTCTGGTTTGTGTGCATTGTGTGATGGGAATTGAGTCTTATAATGCCTTCATTTTTTTCTTTTATCATTGCGTTGTTTGTTTTATGGTATTCTTGGGAGAAAACCAGTTCTGTGTTATATGGTGTGGTCCCCTTATTTTGCTAACTTTAAAATAAATTAATAACTGTTTTGGTTCTTATATCAGTCTCATGACTGACTCAGGGTTTCTTAATTCCCACCTAAACTCTAGATTCCCATATTTTTCACACAGGCAGCTAGTCATTTTGGGTTTCACATATATTTCTTTTCACAGAGTCCTGGATTACGGTTGGAGCTATACTTTGGAATTCTTTGTATTTGTATATCCTTCAACTGTGGTAGGTTATGATTTTTTGCTGCATATTATATTCATGTGTTATATTTTCCACTGTATATTATTTATTTGTACTCTAATGTTAATTGTTGTAATAGCAACAAAATGTTCTTTTGTTTGTGTTCTGATGAGTCGTGTTCTCAAACAATCCGTGTTCTTGTTCGGTTTAGGCCGACCGGGGATTTCGGGTCATCACAAGAACGGTATATGTAGCATTATATTTAGAAAATATACTTTTACCATTCACTAGAAATTTTTTTGACCCCCTGCTTATAACATACCCGCAGGTTAGATAAGTGGTTAAGATTTGCAACTTAGGGACACTTGTTAGATAAATGTCGTTATATTGGTAAGCATTTACCTACTATTATATTTTATTCCCTTCCACGGTGAAATTTCTATTATGAGCTCAGATATATTTATCTTTGTGTTTCTGTAGGATACCAGACAAGCCAACTCGAGCTTCGATACATTTGGATTTTTGAAAAAAAAGAATCGGGTCTATCGAAATTTGGGTTAATACATCTGGTATAAGAGCTCAAGTTTTGGATTCCTGTATATATAGTGAGTGAATGAATTTGCATTTTTAAAATATTATATATATATATATACACACACCTATATCCATAGAGGAACCCATTAATTAAGTAAGGTAACGCATGAAAAAAAAGCTGAGGTATTGGTTTCGTACACTAAAAAAATTGTTATAGAAATTTGAGAATAGTGGGCCCATGAGTGGCTATAGTGAATAGTGTACAAAACATTCGAAAGAAAAAGTGATAATATCCTAGGTATTGATTTTGATGACGAAAACCATATAAACATTACTACTAACATATCTTTGAGTTGTGCAGTTATATCAGATATATTATGAAGACATTTATAGAGATAAACTAGAATAAAAGTTATAAAAGAAGTTTAATCAGAGCAATGAAAGAACAATAGAGGAAGGATAATCAAAATAATTGAAGACCAAAGCCTATTAGAGAAGAATGCTGAAGGGTAGAGGTGTTTGAAGTGATAAAGAGTTGGTGGAACCTTAGAATATCTTGTTAAAGATCCCATAAAAATTATACTTGAAGCTCATCATTCATTATCCTCAATCGAATAAACAAAATCCACATATGGGATAATTGATATCAGAGATATGTTGACATATAAGTTTATATATGTTGACATATATTGATATATGTCGACATATATAGAGATATGTCGACATATAATTCATACATTTCGACATATGCACCATTTTTCAGAATTTTGAATTTTAAATTTGCCTTATCCCTTCACATCCCTTCACCAAAAGACACTTCTCTTAAATCACTATCTAAAAGCTTCTAAAAATAAATTTTAACATTAATTTTTCTCATTTTCTTCTACTCCTTCTCCATACATTTGCACTACAAACCCATTGAATATTTTCCAATTATCCTTGCAAATCCACTCTCTTCAACTTCAGTTCTTCATTTGCAAGCCACTCAATATCAAAGAGTTGTACTTGAATTCACATCATTCTCTCTCTAATTTCATCCTATCTCCTCAAAAAATTCAAAGATATATTGCCACTGAGGTTTATAGGATCATTGTACCAAATCTGTAAGAATCTATATTGAAGATACGACTACTTGTTATTATTTGTTGTTGTTGATAAGGATAAAGTGTATCTTGTGGCTCGTAAAATCAAGATTGTAAAGATGTTCTTGCTACCCGTGGAAAGCAAGCGATTACAGTGAAATTCTGTATGGTGGAGTGCAGGACTGGATGTAGGATTGGTTAATCCGAACAAATATAAAAATCATGGTGGTTTTTACTTTAATACATTTTATTTTATTACATATTTCATTATGTTTTCAATTAGAATAGATACACTACACCAAAAATGCCAATTTGGCAGTGTTTATAGTCGTATCAAAATGGATTTGATACAATTTTAAACCGTATCAAAAATGGCATCTTTTTTGTTTTGATACGGCTTAAAACCGTATCAAATTTATAATTGAACATGGTTTAAAACCGTATTAAATTGGTATTTTGATACGGCTTAAAACCATACCAAATTATAAATTTAACACGGTTTAAAGCCATATCAGTTGATTAATTTGATACGGTTGTAAGCCATATCAAACTAATAATTTAATACAGCTTAAAACTGCATCAAATTAATACGGTGGCACGGTCCACTTCATAGATCGATACGGTTTTAAGCCGTATCAATTTAGTAGATTGATACGGCTTAAAACATTGTCAAACTGCTATACTGATACGGCTTAGAACCATATTCAATACTTCATTTATACAATGCTATCAACGAATTAGATACGGCTTTTAACCGTATCAAAATCGGTATATCATATGTGCAATATACAGAAACACTATACCCATTGATATATATATATATATGCACAATAAAGAAGATACGCTGCACCCATATAACAATATATAAAGAAGATACACAAAGCATAATTCGATTAAATATAATATGAATCATAACTTTAGTTAATACAAACCACATAACACAATATATACAAAGCATAATGTTCACAGTTCTTGCTTAAAAAAGAAGACAACAAAACTGCAGTTGTCGAGCCCATGCAACTCATGCTTGTTCCAAAGCCTAAAAAGAAATTAAAATAACAAACATCAGTTTAGTTCCATCTCCACAACAACAAGAAGAAGACACCGCTGATCCAGTTTGCAACTGAGTTGCAAACGGGAATCGGTTTGCAACTCGGTTGCAAACTGGAATCAGTTTGCAACTCGCAAACTCGACTCAGTTTGCGACTCATTTGCATAACTATTTATAAGGAATGAAAATAGTGTGCCAGCAAGTATACCTCATTTATACAAGCTGGAATCAATTACTAACTATTTATAAGGAATGAAAATAGTATGCCAGCAAGTATACCTCATTTATACAAACTGGAATCAGCAAATATACGGTTTTAAGCTGATTTTGATAACAAGGAATGAAATAGTGTGCCAGCAAGTATACCTCATTTATGCAAACTAGAATCAGTTACTAACTTCAAAGCAACAAGGAATGAAATAGTGTGCCAACAAGTATTAACCTACTTTAATTTTTCAAATAGATGCAGAACTGGACATAAACAAAGTGTTATTTAATAATCCAAGTGAGTATGAATCAGGGCAAAGAGGAGCATGTGACCAAAGGGATAACCATGTCTCGGTAAGAGGCAGTGCAGGAATGCGGTGATGAACATGACTGCAAGAGCAACCAAGGGGACCAAAAACATATGGGGTATCCAGGGGATTAAATATGTAGAATAACCCATTACGTATGTAATGACCCGCGTTCTATGCATCGAAGGATCATAGAATATTTATTTCTTTCACATACGAAGTCGTATGGTCATGTAACTTTGGGAGACGAGTATTGGGGTCATTTCCCATATTCATGATTTTTGTCGATTTTTAAATGACCATTTTCCCCAGCTGATCTTGTTTCGGCCATAACTTTTGATTGGAAAGGAGTTTAACCCGAAACCACTTCCATTAGATTCGGATGATGGTTTACCTTTTCGTAGAGTGGTCATATTATCCAAACGGACTCGCCGTTTTGGGAGATATGGCTGAAACAAGTTTCAGGTGGTGAAAACAACTTAATTGGGCTTAACCGGGTGATTAACAACTAGGCTCAAAGGGGAATTTCGGGATTAAGAGTATAAGAGGACTGCTCGGGTTTAGAAAACGAATTTTACTTCATTTTCCAGCCGCCTAAGACATTCCTCTCAACCTAGCAATGGCCTCCACTTGCTAAAACACCCCAAATCACCTCCTAATCGCTAATTAAGCCAAATCTACATCAAATCAAAGAGGATTAACACAAGAATCGAGGTAGAGCTGCTGTGTTGCATTAATACTCGCGCCCAAATAGTAGAGTTTCGGTTTTAAAGGTTTTATTTGTGGCTAAGGTGAGTGATTTGCATAGTTCCTCACTAATTATGGTTAATTAAGGGTAATTAGTGCTAATTAGCGAATTTAACATGATTAAATTCTGGAAAAATATTCATAAAATTTGAAATGATGTTTTAGACCTCTGTTAGAAACTTGGGTTAATTTGGTTAAGTTTTACTAATCCTATCATTAGTTTTGTTTAAACATGCTTTAAGGGAAAATATGGGATTATGGTTGTGTTTGATCCGTTTTAACCTATCAAGTTGTTGTTTTGGTGTTTGTGGTCACTTCTATTTGTTGCTATGACTGTATGGTATGCTTTGTGATTGTCTAAAATAGTTAGAGTGGTCGAAAACACCATCGAGTGGCGTATAAACAGTCGTTGGAAGTTGCAGGAAAAGTGCAGGAAAGTACCCGAACCGGATCGGATGGGAGCACGGACCGACCCGAGGGGCAAATCGCGAACTAAACCGCTCGTGGAGTGTCATCTCCAAACCGATCCACCAGAAGCTCTTCGACCCTAACTGGAAGCCAGCTCATGAACTTACTCCACTGGTGAACGACCCGACCCGTGTAGTCACCTCCAAATCGAACCGGTAGGGGAGGCTGTGTGATAACCATGGCCGATCCAAACCACGATACCTGACCCGAACTGATGCACCGTGGAGGAGCTTGAGGAACTCGACACGATCCGAGGTGATGAAGGCCATGAGCCGAACCGAAGAGCTTGAACTTGAGGTGTGGACCACAAACCGAACCAGGAGCACGATCTGAGGCAAGGTAAAGTGAAGAATCGAACCGATCCAGAGAAGACCAAAAACCGAGATGCAAAGTTAGTCCAAATGGGAAGTAGAACCCGGGATCCAGTTGGGAACCAACGAGTCAACTTCATGAGTTGGGCTTTGCTGTAGGACGCGTGCTAAGGGGTTATCGACGTCTATAGCTTTGATTCACCACCAAGACGGATGTTAGGATACATATCAGTGCAGTGGGGGTAGTTATTACTCCATGGGGCAGAGTGATCGTAGCAAGGCTATGAGCCAGTGCAGTGGAGTTGTTATGACTTCACGGGGAAGAGTGGACATAGCAAAGACTAGTGGCTATGGATCAGTGCAGTGGTGTCATCATGACTCCATGGGGTAGAGTGATCATAGCAAGGAATAGGGTGATCAAAGTGGTGGATATCGTATGCTTTACACATGAGTGAGAGGTGTGAGGATGGTTGCTATGTTTGATTGGTTGCTTTCACTATGTCATGCACACCCCCACCCCCGTATTCTTTACACCATATGCTAGTGGCACCATAGAGTATTGAGCGGTATGTTGTGCTAACTCTTTGGTTGCAGGTCCAGGTTCAGGTATGGTTTAGTATACCTGTTATTGTTCGGTTTTGATGCTTATCGCTCATACCAGACTTTTGTCTGACCCAGAGTTTTATGTCTCTTCTTATTACTCTGGGTGCTCTTAAACGGGCAGACTAGAGACAGGTTAGGTGGTATGCACGGGTAGTTGTACCAAAGACGAGTAGGAGGCTCCCACGTATGATATATATAGATATTCTCCCTGTGTCGCTGCTGGTCACTACTTTGGGCATTGTAGTGTACCTTTCCTTTCTTTTGCTTTAGAGACAGTTTTAAAGTTGTAATAATGATAATGTGGAACATAAGCTGTATTGGGATTTTCTGCTGCTATCATGTTTAGTTTCAGCTTATGCACCGTCTCACCTGTTTTATGTCAAGCATGTTATTATTGTATTTTATTCCTTGCGCTGTGAGACATTCTACAGGTTCTTCTTTAGTTCACCAGTAAGTCCTTTTCTTTTCCCTTTCCTTGGCGACCGTCCCGTGCTGGTTGGACATCGGCACAACGCACTTTCATGGGAAATGTCGGCTGGTGCGGGGCGGGCCGTCACAACGTACAACAAGTTGCATGCGCATAATTTAAGATGACAGTCCATTTTCGAAAGAAAACAGGGGTTCCATGATAACTAAGCATTACCTATAAGAAGAAAAAGAAGAGGAGCAAGAGTTGGTTGAGATAACTAAGCATTACATTGCAAACAGCCAAGCATTCTTGGCTACAGCACATTTGTTTCAGGTGCAACCTTTTAAATTATCAAAGATTAATTTTAAAACAGGTTTTGTTACAAACTGAGTCCAGTTTGCGAGTTGCAAACTGGTTGAACTAGTTCCAGTTTGCAATTGATTCGCAAACTGGACTCGGTTGCAAACTAGAATCAGTTTGCAACTCACAAACTGGACTCAGTTTGCAATGAGTCCAGTTTGCGAGTCCAATTTGCAACTCGCAAACTCGACTCAGTTTGCGACTGAATCGCAAACTGAGTCTAGTTTGCGACTCATTTGCAAACTAAGTCCAGTTTTACACAATTGATAGACCAAAGGAATAACCATGTCTCGGTAAGAGGCAGCGCAGGCATGCGGTGACGAACATGACTACAAGAGCAACCAAGGGGACATAACAGTGAAAATGATATCTTTATGAACACCAGTTCCTCTTTTTCTTTATATCGCATTTGATAGTCAACAAAGTTTTCTCATATAAAACTATTCAGTAAAAGCAGTGCAACCACCATTTGAAACCAGATATAAAACTAGTACTAGTGTGTTTTCACATATAAAATTTCTTCCTTATTTTTATACTTTCATATTTGCTACTAATTTCACTTTAATTTCACTCAGTGAACTTGAAAAGATATTCAACATAGCTTAACCAACTTCAAACAAACATGTTTGAATCGACATAAAAAATAAATATATAAATGCATCTAGTTTGAAGTAATCTACTGCAACAATGAACCAACATCTTTTATTCACGCCTATTGCAACAGAACACTAGTTGGTATGTGAGTGATGCAACAGAGGACATATTATTTTCACCGCTTTTTCTTCACATTTAAAATAAATTTCTTATTATTTTACTATATTAGTACGGTTGATTTTTGTAAAGCAGTTCATTTTGGCAACTATATAGATGATTTTTGTACTATATAGTTCGATTGCCATGTATGTGATTACCATGTTTGGTGATATATGTTTCCTTAAGCTACCATCATAGATTTTTCGCCTGCTTTATAAATAGACAATTATATTAGTAGTTAAAGTAGGGAAATATGTTCAAGATTTTATGCAATTGTGTTGTTTGGTTATAAATTATTATTTTTATATTATTATGTGGTGGAGTTTTATAACTTTTTAATTACCAACAATACTTTTTTTTATCTACATATACCAACTATGGACCTATTCATATATTCGTAGAAATGTAACTTTTTCATTTCAAATTAATAGTCATGCGAAGATTTTGAGAAAATAAAACAAGATAAGTAAATCAATCTCCATTTTAAGTTTTTTTCTCCATATTGTTTCCTTTTGCTGCCAATTTGTTATAATATTCTGACTCATGAGTGGATTAACCCAAATTATTATCAAGGTCTTGCTAAACTGATACACTAGTCAATACCCATTGATAAATAGTTAACTAAGCATCAAACCCAAAAATGTTTGCTAAACTAATTTACAAGTATCAGTTTAATCAAACACAAATTATTATCAAGGTCTTGCTAAACTTAAAACTTAATTAACATAGATACTTGTAAATTACTGGGGAAAAAAATGAAGTTCGCCTTTGGTACACCAGTCAATACAAACTTGGTATGAACCATAAGTAGAGAGCCTTTTCAACATTTATCATGGATAATCGGAAATGGATTTGGATCCTAAAAGCATAACACCATTTATCACTGTAAAACAACATACTCATCATGTAAAAAAATATTGGTTACCTTTTTTAAAGAAAATATCCGTTATCAACTAGAATAAGCAATGCAATACTTGAAATAAGCAATGCAAGCAATGTATAAGTGAATCAAGATAAACTGTAATAGCAATGAAGTGTGTTTACAAGAACAACTAAATCTGTAATAGGAATATACTCAAATGTAGAACTCATGACTTAAAATTATTCTACGTGAACTCATTTGACTTGATAGCATATAGTGATACACATTATCTTGATAGCATATAGTGTAAAATTATATATACCTGCTCCAACGTCTAAAGATATCGAATTAGGCTCTTTGGATGACACACAAACCCACCTTCTCCGACTTCATCAAAGGTCTCTGCAATTGATGATTTATTTTCATAGTGTTCTATTCTAGCGTGACTTTTGCGTCCTGCATGGTGAACATAATTGAGCAATAATCTATTTCTTTTTCCTGACTTCCTTCTTCCGCTCGCTTCAGGCATTGCTTCATTTTTCATGAACTCGCTCCAATCTTCTTGAGAAATTGTAGGTGGACAATTTTTCAACCATTCTCCGTCATTGTCGAAAATGTCATAAAAAATTACTCTTAAGTGTTTCTTATGTCTCCTAAAAGCCTCGGCCATTCTTTTTATAATGGTTTCCTTTGAAAGCGGCTCAAGCGCATACATTTTCTGCAAAAATTAAGAGTCAAACTGTAAAAATAGATTGTAGACATTTAAGTGCTATATTACCAAATTGCTTAAGTAAAAACTTACCACCAACTTGTTCCAAATGTCATCCTTATATGTTTTGGATACTTTCTTCCAACTTACGTATGATATCGGCACATAAGCTCTTACTAGTTTACCAAGCATAGTAGCGATTTTTGAAGCATTTTCTGAGATTGGAATACCAAGAATGTTTTGACCAACTTTCTGCTCTTTTGAACATGATGCATGTGATGATATTGGATGTGATTATATTGGATTTTGTGACATAATTTCCTGAAAAATATAATATAACTAATACATGTGATCATCACTACCATGCTCAATAGATTATCCACAATTCACAAGTTAACATATGGTATTAGTAAAAAAAAAGCATTCAACAATTCATGACATTCCAAATACATGTGATTTCCATAAGGAAAAAAAAGCATTCAACAATTCATTACATTCTGAATACATGTGATTCCAAATACATGCGATTCCAAAAAAATTCAACAATTCATTACGTCCATAAGTTAACATAGATTTTGGTAAAAAAAAGCAATCAACAATTCATGACTTTCCAAATACATTTTCTAATTTCTCATTGTCTTCAAAAGCGGATTGGTAGACAGTAGGAATCTCAATGTCATCCACATTTGTAGTCAACCGTTTTGGTGTATGCAAAACCACAGACCATCCCTTATTTTTAAATCTTTTGAGTAGAACACTTGTCTCGCTTCTGATGCAAGAATAAATGGCTCATCAATCATGTTGTCTTTGTTCTTTAATTTTCCTAAATTGACCATGATTAATTTAAAACAGAATCTATTTTGCAACCATTGATCTTATCCTCGACCTTTACTCAATCACAATAAAAAAACCGTTTGTTTGAAGTCAGTGTAATCCAGCTCAAGTATCAGCTGAATGACTCCGTAATACATTGTTTCTGCATCCTTATAATTTTTATCTTTACCGCTCTCTCTAAATTTTGTAATTGTTGTCATGCATACACCGCTATCCTGTGTGACCATATGGTCTTCGTACATTTTCGTGGAAAATAAAAACCCATTCACTTGGTACTTCCTATAACTAAGCGCCATGAACTGCGGTCCATGTGCTAGCCGCCAAAGAGTTGGATCAACATCGCTGCAATTCACCAACTACATAAAACACAATAAATAAATAAAAGCATGGTCTGTATTGCCAACTTATAAACACGTGAAATACTTATGATGATGTAATACCTCATTACCTAACCATAGAGTGAAATCTTGCCAGACTTCGACAGTTGTACCTCTTCCTCGTGGTTGAAATCTAGTGCTTTTCGCATAGGAGTTATACCTTCTATGGAAAACACATATCGAAATGAATATATAAATTGAATTAAAAAATGAAAATTTGAAACAAATTGAACTTACTTCTTCCATTCATCCAATCCATCTGTAATGACCCGCATTTTTAACTGTTGAATAATTAATTAATTTAATTATTAAATATCGATTTAGTGATATCGAGAACTAGAATTAAATAATATTGAATATTTAATTAATATTTATAATGAACAATAAATTATAAATATTGAAATAGTAAGAAATTGAAAAATTCACAATTGTGTGTGAATTGAATAGTATACGAGATTTGGTTGAGTTTCGATTCGAAATATAATAACAAATATGTTGAATCGATGACGTTATAACGTATAAATTATAATATAATTATAATCGAGCTAGAAATGGCGTGACTGTTTGTTATTTGGCGATTTGAACTTCAACTGAATGTACAGGGTTCATTTTAAATCGGATTTCTGTGAAACAAGAAACGCATGGAGCTGGTGAAGTATATTTTTCTAGTAGAAGAGAAAAATCGGGATTTCGTCGTGTAGATTTTGATTTATGTCCAAATCAAATTTTCAGAAAAACAGCACCATAACCATAACGATTTATTTATATTTTAAAAAGGGTTTAAAATATAAATCGAATATCGATATAACTCTGATTTTTAAATATCAAGTTAGAAATTCGTATCGGGATATTTTGGGGGCTGTATGATATTCCTTTGTGAATATATACGATAATATAAATTTATTTATATTTAATTTAATTATATTTAAATATATTCATATATTTAAATGAATTATTTAGGGCATTAAAAATAGCCACTTTTGCAAACGAACTCGGAATTCGACGAAACTAATTTTGTTGGATCCGCAATATTAAATTATTTCTAGATTTCAATTTCCATGATTTTTGAAGTCAGTGTATGGTCGTACGGATTTTTAATTAGAAAACAGTCAGTATTTTGACGGTTAAAAATACGCTGTGTGAGCATACGAAGTCGGAATTCGACGAAACTAGTTTCGTTGGGTTCGTAATGTCGAACTATAGCTGCATACCCATTTCCATGCTTTTTGGATATCGTATGGGATTGTACTGATTTTTAGAAGGCAAATACAGGCAGCGTTATAATATAAATCAATAAATTAGTAAATCATCCTTCTCTATAAATACCCCCTTAACATTTACCAACCCTTAACCTAATTTAATTCTCCTTTGGTCAGAAGGAGCCGCCAGTTCCTTTCTCAAAGAAAAACCAAATCGTGTTCTTCTTAAACCACCAAAATTCAACGAAAATCCTACAAATCAAAGTCTGTATATATTTGAAATCATGAAGGAGTGCTCTTCGACTCTGTACTAGTTTCATGTAGTTCGATATGAGTTTTGGGTCACTGCGATTGTTCAGCGTGTTCTAGAGTTTTATTTTTCTCGGATTTGGGGCATTGCTTAGCGGATTAAGGATGTTATTTGTATTAAGGGTGGAAAACCATGACTGTTTGAAGATTTTGAGGATATTCTGAAACGAAAAGGGTCACAACTTTTGTTCTGGGGGGGTTTGTGAGTACGGACTGGTAGCCGTGAAGATGAGGAAATCATGGATAGCGAAGATGTGAGAGTTATGGTGAGGTTTGTTTGGGTTTTTTCGTGTTGGCCGGAGTTGGGTGAAACGGAGTCGAGATTTGCATGGAGGGAGTGGAGCAGTAGAGTTATGCAAGGTTGGAAGTAATGTGAGTGTGTATGAGAGGTGATGGCGATGAATAAGTGGAGTAAAACGAGGAGAGGGTTTGATGAGATGGAGTTGTGTTGAAAACGTTTTTAGTTTTCATGATGTCGTGGGGTCTGGAGGATCCAAAAATGGACATTTAACGCGAAGAGTAGTGATTTATAATACTGTGTATATAAGGAATGAATGCTGGACTGGGTTGAGCTTTTGGTGCTGGAAGTGACGAGTGTGTGGAGAGAAGGTGGTGAGGGCTTGAAAGCACAACAATGGTGTGTTAATTAGCAGGTTCTCGGAGTTGTTTGCGAATGTGAAGAGAATGGTCTGAAGGAAATTCTGGAGCACTACTATTTGAAATGGGTGAGAAGGATTTGGCTGGAGGATTTGTTAAATTGAGGTGATTAAGTAATAAATGAACATCATTAGCCGATTTAAACTATATAATAATGTATAACCATGTAATCACTGTATTTATTGCATACGTTATCAGAATCATACTAAACAAGATCCAACAAGATCATATAGACGACTAGGGACTGACTGGGAGTGGATGGGAGCTCGTTTGAATTTATGGCAAAATAAATTGTTTGATTCAAATCAAACAAACAGTTTATCGTTCTTTAACGATGAACTGCCAATGTGAGTAAAACTCACTAACTCCGAACAGTTCTATTTTTATAACGTATATTTAGAACTGATAAATAATGACTGATTGCTGTGTGTTAACTGTTTGGTTGAATCGTTTGTGTCTTGATTGAAATCATAGATAACGATATATATATATAAATCGTTAATCGAATATTGATTCTGTTTATCAGAATATTTTATATTCGTGTTGTTTAACATCTATGATGCAGGGAAACCGGTTGGAGGGGTCCAACTGGACTCCTCAATATTTATAATACTGTTCTGTTCATGTATTGTGATAAACGATGTGATATATAATCTGTTTGATTATGTGTGTTTAAATGATATCGATCATTGTGGTTTGCCATTTTAAATATCATAAGAGACCCTGGTATGTAAAAAATAATATTTCAATGTATATTGAAATAAAGGAATTTTATAAAATCAATCGATTTTATAAAAGGAAATATTTTGAAAACAAAGTATTTATAAAATCATAGGATTTTATAAAATAGAACATTTATTTAGAAAATAAATAGGAGTTTATACAGGAGGATATTTATTTATAAGACCAATAGAATATCATAAGGGAATATTTATTAGGAAAATAAACAAGATAAAAATGAAAGGGAAATATTTATAAAACGAATAGAGTTTTATAAAAGGAATATTTATTTGATAAATAAATAGAATTTAAAATGGAATATTTATTTAGAAAATAAATAGAAGTATAAGAGGATTATTTATTTAGAAAATAAATAGAAGTATAAGAGGATTATTTATTTAGAAAATAAATAGACAAATATAGGAAGAGAAATATTTGTAAAAGATTTACAAATAAAGGTTATAAAAAGAATTATTTATTTACGAAATAAATAGAGTTAAAAAAAGGGAATTTTAAATAAGATTTAGGTGTTAGAAATGTAATGGATTATATAATGGAATTAAACCAGTTAGACTTAGTCGATTAGAGTTAACTGAATATAAAGTTATTCGAAATAGAGTTTATCGAATATTAGTTATTCGAAATAGAGTAAATCAAATAAAGTTAAGCAAAATTAGAAACTGACTAGAGATTAGTAAATTGAATGGTTTTCTAAGTGTCTATCTGATGTTGGTTTCGGCCTTCGGGATTAATACTTAGGGAATTGTTCTCATACTAGTTTACAGTCAGGGACTGATAGTTGTGGAAGAATAGTGATACATAATTAAGCCATGGAAATGTTTTGCAGTGTTAATAACGTATATTTTCTAAACATAGAAAATGAGGAAATATATATATATATATGTATATATATATGTGTATATATATATATGTTTGATGAATGGATCGATAATTCCAATTGGAAATAAGATCGTTGTGTGTACATAGACATGTTTTCATTTGATAGTTAAATCACCGACTATCAAAGTTTTGACCATTTTAACGTTGTTAATATGGAGAGACCGGTTGGATTATTATCCAAAGAACCACTCCGTATTGGCATAAGCATTGCGAATCGTGTATGCCAAAGATATTGAAGACGGAGTAAAGTGCAAGGGCTGTTGTATAAATCTTAGATAACAATTGCCTAAGATGGATGTACTGAATAGTGCCTTCAGTTTGTCCAGTCCCAGGATAACTTGTATGGACGAAGGTCTAACAGAGTATATCTGATAGATCGCGTAAGTTGATCTCTTCAAACGTATTCACGTTTGGTGGCGGAGGAATTTGTCTCTTTTAGCTATATACCCATGTTATTTTTGGATAAATCAATTTGTGATTTAAAGGGTATGACAATGTGACATTCTAAGTGAATGAAGATGTGGCACGTAAAAGATAAGCGTAGCTTCTAGCCTCACATCCGGTAAATGTAAGAAATCGGGCAGGCAGCATGGCTATGTAGGTCGCATCTATTAGGGTGTATAATCACCTAATCTAGAGTTTCATTTGCTTCTAAAAATCTATTGTCGATGCTGTCCCATTCGGGAAACGGTTGTTGATCCCAACCGTTGGTGATATACATTCGATACACTCAAGCGAAATGAGTGGTCGGTCATGTGTGGCTGGGTTGCAAGATGTTCTTGTTGAACTCAATGTATTCCTCTCTAGAGGTACACTAGCGAAAGGTGGTTCCATACCTTGTCATAGTTGGAAATCCATTACCCAATATGTGCTTGCGGTTTTGATTGTATACTATATATGTAGAATGTGAGATGAAAGCGTTTCTGCTAGATGATTATTATATTGTGGTTGGTAGACACTATTATAATATCAAGGATTTTGATACAAAGATTAAATTTGGATTCTCAAAAGGGAAAAACCCGTTCCGTTATACGGTGTGGTCTTATTAGATATCGTTTACTTGTTCAAACTGTTTTAAATTGTTTTACTCATACCAGTCCTATGACTGACTCGGAGTTTATCTTGTTTTGTTTTCCCTAAACTCTTGGATGCCCAATTTTATACGGGCAGTCAAGTAGTCGGGATTTATAGATATACTGGAAGAGCTTGGAGCAGGAGGCTTCAGGATTGTATAGCTATAGTTATTTCCGCTGTGTTGTAAGTGTTGTACTCTGATAATGTTATTGTATACATATACTAATTTTATTTCAATGATATGTTATCTATTATATGTTGTTCGTTCCGCTGTGAGATTCATGTTACTATGATGTTGTGTTCTTCTTCTTCTTCTATTCTAAGTTTCTATCTTATCTATTCTCACCCTCTAACTTCTTTCTATTAACTTTCCGGTTATTTTCGATCCTTGGATATTCGATATATGTTATATATCGGATAACCAAGATCACAAATTTCCGGGTCGTTACAGTTGGTATCAGAGCTTAAGGTTAAGTGAATTACCTTGGCTCTGTGGCGTGACTTGGTAGAGATGGGGTTAGTAGTACCCTAGATTGAGTTTGAGTGTGTATATATACATGAGTACGTTTTTGTTATTCAATATTAAAATGATTTTATATTATGAAGATTTATTGGTTGAGTTGTTTATGGATTCTGGTCGATGGTGGGGCACCACAATATTGATAAGGTTTTCTAAACACTCGAATACAATGGGTCGACACGATATGTTTTGAAAAGAGGGTAAATGAAAATAATTTTACCTAAAGTATATTTTGATATAGAGAAAATATATATTGGAATTATAATATATTGGATATATTGGATGTTATTATAATCGAGTAAGATTATAAATTAAATGGTTATGTAAATAACCAATCAGAATTCATATAAGTGAAATACGTGGAATCAGATGAATTAAATATGAAATTAAAATTAGAATTGAAATTAAAAGCCTGGAAATTGGAAAGGTGTTTGTAAATGGATTTGAATTGAGTATATGAGAATTTTAAAATCCTAGGAGATTTTAAATTATTTTACCAGCATTGTGAATGATATTTTGAAATGTATTTCAAAAAGGAATAGTTTAAAAGTGATTTTGATAGTGATATAGTATTGAACTCACTTCGATAGCTGGGAAATAACCCTGAAGATGAATCGCGACATCATTAGTGTTCATTTTCGAGTTTCTAAGTGATGGATTACTACCAAAGACATTGTTTTTGAATTGATTTGAGAAAAGAAAGTGTTTGAATCCTGCAAAGGAAAATTTGATTTTTGAGAAAAAAAAAGTTGTTTAAAACTCCCAGAAATAGATTGTGTAATTTAAAACGAATTTAAATAGGAATTTGTAGAAGTAAATAAAAATTGAATTGAAATCAGTTAAGTGGTAACTGAAATTGAATTAGAATGATATCAAATAAGATTGAATTTGTGAGATTCGAATATAAAGTGTAATTTGATAATCAAGTTGAGAATTTGGAATCAAGAATGAAACTCGAGTTTGAAATGATATTTGGCTTGGATATAAGTGAATGGTTGTGTTGGAGATAAAGGTGATTGGAGTTTTGATTGGGATGACAAAGGTATATGCTGAATTGATAGCAAATGTAAAGGACATAATGATATGCCCAACAAAAAAGGTACAAGTATATATTTGATATAAGCATGATATTTATGAGCCGAATTGGCAAGCTGCTTGGTTGTTTGATTTTTTTTTGGGTTGGAGATGGCCCAGTGAGGCGAGTTGGAGTTTGACCTATTGACCAGTACAAAGGAGGTTATGGAGAAATTTTTCGAAAAGTTAAGGCATTAGAAAATTTTAAGGGTTTTTGAAAATTTTCGTTGATAAGAATTAATTAATAATTTAATTGAAATTAAATTGGTTCAGTTGAAACCGAATTTAAGAAGTGAACAACTAAGTTCTAACCGGTTGATAGGGTTTGTTTTCTACCTTAGCAATTTCGAGGAAGAAATTATTTTAAGTGGGGAAGAATGTAATGACCCGCATTTTTAACTGTTGAATAATTAATTTATTTAATTATTAAATATCAATTTAGCGATATCGAGAACTAGAATTAAATAATATTGAATATTTAATTAATATTTATAATGAATAATAAATTATAAATATCGAAATAATCAGAAATAGAAGAATTCACAATAGTGTGTGAATTGAATAGTATGCGAGATTTGGTTGAGTTTCGATTCGAAATATAATAATGAATATATGGAATCGACGACGTTATAACATATAGATTATAATATAATTATTATCGAGCTCGAAATGGCGCGACTGTTCGTTATTTGGTGATTTGAAATTCAATAGAATGTACAGGGTTCAATTTAAATCGGATTTTTGTGAAACAAGAAACGTATCGAGCAGGTGAAGTATATTTTTCTAGTGGAAGAGAAAAATCGGGATTTCGTCATGTAGATTTTGATTTATGTCCAAATCAAAATTTCAGAAAAACAGCGCCATAACCATAACGATTTATTTATATTTTAAAAAGGGTTTAAAATATAAATAGAATATCGATATAACTCTGATTTTGAAATATCGAGTTAGAAATTCGTATAGGGATTTTTTGGGGGCTGTATGATATTCCTATGTGAATATATACGATAATATAAATTTATTTATATTTAAATTAATTATATTTAAATATATTTAATATTTAAATGAGTTATTTAGGGCTTTAAAAATAACCACTTTTGCAAATGAACTCGGAATTCGACGAAACTAATTTTGTTGGATCCATAATATTAAATTATTGCTAGATTTCAATTTCCGTGATTTTTGAAGTCAGTGTGTGGCCGTAAGGATTTTTAATGTGAAAAAAATCAATATTTTAACGGTAAAAAATACGCTGTGTGAGCATACGAAGTCAGAATTCGATGAAACCAGTTTCATTGGGTTCGTAATGTCGAATTGTAGTTGCATACCCATTTACATGATTTTTGGATATCATATGGGATTGTACTGATTTTTAGAAGGCAAATACAAGTAGCGTTATAATATAAATCAATAAATTAGTAAATCTTCCTTCTCTATAAATACCCCCTTAACATTTACCAACCCTTAACCTAATTTAATTCTCCTTTGGTCAGAAGGAGACGCCAGTTCCTTTCTCAAAGAAAAACCAAATCGTGTTCTTCTTAAACCCACCAAAATTCAACGAAAATCCTACAAATCAAAGTCTGTAAATATTTGAAATCATGAAGGAGTGCTCTTCGACTCCGTACTAGTTTCATACAGTTCGATTTGAGTTTTGGGTCGCTGCGATTTTTCAGCGTGTTCTAGGGTTCTATTTTTCTCGGATTTGGGGCAGTGCCTAGCGGATTGAGGATGTTATTTGTATTAAGGGTGGAAAAGCACGACTGTTCGAAGATTTTGAGGATATTCTGAAATGAAAAGGGTCGCAACTTTTGTTCTGGGGGGGTTCGTGAGTACAGACTGGTAACCGTGAAGATGAGGAAATCATGGAGAGCGAAGATGTGAGAGTTGTGGTGAGGTTTGTTTGGGTTTTTCCGTGTTGACCGGAGTTGGGTGAAACGGAGTCGAGATTTGTGTGGAGGAAGTGGAGCAGCAGAGTTGTGGAAGGTTGGGAGTAACGTGAGTGTGTATGAGAGGTGATGGCGATGAATAAGTGGAGTAAAACGAGGAGAGGGTTTGATGAGATGGAGTTGTGTTGAAAACGTTTTTAGTTTTCATGATGTCGTGGGGCCTGGAGGATCCAAAAATGGACATTTAACGTGAGGATTAATGATTTATAATACTGTGTATATAAGGAATGAATGCTGGACTGGGTTGGGCTTTTGGTGCTGGAAGCGACGAGTGTGTGGAGCGAAGGTGGTGAGGGCTTGAAAGCACGACAATGGTGTGTTAATTAACAGGTTCTCGGAGTTGTTTGCGAATGTGAAGAGAATGGTCCGAAGGAAATTCTGGAGCACTACTGTTTGAAATGGGTGAGAAGGATTTGGCTGGAGGATTTGTTAAATTGAGATGATTAGGTAATAAATGAACATCATTAGCCGATTTAAACTATATAATAATGTATAACCTTGTAATCACTGTATTTATTGCATACGTTATCAGAATCGTACAAAACAAGATCCAACAGGATCGTATAGACGGCGACTAGGGACTGACTGGGAGTGGATGGGAGCTCGTTTGAATTTATGGCAAAATAAATTGTTTGATTCAAATCAAACAAAAAGTTTATCGTTCTTTAACGATGAACTGCCAATGTGAGTAAAACTCACCAACTCTGAACAGTTCTATTTTTATAACGTATATTTAGAACTGATACATAATGACTGATTGCTGTGTGTTAACTGCTTGGTTGAATCGTTTGTGTATTGATTGAAATCATAGATAACGATATATATATATATATATATAAATCGTTAATCGAATATCGATTCTGTTTATCAGAATATTTTATATTCGTGTTGTTTAACATCTGTGATGCAGGGAAACAGGTTGGAGGGGTCCAATTGGACTCCTCAATATTTATAATACTGTTAATGTATTGTGATATATGATGTGATATATAATCTGTTTGATTATGTGTGTTTAAATGATATCGATCATTGTGGTTTGCCATTTTAAATATCATAAGAGACCCTAGTATGTAAAAAGAATTATTTCAATGTATATTGAAATAAAGGAATTTAATAAAATCAATCTATTTTATAAAAGGAAATATTTTGAAAATAAAGTATTTATAAAATCATAGGATTTTATAAAGGAGAATATTTATTTAGAAAATAAATAGGATTTTATAAAGGAGGATATTTATTTATAAGACCAATAGAATATCATAAGAGAATATTTATTGGGAAAATAAACTGGATAAAGATAAAAGGGAAATATTTATAAAACGAATAGAGTTTTATAAAAGGAATATTTATTTGATAAATAAATAGAATTTAAAATGGAATATTTATTTAGAAAATAAATAGAAGTATAAGAGGATTATTTATTTAGAAAATAAATAGACAAATATAGGAAGAGAAATATTTGTAAAAGATTTACAAATAAAGGTTATAAAAGGAATTATTCGTATACGAAATAAATAGAGTTAAAAAAAGGAAATTTTAAATAAGACTTAAGTGTTAGAAACGTAATGGATTATATAAAGGAATTAATCGAGTTAGAATTAGTCGATTAGAGTTAACTGAATATAAAGTTATTCGAAATAGAGTTTATCGAATATTAGTTATTCGAAATAGAGTAAATCAAATAAAGTTAAGCAAAATTAGAAACTGACTAGAGATTAGTAAATTGAATGGTTTTCTAAGTGTCCATCTGATGTTGGTCTCGGCCTTCGGGATTAATACTTAGGGAATTGTTCTCATACTAGTTTACAGTCAGGGACTGATAGTTGTGAAAGAATAGTGATACATAATTAAGCCATGGAAATGTTTTCCAGTGTTAATAACGTATATTTTCTAAACATAGAAAATGAGGAAATATATATATATATATATGTATATATGTTTGATGATTGGATCGATAATTCCATTTGGAAATAAGATCGTTGTGTGTACACAGACATGTTTTCATTTGATAGTTAAATCACCGACTATCAAAGTTTTGACCATTTTAACGTTGTTAATATGGAGACACCGGTCGGATTATTATCCAAAGCACCACTCTGTATTGGCATAAGCGTTGCGAATCATATATGTCAAAGATATTGAAGACGGAGTAAAGTGCAAGGGTTGTTGTATAAATCTTAGATAACAATTGCCTAAGATGGATGTACTGAATAGTGCCTTCGGTTTGTCCAGTCCTAGGACAACTTGTATGGACGAAGGTCTGACAAAGTATATCTAATAGATCGCGTATGTTGATCTCTTCAAACGTATTCACGTTTGGTGGCGGAGGAATTCGTTTCTCTTAGCTGTATACTCGTGTTATTTTTGGATAAATCAATTTGTGATTTAAAGGGTATGACAATGTGACATTCTAAGTGAATGAAGATGTGGCATGTAAAAGATAAGCGTAGCTTCTAGCCTCACATATGGTAAATGACATAAATCGGGTAGGCAGCATGGATATGTAGGTCGCATCTATTAGGGTGTATAATCACCTGATCTAGAGTTTCATTTACTTCTAAAAATCTGTTGTCGATGCTGTCCCATTCGGGAAACGGTTGCTGATCCCAACCGTTGGTGATGTACATTCGATACACTCAAGCGAAATGAGTGGTCGGTCATGTGTGGCCCGGTTGCAAGATGTTCTTGTTGAACCCAGTGTATTCCTCTCTAGAGGTACACTAGCGAAAGGTGGTTCCATACCTTGTCATAGTTGGAAATCCATTACCCAATATGTGCTTGCGGTTTTGATTGTATACTATATATGTAGAACATGAGATGAAAGCGTTTCTGCTAGATGATTATTATATTGTGGTTGATAGACACTATTATAATATCAAGGATTTTGATATAAAGATTAAATTTGGATTCTCATAAGGGAAAAACCTGTTCCGTTATACGGCGTGGTCTTATGAGATATCGTTTACTTGTTCAAACTGTTTTAAACTGTTTTACTCATACCAGTCCCATGACTGACCCGGAGTTTATCTTGTTTTGTATTCCCTAAACTCTTAGTTGCCCAATTTTGTACGGGCAATCAAGTAGTCGGGATTTACAGATATACTGAAGAGCTTGGAGCAGGAGGCTTCAGGATTGTATAGCTATAGTTATTTCCGCTGTGTTGTAAGTGTTGTACTCTGATAATGTTATTGTATACATATACTGATTTTATTTCAAGGTTATGTTATCTATTATATGTTGTTCGTTCTGCTGTGAGATTTGTGTTACTCTGATGTTGTGTTCTTCTTCTTCTTCTTCTATTCTTAGTTTCTATCTTATCTATTCTCACCCTCTAACTTCTTTTTATTAACTTTCCAGTTATTTTCGATCCTTGAATGTTCGATATGTGTTGTATATCGGATAACCAAGATTGCAAATTTCTGGGTCGTTACACCATCATACTTATTAAGGACCCATCTACGCACTTGTTCAAACTGCACTTGGGTTAAAGTTATATTTTTACCATTATCTGAAGGTATCTCACCAGCAAACTCATCATCCTCATCTTAAAATGCTTCACGGTTATGTTTATGATTGCCATAATCTCCGTTTGGCATATATTCCATGCAGTAAAGGCTAGCTTCTTGTACGATATCTCCTTCTGCAGTACACCCTTTAATGTATCTTTTGTTGCGTACATATCCTTTATATGTTTTCATCAATCTGTGAATGTGATCAATTATATATTATACACGATAGCTATTTACACCGAATAATAATGTACATAACTGATATTAGTTATTTACCGTTCAGAAGGATACATCCATCTGTATCTGACAGGCCACCAATCAATGTCTGATCGGCTAAATGAATCATAAGATGGTTACTAATATCAAAAAATGCAGGTGGAAAATGTTTTTCAAATACACACATTGCTTATATCAAACTATCCTTTGCTTTTATAAGGTGCTCCCTATTGATCACCTTTGAGCACAAAATGTTAAAGAATAAACTAATACGATGAACAACATTTTGCAGATCCTTATGTTGTGCATAAGAATGTTGAAGCAATACCGGAAGCAAATGTTGCATTATGACGTGGTAATCATGTGACTTCATATTTCTTAGTTCGGGAGGATTAATGCTCACATTATTGCGGAAATTAGAAGAGAATTTATTAGGTACTTTCAGGTTTTTCAATACAGTGAAAAAACGTATTTTTTCTTCTTTGCTCAAAGTAAAAGTTGTCTTTGGTATGATTATTTTATTTGTTTTAGGATCAACCATCACCCACAACTTTTTTTTATACCCATGGTTTTCAAATCCTTGCGTGCATTGATGCCATCTTTTGACTTATCTTTATGGTCTATAATGGTGCTTACGAGATGCTCTGTGACATTCTTCTCCGTATGCATAACATCAATATTATGTCGAGTCATATTTGCTTTCCAATATGGTAAATCAAAAAAAATAGACCTCCTATACCATCCAAAAACATTGTCAATTTCTTCAATGGCTGGTTTTTTTCGTTTTCGACCAATTTCTTCTTTCTGTTTACCGACTTTCATTTTGATATTTGCTACTTTCTTCTCAACTTCAAAACCAGTCAATGGTCGTCTAGGACGACGAAGTTCTTGTTCTTTATTGAAATTTGTCTTGTCGTATCGAAACTTGTGTTCGTTAGGAAGAAACATTCGATGTCCCATAAAACACATCTTTTTACTTTCAGGGAGATGATAAGAACAAGTGTTTTCCCCACAAACGGAACACGCAAAGTAACCGTGAGTTATACATCCCAATAAAGTCCTAAGAGCAGGGTGATCATGGATTGCCCACAACACTCTAGCTCTCATTGTAAACTCAGATTTATTTAATGAATCATATGTAACGACTCCTTCCCATAACTGTTTTAACTCGTCTATCAACGGTTGTAAATAAATATCAATATCCTTCCCCAGTTGTTTTGGCCCAGAAATCAACAGTGTTAACATTGAAAACTCCCATTTTATGCACATAGACGGAGGAAGATTATATCATACTATAATTACTGGCCAACAGCTGTAAGGGTTAGATAGAGAAAAATATGGACAGAAACCATCTGTTGCTATTCCAAGTGTGACATTTCGTGGCTCGACAGAAAATGTTTGGTCAATAGAATCCGCGGATTTCCATTAAGAAGTGTCACAAGGATGACGCATTACTTCAGGATTAGACTTGGCATGACCATACCAGGTCATTGCATCTGCTATCCATGATACAGTATATAATCTCTTCAATCTAGAAATTAAAGGAAAATGTCTTAATGTCTTTCGAGGTACTTTGGTGCCGTTTCTCTCTTCGTCAAATGATGTCGTATATCTTGATTCATTGCAAATTCTACAAGAAACTCTGTTCGCATCATCTTTCCAGTACAATATGCAATCATTGATGCATGCATCATAAGTTTTGTAATTCATTCCAACTTGCTTAATGAACTTCTTCACGTCGGAGTATTTTTTCGGCAGTTTGTTACCTTCGGGGAGTAACTCCTTTATAAGTTCGAGAAGTGCAGTCACACCATTATCTGAAAAGCTATATTGGGACTTCAAGCTATTCAGTTTCACAATGGCATAAAACTTTGTTATCCCTTTTGAACATGAAGGATATAATGGCTCTTTTGCGCTATCAAAAAGTGGTTTATACTTCTTACTTTCATTGGCCTGCCAACTGCCATCATCCATAGACTGCTGTCCAACATTAGCATGATCATACAATGGATTTTCAGGTTGAAAATCATGAAATCTATCGGCTTCATTGACTAGATCTTCCATCCTAATATGTTCAACCTCGTCAGTACTTGTGGCATAACTAACTCGTTGTTTTTCCGTATCCACCATTTTTTCCCCATGTAAATACCACACGTCATATGATTGGATAAAACCCCATCTAAGCAAATGAAAATGAATAACCTCTAATTTTATCATCTTCAGATTTTGGCATTTAACGCAAGGGCATAAATACACTCCTTTCTTACCACCATTTTCTTCAACAAAACTAATAAACTTCTTCACCCCGTCTATATAGTATGTAGTTCTCCGATCAGATTCATATATCACTTTTTGTCTAAACTGTGGGACATGTTGCCTTCCTATATCCTATATAATATAACATGATACGTAAATATCATAACTCCAGAGATAAATCTTTAAACTAACAAATATTTATTTCAACACACGACTATTTTTTAACCCTTCATATACATGTTAAAAATAATATTTTTAACTAACAAATATTTATTTTAACACATGGTTATTTTTAACACTTCATATACATGTTAAAAATAATATTTTCAATGAATAAACATTTATTTCACTAAACTAGTATTTTATATAGTTCGTTAACACATTAAAAATGATGTTTTTAATGTTCAAATATTTATTTCAACCAATGACTATTTTTAGTGTTTCATACATACAATAAAAATGTTATTTTTATTATTCAAACAATTTATTTCAAATACAACAACTATTTTATATAGTTCATTTCAGAAAATTTCGACATTACAACGGCAGGGTATTTAGCACCGGCACTGTGTCTGACCACGGCTCCTCTTCTAACCTAGGCCTTGCAGCATTACAATAATTTCATTTCCATAATTTCCACAATACCATTCATTTTCACAACACAACCAGTACCACAAATACCATTCATTTTCAAAACTGCAGTGCCACAATACCATTCATTTCCACAATACCATTCATTTTCAAAACTGCAATACCACAAAATATTGTAAAATAAATTCTTAAGTATTGCAGTACCACAAAATCAAAACCAATAGCCAAGCTGCACTACCACAAATTCTTAAGTACTACAGTACCACAAAATCAAAACCAATAGCCAAGCTGCAGTACCACAAATTTTTAAGTACTGCAGTACCACAAAATCAAAACCAATAGCCAAGCTGATATTGCAATATGTATTCAAAACCAATATGTATTCACTGATTGGCATGGCAATATACTAATTTATAAGTCAGTGAGAATGAGAAACATAATATTTCTAATAGAAATTTAACACAATAAATTTCACACTTTATTATGGGGTTAAGTACAAATGTAGTCAAGGACCTTAAACTCAAATAGTCTGGGATATGTCACTTTGGCTGAGGTCAGGTCACGGATTCAAGCCATTGAGACATAAAAAAGAGCAATCTGCTTGAATAAAGCATCACTCATGTTATAAAAAAATTATTAATGGATAAGCAACAATTTTGTTCAATATCTTTTACATTCTTATTTTTTTTAAAAGGTTGATGTTAAAAAAATATTTTGAAATTTTATTTTCTTTAACTATTATGTTAAATTTTAGTCGATCTAAACTTTTTTTTCTTTGTAAATTCACATTGTTATTTTTGGTTAATATAGTTTTTTGTAAATTTTCTATTATTTTAATAATAGTTGATGAATCATTCATAATCAAAACACATTTATGATTATTGTCAAAGTCCTTGTGATCCTATGCAATAATGATATTTTTTTGAACTTTATATAGTTTGGTATATTATATAAATAGCTATAATAATAAATTAGATGTACAGTTATTAACAATGATTATATCATATGCATACTATTTCAACTAGAAAGGATCATATCATATATTTTATCGTATAATAAATGTATGCAATTGATTGATTTCAATAAGTACTTATGTTATCCTAGGTTGAAACATGTGAAAATTTTCATTTCAGCATATCTTCCTCATATCTTTCTTTTATAAGTTAAGGAAAAAAACTGAATTTCAAACTGGATTATTTTTTCAAACTGGAACCAGTTCTTACAGTGATTATTTGTTCAAACTGTATTACTTGTTCAAACATGTCAATTAGCAACAAATCAACTTGCATAATTACATGGTAACCAAAATTGAATTTATATAGCAAAAGCTTTCATTATCCAGAAAATAGAAATGGGCAAAACAATTATAAAAATGTCAAAATTACTTTACCCAGATCCATTTTATTAATAATCATCTCTAACTAGAGAATTTTTAATCTTGTCCAAGTTTTGGCTTTTAAATTTTAGCAAGAAAACATGTCAAATCTCATTCATATCTTGTGCGAAGCTCATTTCGTCTGGAGATATTGTCGAAAACAACCAAAATTCGAATCAAACTCACAATCCGAGATTGTAATATCAATTACACATTTTGTTTTTGATCCAAAAAAAATATTCTACCAATAATTATATAGTAATTCCCATAATCCTGCTTTCATTTTGTGTGGGTAAATCGCAACAAATGACTTCCTGTTATTTTCTTCTTTTGTTAATGGTTTAATAAGGATTCTTCATTAATCATCAAATACATCAGGCTACTACTATTTTTTATCTCTTTCCAATTCATCAACTAGCAAATCAAGTATGTTATCAATAATTCTTACTTCCTTTCTTTTCTTAAGAATAGCAGTCATTAAGAAGCGTCAAATTTAGACTCATAACTTATTACGAGATAGTCCAAATACGAAAGTGTAAGAACTCAGATGTCAATCTTAGATATATATCTGAAATGCACTCATCTCCTTGGGTATCTCACTCACTACGAGGTAACATTAGCGAAAAGTTCCAAAACAAGAAATAACCAAAATGTGAGATGGAGCACTGTAAAACTATATGTTATTATATATTGTGCCACTCAAACCTCTAATCAAGATCATACATATGTTAGAGATAATGCAGAACAATTTTAACAATGCAACACATGTCCATCAGATCAAACTAAGCAAAGATGTGTATTGTGTTTTGAAGTTAGTAACTAAATATCAAAGGGATTCATTACCATGACCTATGAATTTACAATCCAGAGCTTTACCGCTAAAGCTAGTGGTCCTCAATTAGCAACTATGTGGATTGTTTGTTAAAAGCTGAGCATAACTAAATCAAAGAAATATAATCAATCTATAATTTACAAGTATCTATGTTAATTAAGTTTAAAGTGTTAAGGGTATGTTTTTAGAATGAATGAGTTCATATATTAACTGGAATGATTAACTTGTTAAGTACTATGGGATGCAAGGATTTCTGTGCGAGGGAGTGAGAGAGACCAAGTAAACATGATTTGGAATATTGTGAAAAGAAAAGAAAAAAAATATTATGGCCATTGAAATAATCATAGTTTCTTTCAATCGAGAGACTATGTAAACATGATTTGAAACATGGGGGAAGGGGAATATCCACTCAAATATTCATACTTTCTTTTGATCGAGAGAGACCATGTAAAAATGATTTGAAACATTGTGAAAAAAAATAGATCCACTTAAATAATCATATCTTCTTTCAACAAATTGGCATGGTAGCCATAACACAATATAAACAAAAACGTTGTGATTCCTCGTTTCATATCCTTAATGGTGAAAGATACAGTTTTTGAAGTGATGGAATCGAAGGTTGGTTGAAGGCTTTTGATCTATGGAATTTTGTTAGCTAAAAGCATGATTAGCTCAAAGCTTTAGATGATTTATCCAATGCAAAAACTTTGTTGTAATTATGCTTAAGCATGATTTTTGATGATCTGTACTCTTGCCACACCTTGCTTCACGCCCAAATAAAAAAAGCAGAAAGCCTTGTACAAAATAACAGAAGCCTGGCGATGTTGGAAGAAAAAAAGTCGGAGCAATTACAGAAGGAAGCCACTACATTACCCAAAATTTATTAGTCAAAATATGCGGATTAGGTTTTCGACGGTGGAAACCATGGGATCTCATCAAATCTAACCATTATTATTTTTTCTGCACAAAACGACTAATAGAACTTCAGTCACAACAGCATTTTCAATTAAGGATATGCCACATTTCACTAATACGCACGCACATGCGGAGCAATTACAAAAGGATGTTCCACATTTCACTCACACACACGTCCATGCGCACACAAGCCCAAATGCACGCATGCGCTTGGCGCAAAAAAAAATGAAAAGAAAAAAGGAACTGAGCAAATTAAACAAATTGCCTATGAATTCCTAGAATCAGTCTGAAATTTTCAAAAAAGAGGAGAACGCAGAATTTTGTCTCATAGATTAAGCTCTATAGTAAATTAAATGGCTTCAAAGTAAATAGTTAAAAAAATTGATAAGCATTATAATCACTCTACATTGCATGGTTCTCCATGAAAAAGTAGTCTTGTTTCGATGCTAGGGCAAATCAAAATCTAAAACAATTTTCAATGATAAGTAAAGAATTTTAGAAGGTCACAAAGGGGGAATAATTTTAAAAAATGTTTCAAATACCCTCAACCAAAACAAGCTCTTCATTGCAAGATAATGAGAAAGGATGACTGAGAGCCAAACATAAGCATAGTAAATGTGAAATACATAGAAGGCAATGGTTTAACTTTTCGTGGGAACAATTGAATTTCACAAAGATAATGGAAATTGTCGAAACAATAACTGAGACGATCAAAATTTCTACAAAACCAGGTAACAGTGGTTTTAAAAAAGGCTGATAACGAAAACTACATTGAACCCTGCTATCATCAAAGACTACGGTGGTCTCAAAATTAGCCCAAGCATCATTCAGAAAACTGAGACCAACAGAAGTAGAATAAAATGTGAAAACTTGCCTTTAATTTCTTCAAGTGGTCTTCCTCCTGTGTAGATCGGCAACAGAAAGTAGTATCGATGTCTCTGGAATAAATAAGCATAAATAAGCGGTAAAACAAATTGTAGCCTAATAAGCAGTAACATGAAGGACGAGATTTAGGGATTTTACCTTTTTTCACAAAGTTCGGATGTGGAAGAAATCAACGAGAGGAGTCATGGATTTGCCCCAAAAACTAGTATGATTTTGCCCCAAAAATGAAAACCGAACAAAAAATGAGGGAAATGAATTTGGCACCAATTGGGGAAAATGAAAAAAAAAACTGCAGAAGCGAAAATTGATCCAGATTTGATACGGAGAAGAGACATGTCAAATGAACTGATCCATAATGTTTAAGATGTAGGGTTAGATGCGAATCGGTGGAGGAGGTGTGGATTGGTAGGTTGTAGCAAAGAACATTTGGAACGGTCAAGAGCCTTATCAAATTTGATACGGTTAAAAACCGTATCAAATCTCTAAATCATGGTGTATCAAATTCGTTGTTTTTGTGTAGTGATATAGTGTTAAATTAATAATTACACTTCATCCCTCTAGTGTCTGAATAACCTTAAGATCCATTAATATTGTGTTGTAGATACCCTAGTTCCTAATAATTGGTATTAGATCACTGATTTTCAAAAGTTAGTCAACTAGTTTTTGAAAAGTCTAGATGGCTAGTGACACTGGTAACATATTTTTAACACTTTTATAGAAGGACAGTCTACAACTAGACCTCTTATATTTGATGGCGGTAATTATGCTTATTGGGATTATAGGATGAAATATTATTTGTATTCTAATGGTTTAGATATTTGGAATGTTACCCAAATAGAATACATAGAGCCTCAAACTGAATATTCAAAACGGACATTAGACCAAAAACACAAGCACTTAATAATTCTATGGCCATGACATTTTATTTTTCTCTTTAGATAAAAATGAATTCAATCGATTGCATATGTAACAAACCGGAAAATTCGAGCCAATTTAAAATTTTTAAATTGGTTATTTTAAAGAAATTAGAGCAATTGAAATAGAATATTTCAGTAAAATAAAGAGTTAGAAATGGGGCGGCAGTTTGAAAATTTGAATTCAAACTTTGACTGACTGTACCGGGTGCAAAATAAAACGGATTTTAGTGTAGCTAAAAATATTTAAATATGTTTATGATTATCTTTCTAACAAATCTGAAAAATCGATGTTTCATAGCGGGAATCAAAAGTTATGGCCAAATGAATTTTCAGAAAGGTCGCTATAGAGAATATATAGCCTTTGAAAATAGACATTTTGCAAATGACCTCGGAATTCGACGAAACCACTTTTGTTGGATCCGAGATGTCAAATTATTGCTAGGTTTCAAATTCCATAATTTTTGAAGTTAATATGTGAGCGTGGCAAAGGAAAATGTATTTGGTCAATTTCTGTTAAATTTGGTCGACCAGAAAATGGCCATTTTTCAAACGGTCTATGAATTCGACGAAACTAGTTTTGTTGGGACCGTATCGTCAAAACATAGCTAGATTTATTTTTCTGGAATTTTTCAAATCAGTTTGTGGCCCCCGCAAATTGAAATGTACGTTCAAATCGAATATTGAATGTTTTATATTTTAATTTGAAAAATAACTGGCTATAGCAGTCGAATGGGCCTATGAAACATATCCCATTGTGTTCGGAATGGGGATATTTAGCTAGGGGCGACAGTCGTTGGGTTTGGATTGGAGTTCGTATGGAGAAACACTATTTTAAAAATTAAATAAAGCACGGGCCAATCATATTTTTCCATCATAATTCCATTTTATAAAAAATCTCTAAACCCCCCCCCCCTCCCCCGTTACTCGCGCTCGACGGCGGAGTGAGCTTCCACCGTTCCCAATCATTTTCCGGCCAAATCACGCCACAATAGACCCTGCCAGAGTTCAACTTTTTGAAGCCCTCCTCCCACTCTTCAAA
The DNA here is from genome assembly GCA_030737875.1 of Allium sativum. Classification (NCBI taxonomy): domain Eukaryota; kingdom Viridiplantae; phylum Streptophyta; class Magnoliopsida; order Asparagales; family Amaryllidaceae; genus Allium; species Allium sativum. Next base: position 484,349,213 of record CM060916.1, on the reverse strand, counting down.
TCCATATAAGGTTCATCCTGTATCGTGCTGTGTACATCGAGTTTCGTGCGGCTGAAGTGGCCGACTTTGAGCCGCCGCCGACCGAGATCCCGACCATCGAACTGCGTTGAACCCCCAGGCGCAGGCGCGCCTACTGACCCTCTTCGACGTGGTATAAGTCGATCCTCCTGTCGTGCTACGGATTTCGTGAAAATTCAAAACCTAGTTTTGAACGTTCAACTGAAGGTAACGACCTTGGCTATTTTAAACTTATTTTTACACTTTTAAGTGTTGCAAACTTCTAAAAATCATATCTTTTTGCTATGTTGACGAAATTCGATGAAACAGGAGACATCGGGACCGTGTCGATGCTCTCTACATTCTAGAAGTGCCTGTGGATTTTTCTGAGCTCACTACGATTTTTAGTAAAGCAACATACCAATGTGAGATTTCTAAACTGAAATGTGAATGGAAATGCGTTGTGTAAGTTATATAAGCAAAGTATAAATTATATACGTGTTGTATACCTCGTGTACATGTGTTATATAAGTTATATGAGCGATGTATAAATTATACATGCATTGTATAAATCATATATCTGTTGAAATGGAAGTGAAATATACTTATATATATACTCCCCTCGTCCACAAACCATGGACGATAATTATTGATTGTGAATTGGCGTGAAAAAATTGGTGAATAATGCGAATGGTTGATAGAATTGTTTGTGTTTGATATTGTTTGATTGTGGGTGAAATATACCCGTTTATGGTTGAAAAGATACCTGTTTATGGTTGAAACAAAATTAGAATAGGTTGTGGAAAAGAAAAACATACTCGCCTGCATGCGAACTAGATGTATGAAATCCCCATTGTCAAAAACCGCGAGGTTTTAAGGTAGAGCGAGGAGCCGTACTCGGGACGGTGCCGGTTTTAAATACCCTGCCGTTATGCTGTCGAAATTTTCAATAATATTCATGTGTTAGAATTATTTCATGTGTTGAAACTATTTTCATGTGTTGAAACTATATTCATGTGTTGAAACCAAATTCATATGTTGAATAGAAATTCATGGGTTGAATAGAAATTCTTGTGATGAATAAAATTCTTTGAAAAAAAAAACATTTTTATCAAATATATAAAATATTCATGTTTTAAATAAATTGTTTTAACACTAAAAATCACATTTTTATTCTATATATGAATTATAGAAAAATTCATGTGTTGAATAAAGGACTAGAACGATAAAAATCATATTTTTATCGTATGTGTGAAGTCAAAAATATTCATGTGTTGAATATATGGAGTGAATAATAAAATCTACATTTTTATTGTGAATATGAAGTGATAAAAATGTTCATGTGTTGAATAAATATTTTTGATGAAAAAAATATCATTTTTATCATGTATATGACTCGTTAAAAATACACAAGTGTTGAAATAAATATTTGTTTGCTATGAATATTATTTTTAACATGTATGTGAACTAAATAAAATAGTCATGTGTTGAAATATATTTTTGTTCGCTAGAAATATTATTTTTAGCTTAGTTTCGCACATATATATATATATATATATATATATGTACACACACACACATGTGTTGAACAGGGAAATGGATTAACTGTTGAGTAAAGAATTTAATTGCGTGCCCAACAAATTGGTAAACCTGAATGAGTTGGATGTGCAATTTTATTATTATATTAACTCCTGTGAATGCCACTGGATGCGGAGTGCTGGTTGTTCTTTGTATAATAATAAAGGTCGCCATAGGATAGTAACAATTAATTTTGAACTACATAACGTGCCATACGTTGTGAAGATAGACATACTTCATCATATACCACATAAGCATTTGGAGCTTGTGTGACGAGGTTGAAGATTGACCATACGAGCGAGAGGCTTGTATGGCGGTGACTATATATTACAGGTTGAACTGATGACTGATCTGGACTATATAAAATGTAACGGTAAACTGCAAGATTAATAAAAAACCCACACGGGTCTGGAGATGACAATAAACACATCTCTCTAGTCATTAAGGCACAAAAACCATTTATAGGGTGACGAGAATTTATTCTCTGGAGTTATGATCTATACACACTCCCCTGTGGACACCGGAAAAAACCCACTATAAATATGTGCATGTTTATTAGGATTTATTGGGTACCTAATACGGCCCAATAAATTTCCAAACCCCTTCCCGTATAATGAAGGTTATAGAAAAATTTTCTAAAATTTAAAGGCGTTAGTTAAATATTTGAAGTGAAAACGTCATTGAAATCATCGAATAAATTATATATATATATATATATATATATTAAATAAAATGAATCGAGCCCCTACAGTTCGCATTTTGAAATCGTAACTTTAAATGATTATACCGAGAGATCCGACCATTGGATTTCCACGAAACTGGAACCGTTGGGTTCGCTTTGGAAATATCTTTCCAACGATATAAACTTTGTTGAGATCCAACGGTTAGATTTTCCGATATGTGTAAAACAAGTTTAGAGAAAAATAGTGCCAGTTCCTCGGCACGACCTGAAACATCGTTTAATTAAATAGGGCCATTTTTAAACAAATAAAAATGGTGATATATCGTTATAAAATATTATAGACGATATGGAAAGGAAATAAACCAATTATACTTGGTTTGCTTGTCACTTGATGGATGAATGTGTTTGACATGAAAATTATACTAAAGAACTAAAATGTGAATGTTGAATAATTTAACCATGGGAAGAATTGATTTGAAATCTAAATATACGTGAATTATTTGAAAAGGCCGAGTTAATTCTCATTTCAAATAATTGATCGACAACTGGAAGTCGAAGAGATGAAGACGGTTCAAGACCGACGATCTTCACATCAGATAGATGAGCGCTACTAATGCTCATGATTGGAGTAGCTACCTTGAAAGGGTTGAAGTGGTAGCCGTCCGGACGTATTTGTTGATTATACGGATATGCAAGGAATATGGTGGCTCCGGTTTCGTTCAGACCCGGAACGAACTTGTAAATGGACTGTGTGTCTGACATTGGATTTTGTTCTGTGCTGATTGATCTCTATTAAATATATATCTGTTTGGCGGCGGAGAATTTATTCTCTTGCTTAACGCCCTTCTCTGAGACGTACGAGCTCAGAGGTTATATATCGATAGAAATTAGTCGCACGGAGTGAATTGCCTGTGTGGCATGCCTAACTGGCAGATGATCAAGGCTTCTGTTGAAAAGCAAAGTCTTGTGGTTGATGATCAAAGCACGACCTACGTGGCATAGCTTTGTGTATAACGTTGATTTGCAAGCCTCACACCTCGGTATGAGTCAAAAACGGGATAAGGACCCAAGGAGTGCACGACGTTTCTTTCTTGATATGGGTGATGTCAGTGACCTACCAGCCCTGACATTTATATACTTTTTACCTGTGTGGTTGTTGGAATGCGAGGCGCCTTGATTATAGGTCCTATAGGACCGGGAAACGTGTGTTCAGGAATTTCCAATCCTCAAAAGTAAGAGAGGACCGGCCTTGGAGGATCCAGGGATCGCTGTGTGTGGTCCTGAGACATTTTCTAGAGTGTCTCGAATCAGAGAGGAGCTTGCCATTTCCTCGACCCATGTTGGAATCAAATTTCCAATACGAAATTACGGATTTGATTGTATTACTAGTTTGGCGACATGATATATGGTACCCATGCCGTCTATGATTGATATTTATGATGGAAGTTGCTTTTGAAACATATATGCACTAGTAATAATATCAAACACTTTTGTTTTATGCGTATTAAGCATTTCTTGGCCATTATAAGGTAAAACTCTATCCTCCGGCTTGCGTTGCATTATGTGATGGGACCTGAGTCTTATAATGGCTTCATTTTTATAAAAAGCATTGCGATGATTCAATAATTGACTTTATTTCACGCACTGGCAATCACTGGAGTAAACCCGTTCCACGAAAGTGGCGTGGTCCTATGATTTTCCTGATTATTGTTGTTTAATTAGTTAAGTAGATTTCTCGTACCAGTCCCATGACTGACTCGTAGTTTGTTTCACCTTGCAAACTCGGGTGCCCTTATTTTCACACGGGCAGCCTAGTGACAGGTAGCAGGACATATTTTGGCTTTGGAACTTCAACAGGGAGTGCATCTTTTGGCTCGTATGGCGAGGCTTGACTTCTCAGTGTTTTGGCTATTGATATTCTGCCATTATTATCTATTATATGATTCCTCTTCTGGCGATGTAGACTGATATTTCTTTCATGTACTCTTTTATGTATATGTACCGCTTATGGCGATGTAGACTGATCATGTACTTTTATGCACTAAGTTGTATCCAACACTGTGCTCTCTGATGTTGTGACATATTATGATTCTGCTGTCATATTTATGTAAATTATTTTATTTGCTGCTTTTGCTATTATCTATACTCTGCTAATGATGATTAATGTGTTATATTCCAATGATTATCCTTAACACCATCTACGGGGTTTGGGATCATCACAGTATATTTGTAATTCTTCATATGAAATTTTGAGAACACTGCAAGTCACACATGAAGATACCAGTAAAGTAACACAGACAAAGATATCCATGCTAACTCACCAGTTTCAACTCTTTTAAATAAGACCAAATGAGTCTATTTCTGATATGTATTCTAGATTTCAAGATACAGTACATGCCTTAATATCATTAGGAAGGAAAATTAATGAAGGAGACCAACTCAGAAAGATCTTGAATTCACTTCCTAGTGAGTGGGATTAGAAGACTCTAAAATCGAAGAAGGCAACGATATTAATGGAAATAGGAGAATTAATTGGTCATCTAATGTCCTATAAAGTAAAATTGCAGGTTAGAAAAGAGAAACGGGGAAATGAGAAGAACCATAGGCAAATAATGCTATCATTGACAATAATGAACCAAATGATGATACTGTTGATGATGATATCGAGTTTATTGCCAAGAAGATCAAGAAATTCTTGAAGTATTGGATAATAAAGAAACTTCGAAAACTAACAACAATAATTCCAGAAATGGAAATGTTACTAGATTTTTCAAATGTAATAAACTCGATCATTTGAAAATAAGATATCCCAACTTAATGAAACTAAAGCACATTTAAAATACTTTCAATAAGGAGAGGAAACATGCATTCAATTCAACATAGGATGGTTTAAATACATCATCAAGTGATAGGGGTTCAGAAATAGAAAATGCCAACATGTGCTTCATGGAATTAGATGACCAAGTATGGAATTTTAATGAAGAGATTACTAATGTCTTAAATGCTATGTATAAAGGATATAAAAAAGCTTAGGAAAGAGTATGAGGATATTTCAACAGAAATAGATAAGTTAGAAATGTTTAATGAAAAGTTAAGTAAAGAAAAACAATGTCTAGAAGATGAAACTGAAAGATTTAATGGTCATAAAAATGGAAAGGATTTTACACTTGAAAGTTCTGAAAAACTGAAAAGTGAAAACGAGTCCTTAAAATCAGAAAATCTTTCAATTAAGTCAGATATCATTGATCTGAATGAGAAAATAACATCTATAAGTACTGTTATTCTTAACCATAGTAAGGATTTTGATTGATATTGATAAATTTAACGAAGGGAAGGATAATTTTGAAAAATATTGCATCTAAACACACTAAGAATAAACATGGATGTGGATACACCCCTAAGGCTAAATCAAAGAAAAGTATTACTCAAAGTACTAACTTTGTTAAGGCTACCAAGTTCAAACCTAAACCTAGGGAATTAAAATCATATCCTTTAAATAGGTTCATTAACTTATGGGTTCCAAAAAGATTGGATAATATTGAAAAAGAAAAATATATTGATAATTTTATTAATAAACTTCATTCATTTAATGATGAAAGGGCATTTAATCTCTTTATGGGTTTGGCATCCCAAAACATAACCCCATGGATCCTAAAATATAAAGGGTATCATTAGGCATATTTTAATAAATTTTGAGGTACCAAATATCACAAGAAATCCATTGAACATTGAAAAAATAGGAAAAGGATTTGTTATTATCATCGGGAAAGTTAGTAGCTCAAAAACTCATCCAATTATTTGATAAAGTCTATTTCACATTTTGAATTTATTTTATTTCTCCGCTTATGTTTCATTTGTATGCATATACAAACTCTACATATTATCTAGCAGTGAATTAAATAATTCTTTTTACCCTTTTTGTTGATGACAAAGTGGAAAAAGTTATAAATATACTAGAGAACATGATAAGGGAAGTGCACAGAGTTAGGGGGAGTCAAATATAAAAGTATTATATTTTATCTCTCAAATATTTATATGGTTGTCATCTCAAAAATAGGGAGACTGTTAATACCCTAGGTATTGATTTTGATGACAACAACCATATAAACATTACTACTAATATATCTTTGAGTTGTGCAGTTATATTGGATATATTAAGAAGAGATTCATAGAGAAACTAGAATACAAAAGAAAGAATTATAAAAGAAGGTTAATCAGAGTAATGGAAGAATAATAGAAGAATGATAAGAAGAACCATTGAAAACCAAAGCCTAGAGAAGAATGCCAAAGGGAACAGGTGTTTGAAGTGGTGAGGAGTTGCTTGAACCTTAGAATATCTTGTTAAAGATCCCACGACAATTATAATCGAAGCTCATCAATCATTGAACTCAATCTAATCACCAAAACCCATATATCAGAAAATTGATATCAGAGATAAGTTGACATAGAAGTTTATATACTTGACATATATAGAGATATGTCAACATTTAAGTTTATACATGTTGACATATGTATCATTTTCCAGAATTTTGAATTTTAAATTTGCCTCCATCTCTTCACATCCTTTCACCAAAAGACACATCTCATTAACCACTATAAAAAGGCTTCTGGAAATGAATTTGAACATTAAGTTTTCTCATTTTCTTATATTTTTTCTTCTCCATATATTTGCACTACAAATCCATTGAATACTTTCCAGTTATCCTTGCAAATCCACTCTCTTTCACTCCAACTCTTCATTTATTTGCAAGCCACTCAATATCTGAGAGTTGTACTTGAATTCACATCATTCTCTCTCTCTGATTTCATCCTATTTCCTCAAAGAATTCAAAGATATATTGTCATTTGAGGTCTATAGGATCATTGTACCAAATCTGCAAGAATCTGTACTAAAGATGCGACTACTTGCTATTATTTGTTGCTGTTGATAAGGAGAAGGTGTATCTTATGTCCCGTCGGATCAAGATTGTAAAGGTATTCTTGTCACATGCGGAAAGGAAGCGATTATAGTGAAATTCTGCATGGTGGAGTACAGAAATGGATGTAGGATTGGTTAATCTGGACCAGTATAAAAATCCTAGTATTATTTACTTTATTGCATTTTATTTTATTACTTATTTCATTCTGTTTTCAATTTGAATAGATATAGTGTTGAATTCATAAATGCACTTCACCCCTCTAGTGCCTGTATAACCTTAAGATCCATTAACACATCGTTGTAGACACCCCAGTTCCCAACAAAAAGATTCCATGTATTAATATTTGAAATTTTGTATTTCAGATTAGTGGATTGGGTCATAGGGCCTCGCAAGTTAGAAAAAAATGGATTAGCAATTTATGTTTACACATTTAGCACTAAAGTGGCGCTAGTATTATACTTCAGTTTAAACATATTTTGGTAGAAATTTATGTGAAGGTGAAATTTAGGACAAAGAAATGTAATTTCATGCAAAGAATTTGTAAAATGCAAAAATTAGAAACCACTTTGTACTTAGCACCACAGTTAAGACCTTTAGAAAAAGAACTTGAAACAATTGTAAAAGTAGAAAAAGATTTCTAGAAAAAGTTTTTAAGTTTCAAAATTTATATGTTTGAAATTCACTGTATTAAGAGTTGCAATAGAATGATTTTTGAGAAAAATTATACAAGCTTGTTTTCACAAAGTATTGAATGCATAAGCACATTGTGGGGTTAAGCGATATAAGTGGTTAAGAGAAAGCGCGAATATAAATGAATTACCCCTATGTGGTGCATAGGTGACCTTAAGTAAAATAAAATATAAAAGTTTTCATAAAGATGGATTTTGACACACTTTAACTTGTTGGAATAAGAAGAATTATAATATAAATTTTATGAATCGATAAGTTTATAAGTAAACATGTTTTGTTAAAGTGGCGAGGAACTGTGCAGCGAAAGAAGTGTACAAAATATAGGCGGAGCACCATATTTTGTGATACCTATTTAAAAAAAAAAAAATTCTTTTTTTTTAAGTTTCCTTATTACTGTACACAAATCACAAAAGTCCTCTTTAGAAAAGTCCATAGAAACTTAATCTTATTTAATTAAATATAAATTAGTGAGAATGGTCCCATTAGAGTGCATAGATAATTAATAAAGGTTTGAGAAAATTTTGAAAAGATGTTTCAAGTGGTTACTGTTTAATATAAAGAAGTAAACAATAAATTTAAAACTTGCATGGTTTAAGAGAAGAGGATAAAGAGGAAATGAATAGGAAAAGCCAAGTTGAAATCTTTATAAGTAAATTTATGACATGGTTAGTGATTAATAGATATCCTTTTTTAGCACCCCTTGAGGAAATAGGAAAGTTTTCTTTTTGTATAGATTTGCATTTCTATGTTGTTTTCTTCTTAGGCATTTCTGGTGATCGCTAGATAAGAATAAAAACATAGATATTGTGAATAAAATGAAAATGATAGATGAACAGCTAAAAGAAAAACAATTTTTTTTACAAAATCAACTACGACGACATACTGCAATAAGTAAGAATAAAGAATGAAAATAAATTCTTTCGAAGTAAGTTTGGAAAACAGAAAAAATCTTCTTGTGTAAACTACGCTTGGAATAGAAAATAGGAATTTTCTAAGATTAGCAATTAAAGTTTCCAAGTATAGGGAAAAAGTGCGTAAAATTGGATGAAAATTATAGATTTTTTCACCTTTTTCTAACATGAGAAATCGAATTCGAAAAATTAAAATTTTCTAATATTTGCAAATTTAAAGTTGGTTTGTAGGGTTTGGATGTAAAGAATTGGATGAACTACATTCTTACTTTGTAAGAGTGGCAAATATTGGATGAAAAAGTATTTTTGATTTTCAGTATATTGCATTCATATAGAAATTGCCAATATATTTAAGATATGTGCATCATCTTTTCAATAAAATTTGCATTCATATAGAAGGTACCTCTTAGGCATTCATTGCATCATATATTTTTATGTTGGCTACACTTTGCACTAGTGCACAAATGATTGCAAAATTGGATGCACACATTATGGTTGCAAATTATGCGAGAAATTACAAAATTCTACCCATACCAAATTTCGGGGACGAAATTTCCTAAGAGTGGGAGAACGTAACACCTCGCTTTTTTAAACAATAAAGATTAACAAAATTATCAAAATAAATATGGAAGAGTGAGTGTTTGAAATTTAAAAACAGATATAAATTGGGCAATAAATAAAAAGCTGCCACTATGTAAAATAAATGCGCTATATTATGTATATATAATTAAATAAAAAGAAACAGAAGAAATAATAGAATAAATGGTATGTACTTTAATTATATAAACAATGTGCGTTTGAATTTAAAATAAGAAAAAGTTATTAACGTAGTAACAGGCTTAACCATTTAGTAAATATAAACTTCTAGTGATAACCGCGTTTGAAATTAGAATTTGATGTGTGTTAGAACTAGAAAACAATCAATGTCAAATTGCAACATTTCTTTTATTAATAATGCACGACATAAATGAATACAATAATGCAATTAAAAGAGATTCTAAATGATGTTAATTAAGTAGTGTTTTAATTCAAAACAATGAAGCTAGTGCATGTAAATATACATTGATATATTTATTTCAATAATATATATGCACGTATATTAATTTCAGTAATGAACACATTTGAAACTAAGATTTAATACGTGCTGAGAATAGAAGAAAATGTAGTAAAAACCGAAAACCCAGAAAAATGTTTTGTATAGTTGTCATAAAAGAATCAACATGCATAAATTAGGGAAAGTTAATGTACGTGTTAATGGAATATATAGCAAGGAAATAAATTTAAAATCAGGACGCACGTTAAAATAGGAAACCAAAGAATAACAATAAAGATAACGTTCGAAGAAATTTATGTGCATATTAATGCGTTGAATTTGACACTGATGGGAAAAAAATGGAAATAAATAAATTTAAAATGTTAAGAATATAATAACATTCACAAGATTAGAGGAATTAAATAAGAAGATTTAAAAAGCAAGGAGAAAATAAATGCACACATTTATTTACGCGTTTAAACGCATGTTAAAAACTGAAAAAAACAATAAAATAGTTAAGAAATATAAGTATAAATAACAATGTTTATCAATCAGATGGACATATTTCTTTTGAGCAGCTATAAATAAACCAGCAGGTCTAGTCTTCAATTCATATTTTCTGCGAGGGCACCAGAGTTCTGCCATTTTCTTTTCTCCTCCAAACTCTTCAGAATATATATATATATATATATTAGTTTTAGGATTTTCGATTCATGATTTAGAGATGAAAGGTAGTAGATTACGTTATGGATGCTCAGATTTCGCGTTCGTGCAAGATTCGAATTAAAGAAACCCAAAATGTCAAATCTGAATCAGATTCAGAATCGAAGAGCTAACAGATGAGTGGATTTAAATTATCTTTTTCATACAATGGTATATGATATCTTTTGATTCTTGTAAAGTTAATAAAATATTCTATCATCCCTCTTTTCGCCCTTATGTGTTGAATTTTGTGGTTTTAAATTCAATCGTGGTTATGCACAAAATAATTAAATTGTGGTTAGGCATTAATTAATTGAATTGTAGTTATACGCAAAAAAAAAAATGAATTGTGGTTAGGAGTAAATTAATTGAATGGTGGTTATGCGTAAACTATTTGGAATTAAGAACAAAAGAGGAAATTTTGATGATTTAGGGCTAAATGAATACATTATGTCAATATTTAATAAAAAGGATAAACTTAATGATTTTGGGCTAAATAAATATATTATGCCAAAATTGTTATAAAAGAGAAATTTGAATGTAGGCAAACTTGGTAAGACTTGCTAAATAATCGTGACACAAATTGACATGGCATTATTAAGGTTATGTGAAGTAAATTTGTAGAAAAGGGGAAAATCTGAGAATTTTCATACTGATTGTAAGGAATCACCTTTCATATTTAAAACGGAATAAATACAGAAATTGGGAAATGGATAAGAGATAGGAAATAATAATATAACTGATAAAAGGTGCGAAATTAGTAATGGACTGAACAATTGGTTGCGGAAAAGAGATACATTTCCATAATTAAATTCTTGTTAAATACGTAGAACGTTATTGCAAGAAAAAGGGAATAATGTGGGTTAGTGTGATATAGGGATTTTGTCATTTTATGCACTAACCAATAACCTAAAATTAATCTACTAAAGAGTATTATCTTACAATTATAGGTCTAGGTTAATTTATATTATGGAAATATATTTTAATACATTTCCATCAATTAATTAGGTAAGGTGTGTGAATTATTTCTTGTAAATGTGTAAACTTACATAGAGATAAATAGGTTAGTGTCATAATTGTAAGAGTTATGTTGAATAATAAAAAAACCTATAAAGTATGAAATGAACAGGGAATGTAACCTATTGTAATAAATTATATAAGATGGGAATATAATATAATAGGCATACTTATCATAGGGACAAGTAGGATTATAACATACACGTTATATTTAAAAGATAAAATGGAAAGTAAGAGGCTTATTATAAACGAACTTAAATTACGGAAAATAAGTTTAATAAGAAAACACACAATTATAGTTGTGGTAATATTATAGCACGAGGTTATAATTAAATCGAAAAGAATAGAGTAGCCTTATTACTAATAAACTTATAATTGAGGGATTAAGTTTAATGAATATAACAATAAGCAGTGGTTCGTTCTGATAGTGAGAGCTGATTGAGGAAAATAAGTGGCCAACAAAATGAATGAAAGTTGGTCTGTTCTGGCAGCGAAGTTTGATTTGGGTAAATAAGCGGCAACGAAAATTAATAAATAAATAAACGCAGAATAAACAAGTAAATTTTTAAGTTAATTAGCAACGCGGTAAGTAAAACAAGCGCATAGTTGAAGATTAGACATAGGGTATAATAACACAATGACGGGATGTGCTTGGACTAGTCCGTACGTATTTGGGATGAAGATCCCAATGGGGAGGATCATCACGGGTTTCTAGAGACCCAAGAGGAGCATGTCCAACTTGTATTCGACGGGACTAGAAGGAAGTACGAGACTTCTATGGACGTGGGAGGGTACTCTGAGATGGTCCTCTAGGGAAACCGAATGAAGCCGTATGCCCAGAGGTAGGTCTGTAGTTCCATCTAAGAGTATATCTTGGTTGTAATTATGATGTGGCCATCGGAAGGCTAAGTGAATGACCTTAGGACGATCTACTAGTTGCTTCACTCGGGGAGGAGTCTGGTCAGGACCAAATAAGGATAGTAATTGTCGAATACATGTCATCGACAGTCAGTGGGATGCCAAAATACTAGAACTAAATCAACAAGCCAACAATCTTTTACTATCGAGACATTGAATGAGAGACATGCCAATTAGTTGCTTTAGATTGAATGTTAGGGGCACATCACTTAGCTCTTGAAGTTGTAACACCCCACCTCCGCCAGGGCCACACTCACGAGTGCTGGCACTAGCTTTGGAGGGGTGTTGTCTAGGTAAACATGCACAGAGATATCACAAGACAAAACATAGATAAATAAATAAGTAAAGCAGTGGTAGAAAGTTAAAAACCATCATTTCAAAACCAAATAGTCAACTTACATCAAAGTACTTAGTCATTATTTCCAACTACCACAAGTCTAGAAAACATAAACTGAAAATAACATAAAATAAACTATCCCCAAGATAGATGTAGTGAAGCCATAGCAAGCTCAAGTCCAAACCGTACATGAGCTGTCAAGAAAGCAAGCCAACTGTCCAAGCTAAGCACTAGTATTCCCTCCCTGAGAACCTGGGGGGGAACGGAAGAAAAGAGGCGAAAGAAAAAGGGTCAGTCATAAGACTGGTAAGTCCTACCTACTATTAGTATAAAAACTAATGAAGTTAACTAAACATGAGAAACTAAGATGAAACATAAAGATGATAACTAACTGGCATGATGAATAGATAACAAGGTAGATCAAGTGTGGCATCGCATATACAAGGTTTAGTTTTGCACCAAAAGTACTAGTATTCCAACCCATGTCAAGTATAAACAAGAAATTATCCCTTGGCCCAATATCATGAGATGACCCAAGTCGGGGTCCAACTACACGGTCTAGTCGATCGGCTCCCTATAAGCCTAACTCGTCGAGTGTCGATGTCATACGGCCCAATCACGAAATGTAGTCAAACTGTGCTAGGTCCACCTTAGGGTGTATCAAGTCCTAAGGTGCCAACCACTGACACAAATCAAGCACGCACAGTCTGAACCTACTGGTGCCCGTGCCTGTTTTTCAACTCCGGACTATGTGCACGACCATAGTCCGCCTGAACCTACACCGGCGCACCAACTCAGCCGTCGTTCTGGTCGCTTACAATCAGCCCAGTAATCGTGCCCCACCCTAGCCTAGTCCCTAGGGTATCGTGATACATCCAAGAGGGTTACTGCTGAAAAGGACCACGTAACTAGGGTTTCTAACGGGTTAAGTGTGGTTAACCCCATCCAATCATGTTTCAAGTTGGTTAAGTGTATCCAAGTGGCTCATGACTTAATCCTAACATGTGGCATTAATTAATTTAATGCACCCAACCTCTCACATTAGACTTTGTTGTGGTTACTGGATATGCCGGGCGGGTCCGGGCAGCTTTACACCACAACCTAGTCTAACCTCGGGTTTCAAGCGCGATGTGACCAACTTCTCACATTGGGTCCTATTTTTTGTAGCCACTGGATTTGTCGGGCGGTTCCGGGCAGGTTTACGCTACAAACTCAACCCAACCTCGAGTTGGCCACTTTATGGTTTTCTACATGTCATGACCATATTCAAATTTCAAGCATAATAAAGTTTCATGTCACATTTCAAGTCATGTTTTTCATGTCATTTCAAGTTTGCCTAACTACCCATAATGTATCCCCATCGCACGTAAATTCATATCAACACAAGTGAATCAAGGAACATAAAAATATGACCTAGAGGGGCATAAGGTGGTAAAGGTGGTCATAAGTTAATCATGATGATTTTTGAGGCAAAGGTGTTCATCACAACTAGCATATAGGATTATTGGCCTCAAAACATGCATGACATCAAACTTAGCAAATAAACTAGCATGTAGTTCAACATCATAGGCAAAGGTGAAACATGATAATAGTTGACATAGGGTGATAAACTTGTGGGTTGCATGTAGTTCAACATCATATGCAAGTTAACATCAAGGTTATGAGGGGTTCTATGTTGCATGCATTATGCATAACCACCAAATAAAGCTCATAGCTTTCTACCCAAAAATCAAGGTAAATGGTACTAGGTTCATGATAGTGCCACAATCATAGATCAAAAGAGTCATAAATGGATCTATGCATACAAATATAGCCCCAAGACAAGTATTATACCAAAAAGTCCCATTTCAACTTGCTACATGATCATATTAACTTCATAGTTTAAATCTAAGAGTAGAGTGGGGCTTACTCAGCAAGGCTATGAGAACTAGAAACCAATTAGAACAAGATAGAGACGTTGTAGAAGCTCTAGGAATGATGTAGCAACACTAGAAGCCTTGAGAATAAGTAGCTCCTTTGATTTGATGAAGAAAGATGGCTCCTTTTTGCCTTAGAAGCTCTCAAGATGAAGATGGAGGCCATGATTAGGGAGCATTTTGGCAGAATTTAGTTGTTAGGATGATTTGTGATGGTTTAGGCTAGGTATTAGGGTGTTTTTATAGGTGTAGAGACTAGTTTAGGCCATAGGATTAACCCTAATTTAGATCTGAACCATCAAATCCCGTCACAGGCCAAGCAAACAGACCAAAGGAGCAAACTGGTGCACCAGACCAACAGGGTCCAACCAGGGGGGTCGACCCCCAGGTTGACACCCCAGTTGACCTGGGGGGGGGGGCAGGTTGACCCCCCTGTCGACCTGGGGTAGGGCGGGAAATTTTCTCGCCCAATCTTCTTCTGTCTGAATTTGAATTTCGGGCTGAATTCTGATTTTTCTGAAATCTTCTATGGGCCATATCTTGGTCATACGGACTCCGATTTACGAAATTTCGGACTCGTTTTCAAGTAGAATTTCGAGACAAATGCAATGGCGTAACCCGTTCCCACTGATTCTTAACTCATAATTTAATTCTTCCCTGATTTCTTGTTTTAACATGTTATTAAAAATTCGGGTTGTTACATTCTCCCCACCTTAAAGGATTTCGTCCCCGAAATCTCCAAGTTAGGAAGAACGTATCCTACCATCCATCATCTATCTACTCAAACATCATCCACAAGTAATCATTGTCCTTAAAAGATTTCTAATGCTGTATGAACATATGCAAAAGTGTGTGTATATGCACCTATCTAATGCAGAAATCAGGCGGTTACTGATTCAGTAAACCTCCTTAATGCAGAATATGTTAGTGAAATAAGTCCAAATGTATGCAAATTCCTAACATAATTTATAATCTCTACATGAGTGCACATATCATTCATCCATATGCAACATCCACGTGATAGCATAACAAGTTTCATCCATGAATAAGCATAAACACTCATGCATATGCAATATGAAAGTGTGTGAGCCGATCTTAGTGCCTAACGTGTATCATGCATCCACGAGTAACCACTTGCAAACACTTGCAACCATTTGCAACCATCAAACATAACATGTTTCAAATACATGTTTCATCTAAAGGGTTTCTACCTAAGGTTCTCATGACAAGATTAACGAGATAACAAGATAAACATGGATAGTAAAAGAAAGATATGCTGACTAGGAAAAGAGATCGAGAATGTACCCTCAAAAAGGAATGGATAAAGCCCACGCATCTTCTCCTCTGTTTCCCAAGTTGCATCTTCATCGGCTTCACTCCACAGAACCTTTACTAACTTGACTTCTCGATTCCTCAGCTTCTTGATCTCCGTTCCCAAGATACGAATCGGAGCTCGCCTCAGGGTTGCCTCTTTCTCTACCTCCACGTCTTCAAGAATGCTAGGCTCGACTACTTCGGCTGATTCGTGTAGGCATTTTCGTAGATGCGAGACATGAAAAACATTGTGCACTCCTGCCAGCTTCTCGGGCAATTCCACCCTATAAGCCTTTTGCCCAATCCTCTCGATGATAGGGAAGGGTCCTACGAACCTTGGTGCTAGCTTTCCAACTGCTCCAAAACGAACCACATTTCGCAAAGGAGAAACCTTCACAAAGACCATATCTCCAACTTCAAACTCTAAGTCTGTCCTTCGCTTGTCTGTATAGGATTTCTGTCTGTCTTGGGCCGTTTTCATCCGCCTTCAAATCAACTCACCCTTCTCGGATGTGTCCCTTATCATGTCGGGCCCAAGTATAAGCATATCTGTCGTCTCCCACCAACACGTTGGTGACTTGCACGACCTCCCATACAAAGCTTCAAAAGGTGCCATCCCTATGCTTGCTTGGTAGCTGTTATTATAAGCAAACTCTACGATAGGAAGGTGGTCTTCCCAAGTGCCACCAAAGACAAGAATGCATAGCCTCAACAGATCTTCTAGTACCCTATTCACCCTTTCGGTCTTACCGTCAGTCTGTGGGTGATAGGCTGTACTTAAATTCAATCGCGTACCCATCGCTTCTTGCAAACTGTTCCAAATTTGGCTAGTGAAGATTGGGTCATGATCGCTAACTATACTAGAAGGAACCCCATGCAATCGTACTATCTCTGAAGATAAACAGATGTTAGCCATGATGCGGTCCTCTTGCTCTTCACTGGGATGAAATGGGCGCTCTTCGTGAGTCTATCCACTATGACCCATATGCTAGTATTCCCCTTCCTTGATCTCGGTAATCCATCCACAAAATCCATAGAGATACTTTCCCACTTCCATAGCGGGACCTCCAATGGATGCAGTAGCCCACGGGGCTTCTTCGACTCGGCCTTTACTTGTTGGAAAACAATGCATCTAGAAACAAACTCTGCAACATCCTTTTTCATCTCATCCCAAAAGAAAATGCGCTTCATGTCCCGGTACATCTTATCCCCTCCGGGATGTATGGTCATCCTCGAGTGATGCGCCTCCTCAAGAACTTTATTTACTAAGTCTCCCACTCGTGGGACACATAGTCTTCCATCACGCCTTAGCCATCCCTTGTCATCGATAGCATATCTAGCGAGGTGACTTGACGTCTCACCCCGAATCAACTTGTCCATGATCTCGACTATCTGCGGGTCTTCCCTCTATGAAGTCCCCACTTGATCAAGAAGTGTAGGTCTAAGCTCAAGGGATGCTAACGAACCAGTCATCGACTCAACAGCAGGTGTAAAATCAAAGGTTGCCAAGAACTCTAGGCTCTTCATCTCAACAAACAAGGGACTCAAAGTCAACCTTCTTCTACTTAGCGCATCCGCCACAACATTACCCTTGTCAGGGGTATAAGCTATATCGAAGTCATATGATGCCAAGAATTCCATCCACCTCTGCTGCCTCAGATTCAGATCTTTCTGCGAGAAGAGGTACTTGAGCGACTTGTGATCAGTATATAACTCAAACCTTTCACCTAGAAGATAATGGCGCCAAGATTTGAGTGCAAAGACGATTGCCGCCAACTCCAAATCATGAGTGGGATAGTTCTTCTCATGAGCTTTGAGTTTCCTACCCCCAAAGCATATCACTCTCCCTTCTTGCATCAGGACAGCGCCTAATCCCGTGCCACATGCATCGGTGTACACGGTAAACAACTTCCCTCCATCGGGTAATGCTAGAACTGGAGCTGTGGTGAGGGCTTTCTTGAGCCTTTGAAAAGCAAGCTCACACTCTAAGTCCCATGCAAAGACTAAGTTCTTCTTCGTTAACTTAGTGAGAGGGGCTAAAATCTTAGCGAAGTCCTTAATGAACTTCCTATAAAATCCTGCCAAACCGAGAAAGCTTCTCACTTCAGTTGCGTTCTTCGGAACTTTCCAATCTTGCACCACCACTACTTTAGCGGGATCCACAGTTATGCCTTGCTTAGAAACTATATGCCCAAGGAACCGAACTTCCCTTCTCCAGAAATGGCATTTAGAGAACTTGGCTTTCAACTGATGAGCTCTAAGCGTATCCATAACCTCCTTGAGGTGTGTAGCATGCTCTTCCTCGTCCTTAGAGAAGACCAGAATATCATCCACGAAGACAACCACAAACTTGTTAAGGAACTCCCTAAACACCCTACTCATCAAATCAACGAAGTATGCGGGTGCATTAGTCAAACCGAACGGCATGACAAGCCATTCAAAGAATCCATCTAGAGTCCTAAACGCAGTCTTATCAATACTATCCTCAGCCACTCTAAGCTGATGGAATCCGGTGGCTAGATCGAGCTGAGAGAAAACAGAAGCACCTACAAGCTGGTCAAAGAGATCATCAATCCTCGGTAACGGGTGCCTATTCTTCTTTGTCAGCTTGTTTAACTCACGATAATCAACACATAGACGAAGCAAACCATCCGCCTTAGTAGAGAATACCACAGGAGCACCCCATTCAGAAATGCTTCGTCTAATGAAATTTTTCTCAAGCAACCCCTTGATTTGCTTGCTAAGCTCTCTTCTTTCTCGCGGGGCCATGTGCCTAACAGGCAATGAAACTGGCTTGGCATTATCAACAAGATAAATATGGAAGTCTATCTCTCGTTTAGGGGGTAACCCCTTCACCTCATCAAAAACATCAGGATATTATCGGACCACCCTCACAGATTGAAGATTGTCAATAGGCGAGTCGAGGGATTCAAGATAACATAACATGACGGGATCCAGAGGGTTACAAGAAATCTCTAGGGTATTGCCAAGGTGTACCCTATGCTCACAATCGAGAATGGCTCCATAACTGGACAACCAATCCATGCCCAAAATCAACCCGTATCCCATGAACCCGAGAACATAAGCATTGCATGTGAATTCTACGGTCAAGATAGAAATCCTAAAATCCATACAAATCATAGATAGATGGGCGGAACCCCCAATTGGATTTGAAACGCTAACGGGATCATCAACTAGACTAGTACTTAGGTGCAAACTTTTCAACAATGTTGGAAGAAATAAAGGTATGCGATGCGCCAAAATCAAATAAAGTTCGAACAGGAAAACCAGAAATGTAAACAAGGCTTTCTACAAAAATACTACCTCGGTCCGGAGCTGGAGTAGTGTTGAGAGCATGCATCTGCCCTCCAGAAGGTCCTGCTCGCTGAGTCTGTCCTTGCCCCTGTCCTTGATTCTTTGGGCAATCCTTACTGAAGTGTCCAGACTCTCCGCAATGAAAGCATTCTCCCAACTTCCTCTTCTTCTTCCTACAATCTTTGGCTATGTGTCCAGTGATCCCACAGAAGTTGCACTTCCTTGTCTCCTTTGCTTTGTGGTTGTTGGCCTTGTTACCATTGTTGTTCTTGTTGTTCTGGTTGCTCTGATTGTTCTGATTGCCTCCCCACTTGGAGTCCGCCTTCTTAGTCTGAGTCTCATTAAGCTTAACTTCTTTCTTGCCATTTTTATCATCTCCTTGAAGCAAGGCCATATCCACTAAGCTCTCAAAAGTGGCCCCCATGGGTATATGAGACATGGCCAATCCTTGCAATGGATCATTCAATCCTCGAGCAAAGCGTAGAGCCTTCTTCTGAGGTGTGTTAACCATGTCTAAACTGAATCGAGCAAGCTGGTTAAACTTATTCACATACTCTCTCACGGTCATGTCCCCTTGCTTCAAAGATATAAACTTCTCCATTTGCAGATTCTCCTCAGCAGATGATAGAAACTTAAGCCCAAACCTCATCCTAAAGTCGGCCCAAGTCTCTATAGGCCTAGTAGCGTTGGTGACTTCCCACCAATAAGTAACTTCCTCTTTCAATAGCCATACTTCCAACAGAACTTTCCTACGGTCTTCTACTTCAAATATAGCAAAAAGGTCTTCAGTTTCCTTTAACCGGTTTCTTGCCTCAACATCAGTCTCTGTCCCAACAAAATTCTTGCCACCCATCGCCTTAAAGTCCTTGCAAATCTTCGCGAAATCCGCTTGTGGATGCTGAGGAGGAGGAGGAGGAACCTCAGGTACGGGAGGAGGAGTGGGAGTGTTTGCTGCGCCCGCATCGTTGGCCCTAGCTTCCAAGTACCTTCGGAACCATCCGGGTATGTGTACTCCCTCAGGAAGGTTAAGATCGGCCATGCTGAAAAAGGAAAAGATAGATTCAGAACGAGGAAACAAAGAATAGTGCTAATGGCTTTTGGGGAATAGCCTTTTAAAATAAACTAGACTTTCCTTGGAAAAATACTTAATTGGTTTTGAAAATGGTTTTTCAAAAGGGTTTTTAAAACTTTTGTCCAGTCTAGTAAACCTCATGCTCTGATACCAAATGTAACACCCCACCTCCACCAGGGCCACACTCACGAGTGCTGGCACTAGCTTTGGAGGGGTGTTGTCTAGGTAAACATGCACAGAGATATCACAAGACAGAACATAGATAAATAAATAAGTAAAGCAGCGGTAGAAAGTTAAAAACCATCATTTCAAAACCAAATAGTCAACTTACATCAAAGTATTAGTCATTATTTCCAACTACCACAAGTCTAGAAAACATAAACTGAAAATAACATAAAGTAAACTATCCCCAAGATAGATGTAGTGAAGCCATAGAAAGCTCAAGTCCAAACCGTACATGAGCTGTCAAGAAAGCAAGCCAACTGTCCAAGCTAAGCACTAGTATTCCCTCCCTGAGAACCTGGGGGGGAACGGAAGAAAAGAGGCGAAAGAAAAAGGGTCAGTCATAAGACTGGTAAGTCCTACCTACTATTAGTATAAAAACTAATGAAGTTAACTAAACATGAGAAACTGAGATGAAACATAAAGATGGTAACTAACTGGCATGATGAATAGATAACAAGGTAGATCAAGTGTGGCATCGCATATACAAGGTTTAGTTTTGCACCAAAAGTACTAGTATTCCAACCCATGTCAAGTATAAACAAGAAATGATCCCTTGGCCCAATATCATGAGATGACCCAAGTCGGGGTCCAACTACACGGTCTAGTCGATCGGCTCCCTATAAGCATAACTCGTCGAGTGTCGGTGTCATACGGCCCAATCACGGAATGTAGTCAAACTGTGCTAGGTCCACCATAGGGTGTATCAAGTCCTAAGGTGCCAACCACTGACACAAATCAAGCACACACAGTCTGAACCTACTGGTGCCCGTGCCTGCTTTTTCAACTCCGGACTATGTGCTTGACCATAGTCCGCCTGAACCTACACCGGCGCACCAACTCAGCCGTCGTTCTGGTCGCTTACAATCAGCCCAGTAATCGTGCCCCACCCTAGCCTAGTCCCTAGGGTATCGTGATACATCCAAGAGGGTTACTGCTGAAAAGGACCACGTAACTAGGATTTCTAACGGGTTAAGTGTGGTTAACCCCATCCAATCATGTTTCAAGTTGGTTAAGTGTATCCAAGTGGCTCATGACTTAACCCTAACATGTGGCATTAATTAATTTAATGCACCCAACCTCTCACATTAGACTTTGTTGTGGTTACTGGATATGCCAGGCGGGTCCGGGCAGCTTTACACCACAACCTAGTCTAACCTCGGGTTTCAAATGCGATGTGACCAACTTCTCACATTGGGTCCTATTGTTTGTAGCCACTGGATTTGTCGGACGGTTCCGGGCAGGTTTACGCTACGAACTCAACCCAACCTCGAGTTGGCCACTTTATGGTTTTCTACATGTCATGACCATATTCAAATTTCAAGCATAATAAAGTTTCATGTCACATTTCAAGTCATGTTTTTCATGTCATTTCAAGTTTGCCTAACTACCCATAACGTATCCCCATCGCACGTAAATTCGCATCAACACAAGTGAATCAAGGAATATAAAAATATGACCTAGAGGGGCATAAGGTGGTCATAAGTTAAACATGATGATATTTGAGGCAAAGGTGTTCATCACAACTAGCATATAGGATTATTGGCCTCAAAACATGCATGACATCAAACTTAGCAAATAAACTAGCATGTAGTTCAACATCATAGGCAAAGGTGAAACATGATAATAGTTGACATAGGGTGATAAACTTGTGGGTTGCATGTAGTTCAACATCATATGCAAGTTAACATCAAGGTTATGAGGGGTTCTATGCTGCATTATGCATAACCACCAAATAAAGCTCATAGCTTTCAACCCAAAAATCAAGGTAAATGGTACTAGGTTCATGATAGTGCCACAATCATAGATCAAAAGAGTCATAAATGGATCTATGCATACAAATATAGCCCCAAGACAAGTATTATACCAAAAAGTCCCATTTTAACTTGCTACATGATCATATTAACTTCATAGTTTAAATCTAAGAGTAGAGTGGGGCTTACAAAGCGTGGCTATGAGAACTAGAAACCAATTAGAACAAGATAGAGACATTGTAGAAGCTCTAGGAATGATGTAGCAACACTAGAAACCTTGAGAATAAGTAGCTCCTTTGATTTGATGAAGAAAGATGGCTCCTTTTTGCCTTAGAAGCTCTCAAGATGAAGATAGAGGCCATGATTAGGGAGCATTTTGGCAGAATTTAGTTGTTAGGATGATTTGTGATGGTTTAGGCTAGGTATTAGGGTGTTTTTATAGGTGTAGAGACTAGTTTAGGCTATAGGATTAACCCTAATTTAGATCTGAACCATCAAATCCCGTCACAGGCCAAGCAAACAGACCAAAGGAGCAAACTGGTGCACCAGACCAACAGGGTCCGACCAGGGGGGGTCGACCCCCAGGTCGACACCCCAGTCGACCTGGGGGGGGGGGGGCAGGTCGACTCCCCAGTCGACCCCCCTGTCGACCTGTGGTAGGGCGGGAAATTTTCCCGCCCAATCTTCTTCTGTCTGAATTTGAATTTCGGGCTGAATTCTGATTTTTCTGAAATCTTCTATGGGTCATATCTTGGTCATACGGACTCCGATTTACGAAATTTCGGACTCGTTTTCATGTAGAATTTCGAGACAAACGCAATGGCGTAACCCGTTCCCACTGATTCTTAACTTATAATTTAATTCTGCCCTAATTTCTTTTTTTAACATTTTATTAAAAATTCGGGTTGTTACAGAAGTAGTCTTTCACTAGTTGAGGGAGTGGTCGGGGTGAGGCCATAGCCACCGTGAAAAGAGATAGCCCTATTTGTAGGTATCTATATTAGGCCTAACGAAACTATCCTTTAAAGATATCGAAAGCTCCATTCTGAGTTTCTTGCACAACTACAACCCAGTTATGGAACTCAGGTTGTAGTAGGCAGTACGTTCGTGTGAAGGTCTCAATGCACGCACTGGGCGGTTTATCGTAGACGTCAGGGCGTTTAACCCCATGTCGAGGATTAGCTCGACCGTGGAGTTCAATATGAGGATTCGTACACTTAAGTGGCATAATGATGAAGGTTTTGTGCATTTATGTGACATAGTAATGGAGATTCTGTACGCGGTTAGGCATAGGATGGAGGTTAGATATGCTTCGGTGGTGTGACGGTGGAGACTGTACGAGGAGGGTAATATGGGGAGTACCTTGAGATGTCTGGCATTTAGTTATATATATATAAATTTGATTTATTATGTAACTCTACTGAGTAGTAGATGAGCACGATTTGTATGAAAAAATCGAAAGTATATTGTGAAATAAGCACGAATAACCTAATAAATATGAATTGGTGATAGAAAGGTTTATGTAATGTTGTTTACTGAAAATATATTTTGTCCATTCACCAGGATTTTTGTTCTGTCCCTCCTCATAAAAAACCCATAAGTTAGACAGGTGGTTGAGATTTTGCAGCTTAGGGACACTTGTTAGGTAAATGTCATTATATTGGTAAGTATTTACCTACTATTATATTTTATTCCCTTCCACTGCGAGATTTTTGTTACGAGCTTTGGTATATTTATTGTTGACTTTCTATAGGATACTAGACAAGCCAACTCAAGCTTCGATAGATTTGGATTTGTGAAAAAAAAACTGGGTACGTCGAAATTCGGGTTGTTACATGTAGGGCCTACCTCCATTTGGAAAGAAGAAACATAAATGACAACTTAAGTCGTAGCCTACTTAAAAATTAAGGTCCTGAGTAGTCAGATCCACCTATTGTGGTATCAAGTAGTTGAATTCACCCTTTCCTTTCAATGTGATGGCAGAATCATAGGGTCCACCCTTGCGAGATAATAAAGTAATTGAGTCTCCTGCTTCCGATAAGAAGTACCAAATGACTAATTAGGTATGTGATCAGTAATCTCTGGGTGGCTCTGCTTCCTCTATGTGGTGATTGTGTTAAAGTCCGCCTTGAGATATGGTGTTAA
This sequence comes from Allium sativum, assembly GCA_030737875.1. Lineage (NCBI taxonomy): Eukaryota > Viridiplantae > Streptophyta > Magnoliopsida > Asparagales > Amaryllidaceae > Allium > Allium sativum. The sequence goes on along the minus strand of CM060916.1, from coordinate 484,324,691 downwards.
ATGACCGCTACGGAGGAACCATAAGTCTGCTATCTTGTAGGAAGTCTTAAGTGGCTCAAGGGATCGTCTAATAAGGCTAACTAATAGTGATACAGAGGCCTATCGGGGGAAGTCTTAAATAACAGTTAGACGTCAACTTATCCTGTAAGTAATAAGTGAATGCTTGATATTTCTTGTCTTATATGGGGTTAGGGTATGCACGAATGACGGTAGCCTTAAATTAGTGGTTACAGGACTTAGTTGACAGTGTCTTCTAATTTAGAATAACATATTAGCAAACTACTCTATAAGGCCTTAAGAGATCATAAGAATCCGCCTTTTTGTATTATGTTTTGAGTGTGGCATAGGGCATTATATACCCACCTCTTTCAGTTTACTGATATTCTAAGTGGTTAAAAGTCTGCCTCTTAGTTATTGGATTGTAGATTGGTTTGAAGGCTTCATATATACGTAAAGGTTCCATCTCAATATATAGTAATAATAATTTATCTTTGGAAAATACTACCTTGGGTCTAGTAGTTAATCATTGTGTGTAACTTTGCAAGGTTAGTCTAGAATTACTAACCTTGACATATATTTTTTATGTGAAACCAAACTGGAAACAATGGTGTACTGTAGACATTATTTTACATTTTTCACTTCATTAGTACTTGTTATTCCGACCCCTTTCTCATAATAACTCTCAGGTTATTTTAGTGAAGATAGGTTTTGGAAGTTTTCGTGCTTGGTTTTTTGTTCTTGTTTTCTCATGCTCGGTATTGATGTGCCAATTCGCTACTAATGTAGTTATCATGGTCAATACTAGTTATCTATCTTGTTTTCGATGTGAATTTTGTTTTTTGTACTCTAATTATGCTCATGCTCATTATTTGCAGGTACTAGATTTACACGATCAATGCTTGGATAAGTTCGAGTTTCAATATTTGTCAAAATTCGAGATTAGATAAGTGTGTGCTGCTACAATTGGTATTAGAGCTTAGGTTTAAATGATCAGAGGAATTAATAATTATGATTTAGTAAAAGAGAACATATTCGAGATTCCTTTTTATTTTCTCTTGAATCCTTGCACTAGGCCTAAATTATTCGATAATGAAATAGACGCGATCCTATTTAGTAGAAATGGATTGATGTAAATTACGAGTTGGAAATATTTTTGAGTTCGAGTTTCTTACCAACCTCAATTTACCCCACGGTGTGTTTGGCGACTATCTTGAAGAGCATGAGGACGACATATGGTGAATCCCATGAACTTGAGATTTACGACTAGACGAAAAGCTAGCTACATTGAGATAGTTGCGATTTTTAGTTTTGGTTTGAGAGCTCCATTCGAAGACATTTTCCTAGTTTTAAGTTAAACCGGAAAATTCTTGTTAATATGTCGTACTAGTCTGGATATTGATTAATGAGGTAAATTCACTTAATACCTTATTATGGCAAGCCAGATATTATTTTGTTTTAATTAATTCTTTTGAGTTTCTTAGTATTATAATCAAGAGAAATTTTATTTTTAAAACTAGTTTTGAAAAAGAAAGGGGTTCCAAAAATTTTAAATTATTTTTCTAGAAAATCCATTTTCATATTAAACAAGATTTGGTTTCAAAGGAAATAATAATAATATAAATATATATACGGGATGAGAACCCCATTTTGTAACAAAGTTGAATTTAAAAAAGGCTTTATAAATTTTCTCTTGGATGTACTAAGGAAAAATTCTGTCTAGCATGGGGTATTTTCTTCTTAAATATTTATTGCCTCGTCAGCTAGATAAGAGGATAATTTCGTACAAGATTAATACAAAATACTAGCTAAAATATTTTTAGATATTCTTGAGACTTTGTTGTTGCTTTTTGTTGAGACTACTTTGAATCATGAGAGACGGTTCGGAATTTGATAGTGATCTATGGTACCATAGTGATGATGACAAGTGTTTTTCAGGTCGCGTTAGGTCTTTTGGGATGACGCAGAACGATTAACATTTTAATTTAGCCCTAACTGGGTCTAGATTCAACCTAAGTCCAAAGCCCATCTGGTAGTTGACTGTCTAGCATTAAACCTAAAGCGGTCAACTATTCAATGTATTTTGATACAATTTGCACCTAGGACTCGACTGTAAAAGTTGTATCCAAATTCACCTTCCTAAACTTCTCTCTCGTATCTCTTTCATCATCTAGCCAAACTATACCTTTATCCTTCTTTCTTCCTTTGTAGCCGCCTCATCTTCTCTTTTTCCATGTTATTTTTTGCATCAGATCTCATGCCAGTAGTACTCCAAGATCTAAACCAAATTTCTTCCCTCCGACTATTTTTTAGCCCATAATGCCTGCTTGCACTATCTGATCTTCTTCATGTCATTTAGGTCACGCCCTTAGAGAATTAGTTATGGCAGTTGGATTTGCACCGGTCCTTTTCTTGGGGATTTTTGAACGAGATTTTTTCCTAGGTTGCATTCGCCTTTATGCTATCTAATTGAAGTAGATTTGCAGTGAATGCAATTGTTGTTTCAGATGTGAATACTGATCTGTCTTTTTGAAGGTCTTTATGAACAAAATTTCGACGAGATTTTAGAGGCATCCGTGTTGTGCATGGTCGAGCACTTAAATAGCTTAACGGTTTAATAGCGGCAGAGGTGCAAAAAGGTGTAACAGGGATAAAACGAGGAAATAGCATAAGCACAAAAAGGTTTATTATATGTGAAACATAATATTTAAAGTTAATTAATTATCGTTCTTACATTATATGTGTAGAAAACAAACATTTAAACTTATATAGCAACATCAAGGAATATCGTGGTTACACATGCTAGATTTAATGATTATAATATATTTCTATAATATATAGAATACATGAGTCTTAAAATTAGTTGTACACCCCATAAAATAAACCTAAAGTAGACATGAGGTAATTTAATTTAAAATAAATAATAAAAATAAAAAATCAACTAAAGGGCTAAAAATGGAAATTTAGATAATTAGGAATTAGCCCACGAATGTATCATAGTTGCATTCGTGGTGACATTCTATTTTATTTTCATATTTTATTTACTGAAAACAGAGTCCGTATATGAAACATATTAATATAACAATTTGTACGTAAATATTAACACACACGATTTTAATTTTCAAATAAATAAAAATATATGTTTGGGATTTATTAATTGAGATTAGCATGAAAAAGAATGTTCTAATTGAATTCAATTTTGTGTATATACATTTATGTACAATAGGGGACAGGGATAAACAAACAAAAAAAGAAATCAATATAATAAATAACATTTAATAATTTATGTGACAAACCAGGAGATTAAATCTCCTGGGCGTTTCATGACCCAAGGGATCGACTGCCGATCGGTCGTCCTCTAGGCATAGGGGTCGCCTAGTGTGGTTGGGGCTTGTTTTCTAAGGTTCTTTTTATATAAAATTACACACATGGACTGCTTGGATTTAATTTATTAAATCCTAAGGTCTTTATTAACACTTGTAACTATATAAACCACCCTCCTAGACTGTCCCAAACCTTCTTACTCACTTCATTCTTGCACCTCCACTATCTTTCTGCTACTGCTAAATCCATAATATAAGGTTAGATTTCTCTTTACCTTCTCTAATCTTGATTATATCCTCCTTATTCTAAAATTTATATAGGTTTCAGAATTCTGGAATTTATTTTATATTTGTATATATATATATAAGATTTTGATCCATTTGATTCTGAAATATAGACATATGGAGCTCGTTTGCGAAGGCTAGATCCAAATCTTATTCTACTCAAAACTTTTGTTGCTCAACCTCAAAGTACTATGAGTGTGATCCATCTAAGTTTTCTATTCTCTATGATTTGGTAGTATAAATTTGGATTATTGTGCCTAGGACGATTTGGGTTTATACAAAAAGAAAATAATATAAAAACCCCTAATCTTCCATTATTTATATTTGTCACTGAAATAGCCAATCATAGGTATTGTATTTGTGGTTTGTGTTGTTTGGATAATAGAGATGTATTCTTTGGATGTTATGGATAACAGATATGTATGCTTTGGCGATATTTGGCCAATCATAGGTATTGAGATGTATGAAAGAAGTTAATCGTAGGTTCAAATTCAAATGATCAGAGATCCTATCGCAACCAATAATACCTATGTGGTTTTGAAGAGGAGGGTTTGGCGATGTTAGATCCAAAATTGGGTCTAACACCCAAATTATTCTAATTTGGTGGAGATTAATATCAGAAAAAATGAAAGAAAAAGCAGAAAAGACACAAGGTTTATAGTGGTTCAGCGTTAATGAACCTACGTCCACTTTATATCAATGATTATACTTAAGATTCGAGTATAACCAACGACTTATCTCTTAACCTCACTTTTACAATATTGATTCACTCGGTAAATTCAAAATAACTCTGAGTAGAGATAATGGAGATATGATAATGGTGGAATCAGAGCTCCGAATTGCCAGAAGATCCTGAAAAATGCCAAGTCTGGGGCTATTTATAGGTGATATTTGCAGACGGATCATGGTCATACGTGTCACAAATCCCGATGATCTCGAACGGGTTCGTAGCCTGATGGAGAAATGGTCAAAATGATAGTTATGGACAGGTGGCATAAGATCATTCATCTTCGGGTCGTGGATGACTTGGTCGTGGCCTTCATCTCTCAGCTTCAGGGATTGGATCGTGGTAATGACTCAGGTGTGGATGGATCAGATCGCGGTAGGGAGCTGCGATCGGGGGGTGGGGGTGTAGTAGCATCACGATCCTAGGGAGATAGGGAGACTACGATCGAATCTTTAATGGTTTTGACATGTGTAGATCCATATTATCTTTATACATGAACCTTGGTGGCTTGGTCCAAAAGATAGCCAACATTTTGCCCCCTCGAAGTATGTTTTATCAGGGATGGAACATGCTTCGAAATTTCTGAACTATCTTTTCACGAAGTGATGTGAATTAGTGGTCGTGTCTGTCTGAAATGTCGTATTGCTTTAGGAAGTTGCGTTCCTTGACTGGTATAAATATTGGGTTGTATCATCAGTCATTTCTTTGTTCATCGAGTGATTTTCATCTTTTGAATTCCTAGAGATATTGCTATCAAATCGCCAAGTAAGTCTCAAAACTCCCTGTAAGAAGTAGCACTTAATAACTTTCGTATTTCTGCAAATATGGAACTCTGTCATTTCTGATTCATCGGTCACGCTAGTGCTTAGATCGTCACCTCAAGTCTCGGGTCGTGATGGACCACCTCGCACCTTCGAGTAGAATCGTCCTATCGGCTTCAGAACGTAGTGTGAAGGAGGCCTGGTATGGGCCCCGGTGGGCTTTCCGCCTGCTCGTGGCCCATGATGACCTGGCGAACCATAGAGGACAAAAAAGGAAATGCCAAGAGTCTTCTCTTTTTACTATATAAACGGTTTTACTCTCCCTTTTTTACTTTTTACTAGCCGCCGCTCTCTTTACCTTTAACCTTCAAAACCCTAATTCTGACAAATCGAGACTTTTTTCAATTAAAAAGGTAATAATAATGATAACTTTGCTTGTATCTCTTCTCTTCTTTTTGAGTATCGATTCGGGTTAAATTTCCGTGGGGTTTTTCTTCAATGGCTCGAGATTATGCGGCGGTTCTGTGATATTTAATGGGCTTGCTGTTACATAGTGGAACTAGAAGAATTGGAGAGGAGAAACAAGGAAGAAAAAGAGGAGCGCATCAGGTTGGCTCGCAAGTGAGGTTCGGGTTCGGGTTCGGGTCGCGATAGCAGTGGGGTGGAGGAACGCGAGGTGGAGCTGGTGTTTATCGTAGCAACGGATCGGATCGCTATATATTGGGGGGATACTGGCTGATAGAGACATGGAGTGGAACGGATCGGGGGAGTGGTCACGGACGGGATCATTCTTTGATACGTAGCCTACATCACGAGGCGATGCTGCCTTGCTGGCATAACTTGCCAGTGATCGGACACCCACGATCCGATCCCAGTTCCACGCATTGACATTTATGCCGCGATCCGATCCACAAAACTCCAATGAACCATCTTTGTTGATGATCTCAGATACATGTTAACTTAAGCAATGCAATATTTGACAATGGGCAGTTAGGTAGTACCTTCGAGATGAACTTTCTGGACTGAGCGACTTAACTTGATGGCATATCACGACCAGTATCCTGTTCATTTAACTAACTTCATGCTTTTCTTATATGTACGCGCAGGCACACACTTGCACTTACATACATGGGGAACAGGTAACTTGTGTTCTAACTTTTACTCGCCAACACAGCTATGTCCGATAAACAAGTGACTGAGACACCAAATGAAGGTACCGAATCAGAGACATCAGTACATCACGACCCTGATGTGCTTCCCTCAGATTCAGATGGGGAAAAATCCGACCCTAATTACGAGACAGATAGCAATATAGAGTCAATGACTTCTAAGAGCACATCCCTTGAAGATGAGGATGATCGAGCTCCTGACGAAATTCCGGGTGTTAAGGAAATAGAGAAGCTCACCGATTCTCTACCTTCCAAGTTAGACGATATAAAACTTAAGAATATATGCTTAAGACACAGAATTCCCTGGGACGATGTGAAAACTCCAGAAAGCGGAGATAAACCTCATTCTGCCCCAGAGGGGTACATGACTGTTAGTCGACTCATGTGCTGGGTAGGAGCTATTCCTCCCTTCCCTCCACTTGTTGTCGATCTCTTAAGACATTTACACATTGCCCCTATGCAACACCATCTGAATGCCTACACGGCTCTGTATACTCTGTATATTTCTTATACTGAGATTCTACAGACCGAACTTACCCTTAAAGATCTGAAATTCTATTACCATTTCAAGAATTGTTCCGCAGGGGCTCCCAATTTTTCTTTCTTCGAATCAGTTGCCAATAGAAAAGTTGTGACGGATGGTTATAATAATATAGGAATATTAAATCTGACTGGTTCTATATAAAACATCAAGCTGGATGTGCGAGGAAGTGGCTACAAGCAAGTATGTTTTCAACTTTCCCACGTTTACTTCGAATGCATAATTTCAGTGCTAATGAGTCATTTTGTTCCATACAGATCACAACTTTGAGAGAACAGAAGGATCAACATATGAAGACCGAATGTCCCGCCTTCTCAAAAGTAACTCAGATTTCTTAAGGATTAAAAAATGTATTACCGACGAGAACCTTCACAAACACCGTCTTTTAGATATAAGATTCGGACTTGGAGCGGGTGGCAAACCTTAAAAGTATATGCCTCCAACTGAGGGAGAAGGATCTTCTCAAGCCGTAGAGACAACCAACCTTCACAAGAGTCCTTCGCTGATGATCAATCAGTATGATGAAGATTTAAACATATACAAAGGAGACGAGGGGCAAGCTGACGAGCCAAAGGAGGTCCCGACCTCTGAGGAGCAGTCTCCTTGAAAGGAGGTCCCGACCTCTGAGGAGTAGTCTTCCTGAAAAACTTCATCACTGGTTGAGTCTGTCGCTCAGGAAGAGTTAACGGAGGAACAGATACTCGGGGAATTGAATAAGATTCCTTTACCAGACGATATCTATACTCAGGAAGACTTCGAAGAGGAACCAATTTTTCCTATCTCTGAGGAGACGAATGCCCCAGTTGGAGAAAAAGAAGTCACACAAACGAGCCTAACTCTAGGCCCTGGTCCGTTAAAGGGGGATTTCACGGGATGCACAAATCACATACACCATTTATCATAACACTCTTATACCACTGACATTCATAGTTTTAACATGCACCTGTTTCTTTTGCAAGGGAGATGTCTCATAAACAGTCTTATTCTTATTGTTCCCTTCGTAAGGGCACACCAAGCCGCCTTCCAAATCCCGAGCATGTTCGTAGTGATAGTCGGGGAAGAGATAGTCATCGGCCTCGGGATTCTCATCAATCTTATTCTACACGATCCCAATCTCCATCAATCTTATTCTACACGATCTCAATCTTCATCAAAGCAAGGTTCTGGAAAGCCTCACAGTCGTCCATCGCTACCGGCTGGGGGTAAGCAACTTCCTAGAGATTTGACCCCTCCGAAAAGTACGCCTTCTCATATCCAGTCTTCTAAAAAACACCACGTGCCAGAGGGCAAAAACAAAGATGAGGGCAAGATCGTGGAGAAGAGAACGACATTTCATGTTTCCTCTAGTGAGCACGACTTGGATACTACCGCTGCACAGAATATTGCTCCCAATTTTGAAATTCAGGCCAGGCTGGAGCGCTTAGGAAAGCAATTCCCTGATATTTTCTTTAAGAGGATGATGTTCGTCCTGGATCTTGAACTGGTACCCAAGGATTGGGACATAGAGGTGATAGGGTACGTATGCCATGTGGCTAAACAATACGGGGTAACAAAGAAGCATGCTGCCACACTTCCTACTGCCATCCGCACATGGAGATGGAAGCAGCCAGAACAAGAGTGAAGATTGATAATGATGCTAGGGCTAGGAGCAAAATGGAAAAAGAACTAGAGGATGCACAGGCCCAACTGGCTTTAGCTCGGCGAGATGTAGAGAATTACAGGTCTGAGCTAGAAAGTGCTAGGGAGCGTTTTCGCAGTGAGCTTGATTCAAACAGCTAGGAACGGGTGGCTCTAAGGAAGAAAGTGGAAGATCTAAGGGCAATCAACACTGAACTGAAAACAGCAAAGGAACGCTTTGCTGCTGAGAAAGCTGCCTGGGAGAAAGAGAGAGCAAGCTTAAAATACGACCTCGCTCTTGGCAAAAAAGAAAAAGGGGTTTTTAATGATCAACTTGTCCACGCTGAGGAGCGTGCAGCTCTTGCTGAAAGTTACGACAATAATGCTCTTGAATCGGCCATTGCTGCTGCTGATAAGCTCGCTGAAAAAGAGAAAGAAATAGCTAGTTTTGAGGAACTGTCGTTCAACTTCTTTGGTCAAGTCATCAAGACTCGAGACATCTATTGGATTCCAGACTATCATGTTACTCTAGCCAATGTATGGGATGCAAATGTCGAAGGCGAGAAGCGGCGGTTGATGGTCGACGAGATTGATGAAAACCAGCTAATGCAGACCTTTCTCAAAGGTGAAGAACTTGAGGCTTTGGAGAAAGGTAGATGCCTAATCCATGAAGAGATCGACAGGGAGAATATTAAACTCAAGGGAAAGGATAAGATTAACCCTAATGATCCGTTGATTCCCTTGGCTCCAACCCCTCCAGTTGTCGGAGCCACTATTACAATCCGGGCGATAAGTCGGCTGAAGGTATCCCCATATTCACTCCATAGTTCATCAAAGCAATCGTAGCTTGTCGTCGTCTCACGGGACAGACAACTGATATGGCCACATCTTCTCCCAATTCACTAACATTTGCTTCTCATGGTGTAGGTATCAAACCGGTCGAGAAAGATGCAGTGAAGAAGGTAGTGGCAGAGAAAGTTGATGTCCCCTCCGGTACTGATGTTGAAGTTTCTGAAATTCCAAAGCAAACCGAGGGTACAACAAGTGAGAAAGTCACTGTAGCACCCGTGGAATCCGCCACCGGCGCTCCTGCGGACGCTGAGGTTATTGCGGCTTTGCAAGACACAGATGGTGGTCACAGAGATGAGGAAGAAGAAGTTGTCATCATATATGAAGCCAAGGATGATGATAGTGAAACCTTGGCTGACATGCAGGCAAGGAAAGAAAAGCAGTTGGTTCTTAAGAAAGGGGAACAGGACCCTGTATACGTGCCCCTTATCTCTGAAGTCGACCCCAAAACTGGGTTGGTTATAAGATTCTCTTTCGAATCAATAACTACTCAACATGGCTCCCAGCCTTTTATTTCTCCCCCGAAGTCTCTTGTTGATAAGAGAAAGAGGAAGAAGAGTGACCACTCTGATGCTGGTAAAGAGGAGTTGGAGAAACAGAAGAAGGAAAAGAAGTCAAATTCGTGTCCCAATCGTAAATAGAATGCACTTATTGGCTCATATTTTTGCTTTTAGGCTTTCCACTGGCCAAAAAATGTAATTGTGAGAGTGGCCCTCACTTTTGTTTAGCTTCTAGTTCTTGTAAACCTGCTTTTAGTGAATGAAAATCTATTTCTTTTACACCATTGTGTACCTGCAGGTTTACCATGTTTGCAGAGTTTATTATCCTAAATCACAAAATTTTAAAAATAATCGTAATCGAAACAATTGTAACTAAATACTGAAGTCATGAATGATAATCATTGAAAAATTCGTGTACTAAATAAACGTGTAGTGTTCATGAATGCAAAGTATCATATGCGCATGCCCCCCAATCAATCATTAATATAGTGCCTGGCCAGGGCTTATTGAGGATTGATTAAAGTTATATATGCACTACTCCCTATTCCCGGAAATGAGGGGTTCGGGCCCCCTTTTTCATTCTTGTCGCCACTCGTGTGGTGGGATGGGAGCCCTTGAGTGGCATATGTCACTATGCCTTTATACTCTCCCGATTCTTCAGCGGGGTAAGATTTCTTGTGGCGCTAAATCTCTAGCACCTTTATACTCTCCCGATCCTTCAGTGGGTTAGAGTTCGAATGGCGCTAAGTCTCTAGCACCTTTATACTCTCCCGATCCTTCAGCGGGTTGGAGTTCGAGTGGCGCTAATTCTCTAGCACCTTTATACTCTCCCAATTCAGCGGGTTAGAGTTCGAGCTTGATTCTTGGTCTACTCACCGATCCTTTAGCGGGGCAGAAGTTCTGGGGGCGCTAAGTCTCTAGCGCCTTTATACTCTCCCGATCCTTCTGCGGGTTAGAGTGTTCTCAAGGCGGTTTTATCGCGGTGCACCTGAACGCCTTAGGGACATTATTTTTGCATCCTTCATACTCTCTCCCTAATCTCGAGAGTGCAAGAAGCAGTGTGATTTACCTTGCTGCACCTTTTGGAGCTTTAGTTACCGTTAGTCTTTCAATTTGATAAATGGCGTTTTGAACTAGGTATATTGTAATCACTGCCTAGCTTAAAACAAATCTCAAAATGGTAATGATCTATTTTAATTAAAATAAAAGAGCAGACAGGAAACATTGTAGAAAAGGTAAATGACACGCGATTTTTTTATAGTGGTTCGGTCGAATCATGACCTACGTCCACTTTATAATCTTTTGTTCAAGTAACCAGACTGTTCTAGGCAAGTCGAGCCTTCTTACATGGTCCTAAAAACAAAAGAGTAAAACTGACAATTTCATGTCAGATAAGGCCGCAAATGCTAGGCATTCCACACTCTGGGGATTTCATCTCCATCCACGGTTGCTAGCTTGAAGGTTCCATTATTAAGCCTTCTTAAAATGGAGTACGGTCCTTCCCATTTTGGGCCCATATGTACTGGGGGTGGAAAGACACGCTTCAGAACCAAGTCTCCGAGTTCGAAGGTTCGAGCTCGGACTTTCTTGTTGTAATACCGAGCAACTTGTTGCATGTGCCTCAAGGCGCGTAGATCGGCTTCATCCCTCTTTTCTTCAACGATGTCTAAAGACTCAAGGAGAGGCTCATTGTTGGTCATCGGATCATAATAAGTGGTTTGATGAGATCGTAGTTCCAACTCGACCGAAATGACCGCTTCAGCTCCAAAAGTAAGGGAAAACAGGGTGTGACCCGTCGCCGACTTGTACGTTGTCCTATAGGCCCAAAGTGCCAAGGGTGATTCATCAACCCACATGGCTTTGGACCTCTTCAATCTTTTCTTTAGAATGGATTTAATCACCTTGTTTGCCTCTTCGACTTGTCTGTTCGATTGTGGATGTGCCATAGAGGTGTATCTTTTCTCGATATGATACTTCTGACAGAAATCTCGAAACTCGGTACTGTCGAATTGGGTCCCATTATCAGTTATGATGACTTTTGGAATCCCAAACTGACATATAATGTTCTTGACAACAAAATTGATCACTCGCTTGGTTGTGATCGTGGTCAAAGGCTCTGCTTCTACCCATTTAGTGAAATAATCCACGACCACAATAGCGAACTTTGCTCCGCTCTTTGCTGTGGGAAGGCTCCCAATAATGTCAATCCCCCACATAGCAAAAGGCCACGGGCTTGTCATTGTCTTCAACTGGCTAGGTGGCGCCCTAGGTATCTTGGGAAATTTCTAACAAGCATCACAACGTCGTGCATACTTGGCTGCATCCTTGTTTGTGGTAGGCTAGAAATAGCCATACTGCAATATCTTCTTCGCCAGCGTTTGCCCTCCAGTGTGATCACCACATTCACCTTCGTGGACCTCTTTCAGCACACGCTTGATGTCATCATGGGCGATACACCGGAGGAGGGGCATCGAGAAACCTTGTCTGTATAGGACATTGCCTTGCAACACATATCTGGATGCTTTTCATATAACTGCACGCCTCTCACTTTTCTTCGTCGGAAGCGTTCCATTTATCAAAAACTTCTTTAGAGGAGTCATCCATGACTCCCTCTCACGTTCAATCTCTAGTACCAGATCAACTTCCATCTGATCTATGCTAGGAGACTGTAGTACTTCAATTAGGACCAGTTCTGTATCCTGAGGATTATCTGAACTAGCCATTTTCGCTAATTTGTCTGCCTTTTGATTCTCCGTTCGGGGAATATGAGATATGCTGTGGTGGTCAAAACCGTCCAACAACTTCTTCACTTTTTTCGTGTATGATATCAGCCTTGGACTCTTGGCCTGAAACTTTCCAATGACCTGGTTTATGACTATCTTGGAATCGCAAAAGATGTCTAGCTTTGTGATATCCAATTCCTTTGCGAGTTCCAGCCCGGAAATTAGGGCTTCATACTCGGAGTCGTTATTAGTGGCGTGGAACTCCAGTCTAAGAGCTTAACATATTAACCGTTTCTCGAGAGTTTCGAGAACCACTCCGAGCCAGATCGTCTGTCATTTTTAGCTCCATCAGTGTATAGTTTCTAGGTATTAGGGTTGAGGAGTAGCTTTGGCGGATCATCCTCTTCGGTTACTACATCATCTTCTGGGATGGTGAACTCTGCTATAAAATCTGCAAGTGCCTGCCCTCTTATCGACCTTCGGGGTTGGAAGTTCAGGTCGAATTGACTCAACTCGATGTTCCATTTGAGCAACCTTCCTGATGCTTCTGGCCTTTGCAGAACATGCTTTAGCGGGTGATCGGTGTACACAGTAATGGGATGAGCATGGAAGTAGTGGCGAAGTTTTCTTGATGCAATTAGTAAGCTATACGCCAGCTTTTCTATTTTTGGATAATTTCGTTCTGCGGTCGCCAATTTCTTACTCACATAGTACACCGATCTTTGTAGCTTATCCTCTTCTCTTACCAAAGCCGAACTGATTGCGTGAGATGACACTGCCAAGTACACAAATAAATCCTCATGATCCACAAGCTTAGACAATATCGAGGGTCTTTCCAGATGGTTCAACATGTTCTGGAATGCTTCTATACAATCGGGAGTCCATTTAAAGTTGCACTTACCTCGCTTTATCAGCTCGAAAAACGGGGAACATTTATCTGTAGCTTTGGAGATGAACCTACTCAGCGCTGCCTTTCCAGCGAGGCTTTGAACATCCTTAATCTGCTTTGGTTCTTGGATATTTCAGATTGCTGTAATTTGATCTGGACTGATTTCGATTCCATGCTAGTTGACGATGAATCCTAGGAATTTTCCAGCTGCTACCCCAAATGAACATTTCAAAGGATTCAGTTTCAACCCATACTTTTGGAGAATCCCAAACATCTCTGCTAAATTGGTAGTATGATCTGATGATTGTCTAGACTTTACCAACATTTCGTCAACGTATACTTCCATCATTTTCCCGATTTGGTTGTAGAACATTCTATTCACCAATCGCTGATATGTAGCGCCGGCATTCTTCAAACTGAAAGGCATCACCATATAGCAGTATAATCCCAAATCTGTAATGAAACTGGTATGCTCTTGGTCTAGGACATGCATGGGGATTTGATTGTACCCCCAGTATGCATCCATAAAAGAAAGAAGTTTATGGACCACGGTTGAATCTACCAACTAATCGATTCGAGGTAACGGAAAGTTGTCCTTTAGGCAGACTTTGTTTAGATCTGAGAAGTCGATGCATGTACGCCACTTTCCATTGGCCTTTTTTTTATACCAAAACTAGGTTTGAAATCCAGTCAGGGTATGTTGAATCTTTAATAAATCCTTTACTCCTCGGCTTTTCGACTTCTTCCTTCAAGGCGGCAGACCTCTCTGGACCAAGCATTCATCTTTTCGGTTTAACAGGAGGATGTTTTGGGTTGATGCTTAACGAATGACTCATAATTGAGGGAGATATTCCATACGTGTCCGCATGGGTCCAGGCGAATACATCCAAGTTAGCTTTCAGGAAATTTGTTAATTTTTTGGCTCGAACAGGATCCAACTGGGATCCAATCGTCAGGACCTTCTCTGGGTCACTATCATCGATTGGTACATCCACAGTCGCTTCATTGGGAGTCACCATTCTACCCCCAGGCTCTTCATCCTCTCTGGGATCTATGTCCTCGTGCAACTCTCTGGGCGACCTTCCCGGAGGTATTTTCTTTAGTTGCTACGACGATCCCTCCCTCGGAGGGGAAGAACCACCTTTTGTTTCTATATCTTTCCCTTTGCGGAGCAATTTTAACTCTGCAATGTAGCATGCTCGTGCAACAACTTGATATCCTCTGATTACGCCTATGCCGGCATCCATCGGGAACTTCAACAACAGGCACCAGGGTGAAATGCAGGCCTTGAATTTGGCAAGGGCTGGTCGGCCCAATAAGGCATCGTACGCCGACTCAATGTCCAGGACTACAAAGGGGAGAATTCTCACTCTCTGGCATTCTCCTTCCCCAAGGGTTACTGACAATTCCACGTATCCCATTAGAGCGGTCGAGGCCCCATTAAATCCACGTATCCAACCCTCGCATGGTTTCAAATCCTTTGGCTTGAGTTTCATTTGGCCGAATGTTTTCTTGAACAGAATGTTGACTGAACTCCCATTATCCACTAAAACTTTATGAACTATAGCTGGACCGATCGTGACGGTGATCACTAATGGGTCTTCAGTTGGGGTGTGAACCCCAATACTCTCTCGCTCGCGAAATATAACGTCAACAGACATCGTCTTTTGTTGCTTAACCGGAGCGTTATCCTCGGGGTTGCTACATTCCCCTACTTCAAAATGCTGTTTAGCTGCATTCACATACTGATCCATAGCTCTGAAACTGTGCCCTGCCAGGTGAAGCCCACCAACTATGGTATTGATAACGATATTTTTTTCCTTTTTACTGAGCCGTTGGTTTGGGAGCAGGTTGGCTTTGGTTTGGGGCTTGTACGAATTGCCCCCTGTCCCTAGGAGTCACCTTATATTCATCAAGCTTTCCTTCTCGAAGCAGTTTTTCAATCACATCTCTCAAATGACAACATTCGTTTGTGGAATGACCATGAACCTAATGAAAAAGACAGAATTTCCTAGTTTTACGCTCTTTTTCCGTAGAATCTCTCGGATGAGGCCTTTTGTATTGGAGGACATTATATGTATCCAGGAAGATGATTTCCAATGTATCATTTATCGGTGTGAAGCTCTCAAAAGGTCTAGGCCGGGATCTTCTCTGAGAGTCATTACCTCGATTTCTCTTTTGATTATTGTTATTACTATTCCTTGATTGGCGACCATTGCCTTGATTCTTGTTCCCGACATTAACTTCAACTTTTCTTGAGCTATCTCCCGTTTGCTTAATGGCCACATTACTTGGGATACCCTCCTTATCAGCAGCCTTCCTCTTTCGGTTGGCGTAAATTTCTTCTGGACGCACGCGGATGTTGGCCTTTTCGTAAAATATCTCTCTGGTTAATGGTGGTTTACCAACCAGGTATCTCCCAAACTCAGTATCCTTATCCACTCCGTCAATCAGAGCCATCAAAACAGTTTGTTCATGGGGATCTCTAACCTCCGTGACCGCTAAATTGAAGCGATTTAAATAGGACCTCAAAGATTCGTCCGGACGTTGCTTAATGAGGGACAACTCAATGACATTCTTAGATCTCTGGGTATGTAATCGGAACTGATTTACAAACTGTTCACTTAATTCCCTGAAACTAGAGATCGATCGCGCTGGCAAACAAGTGAACCACATTAACGCCGTATCCTCCAGGAATATCGGGAATGCCTTACACTTCACGGCATCGGAAGCGGCGGCTACATTCATGTACCATGAATATCTCATCAGGTGCTGAACTAGATCAGCCTTTCTCGTATAACAGTTCATGGGTGCCATGTTAAATTTCCTCGGGAATCGAACCTCTAAAATATCATCTGTAAAAGGCGAATGACTATGGTCTATACCCCAATCTTCGGTTCTTTGTCCGCGACTTTCCACCATCATTTTCCTGATCATGGCTTCGACATCCGCATGGGTCAAAGTGGATTTGGGATCAGCACTTCTTTCCCTACGAGCCTCTCCAGCATTTCTTTGACGTTCTGCTACAAGGTATGGGTCCTGGACAAAACTCTCTTGCCCCCTATTGCCGTGATCATTCACACGACGAGCAGGAGTAACAAATCGATTCTGAGCAGGATCAATAACGCCTCCATTTCTAGGTGGCAGGATGGGCTCATTTAAGTTACGGTCATTGGTTTCCTGATTATGCACTTCTATATTCACAGCCCTTTCCAATGGAGGCCATCGCCGGTTTCTCCGAGGTTCTTCAGACGAGGATGTATGTTCCGGGGATAAAGGGTAAGCTGGAGGTGGCGAAGCCTGCCTCTGAATATCGTCAATTCATCTGCCTAAGACAGTAATATTCTGACGCAGCAACGAGCTCTCCTGCCTTTGAATGGCCAATTCATTAGTTTGCCTGTCTAATGCTTCAAGTATCCGAGTCAGAGGTCCTTCGGTAACTGGAGTAGAAGGGTCGAACTGGTCATCTTCATCTTCTCCTATACGCAAGGAATTCGAACCGGGTTGAGTAGAAGTACCAGCATGAGCGGAACGAGCCATAATTTCCTTCCCAGGCCGTGTAACACCCCGTATTTTCTGAGAATATTAAAATAACAAATTAAAGAATAATTTATTTGAAAAAGAGGAATGAGAAAAGAATGATGTTTAGCATTGTTCTAAGGTTTGTAAGCAAAAGACTTAGTAGCTCATTTGGTTAGAACATGCGACTTCCATACAAGAGGTACAGAGTTCGATCCCCGCCAGGGCCATATTTTTGTTTTAGGGGAATGGCTAAAAAGTGGCTTAGTGTGAACGCAGTTCAAAAAGTGGTTTAGTGTGAAAATGGTTACTTATGAAGAAGTTATTAAGCCATGAAGTTTGTATGCATATGAGGGAAATATATATATAGATATATATAAAAATTAAATAAATAAATATTCAAAAAAAAGTTCAAAACAACTAATCAGGAGAGGGAATAGCCGAACCGCACCATTTTTGGAGTCGACCCAAGCTCCGTTGGGTCGACTAGAGGTCAATCCAGGGTGTTTGGCTGCCAACCCGAGGCCCGATTCGCCCTAAGGGCTGATATGGCATCTGAGTGGTCCAGATCAGTTCTAGGGTTAATCCTAAGGCCAAAATAACTTCCAACACCTATATATACACCCTAAGACCAAACCCTAATTCATAAATATTATCTATGACACCATTATGCTATCAAATTCTCTCTTGAACCCTAGCCGCCGCCTCTAAATCAAATCTCAAGTGTTCAACTTCAACTCAAATTAAAGATTCGAGCTTCTACAACAATTCAAGAAGATAAATCAGCAACACCGCAACGTTTCTACACCAATTTCAATGCATAATTCTATTCTTTAACCACAAAAGGTGAGTACGGTGATTTTCACAATATAATGGGATTAAAAGTAACATGATGAAGTTGTAAAGAGGATTCATATGTATGTAATTTAAATCTCATCCAAGTCTTCACCTTTTTGATTCATGTCATCATTTGCCTATGTTTCTATGTAAAGTTCATACCTTTATCAGTTTATTCATGTTGAATCTGTCATTATGCCTCTATGCCAGTTTACATGCCCCTTTATTTCATGAAGTTGTGTTAATTCCAATTTTCTGTGATTTGATTCACTCTTCTTATCCCTATTCCTTTTATTTTTGGATCTAGGCTACCTTCGAGCCTATGTTAAAAATACGTGCGAATGCAAATACGTGGGAACGATGGGAATATGTGAAATATGGAAAATTGGATATTATTGGATATTTTGGATAATTGGATAATATGTGAAATTGGCATATTTGGGTATGAATTACATGGAATTGATGAAATTGCCTATAATTGTAAATTTGTAATTGAGGCTAATTAATATGTAATTAGTGACAATTTGGAATAGGCAATATTATAAACATGATTATATGTTTAATTAGATATACATGGCATAAAAATTGGTTATGGGTGAAATACGATTATTAATAAACCTTTTACACGAGGTTAGGCGCAATTGTGGCGTAAGACTGCCCGGAACCGCCCGGCAAATCCAGCTGCCACAATTGGACGTCTAATGTGAGAGGTCAAAGGAATGAATTGTAGGCGCAACGGTTAATGACACGAGGTTAGACCCGGTTTGTGGCGTAAGACTGTCCAGAATCGCCCGGCAAATCCAGCGGCCACAAAGCGTTCGGTCTAATGTGGGAGGTCATGCACCGTTCGTCATAAGGAATGAATTAAGGAATACTAACCATAATAAGACATGGGTATGGTTAGAGGGTTAAGTGGGGTGACATGTAAATATGGACTTAACCGGTATAAGATAAGATATGTAAATTATGACATGTAAGTATGGACTTAAACATAGCATGTGTAAGACATGGACATTTAAAGTAAAATGGTTAAGTGGGGCCAGCACGGGTGCCTACGGGGTTTGGGGAGCCGATCGAATGGGTAGGGTAAGGGTACCTTAGAGGTGGTAGGAGCAAGCCGGCACCTACGATAGCATCTAGGTACAAGTAAATACCAAGTTTGTCATGTGGGTACAGTTAGTGGGAAGGGATCAACCTTTAGTAAATAGAGACTAGTAGATGTGCGGTGTAATTATGTAATGTGGTGTAACTTAGCAAAAGTGCGATGTAACGAAATACATGTTGGTTGAGTTGGATAGTCCTTTGGGTGCTAGTCTGATGTTGACTTCGGTCTTCGGGGTTAGTACTTGGAGGGTTGTTTGCTTAGCCAAGGTGTAGGATTGTCTTAGTACTTAGGAACGGAATCATCTTGTCCATCCTTTTTATCTACCTTATCTATGTTACAGCCATATCATGATGCCTATTTATGTCTTGATCATTTACCTTACCTATTATTTGTTAAAATTACTGGACTCGCCAGACTTTATGTCTGACCCGTTTTGTTTCCACCTCTTTTCTTTCCTTCCCCCCTAGGTTTGCAAGGAGGGAATAGTACAGCTTAGTGTCAATTTCTTTTAGTTGCTTGAAAAGAGTAGATGTATCGCTTTGGGCTCTCTCATCTTTATGGCTTTGCTTATGCTCAGTGGGGATTTATGCATTTATGTTATTTAAGTATTTGCTTCTTTATGTACTTTGAAGATTTTGCAAAAGACAATTGATCCTGTTGTAACGGTTTTTGGAGACTACTTATGTAAGCTTGTTTTGAAGTTATGATGCTATGAAATAAGTTTTATCTTCCGCTGTGTTTTATTTATTTATTCTTGTAATTTATCTGTTCTATACTACTATAACGCTTCATGACATTAATGCATTCCCTTTGTGAGTGACATTAATGGCCATGGGGTGTTACAGGTCGGGTAGTAGTCTGATTGTCAATTCGGATCGTGGTCCTCCTAGGATGGTGGCTCTTGGTACCCCCTTATGTCGGTTCGTGGTGATAGGTGCAGGAGGGATCGCGGTGTGGTCCTGCGATCGGGTAGTGACTCCTTCAGTTGTCTGGTTCGTTACACCATCACTGGATCGGATTGCCCCTACATTACCACGATCCAAGAGCTCTTCTTCGAACTGTTCGTGCACGCTTTCTTCAATTGCTTCGTTTGCAGCTTCATTCGCCTGCGAGGCTCGTACTTCCATAGACTTCTTTCCAGCCATGATATCTGAGCTTTACTGAAATCTTCAAAAATCGAAACAGTGGAGTTTTGGACTGTTTTCTTCGGACTTGACTATCCAAACAATAGAACTACAATCCAATATGCTGGGACTCGGGTTCTCAGTGAAAGCACCAAAATGTTAGATCCAAAATTGGGTCTAACACCCGAATTGTTCTAATTTGGGGGAGATTAATATATAAAAAAATGCAAGAAAAAGCAGAAAAGACACAAGGTTTATAGTGGTTCGACGTTAATGAGCTTACGTCCACTTTATATCAATGATTATACTTAAGATTCGAGTACAACCAACAACTTATCTCTCAACCTCACTTTTACAATATTGATTCACTCAGTAAATTCAAGATAATTCTGAGTAGAGATAACAGAGATATGATAATGGTGGAATCAGAGCTCCGAATTGCCAAAAGATCCTGAAAAATGCCAAGTCTGAGGCTATTTATAGGTGATATTTGCAGACGGATCGTGGTCATACGTGTCACAAATCCCGATGATCTCGGACGGGTTCGTAGCCTGATGGAGAAATGGTCAAAATGACAGTTATGGATAGGTGGTATAAGATCCTTCATCTTCGGGTCGTGGATGACTTGGTCGTGGCCTTCATCTCTTAGCTTTAGGGATCAGATCGTGGTAATGACTCAGATGCGGATGGATCGGATCGCGGTACGGAGCTGCGATCGGGGAGGGGGGTGTAGTAGCGTCACGATCCGAGGGAGATAGGGAGACTACAATCGAATCTTTAATGGTTTTGACATGTGTAGATCCATATTATCTTTATATATGAACCTTGGTGGCTTGGTCCAAAAGCTAGCCAACAGGCAAGTTCAACGAATTTAGGGTTGATGGATTCTACGAAGTAATCAATTTTTGAAGGGCCGAGAGGAAAAGAAAATGAATAGCTTTAATTTAATGTTCTGAAAGAAATGAATTGAAGAGTAAAGAAATAAACGAGAGAAAGGGGGTATAGGAATATTTATAGGAAAAGTTAATATTAAAATAATCTGGTGAAACCTAATCTCAAAATAACATGCTTAAACGACCACATATAAGCTCCAATCGCGATGAAATTTGTAATCCCATAATCACTTATTATTTCAGACATGATGGAATTTGTTTCATTGAGTTCCGAGGTCATTTTTAAAGCTTCATTTTAATTCTCAACGTGAATCGATACACATTTAAATTGAGCATGATCACAAAATAACTCCAGTTGATTTGAAACTGGAGATCTTACAAAAATAAACCATTACGGATTTTATAAAATTAGTTTCGTTAAAATCCAAGGTCATTTGAATAATGGCTCTTTTCACATACAAATCATATCAAGAAAATATAACTTAAATTCAAAACAATCAACTCCTCATTAATAAATTATTATTGTTATCATTTATATTCAAATAAAATTGACATTGATCATCTAAATCGTTTCGATTCAGTTTTAACTTCGAATTCAATTATTCTCGTTTTCATATTACGATAATTCGATATACTCGAAATCAAATCTTATTTGTTTATTAAATTATTAAACTCCATATAAAAATCTATTTATATTATCAACTCAACATTTAAAACAATAATAAAAGTTTGAGATAAATCGACCAAAAATCCGGGTCGTTACTACTAAATTTGTCTTCCAGTTTATTAAGATTTTTGGTTGCTTTCATTTTTATTTATTAAATTTCATTCTCAACTACTCTTTGCTCTATTATAGTATCAGTTTTGAATACCTTCCTTCAAATCTACATTATTATATGAGAAACTAAACATGGACTGATATTTATTGACTTCTTTCTCAATTTTAGGTCTTCAACTATGTTCTATTACTTTTTACTTTTTCTATCTTCACCAATCATATTTCAGTTTATGCTAATTCATTTTCTATCCCAAATAATTAGATGTCTTCCTTCTTCATTCCTATTTCTGGGCTATAACTTTATTTTCAAGTATTTATCACTTTTAAAATTTTACATATCTTCATTTTTCTCTACATAAAAATGAAGAATATGATATTCGATCTAAAATCATATGCATATGCATCTTAATGCACATAAAATACTATTTTTCTATTTTTTTGTTCGTAAGCTGATTAATAAATTATATTTGCATAAAACCAACACTCCACTTTTTTACAAGTACACGATGCCTTAACTTTGTAATGAATAGGAAAAACCATTGTTATTGTTATCGTGGACATTCGTCCTTGAGAATAGGTCCATTATGATTTTAAGATCTATTACTTTTGAATTTTTATTAAAATATAGTTTCAAATACCAACATAAAATTTTTAGTTCTACATATCGATTTGTTTATAATTAAAATATTTAAAAATTTCAGTTATTATTTATAATGACATTTCCATTTATTTAGTGGTATGTTAGAAAATGCTTAATTCATCGTAACTCTATTATGTACTGAACTAGATCTGCTACTAAAATTTTGAATTCAGTGCAGTGATTTTTAAAAAAATGAGTGTTTAAAGCTATTAATTTGATTAATTGTATGTTTAAGTGGTGTTTAAATGGTGTTTAAGTGGTAAGTTATGAGTAAATTGGCTTTATATTTCCAATGACATATCTACTTAGACATATTATAGATTTAAAAGTTACCTACCATATAGTGTTGGATAAGAATCGGTTACTTATTCAAACTCCTACAAAAGTTCCAATAAGTTGATATGTCTTTGGGACTATTCCACATGCGTACAATACACAATAAATTTCTCTAATAAATGTAAAATTGTATCCCTCCTTTGTTACAAATTTTGTTCTTTATAATTTGTGTCTTTCCATTTTGCTTTATGCTTCATAATTATTGAAGAAGTATTTCTTGCGCCAAGGGAGGACAAGCCTGATCAATTAATCTATAATAGATTATGAAAGATTTTACTGTAAAGCAAATAGAAGCATGATATGAAAGTATCATATGTTGTAGAAAATTTATGAAATTCGGCAAGAGCAACAACTGTACGTAGACTAGAATGTAGATTTGCAGTTTGCATGGTCAAATTTATAAAATTATGCCACTAAATTGTGAGCTTTTTCTTCAAACTGTCAGTGTTCCATGAGTCCAAATTTTATTATTTAGAACTGTTTTAATTGTATTTTATGTGTATAATTATTTTATAGTTTTGGTGATTAGAATTAAGATCTAATTATATAGTATTTTTCTATTTAATCATCCAAATATTATAATTGGATTTCAATTGGAATATTTCTATTATATATAAAATAGAATATGGTCCCATTATTACGACCCGAAACCCCTGGCCGGCCTAATTGTATAAGTAGATAGTTTATTGTGAGAATATGATGCATTGGAACACATAACAAGTGAATTTTTCATTGCTAATACAACAATATATATCAGAGTACAAGAATATCAGAGTACGGTGGAATAAATAAAGCAAAAATACAATTATCAAATAATAAATGAATTACATAACAGCAAAAATGTAATACATAAATATAATGTGCAGCGGAAAACATCAATTAACACAGCTGAAGGAAATACACGGATACAAATATTTCCAGAGCATAGCTACAGCCATAATCCAGGATCTGTAAAAACAAAAGATCTGCAAAACCCAAAACTACTTACTTCCCGTGTGGAAAATATGGGCACCCAGAGTTTAGGTGGAAAAAATAAGCTTCTTGTCAGTCATGGGATTGGTATGAGAGCTAAAAACAATTATTAAAACTTGACTTTAAAAAGGTTGGAAAAATCTTGGGACCATGCCGTATGACACGGAATGGATTTTCTCTACACGAATACTCTAAAATAAAACAACACAGTGCTTTTTGAAAATGAAGCTATTATAAGATTTAAGTCCTATCATATAATGCAACGCAAGCTGGAGGATAGAGGTTTATCTATAATGTCCAAACATGCTTGATATGCTTTAAAAAAATAGATTTGGTATTATTATAAGAGCATAGTATAGAAAACAACTTCGAATATAAATGTATCAATCATAGACGGTATAGTACCCCATCCGACTATGTCGCCATATTGGTTTACAACTAAAATCGTGAAGTCGCATATTGGAAATTGGGTTCCATCATGAGCCGAGGCAAGGGATCTTCCTCACCGAACTTCGAAACATCTCTAACAAAATGTCTCAGGGAAAAATGTATCCCTCTTGGATCGACAGGGCAGTTTAGCTGTATGTCGCTGATTGGCATTTCCTGAATCATACATTTCCCAGTCCTATCGGACCTCTTGGTCAGTACATCGACCATCTTAGCCTTGTGCGGCCATATCCGAGGGCCCTCTCTATCCATGATCCACATAAGTAAAATGTCTGGCCCCATATCATGACATCATCTCTAGCTCAAGGGAAATGCAAGTCCTCCCTGCTGTCCTTCATCGCGTTTTTGACTTATACCGAGGAGTGAAGCTTACGAATCAACGCCATACACAAAGCTAAGCCATATAAGCTATGCTCTGATCATCATTCACAAAGCTCTGCTTTTCAATAAAATCTTTGATCTATGCATCTTTACATGCTACATTGTCAATTCGTACCATACCATTGATTTCTACCAACATATAACCTTTAAGCTCTTGTGACTTAGAGAACGGAGTTAAGCAAAGAGAATAAATTCTTCGCCACCAAACGGAAATAAATTTAGTAGAGATCACTGAATACAGCATATATCACAATGTCAGACATACAATCCATTTGCAAGTCCGTTCTGGGTCAGAATGAAACAAGAGGCACCTTATTCCTATCACATATGTCCAATACAGGAGAGAGGTCCTTGCTTATCCGGTCGATTTCCAAGTACATTTGGATGACCACCACTTATTACCTTGTATTAGGTGTACGACCCAATCAAGACATCAGAAATAGCCCAAACGATGTGAAGATCTCCGATCTTAAACCACTATCTTCATATCTTTGATTTTAATCATTGTAAAGGTTATTCAGAATGGGTTAAACCTGGTCTTCCGACATCATGTAATAAATGCACAAAGATAGCACACATCTCATTCCAATCTAGAACATTCTTTTATTCAAATATTCATTACTCTGGGAAAGGCTCTCATTAATTTTATCAAAAATTATCTCATTTAAACTTATTTTTTAATCCATTTCTCAGAAATCATTCCAAAATATTTTATAATATCTTTTCAACTCAAAATCATTACTTAACGATTATTCAATTTTTGGAAATTAATCATGTCTTTACTGGGGTTAAAGAACAAATGCCATTCAAAAACACCGTTCACAATAAACCCAAAATGATCTTCCATTCAATATGGAATCTTCAAGAAAATCTGAACAATTTATAATCGATATAAATTTCCGTATCCGACTAATACTATAAGTGGAATAACGGCAAAGCCTTTTAAATTCCATAAATAGTAAATGCCTTCCTTCATAGAAGCTCATCTCTATTATTATTAAATCGAATTCTATTCAATTCCAATTTAATTAAATAAACTGGAAAACTACCTTAAATTTTAATTAAAAGATTTACTCCTTTCACAACTGGGTTCAAGAACAGTATAATTTAAGATACCATTCAAAACAAACCCAAAATCCAATTTGATATTAAACATAAGATCATAAATGGAAATCATGTCGACTTACATTCAATATCAAATTCTAAAACCAACAGATACCGTATTGGAATAATGATACTTATATCTTCCAAATTCCTCAATAGTATCCATATAATCGCAGAATCCAAAGTCAAAACATACGAAGATAATTTCCATTCAAATCCTTTCCAATTCGTATATTGGAAAACTCCGGTTGTATCAAAACCATTTTCAATCCAATTCATTATATTATAACATCTAATTCTTCTTCCTCATTTTAAAATAATTCTTTCTGATAAAAATATCAAACGTCTTCCAAAACTTGGATTATTTTATCCAAACTCTTTCCAAATCATTTATTATAATTTATCATAATTTATTCATATTTCAATAATTTTATTAAGGCCCTTATAGTCGGTTTCCAATATTGGTCACCGAACTGCATCCATAACGACATTTCCAAAACTGATTTGGATATATTAAAAAATTTGACCATCAAGTTATAAATCTCTTATATTCATTTGGAAGATCTTTCCAATACGAACCTAATGGTTCCAATTTCATGGGAATCCGATGGTCGGATCTCCTATTACGTCAATTCGAAGTTACTGATTGACGTTCGCGAACTGTCGCTGCGCGACATGTTCTATTCAAGCCCAAATCGATTTATATGTCGTACATTTGTATAGGTGATCGATACAAAATTTTCCTTGAAAATTGGCCTTATTTCTAGCTTAAACTGAATTCTGACAAAATTTTCAATGTACGTTTGTATGTCGTTCTTCTACATACAAACTCCGTTGGACTTGAAATTTTGGCCTCTATCATATTTCGTCATTCTGGATCCAATAAAAGTGGTCTCATCGGATTTTGAGACTTTTTCAGCAAAGGTGTGACGGCAAGGAATTTCGCTCGGTCCGAACCAGTCGCTAAACCGATCCAGGTCGTTCGAAACGCCCTATCGTTTGAGAACACGACAAAACAGAACGCATACAGAAGAACATTTAATTGTATATTACAACAATGCATCAGATTACAAGAATATACAGAGTATAAACGAATAAATATTACACAGAAATATCAGAGATTTAAATTACATTTAAATACATAGCAGCGGAAAATAATACAATACACAACTAGAATGAGATATACGGATACAAAGCTTTCCGGATATCGTTCCAGCTGTAAACCAGGATCCTGTGAATATAAATCTGCAAAACCAAAACTACTAGCTGCCCGTGTCGAAAATAGGGGCACCCAGAGTTTAGGTTAAAACAATAAACTCCAGGTCAGTCATGTGACTGGTGTGAGAACTAAAACAGTTATTAATCTTTATTTTAAAGTTAGGTAAATCAAGGGACCACGCCGTATAACACGGAACGGGTTTCCTCCCAAGGATACCAGTGCTTAAAACAAACAGCGCAATGCTAAATAAAGAAAAATGAAGCTGTTATAAGACCCAGGTCCTATCACACAATGCAAACGCAAGCCGGGGGATAGGGTTTTCCCTTATAACAGCCAAAGAATGCTTGATACGCTTAAAACAAATCATTTGATACTATTATAAGTGCATAGTGTATAAAACAACTTCAAATCATAAGTATCAATCATAGGCGGCATGAGCGCCCCATCCCACTATGTCACCATATATAGGTTTACATATAAAACCGCAAAGTCACGTATTTGGAAATTGGATTTCCGTCTATGAACCGAGGCAAAAGATAGTCCTCAACCGATTCGAGACGCTCTAGCCCGTGTCTCAGGCAAGTACTCAGTCAAGCCTTTGGATCGTCAGGGCCGGTCCACCGATGTGGATTAAAATGCCTGAACACTACGTTTCCCCACCCTTTGGGGTGTCAATGAGCCAACAAATGACTCCATCGGTTCGAGAAAGACCGATCAATCCGAGGCGCCTCGCAACAGCAACAACCACATAAGTCAAACTCGTCAGGGCGTGTAAAACCACTGACGCCACTTTCTAGCTAGAAGAAAACGCATGCCCTCCCTGAGGTCCGTCTCCCGTTTTTGGTTCATACCGGGTGTGAAACACGCGAGGTAAACGTTACACAAAGCTACGCCACAAAGGCCGTGCTTTGATCATCACCACAAGACTTTGCTTTTCAACAGAAGCCTCGATCATTTGCATCTTAGCATGCCACACAGGCAAACCACTCTATGCAACCGATATCAGTCACACAGAATGAAATCCAATGTCAGACACACAGTCCATTTACAAGTCCGTTCTGGGTCTGAACGAAACCGGAGGCACCTAGTACCCCGCATATCCATCGATCTCCAAGTACGTCTGGACGATCACTAACTGTTTCCATCTTCTTGGGTGTACAGCCCAATCAAGATCATCAGTTATCACCCAAACGACGTGAAGACCTCCGGTCTTCGACCATCGTCTTCATCTTCGACTTATCGTCGTATCAGTTATTCAGAATGGGGTAAACCCGGTCTTCCTGAATAACTCGCGTATATTTTATAAAAGTGTTACACAAACACAACATACGCCTCATTCCAATTCATTAGTCACTAACCGTAAATTAATCAAGAGAATAATTCCCCAAATATTAACCCCGAAGGCCGAAACCAACATCAGATCAATATTCAGAAAACCATTCTGCTTGGCTGACCGACAGTTAGTTTCTAAATTTCACATTCATAGGGAAAGGTTCCCATTAATTTTATCAAAGATAAATCCTTGAATTTATTCTTTAATCTATTTTTGAATATCAATTCAAACTAGTCGGGATTAGCGAACCTTACCGAAGTAATCATTTGTTTTAATTTCCCAATCCCAACCTATTCATCCCATGAAGTAAAACTGGTAATACTTCATATCTAACACCACAGTGTTATCGGTAAATTCAATTACCCTTTCCCGTTCAAATCTAATTAAAGATTTAACTATCGCCTGGAGCAAAACTGGTGATACTCCATTTTCGATCATTTCAATCTAATTAAAGATTCATTAAAACTCCACTTAGTTTTAATCGTTAACTGGGTTAAAGAATCCGTGTCATTTAAAAACACGGTTCACGATAAACCCAAAGTCACATTCATTAATTATCGGGTTAAAGAATAAGTGTTATTTAAAACACTGTTCGCGATAAACCCAAAAATCAATATCAATTCAATTCCAATTAAATATCATTTAATTGGTACACTTCATTAAATCTAAATAAAAAGATTTAATCTTTTCTCAACTGGGTTCAAGAATAGTGTTAGTGAAGACACCATTCACGACAAACCCAAATCACATTCATTAATTATCGGGTTAAAGAACAAGTGTTATTTAAAACACTGTTCACGATAAACCCAAAAATCAATATCAATTCAATTCCAATTAAATATTATTTAATTGGTACACTTCATTAAATCTAAATAAAAAGATTTAATCTTTTCATAACTGGGTTCAAGAATAGTGTTAGTGAAGACACCATTCACGACAAACCCAAATCACATTCATTAATTATCGGGTTAAAGAACAAGTGTTATTTAAAACACTGTTCACGATAAACCCAAAAATCAATATCAATTCAATTCCAATTAAATATTATTTAATTGGTACACTTCATTAAATCTAAATAAAAAGATTTAATCTTTTCTCAACTGGGTTCAAGAATAGTGTTAGTGAAGACACCATTCACGACAAACCCAAATCACATTCCATTAATTATCGGGTTAAAGAACAAGTGTTATTTAAAACACTGTTCACGATAAACCCAAAAATCAATATCAATTCAATTCCAATTAAATATTATTTAATTGGTACACTTCATTAAATCTAAATAAAAAGATTTAATCTTTTCACAACTGGGTTCAAGAATAGTGTTAGTGAAGACACCATTCACGACAAACCCAAATCACATTCCATTAATTATCGGGTTAAAGAACAAGTGTTATTTAAAACACTGTTCACGATAAACCCAAAAATCAATATCAATTCAATTCCAATTAAATATTATTTAATTGGTACACTTCATTAAATCTAAATAAAAAGATTTAATCTTTTCTCAACTGGGTTCAAGAACAGTGTTAGTGAAAACACCATTCACGACAAACCCAAATCACATTCGATATTCAATACAAGGCTCTGAATAGAAAATATATCGGCTTATATTCAATATCGAATTCTACGACTCACAAATGTCGTATTGGAAATAACGATATCAATATATATCTTTCAAATTTCCATAACAACACCTGTATAATCACGAATTCCAACATCGAAATATTCCGAAGATAATTTCGATTCAAATCCACTCCAATGCAATCATTGGAAATTCTGGTTATTTTTAAAACCCCTTTCGAATTCAATTTATTTATTTAAAAATAAATAGAATTATAATTCTAGTTCAAAACTAGTTCATTTCGATAAAAATCTATTTTTATCTTTTCAAATATGGAGTTTTTCACCCCAATTCTTTCTAAATCATTTCTTATGATTTTACACAAATTATTACTATTTTTAATAATTTTATCAAGGCCCGTACAGTCGATTTCCATCAATGGCCATCGAACTGCACTTACAGCGACCTTTTCCGAATTTGATTTGGACATAATTCCAAATCCAACCGTTAGATTTTAAATTTCTAATTTTCATTAGAAAGCTCTTTTCGATACGAACCCAACGGTTCCGGTTTTAGGAGAATCCGACGGTCGGATCTCCCGCAATGTCCGTTTGAAATAAATGGTCGAAATTCGCGAACTGCCGCGGCGCGGCGCGTTCTATTCAGGCCATTATATTATATATATAATATATATAATATATACTTCGTCGATTTCTATTTAAAACGAATTTTGTAAATCGTTTTAATTTCATTTCAAAAGCAATTTCAACTTCCATTTCAATTCAAATCAAAATTGAATTCTTCTTTATAAATTCGTTTTAAAATTCATTTCTATTCAATTCAAATTTCAATTCAATTTGAATTCATTTCAATTCGCTTTCAATTCCATTTGAATTCGTTTTCAATTCAATTCATTTCGAAATCGTTTTCAATTCATTTCATTTCGAAATCGTTTTCAATTCATTTCATTTCGAAATCGTTTTCAATTCAATTCATTTCGAAATCGTTTTCAATTCATTTCATTTCGAAATCGTTTTCAATTCATTTCATTTCGAAATCGTTTTCAATTCAATTCATTTCGAAATCGTTTTCAATTCATTTCATTTCGAAATCGTTTTCAATTCATTTCATTTCGAAATCGTTTTCAATTCAATTCATTTCGAAATCGTTTTCAATTCATTTCATTTCGAAATCGTTTTTAAAATCGATATAAATATCGTTCACGTCAAAATGGCGTCAATCTAATCAACACGACTTCATATATTCCTTTATTTTCAAATATTCTATTTCAAATATTTCTTTTTCAAAACTGGAATGAGGCCCAATCAATTACCATATAAAATTAATTATATGGATTTTCATACAACACATGTATATAATAGCATTGAAAATAATCAACCATCAACCAAAGTGCACTACACTGTATAAGCATCAAATATAGATATTCAACGCTTATAACAGCCTGTCAATCAATCGATCGACATATTTAATCAATCAGGATGAGTGAACTTCAAATTTCATCCTAACACCCGTGTGGGGTTTCAAACAATCAAACACATATTTTATTTGTGCAGTTAGGCGATGTGTAAAATTTATCGACCCAATCAACGTCATTCAAATAGGTGTACATAAACAAACCGTCTGGTTTGTAAATGAATATTTATTTATTCACATTCACGTTAAAAATTATATTTTTAACGATAACACATTTTATTTTAACATATGAATTTCTATTCAGTTCATTCTTTAAATAAAATGCTATTTTTATTTTTCTAACTTATTTTAGAAAATTTCGGCGGCATAACGGCACGATACTAGAAACGGGACAAGGCCTAGCCTTATCCCCGGTCTAGTGAAGGCCCACGCCATTCACACATCAATCAAATTCACTTTCGTTATGCAAACCACAAAATTTGGAGTAAGGGTCTAACCTAGCCTTACTCCTTCGCCTTATAACGGCGCACGTCTAATCCTAACCAATTTATCGATTCGATTTTTCACACCACAAACCACATTCAAACCAATATCACAATCAATAACCAAACAGCCAAACAAACAAGTCCATGGTCTGTGGACGATTGTGTCGGGTGCTACTAAACACCGTCTGCATGCTAGTATATATATAACTAGAAAAGTAAATTGAAAGGTGAGAAATTCTCACATATAGCTATCCTAGCTCCACGGCACTCCTTTTGCAGGAAATCTTCATCGCTATCGCATCTTCGTCATCTTCGTTGCCCGAAGCCACTACATATGTAAAAATCGAATTTTTACTTCGTTATTCAATTTATAAAAATCGAATTTTTAGTTAGCTATTCAATATATAAAAATCGAATTTTTATTTCAAAGTTCAATATATAAAAATCGAATTTTTATTTCAAAGTTCAATATATAAAAATCGAATTTTTATTTCAAAGTTCAATATATAAAAATCGAATTTTTATTTCAAAGTTCAATATATAAAAAATCGAATTTTTATTTCAAAGTTCAATATATAAAAAATCGAATTTTTATTTCGAAGTTCAATATATAAAAATCGAATTTTTATTTCGAAGTTCAATATATAAAAATCGAATTTTTATTTCGAAGTTCAATATATAAAAATCGAATTTTTATTTCGAAGTTCAATATATAAAAATCGAATTTTTATTTCGAAGTTCAATATATAAAAATCGAATTTTTATTTCGAAGTTCAATATATAAAAATTAAGTTTTCGCCTTTCTAAAATAAAGTTTTCAACTTTATAAAAA
The DNA here is from genome assembly GCA_030737875.1 of Allium sativum. Lineage (NCBI taxonomy): Eukaryota > Viridiplantae > Streptophyta > Magnoliopsida > Asparagales > Amaryllidaceae > Allium > Allium sativum. Next base: position 484,292,310 of record CM060916.1, on the reverse strand, counting down.
CAAAGTTTTCGATTTTAAAGTTCGAATTTTTTTCCTATTTTAACATTAAATATAAATCAGTTTTACTTTATATATAAATCAGTTTTACTTTATATATAAATCAGTTAAACATTATATAAAAAAATCAGTTAAACATTATATAAAAAATCAGTTTTACATTATATAAAAAAACAGTAAAATAGATAAGTAGAAAACTTACAGTAATCGGAGAGGGGACATTGCCTGTGCGTCGGATGGGAGGCGCACCATCGTCTGAGGTCGGAGGGGTCGGGGCCGGTGGTTCTCGGGATAGGGCGTAGGGTTTGCTTCGAATTGGGGGTGCTGCGCGTTCGTGAAGGAGGAGGAGGAGATAGGGGATGCGGAGGGGGAAGAGGGGTGCGCTTCGCCACAGGCGCGGCGGCGATCATCCAGCGATGGCGATGGGTATAGGCGGCTGAGCGATTTCGATTTCGTTCTTCCTTTTTTTTTTTTTTCTCTGATCGGATTGAAAATGAAAGAGGGGGGGCCAGAGCGGGTTTAAGGGAAGAGGTTTTGTTTGTTTTTTTTTTTTATTAATTATTTAATTTGCAAAAGTTGACTTTTACATACGACCTCGAAACGAGGCCCACCGCCTGTCGTCCATAGCGTTACACCCCCATTCTGAACACAATGGGATATGTATCGCAAGCCGATTCGACTGTTTGAATCAGTTTCCGTTTAATTTACATTTAAATCATTATATTGAATTTTAAACGCACATTTCAAATTACCGGGGTCACATAACAACTCTATAAATTCCATAAAAATATTTTCTAGCTTCGTATTGACGATACGGTCCTAACAAAACTAGTTTCGCCTAATTCTGAGACCGTTAGAAAAATGGCCAATTTCCAGTCGATTAAAATCAACTGAAACTGGTCAAACGCGTTTTCCTTTGCCACGCTCACATATGGATTCGAAAATGTAACAACCCGGAAAATCTGGGCCAGTTTAAAATTTTTATTTTGGCAATTTTAGCGAGTTTTGATTATTTAAAATGAATTATTTTAAATAATATCGACAATAAATTTATTTTGAATATAAATCGAACGTATATATTATACGCGTCGTCGTTAGAATATAAATAATTATATATAAATATAAAAGGAATTGAAAATGGCGCGGTAGTTCGATAATTCGATTTCAAACTTCAATTGAATGTACCGGGTGCAAAACAATCCGGATTTTAGTGAAACCAAAAATAATGGAATCTAATAGTGAATATCTTTCCAACGAATCCGAAAAATCCAAAGTTCGTAGCGGGAATCAAAAGATATGTCCAGTTGAAAATTCTGAATAGTCGCTATGGAATTCAGGCCCTTAAAAATGGACATTTTGCAAACGACCTCGGATTCCGACGAAACCAGTTTTGTTGGGTCCGGGATGTAAAGTTATTGCTAGGTTTCAAATTTCATAATTTTTCGAATCAATATGTGAGCGTGGCAAAGGAAAACGTGTTTTGACCATTTCAGTTGATTTTAATCAACTGGAAATTGGTCATTTTTCTAACGGTCTCAGAATTCGACGAAACTAGTTTTGTTAGGACCGTATCGTCAATACGAAGCTAGAAAATATTTTTTCTGGAATTTTTCGAGTCAGTATGTGGCCCAGGTAATTAGAAATGTACGTTTAAAATTCAATATAGTGATTTAAATGTAAATTCAAAGGAAACTTATCGAGACGATCGAATCAGCTTGCGGTACATATCCCATTGTGTTCGGAATGGGGGTAAAACGCTATAGACGTCAGGCGGTGGGCCTCGTTTAGAGGTCGTATGTGAAAGTCAACTTTTAATAATTAAATAAATAAATAAAAAAAAAAAAATCTCTTCCTCCTTTATATTTCTGGCCCCCCCCCCGTTTCTATTTCATTTCAAAATAAAAAAAAAAAAAAAAAAAAAAAAAACCCAGAAGACATCGCCGATTCTCCCCAGCCGCCACCGCCAACATCGACCCCCTCGCGCCCACCGCTAGTCAACCGCCACCTCTCCTCCAACTCCTCTCTCTCTCTCTCTTCTCAGACCCCCACAAAACCGCGACGCCCTAGCCCATTTCCCCTAAACCGACGTCGAGACCACCCTCCCACCACCAATCAGTCGGCGACCCCCCCCTCCCCCATCCGACCCACCTGCGCGCCCCTGGAGTGACCTCCGACTGCTCAGCCCCACCTGGCACCTTCGACGCGGCTCAGGCGAACATCCCTTCTTCTTCTTTTTTTACGAACACTGTAAGTTTTGTTTTTTTTTTATTTATTTATTTTCATTTATCCGTTAATTTTTATAAAGGATATGAAAACTGTTTTTTATTTTATATGAAAACTGTTTTATTTTATTTTATATGAAAACTGATTTTTTTTTTTAGAAATTATAAACTGAATTTTTAAAGATTATAAAACTGATTTCTTAAAAGATTATTAAACTGAATTTTAATTAGATTAAAAAAAACTGAAAACATATTTATTTTAAACATAAAACTTGTTTATTTTAATTTAAAAAGCTATGATTTTTATATGTAGAGAATAAAAAGATTAGATTTTTATTTTATATATGAAGCGACAGAGAAGATTGAACTTTTCATATGAAGTGATATAGAGATAAAAATTCGATTTTTAAATATATGAAGTAATAAAAATATGATTTTTATATTTTTAAAGAATTAAAAATATGATCTTTATATTTTTAAAATATTAAAAATATAGTCTTTACTATATAGATGATGTCAAAATATAATCTTTGCCTAGTAGGAACTATAAAAATCAAATCTTTATTTTTGAAAAAGGTAAAATCTTTATAGTTAAAAAGGCGAGATTTTTATATATTGAATAACGATAGAAAAATGGAATTTTTATATATTGAATAACGAATAAAAATTCGATTTTTATATATTGAACTTTGAAATAAAAATTCGGTTTTTATAAATTGAATAACGAAGTAAAAATTCGATTTTTACATATGTAGTGGCTATGGGCAACGAAGACGACGAGGATGGGATAGCGATGAAGATTTCTATCAAGGAAGTGCCGTGAAGCTAGGATAGCTATATGTGAGAATTTCTCACTCTTCAATTTATTTTCTAGTTATATATATATATACTAGGATGCAGACGGTGCTTAGTAGCACCCGACACAATCGTCCACAAACCATGGACTTGTTTGTTTGGTTGCATAGATTAGTTTGATTATGTGATTGAATTGAATTGATTGAGTGAAATTGAATGATTTGATTGATGTGTGAATGGCGTGGGCCTTCACTGGACCGGGGATAAGGCTAGGCCTTGTCCCGTTTCTAGTATCGTGCCGTTATGCCGCCGAAATTTTCTAAAATATGTTAGAAAAATAAAACTATCATTTTATTGTGTAAATGAATTGAATAGAAATTCATAGGTTGAAATAAAATGTTTTATCGTTAAAAATATAATTTTTAACGTGAATGTGAATAAATAAAATATTCATTTACAAACCGGACGGTTTGTTTATGTACACTTATTTGAATGACATTGATTGGGACGATAACTTTTACACATCGCCCAATTGCACAAATAAAACGTGCGTTTGATTGTTTGAAACCCCACACGGGTGTTGGGATGAAATTTGAAGTTCACTCATCCTGATTGATTGAATATGTCGATCGATTGATTGGCAGGCTGTTATAAGCGTTAGATATCTATATTTGATGCTTATACAGTGTAGTGCACTTTGGTTGATGGTTGATTATTTTCAATGCTATTATATACATGTGTTGTATGAAAATCCATATAATTAATTTTATATGGTAATTGATTGGGCCTCATTCCAGTTTTGAAAAAGAAATATTTGAAAAAGAAATATTTGAAATAGAATATTTAAAAATAAAGGAATATATGAAGCCGTGTTGATTAGATTGACGCCATTTTGACGTGAACGATATTTATATCGATTTTGAAAACGATTTCGAAATGAATTGAATTGAAAACGATTTCGAAATGAAATGAATTGAAAACGATTTCGAAATGAATTGAATTGAAAACGATTTCGAAATGAATTGAATTGAAAACGATTTCGAAATGAATTGAATTGAAAACGATTTCGAAATGAATTGAATTGAAAACGATTTCGAAATGAATTGAAAACGATTTCGAAATGAATTGAAAACGATTTCGAAATGAAATGAATTGAAAACGATTTCGAAATGAATTGAATTGAAAACGATTTCGAAATGAATTGAATTGAAAACGATTTCGAAATGAATTGAAAACGATTTCGAAATGAATTGAATTGAAAACGATTTCGAAATGAAATGAATTGAAAACGATTTCGAAATGAATTGAAAACGATTTCGAAATGAAATGAATTGAAAACGATTTCGAAATGAATTGAATTGAAAACGATTTCGAAATGAAATGAATTGAATTTGAAATAGGTTTTGAAACGATTTTAAAACTATTTATATAATTCGTTTTAAATAGAAATCGACGAAGTATATATTATATATATTATATATATAATATAATGGCCTGAATAGAACGCGCCGCGCCGCGGCAGTTCGTGAATTTCGACCATTTATTTCAAACGGACATTACGGGAGATCCGACCGTCGGATTCTCCTGAAACCGGAACCGTTGGGTTCGTATCGAAAAGAGCTTTCTAACGAATATTAGAAATTAGAAATCTAACGGTTGGATTTGGAGATACGTCCAAATCAAATTCGAAAAAGGTCGCTGTAAGTGCAGTTCGATGGCCATTGATGGAAATCGACTGTACGGGCCTTGATAAAATTATTAAAAATAGTAATAATTTGTGTAAAATCATAAGAAATGATTTGTGAAAGTTTGGGATGAAAAACTCCATATTTGAAAAGATAAAAATAGATTTTTATCGAAATGAACTAGTTTTGAACTAGAATTATAATTCTATTTTTTTTTAAATAAATAAATTGAATTTGAAATGGTTTTGAAAATAACCAAAATTTCCAATGATTGCATTGGAGTGGATTTGAATCGAAATTGTCTTCGGAATATTTCGATGTTGGAATTCGTGATATTACAGGTGTTGTTATGGAAATTTGAAAGATATATATTTGTATCGTTATTTCCAATACGACATTTGTTAGTCGTAGAATTTGATATTGAATATAAACCGGGATATTTTCTATTCAGGGCCTTGTATTAAATATCGAATGTGATTTGGGTTTGTCGTGAATGGTGTCTTCACTAACACTGTTCTTGAACCCAGTTGAGAAAAGATTAAATCTTTTTATTTAGATTTAATGAAGTGTACCAATTAAATGATATTTAATTGGAATTGAATTGGTATTGATTTTTGGGTTTATCGTGAACAGTGTTTTAAATAACACTTGTTCTTTAACCCGATAATTAATGGAATGTGATTTTGGGTTTATCGTGAATCGTGTTTTAAATGACACTGATTCTTTAACCCAGATAATGATTAAAACTAAGTGGAGTTTTAATGAATCTTTAATTAGATTGAAAAGATCGAGAATGGAGTATCACCAGTTTTGCTCCAGGCGATAGTTAAATCTTTAATTAGATTTGAACGTGAAATTTAGAAACTAACTGTCGGTTAGCCAAGCAGAATGGTTTTCTGGATATTGATCTGATGTTGGTTTCGGCCTTCGGGGTTAATATTTGGGGAATTATTCTCTTGATTAATTTACGGTTAGTGACTAATGAATTGGAATGAGGCGTATGTTGTGTTTGTGTAACACTTATTTAAAATATACGCGAGTTATTCGGAAAGACCGGGTTTATCCCATTCTGAATAACTGATGCGACGATAAGTCGAAGATGAAGACGATGGTCGAAGACCGGAGGTCTTCACGTCGTTTGGGTGATAACTGATGATCTTGATTGGGCTGTACACCCAAGAAGATGGAAACAGTTAGTGATCGTCCAGACGTACTTGGAGATCGATGGATATGCGGGGTACTAGGTGCCTCCGGTTTCGTTCAGACCCAGAACGGACTTGTAAATGGACTGTGTGTCTGACATCGGATTTCATTCTGTGTGACTGATATCGGTTGCATAAGATGGTTTGCCTGTGTGGCATGCTAAGATGCAAATGATCAAGGCTTCTGTTGAAAAGCAAAGTCTTGTGGTGATGATAATGTGACGGCAAAGAATTTCGCTCGGTCTGAACCAGTCGCTAAACCGACCCAGACCGTTCGAAACGCCCTATCGTTTGAGAACAGGACAAAATAGAACGCAAACAGAAGAACATTTCATTGTATATAACAACAATGCATCAGATTACATGAATATACAGAGTATAAATGAATATTACACAGAAATATCAGAGATTTAAATTACATTTAAATACATAGCAGCGGAAAATAATACAATAGACAACTAGAAGTAGATATACGGATACAAAGCTTTCCGGATATCGTTCCAGCTGTAAACCAGGATCCTGTGAATATAAATCTGCAAAAACCAAAACTACTAGCTGCCCGTGTCAAAATAAGGGCACCCAGAGTTTAGGTTAAAACAATAAACTCCAGGTCAGTCATGTGACTGGTGTGAGAACTAAAACAGTTATTAATCTTTATTTTAAAGTTCGGCAAATCAAGGGACCACGCCGTATAACACGGAACGGGTTTCCTCCCAAGAATACCAGTGCATAAAACAAACAGCGCAATGCTAAATAAAGAAAAATGAAGCTGTTATAAGACCCAGGTCCTATCACACAATGCAACGCAAACCGGGGGATAGGGTTTTTACCTTATAACGGCCAAAGAATGCTTGATACGTTTAAAACAAATCATTTGATACTATAATAAGTGCATAGTGTACAAAACAACTTCAAATCATAAGTATCAATCATAGGCGGCATGAGTGCCCCATACCACTATGTCGCCATATATAGGTTATACAATCAAAATCGCAAAGTCACGTATTTGGAAATTGGATTTCCATCTATGAACCGAGGCTAGGGGCAAGATCCTCTACCGATTCGAGACTGCCTAGCCCGAGTCTCAGGCAAGCGCGCAGGCAAGCCTTGGAGCGACAGGGCCGGTCCACCGACGTGGATTATTATACCTGAGCACTACGTTTCGCCGCCCTTTGGGGCGTAAGTCTGGTCCGTCAGCCGACCAGAATGCATCGGCCGAAACCGATATAACCGAGGCGCCTCGCAACAGCAACAACCACATAAGTCAAACTCGTCAGGGCGTGTAAAACCACTGACGCCACTTCTAGCTAGGAGGAAACGCAGGCCCTCCCTGAGGTCCGTCTCCCGTTTTTGGTTCATACCGGGTGTGAAACACGCGAGGTAAACGTTACACAAAGCTACGCCACAAAGGCCGTTCCCGCTGTAAACCAGGATCCTGTGAATATAAATCTGCAAAACCAAACTACTAGCTGCCCGTGTCGAAAATAGGGGCACCCAGAGTTTAGGTTAAAACAATAAACTCCAGGTCAGTCATGTGACTGGTGTGAGAACTAAAACAGTTATTAATCTTTATTTTAAAGTTAGGTAAATCAAGGGACCACGCCGTATAACACGGAACGGGTTTCCTCCCAAGAATACCAGTGCATAAAACAAACAGCGCAATGCTAAATAAAGAAAAATGAAGCTGTTATAAGACCCAGGTCCCATCACACAATGCAACGCAGTCGAGGATAGGGTTTTCCCTTATAACAGCCAAAGAATGCTTGATACGTTTAAAACAAATCATTTGATACTATAATAAGTGCATAGTGTATAAAACAACTTCAAATCATAAGTATCAATCATAGGCGGCATAAGCGCCCCATCCCACTATGTCGCCATATATAGGATATACAATCAAAACCGCAAAGTCTCGTATTTGGAAATTGGATTTCCATCTATGAACCGAGGCAAAAGATAGTCCTCAACCGATTCGAGACTGCCTAGCCCCAGCCTCAGGATCAGAGCTCGAGTGACCCTAGGAGCGACAGGGCCGGTCCACCGATGTGGATTAAAATGCCTGAACACTACGTTTCCCCGCCCTTTGGGGCGTAAATGAGCCACTAAATGACTCCATCGGTTCGAGAACGACCGATCAATCCGAGGCGCCTCGCAACAGCAACAACCACATAAGTCAAACTCGTCAGGGCGTGTAAAACCACTGACGCCACTTCTAACTAGGAAGAAACGCAGGCCCTCCCTGAGGTCCTTTCTCCCGTTTTTGGTTCATACCGGGTGTGAAACTCGCGAAGTAAACGTTACACAAAGCTACGCCACAAAGGCCGTGCTTTGATCATCACCACAAGACTTTGCTTTTCAACAGAAGCCTTGATCATTTGCATCTTAGCATGCCACACAGGCAAACCACTCTATGCAACCGATATCAGTCACACAGAATGAAATCCAATGTCAGACACACAGTCCATTTACAAGTCCGTTCTGGGGCTGAACGAAACCGGAGGCACCTAGTACCCCGCATATCCATCGATCTCCAAGTACGTCTGGACGATCACCAACTGTTTCCATCTTCTTGGGTGTACAGCCCAATCAAGATCATCAGTTATCACCCAAACGACGTGAAGACCTCCGGTCTTCGACCATCGTCTTCATCTTCGACTTATCGTCGTATCAGTTATTCAGAATGGGATAAACCCGGTCTTCCCGAATAACTCGCGTATATTTTATAAAAGTGTTACACAAACACAACATACGCCTCATTCCAATTCATCAGTCACTAACCGTAAATTAATCAAGAGAATAATTCCCCAAATATTAACCCCGAAGGCCGAAACCAACATCAGATCAATATCCAGAAAACCATTCTGCTTGGCTAACCGACAGTTAGTTTCTAAATTTCACGTTCAAATCTAATTAAAGATTTAACTATCGCCTGGAGCAAAACTGGTGATACTCCATTCTCGATCTTTTCAATCTAATTAAAGATTCATTAAAACTCCACTTAGTTTTAATCTGTGACTGGGTTAAAGAATCAGTGTCATTTAAAACACGGTTCACGATAAACCCAAAGTCACATCCCATTAATTATCGGGTTAAAGAACAAGTGTTATTTAAAACACTGTTCACGATAAACCCAAAAATCAATATCATTTCAATTCCAATTAAATATTATTTAATTGGTGAACTTCATTAAATCTAAATCAAAAGATTTAATCTTTTCTCAACTGGGTTCAAGAACAGTGTTAGTGAAGACACCATTCACGACAAACCCAAATCACATTCATTAATTATCGGGTTAAAGAACAAGTGTTATTTAAAACACTGTTCACGATAAACCCAAAAATCAATACCCATTTCAATTCCAATTAAATATCATTTAACTGGTACACTTCATTAAATCTAAATAAAAAGATTTAATCTTTTCTCAACTGGGTTTAAGAACAGTGTTAGTGAAGACACCATTCACGACAAACCCAAATCACATTCGATATTCAATACAAGGCTCTGAATAGAAAATATATCGGCTTATATTCAATATCGAATTCTACGACTAACAAATGTCGTATTGGAAATAACGATACAAATATATCTTTCAAATTTCCATAACAACACCTGTAATATCACGAATTCCAACATCGAAATATTCCGAAGACAATTTCGATTCAACTCCACTCCAATGCAATCATTGGAAATTTTGGTTATTTTCAAAACCATTTCAAATTCAATTTATTTATTTAAAAATAAATAGAATTATAATTCTAGTTCAAATCTAGTTCATTTCGATAAAAATCTATTTTTATCTTTTCAAATATGGAGTTTTTCATCCCAAACTTTCACAAATCACTTCTTATGATTTTACACAAATTATTACTATTTTTAATAATTTTATCAAGGCCCGTACAGTCGATTTCCATTAACGGCCATCGAACTGCACTTACAGCGACCTTTTTCGAATTTGATTTGGACGTAATTCCAAATCCAACCGTTAGATTTCAAATTTCTAATATTCGTTAGAAAGCTCTTTTCGATACGAACCCAACGGTTCCGGTTTTAGGAGAATCCGACGGTCGGATCTCCCGCAATGTCCGTTTGAAATAAATGGTCGAAATTCACGAACTGCCGCGGCGCGGCGCGTTCTATTCAGGCCATTATATTATATATATAATATATATAATATATACTTCGCCGATTTTTATTTAAAACGAATTATATAAACAGTTTTAAATTCATTTCAAAATTTATTTCGACTTCCATTTCAATTCAAAGCAAAATTGAATTCTTCTTTATAAATTCGTTTCAAAATTCATTTCTGTTCAATTCAAATTTCAATTCAATTTGAATTCATATTCAATTCAATTCATTTCGAAATCGTTTTCAATTCAATTCATTTCGAATTCGTTTTCAATTCAATTTATTTCGAAATCGTTTTCAATTCAATTCATTTCGAATTCGTTTTCAATTCAATTCATTTCGAATTCGTTTTCAATTCAATTCATTTCGAAATCGTTTTCAATTCAATTCATTTCGAAATCGTTTTCAATTCAATTCATTTCGAAATCGTTTTCAATTCAATTCATTTCGAAATCGTTTTCAATTCAATTCATTTCGAAATCGTTTTCAATTCAATTCATTTCGAAATCGTTTTCAATTCAATTCATTTCGAAATCGTTTTCAATTCAATTCATTTCGAATTCGTTTTCAATTGATATAAATATCGTTCACGTCAAAATGGCGTCAATCTAATCAACACGGCTTCATATATTCCTTTATTTTCAAATATTCTATTTCAAATATTTCTTTTTCAAATATTTCTTTTTCAAAACTGGAATGAGGCCCAATCAATTACCATATAATGTTAATTATATGGATTTTCTACAACACATGCATATATCAACAACGATGAATAATCAACCATCATCCAAAGTGCATTCTACACTGTATAAGCATCAAATATAAATATTCAACGCTTATAACAGTCTGTCAATCAATCGATCGACACACAACTAAACAATCGGGATTAGTGTACGTCAAATATCATCCCAACACCCGTGTAGGGTTTCAAACAATCAAACACAGATTTTATTTGTGCAGTTGGGCGATGTGTAAAATTTATCGACCCAATCAATGTCCTTCAAATAAGTGTACATAAACAAACCATCTGGTTTGCAAATGAATATTTTATTTATTCACATTCACGTTAAAATTTATATTTTTAACGACAAAACATTTTATTTCAACATATGAATTTCTCTTCGGTTCATTCTTTAAAAAAAATGATATTTTTATTTTTCTAACATATTTTAGAAAATTTCGGCAGCATAACGGCACGATACTAGAAACGGGACGAGGCCTAGCCTTATCCCCGGTCTAGTGAAGGCCCACGCCATTCACTCATCAATCAAATCAATTTCATTTTGCAAACCACAAAATTTGGAGTAAGGGTCTAACCTAGCCTTACTCCTTCGCCTTATAACGGCGCACGTCTAATCCTAACCAATTTATCGATTCGATTTTTCACACCACAAACCACATTCAAACCAATATCACAATCAATCACCAAACAATCAAACAAACAAGTCCATGGTCTGTGGACGATTGTGTCGGGTGCTACTAAGCACCGTCTGCATCCTAGTATATATATATAACTAGAAATAAAATAGAAAGGTGAGAAATTCTCACTTATAGCTATCCAGCTCCACGGCTCTTCCTTTGCAGAAGTCTTCGTCGTTTCGCCTTTTTGTCACCTTCGTTGCTGCTTTCACTACATACGTAAAAATCACATTTTTACTTCGCTATTCAATATATAAAAATCGAATTTTTAGTTCGCTATTTAATATATAAAAATCGAATTTTTAGTTCAAAGTTCAATATATAAAAATCGAATTTTTATTTCAAAAAGTTCAAATCCTTTCCTTTTTAAAATCTAAACCTTTCACTTTTAAAGTTTAAATCTTTTCACCTTTAAAGTTTAAAATAACTTTTTCAAATCAAAGTTTTTAAAATTCCTAAAATCAGTTTTATTCTTTTATTTTAAAATCAGTTTTAACCTTTTATTTTCAGCTTTATACTTTATAAAAATTTCAGTTTTACTTTAAATAAAATTTCAGTTTTACTTTAAATAAAATTTCAGTTTTTAACTTCCTAAAAATTCAGTTTTTTAAAATCAACAAAATTTTACAGTTTAAATGAAAATAAGTAAATAAAAAAAAACCAAAACTTACAGGGGCTCGTCGAGTGGTCGGGATTAGCGAACCTTACCGAAGTAATCATTTATTTCAAATATGGGATTTATATCGATTTTATTCATCTTAAAAATGAATATTGAAAAGTGATTTCGAAATCGAATATTTTGAATTGAATTGAATTGAAAACGATTTCGAAATGAATTGAATTGAAAACGAATTGAAATGAATTCAAATTGAATTGAAATTTGAATTGAATAGAAATGAATTTTGAAACGAATTTATAAAGAAGAATTCAATTTTGATTTGAATTGAAAAGGAGGTTGAAATTGCTTTTGAAAGAAAAACTCCATATTTGAAAAGATAAAAATAGATTTTTATCGAAATGAACTAGTTTTGAACTAGAATTATAATTCTATTTTTTTTTAAATAAATAAATTGAATTTGAAATGGTTTTGAAAATAACCAAAATTTCCAATGATTGCATTGGAGTGGATTTGAATCGAAATTGTCTTCGGAATATTTCGATGTTGGAATTCGTGATATTACAGGTGTTGTTATGGAAATTTGAAAGATATATATTTGTATCGTTATTTCCAATACGACATTTGTTAGTCGTAGAATTTGATATTGAATATAAACCGGGATATTTTCTATTCAGGGCCTTGTATTAAATATCGAATGTGATTTGGGTTTGTCGTGAATGGTGTCTTCACTAACACTGTTCTTGAACCCAGTTGAGAAAAGATTAAATCTTTTTATTTAGATTTAATGAAGTGTACCAATTAAATGATATTTAATTGGAATTGAATTGGTATTGATTTTTGGGTTTATCGTGAACAGTGTTTTAAATAACACTTGTTCTTTAACCCGATAATTAATGGAATGTGATTTTGGGTTTATCGTGAATCGTGTTTTAAATGACACTGATTCTTTAACCCAGATAATGATTAAAACTAAGTGGAGTTTTAATGAATCTTTAATTAGATTGAAAAGATCGAGAATGGAGTATCACCAGTTTTGCTCCAGGCGATAGTTAAATCTTTAATTAGATTTGAACGTGAAATTTAGAAACTAACTGTCGGTTAGCCAAGCAGAATGGTTTTCTGGATATTGATCTGATGTTGGTTTCGGCCTTCGGGGTTAATATTTGGGGAATTATTCTCTTGATTAATTTACGGTTAGTGACTAATGAATTGGAATGAGGCGTATGTTGTGTTTGTGTAACACTTATTTAAAATATACGCGAGTTATTCGGAAAGACCGGGTTTATCCCATTCTGAATAACTGATGCGACGATAAGTCGAAGATGAAGACGATGGTCGAAGACCGGAGGTCTTCACGTCGTTTGGGTGATAACTGATGATCTTGATTGGGCTGTACACCCAAGAAGATGGAAACAGTTAGTGATCGTCCAGACGTACTTGGAGATCGATGGATATGCGGGGTACTAGGTGCCTCCGGTTTCGTTCAGACCCAGAACGGACTTGTAAATGGACTGTGTGTCTGACATCGGATTTCATTCTGTGTGACTGATATCGGTTGCATAAGATGGTTTGCCTGTGTGGCATGCTAAGATGCAAATGATCAAGGCTTCTGTTGAAAAGCAAAGTCTTGTGGTGATGATCAAAGCACGGCCTTTGTGGCGTAGCTTTGTGTAACGTTTACCTCGCGTGTTTCACACCCGGTATGAACCAAAAACGGGAGACGGACCTCAGGGAGGGCCTGCGTTTCCTCCTAGCTAGAAGTGGCGTCAGTGGTTTTACACGCCCTGACGAGTTTGACTTATGTGGTTGTTGCTGTTGCGAGGCGCCTCGGTTATATCGGTTTCGGCCGATGCATTCTGGTCGGCTGACGGACCAGACTTACGCCCCAAAGGGCGGCGAAACGTAGTGCTCAGGTATAATAATCCACGTCGGTGGACCGGCCCTGTCGCTCCAAGGCTTGCCTGCGCGCTTGCCTGAGACTCGGGCTAGGCAGTCTCGAATCGGTAGAGGATCTTGCCCCTAGCCTCGGTTCATAGATGGAAATCCAATTTCCAAATACGTGACTTTGCGATTTTGATTGTATAACCTATATATGGCGACATAGTGGTATGGGGCACTCATGCCGCCTATGATTGATACTTATGATTTGAAGTTGTTTTGTACACTATGCACTTATTATAGTATCAAATGATTTGTTTTAAACGTATCAAGCATTCTTTGGCCGTTATAAGGTAAAAACCCTATCCCCCGGTTTGCGTTGCATTGTGTGATAGGACCTGGGTCTTATAACAGCTTCATTTTTCTTTATTTAGCATTGCGCTGTTTGTTTTATGCACTGGTATTCTTGGGAGGAAACCCGTTCCGTGTTATACGGCGTGGTCCCTTGATTTGCCGAACTTTAAAATAAAGATTAATAACTGTTTTAGTTCTCACACCAGTCACATGACTGACCTGGAGTTTATTGTTTTAACCTAAACTCTGGGTGCCCTTATTTTGACACGGGCAGCTAGTAGTTTTGGTTTTTGCAGATTTATATTCACAGGATCCTGGTTTACAGCTGGAACGATATCCGGAAAGCTTTGTATCCGTATATCTACTTCTAGTTGTCTATTGTATTATTTTCCGCTGCTATGTATTTAAATGTAATTTAAATCTCTGATATTTCTGTGTAATATTCATTTATACTCTGTATATTCATGTAATCTGATGCATTGTTGTTATATACAATGAAATGTTCTTCTGTTTGCGTTCTATTTTGTCCTGTTCTCAAACGATAGGGCGTTTCGAACGGTCTGGGTCGGTTTAGCGACTGGTTCAGACCGAGCGAAATTCTTTGCCGTCACATTTGGTATCAGAGCTTTGGTTTACAAAGCTAGAGAACAAGACACATTAGAACCATACGGAAGAATTCATCAGATATTGGATTAGTAATATCCAATGAGAATGACTCGTTAGAGATGGGATCAGTAGTGTCCTAGAACGAGTGTGAAGAGTAAATTTTTAAAGTGAAAACAAATTTTGTTTTGAAAATTTAAATCAATTATTCGTATTGGATTATTTATTTATATTGATGTGGACAATCCAGTATATATAGATTTTGCATATACGTCTGATCCGCGTGTATTCGAAGTTTTAATATACTGGATAGATATAGAATCGCACTCTAGTCGCCCGGACATGGTCCTGATGATGAAGTATACCATCACCAGCAATTATTTTCGAGTAACGAAAGTGTGATATCTATATATTTCCATTAGACTGGTGTGAGAACCAAATCTTATATAGCTAGAACACTTTGTTGTGAATTGGCATCAAAAACAAGATTTTCAGTATATATATCAAAATTATGAATTTGAAACGTTAAATTCACTAATTGATTGATGTTTGTGTTGTTTGTTTATTTGTTTGCAAATTTTGAACCATTATGCCTAATATAACCAAATATTGAATTGTATTGGAATTTGGTTGCATTTTCTTGCATATACATATACTTATATTGAACAGGTCATAGCAAGGAGGCTAGAGCCAGAGAATAAAATTTGTTTGCCCGACAAATAGGTACATGTTTACTACATAATTTCCTGTTTTGTTTGGGTGATGATGATTTTGTGAGCCTATTGGCTAGCCGCTTGGCTTTTTCTTTTTCTTTTTGAGATCTGAAGGACCGGGGAAGCTATTTGAAATTCCCCGATGCTCCCATTGCAGGGGAGGTTATGGCGAAATTTTTCGAAAATTTAGGGAGTTAGCCAAATTTTTGAAATTTTGAAAATGCTCAGAAACTGAAAAGTTGGAGAACGGAAGCCTGACCGATCGTAGAGTTGATAATCAAACCACTTTCGACTTTGTTCCTTTTCGGGGACGAAAAGTTTTAAGTGGGGGAGATTGTAACAACCCGGAAAATCTGGGCCAGTTTAAAATTTTTATTTTGGCAATTTTAGCGAGTTTTGATTATTTAAAATGAATTATTTTAAATAATATCGACAATAAATTTATTTTGAATATAAATCGAACGTATATATTATACGCGTCGTCGTTAGAATATAAATAATTATATATAAATATAAAAGGAATTGAAAATGGCGCGGTAGTTCGATAATTCGATTTCAAACTTCAATTGAATGTACCGGGTGCAAAACAATCCGGATTTTAGTGAAACCAAAAATAATGGAATCTAATAGTGAATATCTTTCCAACGAATCCGAAAAATCCAAAGTTCGTAGCGGGAATCAAAAGATATGTCCAGTTGAAAATTCTGAATAGTCGCTATGGAATTCAGGCCCTTAAAAATGGACATTTTGCAAACGACCTCGGATTCCGACGAAACCAGTTTTGTTGGGTCCGGGATGTAAAGTTATTGCTAGGTTTCAAATTTCATAATTTTTCGAATCAATATGTGAGCGTGGCAAAGGAAAACGTGTTTTGACCATTTCAGTTGATTTTAATCAACTGGAAATTGGTCATTTTTCTAACGGTCTCAGAATTCGACGAAACTAGTTTTGTTAGGACCGTATCGTCAATACGAAGCTAGAAAATATTTTTTCTGGAATTTTTCGAGTCAGTATGTGGCCCAGGTAATTAGAAATGTACGTTTAAAATTCAATATAGTGATTTAAATGTAAATTCAAAGGAAACTTATCGAGACGATCGAATCAGCTTGCGGTACATATCCCATTGTGTTCGGAATGGGGGTAAAACGCTATAGACGTCAGGCGGTGGGCCTCGTTTAGAGGTCGTATGTGAAAGTCAACTTTTAATAATTAAATAAATAAATAAAAAAAAAAAAATCTCTTCCTCCTTTATATTTCTGGCCCCCCCCCCGTTTCTATTTCATTTCAAAATAAAAAAAAAAAAAAAAAAAAAAAAAACCCAGAAGACATCGCCGATTCTCCCCAGCCGCCACCGCCAACATCGACCCCCTCGCGCCCACCGCTAGTCAACCGCCACCTCTCCTCCAACTCCTCTCTCTCTCTCTCTTCTCAGACCCCCACAAAACCGCGACGCCCTAGCCCATTTCCCCTAAACCGACGTCGAGACCACCCTCCCACCACCAATCAGTCGGCGACCCCCCCCTCCCCCATCCGACCCACCTGCGCGCCCCTGGAGTGACCTCCGACTGCTCAGCCCCACCTGGCACCTTCGACGCGGCTCAGGCGAACATCCCTTCTTCTTCTTTTTTTACGAACACTGTAAGTTTTGTTTTTTTTTTATTTATTTATTTTCATTTATCCGTTAATTTTTATAAAGGATATGAAAACTGTTTTTTATTTTATATGAAAACTGTTTTATTTTATTTTATATGAAAACTGATTTTTTTTTTTAGAAATTATAAACTGAATTTTTAAAGATTATAAAACTGATTTCTTAAAAGATTATTAAACTGAATTTTAATTAGATTAAAAAAAACTGAAAACATATTTATTTTAAACATAAAACTTGTTTATTTTAATTTAAAAAGCTATGATTTTTATATGTAGAGAATAAAAAGATTAGATTTTTATTTTATATATGAAGCGACAGAGAAGATTGAACTTTTCATATGAAGTGATATAGAGATAAAAATTCGATTTTTAAATATATGAAGTAATAAAAATATGATTTTTATATTTTTAAAGAATTAAAAATATGATCTTTATATTTTTAAAATATTAAAAATATAGTCTTTACTATATAGATGATGTCAAAATATAATCTTTGCCTAGTAGGAACTATAAAAATCAAATCTTTATTTTTGAAAAAGGTAAAATCTTTATAGTTAAAAAGGCGAGATTTTTATATATTGAATAACGATAGAAAAATGGAATTTTTATATATTGAATAACGAATAAAAATTCGATTTTTATATATTGAACTTTGAAATAAAAATTCGGTTTTTATAAATTGAATAACGAAGTAAAAATTCGATTTTTACATATGTAGTGGCTATGGGCAACGAAGACGACGAGGATGGGATAGCGATGAAGATTTCTATCAAGGAAGTGCCGTGAAGCTAGGATAGCTATATGTGAGAATTTCTCACTCTTCAATTTATTTTCTAGTTATATATATATATACTAGGATGCAGACGGTGCTTAGTAGCACCCGACACAATCGTCCACAAACCATGGACTTGTTTGTTTGGTTGCATAGATTAGTTTGATTATGTGATTGAATTGAATTGATTGAGTGAAATTGAATGATTTGATTGATGTGTGAATGGCGTGGGCCTTCACTGGACCGGGGATAAGGCTAGGCCTTGTCCCGTTTCTAGTATCGTGCCGTTATGCCGCCGAAATTTTCTAAAATATGTTAGAAAAATAAAACTATCATTTTATTGTGTAAATGAATTGAATAGAAATTCATAGGTTGAAATAAAATGTTTTATCGTTAAAAATATAATTTTTAACGTGAATGTGAATAAATAAAATATTCATTTACAAACCGGACGGTTTGTTTATGTACACTTATTTGAATGACATTGATTGGGACGATAACTTTTACACATCGCCCAATTGCACAAATAAAACGTGCGTTTGATTGTTTGAAACCCCACACGGGTGTTGGGATGAAATTTGAAGTTCACTCATCCTGATTGATTGAATATGTCGATCGATTGATTGGCAGGCTGTTATAAGCGTTAGATATCTATATTTGATGCTTATACAGTGTAGTGCACTTTGGTTGATGGTTGATTATTTTCAATGCTATTATATACATGTGTTGTATGAAAATCCATATAATTAATTTTATATGGTAATTGATTGGGCCTCATTCCAGTTTTGAAAAAGAAATATTTGAAAAAGAAATATTTGAAATAGAATATTTAAAAATAAAGGAATATATGAAGCCGTGTTGATTAGATTGACGCCATTTTGACGTGAACGATATTTATATCGATTTTGAAAACGATTTCGAAATGAATTGAATTGAAAACGATTTCGAAATGAAATGAATTGAAAACGATTTCGAAATGAATTGAATTGAAAACGATTTCGAAATGAATTGAATTGAAAACGATTTCGAAATGAATTGAATTGAAAACGATTTCGAAATGAATTGAATTGAAAACGATTTCGAAATGAATTGAAAACGATTTCGAAATGAATTGAAAACGATTTCGAAATGAAATGAATTGAAAACGATTTCGAAATGAATTGAATTGAAAACGATTTCGAAATGAATTGAATTGAAAACGATTTCGAAATGAATTGAAAACGATTTCGAAATGAATTGAATTGAAAACGATTTCGAAATGAAATGAATTGAAAACGATTTCGAAATGAATTGAAAACGATTTCGAAATGAAATGAATTGAAAACGATTTCGAAATGAATTGAATTGAAAACGATTTCGAAATGAAATGAATTGAATTTGAAATAGGTTTTGAAACGATTTTAAAACTATTTATATAATTCGTTTTAAATAGAAATCGACGAAGTATATATTATATATATTATATATATAATATAATGGCCTGAATAGAACGCGCCGCGCCGCGGCAGTTCGTGAATTTCGACCATTTATTTCAAACGGACATTACGGGAGATCCGACCGTCGGATTCTCCTGAAACCGGAACCGTTGGGTTCGTATCGAAAAGAGCTTTCTAACGAATATTAGAAATTAGAAATCTAACGGTTGGATTTGGAGATACGTCCAAATCAAATTCGAAAAAGGTCGCTGTAAGTGCAGTTCGATGGCCATTGATGGAAATCGACTGTACGGGCCTTGATAAAATTATTAAAAATAGTAATAATTTGTGTAAAATCATAAGAAATGATTTGTGAAAGTTTGGGATGAAAAACTCCATATTTGAAAAGATAAAAATAGATTTTTATCGAAATGAACTAGTTTTGAACTAGAATTATAATTCTATTTTTTTTTAAATAAATAAATTGAATTTGAAATGGTTTTGAAAATAACCAAAATTTCCAATGATTGCATTGGAGTGGATTTGAATCGAAATTGTCTTCGGAATATTTCGATGTTGGAATTCGTGATATTACAGGTGTTGTTATGGAAATTTGAAAGATATATATTTGTATCGTTATTTCCAATACGACATTTGTTAGTCGTAGAATTTGATATTGAATATAAACCGGGATATTTTCTATTCAGGGCCTTGTATTAAATATCGAATGTGATTTGGGTTTGTCGTGAATGGTGTCTTCACTAACACTGTTCTTGAACCCAGTTGAGAAAAGATTAAATCTTTTTATTTAGATTTAATGAAGTGTACCAATTAAATGATATTTAATTGGAATTGAATTGGTATTGATTTTTGGGTTTATCGTGAACAGTGTTTTAAATAACACTTGTTCTTTAACCCGATAATTAATGGAATGTGATTTTGGGTTTATCGTGAATCGTGTTTTAAATGACACTGATTCTTTAACCCAGATAATGATTAAAACTAAGTGGAGTTTTAATGAATCTTTAATTAGATTGAAAAGATCGAGAATGGAGTATCACCAGTTTTGCTCCAGGCGATAGTTAAATCTTTAATTAGATTTGAACGTGAAATTTAGAAACTAACTGTCGGTTAGCCAAGCAGAATGGTTTTCTGGATATTGATCTGATGTTGGTTTCGGCCTTCGGGGTTAATATTTGGGGAATTATTCTCTTGATTAATTTACGGTTAGTGACTAATGAATTGGAATGAGGCGTATGTTGTGTTTGTGTAACACTTATTTAAAATATACGCGAGTTATTCGGAAAGACCGGGTTTATCCCATTCTGAATAACTGATGCGACGATAAGTCGAAGATGAAGACGATGGTCGAAGACCGGAGGTCTTCACGTCGTTTGGGTGATAACTGATGATCTTGATTGGGCTGTACACCCAAGAAGATGGAAACAGTTAGTGATCGTCCAGACGTACTTGGAGATCGATGGATATGCGGGGTACTAGGTGCCTCCGGTTTCGTTCAGACCCAGAACGGACTTGTAAATGGACTGTGTGTCTGACATCGGATTTCATTCTGTGTGACTGATATCGGTTGCATAAGATGGTTTGCCTGTGTGGCATGCTAAGATGCAAATGATCAAGGCTTCTGTTGAAAAGCAAAGTCTTGTGGTGATGATCAAAGCACGGCCTTTGTGGCGTAGCTTTGTGTAACGTTTACCTCGCGTGTTTCACACCCGGTATGAACCAAAAACGGGAGACGGACCTCAGGGAGGGCCTGCGTTTCCTCCTAGCTAGAAGTGGCGTCAGTGGTTTTACACGCCCTGACGAGTTTGACTTATGTGGTTGTTGCTGTTGCGAGGCGCCTCGGTTATATCGGTTTCGGCCGATGCATTCTGGTCGGCTGACGGACCAGACTTACGCCCCAAAGGGCGGCGAAACGTAGTGCTCAGGTATAATAATCCACGTCGGTGGACCGGCCCTGTCGCTCCAAGGCTTGCCTGCGCGCTTGCCTGAGACTCGGGCTAGGCAGTCTCGAATCGGTAGAGGATCTTGCCCCTAGCCTCGGTTCATAGATGGAAATCCAATTTCCAAATACGTGACTTTGCGATTTTGATTGTATAACCTATATATGGCGACATAGTGGTATGGGGCACTCATGCCGCCTATGATTGATACTTATGATTTGAAGTTGTTTTGTACACTATGCACTTATTATAGTATCAAATGATTTGTTTTAAACGTATCAAGCATTCTTTGGCCGTTATAAGGTAAAAACCCTATCCCCCGGTTTGCGTTGCATTGTGTGATAGGACCTGGGTCTTATAACAGCTTCATTTTTCTTTATTTAGCATTGCGCTGTTTGTTTTATGCACTGGTATTCTTGGGAGGAAACCCGTTCCGTGTTATACGGCGTGGTCCCTTGATTTGCCGAACTTTAAAATAAAGATTAATAACTGTTTTAGTTCTCACACCAGTCACATGACTGACCTGGAGTTTATTGTTTTAACCTAAACTCTGGGTGCCCTTATTTTGACACGGGCAGCTAGTAGTTTTGGTTTTTGCAGATTTATATTCACAGGATCCTGGTTTACAGCTGGAACGATATCCGGAAAGCTTTGTATCCGTATATCTACTTCTAGTTGTCTATTGTATTATTTTCCGCTGCTATGTATTTAAATGTAATTTAAATCTCTGATATTTCTGTGTAATATTCATTTATACTCTGTATATTCATGTAATCTGATGCATTGTTGTTATATACAATGAAATGTTCTTCTGTTTGCGTTCTATTTTGTCCTGTTCTCAAACGATAGGGCGTTTCGAACGGTCTGGGTCGGTTTAGCGACTGGTTCAGACCGAGCGAAATTCTTTGCCGTCACAGAAAAATTATGAAATTTAAAACCTAGCAATAACTTGACACTGCGGACCCAACAAAACTGGTTTCGTCGAAATCCGAGGTCATTTGCAAAATGTCCATTTTTAAGGGCCTGAATTCCATAGCGACTATTCAGAATTTTCAACTGGACATATCTTTTGATTCCCGATATGAAATCTTGATTTTTCGGATTCGTTGGAAAGATATTCACAATTAGATCCCATTATTTTTTGTTTCACTAAAATCCGGATTGTTTTGCACCCGGTACATTCAATTGAAGTTTGAAATCGAATTATCGAACTACCGCGCCATTTTCAATTCTATTTATAATTATATATAAATATTTATATTCTAACGACGACGCGTATAATATATACGTTCGATTTATATTCTAAATAAATTTCTCGTCGATATTATTTAAAATAATTCATTTTAAATAATCAAAATTCACTAAAATTGCCAAAATAAAAATTTTAAACTGGCCCAGATTTTCCGGGTTGTTACAATCTCCCCCACTTAAAACTTTTCGTCCCCGAAAAGGAACAAAGTCGAAAGTGGTTTGATTATTCAGCTCTACGCTCGATCTGGCTTCCATTCTCCAACTCTTTAGTTTCTGAGAATTTTCAAAAATTTCAAAAATTTGGCTAACACCCTAAATTTTTGAAAAATTTCGCCATAACCTCCCCTGCACCGGGAGCATCGGGGAATTTCAAATAGCTTCCCCGGTCCTTCAGATTTCAAAAAGAAAAAGAAAAAGCCAAGCGGCTAGCCAATAGGCTCACAAAATCATCATCACCCAAACAAAACAGTAAATTATGTAGTAAACATGTACCTATTTGTCGGGCAAACAAATTTTATTCTCTGGCTCTAGCCTCCTTGCTATGACCTGTTCAATGATATATATGTATATGCAAGCAAATGCAACCAATTCCCAATACAATTCAATATTTGATTCAATTAGGCTAAATGGTTCAAAATTAGCAAACAAATAAACAAACAACACAAACATCAATCAATTAGTGGATTAACGTTTTAAATTCATAATTTTGATACATATACAAAAATCAGATTTTTGATGCCAAATCACAACAATAGGCCCTATCTAATTTTGGTTCTCACACCAATCAATAGGAAATATATAAATATCACATCTTCAAAACACGAACATAGATTCTGATGATGATCGATCAATCATCAGAACCATCTCCGGGTGTCTAGAATGTGATTCTATATCTATCCAGTATATTAAAATTTCAAATACACGTTTGCAAGGCGTATATGCAAAATCTTTATACACTGGACTGTCCAAATCAATATAAATAAATAATCACATACGAATAATCGATTTAAATTTTCAAAACAAAAATTGTTTTCATTTGAAAAATATACTCTTCACACTCGTTCTAGGATACTACTGATCCTATCTCTAACGAGTCATTCTAATTGGATATTACTAATCCAATATCTGATGAATTCTTTCGTGCGGTTCTAATGTGCCTTGTTCTCTGCTTTGTAAACCAAAGCTCTGATACCAACTGTGACGGCAAGGAATTTCGCTCGGTCCGAACCAGTCGCTAAACCGATCCAGGTCGTTCGAAACGCCCTATCGTTTGAGAACACGACAAAACAGAACGCATACAGAAGAACATTTAATTGTATATTACAACAATGCATCAGATTACAAGAATATACAGAGTATAAACGAATAAATATTACACAGAAATATCAGAGATTTAAATTACATTTAAATACATAGCAGCGGAAAATAATACAATACACAACTAGAATGAGATATACGGATACAAAGCTTTCCGGATATCGTTCCAGCTGTAAACCAGGATCCTGTGAATATAAATCTGCAAAACCAAAACTACTAGCTGCCCGTGTCGAAAATAGGGGCACCCAGAGTTTAGGTTAAAACAATAAACTCCAGGTCAGTCATGTGACTGGTGTGAGAACTAAAACAATTATTAATCTTTATTTTAAAGTTAGGTAAATCAAGGGACCACGCCGTATAACACGGAACGGGTTTCCTCCCAAGGATACCAGTGCTTAAAACAAACAGCGCAATGCTAAATAAAGAAAAATGAAGCTGTTATAAGACCCAGGTCCTATCACACAATGCAAACGCAAGCCGGGGGATAGGGTTTTCCCTTATAACAGCCAAAGAATGCTTGATACGCTTAAAACAAATCATTTGATACTATTATAAGTGCATAGTGTATAAAACAACTTCAAATCATAAGTATCAATCATAGGCGGCATGAGCGCCCCATCCCACTATGTCACCATATATAGGTTTACATATAAAACCGCAAAGTCACGTATTTGGAAATTGGATTTCCGTCTATGAACCGAGGCAAAAGATAGTCCTCAACCGATTCGAGACGCTCTAGCCCGTGTCTCAGGCAAGTACTCAGTCAAGCCTTTGGATCGTCAGGGCCGGTCCACCGATGTGGATTAAAATGCCTGAACACTACGTTTCCCCACCCTTTGGGGTGTCAATGAGCCAACAAATGACTCCATCGGTTCGAGAACGACCGATCAATCCGAGACGCCTCGCAACAGCAACAACCACATAAGTCAAACTCGTCAGGGCGTGTAAAACCACTGACGCCACTTTCTAGCTAGAAGAAAACGCATGCCCTCCCTGAGGTCCGTCTCCCGTTTTTGGTTCATACCGGGTGTGAAACACGCGAGGTAAACGTTACACAAAGCTACGCCACAAAGGCCGTGCTTTGATCATCACCACAAGACTTTGCTTTTCAACAGAAGCCTCGATCATTTGCATCTTAGCATGCCACACAGGCAAACCACTCTATGCAACCGATATCAGTCACACAGAATGAAATCCAATGTCAGACACACAGTCCATTTACAAGTCCGTTCTGGGTCTGAACGAAACCGGAGGCACCTAGTACCCCGCATATCCATCGATCTCCAAGTACGTCTGGACGATCACTAACTGTTTCCATCTTCTTGGGTGTACAGCCCAATCAAGATCATCAGTTATCACCCAAACGACGTGAAGACCTCCGGTCTTCGACCATCGTCTTCATCTTCGACTTATCGTCGTATCAGTTATTCAGAATGGGGTAAACCCGGTCTTCCTGAATAACTCGCGTATATTTTATAAAAGTGTTACACAAACACAACATACGCCTCATTCCAATTCATTAGTCACTAACCGTAAATTAATCAAGAGAATAATTCCCCAAATATTAACCCCGAAGGCCGAAACCAACATCAGATCAATATTCAGAAAACCATTCTGCTTGGCTGACCGACAGTTAGTTTCTAAATTTCACATTCATAGGGAAAGGTTCCCATTAATTTTATCAAAGATAAATCCTTGAATTTATTCTTTAATCTATTTTTGAATATCAATTCAAACTAGTCGGGATTAGCGAACCTTACCGAAGTAATCATTTGTTTTAATTTCCCAATCCCAACCTATTCATCCCATGAAGTAAAACTGGTAATACTTCATATCTAACACCACAGTGTTATCGGTAAATTCAATTACCCTTTCCCGTTCAAATCTAATTAAAGATTTAACTATCGCCTGGAGCAAAACTGGTGATACTCCATTTTCGATCATTTCAATCTAATTAAAGATTCATTAAAACTCCACTTAGTTTTAATCGTTAACTGGGTTAAAGAATCCGTGTCATTTAAAAACACGGTTCACGATAAACCCAAAGTCACATTCATTAATTATCGGGTTAAAGAATAAGTGTTATTTAAAACACTGTTCGCGATAAACCCAAAAATCAATATCAATTCAATTCCAATTAAATATCATTTAATTGGTACACTTCATTAAATCTAAATAAAAAGATTTAATCTTTTCTCAACTGGGTTCAAGAATAGTGTTAGTGAAGACACCATTCACGACAAACCCAAATCACATTCATTAATTATCGGGTTAAAGAACAAGTGTTATTTAAAACACTGTTCACGATAAACCCAAAAATCAATATCAATTCAATTCCAATTAAATATTATTTAATTGGTACACTTCATTAAATCTAAATAAAAAGATTTAATCTTTTCATAACTGGGTTCAAGAATAGTGTTAGTGAAGACACCATTCACGACAAACCCAAATCACATTCATTAATTATCGGGTTAAAGAACAAGTGTTATTTAAAACACTGTTCACGATAAACCCAAAAATCAATATCAATTCAATTCCAATTAAATATTATTTAATTGGTACACTTCATTAAATCTAAATAAAAAGATTTAATCTTTTCTCAACTGGGTTCAAGAATAGTGTTAGTGAAGACACCATTCACGACAAACCCAAATCACATTCCATTAATTATCGGGTTAAAGAACAAGTGTTATTTAAAACACTGTTCACGATAAACCCAAAAATCAATATCAATTCAATTCCAATTAAATATTATTTAATTGGTACACTTCATTAAATCTAAATAAAAAGATTTAATCTTTTCACAACTGGGTTCAAGAATAGTGTTAGTGAAGACACCATTCACGACAAACCCAAATCACATTCCATTAATTATCGGGTTAAAGAACAAGTGTTATTTAAAACACTGTTCACGATAAACCCAAAAATCAATATCAATTCAATTCCAATTAAATATTATTTAATTGGTACACTTCATTAAATCTAAATAAAAAGATTTAATCTTTTCTCAACTGGGTTCAAGAACAGTGTTAGTGAAAACACCATTCACGACAAACCCAAATCACATTCGATATTCAATACAAGGCTCTGAATAGAAAATATATCGGCTTATATTCAATATCGAATTCTACGACTCACAAATGTCGTATTGGAAATAACGATATCAATATATATCTTTCAAATTTCCATAACAACACCTGTATAATCACGAATTCCAACATCGAAATATTCCGAAGATAATTTCGATTCAAATCCACTCCAATGCAATCATTGGAAATTCTGGTTATTTTTAAAACCCCTTTCGAATTCAATTTATTTATTTAAAAATAAATAGAATTATAATTCTAGTTCAAAACTAGTTCA
This sequence comes from Allium sativum, assembly GCA_030737875.1. Classification (NCBI taxonomy): domain Eukaryota; kingdom Viridiplantae; phylum Streptophyta; class Magnoliopsida; order Asparagales; family Amaryllidaceae; genus Allium; species Allium sativum. Next base: position 484,264,963 of record CM060916.1, on the reverse strand, counting down.
TTTCGATAAAAATCTATTTTTATCTTTTCAAATATGGAGTTTTTCATCCCAATTCTTTCTAAATCATTTCTTATGATTTTACACAAATTATTACTATTTTTAATAATTTTATCAAGGCCCGTACAGTCGATTTCCATCAATGGCCATCGAACTGCACTTACATCGACCTTTTCCGAATTTGATTTGGACATAATTCCAAATCCAACCGTTAGATTTCAAATTTCTAATTTTCATTAGAAAGCTCTTTTCGATACGAACCCAACGGTTCCGGTTTTAGGAGAATCCGACGGTCGGATCTCCCGCAATGTCCGTTTGAAATAAATGGTCGAAATTCGCGAACTGCCGCGGCGCGGCGCGTTCTATTCAGGCCATTATATTATATATATAATATATATAATATATACTTCGTCGATTTCTATTTAAAACGAATTTTGTAAATCGTTTTAATTTCATTTCAAAAGCAATTTCAACTTCCATTTCAATTCAAATCAAAATTGAATTCTTCTTTATAAATTCGTTTTAAAATTCATTTCTATTCAATTCAAATTTCAATTCAATTTGAATTCATTTCAATTCGCTTTCAATTCCATTTGAATTCGTTTTCAATTCAATTCATTTCGAAATCGTTTTCAATTCATTTCATTTCGAAATCGTTTTCAATTCATTTCATTTCGAAATCGTTTTCAATTCAATTCATTTCGAAATCGTTTTCAATTCATTTCATTTCGAAATCGTTTTCAATTCATTTCATTTCGAAATCGTTTTCAATTCAATTCATTTCGAAATCGTTTTCAATTCATTTCATTTCGAAATCGTTTTCAATTCATTTCATTTCGAAATCGTTTTCAATTCAATTCATTTCGAAATCGTTTTCAATTCATTTCATTTCGAAATCGTTTTTAAAATCGATATAAATATCGTTCACGTCAAAATGGCGTCAATCTAATCAACACGACTTCATATATTCCTTTATTTTCAAATATTCTATTTCAAATATTTCTTTTTCAAAACTGGAATGAGGCCCAATCAATTACCATATAAAATTAATTATATGGATTTTCATACAACACATGTATATAATAGCATTGAAAATAATCAACCATCAACCAAAGTGCACTACACTGTATAAGCATCAAATATAGATATTCAACGCTTATAACAGCCTGTCAATCAATCGATCGACATATTTAATCAATCAGGATGAGTGAACTTCAAATTTCATCCTAACACCCGTGTGGGGTTTCAAACAATCAAACACATATTTTATTTGTGCAGTTAGGCGATGTGTAAAATTTATCGACCCAATCAACGTCATTCAAATAGGTGTACATAAACAAACCGTCTGGTTTGTAAATGAATATTTATTTATTCACATTCACGTTAAAAATTATATTTTTAACGATAACACATTTTATTTTAACATATGAATTTCTATTCAGTTCATTCTTTAAATAAAATGCTATTTTTATTTTTCTAACTTATTTTAGAAAATTTCGGCGGCATAACGGCACGATACTAGAAACGGGACAAGGCCTAGCCTTATCCCCGGTCTAGTGAAGGCCCACGCCATTCACACATCAATCAAATTCACATTCGTTATGCAAACCACAAAATTTGGAGTAAGGGTCTAACCTAGCCTTACTCCTTCGCCTTATAACGGCGCACGTCTAATCCTAACCAATTTATCGATTCGATTTTTCACACCACAAACCACATTCAAACCAATATCACAATCAATAACCAAACAGCCAAACAAACAAGTCCATGGTCTGTGGACGATTGTGTCGGGTGCTACTAAACACCGTCTGCATCCTAGTATATATATAACTAGAAAAGTAAATTGAAAGGTGAGAAATTCTCACATATAGCTATCCTAGCTCCACGGCACTCCTTTTGCAGGAAATCTTCATCGCTATCGCATCTTCGTCATCTTCGTTGCCCGAAGCCACTACATATGTAAAAATCGAATTTTTACTTCGTTATTCAATTTATAAAAATCGAATTTTTAGTTAGCTATTCAATATATAAAAATCGAATTTTTATTTCAAAGTTCAATATATAAAAATCGAATTTTTATTTCAAAGTTCAATATATAAAAATCGAATTTTTATTTCAAAGTTCAATATATAAAAATCGAATTTTTATTTCAAAGTTCAATATATAAAAAATCGAATTTTTATTTCAAAGTTCAATATATAAAAAATCGAATTTTTATTTCGAAGTTCAATATATAAAAATCGAATTTTTATTACGAAGTTCAATATATAAAAATCGAATTTTTATTTCGAAGTTCAATATATAAAAATCGAATTTTTATTTCGAAGTTCAATATATAAAAATCGAATTTTTATTTCGAAGTTCAATATATAAAAATCGAATTTTTATTTCGAAGTTCAATATATAAAAATTAAGTTTTCGCCTTTCTAAAATAAAGTTTTCAACTTTATAAAAACAAAGTTTTCGATTTTAAAGTTCGAATTTTTTTCCTATTTTAACATTAAATATAAATCAGTTTTACTTTATATATAAATCAGTTTTACTTTATATATAAATCAGTTAAACATTATATAAAAAAATCAGTTAAACATTATATAAAAAATCAGTTTTACATTATATAAAAAAACAGTAAAATAGATAAGTAGAAAACTTACAGTAATCGGAGAGGGGACATTGCCTGTGCGTCGGATGGGAGGCGCACCATCGTCTGAGGTCGGAGGGGTCGGGGCCGGTGGTTCTCGGGATAGGGCGTAGGGTTTGCTTCGAATTGGGGGTGCTGCGCGTTCGTGAAGGAGGAGGAGGAGATAGGGGATGCGGAGGGGGAAGAGGGGTGCGCTTCGCCACAGGCGCGGCGGCGATCATCCAGCGATGGCGATGGGTATAGGCGGCTGAGCGATTTCGATTTCGTTCTTCCTTTTTTTTTTTTTTTCTCTGATCGGATTGAAAATGAAAGAGGGGGGGCCAGAGCGGGTTTAAGGGAAGAGGTTTTGTTTGTTTTTTTTTTTTTTATTAATTATTTAATTTGCAAAAGTTGACTTTTACATACGACCTCGAAACGAGGCCCACCGCCTGTCGTCCATAGCGTTACACCCCCATTCTGAACACAATGGGATATGTATCGCAAGCCGATTCGACTGTTTGAATCAGTTTCCGTTTAATTTACATTTAAATCATTATATTGAATTTTAAACGCACATTTCAAATTACCGGGGTCACATAACAACTCTATAAATTCCATAAAAATATTTTCTAGCTTCGTATTGACGATACGGTCCTAACAAAACTAGTTTCGCCTAATTCTGAGACCGTTAGAAAAATGGCCAATTTCCAGTCGATTAAAATCAACTGAAACTGGTCAAACGCGTTTTCCTTTGCCACGCTCACATATGGATTCGAAAAATTATGAAATTTAAAACCTAGCAATAACTTGACACTGCGGACCCAACAAAACTGGTTTCGTCGAAATCCGAGGTCATTTGCAAAATGTCCATTTTTAAGGGCCTGAATTCCATAGCGACTATTCAGAATTTTCAACTGGACATATCTTTTGATTCCCGATATGAAATCTTGATTTTTCGGATTCGTTGGAAAGATATTCACAATTAGATCCCATTATTTTTTATTTCACTAAAATCCGGATTGTTTTGCACCCGGTACATTCAATTGAAGTTTGAAATCGAATTATCGAACTACCGCGCCATTTTCAATTCTATTTATAATTATATATAAATATTTATATTCTAACGACGACGCGTATAATATATACGTTCGATTTATATTCTAAATAAATTTCTCGTCGATATTATTTAAAATAATTCATTTTAAATAATCAAAATTCACTAAAATTGCCAAAATAAAAATTTTAAACTGGCCCAGATTTTCCGGGTTGTTACAAAAGGTCATTTTATAGGTGATCGATATAGCTTTGAAATATCGATTTTCAAAATCTGAGCTTATAAACTGATTTAAAATTTTTATTGACCTTGTTTTAAGTCAAATAAAACATTAAAACTAATTTTAAAATTATTCTCAGATTTTTATCGAGTCAAAGCTAGCATTTTCTAGTTTAAAATTCATTAAAATAGATTTAATTCAAAAAATTTAGTTGACCAAAATTATGGGTTGTTACAGTCTCCTCTACCTAAAACTTTTTGCCCGTGATATGGAACGAAGAATCGAAGTTCGTTTACTTATTCAAATCAACCTTCATTCTAATCTCAAGTTCTTCAACTTTTCAGTTTCTAAGAAATTTCCAATCTTTCGAAATTAGGCTAATGCACCTTAAATTTTTGAAATTTTTTGCCGTAGCCTCCTTTGTACTGGTTGATCTGTACAACTACAAATGACCTCTATAGGCTCTCATAAATCATAATAAAATACATAATATATAAACATCAAACCATTATATGTTTATATGGTTGTTTACTCTACAGTCAGTCCACAATTAATTCCACATCGTATAAGCATCAAATGCTTACATGATATACATGGTTCACATCATATAAGCATCAAACACTTACAAGCCTATATGGGTATGCTATGCTATGTTGTCCACATTCTATGTTGTTCAAATCATATAAGCATCAAACACTTCCACGTTATCTAGTCCACAGTATATGAGCATCAAACGCTTACATGCCTATATGGCTCTTCTGTCCTCGTCATATAAGCATCAAACAATTACAAGCTTATATGGGTATGCTATGCGGTGTAGTCATATCACACAATATATGTTATTTAGTCAAACTGCACAAATTCCAAGCATATATTTTATATCATCAAGTCATAACATAAAGATCAACTATCATTAAATCATATATCATATCATATCATATCATGGTGAAGCTACAACCCAAAAAGATCAACTATAATCATAAACACAGCGTATACGCCACTTAAGGTATAAACCATGTATATGCATCTGACTATCTATTCCCACCCGAAATGTACAACTGAACCAGAATCAGAAATAGTATCCAAGAGCACCAACGATACAAAAGCAGAGATAACATCCGACGTATAACCGATGTCGCTACCGTAATCAGGGATAATCTAAAAACAACTTGGATATGTCGAAACCGAAGAGCTACTATTCGAACTATCAGACGAGCAGTCGCTATCGGGGCCATATATATTATCTCCGCTATGCAGTGGAACAGAAGAGTTGTCACCCACACTAAAGGATGAACTACCATCGGAAGAAGATGAAGAATACAGAATAAACAATACCACGTGTTGTCCAATGGGTACATGCTTACCCCTATTGAAACAAAAGATCTCAGATTAGGACATAAATTTAGATTAGCTCATTTTAAATAAATAACAAATGATTTTCGTATATTCACTGTCCAAAATCGTGAATATAACACCTTTATAATTTTAAACCCTAAGGTGTGTCAAAATCCATCGACTATCCAAAATTGCTGAAGATTCCGTTTAACTTATCATATTCATATATCATAAATAATTAAACAAGAAATCAAATATCACATTCAATAAACAATAATTTGATTAATTTTCAAAAACATATATGTTATCAAAATATAAACCTCCTAATATACTTCAAATGTGATTTCAAAATCAGATTATATACATATGTATAATAATCACAATACGTTACTAATGAACATGTAACTCCCAACTCATTCTAGGGAATTACTAACCCCATCTCTAATGAGTTTCTCATTCTAGGCTACTACTGATCCTATCTCTAATGAATATCCTTAATAGGACATTACTTATCCAATTTCCAGTGAATTCTTTCATTTGGTTCTAATGTGTCTTTTTCTCGAGCTTTGTAAACCAAAGCTCTGATACCAAACTAAGACGACCCGAAACCCCTGGCTGGCCTAAACCAAACAAGAAAACATATTATTGTGAGAACACGACGCATCAAAACATAGAACAAGATAATTTTTCATTGCTATTATAACTATATACATCAAAGTACAAGAATATCAATGTATGGAGAAATAAATACGGCATAAATCCAATTATCAAAGAATAAATAAATTACATAGCAGCAGAAATGTAATACATAAATATAATTACAGCGGAAAACATCAACTAACATAGCTGAAGGAAATATACGGACACAAAACTTTCCAGAGTATAGCTCCAGCCGTAATCCAAGATATGTGAAAAGAAAAGATCTGGAAAACCCAAAACTACTGACTACCCATGTTGAAAATATGGGCACCTAGAGTTTAGGTGGAAAACAATAAACTCCAGGTCAGTTATGGGACTAGTATGAGAGCAAAAAACAGTTATTAAAACTTGACTTTAAAAAGGGTGCAAAAATCATGGGACTACATCGTATGACATAGAAGGGGTTTCCTGCACATGAATATTTTAAAATAAAACAACCCAATGCTTTTTGAAAAATGAAGCTATTATATGACTCAAGTCCTATCACAAAAGGCAATGCAAGCTAGAGGATAGGGTTTTACCTAATAATAGCCAGATATGCTTGATATGCTTTAAAACAAATAGATTTGGTATTACTATAAGTGCATAGAGTAGAAAACAACTTCGAATATAAATTTATAAATCATAGATGGCATAGTACCCAATCCTACTATGTCGCCACATAGGTTAACAACTAAAATCGTGAAGTCGAGTATTGAAAATTGGGTTTCCATCATGAGCCGAGGCAAGTGATCTTCCTGACCGAACTTCGGAACATCTCAAGCAAAATGTCCCAGGGAAAAACGTATCTTTCTCGGATTAGCAGAGTCGATCAGCTGTATGTCGCTGATTGGCATCTTCTGAATCATACGTTTCTTGGTCCTATTAGACCTCTTGGTTAGTAAGTCGGCCATCTTGGCCTTGTGCGACCATATCAGAGGGCCCTCTCTATCCATCATCCACATAAGTTAAATGTCTGGGCTTCATACCATGACATCGCCTCTAGCTAGAAAGAAACGCATGTCTTCCCGGCTGTCCTTCGTCCCTTTTTGACTCATACTGGGGTGGAACTCGCAAATTAACGCCATATACAAAGATAAGCTATATAAGCCATGCTCTGATCATCATCCACAAAGCTCTGCTTTTGTAACACCCCACCTCCGCCAGGGTGGCTCTTGCAAGCACTCTGACTTTGGAGGGGCGTTTGAATCAGGTAAACATGCATAATGATATATCAAGGCAGAACAAGAACATATGTATATATGTAAACAGAGTAAATAAGATAAATAAAACAGTGGAAGATTTCAAACTATTTCAAAACAAGTTTGGTACAACATAATGTCAACTTTCCAAATACACAAGTCTAGATAAAAACAACATCACTGAAAAACTGAAATACATAAGTACTATCCCCAAAATAAGTGATAACCATAGCTAGCTTCATGTCAGGACCGTACATGAGCTAAAATCCCACAAGCAAGCGATCAGAAATCCAAGCTAAGCTCCAATATTCCCACCCTGAGAACCTGGGGGGGAAACGGAAGGAAAGAGGCGAAAGGAAAACAGGTCAGTCAAAAAGACTGAGTAAGCCCTACTACAATCAATGTAAACTGATAAAGTTAACTGGTGTGAGAAGCAGGTATGATCATAAGGATAACAACATACTAGCATGATGATTAACTAACAAGGTAGATAAAGGTGTCATCGCATAATCAGGTTTAAGGTTTTGCACCACAGGTGTACTAGCAAACTAACATGACTTGAATAAACAAGTATCGATCCCTTGGCCCAAGCTTTGGCCCAATAACATGAAGTGACCCTAATATGCGGTCCAACCAAACGGTCTAGTCGATCGGCTCCCTAAGCCTAACTCGTCACGTGTTGGTGTCAATACGGCCCAAACATAATTGTAGTCAGACTGTGCAGAGTCTCCCGTCGGGTGTATCAAGCCCTAGGGTGTCAACCCCTGGACACCATAAACATGAGTGCACAGTCTCGATCTACTGGTACCCGTGCATGTTTTCCCCGGCTTCGGACTATATGCACGACCATAGTCCGCCCGGAACTACACCGGCGTACCCATCTTCCGTCGCTTTTGGTCACTTACCTCAAGTCCAGTAATCGTGCTCCCTCCCTAGCCTAGTCCCTAGGGTCTTAATGATACAAACTTGGGATTACTGCTGGAGTGGACCCCCATTGCTAGGATTTTTCTAGTGGGTTAAGTACGGTTTAACCCCTTTACTAATCATGGATTAACTTGGTTAAGTGTAACGATGGGTTCACGACTTAACCCTGATTAATCTACCAAGCCCAAATTGGTTAAGTATTAAGTGGACCATGACTTAACCCTAATCATGAGGCATTAATTAATTTAATGTGCCTTAACCTCTCACATTAGACCTTGTTGTGGTTACTAGTTAAGCCGGGCGGGTCCGGGTAGCATTACACCACAACTTGGTCTAACCTCGGGTTCAAGGTACAACATGACCAACTTCTGACATTGGGTCCTATTGTTTGTACCAACTAGTTAAGCCGGTCGGTTCCGGGTAGTTTTACGCTACAAACTCAACCCAACCTCGAGTTGGTCACACTTATATTTTCTAAGTGTCATGTCCATCATGTTTCCAAAACATATCACAAGTTGTCAAGAATTTGGGTAGACCTAACTTAATAGGTAAATTCCCAATCTTATGTTTTTATGTCTTTTAAGTTTACCTAACCCCAAACGCAATCCCATCGCTTACATATCGCAATAGCACATAAAGGATAGAAAGAGGGAACTTGGCATAATCATGACATAAAGGTGTTGAAGCCACAAGTTTAACATGGTGGCATATGAAATATACATATGTTCATATACTTGCATATTACATTTTTAGGCCTCAAAAGCATGCATAAAACCAAACTTAGCATATTGGTGATACATGGTGATAAATGACATGTAGAAATGGCCATAAGTTCGCATTTAGCCTCACATGCAAGTTATCATAAGAGATATGATAACTTACATGTTGCCAAAATGCAACCTTTAGCATAAAGCTTGAAGCTTTTTGTTCATCTACTCAAGATAAGCTTGCATAACATGATAACATGAACAAAATGATCATCCCAAACTTGCATAACATACTTGCATATCATATGACGAACTTGCATATCAAACTTGCATAACATAACATGATAACCTTGCATGTCATAACATGGCATACTTGCATAACATAACATGATAAACTTGCATATCATAACATGGCAAACTTGCATAGCATAACATAGTAAACTTGCATATCATGGCAAACTTGCATATCATAACATGGCATACTTGCATAACATAACATGATAAACTTACATATCATAACATGGCAAACTTGCATAGCATAACATATCAAGCTTGCATTGCATGACATAGTAAACTTGCATATCATGGCAAACTTGCATATCATACATTTAACTTTAGAGTTTAAGTATGAAAGTAGAATAGGGCTTACAATGCTTATGAAGACACAAAAATATGACAAAGACCTTATGCAATCAAATAAACCCAAAATGCAAGCTCCAATAGAAAAACCCTTAAGCCAAAATGATCAAAACTCTTGCTTTATGATGCAAATATAGAAACTTGACTTGAATGCAAGCTAATGATGCTCATACAAGCTTGAAAACACTTGTATGCATGGAAAATCTCTCATAGAAATGATTTAGGAATTTTATGAAGAGAGTGGAGGCCATGAGAGGAATGATTTTGCCATAGTTTAGTTACTTGAATGAATAATGATGATTTAGGGTTAGGTTTGGGCCTTATTTATAGAGATTAGGATTAGTTTCAACCTTAGGATTAAACCCTAGTACCAATCTCAGCCCTCAAAACCGAATCTGGCCCCCAAACTCAACACAAACCCAAAATGGTGCACCAGGCAATACTGCCCGGCTGGACCAAGTCGACAGCCAAGTCGACAGGGCTGTCGACTTGGGTCCAACCAAGTCGACTCCCAAGTCGACAGGGCTGTCGGCTTGGGTGCTCTGGCGGGAATTTTCCGGCCTAGCCCAATCTGACCTAATTTCCAAATTCAAACTTGAATTTGAAATCTGTTTTTACTTTGAAATTTTCTGAAAACTTCGTTGGGCCTTAATCGGGTCATACGGACTCCGATTTTCGAAAACTCGGACTCTATTTCGCGTATTTTTCCGAGACGAACGCAATGGCATAGCCCGTTTCCCTTGATTCAGATTTATAAATTAGATTCTGCCTCGATTTATGTTATAACAGGTTATTGAAAATACGGGTTGTTACATTCTCCCCTCCTTAAAGGATTTCGTCCCCGAAATCTTCAAGTTAGGAAGAACGTATCCTACCATCCAATCATCCATCTACTCCAAACATCATCCACGAGCAATCATTGTCCTTACAAGATTCTAAATGTTGTATGAACATATGCAAAGGTGTGTATATATGTACTTATCTAATGCAAATATCATCAATGCAAATTATGTTAGTGAAATGAATCCATATGTATGCAATTCCTAACATAATGTATAACATCTATATGTGTGCACATAACATACATCCATATGCAACATCCATGTGATAACACAAAAATTTTCATCCATGAATAAGCGTAAACACTCATGCATATGCAATATGAGGAGTGTGTGAGCCGATCTAGTGCCTAACGTGTATAACGCATCCACGAGTAACCACTTGCAAACACTTGCAACCATCAAGCATAACATGTTTCAAACACATGTTTCATCCAAAGGGCTTCTACCTAAGGTTCTCATGACAAGATTAACACGATAAACTAGATAGCAAAAGAAAGATATGTTACAAAGAGATCGGGAAGATAAGCAAGATATACTCCTTTTGGATTACAAGAAATCCCTTCCGAACCCAACTCATATTCTATAAAAGCCCAAAAGGTTTAGTCAACCTAACAGACCCCTTCAAACCTTGACATGTATTACTAACCGATGAGTCATACCCCCTTATGGAGTTTATAACAGAAATGGGATCGAGAATGGGACCGAGAGGATATACGTAAAAAGATAACATGTGAGTAAGTTCCACCGGAAAACAAGGATCAAGGATATAATCTTAGAAAGAGATATGATGCGCGTATCCAGCCTTCAATCTTCTAAGTCACGCTTCTTTGAGCTTGACTCCACTATGCTTTGACCGTCTTTTACCTCATGATTTCTTAGCTTCTTAACTCTTATTTCCAAATATGAGTTGGAACCCATTTCATTGTCGCCTCTCGTCTTCCTCTTTCACTTACTCTTCTATCATTCTTGGCTTATAACTATGACCTCATGGTTTCATGCAAGCTCTCCAAAATTCACTAGTGAATCCTGGATCTCGTTTACTTACTATAAAGTATTCCACGCAGCAGAACTTTTCTTGAAAATACCAACCCTCGTTGCCAATTGCTCTTACTAACATGATTTTTTAAATCTCATGCTTGAACGAAATGAACCATCCGCCTGCGAATGATAGGCCGTACTTAGATTCAGTTGCTTGCCCATGACCTCCCGTAGACTATCCCAAAACTGGCTAGTGAAGATTGAGTCCTGGTTACTAACTATACTTTAGGGAACCTCGTGCAACCGCTTTATTTCTTGAAAGTAAACTGTTGCTAGCTATGATGCAGTCCTTTCGCTCTTTACCGGAGTGAAATGAGCACTCTTCGTGAGTCTACCTACTATGACCCACATGCTCGTATTCCCTTTCCTTGATCTAGGCAGTCCATCCACGAAATCCTTCGTGACGCTTTACTACTTCCATTGCGGGGACCTCCAATGGATGTAATAGCCCACCGGGCTTCTATGGCTCGGCCTTTAACCTGTTGGCACAACCTGCACCTTGGGACAAACTCGGCCACCTCCTCGAGTGATGTGCATCTTCAAGACCCTTCTTTCTCTCATTGCGTCTTAGCCATCCCTTGTCATCTATAGCGAGGTGACTTACCATCTCGCCTTGAATCAACTTGTCCATGATCTCGACTAACTGCGGGTCTTCTTTCTGTGAAGTCCCTACTTGATCCAGAAGGGTAGGTCTAAGCTCAAGGGACGCTAACTAACTAATTAAACTGAGAAAGCTCCTTGACTTGCTTTCTTAACTCTCATCTCGCCGGACCATGTGCCTAACCGGCCACGTAACTGGCTTGGCATTATCAACCAGATAAATGCGGAAATCAATCTCTCGCTTAGGGGTAACTCCCTTCACTTCACCCAAGATATCAGGATATTCTCGGACCACCCTCACCGATTGCAAACTATCGATAGACGAGTTGAGGGATTCAAGATAACACAACATGACGGAACCCATAGGGTTACAAGAAATTTTTAGGGTATTACCGAGGCGAGGCATGAGCCTCACAACCCTATGCTCAAAAATCAAGGATGGCTCCAAAGCTGGACACCCAATCCATGCCCAATATCAATCCATACCCCATGAAACCGAGAATATAAGCATCACACGAGAACTCTACACTCAAGATAGAGATTTTCAAATCCACGTAGATAATAGACAAATGGGCGTAAACCCCAATTGGATTTGAAACACACACGGGATCATAAACTAGACTAGTACTTAGGTGCAAACTCTCAACAAGATCAGATGAGATAAAGCTATGCGATGCACCAGAATCAAACAAGGTACGAACAGGAAAATCAGAAATATATACAAGGCTCTCAACAGAAATACTACCTCGATCGGGAACTGGAGCGGCATTGAGAGCATGAACTTGCCCTCCTGAAGGTCCAGCACGCTGAGTCTGACCCTGGCCTTGCCCTTGCTTCTTCGGGCAATCCTTACTGAAATGTCCAGTCTCATCGCAGAAAAAGCATTCACCATTCTTCCTTTTTCTCTTCTTACAATCCTTAATAAGATGCCCAACTGAACCGCAATAATGGCACTTCCTCTTGTCGTTATTGCCCTTGTTGTTATTCCCCTTGTTGCCTTGACTCTTGTTCTTGTTCTGATTGCCTTGACTGCTCTGACCACTTGGATTACCCTGTTTTCCTTTCCACTGGGAATCAGTCTTCTTGGCTTGAGTATCATTCATCTTGATCTCCTTCTTGACATCTCCCTGAAGTAACGCCATATCAACCAAGCTCTCAAACGTGGCCCCATGGGGAATATGTGACATAGCCAATCCCTGCAACGGCTCATTCAATCCTCTAGCAAAACGAAGAGCCTTCTTCTGAGGAGTACTCACCATATCCAAGCCAAAACGAGCTAACTGATTGAACTTGTTCACATATTCTTTGACAGACATATCTCCTTGTTTCAAAGTTATGAACCTCTCCATTTGCAGATTCTCCTCAGCAGAAGATAGAAACTTAAGCACGAACCTTGCCCTGAAATCGGCCCAAGTCTCAACAGGCCTAGTACCATTGGTGACTTCCCACCAATAAGCGGCTTCATCCTTCATAAGCCAAACCGCCAACAAGATCTTCCTCTGATCGTCTAACCCAAAGATAGCAAATAAATCCTCGGTCTCTTTCAACCAATTCCTGGCCTCTACAAAAGTCTCAGTGCCTTGAAAGTTCTTGCCACCGATTGCTTTGAAATCTTTGCAAGTCTTTGCGAAGTCAGCTTGAGGATGCTGAGGGGGAGGAGGAAGAGGAACCTCAGCGACAGGAGGAGGAGGAACATCAGCGATAGGAGGAGGAACATTAACTACCGGAGGAGGAGGAGGAGGAACATCTGCGGGGCCGGCTTCGGTCGCCCTAGCCTCCAAAAGTCTCCTATACCAAACAGGTACGTGTACTCCCTCTGGAATAGCACAGTTATCGGCCATACCGAAAACGAAGAAAAAGGATAGATTCAGAATGGAGAAAAACGAAGGAATTTTTGCTAATGGCTTTTTGGGGAATAGCCTTTAAAATAAACTAGACTTTTCTTTGGAAAATACTTTATACTTGGTTTTGAAAATAGTTTTCCAAAAGTTTTAAAAACCTTTTTGTCCCTTCTCGTAAACCATATGCTCTGATACCAAATGTAACACCCCACCTCCGCCAGGGTGGCTCTTGCAAGCACTCTGACTTTGGAGGGGCATTTGAATCAGGTAAACATGCATAATGATATATCAAGGCAGAACAAGAACATATGTATATATGTAAACAGAGTAAATAAGATAAATAAAACAGCGGAAGATTTCAAACTATTTCAAAACAAGTTTGGTACAACATAATGTCAACTTTCCAAATACACAAGTCTAGATAAAAACAACATCACTGAAAAACTGAAATACATAAGTACTATCCCCAAAATAAGTGATAACCATAGCTAGCTTCATGTCAGGACCGTACATGAGCTAAAATCCCACAAGCAAGCGATCAGAAATCCAAGCTAAGCTTCAATATTCCCACCCTGAGAACCTGGGGGGAGAAACGGAAGGAAAGAGGCGAAAGGAAAACAGGTCAGTCAAAAAGACTGAGTAAGCCCTACTACAATCAATGTAAACTGATAAAGTTAACTGGCATGTGAAGCAGGTATGATCATAAGGATAACAACATACTAGCATGATGATTAACTAACAAGGTAGATAAAGGTGTCATCGCATAATCAGGTTTAAGGTTTTGCACCACAGGTGTACTAGCAAACTAATATGACTTGAATAAACAAGTATCGATCCCTTGGCCCAAGCTTTGGCCCAATAACATGAAGTGACCCTAATATGCGGTCCAACCAAACGGTCTAGTCGATCGGCTCCCTATAAGCCTAACTCGTCACGTGTTGGTGTCAATACGGCCCAAACATAATTGTAGTCAGACTGTGCAGGGTCTCCCGTCGGGTGTATCAAGCCCTAGGGTGTCAACCCCTGGACACCATAAACATGAGTGCACAGTCTCGATAAACTGGTACCCGTGCATGTTTTCCCCGGCTTCGGACTGTATGCACGACCATAGTCCACCCGGAACTACACCGGCGTACCCATCTGTCATCGCTTTTGGTCACTTACCTCAAGTCCAGTAATCGTGCTCCCTCCCTAGCCTAGTCCCTAGGGCCTTAATGATACAAACTTGGGATTACTGCTGGAGTGGACCCCCATTGCTAGGTTTTTTCTAGTGGGTTAAGTACGGTTTAACCCCTTTACTAATCATGGATTAACTTGGTTAAGTGTAACGATGGGTTCACGACTTAACCCTGATTAATCTACCAAGCCTAAATTGGTTAAGTATTAAGTGGACCATGACTTAACCCTAATCATGAGGCATTAATTAATTTAATGTGCCTTAACCTCTCACATTAGACCTTGTTGTGGTTACTAGTTAAGCCAGGCGGGTCCGGGTAGCTTTACACCACAACTTGGTCTAACCTCGGGTTCAAGGTACAACATGACCAACTTCTCACATTGGGTCCTATTTTTGTAGCAACTAGTTAAGCCAGTCGGTTCCGGGTAGTTTTACGCTACAAACTCAACCCAACCTCGAGTTGGTCACACTTATATTTTCTAAGTGTCATGTCCATCATGTTTCCAAAACATATCACAAGTTGTCAAGAATTTGGGTAGACCTAACTTAATAGGTAAATTCCCAATCTTATGTTTTTATTTCTTTTAAGTTTACCCAACCCCAAACGCAATCCCATCGCTTACATATCGCAATAGCGCATAAAGGATAGAAAGAGGGAACTTGGCATAATCATGACATAAAGGTGTTGAAGCCACAAGTTTAACATGGTGGCATATGAAATATACATATGTTCATATACTTGCATATTACATTTTTAGGCCTCAAAAGCATGCATAAAACCAAACTTAGCATATTGGTGATACATGGTGATAAATGACATGTAGAAATGGCCATAAGTTCGCATTTAGCCTCACATGCAAGTTATCATAAGAGATATGATAACTTACATGTTGCCAAAATGCAACCTTTAGCATAAAGCTTGAAGCTTTTTGTTCATATACTCAAGATAAGCTTGCATAACATGATAACATGAACAAAATGATCATCCCAAACTTGCATAACATACTTGCATATCATATGACGAACTTGCATATCAAACTTGCATAACATAACATGATAACCTTGCATGTCATAACATGGCATACTTGCATAACATAACATGATAAACTTGCATATCATAACATGGCAAACTTGCATAGCATAACATAGTAAACTTGCATATCATGGCAAACTTGCATATCATAACATGGCATACTTGCATAACATAACATGATAAACTTACATATCATAACATGGCAAACTTGCATAGCATAACATATCAAACTTGCATAGCATGACATAGTAAACTTGCATATCATGGCAAACTTGCATATCATACATTTAACTTTAGAGTTTAAGTATGAAAGTAGAATAGGGCTTACAATGCTTATGAAGACACAAAAATATGACAAAGCCCTTATGCAATCAAATAAACCCAAAATGCAAGCTCCAATAGAAAAACCCTTAAGCCAAAATGATCAAAACTCTTGCTTTGTGATGCAAATATAGAAACTTGACTTGAGTGCAAGCTAATAATGCTCATACAAGCTTGAAAACACTTGTATGCATGGAAAATCTCTCATAGAAATGATTTAGGAATTTTATGAAGAGAGTGGAGGCCATGAGAGGAATGATTTTGCCATAGTTTAGTTACTTGAATGAATAATGATGATTTAGGGTTAGGTTAGGGCCTTATTTATAGAGATTAGGATTAGTTTCAACCTTAGGATTAAACCCTAGTTCCAATCTCAGCCTTCAAAACCGAATCTGGCCACCAAACTCAACACAAACCCAAAATGGTGCACTAGGAAAAACTGCCCGGCTGGACCAAGTCGACAGCCAAGTCGACAGGGCTGTCGACTTGGGTCCAACCAAGTCGACTCCCAAGTCGACAGGGCTGTCGACTTGGGTGCTCTGGCGGGAATTTTCCGGCCTAGCCCAATCTGACCTAATTTCCAAATTCAAACTTGAATTTGAAATCTGTTTTTACTTTGAAATTTTCTGAAAACTTCGTTGGGCCTTATTCGGGTCATACGGACTCCGATTTTCGAAAACTCGGACTCTATTTCGCGTATTTTTCCGAGACGAACGCAATGGCATAGCCCGTTTCCCTTGATTCAGATTTATAAATTAGATTCTGCCTCAATTTATTTTATAACAGGTTATTGAAAATACGGGTTGTTACAGCTTTTCAACAAAAGCATCTCTTCATGCCATATTGTTAGTCCATACCATTGATTTCTACCAACATATAACCTCTAAGCACATGCGTCCCAGAGAAGGGTGTTAAGCTAAGATAATAAATTCTCTTCCACCAACAGATATATATTTAGTAAAGATCACTGAATACAGTATATATTACAATGTCAGACATAAAATCCATTGTCCATTCTGGGTCTGAACGAAACTGGAGGCAACTTATTCCTCATCCCATATATCCAATATAGGAGAGAGGTCCTCGCATATCCGGTCGATTTCCAAGTACGTTTGGATGACCACCACTTATTACCTTGTCTTGGGTGTACGGCCCAATCAAGTCATCAGCAATAACCCAAACAAGTTGAATATCTTTGGTCTTCAACTAACGTATTCGTATCTTCGACTTTAATCGTCGTAACGGTTATTTAGCTAAGTGAAGATCTTCAGTCTTCAACTAACGTATTCATATCTTCAACTTTTAATCGTCGTAACAGTTATTCAGCTTGGGTTAAACTAGGTCTTTCTGAATAACTTGCGCATCTTTAACATCATGTAATAAATACACAAAGATAACACACATCTCATTCAAATCCAGAATATTCTTTAATTCAAATATTCATTACTCTTGGAAAGTTTAGTCTTCAACTAACATATTCGTATCTTCGACTTTTAATTGTCGTAACAGTTATTCATCTTGGGTTAAACCAGGTCTTTCTGAATAACTCGCGCATCTTTAACATAATGTAATAAATTCACAAAGATAACACGCATCTCATTCTAATCCAGAATATTCTTTAATTCAAACATTCATTACTCTGGGAAAATTTCCCCTTATTTTTATCAAAAATTACCTCGTTTAAACTTATTGTTTAATCCATTTCTCAGAAATCATTCCAAAAGATTTTATAATATCTTTTCAGCTCAAAAATCATTACTTAATGATTATTCAATTTTTGGAAATTAATCCCGTCTTTACTTGGGTTAAAGAACAAATGCCATTCAAAAACACCGTTCACAAACAACCAAAATCATCTTCCATTTAATATGGAATCTTCACGGAAATCTGAACAATTTATAATTGATATAAATTTCCGTATCAGATGAATACTATAAGTGGAATAACGACATAGCCTTTTAAATTCCATAACTAGCAAATGCTTTCCTTCACAGAAGCTCATCTCGATCAGTATTAAATTGAATTCCAATTTTATTAAATAAACTAGAAAATTTCCTTAAATCTTAATTAAAAGATTTATTCCTTTCACAACTGGGTTCAAGAACAGTATTATTTAAGATACCATTCATAACAAACCCAAAATCCAATTTGATATTAAACATAAGATCTTAAATGGAAATCATGTTGGCTTACATTCAATATCAAATTTTGAAACCAATAGATATCGTATTGGAATAATGATATTCATATCTTCCAGATTCCTCAGTAGTATCCATATAATGGTAGAATCCAACATCGAAATATACGAAGATAATTTCCATTCAATCCTTTTGAATTCGTATATTGGAAAACTTCAGTTATATCAAAACCATTTTCAATCCAATTCATCATATTATAACATTGGATTCTTCCTCCTCGTTTTAAAATAATTCTTTCTAATAAAGATATCAATCATTTTCCAAAACTTGGATTATTTTATCCAAACTCTTTAATCATTTATTATGATTTATCATAATTTATTCATATTTTTAATAATTTTGTTAAGGCCCTTACAGTTGGTTTCCAATATCGGTCACCAAACTGCATCCATAGCGACCTTTTTCCAAAACTAACTTGAATATATTATAAAATCTAACCGTTAAATTTTAAATCTCTTGTATTCGCTTGGAAAATCTTTCTGATATGAACCCAATGGTTCCGGTTTTAGGAGAATCCGACGATCGAATCTCCTGTTACTTCAATTCAAAATTACGGGTAGACGTTTGTGAACTATCGTAGCGCGACGCTTTCCATTAAAGCCTGGATCGGTTTATAATTTAAAAATAAATTGAAAAAACTTCTAAATCCATTTTATAAATTGTATAAAATACATATAATCATCTTTGAAAGCTTGTTTCAGTCATTTATCTTAAAAATCCAATATTACACTATTCAGTAAATTTTAATATTGTTTTAATGAATAAAATAATATTATTTTTCGAAAGTCGTTATTTTACATTCAAATTTTCCTTATTGTCATAATAAAAATAAACGAAGAACTTTCGGAAGGAAACTTCTTTTAAAAGATTTGTTACATAACCTAACCGAACTTCACTTTGAAAGGTTACTATTCATTTCAAATTAAAACTTCGATGTGCCTTAAGCATATTAAATTTATTTTAAAATCATTCATTACTGTTACAAATATTCATCGATATTTTTATATCTACTTGTCCATCCAAAATCGGACGTTGAAATCAAACTTCTATTTTTCGCTTTTATTAAATATACATTTATTCCGGATTGGAATAACATTCAACCAAACATCATATAATTTTATTAATATGAATATAAACATCCAACAATAGTTGTAAACAACTATCAATTATCCAAATAACATCCAGAGTGCATCTACATACATATAAGCTTCAAACAAATAATTTACGCTTATTTCAATCTCTCAATCAACTGATCAACATACAACTACATACAAGGGAGATGTTTAAGTCAAACATCCTCACAAGACCCGTGTGGGATTTTCAACCAACATATAATTAATTCGTACTAACCACAGAATCATGAATGTAACCATAACTCATTTATTTCAACTCATTTTTCAATCTAACCAATTTCACTTAAGAAAGTGATTATAAATTCATCGTTCGAATCACAGATGGATGTTTAATCCAATTTCAACTACCACAAATATATTAATATTATTTCAACATGTTAATCACCTCAAAATCACAATCACAACATATCACAATCAATCAACAATTCATCCATCGGTTTTGCAAACGATTTGTGATGTGAGCTACCATATAACGTGTAACATTTTATGATAAATTAATCAAATGAAATTACAGCTTTCGTTACTATTTAACCAAATAACTATCATATATTTCGATGCCGTATTAACTTAATAATTAACCAACTTCTAACTTCCAACTCACTTAATATTTCCATATTAACTTTTATCATTAAACGGTTAACTATTTAACTATTCAATTAAATTTAAACTACACAAATACAACATTTAGAGTGAGAAGCTCTCACCCCAGCCATCGAACAACAATGTACTATAGTGTCGGATAGCGCTTGCTACGGGTTGAAAATGTTGCCTTTTCTTCTCGGATCGAATCCAAACTTCTCGGCAACGCTTGTACATGCTCTAACTTGTGTTTAAGAGAGGAAAGCTACATTTTTTTGGTAGTTTGGAGGCTCGTGGAGCTTGGGATCTCGCTGTCCCGCAGAGATGTTGACTGTGGTGGGGCCGTGGAGGTGCCACGTGGCAAGGTAGGGGGCCATTAAGGGTTGTTAGAGGTGTTAGATGTTGAGTATGGGTGTAAAGCAGCTTTCTTTTTTTCCATATAGAGAGATTTAAGGAGATTTCAAGGGGGAGGAGGGGATCCACATGCGTCGTGGCCTACTGTTGGCGTCAGAGGTAGTGGCGGCAGCTGCAAAGTAGGGCAAGAGGAGGGAGGTGCTTCCATTAATTAGTTTTGAAGCTTTTAAGATGTAATTTGTAAAATGGAATATAGTTTAGAAGTTAATTAAAACTAATTAGGCACAAATCATGTCATGAATGACCAAATGAATAAGAAGAGGACAAGTATCAGAGAGAAAGGAGTGTTTATGTAACGACCCAGATTTTTTGCCATTTAATTTTGAACATTTAAATTGCTTTAAATGTCGTATTAGAAATATAAATGGAAATTTATATGGAATTTATTAATTAAAACGGATTTTTAACGTATAATTTATAATATAATTTAAATATTTTATTATATTTTTGAAATCACAGCGCATTGCTCAACGTAACTGTATCTTTATTTTTGTCCGTAGCGGATCGTACACAAACAAAATTTTATACAATCAGGTACGCTGCACTTTTTACCTTAAAATAAAAGTTTATATATATAATAAGTTGTCTCAGTACTTGTTGATACCATATAAACGAAGGAGTAGAGGTTGAGCGCCTGCCGATCTATATGACGTGTGCATATCTAGAAACAAACCTATTAAAGCCTGAATCAAAGGTATTTTGCTAAATCAAATATGGACCTATGGTCCTCCACACAACCATAATCGAACATATATCACAGACACTATATAAACACATGCACGCCCCTACATCTAATATATAAAATAAAATAAAAGCCATAAATTAACAATGAATCAAGCAAACAATGGTTTCAAAAGACTCAACTCCGGCCTCAGTAGAAAATTTGTTGGACCACCATTCAGGGAGGATACTTCAATTGTGTTTTGTAATAGTTCGCATTAATAGTTCTCATCCAAATAAATTACTGTTATCTGTTTACACATAGATTTGTACATAAAATAAATTACTATTATCGGTTTACACATAGATTTGTACAGAAATTAACCAATAGGAATTATAGTAACAAATGGCGAAATAGTAAGTTAGAACAGGAGAACGAGCACAAATTATATATGAACATTGGTCCAAATACGCTTTACAAGTAACATAAGGCCTTTCTGTCTTTTCAACAATTACTTTACCCCATACGCTTAAAGAACGGCGTGACTGTCAAGCTACATACAGCGTGCTCTCCACGGTTTCTTTGTCAATCCCGTGCACTCCACATTTTAGTTGTCGTGCCTGCCAGACTTGTTTTTCCTTTAAATAGTGGTGTCCACACTTCCTTTTTTCAAACCCACAAATGAAGAAAAATAAAAAGAAAACAACAGAAGTATAAAATCGCGAGCTTAGAAAAGCTCTAATAATTCAACTGATATTCATAAAAGCTGGAAGCACGCTTCGCTGGGTTCAAATGAGCGAGATCTCCAACCAAATGCGCTGTATGGAGCTTGCGATGGAGTTCCATCTGTTCGACCTGAACACAATCGATTAGGGATCGAAGTGGTTGAAGCTAGGGGTTCGGTCTAGGAAAAGTACAGGAGATGCCGCCTTCAATGATTCCGCGGCTACTGGTCATAGCCCAAGATCGAAACCGTGATTGTTTAAATGATGGCAGGTTCTCCGTGCGATTTCAATGCGTGTTTGGGTTTGGGTAGAATAGTGTTTAGCTACAGCAAGCATGCGCAATGGGTGGTGCTCGGAGGTGCGGTGCGGGCCAGGTGATGAGGCATGGGTCTGGCGGTTTAAACAGTGGAAATGGAGGGATGAGGGTCGGTTTTTGGAAGATGGGTATGGCAAAGTCGTGAAAGATTTTAACGATGAAGAGGATTATTTAGAGGCATGCTTTAGGATCCAACGAGGAGTAGCATTGGGGTGTTGGGTTTAATAACAACAGTGGTGGTGAAAACAGGCAGAGGGTTCACGAAAGTGTGAAGAAAAACGAACAGGAAGGTGTTAAAGGCATCAGATGTGAGGCAAGTTTGCGGGATGATTGTGCTAATGGTCTCGATGCAAATCCGGGCAGAGGGGCGTGCCTCAGTCCGGCTAAGCGAGCAGCATCCTTGAAGGGGAGTTCTTAATTTTACTCAGAACAAACTTTTATTGATTATTGAAGAAAATACAAACTTTGTATAGTACACTCAAGCTCACACCCTAATTTACAAACTATGAAAATATTTGCTCTGGTTAACTTCGAATGCCCTTCACAAATGTCTTCAGGTCTTCTTATAGCTACTCCACACCGCCTTAGTCATTTTCAGATAAGGCCACGTTACTCGATGCTTTTACCATTCTTTTATTAAAGAATTCTCCTTTTTAGATACCTTTCCATCTGCCTGGACAGGTGTTATTTCTTTGCTGAGAAGATATATATATAGTATAGCAGCTGAGAAAACTCTAATTTACTGAAATAATTTTCAGTTTTTTTTTTACGATTGAAGTGTGTTTGGCTAATGCAAAAGTTTAAAACTAAGTTTAACTACCACAAAAATTTCTAAATTCAGATAAATCAAAAACTGGCAATCTCTAGTTGTTACCTGTTTGGGCCCAGCACGCTTCCAATCCTTACGATTCTCCTGTTCTTCTACGGCTTCACGGCTCACTCTGCCAAACGCCAATGAACACTGGATACTAATCAGGACTCCAGGAAATGACTGAAGGACTCCAAGCAGTAATCAAGCTTAGAAGCTTTTGTTTATGATTTTCAGAACTCAAAAATTTTAAATAGATAATTTTATTCAGAACAAACTTTTATTGATTATTGAAGAAAATACAAACTTTGTACAGTACACTCAAGCTCACACCCTAATTTACAAACTATGAAAATATTTGCTCTGGTTAACTTCGAATGCCCTTCACAAATGTCTTCAGATCTTCTTATAGCTACTCCACACCGCCTTAGTCATTTTCAGATAAGGCCACGTTACTCGATGCTTTTACCATTCTTTTATTAAAGAATTCTCCTTTTTAGATACCTTTCCATCTGCTTGGACAGGTGTTATTTCTTTTTAAAGTTGCCATATTATTTTGTCGGGACAGCTGGATAGATGTTTATTCATCCAGGAAGTCCTTTTCTTTTCCAGAGTTATCTACAGGTTTGTCATGCGAATCTTTTCTTCTTGAGGGTCCCACTTCACATTGTAATGTTTCCCACTTTATTCCATGTAATATTAATTTCATCTGCAGATCCACTGTCATATTCTTTTTAATAAAGTGTTTATATGTTGTCTTATGTGCTTCCCATCGTAGAATTTTTTCCACAAACTGGATTATATCTTCTTTTGCCCCTGCCTTTGGAACTTTACTAACTGTCAGAATTAATTCATTAGGGTCAGACTCATAAGTCCAAATATTGCTTGATA
This sequence comes from Allium sativum, assembly GCA_030737875.1. Lineage (NCBI taxonomy): Eukaryota > Viridiplantae > Streptophyta > Magnoliopsida > Asparagales > Amaryllidaceae > Allium > Allium sativum. The sequence goes on along the minus strand of CM060916.1, from coordinate 484,241,010 downwards.
AGGCTTCAATAGTTCTTTGTATTAGACTTGCTAGCTGCTTTGCTCTTGTTGCTGATATCACATCCTCTTCAACCAAGAACATGTTCTGGAAGAATTTTGGCATCAACCTTTTCGATCCCATCTTCATCTCTACCATAGATATACATTCCTTTCCTTCTTCAGGAATAACTTGATTACATGCTAAGTAAATATTGCTATGCTTAATTGCTTTTGAAAAAGTGTAAACTGCATTTCTTATTTTGGGTAGTCCCTTGAGATTGTTAAGGGTACTGTCTGTATAGATGCAATAAATCAAACCTGCTTTATATAAGTCTCTCACCACTGATGGATCAGCTTCAGGATGAATATATACTTTATTCAGATCATAACCATAACCTGAATATATTCCTTTACAAGGATTTGGTTCCAGTAATATTGGTTTTACCCAATTACTAAACCATGTAATAAATTCCTTATTATGCTTTTTTACCTCTGAGGACTTATTGACTGATTTCTCAGACATTTGAGTAACTTCATTAATCATATCTTTTTGTACTTCTCTGAACATAATTTCTGAATAGGATATCATATCATGGAAGAAGAACCTTAGTTCCTCCTTTTTCTCGTCATCTGTAGTGATTAAATATTGCTCAAAGGCTTCTTGTGCTTTAAGTACTTCATTATATATCTCATCAAAGATACTTAGATAATTAATTGTATCGTCTTTCCTTCCCGCCATCATGCAATTCTATGCTTAAAGTATCTGCAAGAAAGTTAGTTTTCCTAGAAATATGTTCAATGTCAAAATTAAATTCAGAAAACCATGACTGCCATCTTATTAACCTTTTATTGGGTCCTATGTCAGGTATTTTGTTTTTTATTCTAGATTTTGCAGTAATGGAGTCTGTGCGTATCTTAAAAGGTTTATTTAAATATAAATAAAAGGCCTTAATACTATTTTTAATAGCTAAAAGTTTTTTGTCATTGGAGTGGTAGTTTAATTCACTTTGTTTAAATGTTCCAGATTTATATCTACATTACTTTTCTTGGTTATTTCTGATAGCCACTAGGGCTGCTCCCCAATACGAGTCTGAAGCATCTGTGTATATAATTAATTCATCTGTTTCTAATGGTAAAGATAATTTAGGCATATTTTCACAAATCTTTTTAATATGCTGAACATATTTTGTATCATCTTCTGTCCATTGCCATTTATAATTCTTTTTAAGTTTTTGCTGCAAAGGGGCTCTTAATTTTGCTAATTTGTTAATAAATATATCAGCATAATTTAGACATCCTAAAAATCTTTGTAATTGTTTTATATCTTCTAATTGATCAGGAAATTCTCTAATTTTTGTAAGTATATGTGGCTGTAATTCTATGTCTCCGCTATCTATGGTTATGCCTAAGAAATCTATTTTTTGTACACCGATAATTGCTTTTTTAGCAGAAAGAGTTATTCCTCTTTTTATACATGTATCTATTACTAAATTACAGTGTTTAATATGGTCTTCTATATTGTCAGAAAATATTAAAATATCATCAACATATACAATACAATAATCATCATGTTGTTTTAATACTTCATCCATTCTACTTTGAAATATTTGTGGTGCATTTTTTAATCCAAAGGGCTAACTAGCCATTCATATTGTCCTTGTGGACAGCTGAAGGCAGTATATGGTATAGATTCTTCTGTTAATTTTATTTGCCAAAATCCACTTTTGCAATCCATTTTTGTAAACCATTTTTTGTTTTGTATTTTGTTTAATAATACTTCTTTATTTGGTAAATAATATCCATCAAAGATTGTAGCATCATTTAAGGCTTTATAATTAAAAACTATTCTAGCTTTACCTCTAACAATTTCACTGTGTTTTCTAACTATAAATGCAGGAGAACTATGTGGACTGTTAGAGGGTCTAATTACTTTTAATTCTAAAAGTTCTTTAATTTGGACCTTAAATTCTTCTAGATCTTCTAAAGAATATTTCATAGGTCTTACTCTTATTATTTTATTAGGATCTTTTAATTTTATTTCTGCTAATGTTTTATCCTTATCCCAAGCTGCTAAAGGGTTTTCATTATATGTTTCTTTGAATCTTTCTTTAATATTTTCAAAAGAGTCAATACTTTCATGTTTTAGAATTGGTATTTTTTCAAGTTTAGGGATATCACCACGCTGTGCTGGTATAGGTTGGTAACTTGGATCAACAGCATATGCTTGTTTAAGCTAGGTGCTAAAATGGGTGTTCCACATGGTGTAGTAAATATAATATATTCTGTTAACTGGGTCATAGGTTGATATGCAAGGCAGAAATCATTTCCTAACAATATGTCTGGACCTTGAACATTACTAGCCCATAACTTTGGTATTTTAATTTTAATATTTCCTATTGTAAAGGGGACATTAACAGCATAATCTTTATAACAGATTTCCTTTTCTTGTATATCTAAAGCAATTATAGAAGATCCGTCTTGAATCCACCACTTTTGTGGTAAAATATTTTTTTACACAAAGATATTCCTGATCCTGTATCTATATATGCATTTAGCTTTATTGGTTGGTAATAAGGTATTTCTATAGTTCCTTCGATGTATGTAGAATATGGTAACGTGACCACTGCCTTTTTTATATGTTGTTTATCAGTTCTTGAAAATTCATATTGATCTAACTGTATATATGAATCTTTTAAGGTAAAAGTATATTTTGTAATAAAATTCATTCCTAATAATATTTCATTTTTTGCTAATTTGTCATCTACTAACATTTCCATTTGTATTTGTAGGATTTTCCCATTTTTGTCTATGAGTGATAGCCTTACTTCTACGCTTTTTTCCTAAAACATGTATTTGTCCAAAATAATCTACATATTTATAAGGATTTTGTATTGTATGGGTATGTTTGTACTATATAGGGATTAATATGAGATGATGCTGCTCCTGTATCTAAGAGTATATTTACTTCTTTGTTATCTAAACAACCTTGTATATATAATTGTTTGCTTGATTCTGTTAGATTTAATTTATCTAGAGGTATTAATTCTAAACCTTTTTCCTGGGAAGATATATTTATATCTCTTAATTGATTAGAAGTAGATGCTTCATCATCATAACATATTCTAAAAGAATTTTTGTTACGTGGTTTTACTATTGGTTGGGTTTTATATCTATTTTTCCTATGAAGGATTAACTCTTGTGGAAAGTCTAATTCTTCATGTTTTAGTTCTTTGGGAGGTATAACCTCACATATATCAGAAAATGGTTTGGCTATATAGATATTTTCTTCTTTGAATTTCTTTGTAGTGATATGATGTTTAGTTGAGTAAGCATATACCATACAAGCTGTAATACTACATACTTTACTTCCTGGAGGCATTTTAAGTATTTCAATTTTATGATACATTGTAAGTCCTAGTTCTATATTTTGATCAGATAGTGAAATTGCAAAATCAGGAAATATTCTCATTTTTATTGTTTGATATGCAAAATTCCCTCTTATTACTCCTAACAGGGCATCTTTTGCATCATGAAGTATCCTATCATCTGATATCCAGAATGTACAGGGAACATTCATCCCTCTTCTACATGCACACTTTATGATAAGTTCTATTCCTCCTAGGTGTAACCATTTTCCTTGTTTGTTAAATTCTTTTGAAAAGTTTTTCCTATCTTCTTTTATTGCCTTTTGTGTAAGTAACTTTAATGGAATTTCCCCTTCCATAGTAAATACATCTATAGGTTGTTCAAAAGTTCTTATAACATACTTTTCTTTAGACATATATCTTATTAATGGCATTTCGTAACATTCCTCTCTTGAAAGTGTATGTTTTATTTTTTCTATTTGATTATATTTTTCTTCTGACATTTGTATAATTTGTTCATATCCACTTTCATCATCTTTGGTCTCAGAGACTATTATATTTGTTTCCATAGAAGGTTGTTGATCTATATTTGTTTCTTCATTCATTAATTCTTGGAATTCTTTTTCAATATCTTCAGAATTATCAGACATAGTGCTTCCACTATCTGTAGAAGAGATTTCAGAAATAACTTCTTTTGGTTCTCTTTCTTTTACTACTGTTATTTTTTTTAATGCATCCATGTATGTTTGCACACTATACTTTTCTCTGTCAAAAATGTGTATTTTTCCATTATTTTTCTTGCTTACAATTATATTTTGTCTAGTTTTTATAACACTGTATGTTTTATGATCAAAGATATGTTCACATGGAATAACCTTTTTATGTTTAGGTTTTTGTTTTATATTTTTCTTATCCAGTGGTTCTTTAAATTCAAGAATGTCATATGGCACAGGTTTCTTGACTAGTTTTTCAAATTTTTCATTATATTGTTGTACAAAATTGTGAGAACTTGTTCTTAACATTTTAACATTCACCACGCTTAGTCTATGTGGTTTACAACTATATTCTTCTTCAGTTTCTGTATCAGTGCTTGATTCAGAATCTGAAACTAATTCATATAATTCTTCATCAGAATCATATTCAGTTTCTGATTGTATAGGCATTACTTGTTCAGAAAATAAGCAGAATGCTTTTACTGCAGTTTTCTTATATTTTCCTTTTTCTGGACATTCATTAGCATAATGTCCTTCTTTGTTACATGCCCAACATCTACATGTCTTTTTAGTTGTATCTTTCTTGTTTTTGAAACTTTTTCTTTTGAAGTATCTTTTCTTCCTAAAATTAGGTGGTTTATGTCTTTTCAATTTAGCTGGTCTAAAATATTTCTTAAATTTCCTTTTATACTTTTTACCAAGTGGATTACATCCCCATTGGGTTGGTACTTCAGAGGTTCCACATGACAAACCTTTTTCTTTAGAATATTGTCTAGCACTTCCTATTAGAGATTGTTGCATGCAATAGTAATCAATTTTGTCTTTAGTAAACTTGGAAATACATCTGGATTATTTTTAAGATAATTTTCATAATCATTTGATAATATGTTTGCCCATGGTAAAGGTAGTTTTAAGAAATATAAAGATAATACATTTTCCATTGTACCTTCATCTGGTGCAGATGCATAATAATATTTAGCAAATTCACAATTGTATTCATCTATGTATTTTAAATCACATATTGCAAGGTTAGCAAGTTTTATTCTTGCCTTTTTCTTTTCTTCGTCTTCTAACTTTTTGTCATCAAATGGTAATCCTCCAAATTCTGTTTTTAATACTTTTCTAAATGATTCGATTAAATTTAAAGGGTCTAATAGATTGACAGAATCTCTTGCTCCTGTGTTAATTAATTGTTTGGCTTCTTTAGTTAGATTTTTATACCAATTTCTTATGTTACCTACAAATGTGTTTTCTATAATACCCAACATGTCTATAGATGACTGTATATTTTTTGTAATTCTTAAAGTTTGCAAATCCCCAGCCCATGCATCAACTAGTTGAATAACATTTTTAGCGCAATCAAGATCTAAGACAGATCTTGAATGTTCTTGTAATTTTTTTTCTTTTGGTTTGTATAATTCAGAATATGTTTTAAATGGTTTTTCCTTTTTTGGAAATACATATTCGTTATATATTTCTTCTCCTTCGTATTGTTTTATGGATTCTAAATTATCTGTGCGTGGTGGATTCTGTACAGTTACTATACTACTACTAGTAGCTTCCATTTTTAAATGTTCAATGGTTTCATTAGTATGTTGTAACGTTGATAATCTAGACATGGCTATGGCTATGTCACCTAGTTGGGATCCATTAGCTGTATCCCACATTGCTTCTAGTTCTTTCATTGTTTTGTCACCATACTGAGTATGAGACTCAACAACATTATTCATTTTGTTATTTTCTAATGATGATTTAAGGTTAATAGTAAATCCTCCTGTAGACTTTATACTTGATGGCAACATTTCTTCTGAAATGCCTAGCCTTTTCGTCATTTTATCTAACTTATTATTAATTTCTATTATAGTAACATAATCACTAGGAGCTTGTAAAAAGGCTAATCTTAGCTGATTATATGTAAGGATATTAGCAAAAAGATTATATTCTGGAGTACCAGTTTTAATAATAAATAATTTTTCTTCAGTTTCTATGATGGATTTAGCCATCAAGAACACTGATAGTTTACTTTTAAGATCTTCATATATTTTATCCACCTCCATGGCTCTGATACCAATTATGTATAGCAGCTGCGAACATATATATATATATATATATATATATATATATATATATAGTATAGCAGCTGAGAAAACTCTAATTTACTGAAATAATTTTCAGTATATTATTTTTTTTACGATTGAAGTGTGTTTAGCTAATGCAAAAGTTTAAAACTAAGTTTAACTACTGCAAAAATTTCTAAATTAAGATAAATCAAAAACTGGCAATCTCTAGTTGTTACCTGTTTGGGCCCAGCAAGCTTCCAATCCTTAAGATTCTCCTGTTCTTCTACGGCTTCACGGCTCACTCTGCCAAACGCCAATGAACACTGGATACTAATCAGGACTCCAGGAAATGACTGAAGGATTCCAAGCAGTAATCAAGCTTAGAAGCTTTTGTTTATGATTTTCAGAACTCAAAAATTTTAAACAGATAATTTTACTCAGAACAAACTTTTATTGATTATTGAAGAAAATACAAACTTTGTATAGTACACTCAAGCTCACACCCTAATTTACAAACTATGAAAATATTTGCTTTGGTTAACTTCGAATGCCCTTCACAAATGTCTTCAGGTCTTCTTATAGCTACTCCACACCGCCTTAGTCATTTTCAGATAAGGCCACGTTACTCGATGCTTTTACCATTCTTTTATTAAAGTATTCTCCTTTTTAGATACCTTTCCGTCTGCCTGGACAGGTGTTATATCTTTTTAAAGTTGCCATATTATTTTGTCGGGACAGCTGGACAGATGTTTATTCATCCAGGAAGTCCTTTTCTTTTCCAAAGTTATCTACAGGTTTGTCATGCGAATCTTTTCTTTTTGAGGGTCCCACTTCACATTGTAATGTTTCCCACTTTATTCCATGTAATATTAATTTCTTCTGCAGATCCACTGTTATATTCTTTTTAAGAAAGTGTTTATATTCTGTCTTATGTGCTTCCCATCGTAGAATTTTTTCCACAAACTGGATTATATCTTCTTTTTCCCCTGCCTTTGGAACTTTACTAACTGTCAGAATTAATTCATTAGGTTAAGACTCATAAGTCCAAATATTGCTAGATAAGGCTTCAATAGTTCTTTGTATTAGACTTGCTAGCTGCTTTGCTCTTGTTGCTGATATCACATCCTCTTCAACTAAGAACCTGTTCTGGAAGAATTTTGGAATCAACCTTTTCAATCCCATCTTCATCTCTACCATAGATATACATTCCTTTCCTTCTTCAGGAATAACTTGATTACATGCTAAGTAAATATTGTTATGCATAATTGCTTTTGAAAAAGTGTAAACTGCATTTCTTATTTTGGGTAGTCCCTTGAGATTGTTAAGGGTACTGTCTGTATAGATGCAATAAATCAAACCTGCTTTATATAAGTCTCTCACCACTGATGGATCAGCTTCAGTATGAATATATACTTTATTCAGATCATAACCATAACCTGAATATATTCCTTTACAAGGATTTGGTTTCAGTAATATTGGTTTTACCCAATTACTAAACCATGTAATAAATTCCTTATTATGCTTTTTTACCTCTGAGGACTTATTGACTGATTTCTCAGACATTTGAGTAACTTCATTAATCATATCTTTTTGTACTTCTCTGAACATAATTTCTGAATAGGATATCATATGATGGAAGAAGAACCTTAGTTCCTCCTTTTTCTCGTCATCTGCAGTGATTAAATATTGCTCAAAGGCTTCTTGTACTTTAAGTACTTCATTATATATCTCATCAAAGATACTTAGATAATTAATTGTATCATCTTTCCTTCCCGCCATCATGCAATTCTCTGCTTAAAGTATCTGCAAGAAAGTTAGTTTTCCCAGAAATATGTTTAATGTCAAAATTAAATTCAGAAAACCATGACTGCCATCTTATTAACCTTTTATTGGGTCATATGTTAGGTATTTTGTTTTTTATTCTAGATTTTGCAGCAATGGAGTCTGTGCGTATCTTAAAAGGTTTATTTAACTATAAATAAAAGGCTTTAATACTATTTCTAATAGCTAAAAGTTCTTTGTCATTGGAGTGGTAGTTTAATTCACTTTGTTTAAATGTTCCAGATTTATATCTACATAACTTTTCTTGGTTATTTCTGATAGCCACTAGGGCTGCTCCCCAATATGAGTCTGAAGCATCTGTGTATATAATTAATTCATCTGTTTCTAATGGTAAAGATAATTTAGGCATATTTTCACAAATCTTTTTAATATGCTGAACATATTTTGTATCATCTTCTGTCCATTGCCATTTATAATTCTTTTTAAGTTTTTGCTGCAAAGGGGCTCTTAATTTTGCTAATTTGTTAATAAATATATCAGCATAATTTAGACATCCTAAAAATCTTTGTAATTGTTTTATATCTTCTAATTGATCAGGAAATTCTCTAATTTTTTAAGTATATGTGGCTGTAATTCTATGTCTCCGCTATCTATGGTTATGCCTAAGAAATCTATTTTTTGTACACCGATAATTGCTTTTTTAGCAGAAAGAGTTATTCCTCTTTTTATACATGTATCTAATACTAAATTACAGTGTTTAATATGGTCTTCTATATTGTCAGAAAATATTAAAATATCATCAACATATACAATACAATAATCATCATGTTGTTTTAATACTTCATCCATTCTTCTTTGAAATATTTGTGGTGCATTTTTTAATCCAAAGGGCATAACTAGCCATTCATATTGTCCTTGTGGACAGCTGAAGGCGGTATATGGTATAGATTCTTCTGTTAATTTTATTTGCCAAAATCCACTTTTGCAATCCATTTTTGTAAACCATTTTTTGTTTTGTATTTTGTTTAATAATACTTCTTTATTTGGTAAATAATATCCATCAAAGATTGTAGCATCATTTAAGGCTTTATAATTAAAAACTATTCTAGCTTTACCTCTAACAATTTCACTGTGTTTTCTAACTATAAATGCAGGAGAACTATGTGGACTGTTAGATGGTCTAATTACTTTTAATTCTAAAAGTTCTTTAATTTGGACCTTAAATTCTTCTAGATCTTCTAAAGAATATTTCATAGGTCTTACTCTTATTATTTTATTAGGATCTTTTAATTTTATTTCTGCTAATGTTTTATCCTTATCCCAAGCTGCTAAAGGGTTTTCATTATATGTTTCTTTGAATCTTTCTTTAATATTTTCAAAAGAGTCAATGCTTTCATGTTTTAGAATTGGTATTTTTTCAAGTTTAGGGATATCACCACGCTGTGCTGGTATAGGTTGGTAACTTGGATCAACAGCATATGCTTGTTTAAGCTAGGTGCTAAAATGGGTGTTCCACATGGTGTAGTAAATATAATATATTCTGTTAACTGGGTCATAGGTTGATATGCAAGGCAGAAATCATTTCCTAACAATATGTCTGGACCTTGAACATTACTAGCCCATAACTTTGGTATTTTAATTTTAATATTTCCTATTGTAAAGGGGACATTAACAGCATAATCTTTATAACAGATTTCCTTTTCTTGTATATCTAAAGCAATTATAGAAGATCCGTCTTGAATCCACCACTTTTGTGGTAAAATATTTTTTTATACAAAGATATTCCTGATCCTGTATCTATATATGCATTTAGCTTTATTGGTTGATAATAAGATATTTCTATAGTTCCTTCGATGTATGTAGAATATGGTTACGTGACCACTGCCTTTTTTATATGTTGTTTATCAGTTCTTGGAAATTCATATTGATCTAACTGTATATATGAATCTTTTAAGGTAAAAGTATATTTTGTAATAAAATTCATTCCTAATAATATTTCATTTTTTGCTAATTTGTCATCTACTAACATTTCCATTTGTATTTGTAGGATTTTCCCATTTTTGTCTATGAGTGATAGCCTTGCTTCTACGCTTTTTCCTAAAACATGTATTTGTCCAAAATAATCTACATATTTATAAGGATTTTGTATTGTATTGTATGGGTATGTTTGTACTAGATTGGGATTAATATGAGATGATGCTGCTCCTGTATCTAAGAGCACATTTACTTCTTTGTTATCTAAAAAACCTTGTATATATAATTGTTTTCTTGATTCTGTTAGATTTAATTTATCTAGAGGTATTAATTCTAAACCTTTTTCCCGGGAAGATATATTTATATCTCTTAATTAATTAGAAGTAGATGCTTCATCATCATAACATATTCTAAAAGAATTTTTGTTACGTGGTTTTACTATTGGTTGGGTTTTATATCTATTTTTCCTATGAAGGATTAACTCTTGTGGAAAGTCTAATTCTTCATGTTTTAGTTCTTTGGGAGGTATAACCTCACATATATCAGAAAATGGTTTGGCTATATTGATATTTTCTTCTTTGAATTTCTTTGTAGTGATATGATGTTTAGTTGAGTAAGCATATACCATACAAGCTGTAATACTACATACTTTACTTCCTGGAGGCATTTTAAGTCTTTCAATTTTATGATACTTCGTAAGTCCTAGTTCTATATTTTGATCAGATAGTGAAATTGCAAAATCAGGAAATATTCTCATTTTTATTGTTTGATATGCAAAATTCCCTCTTATTACTCCTAACAGGGCATCTTTTGCATCATGAAGTATCCTATCATCTGATATCCAGAATGTACAGGGAACATTCATCCCTCTTCTACATGCACATTTTATGATAAGTTCTATTCCTCTTAGGTGTAACCATTTTACTTGTTTGTTAAATTCTTTTGAAAAGTTTTTCCTATCTTCTTTTATTGCCTTTTGAGTAAGTAACTTTAATGGAATTTCCCATTCCATAGTAAATACATCTATAGGTTGGTCAAAAGTTCTTATAACATACTTTTCTTTAGACATATATCTTATTAATGGCATTTCGTAACATTCCTCTCTTGAAAGTGTATGTTTTATTTTTTCTATTTGATTGTATTTTTCTTCTGACATTTGTATAATTTGTTCATATCCACTTTCATCATCTTTGGTCTCAGAGACTATTATATTTGTTTCCATAGAAGGTTGTTGATCTATATTTGTTTCTTCATTCATTAATTCTTGGAATTCTTTTTCAATATCTTCAGAATTATCAGACATAGTGCTTCCACTATCTGTAGAAGAGATTTCAGAAATAACTTCTTTTGGTTCTCTTTCTTTTACTACTGTTATCTTTTTTAATGCATCCATGTATGTTTGCACACTATACTTTTCTCCGTCAAAAATGTGTATTTTTCCATTATTTTTCTTGCTTACAATTACATTTTGTCTAGTTTTTATAACACTGTATGTTTTATGATCAAAGATATGTTCACATGGAATAACCTTTTTATGTTTAGGTTTTTGTTTTATATTTTTCTTATCCAGTGGTTCTTTAAATTCAAGAATGTCATATGGTACAGGTTTCTTGACTAGTTTTTCAAATTTTTCATTATATTGTTGTACAAAATTGTGAGAACCTGTTCTTAACATTTTAACATTCACCACGCTTAGTCTGTGTGGTTTACAACTATATTCTTCTTCAGTTTCTGTATCAGTGCTTGATTCAGAATATGAAACTAATTCATATAATTCTTCATCAGAATCATATTCAGTTTCTGATTGTATAGGCATTACTTGTTCAGAAAATAAGCGGAATGCTTTTACTGCAGTTTTCTTATATTTTCCTTTTTCTGGACATTCATTAGCATAATGTCCTTCTTTGTTACATGCCCAACACCTACATGTCTTTTTAGTTGTAATTGGTATCAGAGCCATGGAGGTGGATAAAATATATGAAGATCTTAAAAGTAAACTATCAGTGTTCTTGATGGCTAAATCCATCATTGAAACTGAAGAAAAATTATTTATTATTAAAACTGGTACTCCAGAATATAATCTTTTTGCTAATATCCTTACATATAATCAGCTAAGATTAGCCTTTTTACAAGCTCCTAGTGATTATGTTACTATAATAGAAATTAATAATAAGTTAGATGAAATGACGAAAAGGCTAGGCATTTCAGAAGAAATGTTGCCATCAAGTATAAAGTCTACTGGAGGAATTACTATTAACCTTAAATCATCATTAGAAAATAACAAAATGAATAATGTTGTTGAGTCTCATACTCAGTATGGTGACAAAACAATGAAAGAACTAGAAGCAATGTGGGATACAGCTGATGGGTCCCAACTAGGTGACATAGCCATAGCCATGTCTAGATTATCAGTTAAAATGTTAAGAACAAGTTCTCACAATTTTTTACAACAATATAATGAAAAATTTGAAAAACTAGTCAAGAAACCTATACCATATGACATTCTTGAATTTAAAGAACCACTAGATAAGAAAAATATAAAACAAAAACCTAAACATAAAAAGGTTATTCCATGTGAACATATCTTTGATCATAAAACATACAGTGTTATAAAAACTAGACAAAATGTAATTGTAAGCAAGAAAAATAATGGAAAAATACACATTTTTGACAGAGAAAAGTATAGTGTGCAAACATACATGGATGCATTAAAAAAGATAACAGTAGTAAAAGAAAGAGAACCAAAAGAAGTTATTTCTGAAATCTATTATACAGATAGTGGAAGCACTATGTCTGATAATTCTGAAGATATTGAAAAAGAATTCCAAGAATTAATGAATGAAGAAACAAATATAGATCAACAACCTTCTATGGAAACAAATATAATAGTCTCTGAGACCAAAGATGATGAAAGTGGATATGAACAAATTATACAAATGTCAGAAGAAAAATATAATCAAATAGAAAAAATAAAACATACACTTTCAAGAGAGGAATGTTACGAAATGCCATTAATAAGATATATGTCTAAAGAAAAGTATGTTATAAGAACTTTTGAACAACCTATAGATGTATTTACTATGGAAGGGGAAATTCCATTAAAGTTACTTACACAAAAGGCAATAAAAGAAGATAGGAAAAACTTTTCAAAAGAATTTAACAAACAAGTAAAATGGTTACACCTAGGAGGAATAGAACTTATCATAAAGTGTGCATGTAGAAGAGGGATGAATGTTCCCTGTACATTCTGGATATCAGATGATAGGATACTTCATGATGCAAAAGATGCCCTGTTAGGAGTAATAAGAGGGAATTTTGCATATCAAACAATAAAAATGAGAATATTTCCTGATTTTTCAATTTCACTATCTGATCAAAATATAGAACTATGGCTTACAATGTATCATAAAATTGAAAGACTTAAAATGCCTCCAGGAAGTAAAGTATGTAGTATTACAGCTTGTATGGTATATGCTTACTCAACTAAACATCATATCACTACAAAGAAATTCAAAGAAGAAAATATCAATATAGCCAAACCATTTTCTGATATATGTGAGGTTATACCTCCCAAAGAACTAAAACATGAAGAATTAGACTTTCCACAAGAGTTAATCCTTCATAGGAAAAATAGATATAAAACCCAACCAATAGTAAAACCACGTAACAAAAATTCTTTTAGAATATGTTATGATGATGAAGCATCTACTTCTAATCAATTAAGAGATATAAATATATCTTCCCAGTAAGAAGGTTTAGAATTAATACCTCTAGATAAATTAAATCTAACAGAATCAAGCAAACAATTATATATACAAGGTTTTTTAGACAACAAAGAAGTAAATGTGCTCTTAGATACAGGAGCAGCATCATCTCATATTAATCCCTATCTAGTACAAACATACCCATACAATACAATACTAAATCCTTATAAATATGTAGATTGTTTTGGACAAATACATGTTTTAGGAAAAAGCGTAGAAGCAAGGCTATCACTCATAGACAAAAATGGGAAAATCCTATAAATACAAATGGAAATGTTAGTAGATGACAAATTAGCAAAAAATGAAATATTATTAGGAATGAATTTTATTACAAAATATACTTTTACCTTAAAAGATTCATATACATAGTTAGATCAATATGAATTTCCAAGAACTGATAAACAACATATAAAACAGGCAGTGGTCACGTCACCATATTCTACATACATCGAAGGAACTATAGAAATACCTTATTACCAACCAATAAAGCTAAATGCATATATAGATACAGGATCAGCAATATCTTTGTGTAAAAAATATATTTTACCACAAAAGTGGTGGATTCAAGACGGATCTTCTATAATTGCTTTAAATATACAAGAAAAGGAAATCTGTTATAAAGATTATGCTGTTAATGTCCCCTTTACAATAGGAAATATTAAAATTAAAATACCAAAGTTATGGGCTAGTAATGTTCAAGGTCCAGACATATTGTTAGGAAATGATTTCTGCCTTGCATATCAACCTATGACCCAGTTAACAGAATATATTATATTTACTACACCATGTGGAACACCCATTTTAGCACCTAGCTTAAACAAGCATATGTTGTTGATCCAAGTTACCAACCTATACCAGCACAGCGTGGTGATATCCCCAAACTTGAAAAAAATACCAATTCTAAAACATGAAAGCATTGACTCTTTTGAAAATATTAAAGAAAGATTCAAAGAAACATATAATGAAAACCCTTTAGCAGCTTGGGATAAGGATAAAACATTAGCAGAAATAAAATTAAAAGATCCTAATAAAATAATAAGAGTAAGACCTATGAAATATTCTTTAGAAGATCTAGAAGAATTTAAGGTCCAAATTAAAGAACTTTTAGAATTAAAAGTAATTAGACCATCTAACAGTCCACATAGTTCTCCTGCATTTATAGTTAGAAAACACAGTGAAATTGTTAGAGGTAAAGCTAGAATAGTTTTTAATTATAAAGCCTTAAATTATGCTACAATCTTTGATGGATATTATTTACCAAATAAAGAAGTATTATTAAACAAAATACAAAACAAAAAATGGTTTACAAAAATGGATTGCAAAAGTGGATTTTGGCAAATAAAATTAATAGAAGAATCTATACCATATACTGCCTTCAGCTGTCCACAAGGACAATATGAATGGGTAGTTATGCCCTTTGGATTAAAAAATGCACCACAAATATTTCAAAGAAGAATGGATGAAGTATTAAAATACCATGATGATTATTGTATTGTATATGTTGATGATATTTTAATATTTTCTGACAATATAGAAGACCATATTAAACACTGTAATTTAGTAATAGATACATGGACAAAAAGAGGAATAACTCTTTCTGCTAAAAAAGCAATTATCGGTGTACAAAAAATAGATTTCTTAGGCATAACCATAGATAGCGGAGACATAGAATTACAGCCACATATACTTACAAAAATTAGAGAATTTCCTGATCAATTAGAAGATATAAAACAATTACAAAGATTTTTAGGATGTCTAAATTATGCTGATATATTTATTAACAAATTAGCAAAATTAAGAGCCCCTTTGCAGCAAAAACTTAAAAAGAATTATAAATGGCAATGGACAGAAGATGATACAAAATATGTTCAGCATATTAAAAAGATTTGTGAAAATATGCCTAAATTATCTTTACCATTAGAAACAGATGAATTAATTATATACACAGATGCTTCAGACTCATATTGGGGAGCAGCCCTAGTGGCTATCAGAAATAACCAAGAAAAGTAATGTAGATATAAATCTGGAACATTTAAACAAAGTGAATTAAACTACCACTCCAATGACAAAGAACTTTTAGCTATTAAAAATAGTATTAAGGCCTTTTATTTATATTTAAATAAACCTTTTAAGATACGCACAGACTCCATTACTGCAAAATCTAGAATAAAAAACAAAATACCTGACATAGGACCCAATAAAAGGTTAATAAGATGGCAGTCATGGTTTTCTGAATTTAATTTTGACATTGAACATATTTCTGGGAAAACTAACTTTCTTGCAGATACTTTAAGCAGAGAATTGCATGATGGCGGGAAGGAAAGATGATACAATTAATTATCTAAGTATCTTTGAAGAGATATATAATGAAGTACTTAAAGCACAAGAAGCCTTTGAGCAATATTTAATCACTGCAGATGACGAGAAAAAGGAGGAACTAAGGTTCTTCTTCCATCATATGATATCATATTCAGAAATTATGTTCAGAGAAGTACAAAAAGATATGATTAATGAAGTTACTCAAATGTCTGAGAAATCAGTCAATAAGTCCTCAGAGGTAAAAAAGCATAATAAGGAATTTATTACATGGTTTAGTAATTGGGTAAAACCAATATTACTGGAACCAAATCCTTGTAAAGGAATATATTCAGGTTATGGTTATGATCTGAATAAAGTATATATTCATCCTGAAGCTGATCCATCAGTGGTGAGAGACTTATATAAAGCAGGTTTGATTTATTGCATCTATATAGACAGTACCCTAAACAATCTCAAGGGACTACCCAAAATAAGAAATGCCGTTTACACTTTTTCAAAAGCAATTAAGCATAGCAATATTTACTTAGCATGTAATCAAGTTATTCCTGAAGAAGGAAAGGAATGTATATCTACGGTAGAGATGAAGATGGGATCGAAAAGGTTGATGCCAAAATTCTTCCAGAACATGTTCTTGGTTGAAGAGGATGTGATATCAGCAACAAGAGCAAAGCAGCTAGCAAGTCTAATACAAAGAATTATTGAAGCCTTATCAAGCTATAGTTGGACTTATGAGTCTGACCCTAATGAATTAATTCTGACAGTTAGTAAAGTTCCAAAGGCAGGGGCAAAAGAAGATATAATCCAGTTTGTGGAAAAAATTCTATGATGGGAAGCACATAAGACATCATATAAACACTTTCTTAAAAAGAATATGACAGTGGATCTGCAGAAGAAATTAATATTACATGGAATAAAGTGGGAAACATTACAATATGAAGTGGGACCCTCAAAAAGAAAAGATTCGCATGACAAACCTGTAGATAACTCTGGAAAAGAAAAGGACTTCCTGGATGAATAAACATCTGTCCAGCTGTCCCGACAAAATAATATGGCAACTTTAAAAAGAAATAACACCTGTCCAGGCAGATGGAAAGGTATCTAAAAAGGAGAATTCTTTAATAAAAGAATGGTAAAAGCATCGAGTAACGTGGCCTTATCTGAAAATGACTAAGGCGGTGTTGAGTAGCTATAAGAAGACCTGAAGACATTTGTGAAGGGCATTCGAAGTTAACCAGAGCAAATATTTTCATAGTTTGTAAATTAGGGTGTGAGCTTGAGTGTACTGTACAAAGTTTGTATTTTCTTCAATAATCAATAAAAGTTTGTTCTGAGTAAAATTATCTGTTTAAAATTTTTGAGTTCTGAAAATCATAAACAAAAGCTTCTAAGCTTGATTACTACTTGGAATCCTTCAGTCATTTCCTGGAGTCCTGATTAGTATCCAGTGTTCATTGGCGTTTGGCAGAGTGAGCCGTGAAGCCGTAGAAGAACAGGAGAATCGTAAGGATTGGAAGCGTGCTGGGCCCAAACAGGTAACAACTAGAGATTGCCAGTTTTTGATTTATCTTAATTTAGAAATTTTTGCAGTAGTTAAACTTAGTTTTAAACTTTTGCATTAACTAAACACACATCGTAAAAAAAAATTACTGAAAATTATTTCAGTAAATTATAGTTTTCTCAGCTGCTATACTATATATATATATATATATATATATCTTCTTAGCTGCTATACTTAATTAATATCAGAGCCATGGAGGTGGATAAAATATATGAAGATCTTAAAAGTAAACTATCAGTGTTCTTGATGGCTAAATCCATCATAGAAACTGAAGAAAAATTATTTATTATTAAAACTAGTACTCCAGAATATAATCTTTTCGCTAATATCCTTACATATAATCAGCTAAGATTAGCCTTTTTACAAGCTCCTAGTGATTATGTTACTATAATAGAAATTAATAATAAGTTAGATAAAATGATGAAAAGGCTAGGCATTTCAGAAGAAATGTTGCCATCAAGTATAAAGTCTATAGGAGGAATTACTATTAACCTTAAATCATCATTAGAAAATAACAAAATGAATAATGTTGTTGAGTCTCATACTCAGTATGGTGACAAAACAATGAAAGAACTAGAAGCAATGTGGGATACAGCTAATGGGTCCCAACTAGGTGACATAGCCATAGCCATGTCTAGATTATCAACGTTACAACATACTAATGAAACCATTGAACATTTAAAAATGGAAGCTACTAGTAGTAGTATAGTAACTGTACAGAATCCACCACGCATAGATAATTTAGAATCCGTAAAACAATACGAAGGAGAAGAAATATATAACGAATATGTATTTCCAAAAAAGGAAAAACCATTTAAAACATATTCTGAATTATACAAACCAAAAGAAAAAAAATTACAAGAACATTCAAGATCTGTCTTAGATCTTGATTGCGCTAAAAATGTTATTCAACTAGTTGATGCATGGGCTGGGGATTTGCAAACTTTAAGAATTACAAAAAATATACAGTCATCTATAGACATGTTGGGTATTATAGAAAACACATTTGTAGGTAACGTAAGAAATTGGTATAAAAATCTAACTAAAGAAGCCAAACAATTAATTAACACAGGAGCAAGAGATTCTGTCAATCTATTAGACCCTTTAAATTTAATTGAATCATTTAGAAAAGTATTAAAAACAGAATTTGGAGGATTACCATTTGATGACAAAAAGTTAGAAGACGAAGAAAAGAAAAAGGCAAGAATAAAACTTGCTAACCTTGCAATATGTGATTTAAAATACATAGATGAATACAATTGTGAATTTGCTAAATATTTTTATGCATCTGCACCAGATGAAGGTACAATAGAAAATGTATTATCTTTATATTTCTTAAAACTACCTTTACCATGGGCAAACATATTATCAAATGATTATGAAAATTATCTTAAAAATAATCCAGATGTATTTCCAAGTTTAGGAATACAAATGAAGTTTACTAAAGACAAAATTGATTACTATTGCATGCAACAATCTCTAATAGGAAGTGCTAGACAATATTCTAAAGAAAAAGGTTTGTCATGTGGAACCTCTGAAGTACCAACCCAATGGGGATGTAATCCACTTAGTAAAAAGCATAAAAGGATATTTAAGAAATATTTTAGACCAGCTAAATTGAAAAGACATAAACCACCTAATTTTAGGAAGAAAAGATACTTCAAAAGAAAAAGTTTCAAAAACAAGAAAGATACAACTAAAAAGACATGTAGATGTTGGGCATGTAACAAAGAAGAACATTATGCTAAGGAATGTCCAGAAAAAGGAAAATATAAGAAAACTGCAGTAAAAGCATTCCGCTTATTTTCTGAACAAGTAATGCCTGTACAATCAGAAACTGAATATGATTCTGATGAAGAATTATATGAATTAGTTTCAGATTCTGAATCAAGCAATGATACAGAAACTGAAGAAGAATATAGTTGTAAACCACACAGACTAAGCGTGGTGAATGTTAAAATGTTAAGAACAAGTTCTCACAATTTTGTACAACAATATAATGAAAAATTTGAAAAACTATACCACTTGATCATTTTTTGGTGATGGGAAGTGTTGCCAATGATGGTTCAAAATGGTCGGGGTCAGATGTGATATCCAGAAAGAGGGGATCTCATGTCTGCAAGTAATACACACTCTTTTTGGGTTTGTATTATCTTTCCTTTAAAACAACCTTTTACTTATTTTATTATTAACGAACAATTTGGCTTCAGTCACCCAGAACTAGTGAGTTGTAAGGACCTATGAATTAAAATTAATCCTTTAGGTAATTTAACATCCCGAAAGAAGGGATCAGAGATTTTGAGTTTTGGGAAGTAACTGAGGAAGGCTGGGTTAACGCTGATCCACATGTAAGCGACATTATGAGGTTAATTAAGTAATAAAATATAATGAAGTAACTATTAAATTATTTAATAACTTGTTAGTCCAATATAAACTTGTAACCAACATATATAATTCACACGTGAACTGAATCTAACGCGAGTGGATCCGTTGGAATAGTAACGAGGAAGTCTACATTGTGGAATTGACATGGCTGGGAATAAATCTACTGGGATTTCATGATAAAATTGAATGCCTACCTGATTTTAAACGAAACAAAAACAGAACTGTCAAACACGAACCAAGGTGAGTAAACCCACTAACTCTAAAATGTTTATAATTTTCTTTTTTTATATATAAACGTGTTGTGTGATGGTTGTTTGGATGAATGGTTGATAAAATTGGTTGATATAGTTATATCATTGATCGATTATTAGTTCAATTACTATGATATTTCATATTTACGTGAAATTAATGTTGATTAACATCTGTGGATGCAGGGAAATAGGTTGGAGGGATCCAACTTGAAACACCCCCCTCCATTAAGGTCACTCACAAAGGGAATGCCTTAACTTTGGTGGAGAGTTATAGGTACAAGACACAGAAAAATTTACAAGACAGATAAATTTAAGCAGCGGAATCCAAATATTTATTTCATACGTAGTTCAACACAAAAGCATTACATTAAATTGTCTCAAAACAACTTCAAAACATTACACCATAATTTCTGTCTTGATTATTCAATAAAGAAGCATAAACCAAAAAGTAAAAATGCATAAATCCCCAAGGATCATATCCAATGCCATAGCCAATGCAAGAGAGTCCAAGTCATACATCTACTTTCTTGAAGCTTTACAGCTGGAGTATTTCCTCCCTGTGGACCTGAGGGGGGGAAAATGGAAGAAAAGAAGACGAAAGGAAACGGGCCAGACAATAAGTCTGGTAAGTTTAGTGGTTACTAGTATTTAAACAAGAAAAGAGGTCATGACAGTGATAACAGAACATATGACAATACCCTAATATAAGATAAGAGGGACGTGTGATCGCACCCATTACTATAGTCTCTGCACCTACTTAACCATTGGTTCAACCAACCCACGTAACAAACGATCCCTTTACTGATCGGCTCCTACACGTATGTATTCATGTCCTGTGTCATTCGGCCTCGCTTGATTGCAGTCACATGTGCTGGTCCCACCATGGGGTGTATCAGTCCCTCTGGTGGCAGCCCGACACAATTCAAGATGCACATTGTACACTACTGATGCACAGTGCCTGATTTTTCCACTCTGAAGTACGTGCACGCCCATACTCCGTCGGAACCTACACTGGCCCACCAATCGCCGACGTTTTGACCGCTTATAGTTCAGCCCAGTAATCGTGCCCCACCCTGCCTAGTTCAGGGTACCATGATACATCTATGCGGGTTACTGCTGAAATGGGTCCCCGTTACTAGGGTTTTCTAATCAACATGTTTATTTGGTTAAGTGTCCAAGTTTACCTAACCCAGCCCATTTGCTTTAATTAACATGTTGAATCGGTTAAGTGTTTACTTAACCCTACCAGTCCTGACTTAGCTTTAATTTATTAAAGCACCAACTACTCACATTAGACAGGTCTTGTTGTGGTCACTGGATATGCCGGTCGGTTCCGGGCAGATTTACACCACAATTCAGTCTAACCTCGGGTTCTTTTTGGGCTCGGTGCACTAACTACCCACATTAGACAGGTCTTGTTGTGGTCACTTGATATGCCGGTCGGTTCCGGGCAGATTTACACCACAACTAAGTCTAACCTCAGGTTAGGCATATTCATCTTTTGTATATATGTCAAATTTCCTTTATGTGAATTAAATTTAATTTAATCACGGCATAATTATCCTGTGATTATGCTCAACATAAATGGTATATCAAATATACCATTAAATGAACAAATCTATGCCATAAATTTTCATATTTCCCATCGCTACCCCCGTGGAATGTATGCGTAAGTCACATAAAATGTTGGGCAGCAAGTTAGCCCAAACCCATAAACAAAAAGAGGTAATAAACAAAGAACATGAAATGATCATAAAACAGCATACATTTAACTTTTCATATGTGACTTGGCATAGATGTATGTCACTTAACTTTAATCACTTGGGTAAAGGTGAACTTGTGACTAAGTTGAATCTAATGGTCATGTAAGCTCGACAAAGGTCTAGCATGAAAGTTTAACATATAATCACAGTTTCAACCTACAACTTGGAATATAATCTTATGTATGTCAAAACATATGAAAGCTATCATAATCATTTTCTTATCACAATTTAGCATGATGTTAACAACATAAGAGGACTACAATTCCACTTTTACAACATAAATAGATTCAACTTGGCATAGTTCTAAATATTCATAAATGTAAATCTAACATGTAAACATGTGATTTAGATCCTAAACTTGCAAATAACCACCAAAATTACAGCATGACAAGTTTTACCATTTTGTTGGCATAATAAGTTCTTTACTCAATCGTAATAACATATAATGTTGTGCATCACCCAAACATATAGACATGAGATATACAACATGTTCATCGCCATAAGCGTATAGACATGAAATATACAACATGTTCATCACCACAAACACATAGACAAGATCAATTTCAACAATATTTTAAGATAAACGAGAGTCAAATCTCATACATAAGCATCGTACTATATTCCAATTACAACAAGTCATGATTCAATCGAAAGGAATGTTTTAAATCTGCGCAACAACTAACTTACAAACTAAAAGAAATTCTTGCGTTCTGAAATCTGAATTCTGAAATTGGAGATGTGCGCCTTTGATGAAGATTGTTAAACTAAACTAGTTTTAATTTGATTTTAGATGTAAGCTTCAACTTGTCTTTTGAATTGAAAAGGGTGACGGCTACTCTAAGTCTTCCATTGACGGCATTTCAGTTCTAGGTTCATTTTTCTATGTGTTTTTAGGTTAGACATTGAGTTGTTTATATAGAATTTCAGTTTGATTATAGCCGTCAGATGAACCTACGGTTAATCACAGCCACTCAGACCTGATCAGGCCCATCCAGAATCCCTAGTGACTCAGCGGTGAGTCAGAAATCGTTCAAATTTCAGATCTGGCCGGGGGCCCCGTCAACCCCCAGGTCAACTCTAAGGTCGACCCCCTGGTCGACCTCAAGGGGGGAGGTCGAAACTAGGGTCGACCCCCTGGTCGACCTACCTAGGTGGGAATTTTCCCGACTAGCTCGCTTCTGGCTTTTGTTTGAATTTTGAACTTGTTCTTTCGAGCTGTTTGAATTTATTCGAATTTTTTGAAACTTCTAACAGCCATAACTTCTTCATACGAAGTTCAATTCACGCAAACTCGGACTCTATCTCAACCAGAATTCCGAGATGAACACAATGGCGTAGCCCGTTTCCCTTAATTCTCACATTTTAAATTAAGTATCCTAGTATTTATAATTATAACATTAATAAAAAGTACGGGGTGTTACATTCTCCCCTCCTTTTAGGATTTCGTCCCTGAAATCTACAAGTCGAGAAGAACTTATATCCTACCATCCAATCACCCATCTACTCAACCATCAAACATAGGCGTCCATTGTCCTTAAAAGATTTCTAATGCTTCATGATCATATCCATTGTATGTGTATATGTCCTTATCTAATGTAAAATCAGGCGGTCTACTGATTCAGTTGACCTCCTTAATGCAAATTATGTCAGTGCCATGAGTCCATTATGAATGCAAATTTTTCCTACTCAAAATTTCTTACATGAGTGCACAACCATTCATACAAATGCAATGTCCATATGATAACACATCAAATTTTAATCCATGAACCAATACATATATGCATATGCAATATGGAAGTGACTGAGCCGATCTAGTACCTAATGTGTGTATATATGCATCCACTAGCAACCACTTGCAACCTTCAATCATAACATGTTTCAATTATATGTTTACATCCAAATAGGTTCCTACCTAAGGATAAAGGATAGGATCGAGGAGATACACCTAAAAAGATAGATACGAGCATAAACTTGAGGAAAAAGAGATTAAAGACGTATCCTCAAAAGAAAAGGGTAGGTTGCACGTATAGGGTCCTCAGTTTCCCAAGTCGCGTCTTCCTCGGCGTCGCCCCGTTGAACTTTGACGAGCTTAACTTCACGGTTGCGTAGCTTTCTGACTTCTGTTCCCAAGATACGGGTTGGAACTCTTCTCACAGTTGTTTCTCGTTCAACTTCTTCTAGCATACTTGTTTCTACCACTTCCGCAGACTCGTGTAAGCACTTCCACAGATGAGAGACATGAAAGACATTATGAATTCCTGCAAATCTTTCAGGCAGCTGTACCCTATAAGTCATCTTCCCAATCTTCTCTATGATAAAGAACGGCCCTACAAATCTTGGCGCTAACTTTCTTGCGGATCCAAAGCGAACGATGTTCCTCAAGGGAGATACTTTAAGGAATACCTTGTCTCCAACTTCGAATTCAAGGTCAGTTCTTCTTTTGTCTGCATAGGACTTCTGTCTATCTTGGGAGGTCTTCATTCTTCTTCGTATCAAGTCTACTTTCTCTGAAGTCTCCCTAATCATGTCTGGTCCAAGTATGAGCTTGTCTGTTGACTCCCACCAGCAAGTTGGTGACCTGCACGGTCTTCCATATAAAGCTTCGAAAGGTGTCATGCCTATGGTGGCTTGGTAGCTATTGTTGTAAGCGAATTCCACCAAAGGTAGATGATCCTCCCAAGTACCTCCAAAGTCAATAAAGAGGTCTTCTAATACTCTATTGATTCTTTCCGTCTGGCCATTAGTTTGAGGGTGATAGGTCGTGCTCAAGCATAACTGTGTGCCTATAGCCTCTTGTAAGCTCTTCCAAAACTCGCTCGTGAAGATAGGGTCTCGATCACTCACTATGATGGAGGGTATCCCATGAAGTCGAACTATCTCCTTAAGATATATGGATGCTAGAGATGAGGCAGTCCTTCTACTCTTAACGGGTATAAAGTGGGCGCTTTTTGTGAGCCTGTCCACTATTATCCAAATGCTAGTATTGCCCCTTCTTGACCTAGGCAACCCATCTATAAAGTCCATTGAGATGCTATCCTATTTCCACTATGGGATCTCTAGAGGATGGAGCAGACCACCAGGCTTCTTCTGCTCCGCCTTGACTTGTTTAGAAACAAATTCAGCTACGTCTTTCTTCATGCCATTCCAAAAGAAAACTCTTTTGATATCTTTATACATTTTGTCTCCGCCTGGGTGTATGGTCAGCTTGGAATGGTGTGCCTCTTCTAGAACCGTCTTTACCAAGCCCCTTGCCTGTGGGACACATAGTCTTCCATCTCGTCTCAACCAGCCCTTAGCGTCCATGGAGTATCTATTGTGGTGACTAGAAGTCTCACCCTTAATTAATTTGTCCATCACTTCGGCTAGTTGAGAGTCTTCTCATTGCTCGGCTCCGATTGAGTCTAATAAAGTTGGTCGCACTTCTAATGTTGCTAGCAAGCCGGGTACAAAGTCAGTGGAGGGTCTGAAGTTAAAGCTTGCTATGAACTCCAAGCTTTGCCTTTCCACAGAGAGAAGGCTTAAAGTTAGATTCTTTCTACTTAAGGCGTGTGCTACTGCATTGCCCTTGCCAGGAGTGTAGGAAATCTCAAAATCGTACGAGGCAAGAAACTCCATTCATCTTTGCTGCCTCAAATTGAGATCCTTTTGCGAGAATAGGTATTTCAACGATTTATGGTCAATATACAGTTCAAAATTTCTCACCTCTGAGATAATAGCGCCAAGACTTAAGCGCAAAAACGATGGCTGCCAACTCTAGGTCGTTGGTCGGGTAGTTTTTCTCATGTACTTTAAACTGTCTTCCACCATAAGCCACTACCTTCCCTTATTGCATCAGAACAGCGCCTAGTCTCGTTCTGCATGCATCTGTGTATACTGTGAACATCTTGCTTCCATTAGGCAATGTCAGAACTGGGGCTTTTGTCAAAGCCCTTTTCAAACGTTGGAAAGCAATATCGCAATCCAAGTCCCAATTGAAAGCTAGGTTCTTCTTTGTCAATCTTGTTAGTGGAGCTGAGATTTTTGCAAAATCTTTGATGAACTTTCGATAAAAGCCTGCTAGCCCGAGAAAGCTTCGGACTTCGGTTGCATTTCGAGGAACCTTCCAATCTTGCACACCAACCACTTTTGCGGGGTCCACAGCTATCCCCTCTTTGGACACCACATGTCCAAGGAACCTAACTTCTTCTCTCCAGAAATGGCATTTGGAGAATTTTGCCTTCAACTGATGTACATGGAGAGTATCCATGACTTCTTTTAGATGCTGAGCATGCTCTTCTTCATTCTTTGAGAAGATCAAAATATCGTCTACGAAGACCACCACAAACTTATTGAGGAACTATCGGAACACCCTGCTCATTAAATCAATGAAGTAAGTGTGTGCGTTTGTCAAGCCGAAAGGCATGACAATCCACTTGAAGAAACCATTGGAAGTTTTGAATGCGGTCTTATCAATGTTGTCTTCAGCCACTCTTAGCTAATGAAACCCGGTAGCTAAATCTAATTGGGAGAAAACCGATGCACCTACAAGCTGATCAAACAAATCATCTATTCTTGGGAGTGGGTGTCTATTCCTCTTAGTCATCTTGTTTAGCTCCCTATAATCAATGCACAGGCGAAGCGAACCATCATCTTTGGTTGCGAACACTACCGGAGCACCCCATTCAGAAATACTCCATCTTATGAACCCCTTTTCAAGCTGCTCTTTGATTTGCTTGCTGAGCTCCTTTCTCTCCCTTGGGGCCATGTGCCTAATGGGTAAAGAAACGGGCTTTGCATTATCAACGAGGTATATGCGGAATTCTATCTCCCGCTTCGGAGGTAAGCCCTTTACCTCTTCAAACACATTCGAATATTCATGGACTATTCTTACAGACTGCAAGTTCTCGACGGACGCATCAAGTGATTCTAGATAACTAAGCATGACGGAGTTCATGGGATTATAAGAAATTTCGAGAGTGATACCGAGGCGAATCATGATTCTAACCACTCTCTTTTCACAATCGAGGACGGCATCATTACTGGATAGCCAGTCCATGCCTAACATCAACCCATAGCCCGTGAAGCCCAAAACAAAGGCATTGCATCTAAACCCAACACTTAGTATAAATATTTTCAAATCCAAACAAACCATTGAAAAATAAGCTGAGCCCCTAATTGGATTTGAAACAACCAAGGGATCCTCTACTATACTGGTGTCTAGGTGTAGAGATTCAACTAAATCAGCGGATACAAATGAGTGCGATGCACCAGAATCAAATAATGTACGAACAGGATGATCAAAAAGATAGACTAAACTTTCGACATAAATATTTCTACCTCGTTCTTGCGGAGGTTCCGTGAGAGCGTGGACTTGTCCTCCAGAAGAAGGTCCATCTCCCTGCCCTTGCTTCCTTGGGCAGGCCCTAGCCATGTGTCCTGTCTCACCACAGTGGAAACAACCACCCATCTTCCTTTTCTTCTTCCTGTAGTCTTTGACCAGATGTCCAAGAATGCCATAGAAATTACACTTTCTCTTTTCAAGGGGTTTGTTGTTCTTCTCGCCTTTCTTTGGATCAGCCTTCTTGTTCTATGACCCTTCCCCCTTCTTATCTTGAGGCACTTCTGCTTTTGCCTCATTCTTGCCCTTGTCTTCCTCATTTAAGAGTGCCATGTCCACTAACCTTTCGAAAGTAGCCCCTATAGGTATGTGGGTCATAGACAAGTTGAGAAGTGGTTCATTCAGTCCCTTGACAAAACAGAGAGCTTTCTTATGAGGAGTATTCACTAAGTCCAGTCCAAACTGGGCCAGCTGATTGAATTGATTGACGTACTCCTTGACCGTCATACTTCTTTGCTTAAGAGATAAGAACTTTTCCAGCTGTAAACTTCGTTCAGCTTGTGAGGGGAATTTCATCTCAAACCTTATTCTGAAATCCATCCATGTTTCAACCGGCCTCTCAGCGTTAGTGACTTCCCACCAATAGGAAGTTCGTCTTTGAGCAACCACACTGCCAACTGTATCTTTTGTCTATCGTTCTCCTCGAAGATGACGAACAGATCCTCAATTTCTTTGAGCCAGTTCCTTGCTTCCACGAATGATTCAGTCCCCTTGAAATCCTTTCCACCCATGGCCCTAAAATCTCTACAGATCTTTGAGAAAGCATTTGCACGAGGAGGAGGATGAGGAGGAGGAACCGCTGCAGCTGGAGGAGGGATATCTGCTGGGCCTGCGTCGTTGGCCCTAGCCTCTAAGTACCTCCTGAACCAGCCAGGTATTGGCACACCCTCTGGAAGGTTAAGATTTCCAGACATGCTGAAATAAAAAAGAAAAGATTCAAAACGAGGAATAGAAAGATAGTGCATATGGCTTTGGGGATTATGCCTTTTTAAATTTAAAACAACACTTTTCCTTGAAAAATGCTTCTTTATATTTCTTTTTGAAAGATAGTTTTTCAAAAATTCTTATCTAATCTGGTAAACCTTTTGCTCTGATACCAAGTGAAATACCCCACCTCCATTAAGGTCACTCACAAAGGGAATGCCTTAACTTGGGTGGAGAGTTATAGGTACAAGACATAGAAAATTTTACAAGACAGATAAATTTAAGCAGCGGAATCCAAATATTTATTTCATACGTAGTTCAACACAAAAGCATTACATCAAATTGTCTCAAAACAACTTCAAAACATTACACCATAATTTCTATCTTGATTATTCAATAAAGAAGCATAAACCAAAAAGTGAAAATGCATAAATCCCCAAGGATCATATCCAATGCCTTAGCCAATGCAAGAGAGTCCAAGTCATATATCTACTTTCTTGAAGCTTTACAGCTGGAGTATTTCCTCCCTGTGGACCTGAGGGGGGGAAATGGAAGAAAAGAAGACGAAAGGAAACGGGCCAGAAAAGAATTATGGTATTTAAATACCATAAGATATTTTCAAATAGAAAATGATATTTGAGATTTAAAAAGGAACTTTTTTTTTTCAAAAATGGAAGTGTAATTTCAAATGGAGTTAAAAAGTAGAAACTTGTTTTATTAAAACAAGAAGTTGATTTTAAAAGACTTTATAAATAAAATGAATTATTTATCGTTGGATAAATTGAAATATAAATTCAAATTTGAATTTATATTGAAAAGTGGAAATTAGATGTGAAACCAATATTTGAGATGAGATTTTAACTTAGCAAAGTATAAAGGAAATTATAAACGAGATTATAAATGTTTGAAATTAATAATGAGACTTTCTATAAACAATTGTAAATAGAAATTATAAATGGAATTTGGAGTTGATATGGTGAAATCAAATGGATTAGATTATGTAAAAGGAAATATTATTCACAATTAAAGTGAATAATCGTTTAAAGCAGATATTTTGCAAATGGAAGCATCTACAAAGCAAATCTGGGTTGGAAATGTAAATTCAAATAGAAATTTGAATGATATGGGAAATGAAAATCTCTTTCGAAAGGAGACATTGGATTTTGTTCCAATGTTTGGAATATAAAACAAATTGAAATAAATCCAAGAGATTTATAATTATACTTTGATTAGGCCAAATTTTATTATAATGGTTTAGTTCAGGAAGGATATTTGAATTCTATTTAGTATAAAACTATAATTTAAATGAAATATATTAAGAAGTAAATATTTCAATATTTATAGTTATGGAAATACAATTCCATGTTTTGAAATATTTTAAGATTTAATTTAAATTAGGATTATTAAACAAGTCTAGATTCCTATTAAGGAAAGATACTGATATTTGAAAATGAATAACGATTGAAAGAAAATGTTTAGCGAATGGGAATAATCATAAGGGAGATTGAGTTAACCTAAAATGATAAGATTTTTTCCGAAGTTCGAATATTAATTGATTATAGAGTATTCGAAGAGAGTTATTTATTAGAATTCGATTATACCGAATGTAAGGAAGTAGTTATTTTTACTTTCCGTTTGAATCAAAAATATTTATTTACTTATTAATTTATTTATTGAAAATAAATAAGTACAGGTTATATATTTATAAATCAAATATTTGGAAAACAGCGATTATAATGTTGTCGTTATAATAAATGTTTTGTAAACCTAAACAGCGATTATAATGCTACCGTTATAATAAATGTTTTGTAACCCTAAACAGCGATTATAACGCTGCCGTTATAATAAATGTTTTGTAAACCTAAATAGCGATTATAACGCTGCCATTATAATAAATGTTTTGTAAATCTAAACAGCGATTTTTAATGCTATGGTTATAATAAATGTTCTATAAATCTAAATAGCGATTGTAACGCTATCATTAAAATAAATGTTTTATAAATCAAATACATCGATTATAACGCTACCGTTATAATCAATGTTTTTTCGTAAAAGAAGTGGATTCTTAGATTAAATCTGAACGTTGCGTAAGCGATATTTTGTTAGAAGTTGTGAGCTTTGACTATTTCAAAGTTAAGAATGTCGCTCAGTTAAGGTCTAAGAGGTAATTATACCCCAACCTGACTAACTGCATGATTGACGGAGAAATGGTTATGGTTCGGTAGCGAGGATTGGTTAGTGATACCATTAGTTAACGAATGATTTATATTTTGAGTTAAATAACGACGTTTTATAACATCAGTTTAATTGAAAGGATTTTGAAATGTTTTCCCCAAATAAAATGAGAGATATTTTCTATGCATAGAAAATGAAATGAATTGGTCAACGAGAAATTAATAAACGGAATATGGAAATATTATTCGATATTAATAAGGTATATTTTCTGAATATAGAAAATAAGGATTCGTGAATATTTAGAAATGTTTTCTAACTGGAATAAGAGATATTTTCTCGAATAAAGAAATTATGGTATTGGAAATGTTTTCCAAGAATTGAGAAAAATAATTGGATTTTGAAAAGATTTGGAAGACGGGAAATGGGAATTTGGAATATATATATATCATAAGAAATAATAAGGGGCTAGTGTTGTTGATGTTTGATCGGTAGAATTTCCATTTGGAAATTAGACCGTTGATTGTATGGATGTTTCTTTGATAGTTAAATCACCGACTATCAAAGTTTTGATTTATTTTATACCTCCGTTGTCAATATGGAGGGAACAGGTTCAGATTTATTATCTAAAAACCACTCCGTACTGGCATAAGCGTTACAAATCAACTTATGTTGAAAATATTTGAAGACAAAGTAAAGTGCAAGGGCTGTTCTGTTAATCCTAGGTAGAAATTGCCCAAGATGGATTGATAGAATGGTGCCTTCGGTTTGTCCAGTCACAGGACAACGTATATGGATGATGTGACATTCAAAGTAAATGGTGACAAGATGTTCTTGAAAGATAATCGTGACCTCAAGCCTCATCACCTAGGAAATGACATTAATCGGGTAGGCAACATGGCCATGTGGGTCATTCCCAATAGGGGTATTATCACCTGATCTAGAGAAATTTCATTTGCTTCTTATTCTATTCGCTGCTGTATGCTTTCGATAACGGTTGCTGATCACAACCGTTGGTGATAATATGCTCGATATACTCAAGTTAAATGAGTGGTTAGCCATATATGACCCGGTTGCAAGACGTTCTTGTTGAACCCAATGTATTCCTCTCTAGAGATACACTATCGGAAGGTGGTCCTATACCTTGTCATGTTGGAAATCCAATCTCCAATAAGAGCCCTGCGGTTTTCGATTTTATATTATATATGGAGCGTGAGATGCAAGCATTCTGCTAGATTCTATTTATTTGATGTAGACATTATTATAATATCATCAGATTTGATATCAAAAATATTTTAGGTTATCGTAAGGTAAAAACCATCCGTGTTTATGTGTGGATCGGTCTTACGATTATCATTTCTTTCGAAAGGATTTTGAAAGTTAAACAAATGGTTGGAGTTTACTCACACCAGTCCCATGACTGACCCAGAGTTTATTTTGTTTGTTTTCTCTAAACTCTTTCATGCCCAAATTTATACGGGCAGTCAAGTAGTCGGGATTTTACAGATTCGACTGGAGGAGTTTGAAGTAGGAGGCTCGTTAGTTAGCTTTAGACTATTATATTTTCCGCTGTGTACTATGTTGTATCTGGAAACAGGTGTTTATAACTGTTCCAGGAATAACTGTTATGCTTTGATGATGGTATGTATATATAGTTACTTATTTGTATTTCAAAAGTTATGTTATTTAATATATTTTATTCGTTCCACTGTGAGATTTGTGTTCTTCGTTTTCTTCTATTCTAATATTTCTTTCTATTTCTCATCCTCTAACTTCTTTTTAATAGTGATTCGTATTTCTGTGCAATTTGGGTTGGATGTGTGGTGTGATTAGTCGACTCAAAGTGTATGGAAACTCGGGAAGTTATAGTTTGTCTAATTTTAATTAGATGTGGTGGTGTAGCAACGATTTGACAAATTAAATCAAAATTAATTACGCCTTGCAAACTTCATTGTAGTCGCACGACCACACGTTAACTCCAAAAGTTACGAAATTTAAAATCTAGTTAAGCTATGGAATTACTCTTCCAACAAACTTAGTCTTGTCAAATTTGGAGACCATTTGAAAATGGCCATATTTCTAGCTTAAACTGAATTCTAACTGAATTTTCAACGTACGTTTGTATGTTGTTCTTCCTCATAAAAACTCCATTGGACTTGAAATTTTGGCCTCTATCATATTTCGACTTTCCGGATCCAATAAAAGTGGTTTTGTCGGATTCCAAGACTATCTCAGCAAATGTCCTTTTATAGGTGATCAGTATAGCTTTGAAATATCGATTTTCAAAATCTGAGCTTATAAATTGATTTATAAATTTTACTTACTCTATTTTAAGTCAAATAAAACATTAAAACTAATTTTAAAATCATTTTCAAATTTTTATCGACTAAAAATTAGCAAATTTTATTTTAAAATTCATTAAAATATATTAAATTCAAAATTTTAAATTGACCAAAATTACGGGTTGCTACATTATCTCTCACCTCTTACACTTTCACTTTAAAAACTTAACTCTTCTAATTTCTAACTTATAATTTTCATTTGCACCTTTTAAATATTTAATGGTTTTCTTAATGTTGTTCTTATGTGCAAAAATTGTCCAATATCATTAATAACCACTGTGTCCTTTTTTTATTTTTTATCCTCAAACATATTGAACTTAACATCTCCCTCTTTCGTTTTCTTATCTTCCATATGGTATACTTCTTTTGCGACTAGACTTATCTTCCAATTTGTTAAGATTGTTTGTTGCTTTCATTTTCATTTACCAAATTCCATTTTCAATTGTATTTTCCATATTATAGTATCAATTCTCATTGTCTTCATAATGATATAATGACATGGGATTATTACAAATTTCATAATGACATGGGATTAATGCCTCAATCAAAATTCATAGATAACAAAATATTACATGGGATTAATGGATCAATCAAAGATCATAAGTATGTTGGATGTATAGACAGAATATTACCAAACTCATAATGACATGGGATTAATGCCTCAATCAAAATTCATAGATAACGTCTAATTCAAACCTTAAGAAAAGTAGCGACCAATGTTTGGAGCTATGACTTTATTCTAAAGTGAAAAGGATGAAGGATGATAACATGAGAAGGAAAAATGAAATCCAAAATGAATGCAAAATAGTTAATTTTGGATGAATCATAACTTAAACTTTGATTTTCATATAAGATGTTTTTTATTTCTTAGAGAGGGAAGTTAAAATACTTCCCTTCTGTCAATTAGATTGGAAATATTGATTACATTTACCATATTTAATTGTTGCTCAATTTTTATGTTAGCTTCATGTCAAAGAAACACAATTTATCTCCAAATAAGTTAAAGTCACTACAAAATTTGTTTCATAATAAAACGAAATCACTTTAACTACTTTTTTCATTTAGCTTCATAACATTCCAACTTCTATTTAATAACTTATTTTATGCAAATATAATCGCACATTTATGCTACTTTACAATACACCTATACATAATAAGAAAACCATTTTGATAATAATCTAATTTTAGTATTATTTTTTTATAATAAAGTTGATACTTCAATCAAGTTGTGCTCTCATTATGATATATAAGGGACTCCAAACCATAACCTCTAGAATCATTGTCTAAAATGCCAAACTTCTAACTACTAAAGCTAAAGATCCTTGACTCTGTTTCTAATAATTCAACATGTTAACTGTTTTTTCTTTACACCATTTGAACTTATTCTATTTTTTGTAACGAAATGTCATCAAAAATTAGCTTTGTTTCATTTTATAGTGATATACTATTTTGCATTAAATTACATTAATTGTGTTGTTAAGTTGTTTCATGTACGAATATTTGAAATAATGGAAGATGATTATCGATTTATTATAGAATTTTGACTGTGTATTCATATTCTACGTATATTTTCCACGTCATATTATCCTACATATATTAAGAAATATTATGTATCAAAGTTACTTTAATATTTTTATAATGCAATTAGTATTGGATAATGTCAAAAGGTGGATATGTTTTAATCTTAGTTGGTATTTTACTTAACCAAAAATTTAACAGTAATTCCATTTAAATGTTGTTTTTGGTTAAGTTTGGAAAATTCCAATTAACCAAACTACGTGTCAACATGTATGCGTATGTGTGTTAAATATAGAATAAATATTTATTGGATATATATTGCTTACATTGAAAGACATAACATAGTTATGCATTTCTTATCATATTAAGAATAATTAATGGCTGATATTATCGTTTGTTGTATGGAACTATTATGCTCTAATTTATATGTTATATGCTTTGAGATTACTTAAATACATTTATCGGCAAATATTTATCAATAGTATTTTAAAGAATGTAATCTATTTCAAAATAATAAGTTATATTGTAAAATTTATTTAAAATTGAAACTTGAAGCATTATGAAACATTAAAAAATTATGTTGTGAAATCTGTATGCATAACACGGGTTCACACTAGTTAAAAAATAATAAATGAAATCATTTTACATCCGATACAATAATAGTTATTACACAAAAATTAACGTTAGGCAATCTTATCCTAACAAAGGCACTGAATAATGTAACAGAAGTCATAGTAGCTGTAGTTGAATTTTGATTTTAGTATTATAGTTCACAAAGCATTATTAATAGAATACCTACTCAAACATCTTCTTTATGTTACTGCAGTTATATATTTTTGTTACAATGACATTGGTTGGGTTTATGTATATCTACTTCTTTATGCAATCATTAAGTTTGGATTTTAAACCTTTTATTTTAATAACTATAAAAAGATACGGTATCTTGTCATTTCATCAGAAAAGTTGATTAGTTGATAAGCATTTGCATAAACAAAAACTAAGTATATTGTGATGACCGCCCAATAACACCTGTACCAAAAGGAAAATATGAATTGTAACATGCCATGCTGATATAAGACATTCATGTGGAAAGAAAACAAAACAATTTGTTGTACATCTCATACCACAGAATAGTAGTAAGACAAAACAAAGTAGGAATCTTACCTTTAGAAAACCACTAAGTTATGTGCAAGATTTCATAATATTTGGATACATCAAATGCTCACTACATCCTTCATAGTGCATGAGTAGAACAACTGAACAAAATATGTACAAAAAGTAATATGCCAAGCTCCCCTAGCTTATCTCTAAGGTAGCTTCAGGGCCACCAATACCTTCTATCTAGTTTACTCATCAACATCGTCGATGAGTACCTAAGATAATAAGGGAGAAAAATAAAACCTTAGGCCAGACACGGTCTGGTGTGAGTGATACATGACTATCAATAGTTATATTAGAAATTATACTACCAGATATTTTTAAGTACCATAACCAACATATCCTTGCAACCAAAGAGTTAGCACATAATAATTAAGTAATATATGCCAGTCAAATAAACAAATAATAGATGATACTGATCATGATAAAAGAATTTAAACATCCTACATGATCGGTCCCCTTACCCAATCCTCTCCAAAATCCTATAGGTAATGGACTACCTAGAGAGAAAAAGTTAAAATCATACGTAGCTGCCATAACATCTATCAAACAAATCCTGACTATAACCTTCTGAAGCCTTAAATACATTGGTAACTCGCATGACCATCTTCACTTATACGATACGTAAAATGCGGGTCATTATAGTCTCCCCTTACCCCCTTTAGGAATTTCGCCTGCGAAATTCCAAGCAAACACGAGCATTAAGGTATTCTACATGCCTACCGTCCAATAGTAGCCAATCTACTAAAATTGTAACATATATGATCCATCAATCCATGCAATTAAAATCCTACCCTAGCATGCGGAATTTTAATAGTGCAAGACACAATGGTATAAGTAAGATACGATATATTGGACATACCACTCAAAGAGTTCTGGATGGGTATACCTCGTACTCTCCTCCGTTTCCCATTTGCAATCGTCATCCTCCTCTCCCCATTGTAACTTGACTAACGTAATGATTTTCCTCTTAGTTGCTTCATGTCACTGCCTATGACGTGAAGCGGGCTACGAGGCATAGAAACTTCTGGTTCCACCTCTAAATCTTCAATTTGATCAGGAGGTATCACAACGTTCGAGTCATTCACAAACATCCATAGAAACGATACATTAAACACATTATGAACACCCGCTATCTTTTCAGTTAAATCCACTCTATACGTGAGCTTTCCTATGCTCGATAATCGGAAATGGCTCAACAAATTTTGGCGCTAACTTTCTTTTCTTTCCAAAACGAGCAATATTCGATAAAGGCAAAACATTAACACCAATCTCCAACCGAGAATTCCAAATCTTTTCATTACTTATCGGCATAACTCTTTTGATGATCTTGGGCTACATTCATTCGTTGCCAAACGATCTCAATATTATTCGTCGTTTCTCTTATATTCCCAGTAGTAATCTCACTTCGTATCTCGATACATCATATTACTACCATGATGAATTGCCAATATAGAGTGGTGACATTCCCTCAAAACCTCATCCTTCAATCCATCCAAATTCGAGACAACGAGTTGTCCATTCTTACGAAGCCAACCATCTCGATTGATTCAAAATTCGTTAATTTCCTTTGGTTCGACCTTCATCTCCAATCTCCGTATGATTTCCATGAGGTTATTGTCTCGCTTTTGACTTTCATCAATCCTTTCGATGAGAGTCGGTCTAATCGATAAGCTTGCTAACATCTCGAGCTCTAACTGACAACAAGGTCTAAAATCAAATCTGGCTAAATACTCGAGGCGCTTCCATTCTGAAATCATAGGTCACAAATTTGCATGTCTTCAACTTAACACGTCGGCCACTTCATTACATTTTCCTAGAGTATAGGCTATTCCAAAATCATACGATGCAAAAACTCTAACCATCATTACTACCAGAGATTTTAATCCTTTCGAGAGAAAAGATACTTCAATGACTTATGATCCGTAACAAGTCGAATCTAACTCCCAAAAAAATGCCTCCAAATCTTCAGAGAAAACACTATTGCCGCTAACTCCAAAACTTGAGTTGGGTAATTCCTTTCGTGCGACTTCAATTGCCGACTTGCGTAAGCCACAACCATAACACAACTCCAAGTCCAGTGCCATATGCGTCGACGTATACCACCATCTCTTTATTCCCACTAGGAATAATCAACATAGGAGCACTCGTCAATCTCTCCTTTAGAATCCCAAAAGCTTGCTTACACTTCGCATTCCACGTGAAGACCAGATTCTTCTTCTCTAATCCAGGTAACGGTGCGGCTATCTTAGGGAAGTCTATGATTAATCGTCAAAAGTGTCTAAGCAAACCAAGGAAATTCCTAACCCCCGTCGTACCCTTTTGTCAATCCCAATCTTGTATCGCTACCTCTTTAGCGGGATCCACACTATCCCCTGTCCCAACACGACATGATCCAAGAATCTCTCTTCTTCCTTCCAAAAGTGATACTTCAAAAACTCAGCCTCTATCTGATGCTTTCGCAAGATTTCCAAAACCATTCACACGTGCATCTTGTGTTCCTTCTCAGTCCTAGAATAAACCAATATATTGTCCATAAACACAAGCACAGACTTGTTCTACTGATCTTTAAAAACTCAATTCATAAGATCCATAAAATATGATGGTGCGTTAGTCAACCAAAACGGCATCACCAGCTACTCATCAAATGCGTACAGTGTACTAAAAGCAGTCTTCATCACACGACCCTATTCACTCTCGGTTGGTGAAATCTCGTTGCCAAATCCATTTAGGAAAACATGTTGGCTTTGTGTAGCTAATAAAACAAGTCTAGCAATAGATACTTGTTCTTCTTAGTCACCTTATACAACTCACGATAATCTTCACACAATCGTAACGATCCATCGGCCTTAGTCGCAAATACAACTGGTGCACCTATTCAGATATGCTTCTCTGAATAAATTCTTTACTCAAAAGATCGTTCGCTTGCACCTCTAACTCTCACTGTACCTTTGGCGCCATCCGCCTAAGAGGCATAAAATGGGTCTAGCCCCATCCACTAGATCAATTCAAAACTTAATTTCTCGTTGCGGCAGCAATCCTTTAACTACATCAAAAACTCTTAAATGGTTGGCATATATGACAACCCATCTCATGGAATCATAAGCAAATATAAAAAGCTAACTAGATCCCCATCCTCTAGTAAATAACATATCACCATCATTCGCCCTTCTACATTCACGATTGTCACCTCAAGCCTCTCGCAATCCACAACAGCCGCATACGTCTTGAGCTAGTCCAAACCCAAAATAATCCTAAACCCAACGAAGTTCAAAATGAAACAATCACACAAAAAAGAGCAACGATGACGATGACTCGATAAAACTAGACTAGGACAATGCATATAAAGACTGGATGAACCCCTTGTTGGAGTAGTCACAACCAATGGTCTATCGATAATCTCAAGATCTAAACCTAACTAAAAATAAGCTCATTATTGATAAAAAATGCGATGCTCTAGTATCAAAACAAAAACTTAAACTAAAACACCTCTAATAGAAAGCGTACCTTGCATAACAACATCCTTCCCCCCTCAACAGTTGGACCCTCGAGGAAGACAACACAACATCCAGAGCATATGCCTTCACAACCTACCAACCCTTCGATGATTCCGTATAATTCTTCTTCATATGTCCGAGATTATCGCAGTTATAACATTTTCCCAACAACTTGGGGTTCTTATAATCCTTAGAATAACGACCCTTTTATTGAAATGTATAGCAAGTAACTTCGCCTATCGGTTTCTTCTGGCCATTCTTCCTTTGTTGCTGCTGTTTTCATTTACCATTCCCTTTTCCTTATTATTGCCATCTTGTTGTGACTTCGACTCCTCCTTACTCTCAATAACAGCCTTAACTTTCCATGGAAACAAACACTCTTTCCTTAAAGCTTTCTCAACTATCTTCTCATAAGAGTCATCAATGTGGTCAATCAATTGTTTTCTAAGGCACTCATCCAATCCCAAAATAAAGTTCTCGTTCTTCTGATGAGGAGTCTCGATATACGAACAATCATACTTCGACAAAGCTTCAAACTCTGCCACACAGTCGAATACTGGTCCACCTTTTTGTTTAAGCTCAACAAACCTCTTAAAGAGTATCAACCTATGGACCGTAGAAATGAACTTCGCCTCGAACTTAGTTCTAATTTGGTCCCAAGTGATCTGGTGCTATGGAGTCTCTAAAGTAATAGAATTCTACCAGTCAATCGCCCTTCCATGCAGCTGCCTCTTTACAAGCTCCTCTTAGTTACATTGTCAATTCCTAAATCTCCGAAAATCCTAGCATAAGTGTCTAACAAATTCTGAATCTTAGTAATAGGTTCCATCCCGGCAAACAACTTGCCACCCTGAGAAGTGTAGTCCTTACCCGACTTAGTGAAATCAACCACCTAGGTTCTTGCACAAAAGCACCATGCTCTACTGCCACTTTTAAAGCGGGCATCCTCCTCATGATCGCAGCCACCATGGCCTCGAACATAGCAGGATAATTGGGGATAGCATTTGCAGCTTCTGACTGGCTACCCTCGTCTACCTCTCCAGTAGTAGGCTCATCCCTAGCAGCATGTACTGAAGTTCGATAACTCATTCTTACTCTGAAACAGAATGATTAGTCCACATTAGAGAAAGGCCGCAATTGGTTTCCAAGTGCTTACTAACCTACAAAATTAAATATTATAATATAATAATCATCAAATCAAAATTATAAGTACGTCTCCCATATGCTTTTATGCTTGTGAACTTCGGGTAAAATCGATTAAACAAAACTCTGATACCAAATGTGATGACCGCCTCATAACTCCTGCACCAAACTAAGAATAAGGCACGTTGCATGACGTGCTAGGCCGATATGAGGCGATCATCGAGGAAGAATAACTTGAAAAAACCATGTCTTATAACTCACAATGCATTAATAACATATAATAGAAAATATACAACATGATATAGTAGTGAAGCATAACAGAAACTCAAATCTTATAACATTTTAGAGTCACTAATACAAATATTTGTGAAAATGAGTAATCCATACATTAGGCCTCACTACATATCTCTGAGTATCAAAAGTCGTCAACATACAGCGAAAAGTAAAAGAATATCTAAATAGCATATTAGTAGTATGCCAGCCCTCTGCTCATCACCGCACAGCATCATTGGCACCAAAACCAACTATTTGCTATCTCAGTCTGCTTACCACCACCGTTGATGAGCAGTCTAAGGTAATAAGAGGGAGACATAAAACCTTAATTCATACAACAGTCTTAGTGAGCAATAAAATAACTAAAAACAGTTACAAAAGACATATAAGTATAAACGGTTCAATCATCTGACCCGTCTTAGCAACCAAAGGATTAGCACATGATAATCTTCTATCATATGCTACTCCAGAATATGAAAGGGCATCCCCCAATCCTACTTCTCTTCAATGACCTACAGTGATAGACTACCCAGAGAAAACAGTGAAGAAATCATACAACCCACTACACCATATATGCTGATTAAGCTGTGTTTTTAGCCGTATCTAAGGCTCTTAAACACGGCCAATGGCCGTATCAAAAAACGGCGTGTTAAATTTTTCGATACGGCTACAAACCGTATCTCATAAGTAATAACATACAGCTTATAGCCGTATCTTAGTAGTATTCAGACACGGCCTTTGACCGTATCGAATTATATCTGTGTGTGCACATATTTATATATATGCATATATATATATATAGAAACTGTAGCACATATTTTTCATATAGCACAGCATATGTACCACAATTTATACACAAGAATAACACAATTTATATTTTATATATATACTCAAAGCATTTACAAGATTTTTCATAACACGAACACAATGTATGACATACTAACATATACAAAGGAAACTATCAAAGATATTTATAACAGTACGAACTAACAAAAAAGGTAAAAACATATGATCAGCCTGATATATATAACTCCAGTCGAGGCCGGGAAGATTGAGCGTATGTGTTGATCAATATGCCGATGAAATCCATGTGTTTGTTGTAAATCAAAGTAGTACTACTATGAGAATAAGCTAGCTCATGATGCAGATCATAAAATTTTATATATAACAGCATAAATATTTATATATGTTACTGTGTACACAGTTTAAAACAAAAACTTAAAAGGCCAACCTGATGATTGGCAGTAAAACTGAATTGTGATAGCCAGCGCCTGAGTTCCAGCAACAGAAAAGCGCCCAAAATCTACAGGAAAAAAAGAAGTAATTTTATTCCTGATTGCACACAAAATATCGTGTCTTTGTGTTCGTACTGATAATAGTGAAGGGCATATCATGTCTTTGTATTCGTGTGTGCATATTTCTCAAATATATGTATAACATGTTTATGTAATGCTACATGACACGATTTCATTCTCCAAAACAGTTCATTTTCTTTGAACTAGTTTATATTTCATTCTCCAAAATCTCCGCAAACATGATTTTCACGTAATGACTCACTAATTCGCTCTAAAAGTATTAAACCACAAACTCATTATAATTCTCCTTGTCACTTGGTTGCAATATTGTAGATATAACATTGCTATAGCCTTGCCCTTTCTATTCTATCACCCTAATCTAGCTAATGTAGTGTATCCGAGATGAGGGGATGGAAAAAAGCGAGATATTACCTGAAGTTTATATCAAAAATGCTCTGATTTTTCCTGCTAAGTACCATGACAGAAATCCCAATCCATCAGACCCTACACAATTAAGGTTTTACTGCATAGTTATAACCTATTATACGGTTCAAAACAGTAACAACTTCTCATATTACATGAAGGGTTGTTCACCTTGAAATCCATCTATCTATTATTACACATTGAATAGAAACAATGTAACTTGGATGCCTGCATGGTTTTCTTACATTTCAAGATAGGAGATCCTGTTTCAGTCTTCTATGTTTTTAACAAAGCACATAAAACTGCCAACCCAACTACATCCCCAAATCTACTCTGTGAAGAACCAAGTAAATGTGGTTATCTAAATTTCATTTGCCTACAAGTACAAATGTTTATTCTTATCCCCAAATCTACTCTGTGAATGACGTTATTATAATCAAGATCGCTCCTTTTTTAATTAATCTTTTACTTAGCCTGGCAGAAATTTAAATCCTAGCTCCGTCCTTGACAGTGACAATAAGATAATATGAAAAAGTAAAAAGAATTACCTAAATGTAACGATACAAATTAAGAATAAGTTGATTAGCACATCGGAATTACCCAAAGTCCATAATCTTCAAATTACCCAAATTTGGGGTCTCTAGCTTTGCACTGGTCGATCATTGGTGCCAGTGATCTGA
This sequence comes from Allium sativum, assembly GCA_030737875.1. Taxonomy (NCBI): domain Eukaryota; kingdom Viridiplantae; phylum Streptophyta; class Magnoliopsida; order Asparagales; family Amaryllidaceae; genus Allium; species Allium sativum. The sequence goes on along the minus strand of CM060916.1, from coordinate 484,198,295 downwards.
CCAGTGCAAAGCTGGAGACACATAAATCGAATCATATCTGCCGGAGGAGGAGATTCCAGAGAAAGGTGGAGGCACGATTTGGTCACCGATCGAAAACCCTAATTTGGGTTTTTGGTCACCATTAAACTAAAACAAAAGGAAAAGGGAGCGGCTAAATTTTTTGTTTGGAGTGCCTGAAGGGGTGCACAATATGATACGAATTAGATTTGGCCAAAGGCCGTGTCAAATGAGTCGATCCGTAGCATCCCCGATGGACGGTCAAATTTATGATGTTTAGGGTGGTGCGGATCGCAAAATGTAGTTTGCTACGGCTCTAAGATCTATCAAATATGATATGGCTATAAACCGTATTTTATCCCTGCAACGTTGTGTGCCAAATTGGCTGATGTAGTGTAGTGACCAATCATAGCATCCATAGCATCTAATATCTTAGCTATCACCGATTAAATCCTTGATAACATCAATCACAAAATGACTGACCGTTGCCTCCCATCAAGGGCTAATGGAAAACCTCAGCTCCAGTCAGGCAGCCATACATCTGTCTTGTATTTGTTTTCCTCCATCTGAGACAACCAGATCACTCCTAGAGTTCGATCCAAGGTACACGATTTTACTTGATCCTAATGTCGTCCCTACGATACCCCTGAAACACCCCACCTCCGTTAAGGTCACTCACAAAGGGAATGCCTTACTTTTGATGGAGCTTTTTAAGTAAAAGTCACAGATAAACTCAAGACAGATATAAACACACATATTTTAAACAGCGGAAACCAAACAGACTTTTATTTCATCAAACCGTGTTCAAACACAACATTCCATAATTGTCTCAAAATACTTCCAACATTACAACCTCATAACTGTCTTGATTATTAAAGAAGCATAAAACATAAATAAAGTGACAAAAATCCCCATAGTGATATCCAAAGCCATAATCCGAGCAAAGGAGATCCAAATCATACATTTACGGTCTTGGTGCTTGTAAAGAGCCTGACTGAGCTGAGTTGTTCCCTCCCTGTGGACCTGGGGGGGAAACGAAAGAAAAGAAGACGAAAAGAAAATAGAGTCAGACATAAAGCCTGAGTAAATCTAGTAACCCTTCAGTATGTGAATAAGAAAATGGCATGATAGATATATACTGAAAATAGGAAAGTGTCACAAGCTAAGGAAGTGTCGAATGTACTATCGCACCCATGCTATATCTCTGCACCTACTTGAGTTTATTCTAACTGGCACCCCATGGTGAGGGTGAAGTGATCCCAATTCTTATTAAAAGATCGGCTCCTACTCGCATTAACATGTGTCATACGACCCCCAAGAATTGTAGACACCTATGTTGGTCCCACCATGGGGTGTATCAAGACCCATGGTGGTGGCCCCGACACAAATTCTAGAAGGCATAGGTTACACTACTGGTGTCCCCAGTGCCCTGGTTGTCTGCTCCAGAGTGTGTGCACGCCTGCACCCCGTTAGACCTGCACTGTGCACCCACCGCCGTCGTTTGACCGCTTACAATCAGCCCAGTAATCGTGCCCCACCCTGCCTAGTTTCAGGGTACCGTTGATACCTAACTTGGGTTACTGCTGAAACGGGTCCCTCGTTACCAGGATTTTCTAGTCAAACATGTTAAGTGGTTAAGTGTCTATATTACCTAACCCCACCCATCAATTCTTGTTAACATGTTGAATTTGGTTAAGTGTTATAGTTGACTTAACCCTACCATCTGTCCTTAGCCTCTTAGGAGCACCTGACCACTCACATTAGACAGGTATTGCTACGGTTACTGGATATGTCGGTCGGTTCCGGGCAGGTTTACACCGTAGCTCAGTCTAACCTCGGGTCATTATTGGGTTCAATGCTTAACCACCCACATTGGATAGGTATTGTTGTGACTACTTGACAGCCGGGCGGGTCCGGGCAGGTTTACATCATAACTCAATCCAACCTCGGGTTAAGCATATCGAGTTTTCTAAATTTACATATTTATTATTTCTCAATTATATATGTAAATGTCATTTCTTTTATTCTTGGTATAACAATTCATACCGCTTTAAATGTCATTGTCGTTGGCATGTGCCATACATGCCAATATATATTTTCAATGTTTTACACCCAACGTTGTTACCCCTGTTTGTTCGCAACATTATAACATGTGTTGGGCTTGTCACACTTCAGCCCAACTTTATAAACATGAGAAAAAGGGGAAATCAAAAACATGTAACACATAAAGGTGTGTAGCGCATGAACTTGCAATTTAGCGATTCAACTAACATATAATATGAGTCATGTGAACTTGCATTCAAATCAATGTATAACTAAGTAGGTGACATATGAAATGGCATAGTTTAGGCTTACACAAACTTGTGTTTAAACATGTTTAACTTGGCATAATGTCAAACACAAAACTAGCATGATGTATATTCACCAAAAGGTCTAATTATAACATCTAATCACATAGCCTATTTCAACATGAACTTGCATAGTTTATGAAACACAAACGATACTTAACATAGATCCAATTATACTTGCAAATAAACATGAACTTGCATAGTTTATGAAACACAAACGATACTTAACATAGATCCAATTATACTTGCAAATAAACTTGAACTTGCATAGTTTATGAAACACAAACGATACTTAACATGGATCCAATTATACTTGCAAATAAACATGGAAGTGATATCATCGGTTTTGGGTCATGTAGGCATAAAAGGTTTCAAGTCTAAATCATGTTTACATAAGCCTTATTTAGACTTAGTGAATGTATAAGGTCCATGTCATAGGCATAAACAAAAAGGGATCAATTTCTAGTTCTTGCCACAAACTTACAAGTGCCATTGTTTTCATATACAATTGTTCAATAGGCTTGCATCAATCACTTTATGCCACAAACATCAATACACAAGTCATGATAGAACAATCACAATACATATAATTTTTTTTACAATACAATAACACAATTCTATTTTCATTTACATCGAATCACATCACAATTTTTATTCATATTCTGAAAGGTCATATACTTACAATGAATGCAGAATCTTGAATTATGGATTCTGAATTCTGAAACTGAGATGCACTCCTTTGGGTAGACTAACGTTGCGTCGATTTATTTGATTTAACTTTTATCTTCTTCTTAATTTGATTCGTCTCTTAGGCCTTTCTCTCTTGACGGCTATGTTCAATCCCTCCCTGGCAGCATGACGACTCCTTTCTTATTATTTTTTTGTGAATTTTCAGTTGAGAGTTGGGGTGCATTTATAGATTTTTAAATTGTTTTGAGCCGTTAGATGAAGACAGGAGGAATCTAGGCCATACAATGTTTAAAGAGCCAATCAATAGGTGACATGTCAGCCCTAGTGACACGGAGGGCCACAGAAATTTGAGCCAGAGCTAGACCTAGCCAGCCAGGTCGACCAGGCAGGTCGACACCCAGGTCGACACTATGGTCGACCTAGGGGGGACCAGGTCGACACTATGGTCGACCTGGGTTGACCAGGTCGACACAATGGTCGACCCTATGGTCGACCTGGTCTCTGGGCGGGAATTTTCCCGCCCAGTCCAGTTTGAACCTGAAATTCGAATTTTGAATTTAAAACTGAGCTGTTTGAATTTTAAACCTTATTCTGAAACTTCTGAAGGTTATAACTCCTTCATACGGAGTCCAATTCGCGCAAACTCGGACTCTATCTCAAGCAGAATTCCGAGACGAATGCAATGGCTTAACCCATTTTCCTTAATTCTTTCATTTTGAATTAATTACACTTTAATTTTTGAAGCTTAACGTTATAGAATTCACGGGGTGTTACATTCTCCCCCCCCCCTTAAAAGGATTTCGTCCCCGAAATCTTCAAGTTAGGAAGAATGTATATCCTACCATCCAACAGTCCATCTACTCAACCAACAAACAAAGGCATCCACTGTCCTTAAAAGACTTCTAATGCTTCATGATCATATGCATAGTGTGTGTACATGTCCTTATCGAATGCAGAAATCAGGCGGTCTACTGATTCAGTTGACCTCCTTAATGAGAATCATGTAAGTGTCATGAATCCATCATGTATGCAAAAATTTCCTACTCATAATTCTACAAGAGCACACAGTTATTCATGCAAATGCGACAACCATATGACAGCATATCAAGTTTCAACCATATACAAATGAGAATACATATATATGCATATGCAATATGAAGTGACTAAGCCGATCTATAACCTAGGGTGTGTGTGTATATGCATCCACGAGCAACCACTAGCAATCACTAGAAACCATTTGCAGCCATCATCCATAACATATTTTCAAATACATGTTTGCATCCATTTGTTTTCTACCTAAGGAGTTAAGAAAAGGACCGAGAAGATATACCTAAAAAGATAGATAAAGCATAACTTAAGGAAAAAGAGAGATCGAAGATGTACCCTAAAAAAGAAGAGGGTAGGCAGCGCGTATTCTGTCCTCAGTTTCCCAAGTCGCGTCTTCCACGACATCCTCCACTGAACTTTAACGAGTTTGACTTCGCGGTTGCGTAGCTTTTTCACTTCGGTTCCTAAGATGCGGGTTGGAACTCTCCACACAGTTGCCTCACGTTCCACTTCGGCTTCTTCTAGAATGCTAGGTTACACCACTTCCACAGACTCATGCAAACACTTCCGGAGGTGAGAAACATGAAAGACGTTGTGAACTCCGGCCAGTCTCTCGGGTAGCTCTAATCTATAGGCCATCTTCCCAACCTTCTCGATGATAGGAAACGGTCCTACAAATCTTGGTGCTAGCTTTCCTGCGGATCCAAAGAGAACGACGTTCCATAAAGGTGATACCTTAAGGAAAACCCTGTCCCCAACCTCAAACTCAAGGTCGGTCCTTCTTTTGTCGACGTAGGATTTTTGTCTGTTTTGGGCTGTCTTCATCCTTCTATGTATCAAGTGCGCTTTCTCTGAAGTCTCTCGAATCATATCTGGCCCAAGTATAAGCTTATCTGTAGACTCCTACCAACAAGTTGGTGATTTGCACGGTCTTCCGTACAAGGCTTCGAAGGGCGCCATACCGATGGTAGCTTGATAGCTGTTGTTGTAGGCAAATTCTACTAAAGGAAGGTGATCCTCCCAAGTTCCTCCAAAGTCAAGAACGCAAAGTCTCACAAGATCCTTTGAACTTTATTCATCCTTTCTGTCTGGCCATCGGTTTGGGTGTGATAGGCCGTGCTCAAACATAACTGTGTGCCTACAGCTTCTTGCAGACTCCGCCAAAACTCGCTTGTGAAGATAGGGTCTCGGTCACTAACGATGCTGGAGGGTATCCCATGGAGTCGAACTATTTCCTTGGGATAAAGAGATGCTAGAGATGCGGCAGTCCTTCTACTCTTGATAGGTATAAAGTGGGCGCTCTTAGTAAGCCTATCCACTATTACCCAAATGCTAGCGTTGCTTCTTCTCGACCTAGGTAGTCCATCAATGAAGTCCATTGAAATGCTATCCCACTTCCACTGTGGGACCTCTAAAGGGTGGAGTAGTCATCCAGGTTTCTTCTGTTCCGCCTTGACCCGTTGGCAGGTCATGCACTTAGAGACGAAATCTGCCGTGTCTTGCTTCATGCCGCTCCAAAAGAAAGTCCTTTTTATATCCTTGTACATCTTATCACCGCCAGGGTGTATAGTCATCTTGGAATGATGCGCTTCCTCGAGAACCTTCTTTGTCCACTCCCTTGCTTGTGGGACGCATAATCTTCCATCTCGCCTCAGCCTACCCTTATCATCGATGGTGTATCTACTGAGGTGACTAGAAGTCTCACCCCTAATAAGTTTATCAATCACATCAACAAGCTGAGGGTCTTCACGTTGTGCAGCCCCTATTGAGTCCAAGAGAGTAGGGCGTACTTCGAGAGATGCTAACAAACCCGGTACAAAATCTGAGGAGGGCCTAAAGTTAAAACTGGCTATATACTCCAGGCTTTGCCTTTCCATAAAGAGCGGGCTTAAGGTCAGTTTCTTTCGGCTCAACGCGTCTGCTACTATGTTGCCTTTGCCGGGAGTATAGGAAATTTCAAAGTCATATGAGGCAAGAAACTCCATCCATCTTTGCTGCCTCAAGTTAAGATCCTTTTGCCAGAAGAGATATTTTAACGATTTATGGTCAGTGTATAATTCGAACCTCTCACCTAGGAGATAATGGTGCCAAGACTTAAGCGTAAAGACGATGGCAGCTAACTCAAGATCGTGGGTTGGGTAGTTCTTTTCATGAACTTTCAATTGTCTTCCACCATAAGCTACTACCCTTCCTTCTTGCATTAGAACAGCGCCTAGTCCCGTTCCACATGCATCCGTGTATACTGTGAACATTTTGCTTCCATCTGGCAAAGTCAGAATTGGGGCTGTTGTGAAAGCCCTTTTTAATCGTTGGAAAGCAAACTCGCAGTCCAAATCCCAAGTGAACGCCAGATTCTTCTTTGTTAGCCTTGTGAGTGGAGCAGAGATTTTCGCGAAATCCCTAATAAACTTTCGGTAAAAACCGGCTAGCCCAAGAAAGCTTTGAACTTCAGTTGCATTTCTTGGTGTCTTCCAATCTTGCACCGCCACCACTTTTGTGGGGTGCACAGCCAACCCCTCTTGGGACACTACATGTCCCAGAAATCTTACTTCTTTTCTCCAGAAGTGACACTTGGAGAATTTGGCTTTTAGCTGATGAGCTCGAAGAGTTTCCATGATTTCTTTCAGATGCTGAGTATGCTCTTCCTCATTCTTTGAGAAGATTAAGATATCATCTACGAAGACAACCACAAATTTGTTGAGGAATTCTCTGAACACCCTGCTCATTAGGTCTACGAAATAAGCGGGTGCGTTTGTCAAGCCGAAAGGCATGACAAGCCACTCGAAGAAACCGTCTGGGGTTCTGAATGTCGTTTTATCAATGCTATCTTCAGCTACTCTTAGCTGATGGAACCCAGTGGCCAGATCAAGTTGGGAGAAGACCGTCGCACCTACAAGCTGATCAAACAAATCGTTGATTCGGGGAAGAGGGTGCCTATTTTTCTTGGTCAATTTGTTTAACTCCCTATAGTCGACGCAAAGGAGAAGCGAACCGTCCGCTTTGGTTGCGAACACCACTGGAGCACCCCATTCCGAAATGCTCTGTCTAATGAACCCCTTTTCAAGAAGTTCTTTAACCTGCTTACTGGGCTCCTTTCTCTCCCTTGGAGCCATGTGCCTGACAGGTAAAGCTACAGGCTTTGCGTTATCCACGAGATATATGCAGAAGTCTATTTCCCGCCTCGGAGGTAAGCCTTTCACCTCCTTAAAGACATCCGGATATTCCCGGACTACTCTTACTGATTGCAAATTCTCATCAGAAGCATCAAGCGACTCTAGATAACTAAGTATAACAGCATTCAAGGGATTACAAGAAATTTCTAGAGTGTTTCCAAGCCGAGTTAAGAGTCTAACTACTCTTTTCTCACAATCAAGAATGGCACTATTACTGGATAACCAGTCCATTCCTAAGATCAAACCATATCCCGAGAAGCCCAAAACAAAGGCATCACAACTAAACTTAATGATGAGAATAGAGATTTTCAAACCCAAACAAGCCATTGACAGGTAAGTGGAGCCCCCAATTGGATTTGAAACTACTAAGGGATCTTCTACCATACTAGTGTCTAGATGCAGAGATTCTACTAAGGCAGATGAAATAAAAGAGTGTGATGCGCCAGAGTCAAAAAGTGTACGAACTGGATGATCATAAAGATAGACTACACTTTCTACAGAAATATTACTACCTCGTTCCTGCTGAGGTGCCACTAGTGCATGAATCTGATCCCCTGAAGTGGATCCGGCTTTCTGTCCCTGCTCTTTCTTCTTTGGGCAGTCCTTAGCTTGGTGCCTAGTCTCTCCACAATGAAAGCAACCACCCATCTTCGCCTTTCTTTTCCGGTAGTCTTTTGATATATGGACCACAATGCCATAGAAATTGCACCTTCTCTTCTCACGGGGCTTATTGTTCTGCCCTCCTTTCTTGAAGTCTGTTTTCTTTGTTTGTAAACCCTCTTTCTTCTCTTCCCCCTTAGTTTCTTTCTTGCCGTGGTCTTCCTCGTGTAGCAACGCCATGTCCACCAAGCTTTCATAAGTCGCTCCCGTGGATACATGGGTCATTGCAAGGCTGTGTAGAGGCTCATTCAAACCCTTGACGAAGCGAAGTGCTTTCTTGTGTTGGATGTTTACTAAGTCTAGCCCAAATCTGGCCAGCTGATTAAACTGATTAACATACTCCCTGATTGTCATACTTCTCTGTTTCAGAGTTAGAAACTTCTCCATTTGCAGGCTTCTTTCAGCTTGGGAGAGGAATTTCATCTCAAACCTTGTCCTGAAGTCTTCCCATGTTTCCACCGCCCTCGGAGCATTGGTAACTTCCCACAAATAGGAAGCTTCATCCTTAAGCAACCATACCGCTAATTGTATCTTTTGCTTGTCATCAACTCCAAAGATGACAAACAGATCCTCAGTCTCCTTTAGCCAGTTTCTTGCCCCTACAAAGGATTCTGTCCCATAAAAGTCTTTTCCACCCATAGCCTTGAAGTCTCTACATGTTTTTGCGAAGGCATTTCCACGAGGAGGTGGAGGAGGAGGAACCGCGGCCATTGGAGGAGGGATGTCTGCTAGGCCCGCGCCATTGGCCCTTGCTTCTAAGTACCTCCTAAACCAGGCGGGTATCGGCACTCCCTCTGGAAGATTAAGGTCTCCAAACATGCTGAAACAGAAAGGAAAAATTCAAAACAAAGAATAGAGAGAGATAGATAGGGCACATGGCTTTGGGGGATTTTGTCTTTTTAGAAATATAACACTTTTTCTTGAAAAATTCTTCTTTAAAATTTCTTCTTGAAAATAATTTCAAAAACTTTTATCTTATCTGGTAAACCTATGCTCTGATACCAAGTGAAACACCCCACCTCCGTTAAGGTCACTCACAAAGGGAATGTCTTATTTTTGGTGGAGGTTTTTAAGTAAAAGACACAGATAAACTCAAGACAGATATAAATACACATATTTTAAACAGCGGAAACCAAACAGACTTTTGTTTCATCAAATCGTGTTCAAACACAACATTCCATAATTGTCTCAAAATACTTCCAACATTACAACCTCATAACTGTCTTGATTATTAACGAAGCATAAAACATAAATAAAGTGACAAAAATCCCCATAGCGATATCCAAAGTCATAATCTGAGCAAAGGAGATCCAAATCATACATCTACGGTCTTGGTGCTTGTAAAGAGCTTGACTGAGCTGAGCTGTTCCCTCCTTGTGGACCGGGGGGAAACGAAAGAAAAGAAGATGAAAAGAAAATAGAGTCAGACATAAAGCCTGAGTAAATCTAGTAACCCTTCAGTATGTGAATAAGAAAAGGGCATTATAGATATATACTGAAAACAGGAAAGTGTCACAAGTTAAGGAAGTGTCGAATGTACTATCGCACCCATGCTATATCTCTGCACCTACTTGAGTTTATTCTAACTGGCACCCCATGGTGAGGGTGAAGTGATCCCCATTCTTATTAAAAGAACGGCTCCTACTCGCGTTAACATGTGTCATACGGCCCCCAAGAATTGTAGATACCTATGCTGGTCCCACCATGGGGTGTATCAAGACCCATGGTGGCGGCCCCGACACAAATTCTAGAAGGCATAGGCTATACTACTGGTGTCCCCAGTGCCCTGGTTGTCTGCTCCGGAGTGTGTGCACACCCGCACCCCGTTAGACCTGCACTGTGCACCCACCGCCGTCATTTGATCGCTTACAATCAGCCCAGTAATCGTGCCCCAACCTGCCTAGTTTAAGGGTACCGTTGATAACTAACTTGGGTTACTGCTGAAACGGGTCCCTCGTTACCAGGATTTTCTAGTCAAACATGTTAAGTGGTTAAGTGTCTGTATTACCTAACCCCACCCATCAATTCTTGTTAACATGTTGAATTTGGTTAAGTGTTATAGTTGACTTAACCCTACCATCTGTCCTTAGCCTCTTAGGAGCACCTGACCACTCACATTAGACAGGTATTGCTATGGTTACTGGATATGTCGGTCGGTTCCGGGCAAGTTTACACCGTTGCTCAGTCTAACCTCGGGTCATTGTTGGGCTCAATGCTTAACCACCTACATTGGATAGGTATTGTTGTGACTACTGGACAGCCGGGCGGGTCCGGGCAGGTTTACATCACAACTCAATCCAACCTCGGGTTAATCATATCGTGTTTTCTAAATTTGCATATTTATTATTTCTCAATTATATATGTAAATGTCAAGTCTTTTATTCTTGGGTATAACAATTCATACCGCTTTAAATGTCATTGTTGTTGGCATGTGTCATACATGCCAATATATATTTTCAATGTTTTACACCCAATGTTGTTACCCCGTTTGTTCGCAACATTATAACATGTATTGGGCTTGTCACACTTCAACCCAACTTTATAAACGTGAGAAAAAGGGGAAATCAAAAACATGTAACACATAAAGGTGTGTGGCGCATGAACTTGCAATTTAGCGATTCAACTAACATATAATATGAGTCATGTGAACTTGCATTCAAATCAATGTATAACTAAGTAGGTGACATATGAAATGGCATAGTTTAGGCTTACACAAACTTGTGTTTAAACATGTTTAACTTGGCATAATGTCAAACACAAAACTAGCATGATGTATATTCACCAAAAGGTCTAATTATAACATCTAATCACATAGCCTATTTCAACATGAACTTGCATAGTTTATGAAACACAAACGATACTTAACATAGATCCAATTATACTTGCAAATAAACATGAACCTGCATAGTTTATGAAACACAAAGATACTTAACATAGATCCAATTATACTTGCAAATAAACATGAACTTGCATAGTTTATGAAACACAAATGATACTTAATATGGATCCAATTATACTTTCAAATAAACATGGAAGTGATATCATCGGTTTTGGGTCATGTAGGCATAAAAGGTTTCAAGTCTAAATCATGTTTACATAAGCCTTAATTTAGATTAGTGAATGTATAAGGTCCATGTCATAGGCATAAACAAAAAGGGATCAATTTCTAGTTTTTGCCACAAACTTACAAGTACCATTGTTTTCATATACAATTGTTCAGTAGGCTTGCATCAATCACTTTATGCCACAAACATCAATACAAGTCATAATAGAACCATCACAATACATAGAAATTTTTTTACAATACAATAACACAATTCTATTTTCATTTACATCGAATCACATCACAATTTTTATTCATATTCTAAAAGGTCACTATACTTACAACGAATGCAGAATCTTGAATTCTGGATTCTGAATTCTGAAAATGAGATGCGCTCCTTTGGGTAGACTAACGTTGCATCGATTTATTTGATTTAACTTTTATCTTCTTCTTAATTTGATTCGTCTCTTAGGCCTTTCTCTCTTGATGGCTATGTTCAATCCCTCCCTGGCAGCATGACGACTCTTTTCTTATTTATTTATTTTTTGTGAATTTTCAGTTGAGACTTAGGGTGTATTTATAGATTTTTAAATTGTTTTGAGCCGTCAGATGAAGACAGGAGGAATCTAGGCCATACAATGTTCAAAGAGCCAATCAAGAGGTGACACGTCAGCCCTAGTGACACAGAGGGCCACAGAAATTCAAGCCAGAGCTAGACCTAGCCAGCCAGGTCGACCAGGCAGGTCGACACTATGGTCGACCTGGGGGGACCAGGTCGACACTATGGTCAACCTGGGTTGACCAGGTCGACACCATGGTCGACCCTATGGTCGACCTGGTCTCTGGGCGGGAATTTTCCCACCCACCCCAGTTTGAACCTGAAATTCGAATTTTGAATTTAAAACTGAGCTGTTTGAATTCTAAACCTTATTCTGAAACTTTCGAAGGTCATAACTCCTTCATACGGAGTCCGATTCGCGCAAACTCGGACTCTATCTCAAGCACAATTCCGAGATGAACGCAATGGCGTAACCCGTTTCCCTTAGTTCTTTCATTTAGAATTGATTACACTTTAGTTTGTGAAGCTTAACGTTACAGAATTCACAGGGTGTTACAACCCCTGTTTTGAGTCTATCGGAACCTTCAATAACTAACGATTCCTTGGCACTTCCAATATGTCGAGCCTTCCTTCTCGGTGACCACATCTTAATTTCAAGCGACTACTCAAACTAATTCCATTATCATCCACAATCAACTTTTACTTGAGTCAATTTATCATCATACTGAATCTTATATCATCCTACGACCAACATCACATCAATCTAACTCCAATCATTTCGACTTAAGTTCATAGTCGAAGCCCTGTCCATTTTTAAACTACACTATCATCATATGAAGTCCATTTGCCACCAAACTTCGCCAATAACCCTTAGAAATCATCAGAATTATGCTCACCACAATTGAGCATCAACCCATCACATACATGGATTAGCACCGGCCCATGCATTTAGCCGATTTTCGGCTAAGTGCTGAATCCTCACCATTCTTCCTTCGAGCACTTCCTACTGGTCCATCTTCGAACCTAAATTCTTCTCCGATGAACTTCCTATCAATCCATAGATTAATGCTCGAACGATTAACTTCGACCCATCACAAACCACCTCCAAATCACTTGAAAAATTGCATGAAACCTCGATTTACTTCCGCGATGCCACACTACAAAAATCATCACCATTCAAGCCACTAGGATGGATCAGTACCGGTCCATTGAGCACAGACCAGTGTCGGTCCATGTATTTAGTGAGATTTGACACAAATTTTTTTCGTGTCGCCTATCTTCGTCCTCTAGAGCTCCTTCGCCAAGTTTCATCTAAATTCGATCTAAACCATCGATTTGCTCTGTTCTTCAAATCTAAGATATACGACATACAATTCTAACAAACAATTTAAAAAATACAATCAATTCAATAAAAAAATTGCAATTGATCATAACTTGATCATACAAACATGCATTTACATGAAACATATCATTGAGCAATGGATCTAACATGAATTGGATCTAAACATATGCAAGAAAATGATTAGTCATGCAAAATGTTGGTTTATGTGATGAAATTAGGTTTTGCTAAGAGTCTAAATCTAGATAAAACACATATGATCAGATCTAAGGTGATTTAAACATATAAGCATGAATTTGATCCTAATTTACCCATACAATCCATAGTTTACGTGTGAGAGATATCTGCTACTCACCGATTTCTCGATCCAATACAAATCCGATGGAATCAGATCTGGAAAACGACGAAGAACCATAAAATCGATGCAATTTGATATTACATAATCTTTTTTGATGATGATCTAGCCTCTAGATGTTATGATGATGAATTAAGATGAAGAAATTAGGGATTAGGTTGTACCAGAGAATCACAGACGCCCAACCTAATGTTTGAATAAAGAGAGAAACCTTAATCCCCCCCAAACACTCCTATTTATAGCTACATGTCATTAGTATAATGAGCTACTTTAATCAGCATATTTGTTACTAATCAATCTGCTTAACAAAGACTGAAACTTAAAACAATGATTCCTCCCAAACCACTGAACCAAATATTTAATGAGACCACTCTATGGAATCGTAAACCACCATTCTGATCCTGTAAGACCCATTTAAACACATGATTTGTAACACCCCACTTCCGCTAGGGTCACTCACAAAGGGAATGCACTAGGTTTGGTGAAGTATTATCGAGGTAAACATGCACATAAATATTACAAGACAGAACATATATATAAAACAACGGAAGTAAAACAAATTTCATTACCTTACAAAATAAGGTCTAAAGCCTTTTACATCAGAATACATCAAAACCTGTCTTGTAATAGTAAAGAAGCATAAAACCATCCCATAAATTATTCCCTAAGTAAAACAATAAAGTAGCCATAGCCAAGAAAAGTCCAAGCCATGCGTGATGACCTTCAAGCAGAAGAAGTCCGAACTAGATAACAGTGTTTCCTCCCTGAAACCTGGGGGGAAACGGAAGACAAAGAGGCGAAACAAAACGGGGTCAGTCATAAAGACTGGTAAGTCCTATCTACTTCCAGTATAAAAACAGGTAAAGGTAACATGACATGCATAAACTGAAAGTAAACATAAGGATGACTACAAGATAGATAAACTAAACCAGGGTAACAGGCTGAACTACTGTAGCAAGGTAAACTAAGATATCGTGATAAACTACGGTGTCATGATAAATCAAGGTATCGCATCGTCAGGTTTCTATCAAGTATACTATCCCAAGGTATCTATCCTGTATACCATCCCATGGTGTCTATCACGTATACCATCCCAGGGTATTTATCATGTATATTTGCTCTGCACCTCTCGTACTAGTATCCCAACCCGCGTCATGTGTCAACTATGAATGTCCCTTGCCCAATGTCATGTAATGGTCCATGTCGACCTAATATATATAACATATGTAGGTTTTCCCAACTCGTATGTTGCTTCCCATGTATAAGTTCAGTCCTTTGCTGTAGGCCATACGGGCTTTCCCATGTAAACGTTTTATCCTTGAGGTTATTTTGGACTGTTACCCTTGATCTGGTTATGTTTTCTTACCATGAACTACCGCGTGTTCACTTAGGATTTATGTCACCTAGGACCACTAGGGATTATGCTACCTAATGAACGTTTCCGTGTCTCGGTTTGGGTTCAGCCACCTAGGGCCACTAGGGATTATGCCACCCGTCAACCGCGCCCTTTATCCCGCGTATGTATCGTGAATCGTTTTCCATGTCTAGACGCACATGTTCCTCAATGTGCCATCCGGGTTCCGTGCCAGGGCAAATCAAGAAATACGGAATTCGGTCGGGAGCTTCAAGTCGTCTGCTGATGCAGATATCAAGGTCTGTTTTTTGTACCCGTGGCTATGGTCCCATGTGACCCCTCCCTCAACTACTGAAAGGCAAAACAAGAGAAGTCATGTATGAGAACTACACTATGGCACATCGATGCCCCACACCCAGATAGCCAACCTCACCCACAACTCGATAGCAAGTATATGGTCTGTTGGGAGTTCTCTGCCTTTCCGTTCATACACGATTGACTAAAGATGGTAGGTAGTCGGCGACGTGCTATCCAGGGCAAAATCAAGTATCGTCGACTCCACGCTAATCCATCCCAGTCTTTAGGTCGCTCGCATAGCAACCAAGGCATACTCTTGGCTCTTCTACCGCAGATCTTAACCTCTGTGAGGCCAGGTTTCATGGACCATCTGCCACCTCACAGAGGGATATCAAGAGTACCCTCACGTCCCCTGAAGCTACCGCTTCGTCACCCAGTTCGTTGGAGCCTTTATCTAAGTCAGATAATTTGCTCCTCCTCGTGTTTTAAGCGATGACCTACCGTACCGGGTTACTCATCTATTCATGAACTAGTCCCATGTCCTTGGCTAAGAATTATTACTTAGTTATACTTAACTAAGGTTTACCACTTAGCTTCATTGCCCCGTTACTCTTGATTAACTACGATTTTCTACCTAGTTCCTCTAACTAGGGTTTTGCCTATTGGGTTAAGTGTTGTTATTCAAGTTCATGGCTTAGCCCGCCTATGAATCATGTCAAGATTGGCTAAGTATTCAAGTCCAAGACCTAGCCCTACAAGTTGGTTAAGTATACCAAGAAGCTCCTGACTTAACCCTATTCAATCATCAAGTCAATTTGGTTAAGTATTTGTTTATCTTAACCCTATCAGGTTATCGTGTTAGATTGGTTAAGCACAGACTATCTTAACCTCATCGGATTATCGAGTCGGATTGGTTAAGTATAGGTTAACTTAACCCCATCCACTAATCGTATTATAATGGTTAAGTATATTTAAAAGGTCTTATGACTTAACCCTATCAGGTCCACATATTAGATTGGTTAAGTATAGGTTACTTAACCTCATCAAAACATCATGTATAATTGGTTAAGTATAAGTTACTTAACCCCATTAAATTATCTTGTTAAGTTGGTTAAGTATTGGCTACTTAACCTCATTGAATTACCAAGTTTAGATTGGTTAAGTGTTTAATTTAACCCCATCGAAGTACCGTGTTTAGCTTAGTTAAGTGTAGGTTACTTAACCCCATCTAATTACCGTGTTTAGATTAGTTAAGTCTAAATTACTTAACCCCATCTAATTACCAAGTCGGATTAGTTAAGTGTAAATTACTTAACCCCATCCCCTAATTGTCTTGTTTGGTTAAGTGTCATTAAGAAATCAAGTCCGGTTCCACTTAACCTACCCATTCGTGTCATATCGGTTAAGTGTCATTAGTCAGAATTACTTAACCTTTTCATGTGGCATTAATCAGATTAATGCACCCCAACCTCTCACATTAGACTTTGTTGTGGTTACTAGTTAAGCCGGGCGGGTCCGGGTAGATTTACACCACAACCTAGTCTAACCTCGGGTTTTAAGTGCTATATGAACAACTACTCACATTGGGTCCTATTGTTTGTAGCCACTAGTTAAGCCGGGCGGGTCCGGGTAGATTTATGCTACAAACTCAACCCAACCTCGAGTTGGCCACTTTCATGTTTGGTCTAATGTCATATTACACTTACAACCCATACGTGTCTAGCTTCAAGTCCCATGTTTACCCCACATGTCATGTCCACATTCAGGTGTATCATGAGTGCCATATTTTCATGAAATCTCATGTCAAATTATCATGTCATAATCACGCTCGTCTATCCTACCCCAAATCGTGTTTCCAACCCAAGTAAATCGAGTCAACATAGTAAGGATACTATGCTACATATTGGCCTCAAAACATGCACGATGCCAAAAAGGGATTGGCCACAAACATGCATGGTATCATAAGGGGTTTGGCCTCAAAATATGCATAGCATCTTAAGGGGTTTTTGGTCACAAACATGCATCATAAGGGAATTTGGCCACAAACATGCATAGTATCATAAGGGAATTTGGCCACAAACATGCACAATGTCATAAAGAGGGTAACTTGCATAAGTGTTCATGTCATAAACCTATCATGAAGGGATAAACATGCACATGTTACTTATGTCATAAAAAGGGTAAACTTGCATATTATCATAAGGGACTTCGGGTTCATATACTTGCATAGCCTCAAAGTCACATTCATGCACATGTTTCATGAGTCAAAGTGGTTTCAAGTGTGCATGCTAACATACCACAAGTAAAGGTCCAATCTTGCATGGCAAACTAGGTCCAATGCAACATGAATAGCATGGGTTAATCGCTAAATCACAACCTAAAGTCCTATGTTCATGTTAAAGGAGCAAACTAGGCTCGCATAGGTTATAGCATTCATGTTTAACCACATTTTATTCCATGCCATGATTAAACTACCGTTAACATCTCGAAGTAGCTAGAACTTACATAGCGTGGCTTAGCGAATTAGCATGAATCGTCTCGACGAAGAAAGGTGGCTCCTTTAAAGAAGAACCTTCATGAAACCGTCGTAGCAACGTTGATCGAGCCTCGATTTGGTGTAGCAAGCTTGCACCTTTTGATTGGAACCCGTTTTGAATGCATAGTCTCTTGGAGTTGGAGATGGAGGCCATGATCACTTGGCATTTGGGCAGCACTTCGTGGCATGAGTGATTTGTGAGGGTTTAAGCTAGGTCTAGGGGTCTTTTTATAGAGATTAGGAGTAGTTTAGGCCGTAGGATAAACCCTAGGATAGATCTGAACCCTCAAAAATCGTCATAAGCCTCCAAAACCGAGCCAACATGACAAGCAGGTGCACCAGGTCGGGGTTCTACAGGGTGGGTCGACCCAGGGGTCGACATCCATGTCGACCCCCTGGAGGGGGGTCGACCCCAGGGTCGACACCCATGTCGACCCCCTGGAGGGGGGGGTCAACCCAGGGGTCGACACCCTGTGTGTCTGGCGGGAATTTTCCCGCCTTCTCTTTCTGGGCTGAATTTCAAATCTGTTTTCGGATTTGAATTTTCGTGAAACTTCGTTGGGCCTTAACTGGGTCATACGGACTCCGATTTACGAAATTTCGGACTCTATTTCGCGTATTTTTCCGAGAAGAATGCAATGGCGCAACCTGTTTATCCAGATTCAGATTTTATAATTTAATTCTGCCTTGATTCTTGTCTTAACACGTTGTTTAAAATTCGGGTTGTTACATTCTCCCCTCCTTTAAGGATTTCGTCCCCGAAATCTCCAAGTTAGGAAGAACGTACCCTACCATCCATCATCCATCTAATCAAAACATCATCCACAGGCAATCATCGTCCTTAAGAGACTTCTAATGCTTCATGTACACATGCAGAAAGTGTGTGTATATGTCCCTTAGCTAATGCTAATGATCAGGCTTGAATGATCTTTCTAATGCAAAGTATGTTTGGTGCCATGAATCCAACATGTATGCAAATAGTCCTAGACATATAAACACTATATGTGTGCACAACCATTCATTCATATGCAACATCCACATGATAACACATTCAATTTCATCCATAAACAGGTATAAATACTCATGCATATGCAATATGAAATGTGAGTGTGTCGATCTAGTATCTAATGTGTATTCGCGCATCCACGAGCAACCACTTGCAACCATTTGCAACCATATCAATCATAACATGTTTCAAACACATGTTTACATCCATAGGTTTCTACCTAAGGTTCCCACGATAGGATCGAGGAGATAAACAAGATAAACTCCCTACGGGGTTTGCAACAGAAACAGGACCGAGAGGATATTCACCAAAAGATAACATGCGAGCAAGCTCTACAGGAAAAACCAGGGATCAAGGATACACTCTTTAAAAAAGAGGTACGATGCGCATGTCTAGCCTTACGTCTTCTAAGTCGCATTTCCTTGAGCTTAATTCCTTGGTGCCTTGACCATCTTTTTAACTCCATGATTTCGTAGTTCCTTGATTCCTATTTCCAAGATATGAGTTAGAACTCATTTCATTGTCGCCTCTTATTCCACTTTCACTTATCCTTTCCCTAGTATACTTGGCTCAAACGTATCCACTTATTCATGCAAGCTCTCCAAAATTCACTAGGGAATTCTGGATCTCGTTTGCCGATGCCAATCCATGTTGCCAAGAGTACTTACTAGGGTGATTCCCATAACTCATGCATAAGCGAAACGAACCATCCGCCTTAGCGGCGAACTCTATTCGAACGGATTACCAACAACTGCATCCCGAGATTCTAGGTAACTAACCATGACAGAACCCAAAAGGTTACTCGAGACTTCGAGGGTATCACCAAGGTGAGTCGAGAGTCTAACTACCCTCTTTCCAAAACCGAGAATGGCACCCCTTATCGGGTGACCACTTTATCCCTTGAATCCATCCGTAGCCGAGACATGTCATTCTCAAATCCAAACAAGTCATGAAGAAATGGACCAACTCTCCAACCAGATTTTGGGAAAAAAGTGGGATCTTCTACCATGCTAGTACTAAGGTGCAGAGACTCAACTATCCAAGCAGACTTAAATGATACGATGATCAAGACAAAGTCTGGACGGGATGATAGAAAAGAACGACTAAACCTTTACCAGAAATGGTACCATCTCTTTTAGGTACACTATAAATGGGAGAGTACAATTGCCCTCTCCGATGATCTTGTCCTTGTCCTCCTTGATGGACTAAGCCATACCAACAAGTTGCTTATCCTTAAGCTCGCGTCGTTTATCCTTACTCTTATTATCCTTCCTTGTACCACGGCAACAGGTCGCTCGAGAACCACCTCCATCGTACGGAAAACACCTACGTGGCTAGACAAAGATTAGTCACAGTTAGAACTACTGTGACTACAGATGGAGGAAAGAAAGGAAAAGAGATTCAATCAAGGAATCAAAGGATAGTGCTAATGGCTTTTGGGGAATAGCCTTTAAAAACTTCTCTTGAAAAGGGCTTCTTTGTAAACGGTTTTTCAAATAGTTTTCAGAAGGTTTTAAAAACTTTTGCCCAGTCTGGTAACCTTCTGCTCTGATACCAAAAGTAACACCCCACCTCCGCTAGGGTCACTCACAAAGGGAATGCACTAGGTTTGGTGAAGTATTATCGAGGTAAACATGCACAGAAATATTACAAGACAGAACATATATATAAAACAGCGGAAGTAAAACAAATTTCATTACCTTACAAAATAAGGTCTAAAGCCTTTTACATCAGAATACATCAAAACCTGTCTTGCAATAGTAAAGAAGCATAAAACCATTCCATAAATTATTCCCCAAGTAAAACAGTAAAGTAGCCATAGCCAAGAAAAGTCCAAGCCATGCGTGATGACCTTCAAGCAGAAGAAGTCCGAACTAGATAACAGTGTTTCCTCCCTGAAACCTGGGGGGGAAACGGAAGACAAAGAGGCGAAACAAAATGGGGTCAGTCATAAAGACTGGTAAGTCCTATCTACTTCCAGTATAAAAACAGGTAAAGGTAACATGACATGCATAAACTGAAAGTAAACATAAGGATGACTACAAGATAGATAAACTAAACCAGGGTAACAGGCTGAACTACTGTAGCAAGGTAAACTAAGATATCGTGATAAACTACAGTGTCATGATAAATCAAGGTATCGCATCGTCAGGTTTCTATCAAGTATACTATCCCAAGGTATCTATCATGTATACCATCCCATGGTGTCTATCACGTATACCATCCCAGGGTATTTATCATGTATATTTGCTCTGCACCTCTCGTACTAGTATCCCATCCCGCGTCATGTGTCAACTATGAATGTCCCTTGCCCAATGTCATGTAATGGTCCATGTCAACCTAATATATATAGCATATGTAGGTTTTCCCAACTCGTATGTTGCTTCCCATATATAAGTTCAGTCCTTTGCCGTAGGCCATACGGGCTTTCCCATGTAAACGTTTTATCCTTGAGGTTATTTTGGACTGCTACCCTTGATCTGGTTATGTTTTCTTACCATGAACTATCGCGTGTTCACTTAGGATTTATGTCACCTAGGACCACTAGGGATTATGCTACCTAATGAACGTTTCCGTGTCTCGGTTTGGGTTCAGCCACCTAGGGCCACTAGGGATTATGCCACCCGTCAACCGCGCCCTTTATCCCGCGTATGTATCGTGAATCGTTTTCCATGTCTATATGCACATGTTCCTCAATGTGCCATCCGAGTTCCGTGCCAGGGCAAATCAAGAAATACGGAACTCGGTTGGGAGCTTTAAGTCATCTGCTGATGCAGATATCAAGGTCTGTTTTTTGTACCCGTGGCTATGGTCCCACGTGACCCCTCCCTCAACTACTGAAAGGCAAAACAAGAGAAGTCAAGTATGAGAACTACACTATGGCCCATCGATGCCCCACACCCAGATAGCAAACCTCACCCATAACTCGATAGCAAGTATATGGTCTGTTGGGAGTTCTCTGCCTTTCCGTTCGTACACGATTGACGAAAGATGGTAGGTAGTCGGCGACGTGCTATCCAGGGTAAAATCAAGTATCGTCGACTCCACGCTAATCCATCCCAGTCTTTAGGTCGCTCGCATAGCAACCAAGGCATACTCTTGGCTCTTCTACCGCAGACCTTAACCTCTGTGAGGCCAGGTTTCATGGACCATCTACCACCTCACAGAGGGATACCAAGAGTACCCTCACGTACCCCGAAGCTACCGCTTCGTCACCCAGTTCGTTGGAGCCTTTATCTAAGTCAGATAATTTGCTCCTCCTCGTGTTTTAAGCGATGACCTACCGTACCGGGTTACTCATCTATTCATGAACTAGTCCCATGTCCTTGGCTAAGAATTATTACTTAGTTATACTTAACTAAGGTTTACCACTTAGCTTCATTTCCCCGTTACTCTTGATTAACTACGATTTTCTACCTAGTTCCTCTAACTAGGGTTTTGCCTATTGGGTTAAGTGTTGTTATTCAAGTTCATGGCTTAGCCCGCCTATGAATCATGTCAAGATTGGCTAAGTATTCAAGTCCAAGACCTAGCCCTACAAGTTGGTTAAGTATACCAAGAAGCTCCTGACTTAACCCTATTCAATCATCAAGTCAATTTGGTTAAGTATTTGTTTATCTTAACCCTATCAGGTTATCGTGTTAGATTGGTTAAGCACAAACTATCTTAACCTCATCGGATTATCGAGTCGGATTGGTTAAGTATAGGTTAACTTAACCCCATCCACTAATCGTATTATAATGGTTAAGTATATTTAAAAGGTCTTATGACTTAACCCTATCAGGTCCACATATTAGACGGGTTAAGTATAGGTTACTTAACCTCATCAAAACATCATGTATAATTGGTTAAGTATAAGTTACTTAACCCCATTAAATTATCTTGCTAAGTTGGTTAAGTATTGGCTACTTAACCTCATTGAATTACCAAGTTTATATTGGTTAAGTGTTTAATTTAACCCCATCGAAGTACCGTGTTTAGCTTAGTTAAGTGTAGGTTACTTAACCCCATCTAATTACCGTGTTTAGATTAGTTAAGTCTAAATTACTTAACCCCATCTAATTACCAAGTCGGATTAGTTAAGTGTAAATTACTTAACCCCATCCCCTAATTGTCTTGTTTGGTTAAGCGTCATTAAGAAATCAAGTCCAGTTCCACTTAACCTACCCATTCGTGTCATATCGGTTAAGTGTCATTAGTCAGAATTACTTAACCTTTTCATGTGGCATTAATTAGATTAATGCAACCCAACCTCTCACATTAGACTTTGTTGTGGTTACTAGTTAAGCCGGGCGGGTCCGGGTAGATTTACACCACAACCTAGTCTAACCTCGGGTTTTAAGAGCTATATGACCAACTACTCACATTGGGCCCTATTGTTTGTAGCCACTAGTTAAGCCGGGCGGGTCCGGGTAGATTTATGCTACAAACTCAACCCAACCTCGAGTTGGCCACTTTCATGTTTGGTCTAATGTCATATTACACTTACAACCCATACGTGTCTAGCTTCAAGTCCCATGTTTACCCCACATGTCATGTCCACATTCAGGTGTATCATGAGTGCCATATTTCATGAAATCCCATGTCAAATTATCATGTCATAATCACGCTCGTCTATCCTACCCCAAATCGTGTTTCCAACCCAAGTAAAAGCGAGTCAACATAGTAAGGATACTATGCTACATATTGACCTCAAAACATGCACGATGCCAAAAAGGGATTGGCCACAAACATGCATGGTATCATAAGGGGTTTGGCCTCAAAATATGCATAGCATCTTAAGGGGTTTTTGGTCACAAACATGCATCATAAGGGAATTTGGCCACAAACATGCATAGTATCATAAGGGAATTTGGCCACAAACATGCACAATGTCATAAAGAGGGTAACTTGCATAAGTTTTCATGTCATAAACCTATCATGAAGGGATAAACATGCACATGTTACTTATGTCATAAAAAGGGTAAACTTGCATATTATCATAAGGGACTTTGGGTTCATATACTTGCATAGCCTCAAAGTCACATTCATGCACATGTTTCATGAGTCAAAGTGGTTTCAAGTGTGCATGCTAACATACCACAAGTAAAGGTCCAATCTTGCATGGCAAACTAGGTCCAATGCAACATGAATAGCATGGTTTAATCGCTAAAACACAACCTAAAGTCCTATGTTCATGTTAAAGGAGCAAACTAGGCTCGCATAGGTTATAGCATTCATGTTTAACCACATTTTATTCCATGCCATGATTGAACTACCGTTAACATCTCGAAGTAGCTAGAACTTACATAGCGTGGCTTAGCGAATTAGCATGAATCGTCTCGACGAAGAAAGGTGGCTCCTTTGAAGAAGAACCGTCATGAAACCGTCGTAGCAACGTTGATCGAGCCTCGATTTGGTGTAGCAAGCTTGCACCTTTTGATTGGAACCCGTTTTGAATGCATAGTCTCTTGGAGTTGGAGATGGAGGCAATGATCACTTGGCATTTGGGCAGCACTTCGTGGCATGAGTGATTTGTGAGGGTTTAAGCTAGGTCTAGGGATCTTTTTATAGAGATTAGGAGTAGTTTAGGCCGTAGGATAAACCTTAGGATAGATCTGAACCCTCAAAAATCGTCACAAGCCTCCAAAACCGAGCCAACATGACAAGCAGGTGCACCAGGTCGGGGTTCTACAGGGGGGGTCGACCCAGGGGTCGACACCCATGTCGACCCCCTGGAGGGGGTCGACCCTAGGGTCGAGACCCATGTCGACCCCCTGGAGGGGGGGTCGACCCAGGGGTCGACACCCTGTGTGTCTGGCGGGAATTTTCCCGCCTTCTCTTTCTGGGCTGAATTTCAAATCTGTTTTCGGATTTGAATTTTCGTGAAACTTCGTTGGGCCTTAACTGGGTCATACGGACTCCGATTTACGAAATTTCGGACTCTATTTCGCGTATTTTTCCGAGACGAACGCAATGGCGCAACCAGTTTATCCTGATTCAGACTTGAGAATTTAATTCTGCCTTGATTCTTGTCTTAACACGTTGTTTAAAATTCGGGTTGTTACATGATTCGATCTTTATCAAAATTTATAGTTAAAATAATATTCATAAGGGTAAAACAGTCATGGTTAAGTTTGGTAAAAATCATGGGCATGTCTCACATCCTTGTGAGCAACATTTTAAAATTAAGAATGATCCGACTACTAAGGAATATAATATGGTTATTTTATAGTCCTTTGATTCATAAAATATGATTCGTTACATAATGCATGACACCCCAAACAGGGTAAGTAACTAGCCCACAAGACAGTGTAGAAGAATCATTCCTCAACAGCAGAGGAAACCTGTTCAGCATCAGGTGAGGTCGCATAATTAATAAATTCCGCAAAACTGGAGGCAAGCCTCGAGTCATAGAGAGCATGCCCAATGGAATAAATGATCAATTTGTGCTAGGAAAAATCATCTAAATGTCGTTGATTCTAGTCTCCTAAGCGGCCATCAAGAGCTTTAGTAAAATCATCATCTAGGACTAAATATTATAAACAACGACGCTCTCCAACCATGTTAGAGAGAAAGTGGAACAAACATATTTTCTCAAGAACGTAATGCATGTCAGTTCAGTGGTACATCCAGTTTCTATCTGCGTCAATTCAAGCAAAGGTTGGATAATAATGCTTAGGAGGGATCAGGCTTATAGGAGGAACATAAGTAACTTCATGAAATGGATCAAGAGGAGGAATATGGATGAAACAGGAAAATCTTCTAGAACCAAAGGAGGAACAAGAGGGGGAGTAGGAGGTGCAACTTTCAGGACCTAGCGATAAGAAGATGGTTTAGGTAGCAAAACCTTAGTCGGAGAAGGAGCTAAGGGAGAGCGCTTACAAGAAGTGTAACACCCCATAAAATAAACCTAAAATAGACATGAGGTAATTTAATAATAATAATCAATAATAAGTAAATGGGCTGAAAATGAAATTTTTAGTAATAGGGAATTAAGCCATGAAAGTATGGTAATTGCATTCGTGGCGAGATTCTAATTATTTTTAATATTTCATTTACTGAAAACGGAGTCTGTGCGTGAAAGATATTAATAAAGAAAGTTGTGCGTAAATATTACACACAAGGAATGAAATTTAAATATAACATGTAGATTTGGAATATATATTTATTATAGATTAGCATGAATGGAATATTCCAACGGAATTTAAAATTGTGTGTATATATTTATATACAATGGGGGACAAAGATAATAAAACAAAGAAAAGAAATCAATCAAATAAATTGGAAAACGACCAGGAAATAAATTCCCTGGGCAAAATTGTAACAACCCGAAAAATCTAAGCCAGTTTAAAAATTTTAATTTGGCTATTTTAATGGATTTTGAATATTTAAAATAAATATTTTAAATAATAACGATGAAAAGTATGTTTGAATCGGCGTTTGAAAATAAATATAATTATTTTAAATTATAAACAAGGCCTGAAATGGCGCGGCAGTTTCAAAATTTCAATTCAAACTTTGACTGACTGTACCAGGTGCAAAATTAAACGGATTTCAGTGAAACCAAAAATATTTAAATCTGTTAGTGAATATCATTCTAACGAATCTAAAAAATTGAAGTTTCATAGCGGGAGTCAAAAGTTATGGCCAAATGAATTTTCAGAATGGTCGCTATAGAGAATATATCGCCCTTGAAAATAGACATTTTGCAAACGACCTCGAAATTCGACGAAACCACTTTTGTTGGATCCGAGATGTGAAGTTATTGCTAGGTTTCAAATTTCATAATTTTTGAAGTTAATATGTGAGTGTGGCGAAGAAAAATGTGTTCGGTGAATTTATGTTAAATTGGATCGACCAGAAAAGGGCCATTTTTCAAACGGTCTCAGAATTCGACGAAACTAGTTTTGTTGGGACCGTATCATCAAAACATAGCTAGATTTATTTTTCAGGAATATTTAGAATTAGTATGTGGCCCCGGCAAATTGAAATGTACATTCAAATCAAATATTGAGTGTTTTATATTTCAATTTGAAGAGAAACTGGCTGAAACAGTCGAATGGGCCCTCGGAACATACCCCATTGTGTTCGGAATGGGGGTATTTAGCCGGGGACGATAGTCGTTAGGTTTGGATTGGAGTTCGTGTGTGGAAGGGGGTATTTTCGGATTTTATAAAAATATATATAAATAAATAAAGAGCCAATCACCCACTTTCTCTCACTTCTGCGTTAACCACCGAAAATCCCGTTCCTTCTTCAACCGACGATGGAAAAGAGCTCAATCTTTCTCCCTCCGATTCCCCTCAAGATACTCAACGAAATTGGTTGATTCTTCAGAGCTTTTTGTAGAGGTTTCTCCAATCTCTAAATCCATACTGGCCTCGAATCGTATCACTCCATATTCGCGAAGATCTGGACCTCGAAAGTCACCGCTTTCATCGTGCCACCGTCCCCTCTACACGGGATCGAACTGGGACCCACCTACCTCTTTGGGAGCGTGCCTCCTAGCTCTCCATCGTGGCGAAGTCTGATCGTCACATCGAGCAACGGATTGAACGGATTTGCCATACCTAATTTTGAAGCTTCAAGGCAGGTATACAGCTTAATTATTTTAAATAGTTTATATCACTTCTAAACACTACGGATTTTGATTTCACTATAAAAATCATATCTTTTTCGTTTGTGGTCGAAATCCAGTGAAACAAGAGACAGTTGACTCATGAGGACGTCTTCTACATTTTAGAAAAGACCGCATATTTTTCTGAGCCTTCTGCAGTTTTTGGAGGAATGGAACCCAATGTGAGATTTCTAATTTATAAACGATATGGAAAATGATGATGTATAAATTATATAGTCGATGTATGAGTTATATAAGCGTTGTACACCTCATGTATAAGCATTGTATAAGTTGTATGTTCGATGGAAAGTTATATATGCGTTGAAAAGTGATATATGCGTTGAAATAAATTGAAAGGTTATTGAAGTGAATTGAAATATATTTATATTTGAATATATATATACATATACACACACACTCCCCTCGTCCACAGACCATGGATGA
The DNA here is from genome assembly GCA_030737875.1 of Allium sativum. Taxonomy (NCBI): domain Eukaryota; kingdom Viridiplantae; phylum Streptophyta; class Magnoliopsida; order Asparagales; family Amaryllidaceae; genus Allium; species Allium sativum. The sequence continues at coordinate 484,170,848 of CM060916.1, read as the reverse complement.
TATATATTGGTTGTGATATTGTTTGGATTGGTTGATGTGAAATTTGGTGAATACCATGAATGGTTGATTGGAAATGATTGATTGTGATTGAAATCCCAATAGGATTAGTATATGGGAAAATTCGCCTGCGTGCGCACTAGATATTGAAAATCCCCATTGTCAAAAACCGCGAGGTTTAAAGGTAGAGCGAGAAGCCGTACTAGGGACGGTACCGGTTTTAACTACCCTGCCGTTATGCTGCCGAAATTTTCAATAATATTCATGTGTTAAATTTATTTTCATGTTTTGAAACTATATTCATGTGTTGAATAGAAATTCATGTGTTGAATGAGTTCATGTGTTGAATAAATTATTTGAAAGGTAAAAATCACATTTTTATTATATATATAGCCTATATAAAATATTAGTATTTTAAATAAATTATTTTAACACCAAAAATAACATTTTTACCTTATGTATAGACTATATAAAATAATCGTGTTTTGAAATAAATTGTTTTACAATAAAAATCATATTTTTATTATATATATCAACTATGGAAAATATTCATGTGTTGAATAAAGGACTAGAACGATAAAGATCATATTTTATCGTATGTGTGAAGTCGAAAACGTTCACGTGTTGAATATATAGATTGAGCAATAAAATCTACATTTTTATTGTGAATATGAAGTGTTAAAAATGGTGATGTGTGAAATAAATATTTTTGATGATTAAAATATCATTTTTATCAAATATATAAAGCGGATATGGTTTTGAAATCGAAGAATGAATTATATATATATATATATATAATTAAAATAAATCGAATAACGAAGCTGCAGTTCGTGTTTTAAAACCATGATTTCAAACGATTAGTGCTGGAGATCCGACCATCGGATTTTCCCGAAACCACAACCGTTGGTTTCGCTTTGGAAATATCTTTCCAACGACACCAACTTTGTAAAGATCCAACGGTTGGATTGTCTGGAATGTTTATTTCAAATCTGAAGAAAAACAGCGCCAGAATCGATTATATTTATATTTATGTATATATATATATATATATATATATATATAATTGAATTAAACCGAATAACGACGCTGCAGTTCGTACTTTGAAATCGCAACTTCAAACGATTAGTGTGGGAGATTCGACCGTCGGATTTTCCCAAAACTAAAACCGTTGGATTCGTTTTGAAAATATCTTTCTAATGATATAGATTTCTAAAGATCCAACGGTTAGATTTTCAGATATGTGTAAATCAAATCTGAAGAAAAACAGCGCCACGGCCGCGTTATGGCCTGAAGCGTCGTTCGAATAAATTGGTTATTTTTAAATAAATAAAAATAGCGATAAATCATGATAAAATATTATAAACGATATGGAATGGAAATAAACTGAATTTGCTCAGTTTATGCAATATTTGATGGTTGAATGTGTTTGGCGTGAAAATTACATTAAAGAACAGAATTAGTGATATCGAATAATTTAGCCGTTGAAATGAATTGATTTGAAATTCTAAATATACGTGAATTATTTGAAAAGGCCGAGTTGATTCTCATTTCAAATAATTGTTCGACGAGTGAAAGTCGAAGATATGAAGACGGTGCAAGACCGATGATCTTCACGTCGAATGGAGGGGTGCTACTACTGCTCATAATAGGAGTAGCTACCTTGACAGGGCTGAAGTAGTAGCCGTCTGGACGTACATGTTGATTGTACGGATATGCGAGGTATTGAGTGCCTCCGGTTTCGTTCATACCCTGAACGAACTTGTAAATGGACTGTGTGTCTGACATTGGATTTTGTTCTGTGCTAGTTGATCTCTATTAAATATATATTTGTATGGCGGCGGAGAATTTATTCTCTTGCTTAACGCCCTTCTCTGAGACGTACGAGTTCAGAGGTTATATATCGATAGAAATCAGTCGCATGGAGTGAATTGCCTGTGTGGCATGCCTAAGAGGCAGATGATCGAGGATTCTGTTGAAAAGCAAAGTCTTGTGGTTGATGATCAAAGCGCGGCCTGTGTGGCATAACTTTGTGTATAACATGAACTCGCAAGCCTCACACCTCGGTATGAGCCAGAAACGGGAGAAGGACCTTAGAGAGGACATGCATTTCCTTCTAGCTAGGAGTGGTGATATGGGTTTTGCACGCCGGGGTATTTTACTTATGTGGATGAATGAAAGTGAGGCCTCGGTTTGCTTCGGTCACTTCGGAGCCGATGGTGTGGTCAGATATGACCAGTTTACGCCCCATAGGGCGGGGAAACGCAGTGCTCTGGAATTTTAATCCACATCGGTGGACCAGCCCTAATGATCCAAGGGCCCATCTGTGTCTGGGTCTTGAGACATGGGCTAGATGTCTCGAATCGGTAAGGACTATCTTTTGCCTTAGTTCATGGTGTAAATCCAATTTCCAAATACGACATCATGCGGTTTTGATTGTATATATATATGGCGACATGATATATGGTACCCATGCCGTCTATGATTGGTAGTTATGATTGAAATTGTTTTTGAAATATATATACACTAGCAATAATATCAAATGATTTGTTTTGCTCGTATCAAGCATATTTTGGCCGTTATAAGGGAAAACTCTATCCTCTGGTTTGTGTTGCATTGTGTGATGGGAACTGAGTCTTATAATGGCTTCATTTTTATAAAAAGCATTGCGATGTTTAAAGGATTTACTTGTTTTAAAGCACTGGCAATCCAATGGAGTAAACCCGTTCCGCGAAAGTGGCGTGGTCCTGTGATTAGCCATATTGTAAGATGTGTTAAGTAGATTTCTCATACCAGTCTCATGACTGACTCGTAGTTTGTTTCACTTGCAAACTCGGGTGCCTCCTTTTTCTACACGGGCAGCCTTGTATTCAGGTTTTAGCAGGCTCTTTCTGGATAGCTGGAGCTAAAGATGGATTCTATCATTTATCTCTTTTTATGTTGTTCAGCTCCTGTTGTACATATTATGTTTTCTTTTCTGCTGTAGACATTTTATGTAAAGCTGAACTGTATTTGTACTAAGTATGATCCTGTATACTGTGTAACTCTAATGATTTTATTTATTCAGTGTATTCTATTGTACAATATCTGGTGTATTTATTTATTTCTGATCTGCTGTTATATGTTTATGTGTTATATTCCAAAGATTACCCTTGCTACCGTCTTATTAGGGTTTGGGGTCGTCACAAACGTGGTATCAGAGCTTTGGTTAAGCTTAGTTATGGAATATAACATATGAACGAACTCGTCAGAAATAGGACCAGTAGTGTTCTAGGACGAGTAACTCATTACAGATAGGACAGTAATATCCTAGTATGAGTATAGCAGAGTGAAATACACCTCGATAGACACATTTACATTCAAGCATATGTCTCTATTTTTTAAAATTACCTTTTCTGTTAGCCTAACACTTTGTCTGCTATTTGCAGACATTGAAAAATGAGTGACAGAAGTAGAAGATGTAGGTTGGAACCAGATGTAGAATCTCTACTTAAGAAGTATAGAAATATGGGTGGAGTACCATTCTTGGGCGAAGAATCTATTATTAAAACTCAAGCTTGGATTCGTTCTGCTGAGAAAATCTTTGAAGGTTTAAAGCTAAGAGATGACCAGAAAAAATTACTGGCAGCTTGGGCACTCAAAGACAAAGCTTTGTTCTGGTGGGATTCAATTGTTAAAGATAATCTAGAAGGTGATATCACCTCGGATAGATTCAAAGAGCTTTTTAGTGAAAAATTTATTCCTCCAGAAGCAACTGAGCGGTTATGTGATGAATTCTACTATTTGATACAAGGGGATATGAATATCCCAGAATATCATAAGAGATTCAATGAACTTTCTCATTTTGCCCCTCATCTATTTCAAGATCCAAAGAGGAAGAATCTGAGGTTTATTTATGGTCTTCAAAGAAAATACCAGAATAAAGTAATGGGGCATGTGAAGCTTCCTTTTTCTGAAATGATATACATGGCTTATCAGTATGAAGATCTAAATAATCGAGGTCTTTTAGTCGATGAAGAGGAAGTTAGTTCGAGCAACAAAAGGAAAACTGGAACTGATAGCCCAGAGACGAGTACATGGTCTGAGGCCAGTACGAAGTCTGAGTTCAAAAAGAAGCCTAGATTCAATCGGGAAAATTAAGGTTATATCTGAGAAAGGACCTATAACAACCCGAATTTTAATAATGTGTTAAAACCATAAATCAAGGCAGAATTAATTTTTAAAATAAGAATCAAGGGAAACGGGTTATGCCATTGCGTTCGTCTCAGAATTCTGCTTGAAATAGAGTCCGAGTTTGCGTAAAACGGATACCGTACGAAGAAGATATGGACGAACAAAGTTAGGCATAAAAACCAGAAATGGGCCAGAATGCACCGGCGCACTTGGGAAGTGCGCCAGAACAAAATTGCACTGGCGCACTTGGGAAGTGCGCCCATGCAATTTTGCATTGGCGCACTTGGCAGGTGCGCCCAGGACGAGCAGAAAACCTGCTGGTCAGGCCCTGGCTGGCCTGGTCGGGTTATGGTCGAATTTCTGAGCTCTGCTGTGTCACTAGGGCTAACTTGTCACTTTCTGATTGGCTTCTCTTGAGATGGATGGCCTTGATTAACTCTAGCTTCATCGACGGCTCTAATTAGTTTGAAACCCTATATAAACAACCTCCTAGCCTCATTCTCTTTACACCATTCTTCTCTAACCTTATGCTGCTGAAACTCTTGATGATCATGGCTTCTCCTTCTTCTCTAAAATAAATTAAATTAAAATAAATCGTGAAGATTATTTCTTGAAGACTACGGCTAGGAATTTCTTATTGGGGATTTGCTTCTACAATCAAAGCAAGATTCAGCGATTCAACAATTCAACGACTAATTTCTAGATTTGACTTCTGCATCTAAATTTCTTAGACCACGATCTGTAAGTTCCAGTTAATTTTAGATAAAAACTATAAATCTAATATGGGCATGTTATAAACTGGAATTGATTTATGTATGATTCATATCTATTCATGTTTTCTTCTTGGATCTTGACTATTGGGAATATTGCCTAAGACGTTGAAACTATTGTTAATGGCCTAAGACTACGCCTATGACTATGAACGTAAGACTATGCATATGCCTATGACTATGAACATAAGACTATGCCTATGCCTATGACTATGAACATAAGACTATGCCTATGCCTATGACGGTGAACATAAAACTGTTGCTTATAACTATGACAAGGACAATTGTGACTAATCACCTATGACTCATGACCAAGAGGTTATTGCCTAGAATTATGACTATGAAATTGAATCTAGATTATTATTCAAACCTTTTCATGTTCATAATGTTATGCCTGCGATGTTTTAATCAATTTATTCAGTTAGGTCATGCCTTGGAAATAAATTGATAATAGGGAAATGTTTATTATGTTGATCTATGCTTGTGGTTCTATTCTATCATCATGTTGAATCGGGAATTAATGAATAAGTCTATTCATATCTATATGAACTTTGAGTATAACCCGTTATGACAAGATGTGCAGTTTATCATGTTATGCAAGTTTTAGGTTGTGAAATCATATCACATATGTGACCAAATGTTAGATCTACATGTTTATGTGTATATGTTAAACCTATGTCATATTTCAAGTTCACACTTATTCATATGTTCGTGATTGATTTGCGAGTTCATATATATGTAAGTTGATTTAGTCTATGTTGCAAATTCACATATATGTATGTTGGTTCAGTCTACGCTGCAAGATCACACCTATGATATTCATGTTGATTATTTTGCAAGTTCACACCTATGATGTTCATATTGACTATGCCGATGATGCCAAGTTTACGCCTATGTCATGCTTATGTTAATAAATTGCTTTATGCCAATTTTGTGTACGTTAAATTAGGCTAAGTTTTTAGCCTAATATTATATGCCAAAAACCATGCGGACGGAAAATTAGGCTAAGATTGTTAGCCTAATATTTAGACGGGTTAATGTTGGGAAAAATTGGTAATTATAGGAAGCTTGACATGAAACTTGCCTTGAAAATTTGACACGAACTTGACATGAAAACTTGAACATGGACATGACACTAGAATGAACTTGAAAATGGCCAACTCGAGGTTGGGTTGAGTTTGCAGTGTAAATCTGCCCGGAACTGCCCGGAAAATCCAGTGACTGCAAACAATAGGATCCAATGTGAGTAGTTGGTCATATTGCGCTTGAAACCCGAGTTTAGACTGAGTTGTGGTGTAAATCTGCCCGGAACCGCCCGGCATATCCAGTGACCACAACAACAGGTCTAATGTGAGAGGTTGGGGTGCATTAATGAATTAATGCCACATGATAGGGTTAAGTCATGAACATGAAAGACAACACTTAACCAACTTGAGACATGATTGGTAGGGTTAGGTCATGAACTTGAACGAAAACACCTGACCAACTTGACATGTGAATTGTAGGGCTAAGTCACGAACTTAAATGACAACACTTAGCCAATTGGACATGCTAGACTGATGAGGGTTAAGTCTCGAATTTAAATGACAACACTTAACCTGCTGGACGGAAACCCTAGTTATGCGGTCCATTTCAGTAGTAACCCACTAGATGTATCATGGTACCCTGGAACTAGGCAGGGTGGGGCACAATTACTGGGCTGATTGTAAGCGACCAGAACGACGGATGTGTTGGTGCGCCAGTGTAGGTTTAGGCGGGCTATGGTCGTGCACGTGGTCCGGAGTTGAAAAAGCAGGCATTGGGCATCAATAGGTTAATCTGTGCATTCTTGATTCGTGTTGGTGGTTGGCACCATAGGGCTTGATACACCCTATGGTGGACCTAGCACAGGTGACTTCATTCGTGATAGGGCCGTATGACACAGATACATGACGAGCTAGAACTTGTAGGGAGCCGATCGACTAGTGGATTGTTTCGTTGGACCTAGAAATGGGTCATTTCATGATATTGGGCCAAGGGATTATTTCATGATTTATATAAGACATGGGTTTGGGATTCTAGTACAGTTGATGCAGCGAACCTTGAATATGTGATGCTATACTTGATTTATCATGTTATCTTAGTCTATCTTGCCCATCTTGACAGCATCCTTATGTTTACTTTCAATTTATACATGTCATGTTACCTTTATCTGTTTTTATGTTGAAAGTCACTTGGACTTACCAGTCTTTATGACTGACCCATTTTTTTCACCTCTTTTTCTTCCGTTCCCCCTCCCCCTCCCCCCCCCCCCCAGGTTCTCAGGGAGGAAACTCCAGCACTTAGCTTGGATTTCACTTGCTTTCGGTTCAGCTCATGTACGGTTTGATCTTGAGCTATGCTATGGCTGCATTTCTGCTACCTTTGGGGAATTAAGCTCTTTTTGTTGTTTCAAGTTTATGCTTCTTTATTTATGCAAGACAGAATTTATTGTAATGGAAAATAATGACCTTGGCTATTTGATGTAAAAGGTTTTGACTCTTTTTGAAAGTAATGAAATTTATCTTTTGATTCTTCCGTTGTTTTATCTATGTTCTGTCTTGTAATATTTCTGTGTTTGTTTACCTCAATAACGCTCCTCCAAAACTAGTGCATTCCCTTTGTGAGTGACCCTAGCGGAGGTGGGGTGTTACATTTGGTATCAGAGCAGAAGGTTACCAGACTGGGCAAAAGTTTTTAAAACCTTCTGAAAGTATTTTCAAAACCGTTTACAAAGAAACATTTTTCAAGAAAAATCTTGTTTTATTTAAAGGCTATTCCCCAAAAGCCATTAACACTATCCTTTGTTTCCTCGTTTGAATATCTTCTTTTTCATTTCAGCATGTCTGGGAATCTTTACTTTCTAGCAGGCGTGCCAATACCTGGCTGGTTTAGGAGGTACTTAGAGGCTAGGGCCAACGATGCAGGCCCAGCAGATATTCCTCCTCCAGCTGCAGCGATTCCTCCTCCTCCTCCCCCTCCTCGTGCAATTGCTTTCTCAAAGATCTGTAAAGATTTTAGGGCCATGGGTGGAAAGGATTTCAAGGGAACTAAATCATTCGTAGAAGCGAGGAATTGGCTCAAAGAAACTGAGGATCTATTCGTTATTTTCGAGCTGGACGATAGGCATAAGGTACAGTTGGCGGTATGGTTGCTCAAAGACGAAGCTTCCTATTGGTGGGAAGTCACTAACGCCGAGAGGCCGGTTGAAACATGGATGGATTTCAGAATAAGGTTCGAGACGAAATTCCTCTCACAAGCTGAACGAAGTCTACAGCTGGAAAAGTTCTTATCTTTTAAGCAAGGAAGTATGACGGTTAAAGAGTACGTCAATCAATTCAATCAGCTGGCTCGGTTTGGACTGGACTTAGTAAATACCCCTCATAAGAAGGCTCTCCGTTTTGTCAAAGGATTGAATGAGCCACTTCATAGCTTGGCCATGACCCACGTACCTATGGGGGCTACTTATGAAAAGCTAGTAGACATGGCGCTCTTAAGTGAAGAAGACAAGAATGGCAAGAAGGAGGTCAAGGCGAATGAATCTCAAAACAAGAAGGTAGACTCTGAGAAAGGAGGCAAGAATAACAACAACAAGAATGATAACAAGACACGCGAGAAAAGAAAATGCCACTTCTGTGATATTGAGGGACATATAGCCCAGGATTGTAGAAAAACAAGATGAAGATGGGAGCATGTTTCCAGTGTGGTGAAACTGGACATATCAGCAAGACCTTCCCTAAGAAGCAAGGGCAAGCCCCGCAGGCAGGACCCTCTGGGGGTACATCTTTAACTTCTTCTCCTTGATGCTTTGTTTTATCTTGTTTATCTTCTCAGTCCTATCTTGATAACCTTAGGTAGAACCCTTTTGGATGTAAACATGTGATTGAAATATGTTATGGTTGATGTTTGCAAATGGTTGCAAGTGGTTGCTCGTGGTTGCATAACGCACATTAGGCACTAGATCGGCTCAGACACATTTTCGTATTGCATATGCATGAGTGTTTATACTTGTTTATGGATGAAATTGAATGTGTTATCATGTGGATGTTGCATATGGTTGGATGTTTGTGCACACATATAGTGTTTATGTGGCTAGGACTATTTACATACATGTTGGATTCATGACACTAAACATATTTTGCATTAGGAAGATCAATCAGGCCTGATCATTTGCATTATATAAGGAACATATACACACACTTTCTGCATATGTTCATATAGCATTAGAAATCTTTTAAGGACAATGGTTGCTTGTGGATGATGGTTGAGTAGATGGTTGATTGGATGATAGGATGCATTCTTCCTAACTTGAAGATTTCGGGGACGAAATCCTTTAAGGAGGGGAGAATGTAACAACCTGAATTTTAATAACGTGTTAAAACCATAAATCAAGGCAGAATTAATTTTTAAAATAAGAATCAAGGGAAACGGGTTACGCCATTGCGTTCATCTCGGAATTCTGCTTGAAATAGAGTCTGAGTTTGCGTAAAATGGTGTAACAACCCGTAAAATCTGGGCCAGTTTAAAATTTTTATTTTGGCAATTTTAGCGAATTTTGGTTATTTAAAATGGATTATTTTAAATAATAATCGACGAGAAATTTATTTTGAATATAATTCGAACGTTTATATTATATACGTCGTCGTTAGAATATAAATATTTATTTATATTTATAAAAGGAATTGAAAATGGCGCGGTAGTTCGAAAATTCGATTTCTAATTTCAAATGAATATACAGAATTCAATATAAGTCAGAATTGAACGAAACAAGAAATATTTGAATCTGTATAACTATATCTTTGTAACGAAGTTAACAAACTGAGATTTCATCTTAGAAATGATAAGATATGTCCAGTTGAAAATTAGAAATAGTCGCTGTGGAATTTATATATATTTTTATATATATAAGGCCCTTAAAAATAGCAATTTTGCAAACGACCTCGGATTTCGACGAAACCACTTTTGTTGGGTCCGTGATGTTAAGTTATTGCTAGATTCCAAATTTCATAATTTTTCAAATCAATATGTGAGCGTGGCAAAGGAAAACGCGTTTGACCAGTTTCAGTTAATTTTAATCGACTGGAAAATGGTCATTTTTCCAACGGTCTCAGAATTCAACGAAACTAGTTTTGTTAGGACCGTATCGTCAATACGAAGCTAGAAAATATTTTTCTGGAATTTTTCTAGTTAGTATGTGACCCCGGTAATTTGAAATGTACGTTTAAAATTGAATATACTGATTTATATTGTAATTTTGAGAAAAACTGTTCGAGACGATTGGATTGGCTTACGAAAGATATCCCGTTGTGTTCATAATGGGGGTATTTAGCTAGGGGCGACTGTCGTTGGGTCTCGTTTGGAGTTTGTATGGAGAGGAGGGTATTTTTAGAATTAAATAAAATTATATATATATAAAAACCTAATTTTCTAAAACCCTATTGGTCAAATTTTCAGTTCGCGGTCAACCTTCTTCTTTCCGCCTCCACCCTAACAAGCGATCCAGAAGCTCCAGCTTTCCTCACCACCGATCTTCCACTCCAAGCCCTATCCACGAAACTTCAATTGTGAAAAACCTTCGGCTCCTCGAGTTCTAGCAATCCAACGGGCAAGATCAAAAAACCACCTCGTTAATCGATTGAAATCCTGGCTCGAAGTCGCCAGCTTCGCACGCACCTCCAGGTCGGAGGAAACCACCGAAGTGGACGCCAGTCATGGCGGAGGCAGTAGGTGCGAAGGCGCACCTCATGGTGGCCGGCGATCGACTCCAGGGCGCCTCGTTTGGCGTGCGTCAGGGGAGGAGGGTCTGGACGAAGTGGGTGCTCTGATTTTCAATGAGGCCTGAAGCAATATGGAGGAGTGGTTCGAGCAGTCCAGGAAGAAAAACAGTAAGCTCTCTTGTTTGTTTTTTTTTTATTTTCAAATGCATAGTTTAAAATTCAGTTTAAAATTATAAATGCATTGTTTGAAAATCAGTTTTCAAAAATGTAAGACACTGAATTTTATTTTCATATTTGATAATAATAGCATTATTTTAAAATGTAATATATATATATATATATATATTAGTAATAAAAATGTAATTTTTAATAAAAATATAAAATTAGCTTTATATATGAAATGAAAATAAATATCATTGTTTTGGAAATGAAAATCGTATAAAGTTTTGTTTTTAAATATATTGAACTTCGACAGGAAAATGGGATTTTTATATATTGAACTTCGACAGGAAAATGGGATTTTTATATATTGAACTTCGACAGGAAAATGGGATTTTTATATATTGAACTTCGACAGGAAAATGGGATTTTTATATATTGAACTTCGACAGGAAAATAGGATTTTTATATATTGAACTTCGAAATAAAAATTCGATTTTTATATATTGAATAGCGAAGTAAAAATTCGATTTTTATATATTGAATAACATAGTAAAAATTCGATTTTTACATATGTAGTGGCTACGGGCAACGAAGATGACGAAGATGTGATAGCGATGAAGATTTCTATCAAAGAAGTGCCGAGGAGCTAGGATAGCTATCTGTGAGAATTTCTCACCTTTCAATTTCTTTTCTAATTATATATATATACTAGGATGCAGACGGTGCTTAGTAGCACCCGACACAATCGTCCACAGACCATGGACTTGTTTGTTTGGTTGCATAGATTAGTTGAATTATTTGTTTGAAATGAATTGAATTGTTTGGTGAGATGGAATTGATTTGATTGATGTGTGAATGGCGTGGGCCTTCACTAGACCGGGGATAAGGCTAGGCCTTGTCCCGTTTCTAGTATCGTGCCGTTATGCCGCCGAAATTTTCTAAAATATATTAGAAAAATAAAAATATCATTTTATTGTGTAAATGAATTGAATAGAAATTCATAGGTTGAAATAAAATGTTTTATCGTTAAAATATAAATTTTTAACGTGAAGTGAATAAAATAAAATATTCATTTACAAACCAGACGGTTTGTTTATGTACACTTATTTGAATGACATTGATTGGGACGATAAATTTTACACATCGCCCAACAGCACAAATAAAATATGTGTTTGATTGTTTGAAACCCCACACGGGTGTTGGGATGAAATTTGAAGTTCACTCATCCTGATTGATTAAATATGTCGATCGATAGATTGACAGGCTGTTATAAGCGTTAAATATCTATATTTGATGCTTTTACAGTGTAGTGCACTTTGGTTGATGGTTGATTATTTTCAATGTTATTATATACATGTGTTGTATGAAAATCCATATAATTAACTTTATATGGTAATTGATTGGGCCTCATTCCAATTTGAAAAACAAAGAATATTATAAAATAAAAGTTCATGTGTTGACAGTACTCATCCGTTGAGATTGGTCATGTGTTGAACGAAATATTTTAGTAATAAAATTTACATCTTTATCAATATAAAATAAAAGTTCATGTGTTGACAGTACTCATCCGTTGAGATTGGTCATGTGTTGAACGAAATATTTTAGTAATAAAATTTACATCTTTATCAATATAAAATAAAAGTTCATGTGTTGACAGTACTCATCCATTGAGATTGGTCATGTGTTGAACGAAATATTTTGATAATAACAACTATTTTGAAAAAGAAATATTTGAAATAGAATATTTGAAAATAGAAATTTATGGAGCCATGTTGATTAGATTGACGCCATTTTGACGTGAACGATATTTATATCGATTTTATTCATTTTAAAATGAATATTGAAGAGTGATTTCGAAATCGAATATTTTGAAATGAATTGAATTGAAAACGATTTCGAAATAAATTGAATTGAAAACGATTTCGAAATGAATTGAATATATAACGATTTCGAAATGAATTGAATATATAACGATTTCGAAATGAATTGAATATATAACGATTTCGAAATGAATTGAATATATAACGATTTCGAAATGAATTGAATATATAACGATTTCGAAATGAATTGAATATATAACGATTTCGAAATGAATTGAATATATAACGATTTCGAAATGAATTAAATATATAACGATTTCGAAATGAATTGAATATATAAACGATTTCGAAATGAATTGAATTGAAAACGATTTCGAAATAAATTGAATTGAAAACGATTTCGAAATGAATTGAATATATAACGATTTCGAAATGAATTGAATATATAACGATTTCGAAATGAATTGAATATATAACGATTTCGAAATGAATTGAATATATAACGATTTCGAAATGAATTGAATATATAACGATTTCGAAATGAATTGAATATATAACGATTTCGAAATGAAATGAATTGAAAACGATTTCGAAATGAATTGAATGGAAAACGATTTCGAAATGAATTGAATTGAAAACGAATTCAAATTGAATTGAAAGCGAATTGAAATGGATTCAAATTGAATTGAAATTGGAATTGAATAGAAATGAATTTTAAAACGAATTTATAAAGAAGAATTCAATTTTGATTTGAATTGAAAAGGAAGTTGAAATTTCTTTTGAAACGAATTCATTATATAATTCGGTTTAAATAGAAATCGACGAAATATATATTATATATATTATATATATAATATAATGGCCTGAATAGAACGCGCTGCGCCGCGGCAGTTCGTGAATTTCGACCATTTATTTCAAACGGGCATTACGGGAGATCCGACCGTCGGATTCTCCTAAAACCGGAACCGTTGGGTTCGTATCGAAAAGAGCTTTCTAATGAATATTAGAAATTTGAAATCTAACGGTTGGATTTGGAGATACGTCCAAATCAAATTCGAAAAAGGTCGCTGTAAGTGCAGTTCGATGGCCATTGATGGAAATCGACTGTACGGGCCTTGATAAAATTATTAAAAATAGTAATAATTTGTGTAAAATCATAAGAAATGATTTAGAAAGAATTGGGATGAAAAACTCCATATTTGAAAAGATAAAAATAGATTTTTATCGAAATGAACTAGTTTTGAACTAGAATTATAATTCTATTTATTTTTAAATAAATAAATTGAATTTGAAAAGGGTTTTGAAAATAACCAGAATATCCAATGATTGCATTGGAGTGGATTTGAATCGAAATTGTCCTCGGAATATTTCGATGTTGGAATTCGTGATTATACAGGTGTTGTTATGGAAATTTGAAAGATATATATTTATATCGTTATTTCCAATACGACATTTGTTAGTCGTAGAATTCGATATTGAATATAAGCCGATATATTTTCTATTCAGAGCCTTGTATTGAATATCGAATGTGATTTGGGTTTGTCGTGAATGGTGTCTTTACTAACACTATTCTTGAACCCAGTTGAGAAAAGATTAAATCTTTTTATTTAGATTTAATGAAGTGTACCAATTAAATAACATTTAATTGGAATTGAATCGATATTGATTTTTGGGTTTATCGTGAACAGTGTTTTAAATAACACTCGTTCTTTAACCCGATGATTAATGAATGTGATTTTGGGTTTATCGTGAACCGTGTTTTTAAATGACACTGATTCTTTAACCCAGTCAAAGATTAAAACTAAGTGGAGTTTTAATGAATCTTTAATTAGATTGAATTGATCGAAAATAGAGTATCACCAGCTTTGCTCCAGGCGATAGTTAAATCTTTAATTAGATTTGAACGTGAAATGGTAATTGAATTTACCGATAACACTGTGGTGTTAGATATGAAGTATTACCAGTTTTACTTCATGGGATGAATAGGTTGGGATTGGGGAATTAAAACAAATGATTACTTCGATAAGTTTCTTAATCCCGACTAGTTGAATCGAAATTCAAAGGATGATAAAAGAATAAATTCAGGAAATTACCTTGGATAAAATTAATGGGAACCTTTCCCTATGAATGTGAAAATTAGAAACTAACTGTCGGTTAGCTAAGCAGAATGGTTTTCTGAATATTGATCTGATGTTGGTTTCGGCCTTCGGGGTTAATGTTTGGGGAATTATTCTCTTGATTAATTTACGGTTAGTGACTGATGAATTGGAATGAGGCGTATGTTGTGTTTGTGTAACACTTATTTAAAATATACGCGAGTTATTCGGAAAGTCCGGGTTTATCCCATTCTGAATAACTGATACGACGATAAGTCGAAGATGAAGACGATGGTCGAAGACCGGAGGTCTTCACGTCGTTTGGGTAATTACTGATGATCTTGATTGGGTTGTACACCCAAGAAGATGGAAACAGTTAGTGATCGTCCAGACGTACTTGGAGATCGATGGATATGCGGGGTACTAGGTGCCTCCGGTTTCGTTCAGACCTGGAACGGACTTGTAAATGGATGGTGTGTCTGACATTGTATTCCTTTATATTGTATTTGTTGATCTCTGCTAAATATATATCTGTTTGGCGGCGGAGAATTTATTCTCTTGCTTAACGCCCTTCTCTGAGACATATGAGCTCAGAGGTTATATATTGGCAGAAATCAGTGGTACGATATGGATTGACAGTGTGGCATACTGAGATGCAGTGATCCAAACTTTTGTTGAAAAGCAAAGGTTGGTGGTTGATGATCAAAGCGCAGCTGATATAGCATGGCTTTGTGTATAGCGTTGATCCGCGAGCCTCACAGCCCGGGATGGTGGTAAACTGATGGTTTGATCAGTATACATTTTTTTTAGTGTAGTGGATTCGGTCGACCGATATTGAGCTTCGTGCTCGGAGGGATAGAGTAAGCGGTGTTTTCTCTTGCTGGGACGTAAGCCGCGGTGATACTTGAGTCCCCAAAAGTGCGGATGTGCATAGCGGTGTTTTCTCTCGCTGAGACGTAAGCCGCGGTGATTTGTACTACGCGAGCGATCTTTCGAATCAGGAGCCACCATGATGGAAATCCAATTTCCGATACGTGTATTTCGGCTTTATTTGTAGAGCCTAGTATGGCGACATAGTGGGATGGGGCACTCATGTCGTCTATGATTTATATTTATGATTGAAGTTGTTTTGACACTATACACTTATTATAGTATCAAATGATTTGTTTTAAACGTATCAAGCATGTTTGGCTGTTATAAGGGAAAACCCTATCCTCGGCTGCGTTGCATTGTGTGATGGGACCTGGGTCTTATAACAGCTTCATTTTTCTTTATTTAGCATTGCGCTGCTGGTTTTATGCACTGGTATTTTTGGGAGGAAACCCATTCTGTGTTATACGGCGTGGTCCCTTGATTTACCTAGCTTTAAAAATAAAGATTAATAACTGTTTTAGTTCTCACACCAGTCACATGACTGACCTGGAGTTTATTGTTTTAACCTAAACTCTGGGTGCCCTTATTTTCGACACGGGCAGCTAGTAGTTTTGGTTTTGCAGATTTATATTCACAGGATCCTGGTTTACAGCTGGAACGATATCCGGAAAGCTTTGTATCCGTATATCTCATTCTAGTTGTGTATTGTATTATTTTCCGCTGCTATGTATTTAAATGTAATTTAAATCTCTGATATTTCTGTGTAATATTGATTTATACTCTGTATATTCTTGTAATCTGATGCATTGTTGTAATATACAATGAAATGTTCTTCTGTATGCGTTCTGCTGTGGTTTGTTCTCGAACTATCCGACGCTTTCCCTTACGGGGAGGTTGCGGGTCTTTACATGTGGTATCAGAGCTTTGGTTTACAAAGCTCAGAGAACAAGGCACATTAGAACCATACGAAAGAATTCATCAGATATTGGGTTAGTAAAATCCAATGGGAATGACTCGTTAGAGATGAGATCAGTAGTATCCTAGAACGAGTGTGAAGAGTATATTTTTCAAATGAAAACATTCTTTGTTTTGAAAATCTAAATCAACTATTCGTATTTGATTATTTGTTTATATTGATTTTGGACAATTCAGTATATAAAGAATTTGCATATACGCCTTGCAAACGTATATTCAAAGTTTTAATATATTGGATAGATATAGCATCACACTCTAGTCGCCCGGAGATGATTCTACTAATGACTATATAGCATCAGTAGTGTGTGTTCGAGTTTCGAAGGTATGATTTTCTATATATTTCCTATTGACTGGTGTGAGAACCAAAATT
Source organism: Allium sativum (assembly GCA_030737875.1). NCBI lineage: Eukaryota > Viridiplantae > Streptophyta > Magnoliopsida > Asparagales > Amaryllidaceae > Allium > Allium sativum. The sequence continues at coordinate 484,153,880 of CM060916.1, read as the reverse complement.
AGATAGGGCCTATTGTTGTGATTTGGCATCAAAACAAGATTTTCAGTATATGTATCAAAATTATGAATTTGAAACGTTAAATTCACTAATTGATTGATGTTTGTGTTGTTTGTTCATTTGTTTTCTAATTTTGAACCATTATGCCTATTTGAACCAAATATTGGATTATATTGAAAATTGGTTGCATTTGCTTGCATATACATATATATCTTTGAACAGGTCATAGCAAGGAGGCTAGAGCAGAGAATAAAATTTGTTTGCCCGACAAATAGGTACATGTTTACTACATAATTTCCTGTTTTGTTTGGGTGATGATGATTTTGTGAGCCTATTGGCTAGCCGCTTGGCTTTTTCTTTTTCTTTTTGAGATCTGAAGGACCGGGGAAGCTATTTGAAATTCCCCGATGCTCCCATTGCAGGGGAGGTTATGGCGAAATTTTTCGAAAATTTAGGGTGTTAGCCAAATTTTTGAAATTTTAGAAATTCTCAGAAACTGAAAAGTTGGAGAACGGAAGCCTGACCGATCGTAGAGCTGAATAATCAAACCACTTTCGACTTTGTTCCTTTTCGGGGACGAAAAGTTTTAAGTGGGGGAGATTGTAACAACCCGTAAAATCTGGGCCAGTTTAAAATTTTTATTTTGGCAATTTTAGCGAATTTTGGTTATTTAAAATGGATTATTTTAAATAATAATCGACGAGAAATTTATTTTGAATATAATTCGAACGTTTATATTATATACGTCGTCGTTAGAATATAAATATTTATTTATATTTATAAAAGGAATTGAAAATGGCGCGGTAGTTCGAAAATTCGATTTCTAATTTCAAATGAATATACAGAATTCAATATAAGTCAGAATTGAACGAAACAAGAAATATTTGAATCTGTATAACTATATCTTTGTAACGAAGTTAACAAACTGAGATTTCATCTTAGAAATGATAAGATATGTCCAGTTGAAAATTAGAAATAGTCGCTGTGGAATTTATATATATTTTTATATATATAAGGCCCTTAAAAATAGCAATTTTGCAAACGACCTCGGATTTCGACGAAACCACTTTTGTTGGGTCCGTGATGTTAAGTTATTGCTAGATTCCAAATTTCATAATTTTTCAAATCAATATGTGAGCGTGGCAAAGGAAAACGCGTTTGACCAGTTTCAGTTAATTTTAATCGACTGGAAAATGGTCATTTTTCCAACGGTCTCAGAATTCAACGAAACTAGTTTTGTTAGGACCGTATCGTCAATACGAAGCTAGAAAATATTTTTCTGGAATTTTTCTAGTTAGTATGTGACCCCGGTAATTTGAAATGTACGTTTAAAATTGAATATACTGATTTATATTGTAATTTTGAGAAAAACTGTTCGAGACGATTGGATTGGCTTACGAAAGATATCCCGTTGTGTTCATAATGGGGGTATTTAGCTAGGGGCGACTGTCGTTGGGTCTCGTTTGGAGTTTGTATGGAGAGGAGGGTATTTTTAGAATTAAATAAAATTATATATATATAAAAACCTAATTTTCTAAAACCCTATTGGTCAAATTTTCAGTTCGCGGTCAACCTTCTTCTTTCCGCCTCCACCCTAACAAGCGATCCAGAAGCTCCAGCTTTCCTCACCACCGATCTTCCACTCCAAGCCCTATCCACGAAACTTCAATTGTGAAAAACCTTCGGCTCCTCGAGTTCTAGCAATCCAACGGGCAAGATCAAAAAACCACCTCGTTAATCGATTGAAATCCTGGCTCGAAGTCGCCAGCTTCGCACGCACCTCCAGGTCGGAGGAAACCACCGAAGTGGACGCCAGTCATGGCGGAGGCAGTAGGTGCGAAGGCGCACCTCATGGTGGCCGGCGATCGACTCCAGGGCGCCTCGTTTGGCGTGCGTCAGGGGAGGAGGGTCTGGACGAAGTGGGTGCTCTGATTTTCAATGAGGCCTGAAGCAATATGGAGGAGTGGTTCGAGCAGTCCAGGAAGAAAAACAGTAAGCTCTCTTGTTTGTTTTTTTTTTATTTTCAAATGCATAGTTTAAAATTCAGTTTAAAATTATAAATGCATTGTTTGAAAATCAGTTTTCAAAAATGTAAGACACTGAATTTTATTTTCATATTTGATAATAATAGCATTATTTTAAAATGTAATATATATATATATATATATATTAGTAATAAAAATGTAATTTTTAATAAAAATATAAAATTAGCTTTATATATGAAATGAAAATAAATATCATTGTTTTGGAAATGAAAATCGTATAAAGTTTTGTTTTTAAATATATTGAACTTCGACAGGAAAATGGGATTTTTATATATTGAACTTCGACAGGAAAATGGGATTTTTATATATTGAACTTCGACAGGAAAATGGGATTTTTATATATTGAACTTCGACAGGAAAATGGGATTTTTATATATTGAACTTCGACAGGAAAATAGGATTTTTATATATTGAACTTCGAAATAAAAATTCGATTTTTATATATTGAATAGCGAAGTAAAAATTCGATTTTTATATATTGAATAACATAGTAAAAATTCGATTTTTACATATGTAGTGGCTACGGGCAACGAAGATGACGAAGATGTGATAGCGATGAAGATTTCTATCAAAGAAGTGCCGAGGAGCTAGGATAGCTATCTGTGAGAATTTCTCACCTTTCAATTTCTTTTCTAATTATATATATATACTAGGATGCAGACGGTGCTTAGTAGCACCCGACACAATCGTCCACAGACCATGGACTTGTTTGTTTGGTTGCATAGATTAGTTGAATTATTTGTTTGAAATGAATTGAATTGTTTGGTGAGATGGAATTGATTTGATTGATGTGTGAATGGCGTGGGCCTTCACTAGACCGGGGATAAGGCTAGGCCTTGTCCCGTTTCTAGTATCGTGCCGTTATGCCGCCGAAATTTTCTAAAATATATTAGAAAAATAAAAATATCATTTTATTGTGTAAATGAATTGAATAGAAATTCATAGGTTGAAATAAAATGTTTTATCGTTAAAATATAAATTTTTAACGTGAAGTGAATAAAATAAAATATTCATTTACAAACCAGACGGTTTGTTTATGTACACTTATTTGAATGACATTGATTGGGACGATAAATTTTACACATCGCCCAACAGCACAAATAAAATATGTGTTTGATTGTTTGAAACCCCACACGGGTGTTGGGATGAAATTTGAAGTTCACTCATCCTGATTGATTAAATATGTCGATCGATAGATTGACAGGCTGTTATAAGCGTTAAATATCTATATTTGATGCTTTTACAGTGTAGTGCACTTTGGTTGATGGTTGATTATTTTCAATGTTATTATATACATGTGTTGTATGAAAATCCATATAATTAACTTTATATGGTAATTGATTGGGCCTCATTCCAATTTGAAAAACAAAGAATATTATAAAATAAAAGTTCATGTGTTGACAGTACTCATCCGTTGAGATTGGTCATGTGTTGAACGAAATATTTTAGTAATAAAATTTACATCTTTATCAATATAAAATAAAAGTTCATGTGTTGACAGTACTCATCCGTTGAGATTGGTCATGTGTTGAACGAAATATTTTAGTAATAAAATTTACATCTTTATCAATATAAAATAAAAGTTCATGTGTTGACAGTACTCATCCATTGAGATTGGTCATGTGTTGAACGAAATATTTTGATAATAACAACTATTTTGAAAAAGAAATATTTGAAATAGAATATTTGAAAATAGAAATTTATGGAGCCATGTTGATTAGATTGACGCCATTTTGACGTGAACGATATTTATATCGATTTTATTCATTTTAAAATGAATATTGAAGAGTGATTTCGAAATCGAATATTTTGAAATGAATTGAATTGAAAACGATTTCGAAATAAATTGAATTGAAAACGATTTCGAAATGAATTGAATATATAACGATTTCGAAATGAATTGAATATATAACGATTTCGAAATGAATTGAATATATAACGATTTCGAAATGAATTGAATATATAACGATTTCGAAATGAATTGAATATATAACGATTTCGAAATGAATTGAATATATAACGATTTCGAAATGAATTGAATATATAACGATTTCGAAATGAATTAAATATATAACGATTTCGAAATGAATTGAATATATAAACGATTTCGAAATGAATTGAATTGAAAACGATTTCGAAATAAATTGAATTGAAAACGATTTCGAAATGAATTGAATATATAACGATTTCGAAATGAATTGAATATATAACGATTTCGAAATGAATTGAATATATAACGATTTCGAAATGAATTGAATATATAACGATTTCGAAATGAATTGAATATATAACGATTTCGAAATGAATTGAATATATAACGATTTCGAAATGAAATGAATTGAAAACGATTTCGAAATGAATTGAATGGAAAACGATTTCGAAATGAATTGAATTGAAAACGAATTCAAATTGAATTGAAAGCGAATTGAAATGGATTCAAATTGAATTGAAATTGGAATTGAATAGAAATGAATTTTAAAACGAATTTATAAAGAAGAATTCAATTTTGATTTGAATTGAAAAGGAAGTTGAAATTTCTTTTGAAACGAATTCATTATATAATTCGGTTTAAATAGAAATCGACGAAATATATATTATATATATTATATATATAATATAATGGCCTGAATAGAACGCGCTGCGCCGCGGCAGTTCGTGAATTTCGACCATTTATTTCAAACGGGCATTACGGGAGATCCGACCGTCGGATTCTCCTAAAACCGGAACCGTTGGGTTCGTATCGAAAAGAGCTTTCTAATGAATATTAGAAATTTGAAATCTAACGGTTGGATTTGGAGATACGTCCAAATCAAATTCGAAAAAGGTCGCTGTAAGTGCAGTTCGATGGCCATTGATGGAAATCGACTGTACGGGCCTTGATAAAATTATTAAAAATAGTAATAATTTGTGTAAAATCATAAGAAATGATTTAGAAAGAATTGGGATGAAAAACTCCATATTTGAAAAGATAAAAATAGATTTTTATCGAAATGAACTAGTTTTGAACTAGAATTATAATTCTATTTATTTTTAAATAAATAAATTGAATTTGAAAAGGGTTTTGAAAATAACCAGAATATCCAATGATTGCATTGGAGTGGATTTGAATCGAAATTGTCCTCGGAATATTTCGATGTTGGAATTCGTGATTATACAGGTGTTGTTATGGAAATTTGAAAGATATATATTTATATCGTTATTTCCAATACGACATTTGTTAGTCGTAGAATTCGATATTGAATATAAGCCGATATATTTTCTATTCAGAGCCTTGTATTGAATATCGAATGTGATTTGGGTTTGTCGTGAATGGTGTCTTTACTAACACTATTCTTGAACCCAGTTGAGAAAAGATTAAATCTTTTTATTTAGATTTAATGAAGTGTACCAATTAAATAACATTTAATTGGAATTGAATCGATATTGATTTTTGGGTTTATCGTGAACAGTGTTTTAAATAACACTCGTTCTTTAACCCGATGATTAATGAATGTGATTTTGGGTTTATCGTGAACCGTGTTTTTAAATGACACTGATTCTTTAACCCAGTCAAAGATTAAAACTAAGTGGAGTTTTAATGAATCTTTAATTAGATTGAATTGATCGAAAATAGAGTATCACCAGCTTTGCTCCAGGCGATAGTTAAATCTTTAATTAGATTTGAACGTGAAATGGTAATTGAATTTACCGATAACACTGTGGTGTTAGATATGAAGTATTACCAGTTTTACTTCATGGGATGAATAGGTTGGGATTGGGGAATTAAAACAAATGATTACTTCGATAAGTTTCTTAATCCCGACTAGTTGAATCGAAATTCAAAGGATGATAAAAGAATAAATTCAGGAAATTACCTTGGATAAAATTAATGGGAACCTTTCCCTATGAATGTGAAAATTAGAAACTAACTGTCGGTTAGCTAAGCAGAATGGTTTTCTGAATATTGATCTGATGTTGGTTTCGGCCTTCGGGGTTAATGTTTGGGGAATTATTCTCTTGATTAATTTACGGTTAGTGACTGATGAATTGGAATGAGGCGTATGTTGTGTTTGTGTAACACTTATTTAAAATATACGCGAGTTATTCGGAAAGTCCGGGTTTATCCCATTCTGAATAACTGATACGACGATAAGTCGAAGATGAAGACGATGGTCGAAGACCGGAGGTCTTCACGTCGTTTGGGTAATTACTGATGATCTTGATTGGGTTGTACACCCAAGAAGATGGAAACAGTTAGTGATCGTCCAGACGTACTTGGAGATCGATGGATATGCGGGGTACTAGGTGCCTCCGGTTTCGTTCAGACCTGGAACGGACTTGTAAATGGATGGTGTGTCTGACATTGTATTCCTTTATATTGTATTTGTTGATCTCTGCTAAATATATATCTGTTTGGCGGCGGAGAATTTATTCTCTTGCTTAACGCCCTTCTCTGAGACATATGAGCTCAGAGGTTATATATTGGCAGAAATCAGTGGTACGATATGGATTGACAGTGTGGCATACTGAGATGCAGTGATCCAAACTTTTGTTGAAAAGCAAAGGTTGGTGGTTGATGATCAAAGCGCAGCTGATATAGCATGGCTTTGTGTATAGCGTTGATCCGCGAGCCTCACAGCCCGGGATGGTGGTAAACTGATGGTTTGATCAGTATACATTTTTTTTAGTGTAGTGGATTCGGTCGACCGATATTGAGCTTCGTGCTCGGAGGGATAGAGTAAGCGGTGTTTTCTCTTGCTGGGACGTAAGCCGCGGTGATACTTGAGTCCCCAAAAGTGCGGATGTGCATAGCGGTGTTTTCTCTCGCTGAGACGTAAGCCGCGGTGATTTGTACTACGCGAGCGATCTTTCGAATCAGGAGCCACCATGATGGAAATCCAATTTCCGATACGTGTATTTCGGCTTTATTTGTAGAGCCTAGTATGGCGACATAGTGGGATGGGGCACTCATGTCGTCTATGATTTATATTTATGATTGAAGTTGTTTTGACACTATACACTTATTATAGTATCAAATGATTTGTTTTAAACGTATCAAGCATGTTTGGCTGTTATAAGGGAAAACCCTATCCTCGGCTGCGTTGCATTGTGTGATGGGACCTGGGTCTTATAACAGCTTCATTTTTCTTTATTTAGCATTGCGCTGCTGGTTTTATGCACTGGTATTTTTGGGAGGAAACCCATTCTGTGTTATACGGCGTGGTCCCTTGATTTACCTAGCTTTAAAAATAAAGATTAATAACTGTTTTAGTTCTCACACCAGTCACATGACTGACCTGGAGTTTATTGTTTTAACCTAAACTCTGGGTGCCCTTATTTTCGACACGGGCAGCTAGTAGTTTTGGTTTTGCAGATTTATATTCACAGGATCCTGGTTTACAGCTGGAACGATATCCGGAAAGCTTTGTATCCGTATATCTCATTCTAGTTGTGTATTGTATTATTTTCCGCTGCTATGTATTTAAATGTAATTTAAATCTCTGATATTTCTGTGTAATATTGATTTATACTCTGTATATTCTTGTAATCTGATGCATTGTTGTAATATACAATGAAATGTTCTTCTGTATGCGTTCTGCTGTGGTTTGTTCTCGAACTATCCGACGCTTTCCCTTACGGGGAGGTTGCGGGTCTTTACAAATGGATAACGTACGAAGAAGATATGGACGAACGAAGTTAGGCAGAAAAACCAGAAACGGGCCAGAATGCACTGGTGCACTTGGGAAGTGTGCCAGAACAAAATTGCACTGGCGCACTTGGGAAGTGCGCCCATGCAATTTTGTATTGGCGCACTTGGCAGGTGCGCCCAGGACGAGCAGAAAACCTGCTGGTCAGGCCCTGGCTGGCCTGGTCGGGTTCTGGTCGAATTTCTGAGCTCTGCTATGTCACTAGGGCTAACTTGTCACTTTCTGATTGGCTTCTCTTGAGATGGATGGCCTCGATTAACTCTAACTTCATCGACGGCTCTAATTAGTTTGAAACCCTATATAAACAGCCTCCTAGCCTCATTCTCTTTACACCATTCTTCTCTAACCTTATGCTGCTCAAACTCTTGATGATCATGGCTTCTTCTTCCTCCTCTAAAATAAATTAAATTAAAATAAATCGTGAAGATTATTTCTTGAAGACTACGGCTAGGAATTTCTTATTGGGGATTTGCTTCTACAATCAAAACAAGATTCAGCGATTCAACAATTCAACGACTAATTTCTAGACTTGACTTATGCATCTAAATTTCTTAGACCACGATCTGTAAGTTCCAGTTACTTTTAGATAAAAACTATAAATCTAATATGGGCATGTTATAAACTGGAATTGATTTATGTATGATTCATATCTATTCTTATTTTCTTCTTGGATCCTGACTATTGGGAATATTGCCTATGATGTTGAAACTATTGTTAATGGCCTAAGACTATGCCTATGACTGTGAACATAAGACTATGCCTATGACTATGACTATGAACATAAGACTATGCCTATGCCTATGACTATGAACATAAGACTATGACTATGCCTATGCCTATGACGGTGAACATAAGGCTGTTGCCTATAACTATGACAAGGACAATTGTGACTAATCACCTATGATTCATGACCAAGAGGTTATTGCCTAGAATTATGACTATGAAATTGAATCTAGATTATTATTCAAACCTTTTCATGTTCATAATGTTAAGCCTGCGATGTTTTAATCAATTTATTCAGTTAGGTCATGCCTTGGAAATAAATTGATAATAGAGCAATGTTTATTATGTTGATCTATGCCTGTGATTCTATTCTATCATCATGTTGAATTGGGAATTAATGAATAAGTCTATTCATATGTATATGAACTTGGAGTATAACCAGTTATGACAAGTTGTGCAGTTTATCATGTTATGCAATTTTTAGGTTGTGAAATCATATCACATATGTGACCAAATGTTAGATCTACGTGTTTATGTGTATATGTTAAACCAACGTCATATTTCAAGTTCACACTTATTCATATGTTCATGATTGATTTGCAAGTTCACATATATGTAAGTTTATTTAGTCTATGTTGCAAATTCAATCTACGCTGCCAGATCACACCTATGATATTCATGTTGATTATTTTGCAAGTTCACGCCTATGATGTTCATATTGACTATGCCGATGATGCCAAGTTTACGCCTATGTCATGCTTATGTTAATAAATTGCTTTATGCCAATTTTGTGTACGTTAAATTAGGCTAAGTTTTTAGCCTAATATTATATGCCAAAAATCATGCGGACGGAAAATTAGGCTAAGATTATTAGCCTAATATTTAGATGGGGTAACTTTGGGAAAAATTGGTAATTATAGGAAGCTTGACATGAAACTTGCCTTGAAAACTTGACACGAACTTGACATGAAAACTTGAACATGGACATGACACTAGAATGAAATTGAAAATGGCCAACTCAAGGTTGGGTTGAGTTTGCAGTGTAAATCTGCCCGAAACCACCCGACAAATCCAGTGACTGCAAATAATAGGATCCAATGTGAGTAGTTGGTAATATCGCGCTTGAAACTCGAGGTTATACTGAGTTGTGGTGTAAATCTTCCCGGAACCGCCCGGCATATCCATTGACCACAACAACGGGTCTAATGTGAGAGGTTGGGGTGCATTAATGAATTAATGCCACATGATAGGGTTAAGTCATGAACATGAAAGACCACACTTAACCAACTTGAGACATGATTGGTAGGGTTAGGTCATGAACCTTAACGACAACACCTAACCAACTTGACACGTGAATTGTAGGGCTAAGTCACGAACTTAAATGACAACACTTAGCCAATTTGACATGCTAGACTGATAAGGGTTAAGTATCGAATTTAAATGACAAAACTTAACCTGCTGGACGAAAACCCTAGTTACGTGGTCCATTTCAGCAGTAACCCACTAGATGTATCATGGTACCCTGGAACTAGGCAGGGTGGGGCACAATTACTGGGCTGATTGTAAGCGACCAGAACGACGGCTGTGTTGATGTGCCAGTGTAGGTTCAGGTGGGCTATGGTCGTGCACGTGGTCCGGAGTTGAAAAAGCAGGCATTGGGCATCAGTAGGTTTATCTGTGCATTCTTGATTCGTGTCGGTGGTTGGCACCATAGGGCTTGATACACCCTATGGTGGACCTAGCACAGGTGACTACATTCATGATAGGGCCGTATGACACAGACACATGATGAGCTAGAACTTGTAGGGAGCCGATCGATTAATGGATCGTTTCGTTGGACCTAGAAATGGTCATTTCATGATATTGGGCCAAGGGATTATTTCATGATTTATATAAGACATGGGTTTGGGATTCTAGTACAGTTGATGCAGCGAACCTTGAATATGTGATGCTATACTTGATTTATCATGTTATCTTAGTCTATCTTGCCCATCTTGACAGCATACTTATGTTTACTTTCAGTTTATACATGTCATGTTACCTTTATCTGTTTTTATGCTGAAAGTCACTTGGACTTACCAGTCTTTATGACTAACCCATTTTCTTTCGCCTCTTTTTCTTCCGTCCCCCCTCCCCCCCGGTTCTCAGGGAGGAAACTCTAGCACTTAGCTTGGATTTCACTTGCTTTCGGTTTAGCTCATGTACGGTTTGATCTTGAGCTATGCTATGGCTACCTTTCTGCTACCTTTGGGGACTTAAGCTCCTTTTGTTGTTTCAAGTTTATGCTTCTTTATTTATGCAAGACAGAATTTATTGTAATGGAAAATAATGACCTTGGCTATTTGATGTAAAAGGTTTTGACTCTTTTTGAAAGTAATGAAATTTATCTTTTGATTCTTCTGCTGTTTTATCTATGTTCCGTCTTGTAATATTTCTGTGTTTGTTTACCTCGATAACGCTCCTCCAAAACTAGTGCATTCCCTTTGTGAGTGACCCTAGCGGATGTGGGGTGTTACAAGACCAGCGACGACTGCAATATGCAATAATTGCAAGAAGCCAGGGCAATTTCAAGGCAATTGCAAATCCTCGAGGAAAGAAAGAAACGTTGGATTAAAATCCAAAAAGAAGGGTCGAGAGAATAGGAAATGTAACCTTTTCCATCAGGCTAGAATATTGCGAAGAATTGCCAACTATCACCGAAATCAGAGGTAGTGCAGGTGAATAAAGTGGCAGAAATTCCTGGAACCTCACCCGGTCAGGAAAGGTCAAATGTTTTAGAAGGCACGCTTACTGTCAAAGATATTCCAGTTAAAGTATTGTTTGATACAGGCGCGTCGCGAAGCTCTGTTGCAAAAAATGCGGTTAAGAAACTGGATTCGAATTTGAAGAAGCTCAGAGAACCAATGACGGTTCATAATCCGGTTGGGGGTTCCCTTGATCTTGATTGGGTTTGTGGAGTGCCTGTCTCTTTTTCCTGGTATCGGTTTCCCACTATCGCAGTCATCATGAATTTTACAGAGTTTGATCTTATCTTGGGTTTAGACTGGTTAACCAAATATGAAGCTGAGGTTAAATGCGCTGACAGAGTTGTTAAGGCTAAGATTAAATCAGGTGATTATATTACCATTCCCTGTGAAGGTCAGAATTCTGATAGAAAAGACCTCTGGGAAGCTTTAGATGTTTCTCCTGCTCAAATAGAACCTGTTCCTGTCGTTCCGGAGAATATTCCTGTCGACATTGAAAATATTCCTGTTGTGAAGAACTATGCGGATGTATTAGAAGAAGTTGTTAGCTCACCTCCGCAGAGAGAAATTGATTTCAAAATCTCTTTAGTTCCAAATGCAAGGCCAGTAGTTCACGCTATTCGAAGAATGACCTTGAAAGAGAAAGAAGAGTTAGATAATCAGACTTGTAACACCCCGTATTTTCTGTGAACGTATAAGTAACAAATTAAAATATCCTTAATTTTTAGGAGAAGAATTAAGGGAAACGGGTTGTGCCATTGCGTTCGTATCAAAACTCTGCTTGAGATAGAGTCCGAGTTTGCGTAAAACGGATACCGTATGAAGAAGATATGGACGAACGAAGTTAGGCAGAAAAACCAAAAACAGGCCAGAATACACTGGCGCACTTGTGAAGTGCGCCAGTACAAAAATACAATGGTGCACCTGCCAAGTGCGCCCATACTGATCCAGCACAGAATTCTGGATTGTTCTGTGATGACGCGTCTTCTTTTGAGTGGGTGGACGGCCTGTCTTCGAGCTGGGTGTTTCTGATGACTTCTGGACTGATCTGAAGGCTCTAAATCACCCTATTCTCCTATAAAAAAAACCCCAAACCTCACTTTCTCTCTACACAATTTCATTCTACCTATACTCTGCCTCTATAATAAATAAATAAAATAATGGCATCGCTACTCTGCTGGGATCAAAACTAGAACTAGTGCATCTTCTTCCAAATCTGAATAAGATTAAAAGAGAACTACTGCAACTCTTCTCCTATAATCCAATCAAGGAAAGTGCAGTTATTTTCTGATATGAATTTTAATCATGATCTTGACATAATTATAAAACTGAATCTGAGATTATGTCCTTTTTCTATTTATTAGATCTGTTCCTCTGTTTTATTATTCTGTTTGTCTTGTATTTCTTCCTCCTTTCTTTCTTTTTGTTTGATAGCTAGGCTACCACGAGCCTGAGCCAGATCTCATAAGAGATGAATGCATAAACGCTAAATTTGGGAGGAATATTGAATGAGGTATATTTGGGCATGATTGATTTGTAACTAATTTGAGGATACAACGCATGTTGTAATTCTGGACATAAATTTGAGGCATATTGTATAAGATGATCTATGACTTGGAAGGAGAGGATTATTGTGACTTTGCATTTAACTTAGGTGTAAAGATCCATATTAAGATTGGATAATTATTAAGTGTGAATACACCTAAGCAAGGGGGGTTTGGATATGTGACATGCATTGTAATCAATGGCTATATATGGCTTGTGGCAAAAGTCTGCCTGGAACCGCCCGACTTATCCAGCGGCCACAAGCTACCGACCTAATGTGAGAGGTCTGCGCATTAATATTTAATTAATACAAATCTGAGATAAATTTGATGTCTAAAACGTGTTGGGTAGATAAGCCTAAACCAACTGGACGGATGAATTAATAAACCTGTTTCGTGAATCTGTAGGTCCAATACAAAGTTAGACAATCTGTAAGTCTGTTAAAACTATACATCTGATCCGTTAGTCTAAAAACCTATTGAATTGATTTTCTGGTTTGTGAACTAGTTGATTCTGAACTCTGTAGGCCTAAAACTTGTAAACAAGTTAATCTGAAATCTGTTTGTCTGGGGACACAAGGTAAGAGGGAAAATACTTGTGTCATCTGTTGTTTGGGACCCATGTTAGGCAGTAACCCTTTCTGGTATCAAAACTATGACCCAACAGTAGGTAGGGTCCGGGCACGCTTGCTTAACTAATTTTAAGTGGTTCATTCTGATAATGGCGAGGGGTGTTGATGGTGCGTTACAACCGGGTCATATGCGTGCATGGATCCCGGTCTGCCTCTGAGGATGTAAGACGCCGTGACATCTGTAAATAAGTCTGTGTCATTTAAAGGTTGCCACTTTGGGGAGTGATACACCCTTCTGTGGGGCTGGCACAGGGTATTTATATATTAGGGAGCCGATCGCTTGGGGTAGATTTAGGGTACACTTAGTTTTGTCTGTTTCTGTTGGGGTACCGTCTATTTCTGTTGGGTAGTAACACCTGTCTGTTTCTGCGTGGTACCGCCTGTTGGGGTGGTAAAGGCCCATTTACTAGTGTACACCTAATTCTAACATTCTGTTTCTGTAGGGATTATTCTGTTTCCGTCTCTGATTCCGTTTATGTACCTTCTGTCTGTTGGGGTGGTAAAGGCCCATTACTGGCATTTTGTTCCTGTATAGATTATTCTGTTCCATTTCTGTTTCAGTTTGGACATTAGGGTAATGCCTAATCCTGTTATACTAGTATTAGTGCAGAGAAGTAAAATATAAGTAAGGAGCATGACTTGGGCTATATCATTCTGTTTCTTCTGTTTAGCTTAAGTATACCAGTTACTCATGTTGTTGTTGTCTCTTATCCAGCTTTATTTTCATGTCAAGATATTATTATCTATTCATATGCTGAAAGTCACTGGACTTGCCAGACTTTATGTCTGACCTTGCTTGTTTTCGCCCCTTTTCTTTCGTTTCCCCCCTGTTTTTTTTAGGGTGGAAGTATAGGAGTTTGATTCGGATTTTCTCTGCTTGAAGTACCGCTTGGCCTTGGCTCTATCTTTCCATGGCAGTTTATGTTGGGGATCATGATCATAAAAACTATGCATTATGAAGGCTTTTGTACAAGGCTGATATTTTGTACTTGAATTCTGATATTGTGATTTGAAAAGATGTAACCAAACTTACATCGGTTTCTGTTGTAATAAAGTTATTAATTTTTCAAGTACTGTTTTATCTGTCTTGTAAATTTCTGTTCTGTCTACTAAAACGCTCCATCAAAGTTAAGGCATTCCCTTTGTGAGTGGCCTTAACGGAGGTGGGGTGTTACACTTGGTGTCAAAGCTGAAGGTTACCAGATTTGATAAAAAGTTTTTGAAAACTATTTTCAAAAAGGTTTTAAAAAGGAAGAATTTTCAAAAGGAAAGTTTATTTTGGGAAACATAGTCCCTAAAGCCATATATCCATCTTTTGATTTTCTGTTTAATCCTTGTTTCCTTCTTTTCTGAGTCTCCGGGGCTCCTGGCTTTCTGGAAGGTAACCTCATCGCAACATGGTTCCGTAGGCATAATGAGACTACAGCGCCTGTCGAAGGGCAAAGAAGTGCCTAACTTCCATCTGTAGCCATAGTAATTTCACCTACGGCTAATCCTCTTTAGAGCTTCATAGGGTTTTCCGCGCGATGGGGGCAACTTTAGAGAAAGACTTATTAACATGTAAGAAGACTAGTTGTTTCAGTGCATCTGACCAAGGATTGCCCCAGAAGGCAAGGGCAAAGGGAAGAATATTCTGGAAGGTAGGTGAATGCTCTCATAGTTGGTGGACAGGATAGAGGTGGAAAAAATTTCCGTACAAAGTTTAAATTTCTTATCTGATCATTCTAGCATTTTAATTCTATAGTTGAGTCTTTGCATTTTAATACTAGTCTTGTTTCTGTTTCTGTTTTAGTCTCAGACCCCATGAGGGTTACGACTCATCTGTTTATAATAATTTGGGGTTTGAGGGCATCTGTGCTGGGCGTGACGCATACGTTTTGAGTTTTTATCATTCTAAGTTTCCTAAGAATCATTTGGTAATCTGATCTGTATCAGTAGTCTGTAGGTTTCTGAAAAGGATAGGAGTTTTTACTCAAAATGTGAAATAGGTTTCCAGTTGGGCATTTGTTTAATGGGAGTGATTCTCTGAGTATTAATCTGATGTTGATTTCGGTCTTCGGGGTTGATACTTAGAAGTTATTTTCTTAAACCAGTGTCTAATGGGAACCTAGCTTTAGTTTTATACTTGCTTCTATCACTCAACTTTATCCTTCGACCTTTAGGTAGAAACTAATGGGTGTAAACATGTGTTTGAGACATGTTATGTTTGATGGTTGCAAGTGGTTGCTAGTGACTGCTCGTGGATGCATATACACACTCTAGGTACTAGATCGGCTCAAAAACACTCTCATTCTGCATATGGATGTGTGTGCATTTTTTTTATGGATGCAAAATGGGTGACTCAGCACACGGATGTTGCATATGAATGAGCGGTTGTGCACTCATATAGAAATGAAGCGTATCAAATAGGATTTCTTGCATACATAATTGGACTCATAGCACCAACATGGTTCGCATTGAGGAGGTCAACTGAATTAGTAGACCGCCCGATCCTTTGCATTAGATAAGAGACATATACACACACTTTTGCATATGTTCATACAACATCAGAAGTTTTATAAGGACAATGGATGCTTGTGGATGATGGTTGAGTAGATGGATGATTGGATGGTAGGACACATTCTTTTTAACTTGAAGACTTCGGGGACGAAATCCTTTAAGGAGGGGAGAATGTAACACCCCGTATTTTCCGTGAACGTATAAGTAACAAATTAAAATATACTTAATTTTTAGGAGAAGAATTAAGGGAAACGGGTTGCGCCATTGCGTTTGACTCGAAATTATGCTTGAGATAGAGTCCGAGTTTGCGTAAAACGGATACCGTATGAAGAAGATATGGACGAACGAAGTTAGGCAGAAAAACCGGAAACAGGCCAGAATACACTGGCGCACTTGTGAAGTGCGCCAGCACAAAAATACAATGGTGCACCTGCCAAGTGCGCCCATACCGATCCAACACAGAATTCTGGATTGTTCTATGATGATGTGTCTTCTTTTGAGTGGGTGGATGACCTGTCTTCGAGCTGGGAGGTTCTGATGACTTCTGGACTGATCTGAAGGCTCTAAATCACCCTATTCTCCTATAAAAACACCCCCAAACCTCACTTTCTCTCCACACAATTGCATTCTGCATATACTCTGCCTCTATAATAAATAAATAAAATAATGGCGTCGCTACTCTGCTGGGATCAAAACTAGAACTAGTGCATCTTCTTCCAAATCTGAATAAGATTAAAAGAGAACTACTGCAACTCTTCTTCTATAATCCAATCAAGGCAAGTGCAGTTATTTTCGATATGAATTTTAATCATGATCTTGACATAATTATAAAACTGAATCTGAGATTATGCCCTTTTTCTATTTATCAGGTCTGTTCCTCTGTTTTATTATTCTGTTTGTTCTGTATTTCTTCCTCCTTTCTTTCTTTTTGTTTGATAGCCAGGCTACCACGAGCCTGAGCCTGATCTCATAAGAGATGAACGCATAAACGCTAAATTTGGGAAGAATATTGAATGAGGCATATTTGGGCATGATTGATTTGTAAATAATTTGAGGAAACAACGCATGTTGTAATTCTGGACATAAATTTGAGGCATATTGTATAAGGCTATCTATGACTTGGAAGGAGAGGATTATTGTGACTTAGAACATAAAGAACATAGGTTGAACTTACAACATAAATCTGAGACATATAATTGGGCATGTTGTATTTAAAACATAAGGTGTATTTAACATATGTCTTGAGTTTTGCGGCATAAAGAATATTGGACATATGACTTGGGATTTGTGGTGTAAAGTTTAACTGTGAACATGTAACTGATTTCGATGCATAGTACAAGTTGTAATTCATGATCTAGATCTGGACATACTATATATATTATAGTCTAAAATTTGAAAAAAAAAGAGAATTAATTTGCATTTAACTTAAGTGTAAAGATCCATATTAAGATTGGATAGTTATTAAGTGTGAATACACCTAAGCAAGTGGGGTTTGGATATGTGACATGCATTGTAACAATGGCTATATTTGGCATAATTTATATGTAAGGTTTTTGGAGAATATTCTGAACTATGCAAGTTTAACTAAAAATTGGGACATATGTTATATGGTGGATTATGACCACAATTTGGGCATATAAGTTTAGACTTACCTTATGAATTAGGCAAGATATGTGAACAGCACTTTAAGGAATGTTTAAATCGGCTTAAACTGTTATTTGCTTATTATGTTAAATTTGCCTAATCTGCTAAACCTGTTACCTATTTAATCTGTTAAATTGCCTAAACTGTTACATATGTTGAATCGCCTAAACTTCTAATTTTGCCTAATCTGCTAAATCTGTTGAGTTGCCTAATCTGCTAAATCTGTTGAACCGCTTGAGCTGCTAAATCTGTTAAATCTGTTGAAAAGATGAATGATTGTAATTTGTGTAAAACATGTTAATTTGTTTAATCTGCTGCGACTTGAGAAAAAGTCAAATCTGTTAAATTGACATAATTCGTCTGATATTTGTATAATTTATATTGGAATAAACTGGTTAAAATAAAAATGCTGAAACACGAGGTTAGACTCATGTTTGCGGTAGAAGCCTGCCCGGACACAATCGGCTTAACCAGCAACCGCAAACTGCTAGTCCAATGTGAGAGGTCGTAGGCATAACTAAAATATGCTTAGACATGGGGTTAGGTCTGGCTTGTGGAAAAAGTCTGCCCGGAACTGCCCGGCTTATCCAGCGGCCACAAGCTACCGACCTAATGTGAGAGGTCTGCGCATTAGTATTTAATTAATACAAATCTGAGATAAATATGATGTCTAAAACGTGTTGGGTAGATAAGGATAAACCAACTGGACTGATGAATTAATAAACCTGTTTCGTGAATCTGTAGGTCCAACACAAAGTTTGACAATTTGTAAGTCTATTAAAACTATACACCTGATCCGTTAGTCTGAAAACCTGTTGACTTGATTTTCTGGTCTGTGAACTAGTTGGTTCTAAACTCTATAGGCCTAAAACTTGTAAACAAGTTAATCTGAAATCTGTTAGTCTGGGGACACAAGGTTAGGTGGGAAAATACTTGTGTCATCTGTTGTTTGGGACCCATGTTAGTCAGTAACCCTTTCTGGTATCAAAACTATGACCCAATAGTAGGTAGGGTCCGGGCACGCTTACTGAACTAATTATAAGTGGTTCATTCTGATAATGGCTAGGGGTGTTGATGGTGCGTTCCAACCGTGTCATGTGCGTGCATGGATCCCGGTCTGCCTCTGAGGATGTAAGACGCCGTGACATCTGTAAATAGGTCTGTGTCATTTAAAGGTTGCCACTTTGGGGAGTGATACACCCTTCTGTGAGGGCTAGCATAGGGTATTTATGTATTAGGGAGCCGATTGCTCGGGGTAGATTTAGGGTACACTTAGTTCTCTCTGTTTCCGTTGGGGTACCGTCTGTTTCTGTTGGGTGGTAACACCTGTCGGTTTCTGCGTGGTACCGTCTGTTGGGGTGGTAAAGGCCCATTTACTAGTGTACACCTAATTCTAACATTCTGTTTCTGTAGGGATTATTCTGTTTCCGTCTCTGATTCCGTTTATGTACCTTCTGTCTGTTGGGGTGGTAAAGGCCCATTACTGGCATTCCGTTCCTGTATAGATTATTATGTTCTGCTTCTGTTTCAGTTTGGACATTAGGGTAACGTCTAATCCTGTTATACTAGTATTGGTGCAGAGAAGTAAAATATAAGTAAGAAGCATAACTTGGGCTATATCATTCTGTTTCTTCTCTTTAGCTTAAGTATACCAGTTACTCCTGTTGTTGTTGTCTCTTATCCAGCTTTATTTTCATGTCATGATATTATTATCTGTTCATATGCTGAAAGTCACTGGACTTGCCAGACTTTATGTCTGACCTTGCTTGTTTTCGCCCCTTTTCTTTCGTTTCCCCCAGGTTTTTTTTAGGGTGGAAGTATAGGAGCTTGATTCAGATTTTCTCTGCTTGAAGTACCGCTTGGCCTTGGCTCTATCTTTCCATGGCAGTTTATATTGGGGATTATGATTTTAAAAACTATGCATTATGAAGGCTTTTGTACAAGGCTGATATTTTGTACTTGAATTCTGATATTGTGATTTGAAAAGATGTAACGAAACATACTTCGGTTTCTGTTGTAATAAAGTTATTAATTTTTCAAGTACTATTTTATCTGTCTTGTAAATTTCTGTTCTGTCTACTAAAACGCTCCATCAAAGTTAAGGCATTCCCTTTGTGAGTGACCTTAACGGAGGTGGGGTGTTACAAGACTCGACAGCTTGTATGGAAAGGTCTAATCAGGCCTAGTTTCTCTGAATGGGGAGCAGCAGTGGTATTTGTCCCGAAGTCAGATGGTACTCTCAGACTATGTGTAGATTATCGTGACTTGAATAAGCAGACGCTGAAGAACAAATATCCATTGCCGCGGATTGATGATTTGTTGGATCGATTGAATGGTGCACAAGTGTTTTCATGAATGGATCTAGCTACAGGTTTCCATCAGCTTCGTATTGCCGAAGAGTGTGTTCCTTTGACAGCATTCAGAGGCCCAGATTTATTCTACGAGTGGTTAGTAATGTCGAACGCTCCAGCATATTTTGTCGATCTAATGAACCGAGTATTCAGAGGAGTATTGAATAAATTTGTTCTGGTTTTCATTGATGATATTTTGATCTTCTCTAAGTCAGAGAGCGAACATGAGAAACATTTGGAACAAGTGTTAGAAATTCTGAGGAAGAATGTGTTGAAAGCAAAGTTTTCCAAGTGTATATTCTGGCAAGAAGAAGTCAAATTTCTTGGCCACGTCGTGTCAAAACGAGGAATTTCAGTGGATCCCAATAAAATCACTGCTATTCAGAATTGGAAACAACCTCGTACGCCCACAGAAGTCAGAAGTTTTCTCGGGTTAGCCAGTTATTATCGGAAATTCATTAAGGATTTCGCGAAGACATCTAGTTCCTTAACGAAGCTGACTAAGAAACATTCGAGATTTAATTGGACTTCAGAATGTGAGGAAGCTTTACAGAAGCTGAAATTAAAACTGACGACTGCTCCAGTGTTAACAATAACAGATGGCAATGAGGACTTGAAAGTCTGAACTGATGCTTCTATTGAAGGCCTTGGTGCAATGTTAATGCAAAGAGGTCAAGTGATTGCTTATGTTAGCCGTCAGCTTAAACCGCATGAGAAAAATTACGTTACTCATGATCTTGAGTTGTTAGCCATCGTATTTGCTTTGAAAATCTGGAGGCACTATCTTTTGGGTGAGAAATCCGAACTGTATACAGACCATCAGTCATTGAAGTATTTGTTCACACAGAAAGACTTGAATCTGAGGCAGTAACGTTGGCTAGAATTTCTTGTAGCGTACGATTTTGAGATTTTGTACACTCCAGGGAAAGCCAATGTTGTGGCTGATGCTCTCAGCAGAAAGAATGTGATTATCGCTAGTCTTATTATTACGACTTCACTGATCGATAATATATATGCTCTTCAGAAGGATGATCACTTCATTCAAAGAATCAGAGAAAAATATAGAAATGCGAGCCCTTGAGTTTTCAGATTGATAACGATGGGATTCTAAGGTTAAAAGGCAGAATAAGTGTGCCAAATATTGCGGAACTTCGAAGAGAAGTAATGGATGAATGTCACAAAGCCAAGCTTAGTATCCATCTAGGAGTGAGCAAGATGTATAACGATATCAAACGCACTTTCTGGTGGAGATCGATGAAACGAGACATCTACTTATATGTTAGCCGGTGTACTACTTGTCAACAAGTCAAAAGCGATCAGCAGAAGCTCGCTGGATTGTTGCAACCTTTGAAAATTCCCGGTGGAAAGTGGGAACAGATTTCTATGGATTTCATAGATGGTTTGCCCAGAACCAGGAAAGGAAATGACAGTATTTGGGTGATCGTCGATCGTTTCACGAAGACCGCCCATTTCATACCTGTCAGATCGAACAGAACTGCTCAGAGTCTAGCGCAGGTATATTTCAAGGAAATTGTTAGACTGCACGGAGTTCCCATGAGCATCATTAGTGATCGTGACCCGATTTTTGCCAGCAAATTCTGGGAAGCATTCCAAGTAGAATTGGGAACGAAACTGAACTTGAGCACCTCTTATCATCCTCAAACAGATGGTCAAACTGAGAGGGTAAGTCGTATTCTTGAAGATCAATTACGGGCTTGTATTATTGATTTTGGCGGATCATGGGAAGACCATTTGCATTTGGCTGAATTCTCATATAATAACAGCTACCAGGAAAGCTTGAAAATGTCTCCATTCGAAGTATTGTATGGTAGACCGTGCCGATCTCCTGCTTGTTGGATTGAACCTGGTAATAGACTTGTATTGGGGCCTGATATGATTCGCGATGCTGCGGACAAAGTCGATTTCGTTAGGAAACGATTACTAGCCGCCCAAAGCCGACAGAAAAGCTACGCAGATAAGAGAAGAAGAGATATATCATTTGTTGTTGGCGACTATGTATATTTGAAGGTATCTCCGATGAGAGGAGTCATCCGATTCGGTAAAACGGGGAAATTGGCGCCCAAATTCATTGGTCTGTTTCCTATTCTAGAACGGATTGGAACTCTCGCTTATAGGGTTCAATTGCCTAATTGGTTGCCTAGAGTGCATGATGTATTTCACGTATCTCAACTGCGAAAGCATGTGCATGATCCAGATCTCGTTGTAGAAGAAGCCGCACAACAGGATTTGGAAATCACCCCAGAATTGGCAGTTAGAAGAGAGCCGATGAAGATCATTGGCAAAGAAACCAAAGAGCTGAGGAACAAAAAGGTTCAATTAGTCAAAGTGCAATGGAGTGGAGATCCACGAGATTGTACTTGGGAAACTGAGGAAAGCATTAACAAATCCTATCCTAAGTGCAGGGTGGATGTCTTTGATTGACTCTGGTGCAAGGTACATCTACCATATTTTGCATTTCCATTCTGTTCTTTACTTTGTTGTTGTTTTCTTTGCATTGATGTAAACTTTTTAATTATATAGTCTGATTAATTTAAAAGAGTATATGAATTAATTAGTATATTTTTGAAAGTTAAAATCAAATTGATTTTTGTTTGTGTTGTGTGATTGTGAATTTGATTAATTGAATTATTAGAATGTAGTTAATTTAATCAATGAAGAAATGGTAAATTTATGCAATTAAATCACACATTGAACTAGTTTAAAAATAGATAGAACTATATACATGTGCACTATATGTTTGAACAGGTAAATGGATTAGCTGTTGAGTAAAGAAATTATTTGCGTGCCCGACAAATAGGTAAACCTTAATGAGTTGGTTGCGCGATTTTATTATTATATCGACTCCTGTGAATGTCATTGGATGCGGAGTGCTGGTTGTTCTGTGTGTAATAATAAACGTCGCCATAGGATAGTAACAATTAATTTTGAACTACACTACATGGCATACTTCTTGAGGATAGGCATACTTCATCATATACCATATAAGCATTTGGAGCTTGTGTGACGAGGTTGAAGATTTACCATACGAGCGAGAGGCTTGTATGGCAAAGAATATATTTTACAGGTTGAACTGATGACTGATATGGACCATATAAAATGTAACGGTAAATTGGCAGATTAATAAAAACCCCACACGGGTCTGGAGATGACAAGAAACACGTCTCTCTAGTCATTAAGGCACAAAAACCATTTACAGGGTGACGAGAATTTATTCTCTGGAGTTATGATCTATACACACTCCCCTGTGGACACCGGAATATATCACTATAAATATGTGCATGCTTATTAGGATTTATTGGGTACCTAATACGGCCTAATAAATTTCCAAACTCCTCCCCGTACAAAGGAGGTTATGGCGAAATTTTTCGAAAATTTAGGGTGTTAGCCAAATTTTTGAAGAATTCGAAAATTCTTAGAAACTGAAAAGTTGAAGAATGGAAGCTAGATTGAAAGTAGAGTAGTTAATCAAACCACTTTCGACTTTGTTCCTTTTCGAGGACGAAAAGTTTTAAGTGGGGGAGATTGTAACAACCCGGAAAATCTGAGCCAGTTTAAAATTTTTAATCTGGCTATTTTAGTGGATTTGAATATTTAAAATAAATATTTTAAATAATAACGATGAAAAGTATGTTTGAATCGACGTTTGAAAATAAATATAATTATTTAAATTATAAACAAGGCCTGAAATGGCGCGGTAGTTTCAAATTTTCAATTCAAGCTTTGACTGACTGTATCGGGTGCAAAATTAAACGGATTTCAGTGAAACCAAAAATATTTAAATCTGTTAGTGAATATCATTCTAACAAATCTGAAAAATCGAAGTTTCATAGCGGGAGTCAAAAGCTATGGCCAAATGAATTTTCAGAAAGGTCACTATGGAGAATATATCGCCCTTGAAAATAGACCTTTTGCAAATGACCTTAGAATTCAACTAAACCACTTTTGTTGGATCCGGGAAGTGAAGTTATTGCTAGGTTTCAAATTTCATAATTTTTGAAGTTAATATGTGAGCGTGGCGAAGAAAAATGTGTTTGGTGAATTTATGTTAAATTGGATCGACCAGAAAAGGGCCATTTTTCAAATAGTCTCAGAATTCGATGAAACTAGTTTTGTTGGGACCGTATCATCAAAACATAGCTAGTTTTATTTTTCGGGAATTTTTAGAATCAGTATGTGGCCCCGGAAAATTGAAATGTATGTTCAAATCAAATATTGAATGTTTTATATTTCAATTTGAAGAGAAACTGAATGAAATAGTCGAACGGGCCCTCGAAACATATCCCATTGTGTTCGGAATGGGGGTATTTAGCTGGGGACGACAGTCGTTAGGTTTGGATTGGAGTTCGTGTGTGGAATTGGGTATTTTCGGATTTTATAAAAATATAAATAAATAAATAAAGAGCCAATCACCCACTTTCTCTCACTTCTGCGTTGACCACCGAAAATCTCGTTCCTTATTCAACCGACGATGGAAACGAGCTCAATCTTTCGCCCTCCGATTCCCCTCAAGATACTCAACGAAATTGGTTGATTCTTCAGAGCTTTTTGTAGAGATTTCTCCAATCTCTAAATCCATACGGGCCTCGAATTGTATCACTATTCGCGAAGATCTAGATCTCGAAATTCGCCGCTTTCATCGCGCCGTTGTCCCCTCTACACGGGATCGAACTGGGCCCCACCTACCTCTTCGGGTGCGCGCCTCCTAGCTCTCCATCGTGGCGAAGTCTGATCGTCACCTCGAGCAACGGATTTGCCATACCTAGTTTTGAAGCTTCAAGGCAGGTATACGGCTGAATTATTTTAAATAGTTTATAGCACTTCTAAACGCTAGGGATTTTGATTTCACTATAAAAATCATATCTTTTTCGTTTGTGGTTGAAATCCAGTGAAACAAGAGACAGTGGACTCGTGAGGACATCTTCTACATTTTAGAAGAGACCGCATATTATTCTGAGCCTTCTGCAATTTTTGGAGGAGTGGAACCCAATGTGAGATTTCTAATTTATAAATGATATGGAAAACGACGATGTATAAATTATATAGTCGATGTATGAGTTATATAAGCGTGGTATAAGTTGTATGTTTGATGTATAAGTTATGTATGCGTTGTAAAAGTGATATATGCGTTGAAATAAATTAAAAGGTTATTGAAGTGAATTGAAATATATTTATATATGAATATATATATATATATATATATACACACACACATACTCCCCTCGTCCACAGACCATGGACGATATATATTGATTGTGATATTGTTTGGATTGGTTGATGTGAAATTTGGTGAATACCATGAATGGTTGATTGGAAATGATTGATTGTGATTGAAATCCCAATAGGATTAGTATATAGGAAAATTCGCCTGCGTGCGAACTAGATATTGAAAATCCCCATTGTCAAAAACCGCGAGGTTTAAAGGTAGAGCGAGAAGTCGTACTAGGGACGGTACCGGTTTTAACTACCCTGTCGTTATGCTGCCGAAATTTTCAATAATATTCATGTGTTAGATTTATTTTCATGTTTTGAAACTATATTCATGTGTTGAATAGAAATTCATGTGTTGAATAGAAATTCATGTGTTGAATGAGTTCATGTGTTGAATAAATTATTTGAAAGATAAAAATCACATTTTTATTATATATATAACCTATATAAAATATTAGTATTTTAAATAAATTATTTTAACACCAAAAATAACATTTTTACCTTATGTATAGACTATATAAAACAATTGTGTTTTGAAATAAATTGTTTTACCATAAAAATCATCTTTTTATTATATATATCAACTATAGAAAATATTCATGTGTTGAATAAAGGACTAGAACGATAAAAATCATATTTTATCGTATGTGTGAAGTCGAAAATGTTCATATGTTGAATATATAGATTGAATAATAAAATCTACATTTTTATTGTGAATATGAAGTGTTAAAAATGGTGATGTGTGGAATAAATATTTTTGATGATAAAAATATCATTTTTATCAAATATATAAAGTGGATATGGTTTTGAAATCGAAGAATGAATTATATTTTTATATATATATATATAATTAAAATAAATCGAATAACGAAGCTGCAATTCGTGTTTTGAAACCGTGATTTCAAACGATTAGTGCGGGAGATCCGACCATCGGATTTTCCCGAAAACACAACCATTGGGTTCGCTTTGGAAATATCTTTCCAACGACACAACTTTGTAAAGATCCAACGGTTGGATTATCTAGAATGTTTGATTCAAATCTGAAGAAAAACAGCGCCAGAATCGATTATATTTATATATATATATATATATATATAAATATAATTAAATTAAATCGAATAACAACGCTACAGTTCGTATTTTGAAATCGTAACTTCAAACGATTAGTGCGGGAGATCCGACCGTCAGATTTTCCCAAAATTGAAACCGTTGGATTCGTTTTGAAAAGATCTTTCTAAAGATATAAAATTTGTGAAGATCCAATGGTTAGATTTTCAGATATGTGTAAATCAAATCTGAAGAAAAACAGCGCCACGGCCGCGCTATGGCCTGAAGCGTCGTTTAAATAAATTTGCTATTTTTAAATAAATAAAAAATAGCGATAAATCATGATAAAATATTATAAATGATATGGAATGGAAATAAACTGAATTTGCTCGGTTTATGCGATATTTGATGGTTGAATGTGTTTGGCGTGAAAATTACATTAAAGAACAGAATTAGTGATATCGAATAATTTAACCATTGAAATGAATTGATTTGAAATTCTAAATATACGTGAATTATTTGAAAAGGCCGAATTGATTCTCATTTCAAATAATTGTTCGACGAGTGAAATTCGAAGATATGAAGATGGTGCAAGACCGATGATCTTCACGTCGAATGGAGGGGTGCTACTGATGCTCATATTGGGAGTAGCTACCTTGACGGGGCTGAAGTAGTAGCCGTCCGGACGTACATGTTGATTGTACGGATATGCGAGGTATTGAGTGCCTCCGATTTCGTACAGACCTTGAACGAACTTGTAAATGGACTGTGTGTCTAACATTGGATTTTGTTCTGTGCTGATTGATCTCTATTAAATGTATATATGTTTGGCGGTGGAGAATTTATTCTCTTGCTTAACGCCCTTCTCTGAGACGTACGAGTTCAGAGGTTATATATCGATAGAAATCAGTCGCATGGAGTGCATTGCATGTGTGGCATGCCTAAGAGGTAGATGATCGAGGCTTCTGTTGAAAAGCAAAGTCTTGTGGTTGATGATCAAAGCGCGGCCTGTGTGGCATAGCTTTGTGTATAACGTGAATTCGCGAGCCTCACACCCCGGTATGAGCCAGAAACGGGAGAAGGACCTCAGGGAGGTCATGCGTTTCCTTCTAGCTAGGAGTGGTGATTTGGGTTTTGCACGCCCGGGTATTTT
Source organism: Allium sativum (assembly GCA_030737875.1). NCBI lineage: Eukaryota > Viridiplantae > Streptophyta > Magnoliopsida > Asparagales > Amaryllidaceae > Allium > Allium sativum. The sequence continues at coordinate 484,126,585 of CM060916.1, read as the reverse complement.
ACTTATGTGGATGATGGAAAGCGAGGCCTCGGTTTGCTTCGGTCTCTTCGGAGCCGGTGGTGTGGTCAGATATGACTAGTTTACGCCCCATAGTGCGGGGAAACGCAGTGTTCAGGAATTTTAATCCACATCGGTGGACCGGCCCTGACGATCCAAGGGCCCACCTGTGTCTAGGTCCTGGGATATGGGCTAGATTGTCTCGAATTGGTAAGGAATATCTTTTGCCTTGGTTCATGGTGGAAATCCAGTTTCCAAATACGACATCATGCGGTTTTGATTGTATATATATATATATATATATATATATATATATATATATGGCGACATGATATTTGGTACCCATGCCTTCTATGATTGGTAGTTATGATTGAAATTGTTTTTGAAATATATATACACTAGCAATAATATCAAATGATTTGTTTTGCTCGTATCAAGCATATTTTGGCCATTATAAGGGAAAACTCTATCCTCTGGTTTGTGTTGCATTGTGTTATGGGAACTGAGTCTTATAATGGCTTCATTTTTATAAAAAGCATTGCGATGTTTAAAGGATTTACTTGTTTTAAAGCACTGGCAATCCAATGGAGTAAACCCGTTCCGCAAAAGTGGCGTGGTCCTGTGATTAGCCATATTGTAAGATGTGTTAAGTAGATTTCTCATACCAGTCCCATGACTGACTCGTAGTTTGTTTCACTTGCAAACTCGGGTGCCTCCTTTTCTACACGGACAGCCTTGTATTCAGGTTTTGGCAGGCTCTTTCTGGATAGCTGGAGCTGAAGATGGATTCTACCATTTATCTCTTTTTATGTTGTTCAACTCCTGTTGTACATATTATGTTTTCTTTTCCGCTGTAGACATTTTATGTAAAGATGAACTGTATTTGTACTAAGTATGATCCTATATACTGTGTAATTCTGATGATTTTATTTATCCAGTGTATTCTATTGTACATTATCTGGTGTATTTAATTATTTCTATTCCGTTGTTATCTGTTTATGTGTTATATTCCAAAGATTACCCTTGCTACCGTCTTATTGGGGTTTGGGGTCGTCACAAAAATCGACTCAAGGGATCGATCCCTTCCCTTGAAGGGGGTCGACCGAGGGGTCGACCGCACTTCTAGGGGGAGGTCTACCGCCTTGGGTGAATAAAGGTGGGGAAGACTTATTTTTTTAAGGTTTTTATATAAATTGCATACATTGACTGCCTTGTTTTAATATAATAGATCGTAAAGTCTTTATTAACGCTTATAACTATATATACCACCCTCCTAGCCTTTCCCTAACCCTATCCTTCATTTAATTCTTGCACCTACATTGTATCCTTTTGTCATTGCGAATTCCAGATCTAATGTTAGATTTCTCTTCTAAATCTATAACATAAATTTTATCCTCTCTATTCTAAGATTTATCTAGGTTTGAGAATTCTCGAATTTAGTTTGTGTATATATAAATTTAATTTTTATATATATTAATAGAAGGATTGGAGCTCATTTGCGAAGGATAGATCCAAATCTATTTCTACTCATACTTTGTTTTTCATTATTTCCAAAGCACTGTGAGTGGAAACCATTTAAGTTCTATTTCTTATCTTTTGTAGTTTAGTTTTGGAATATTATGCCTCTAAATGGGATTTGGGTTAAATGATAATAAGATGCCAAAACTCCCTGAATCCGATATTTATTTTTCGTTTGAATGGTTAATCAAAAGTATTCTATTTTTGGGTTTGTATTATTAGGGTAATAGAGATTTAGGCTTAGATGTTGTGAAATCCTAAGTCTTAGTTTTGATTAACTAAATTCTTATTTTTGTGTTCAAATATGTTGTGTGCTAAAAACATGGGATTTATATATTGCAAAATTAATAGATTTAAGCATCTATTCTAAATAAATTTGTTTGAATGTATTATTTGCATATATTATCTTAAGTTTTATACAAAAAAGTGAAGCCGTGTCGAAAGAAAAGATTTTCATATATAATTGGATATTTTGCACCTTGCCTATATTTCTATTATTCAAATAACTATTCAAGCCTAGGTCTTTTATTCATATATATTGTTATTTCCCTTTTTGTTATAAATTGTGAATATGCATGTTTGACCATGTTAATTACAGAAATTTACTTGTATACGATAATTGTGATTGATAGAATAGAACTTTCAAACATGATTAGGACGTTATTCTCTAACGTATAATTTACGTCTATTTATATATATTTATAGCGTAATTAAACATAATATTAAGTGCATGATAAATACGTTTATATTAGGAAATAAAATTTGAATGTCCCTATATGAATTTGTATGTGTGTGTTAATGGCCTTAAGTATAATTAATGGCACATAGACATGAGGTTAACCATTACTTGTAGTAGAAACCTTCCCAGAAATGACTGACATATCCAGCATCTACAAGTAAGACTGGTTAGTTAGAGAGATTTAGGTATCATGGGACATTATAACTATTACACTATGATAGGAGGTTAGGCCCAACTTGTAGTAGAAGCCTGTCTGGAACCGGCCGACAAATCCAGCATCTATAGCTGATTGGCTTAATGTGAGATGTCTAGTGTATATATTTGTGTGAAGTAGGCCTTCCTTAAGAATGTATTAAGTGGATGTCCTACCTTGTTTAAGCATTAAGTATTTAGGACTAGGTTCATTCCCAAGGTTCACTCCTTAGTTTAGGACCCAAGTCATGGGACTCGCCTTTACAAAGGTCTTAAATGGTTACTGGGTCTGCCTTTCTCTTGTATAGTATTAAATGGTCCTAGTAAACGATAACGTATGAGTAGGGTAGTTCACCAAGAAATGTCTGCTTCTTATCTAGGGGATTAGTGAGGGATGACCTAGGGACAATTTATATAAATGGCCTAAAGGAACCACCGTCTAAGGGAAGTATTAAGTGGTTGGGAATTCACCTGTAGGAACAGCTAGATAGAACAACATAGTCCCCCAGGAGGGTCTTAAATGACTATATTCCTACCTAAACCTGGTATTAAGTGACTGTTACTATTTCTCGACCTACAATGATATATGATGATGGTATTAGAGATGAGGTCTTAAGCAGCTAAGGGTTTGCCATAGGGTTTTAAGTTACTATAGAGAACCCAATAAGGCCTCAGTACTTGCCTAAATGGTTCCAATAGTACCTCAGATTGTGGAACAGGCCCCTACTTCCAATCCTACCCCAGCAAAACCAGCAGCTCAGCCCGATGAAGGGGCCCTCAACTTCCCTCGTCTTTGCAAAGATTTCATGAGTTTAGGAGGAAATCCATTTTTTGGAAATGAGAGCTTCCTTGAAGACAAAGCATGGATAATCGAGTGTGAAAGGAGATATGAGGCTACCGGATAGGATGATTAGCTTAAGCATAGGGTAGCGCTTTGGCATTTGAACGGAGTGACCCTTGATGGTGGAACATGATTTCATAAGAGAATGTGGGTAGAGTATTTACTTGGGGAGAGTTCAGGACCCGCTTTAAGAATAAGTTCTTGCCTAATGCTAAGATGAGCCTATAACTAGAAATTCATTCAGTTGAAGCAATGAGTGTTGGACTTGAAAGAGTATGTGGAAAAATTTACAGAATTATCCAAGTTTGGGAGAGGGATGATGGAAACCCCTATGGATAAAGCCCTTAGGTTTGTTAAATGATTGAATTCTTCACTAAGGGAAATGTTTTTAGCCTAAGTGACTTTTGAAGCTACATTTGAAGCCCTTGTCTGAGTAGTTATTGTGTATTCAACCGAGGAGGTTAAGGAAGTTAAGGCTGATAAATAAGAAAGTACTTCTAATATTGAGAAGAAAAAGAAGAAAAGTTTTTGGCTGAAGAAAAAAAGGGAGGAAAATTCAAGAGGGAGCCCAAGACATGTTCAAGGTTCCACAAGAAAGGGCATGAGGCAAAGGACCGCATAGTGAACTTAGCAAAGTTATAATTCAAAGGGAAATTCTTTAACTATCATGAGGATATGTACTTGGCAAGGAACTTCCCTAAGCCTAGAGTAGTGCAAAGTGGTCAAAACTATGCCTTGGAGGTAGTGTCGATTAGAAGTCAGTCCCCTAGAGATCATGGACAACCAGCGTTGGAAGGTATAATTTCTATCCTAGGAATTTCTTTGAGTACCCTATTTGATTCAGAAGCCACCCACTCCTTTATTTCTAGGAAGACAGTTGATTCTTTGAAACTTCCTTTATCCTTTAATAGCCATCTGATAGAGGTGTCTAACCCTGTCGGAGAGACTATGTAACTTTTGTTTGTGTGTAAAGCCCTAGTATTGTATATCGGTGATGTCGAATTCTTTTTTGATGCGTAAGTACTTAAGTTCGACGCATATGGTATAATTTTAGGAATGGATCGGCTATCATTTTATGGGGTCGTCCTTAACTGTGATAAGAGAATAGTTTACTTGAGAAGCCGTGGAGGACGCAACTTAGAGATTTCTTGTAGGACAGGGAATAAGGATTCAACCTTATTTCCTTATCTTCTGATTTAGAAGGACCATCTTCGGTACCAATTGTATGCGAGTTTCCTGATGTTTTTGAGGGGGTCGTAGGACTTCCAGCCCTATCGAGAAATATTGTTTAGGATAGACCTTAAGAAGGAAGCGAGGCATGTATCATTGACTTTGAGGCACATAGCTCCTAAGGAAAGGAGAGACCTTGATAGACAAATCTCAGAATTATTACAAAAAAGATTTATTTGTAGGAGTACGTCTGAGCGGGGGTGCACCTGTAGTGTTTGCCACAAAGTCTGATGGATCTTAAAGGTTATTTGTGGATTATAGGGAACTTAAACAAATTGACTAAGAAGATTAGATACCCCTTACCAAGGATTGATGATTTATTTGACATTTTGGGAGTAACCTAAATATTTTCTCAGTTGGATTTAGCCAGTAGATTTCACTAGTTGAGGATTTTGGATGAGAGTAAGCCCAAGACAGCGTTTAGGACGCCACATGGACTATTTGAGTAGTAGGTTATGCTTTTTGTTTGACTAATGCTTCCGCTTTCTTTATAGACCTTATGAGTAGGGTATTTTGAGGAATACTCAACAATATTGTGGTGGTATTTGTGGATAACATCCTCATCTTTTCCAAGGACTTTAAGGAACATAAGGATCATTTGAGAAAGGTCGTAGGAATCCTAAGGGAGAACCAACTTAAGGCCAAATTGTCGAAATGTCACTTTTAGGAGAGAAAAGTCAAGTTTCCAGGACATATTGTTTCGGGGAAAGGATTAGCGATAGATCCCGCTAAGGTAGAAGCTTTCCAAGAGTGGAGGATAACCCACAATGCGATAGAAGCTAGAAGTTTCCTTGAGTTAGCAGCCTATTATTGGGAATTTATTACGGACTTCACGAGGATTGCAAACCCTCTTACCTAATTAACGAAATGGATAATAAGTTTGTGTGGAACGAGAAGTGTGAGATTGCTTTCGAAAGATTAAAGGAATCTCTCACAAATGCACATGTTCTTATTATCCCGGATGGAACGAAGATGTTCATGGTTTTTATGGATGCATGTGGGACCGGTTCAGTAGTGGTACTTATGCAGGAGGGTAGAGTAGTTGGCTACCCAAGTTGACAACTTAAGGATCACAAGAAAAATACACCGTCCATGACCTAGAGTTAGCAACATTGGTTTTATCTCTTAAGATGTGGAGATACTACCTTCTAGGAGAAATGTTTAAGTTGTTCATCGATCACAAGTCTCTTAGATATTTGTTTTCTCAGCGAGATCCGAACCTTCAACAACATAGATGGATGGCATAACTGTCATCTTTTGATTTCACCATTCAGTATATCCCTGGGAAGGGTACGTCGTGGGCCGATGGTTTGAGTTGAAAGCATGATACTCTTAGTACAATCATCAAGTGGAAACAGTTAGAGTTTCTCTCTAGTTTCAATTTGCAACCTCCATTTGAGGTAGCTCGAGGTTATCTTGGAGCAAAGGAGGTAAGACCAGTTTTGGTGGAAATGATCAAGAGTGAGCAAGACCATGATGATGAGTTGAGGGTATTCAACGAAAGAGTTTCTAGGGGAGGATCTTTCCCTCATTATGGTAGATATTATATGGATGGTAGCGGTAATTTTAGGAGAGATAATCAACTTTGTATCCCTAGGAGTAAGGACCTTAGGAAAGAGATTCTTGAGGAGTGTCATAGGTTAAGGATGACCATACACCCCGGAGGTGAAAAACGTTTAAATACATGAAGATAAGTTTTTACTAGGAAGGAATGAAAAGAGACGTTGCAAAGTTTGTTTCTAAATGCTTAACTTGCCAAAAAGTGAAGGAGGAGGAAGCGAAGCTTGGAGGGCTGTTGCTTCCATTAGAGGTTCCCACATGAAAATTGAAGCACATTTCTTTGGATTTTATTGATGGGCTTCCAGGGAGTAAAAAATGAAACGAGGTTATTTGGGTTGTAGTGGATCGGTTAACGAAGAACGCCCATTTTATTCAAATCAAAAAGATTCGGACCGCCGCTTTACTAGCCCGGTTATATGTTAAAGAGATTGTTAGATTGCATGGGATTCCGACTAACATAGTGTAACGACCCAGGGGATTTGCGATCCTGAGTAACTGACATAAAATCAATGTAGACTATTCAAGCATCAGAAATACCGGATAGTGAATGAAAGAAAATAGAGGGTGAGAATAGATAAGATAGAAACTTAGAATAGAAGAAGAAGAACATACAGCATCAGAGTAACACGAATCCCACAGCAGAACGAATAAAATATAACATAACTTCAAAATAAAAACCAATATATGTATAAAATAACATTTATTAGAGTATAACACTTACATCACAGCGGAAATAAACAATAACTATAAAAACGCTGCTGAAGCCTCTTGCTCCAGCTCCTTCTAGTGCATCTGCAAATCCCGACTACTTGACTGCTCGTACAAATTTGAGCACCCAAGAGTTTAGGGAAAACAAAACAAACTCCGTGTCAGTCATGGGACTGGTATGTGTAAACAATTTAAAACAGTTTGAGAAAATAACGATATCTCATAAGACCACGCCGTATAACACGGAACGGGTTTTTCCCTTATGAGAATCCAAAAAACTTGATTTAACTTTCAATTTTTTTTTGAAAGAAACGATATCTTTATATCAAAATCCTCTTGATATTATAATAGTGTCTATCAATCACAATATAATAATCATCTAGCTGAACGCTTTCATCTCACGTTCCACATACACAATATATAATTAAAAACTGCGGGCGCTTATTGGTTAATGAATTCCAACTGGCAAGGTATGGGACCACCTTCCGACAGTGTATCTCTAGAGAGGAATACACCGGGTTCAACAAGAACATCTTGTAACCCAGGCTAAACATGACCGGTTACTCATTTCGCTTGAGTGTACCGAATGTATTATCACCAACGGTTGGGATAAACAACTGTTTCCCGAAAGGGACAGCATCGAAATAGATTATAGAAGTAAATGGAATTTCTCTAGATCAGGTGACAATACACCCTAATTGGCAACTAACCACTTAGCCATGCGACCTACCCGATTTTATACCATTTCCTGGTTGTGAGGCTAGAGGCCATAATGTATCTTTAACAGATCATATTTCATTTACTTTGAATGTCACATCGTCATACCCGCCAAATCACAAATTGATTTCCCCAAAAATACGACGGGTATACAGCTAAGAGAAACGAATTCCTCCGCTACCAAACATAAATATGTTTGAAGAGATCAACTTAGGCGATCTATTAAATATACTCCGTCAGACATTCTTCCATACAGGTCGTCCTCGGACTGGACAGATCGAAGGCACTATTCTGTAAACAAGACAGCCCTTGCATAACTCCATCTTCAATTATCTTCATCATATTTGATCGCAACGCTAATGCCCATACAGAGTGGTTTTCATATAATATATCCGATCCCGGTCTCTCCGTATTGACAACGGAAAAATGGTCAAAAAATTTGATAGTCGGTGATTTAACTATCAAAGAAAAACATGTGTGCAAACAATGATATTATTTCCAGATGGAAATTCTATCAATCAATCATCAATCAACATTTATTCATTTTCTCATTTCTCGTTTCCATATATTCATTAAATCCTTATTTTCTAATTTTAGAAAATATATGTTATTAACTTTGGAAAACGTTTCCATTTCTGATTCATGCATCAATATCTTCCTACCTCTTTCAGTCTCTAACTGTAAACTGGTAAGAGAACAACTTTCCAAGTATAAACCCCAAAGGCCGAAACCAACATCAGATCAATACCCAGATAGCTGTTCAACTTAACTAATCTCTAGTCAGTTTCTAATTCCTTTAACTCCATTTTAGTTCCTATTTCAAACCCTATTTCCTTTATAAATATTTTATTAGCAAAATATTTATTTAATCTAATTTTCATATAGAATATGAAAAAAAAATTATAAAATCAAAACAGTTTGATTTCGTATTTAAAAACAATATCTCAAACCCAAATTCTATTTATATTTTTATTTGTAGAATTTTTCATACAAATCTTATTTCATTTCAAACATTTATAATCTCATTTATAATTCCCTTTATATAATCTTATTTATTCTATATAAATCCTTTTATATAATTCTATTTATTCTATATAAATCCTTTTATATAATTATATTCATTTTATATAAATCCTTTTATATAATTATATTCATTTTATATAAATCCTTTTATATAATCCTATTTATTCTATACAAAAAAATTTCATTTTCAATATTCACTTTGAAAAATTCCTTTTATACATTCCAGTAATTCATATGGTATTTAAAATACCTAATAACATGACCAGTGTCATCATAATCAATCACAGATTATATATCACAGCATATATCACAATATATGAAAACAAACAGTATTATAAATATTAAGGAATCCCGTTGGATCCCTCCAACCTGCCTCCTTGCATTCACAGATGTTAAACAATATAAATAACATCGATTTCATTTCAATATGAAATATTCTGATAAACAGAACCAATATTTGACTAACGATTTATATATATATATATATATATATATTGTTATCTACAAATTCAACCAATAAATCAATAATTCAACCAAACAATCAACAAACAGCAATCAATCATCATTTGTTAATACTAGATTATATTTACAAAAATATAAACTGTACAGAGTTAGTGAGGTTTACTCACATTGGAAGATCATCGTTAAATAACGATAATTGTCGGATGATTCAGACAGACAATTTATTTCGCTATAAACTGTAACGAGCTCCAATTCACTCCCAGTCAATTCCATTGCGTAGCCCTCGTCCATACGATCCCATGGATCTGACCGTTCGTTAATCTGACACCGTATGGCCACGATATCATAAATACAAGTTTATGAATATTTTAAATCAAATTTAAAACTAAATTAATTAAATTCATTTGGGCTTTAACCTTTTAAACAGGCCCATCCACCCACGTTAAAACTGACCAGCGCCCCTTTCTTCTTCTCCAAACACGGATGTCCCTTCCAGTAAACAACACCGGCCATTTCCACCCCTTCTTGCTTCTCGTTCTCCTCCAACACGCCATGAAAATTCGAACCAAAAATACCATGGCACTCCTCAACTCTAACTCCATCTACCTACGCCAAAATGATTAAACTCGTACACATTTTCGAAGTAGCGACTTCAGTCACCAGTTCATGGTTCCAGGAAAAAGTGCAATCCAAATTTCAATGGAATCTCACCAAATATATATATATATATGGTGCGGTTACTAAAGATAAACCCAAATTTAACAACATTTTCTTCCATTGATGCTTCGACATCACAAAATCTCGAACCCTAACCTATACAAACGCATGCTGTCTGAAACTTGTGCGAACAAAAATATGTTCGATCACTGAAAAACCCATATGAAACTGAAGAACATCATCGCAGGAGCTCAAAAACAAATGTAATTTGATTTATAGATTTTTGTATGATTTTCTACTGATTTTTAAAGATTGATTTCCACGTTTGAAGTAAGAAGAACTACGACGGAAATTTGTTTGACCATGGAAATGAAAAACTAGGTTTACAGTGAAAGTGGTGTATTTATAGGATGTGTGTGGCTTGTTATGGAAGCTTCACCTATTTTTTTAATATTTATTTTTATCATAATATATCCATTTTTGCCTTCTAAAAATTCATGTGATCACACAAGATATCCAAAAATCATCAAAATGGTCATGTAGCTACAGTTTGACATTACGGACCCAACGAAACATGTTTCGTCGAATTTCAAATTCGTCTGCTCACACAGCGTATTTTTAAAGTCAAATTATCAAATGTTTTTCACATTAAAATTCAATGAGCCACATACTGACTTCAAAAATCACGAAAATTGAAATCTAACAATAATTTGATATTCTAGATCCAACAAAATTAGTTTCATCGAAAACGGAGGTCATTTGCAAAAGTGGCTATTTTAAAGTTCTAAATAAATCCATTTAAATATTAAATATAATTAAAAATAATTAAATTAAATATTTATAAATAAATATTATCGTGTATATATATATATATTCATATAGAATATCATACAACTCCAAAATATACATATCTGGATTTATAACCTGACATTTCAAATCCAGATTGAATCGGTATTCAATTTATATATAAAATCCATTTATAATATAAATAAATCGATATAAATTATAAAGGAATTCCATAGCGACTATTTTAAAATTTGATTTGGACATAACTCAAAATCTACACCATGAAATCCTGATTTTTCTCTTCTATTAGAATAATATACTTCACCAGCTCCAAACATTTCTTGTTTTATAGAAATGCGGCTTAAAACGGATTGTGTATATTCGTTTAAAGTTCGAATCGCCAAATTACGAACTGACGTGCCATTTCGAGCTTGATTATAATTATATTATAATTATACGTTCAACTGCCGTTATTTAAATATATTCGTTATTATAATTCAGCTCTAAACTGAATTATATATTATAAATGACAATTCACACAATATTGTGAATTCCACTATTTTCGACTATTTCGGAAATTAAATATACTGTTCTATTATTTATATTAATTAAATATTTAATATTATTTAATTCTGGTCATTTTAAATTACCATACCATTATTTAAATAAATTATTTATAATACCGAAAAAATATGGGTCATTACACATAGTTAGTGACAAAGATCCATTGTTCACTAGTGAATTTTGGAAGAGTCTTCAAGAAGCTTTGGGAACTACGTTATGTTTGAGTACAACCTATCATCCGCAAATGACGGTCTGACCGAGAGAGTCAACATAGTTCTTGAGGGTCTGCTCAGAGCCTGCCTCATCAACTTCAGAGGAGCTTGGGAGAAGCACTTGCCATTGGTAGAGTTTTAATATAATAATAGTTATCAAGCGACGATTGGTATGGCCCCTTACGGAGCATTGTATGAGCGGCTATGCAAATCGCCAGCTTGTTGGTGGGAAACTACCGATAAGGCTTTACTAATACCATATCTTATCCTTCAGTCAACGGGGATTGTCGCTATAATTCAACAGAGAATGAAGGTTGCCCAGGACCGGTAGAAGTCATACATGGATAGGAGGAGGAAGGAACTAGAGTTTAATGTTGGAGATTAGGTATTTGTTAAAGTTTCCCCTCTGAAGAAGACAATCCAATTTGGGAAGACTAGGAAGCTGGCTCCCAAGTATACTGGACCTTTTAAGATCGTGGATAGGATTGGGAAGATGACTTATCGTGTCGATATTCCTAAGCGTTTATCGGGGGTCCATAACGTTTTCTATGTTTATCATCTTCGTAAATACCTTCATGATTCATCCGACCTACGCGAGCTTAATGATATTGGGGACATAGGGAGCTTCGAGTTAGAATCAAGGGTGCCCGTGCCATCGCAAAGGACGTGAAGCATGGAACAAATCTATTCGCCTAGTCTGAGTTCAATGGGGACTCAACCCTGCGGAAAGTACGTGGGAAACCGAGGAGAAGATTAAGCTAACTCATCCATTGTTTTTCACGAGTAAATATTTCCTCGCAAATTTTCGTTTTTGGTTGCATTTTGGTTGCTAGATTGGATGGTAAGGCATGGTTGCAACACAAATGCACCGCACATTCATATAGAACTATATGCAAATTAGGATGTTTTGCATACATATTGCATCACTTATTACACACACATGTTATTACTGAGCTCATTATTATCAAGTCTGCATTTCATAATCACTATGAGTTATGGATGCTTATAAAATAACATAGGTATACAACATGCTTATTTAGATCGAGTTGTATTCTTTGCACCTTCAAAAGATTTAGAGACGAAATCTCTTATAAGTGGGGAGAATTTATTACCCATTAAAATAAACCTAAAATAGATATGAACTAGTTTATTAATAATAATTAATAATAAGTAAATGGGCTGAAAATGGAATTTTGAGTAATTGGGAATTGGGCCATAAAAGTATGGTAATTACGTTCGTGGAAAGATTCTGATCCATTTTCATATTTTATTTACTGAAAAGGAGTCTGTATGTGAAAGATATTAATAAAACAAGTTGTGCGTAAATATTAACACTAGGTTTGAAATTTAGATATATGAATATAGAAAATATTAATAATGGATTAGCATAAAAAGAATATTCCAATTAAATTTGTGTGTAATATACAATGGGAGACAAAGGTATTCAAACAAAGGAAAGAAATCAATCAATTAAATCAACATTTTATATATTGGAAAATGACCAGCAAATAAATTCCCTAGGAAAAAATGACCTAAGGGGTCGACCTCTGCCCTTGAGGGGTCAAGATGGGGTTTCGACCGCCCCTTCTAGGGGGGATGTAACAACCCGCATTCTACGCATCGGAGGATCGTAGAATATTTATTTATTTCTTATATGAAGGCGTATGGTCATGTAACTTTGGGAAACGACTATTGGGGTCATCCCCCATGTTCGTGATTTTTGCTGATTTTTAAATGACCGTTTTGCCCCTAGCTGATACTGTTTTGGCCATAACTTTTGATTGGAAAGGAATTTTGACCTAAAACCACTTCCATTAGATTCGTTTGATGGTTTACCTTTCTGTAGAGTGGTCACAAAAACGAACTCACCGTTTGGGAGATATGGCTGAAACAAGGTTTAAAAGGTAAAAAACAGCTTAACCGGGTCTAATTAGGGTGATTAACAAGAGGGCCCATGACCCATTTCGGGAATTAGAGATGTATAGGGGCTGATTAGGGTTAGAAAACATTTCTTTCAGCCGCCACTTCCATTCTTGAAACCCTAACAATGGCCTCCATCATCTAAAAACACCCAAATCAACTTCTAATCACTTTCTAATCAAGTTTTGGCTTAATCAACATCAAATCAAGGAAGATCTTCACCAAATCAGTAGTAGAGCTGCTGTGTTGCATTGGTATTCACGCCCAAATAGTACAATTTCAGTTCTAAAGGTTTTATTTGTGGCCAAGGTGAGTGATTTGCATAGTTCCTCACTAATTAAGGTTAACTAAGGGTAATTAGTGAAGATTAGCGAATTTATACATTAATAAATTCTTGAAAAATATGTATAAATCCTTAAATAATGTTTTAGACCTCTGATATGAATTTGGGTTAATTTCGTTAAGTTTTGCTAATCATATCATTAGTTTTTCCTAAACATGCTTAAGGGAAAATATGAGATTTTGGGTAGGTTTGATCCAAATTACATGCAATGGTTGTTGTTTTGATGTCTATGGTTGATTCCCTATGTTGCTATGACTGTATGGTATGTTTTTTGATTGATTACAACTGTTAGATTGGTCGAAAACGCCGTCGTATGGCGTAAAACAGTCGCTGGAAAGTCACAGGAAATATGCAGGGTTCCGAACCGCACTGGATCGGATAATTGGGCTTGGATCGGATAGGAGAACTGGGCAAGAGGACTCGATTCGGATTGGAACTTAGCATAAGAGGCTTGGCGAGAAGGAAGGCCATTTGCTTAGAATTGGAGTTGGGTAGGGGATCAGATCGAAGAGAAACTACAGGGGATAGGATCGGAGAGAAACTGAAGGGGATCAGATCGGAGAGAAACCAAAGGGGATCGGATCGGAGAGACTAATAGGGATCGGATCAGGGGAAAGAGCATAGGGATCGGATCAGAGGATCTTGCTTGGAGCTGGAGTTGGAGCGAAGCACCGGATCGGATCGGGACATCTCGGAGGGAGCAACCACCGAACCAGACACAAAGCATCTGAACCGAACCAATGGAGCAAGAGTACAACGAACCGAACCAGGCCAGAAGGGGAACACTGAACCGAACTGTACATATGCTATTACTACTACGCGACGACTCTTCTGAAGACCAACTCCAATTCGACCAAAACCCGAGATGCAAAAGAATTCCAAATGAGGAGCTTTGACTCAGGATCCAGTTGGGAACCAATGAGTGGGCTTCATGAGTAGGGCTTTGCTGCGGGACGTGTGCTAAGGGGTTGTCGATGTCCATAACTTTGGATCACTATGTGTGGGAAGTACGTGAACGGATTCAGGGCTGTAGTGGCCTAGGTACGACTAAAGGGCTATAGACCAATGAAGTGGGGTCATTTGTAAAGATTTGGTCATGACTCCATGTAGTAAGCTTGGTAGTAGCAGTAGTTGTACAAGTCGAACTTCGTCACTACTTCGATGGGTCTAGTGATTGACATTGGTGGGCATCATAGGCTTTATGCACTGAGTGAGAGATGTGAGGATGGTTGCTATGTTTGATTTGTTTGCCATCACTATGACATGCACACCCCCACCCCTGTATGCTAGTACACCATATGCTAGTGGCACCTTAGAGTGTTGTACAGTATGTAGTGCTAACTCTTTGGTTGTAGGTTCAGGTTCAGATATGGCTTAGTATACCTGTAATTGTTCTGTTTAGCTGCTTATCGCTCATACCAGACTTTTTGTCTGACCCAGAGTTTTATGTCTCTTCTTATTACTCTGGGTGCTCACACGAGCAGACTAGAGACAGGTTAGCTGGTGATGCGCGAGTAGCGGATTCAGAGGCGAGCAGGAGGCTTCCACGTATGATATGTATTTATATTCTCCCTCTATCGTTGCTGGTCACTACTTTGGGCATTATTAATGTACCTTTCTTGTTTAACTCTTGAGACAATTTTGAAAGTTGTAATAATGTTGGCTTTGGATCATAAGCTGTACTTTGGATTTTCCGCTGCTACGATGGTTTGTTTTCAGCTTATGCACTATCTCACCTGTTTTATGTCAAGTATGTTATTATTATTATATTTTGTTCCATGTGCTGTGAGACATTCTACAGGTTCCTTGTTGATTCTTTGTCTTCTTCCTTTCCTTCTGACGATCGTCTCGTGCTAACTGGACATGTGTACAACGCACTTTTGGAGTAAATGTCGGTTGGTGCGGGGCGGGTTGTTACATTTGGTATCAGAGCTCTAGGTTGTGTAGTTAACCTAGGGAAAGACATTAGGGAGAGATAGTACGTATATGAGAGAGCGTATTTGTGATTACTTTGGTTTTCAAAAGCTATATATATACTATTAGTATAGCTAAGGATGAAGTCGCACTGCACTAGCATCACTATGAAGATGGTTAATCGTTTCTCTTTACAACTTGAACGATGAGCCGATACACAAGAGGTGTTGGTAGAGGAGCCAATAATGGGAATGCTGCTAACATGAGGGCGATGTTTACTGACCTCATGAGAGACATGCTTAGGGATGTGCAAGGGGGTAGCTCCCAATGCTGGTAATGGTGGTGGTCCAATAGTGCAGGCGCCTAGGGTCGATTTCGCCAAGCTATGCAAGAATTACACTAGCCTTGGTGGGAAGCCGTTCCACGGAACGGAGTCGGCCACGGATGTTCAGGATTGGTTGGATAGCTGTGATCGTATCTTCGACGACTTGGGTATCGAGGATGTGATGAAGAGAAGGTTAGCGTCTCGTCAGCTGCAAGGGCGAGCGATGAATTGGTGGAATGCTATTAAGACAGCCACTCCAGAGGATCAGATTACTTGGGAGCAGTTTAAGGCTCGCTTTAGTGAGAAGTTCATTCCAGGTGCTCAGAAATCAGTGTTGTTTAAGAAATTTTTGGAGCTCAAGCAGAATGGCAGAGCTGTCTCGGAGTATATTGCTGAATTCGACACTTTGTCGAAATATGGGTTATCTCTTATTGATACTACCGAGAAGAAGAACGAGAAGTTCATAACTGGCTTGGATCAGTACTTGGTGGAAAGTCTCATTAACCACATCGATGAGACTTTTGAATCGATTGTTGGGAAAGCTTTGAGATCAGACAGTCTTTATCTAAGTCAAAGACTGAGGTTGCATTTGTAGAGGAGCCAAAACCACAGGAAAGTGGTGGAGGCAAGAGTGGTTCTCAGAATAAGAGGAAGCAGAACCAGAACAAGGATGACCAGAAAAAGAATAAGAAAGATGTTGAGTGCTTCAGCTTTGGTAAGAAGGGCCATTATGCTAGTAATTGCCGGGCCAAGCCAGCGGATAAGAAGTGCTTCAACTGTGGCCAGGTGGGACATCACAAGGACAAGTGTCCGCAACCCCCTAAAGAAAAGCAGATGATGAAAGCATATGCCCTTAATGCTATTCCTTCTTCGTCGAATGCCCCAACCGCGGCGGAGAAGGGAAAGAATGTCATCATTTAAGGTATGCTTTCTGTTTATGATGTTCCAGTAAGAGTTTTGTTTGATTCCGGGGCTTCCAGTTCTTTCATATCTAGTGACCTGGTACATAGGTTGGGATTGGAACCCGAGATTGTCGATAGACCTTTAGTAGTGACGAACCCGATTGGTGGTCCGACTAGCCTTAGCATGATTTGTCGTAATGTGGTCTTATCGAGTCATGGATGCATGTTTGTTTGTGATTGCTTTTTTTGGGCTTTACTGGGTTTGGCATTATTTTGGGAGTCGATTGGCTCCAAAGATATGGGGTGGTGGTAGACTGTGAGGGCTTTTTGGTGACAGCTAGGGCGGATGATGGGCAGAAGGCAGTGTTTGGTGGTCTACCCGGTGATGGGGTAATGGCTAGTTTTCTAAATTCCCTCGACATCCCGCATAGTGAGTTGTCAGGTTTGCCCGTGGTTGGCCAGTATCCGGACGTTTTCGAGGAAGTGGCCGGGCTTCCACCACACCGAGAGATTGAGTTCCATATTGATTTAGTGAACGATGCCAGACCTATAGTGATGCCACTTCGTCGTATGGCACCAAGGGAGCAGCAAGAGCTTGGGGTGCAAGTCAGCAATCTTTTGAAGAAGGGATTTATCAGAAGGAGTGTTTCTGAATGGGGAGCACCAGTTGTGTTTGCTACCAAGGCGGATGGTTCCCTTCGTTTGGGTGTAGACTACCGCGAGTTGAATAAAGTGACGAGGAAAAACAAGTATCCTCTACCGCGGATAGATGATCTGTTTGATCAGTTGAGTGGCGCGAGAGTATTTTCTCAGCTGGATCTCGCGACAGGTTTTCATCAGCTTAGAGTGGAAGATGAGAGCATAGCTAAAACGGCATTTCAGACACCGTCTGGGTTTTATGAGTGGTTGGTCATGCCATTCGGGATGACCAATGCCCCAACATATTTTGTGGATCTTATGAATAGGGTATTCAGAGATCAGTTGAATAAGTTTGTCCTTGTGTTCGTGGATGACATTTTGGTCTATTCGAGGACAGAGGAAGAACACAAGGAACATTTAAGAATAGTGATGGAGGTGTTGAGAAAACACCAGTTGAAAGCAAAGTTTTATAAGTGTCACTTCTGGAGGAGGGAAGTGAGATTCTTAGGCCATGTTGTTTCAGATAATGGTATTGCCGTGGACCCTGCGAAGGTGGCTACGGTATAGGATTGGCCTATGCCCAAGAATGCAACAGACGTAAGAAGCTTCTTGGAGTTAGCTGGATATTATCGTAAGTTTATTCAAAACTTCTCCAAGATAGCAGCACCGTTGACTCAGTTGACTAAGAAGAATCAAGCCTTCGTCTGGGACGGAGTGTGTGAGAATGCATTCAAGAGTCTAAAAGAAAAGTTGACGCGTGTGCCAGTGTTAGTCATTCCTAAAGGGAATGAAGAAATGATGGTATACACGGATGCTTGTGGTACCGGACTAGGTGTTGTATTGATGCAAGGAGGTAGGGTTATAGCTTATGCTAGTCGGCAACTAAAGCCGCATGAGAAGAAGTACCCTACCCATGATTTGGAACTGGCAGCGATTGTGTTCGCATTGAAGATGTGGAGACATTATATCTTGGGAGAGAGATTTGAGTTGTTTACCGATCATAAATCGTTAAAGTATCTCTTCTCTCAGAAGGATCTGAATCTCCGTCAGCAGAGATGGTTAGAGTTCTTGGCTTCGTATGATTTTGATATCGCATATACACATGGGAAAGGCAATGCGGTCGCCGATGCCTTGAGTAGGAGACATGCCAGTTTAGGGGCTATGTTTCTTGAATGGAAGCAACTGGAGTATATCGCAAGGTATGATTTCAGACCAAAGTGCGAATTGGATCCAGAGATGTTAGCTAGTTTGACGATCAGACCCATCTTGATTGAGCGGATTGGTTCCAATCAGAGGGACGATCCTAATTTATTGGAAATCATCTCCAAGTTAGAGATGAACATCGATGGTGAGGAGATGAATTTGTATGGGCTTGATCGAGAAGGATGGCTTCGAAAGAATGGAAGACTAGTTGTACCCAACGTGAATGGTTTGAGAGATGAAGTGCTTAGAGAATGTCATCACTCAAAACTGACCATACACCCCGGTGGTGATAAGATGTATCGAGACATGAAACAGACTTACTACTAGGAAGGGATGAAAAGAGACGTTGGGAAGTTTATATCCAAGTGCATGAATTGCCAGCTAGTTAAAGCCGAGCAAAAGAAGCCTAGTGGTCTGTTACAACCATTAGAAATTCCAGAATGGAAATAAGAGCAAGTCTCAATGGATTTCATTGATGGTTTACCAAGGACTAGATCGGGACATGACAGCATTTGGGTAATTGTGGACCGATTGACTAAGATTACAAGATTTATACCAGTCAGATCGACCAGAACGGCAGCTAGGTTAGCAGAATTGTATATGAAGTGGGTAGTGAGATTTCATGGAGTACCTAAAAGCATTGTGAGTGACCGAGACCAGTTGTTTACTAGTGGGTTTTGGAAGAGCTTACAAGAGGCTTTAGGGTCGGAAGTACATCTCAGTACTGCGTATCATCCTCAAATTGATGGTTAGACAGAGAGGGTGAATCGTATATTGGAAGATCTCTTGAGAGCTTGTATATTGGATATTGGTGGATCATGGGATGACCATTTGCATCTAGTAGAGTTTGCATATAATAATAGCTACCAATCCAGTATCGGTATGGCTCCATATGAAGCTTTGTACGGAATACCGTGCAACTCACCATCATGTTGGATAGAGACTGGCGAGAAGTTTATGCTTGGACCAGATGTGGTGAGGGAAACTTCAGATAGGATTAAGATCATTCAACAACGGATGAAGGCTGCCCAGGATAAGCAGAAGAGTTATGCTGACAAGAGGAGAAAAGACTTAAAATTCTCCATTGGTGACTTGGTGTTTGTCAAGGTTTCTCCATTGAAGAGTGTAATACAATTTGGCAGGAGAGGCAAGTTGGTACTAAGATTTGTTGGCCATTCCCAGTTCTCGAGCAAGTTGGGAATTTGGCGTATAGAGTTGACTTACCCGAAAAGATGGCGGGAGTTCATAACATATTTCATGTTTCCCAGCTAAGGAAGTTCGTGCACGACCCAGATATGACTATTTCACCTGATTAGTTAGAGGACTTCGAAGTGGAACCCTAGGCAGTTGGGAACCGCAAGCCAACTCGTATTGTCGAGCACGATACGAAGCGACTTCGAAGGAAGGCGGTGAAGCTAGTCAAGGTTCAGTGGGGCAAGAACGAGAATGACTGTACTTGGGAGACAGAGGAGAGCATTAGGAAAACGTATCCAGAACTCTTTGCCTGGTAAGATTTACTTTGCAATTTAGTTATTCCACATGCTAGGATAGACTTGTTTTGCTTGTTTTGCATGTTTGATTGTTGTTTTATGGCTGATAGGCATGCGGGACCCTTTTGTGTGTTTTAGTTAGGGAATTTCGGGGACGAAATTTCTTAAGGGGGAAGAATGTAAGAACCCGCATTCTACGCATCGAAGGATCGTAGAATATTTATTTCTTTCTTATATGAAGGCGTATGGTCATGTAACTTTAGGAAACGACTATTGGGGTCATTCCCCATGTTCATGATTTTTGCCGATTTTGAAATGACCGTTTTTCCCCTAGCTGATACTGTTTGGGCCATAACTTTTGACTGAAAAGGAATTTTGACCTGAAACCACTTCCATTAGATTCGTTTGATGGTTTACCTTTCCGTAGAGTGGTCACATTAGCTAAACGGACTCACCGTTTGGGAGATATGGCTGAAACAAGGTTTAGAAGGTGAAAAACAGCTTAACCGGGCCTAATTAGGGTGATTAGCAAGAGGGCCCATGACCCATTTCGGGATTAGAGATGTATAGGGGCTGGTTAGGGTTGGAAAACATTTCTTTCAGCCGCCACTTCCATTCTTGAAACCCTAACAATGGCCTCCATCATCTAAAAACACCCAAATTAACTTCTAATCACTTTCTAATCAAGTTTTGGCTTAATCAACATCAAATCAAGGAAGATTGAAACACCCCACCTCCGTTAGGGTCACTCTAAAAGGGAATGCCCTAATTTTGGTGGAGGTTTATAAGTATAAGTCACAGATACACAAGACAGATATAAGAACACATATTTTTGGACAGCGGAAAACAACAGCAACTTTTATTTCATTAAAATACGTGTTACACAAACCATGCCATAATTGTCTTACAATACTTCCAAAAGCATTACATCTTCATAACTATCTTGATTTCATTATTCAAATAAGCATAAAAAAACATAAGTAAACTGCATAAGTCCCATAATTGATGTCCAAAGCCATAGTCCAAAACGAAAAAGATCCAAGCAATACATTCTTTCTCTTCAAGCTGGATGTGAAAACTGGTCAAGCTGCGGTATTCCCTCCCTGTGGACCTAGGGGGGGACGAAAGAAAAGTAGAGTTAGACATAAAGCCTGAGTAAGTCTAGGACTATTCGGTCTATGAATAAAGAACTGGGCATGATAAGTATAAACTGGAAATGGGAAAGCACCATAAACTAAGTTAAGTTGTCTAGAGTCGAATATACTATCGTACCCCATATTAATCTCAGCATCCATATAAACCAGTTCCAAACAGGCACCCCATAATCAGGGTGAAGTGATCCATTTCTAATGATCGGCTCCTACTCGCATAGTTACATGTGTCTTACTGCCCCCGTTGTTGTAGTTACCTATGTTGGTCCCACCATGGGGTGTATCAAGTCCCATGGTGGCGGCCCGACACAATTCTAGAATGCACAGGTATACTACTGGTGCCCAGTGCCTTATTTTTCTGCGCCGGAGTGTGTGCACGCCCGCACCCCATTAGAACCTACACTGCTGCACCACCGCCGTCGATTTGACCTCTTACAGTCAGCCCAGTAATCGTGCTCTACCCTGCCTAGTTCAGGGTATCCTGATACACCTTGTAGGGTTACTGCTGAAAAGGGTCCCCCGCTACTAGGTTTTCTATTTCTAGCCAACATGCTAAGTTGGTTAAGTGTTTTGTAAACCTAACCCCCAATCAGTCTGTATAGTTTAGCATGTTCCAATTGATTAAGTATTAATTCAATTTACTTAATCCTATCAATCCTGACTCAGCCTTAATTGTCTTATTAAAGCCTCGACCTCTCACATTAGACAGATATTGTTGTGGCTGCCAGTTGCCGGTTGGGTCCGGGCAGTCTTACGCCACAACTCAGTCTAACCTCGGGTCTTTATTGGGCTTCGTGTTTAACCACCCACATTGGATAGGTATTGTTGTGACTACTGGATAGCCAGGCGGTTCCGGGCAGGTTTACATCACAACTCAATCCAACCTTGGGTTAAACACATCGTATTTTATAGATTTACATATTTTGTCTCTTTTCTTTTTATATGTAAATATTTGCGGCCCATTATTCAAATTCATCATTATTGGGTAAAATTAATTTATACCACTTAATTTGTTTTTCCAAGGTTGTTGGCATGCGTCAAACATGCTAACACATATGTTTATATTTTTAACCCAACGTCATTACCCCCGTCCTTACGTTTGCTATAATATAACATATGTTGGGTTTAACATTTAAACCCAACTTAGCCACATGAAAAAGGGGAGGCTTAGAACATGGTGTTTATATATATTCTAAGTAACATCAAAAGGGGAGTGTGAACGTATGAACTTGCAACATAACGATCTAATTAACATGAATTAGGCACTTGTGAACTTGCATTGTAATAGCATATAATCATGGCATAAACATACCTAAACATGAATCATGATTTTTGATCTATTCATATAATCATGGCATAAACATACCTAAACATGAAATCATGGTTTTTAATCTATTCCTGTAAACTTGCAATTGGAATGTAAATCTAACTTAATTATGTGTCACATATATTATCATATGATTTTGATAACAACATAGGCCTAAAACATGTTTTTCAATTAGGCATAACACCAAACATAGTTTAGTCATGTTCATAGAGTCAACCCAAGTTCACAAAGATGCTTACTTTTGTCTCTAATACAAAAGTATGGTTTTACACTTGAATCATGATGCCAATTCCAACATAAATTCATATGAATCGTAATACTCAAATGGATCCAATTACACTAAAAATGATCATAAAAATATACATCATGTTGGCATAATAGTGAACCATATACTCGCATGAATCTCAAATAAATCACCACAAACATATAGTCGTTAACTTTCAACATGAATCATATACTTGCAATTATCCAATAGGTGTTGTAATAAACTACCATAAACATGTAGTTGTTAACTTTTAACATGAATCACATACTTGCAAATATCCAATCGTTATACCACAACATCCCAAATCGATTAGAATCATAGCAACATACAATTATGAATTATTATCGTCACAAATTAAGTACAATTCTATTTCTCATTTTACACAAATCAAAACACAATTATTCATTCACATCGGAATAGCACTCTACTTACAACATATGACGAATCTTCAATTCAGGAATCTGAATTCTGAATTTGGAGATGCTATCCTTTGTTGTAGACGTTGTTTTGATTTAGTTGTCGTTGCTTTAAGCTTTTGAATTGTCCCCTAATCGTCTCTCAATTTCGACGGCTACTCCTAGTCTCGCCTCAGCAGCATGACGGTCTCATTTTCATTTTTATTTGTATGAATTAGGTGGAGTCTAAGGTCCTTTTTATAGAGTTTGTGAATTGATTAGGACCGTCAATGGAGCTTGGATGTATATTAGCCGTTCGTTTGAAGGAGAGACCAATCAGGAGCTGACACCTAGCCCTAGTGACAAGGCAAGACTCAGAAATTCGGCCAAGCACAGACCAGGCCAGGAGGGGCTGGTTTCGACCTGGCTCAGGGGCCAGGTCGACTACCCAGTCGACCCCTAGGTCGACTACATAGTCGACCTGGGTGCCTCAGGTCGACTACCCAGTCGACCTGGGTAGCCCAGGTCGACTACCCAGTCGACCTGGGTGCCTTGGGCAGGAAAATTCCCGCCCTGGCCAATCCGGCCCGATTTTTGAAATTTTGAATTTGTTTTCTGAGCTGTTTTTGTCTGTTTGAATTTTAAACTGAATTCTGAAACTTCCGGAGGCCATATCTCCCTCATATGGAGTCCGTTTTACGCAAACTCAGACTCTATTTCAAGCAGAATTCCGAGACGAACGCAACGGCGTATCCCGTTTCCCTTAATTCTTTGATTTGAAATTAGTTATACTTTATTTTGTGAATTTCACTGTTATAGAATACACGGGGTGTTACAAAGATCTTCACCAAATCAGTAGTAGAGATGCTGTGTTGCATTGGTATTCGCGCCCAAACAGTAGAATTTCAATTCTAAAGGTTTTATTTGTGGCCAAGGTGAGTGATTTGCATAGTTCCTCACTAATTAAGGGTAATTAGTGAAGATTAGCGAATTTATACATTAATAAATTCTGGAAAAATATTTATAAATCCTTAAATAATGTTTTAGACCTCTGATACGAATTTGGGTTAATTTCGTTAAGATTTGCTAATCATATCATTAGTTTTGCCTAAACATGCTTAAGGGAAAATATGGGAATTTGGGTAGGTTTGATCCAAATTACATGCTATGGTTTTTGTTTTGATGTCTATGGTTGATTCCCTATGTTGCTATGACTGTATGGTATGTTTTGTGATTGATTAGAACTGTTAGATTGGTCGAAAACGCCGTCGTATGGCGTAAAACAGTCGCTGGAAAGTCACAGGAAATATGCAGGGTTCCGAACTGCACCGGATCGGATAATTGGGCTCGGATCGGATAGGAGAACTGGGCAAGTGGACTCGATTCGGATTGGAACTTAGCATAAGAGGCTTGGCGAGAAAGAAGGCCATTTTCTTAGAATTGGAGTTGGGCACGGGATCGGATCGGAGAGAAACTGTAGGGGATCAGATCGGAGAGAAATTGCCGAGGATCGGATCGGAGAGAAACTGAAGGGGATCAGATCGGAGAGAAACCGAAGGGGATCGGATCAGAGAGACTAATAGGGATCGGATCGGGGGCAAGAGCATAGGGATCAGATCAGAGGATCTAGCTTGGAGCTGGAGTTGGAGAGAAGCACTGGATCAGATCGGGACATCTAGGAGGGAGCAACCACCTAACCAGACACAAAGCATCCGAACCGAACCGATGGAGCAAGAGTACACCGAACCTGGCCAGAAGGGGAACACCGAACCGAACTGTACATATTCTATTACTACTACGCGACGACTCTTCTGAAGACCAACTCCAATTCGACCAAAACCCTAGATGCAAAGGAAGTCCAAATGAGGAGCTTTGACTCAGGATCCAGTTGGGAACCAATGAGTGGGCTTCATGAGTCGAGCTTTGCTGCGGGACGTGTGCTAAGGGGTTGTCGATGTCCGTAACTTTGGATCATTATATGTGGATACGTGAACGGATTCAGGGCCGTAGTGGCCTAGGTACTACTAAAGGGCTATAGACTAATGAAGTCGGGTCATTTGTAAAGATTTGGTCATGACTCCATGTGGTAAGCTTGGTAGTAGCAGTAGGTGTACAAGTCGAACTCCGTCACTAATTCGATGGGTCTAGTGATTGACATTGGTGGGCATCGTAGGCTTTATGCACCGAGTGAGAGATGTGAGGATGGTTGCTATGTTTGATTTGTTTGCCATCACTATGACATGCACTCCCCACCCCCGTATGCTAGTACACCATATGCTAGTGGCACCTTAGAGTGTTGTACAGTATGTAGTGCTAACTCTTTGGTTGCAGGTCCAGGTTCAGATATGGCTTAGTATACCTGTAATTGTTTTGTTTAGCTGTTTATCGCTCATACCAGACTTTTTGTCTGACCCAGAGTTTTATGTCTCTTCTTATTACTCTGGGTGCTCACACGAGCATACTAGAGACAGGCTAGCTGGTGATGCGCGAGTAGCGGATTCGGAGGCGAGCAGGAGGCTTCCACGTATGATATGTATAGATATTCTCCCTGTGTCATTGCTGGTCACTACTTTGGGCATTAGTAGTGTACCTTTCTTGTTTAACTCTTGAGACAGTTTTGAAAGTTGTAATAATGTTGGCTTTGGATCATAAGCTGTACTTTGGATTTTCCGCTGCTATGATAGTTTGTTTTCAGCTTATGCACTGTCTCACCTGTTTTATGTCAAGTATGTTATTATTATTGTATTTTGTTCCATGCGCTATGAGACATTCTACAGGTTCCTTGTTGATTATTCGTCTTCTTCCTTCCCTTCTGACGACCGTCCCGTACTAACTGGACATGTTTACAGCGCACTTTTGGAGTAAATGTCGGTTGGTGCGGGGCGGGTTGTTACAGGGGAGGTCGACTGCCTTGGGTGAAGAAAGGTGGAGAATACTTGTTTTTCCATGGATTTTATAAAAATTGCACACACGGACTGCCTGGATTTAATCTAATAGACCCCACGGTCTTTATTAACACTTGTAACTATATATACAACCCTCCTAGCCTCTTCGTAACCCTATTCTTTATTTCATTCTTATGTCTCCATTGTATCCTTCTGCCATTGCTAACTCCAAATCAAAGGTTCGACTTCCCTTTTAATTCTCTAACCTTAATTCATCCTCTCTATTCTAAGATTTATATAGGTTTTATAATTCTAGAATTTAGTTTGTGTATATATAATAATAATATAATTCTTATATATATATATAGACATATATATTAATAGAAAGGATTAAAGATCGTTTGTGAAGGCTAGATCCAAACCTATTTCCACTCATACTCTGTTGTTCTTCATTTCGAAAGAACTGTGAGTGGAAACCATCTAAGTTTTATTTCTTATCTTTCGTAGCTTAGGTTTGGAATATTATGCCTATATGATATTTGGACTAAACAATAATAAAATGCAAAAACTCCTCAAATCATATATTTTATTTGTCGTTGGAATGGTCAATCGAAAGTATTATATTTATGTGTTTGTGTTGTTTGGATAATGGAGATTTAGGCTCAGATGTTGTGAAATCCTTAGTCTTGGCTCCGATTCACTAAATCCTCATTTTTGTGTTTATATATGTTGTGTGCTAAAAACATGGGATTTGCATATTGAAAAATTACACTACACCAGAAAAGAGTTTTTGTGGCGTTGTAAAAATGCCTCTAAAAATTTTAGCTGCGTTATGGTAAACGCTGATATGACATGCAACTAAAAGTCTGAAAGTTTTAATTGCGTTGTAGTAAACGCTACCAAAAATGGACATGTTGTAGCATTTTTGAAACCCTACAAAAGGTATTTTTGGTAGAATCTTGAAAACGTCACTAAAGTGGTACTTGCACCCTTCTTTTTTTATTTTCTGTAGTGTTTATTGTATGCTATTATAATATTTTCGCAACATTTTGTCTGTCCTACTATATATATATATCCGTAGCACTTCTTGAACGCTACTAAAACTTATTGATTAATGGCTTGTATCATTTCCAACAATCACTTATATATAATAGTCATTAAAACTGATAATCAATGACATAATTATCATTTTCGGCCAACATTGATAATCACCATAATCAAATAGTTAAAAAAAACATATTAACTGCATAATCAAGTATTATATTCGTAATCATTTCAATGGTAGTATTTCGATAAAATAAGTGAATTCACACATGTTTACAAACAAGTCTACACAACTAATACAAACAAAATATTATAATACATAATAGTTAAAGTCTTGTTCATGACTTAATTATCGACCGTTCTTTGATGTCGTTTTTCTTCACTTTGGAAATGCTAATTCCTGTATACAAGTATAATAGTCAATAGTTAGAAATACATATAAGTCCTAATAATTTACGCACAAGTATAATTTACTGTATGTCAGTTTCAAATAGGCTGAGTTTCATAATAAGTTCATTGAAAATTTTAAGGTGATATGAACAAGTTTATTAAATATGGTGATATAGTTATACTGTGAAGGTAAGAATTTGCATGATCAAGTCAATAAGCATGACAGAAATGGCAGAAATCAATAGGTACAAACTAGTCTAAACTATGGATATCAAATTGGTAAAAGAGGAATGCACCCGATATGTATGTCTATCCCAATAAATTGGTCCTTTTGATTTGGTACTCACTTCATTAGCATTAATTTGATGAGTTTTTCGATAAGTCTTCTCCTTGGAACTTGTTACATACCTTTAAGTAGATAGAGCAAAGGTGAATAAAAATGAAAGCTTCTACAAATTCAACTCAATATATATAAGATGTTGAACCTGAATCCTCTTTCAGGATTATGACACTAAATTATAACATGCAAACATCAGTGGGAGTAAAGCAGGAATGAGTTCGATACGCTTAACTCAAAAATGAAAAAATACACCAGATTTTAATACATATAAACAGTTTTTTAAGACTAGGTCCTTTTACTATTTTTATTATTATTTTACTCATTTATAAAACTATAGTTAAACATATTTAACTAATTTCATACTCCTCCTCAGGCCATGAAGAGAGTCAATATCTCTAGGAAAAAACGCAATGCACACAATTATATTTACTAATTTCCTTCCTCCAAAACAACCCTCATTGTCTGAGGCGCCTGGGCAGTCCAATCTCAAAATGTACAATGGAATGAGTGATATTTAAGCAAGGATTTCAACTAGCCAATTCTAATGGTGATCTAATCATGGTAACGACAATGGTAATAAAGGACAATTTTTGTAGTGGTTCTGCTGCGTTGTTGTATTTATCACATTATCATGATATATAAATTGATGTCCCAATGATTTAAACAAAAAAATAATGCATCAAGTGTTCCTCCTTCCTATCTTCTTTCTAACCAATTTTCATTTTTTTTATTTCAAAAGTGTATTTATTATAAACAAAAACCTTTTTGTTTAAGCTCATTTACAACCCACAATGCCCAACATAAACAAAACTAAGACAGCCCAACCCCTTCCTCTTACTTCCCTTTCCCAAGCAAAACACACAAATGTAAAACCTTGTAACTTACAGAAAGAAAAAGAAGACATGAACATAGGTGCACATGCACAAGGATTATGCCCATCAATCTATTTGTCGATGCCTCCACTACTTCTTGCGTCACCTGCCCGACCGACCAATGCCACATCACCATCTTAGTCACCATAAATGAAAATTCCTCACTATTAACGAATGCAGTGTTGAACACTATAAATGAATGCGACCACCAAAACCAAACATCATAGATCATCCCAAAAACTTGTTGCACCACCGCTAGCGCCAAACGCTCTGCCACACAATCATGCAACTTGCGCTAGAAATTGGTGGAGCCTAACACTCTAGAAACACTCCCTCGGCCAAACAAATCAAGCACACTCAGAAAGGAACCTAAACCTAGAAAAAAACCAACTCTAAATAATAATGAATCAGCTTAAATTTAAGGTAAAATCCTATAAATCAACAAACACGGAATATAAAATGTTCATACCATGGTAACAAATAGCTTGATATGTTGCAGCCTTCAATTTCCTCCGTTGGGCCATCAATAAGAGTCCATATGTATTCTCAAAATGTCACGGTCCACTGGCATGTTTGCCTTAGCCATTGTCTTAGCCAATGTCGACTGATGTCATATTCAATACGAACTATATCCATTGTCTTGCCAATGTCGACTGATGTCATATTCAATACAGGTTTATCCTGTCCTTAAGGAGTCTACACAAGCAACAGAGTTGATTTTGATTATGTGAAACCTTGAATTACGAGTAATGGTAATAATAAGCAATGTTGCACATATTATAATTTATTTTGAGGAAAGTTACGTCACATATATTAATTTCAATAGATATTATATTAGGTGATGATGCTAACTCAAAATTTATAGATTTGGTGGTTGTAACAGCTACTCGTGGTCATTATAAAGGAAGTAAAATGTATAAAATGCCGAAGCGGACAACTTTAACAGATTATACAACTTGTACATTCCATGAAAGCAAATGTATAAATTAGTATCATAAAATACAAAATCATTAACCTATTTGATGCAAGCAATTGGAATGCCTATTGAATTACAAGATTTGGTTTAATAGAGAATACAACAAAGATAATTGGAGTTTAGTTTTTCACATTGTAAATTCGATGGACAGTGTGGGACTCAAATTTTAGTAGTTATACTAGACCTGTCAAAATATGACCCTACCCATTTACCCAATCCATTTTACCCTAATTACAACCCTATTGGGTCAACCCATTTATATTTTTTATTAAATGGGTCATAAAAGGATGACCCATTTTAAAAAGGGTTGCAAATGGGTAACCCACTTACCCATTTAACTCTGCCTACATACGAAGTCGTTATTTTTTTGTAAAAACTGCAGTAATTCTCCATACTTCCTCGAAATCGGATGAGACTTCGACCGATAGATTCCCACATAAATTACGGACATTTTGAAACACTCAGATGTTTTGCCCTGTGATCGAAAACTGTAGTTCTCGAAGGGGACTGTCAGATTTACTTAGAAAATAATAGGCTAAATTCCCACATTTGAACTCTACCTACATAAAGAGTCACTATTTTTTTTTGTAAAAACTGCAGTAATTTGTTCATACTACCCGGAACCACATGAGACTTCGAAAGATAGATTCCCGCCTAAATTACGGATAGCGTGAAACACTTGGACATTTTACCTTGTTACCGAACACTCTAGTTCTCCAATGGGACTGTCAATTTTACTTTGAAAATAACAGGCTAAATTCCCATATTTGAACTCTGCCTACATACAGAGTCCCTATTTTTTTTTGGTAAAAACGACAGTAACTTCTTCATACTGCCGCGGAACTGGATGAGACTTCGACCAATAGATTCATGCCTAAATTACGGACAGTGTGAAACACTCTGACGTTTTTCCCTATGACCAAATACTGTAGTTCTCCAAGGAGACTGCCAGTTGTACTTAGAAAATAACAAGATAAATTCTCATATAAGCCATTAAGATGTGTTAAAGGAGCTCTATGTTTTAGAGATATTCACGCTTCTGCTTTGTTTGCAATAGCTGTAAAGTTTATTTGAAATAAGTTTAGGTGTTAACTACGATGGCATTGCTGGTATATATAAAAAAGGAGAAAATCTAGATGTCCTCTTCACATAATTGATAAGGAAGTTTTTGTTCAATTAATAGTGTAAACAATAATTTACAATATTAGTTGTTAATGATACCCATAATCACTGATTAACATGCAATCTTCACCCATCATTTCTCTTTGTTGTACTATATAAAGTATTTAGTGGTCCCTGTGTTCATGAGGATAGAAATTCCTATGTTTATTAAGGCTTGTCATTTTTTTTATGAGGCCAGTCATTTAAATTCAAGCACATTTATATAATGGATATCTTTCAAGAGCTAAAGCAAACGACTCATGGACAAAGAATTTACACCATGCATTTAAGAATATTCCACTACTAAACATGATAAATCAAGATTGAACAAGTGCAAAAAAAAAACACAAATCAAAATGTAACCGTTAAAGCTTTCCAATATAGCATTCCTGAAAAATTCATCCTTTCACAAAAGTGATGTATTCCAGCCTTAACTTCTCAGCTTCAGCCTCACAAGAATCCATACACGTTATATTTTTCACCATTAAGTTACACTTAAACTAATACATTTATGTTGTTACAAGGTTATCGTATTACTTCATGAAATAAGAATAATATTAGAAGTAGTTAAAATGAAGAGGAAAATACTGTACTTTTCTTGCTTTCTACTTTAACTAAGAACGCAATACATTCTTCCCAAGAATTGAGTATGGGTGAAGTATGTTTCTCAACTTCAGACAACAAAAGATTCCTAGCTTTTGAGTTACTCATGAAATTCAAAGAAATCATCCTTGTATCTCTACGTAGAAATCAACAAAAAAATGCTTGTTTTAGCAAGCAAAATACTATAAAACATTATATCTTTCATGATTTTTAAGTCATGCAACAAATTTAACATTATTATCACCAAAATTGCACTCCAAATTTAGCCAGCACAAACCGACATATATAACAAGCTATAAGAGAATAGATAAACCTTTTCATAACTGCTGATTAAGATATCATTAGGCAACATCATGAATAAATTAATCAAACAAGTATTCTTTAGTTAATTTTAAAGTTGTCTCCCTGCTCATTCTCTTGTATTTTACCTATCTATATATGCCTCTTTAGCTTCAAACTCACTTCTACATACTACTAATTGACATCCTTTTTCTTCACAATTTATTTCTATTTCTCTTCTTTCTTTCTTTTTGACCAAATACATCTTCCAGATTTTCATAGAAAAAATTATCAACGTGTTAATGAAAGACTTACTGAAGCTCTTTAAAAGCAATAAAACCAACTACCATCATAGTTCTTCATCCACATCACAAAAAAGAATTCCACCATTCTAGTGGAAGAGAATATATTATCTGCTAAATTAATCATTTCCAAGTAGAGCCTAAGAACATATTATCTACTGAATTAGGTATTGTATAGGTATCCGAAGATGAATTAGATTATTAGGGTTTTGCAGATTCGACTTATAAAATGAATGCAGAACCATGTATAATCATAAAATAAAGTATAAAATTCATACTGCGATGGAGAATCTCAATCAAATGGCGGTAGATTGATGGAGGAGTCCACCTAGATGCAGTGAGGAGAGAAGTAGCATAATGTTGATGTTGGAGGAAAAAAGAAGTAATAAGGAAGACGAGTAGAGTTTGGTACTTTGTAAAATTTTACTAAAGCAAAGAGGGGAAATGGCAGTACGCAGAAACGTGAAAAGTTAAATACATAATGATGTTTTACTTGGCGGTAGATGATTTTTTTTGCCGCGTATGCATTTAAGACAAATAGTTGCTCTTACCTATCAAACGCCACTAATAAATGCATCTAAATACATATTTTCTTACAGTGTTAATAGGTTTAATCATCTATTCTAAATAAATTTGTTTGAATGTATTATTTGCAATATATTATCTTAAGTTTTATACACAATATAAATATAAAATTGAAGCGGTGTCAAAAGCAAAGACTTTCATATGTAATTGGATATATTTCGTCTTGCCTATATTTATTTATTCAAACAGATATTCAAGCCTAGGTTGCAAGTTTACTCATATATAATGTTGTTTCCCTTTTTGTCATAAATTGTGAATATACATGTCTGACCATGTTAATTAGAGAAAATTACTTGTATACCTTAATTGTGACTGATAGGATTGGCATTTCAAACGTGATTAGGACGTTATTCTCATTCTCATAATTTACTTCTTTTGATATATATTTATAGCGTAATTAAATGTAATATTAATGTGTATTAAGTGTGTGATAAATGAGTTTAAATTAGGAAATAGAATTTGAATGTCCCCATAGGAATTCGTATATATGTGAGTTAATGGCCTTAAATATAATTAATGACACATAGACATGAGGTTAACCATTACTTGTAGTAGAAGCATGCCCAGAACCGACCGGCATATCCCGCATCTACAAGTAAGACTGGATAATGTGTGAGGTCTAAGTGTTATAGGTCATTATAATTATTACACTATGATATGAGGTTAAGCCCAACTTGTTGCATAAGCCTTCCCGGAATTGCCCGACAAATACAACATCTGCAAGTGGTCAGCTTAATGTGAGATGTCTAGCGTGTGTATGTGTGTATACATGCACATACATATTTGTGTGTGAAGTAGGCCTGCCTTGAGAAGGTATTAAGTGGTTGATCTACCTTGTTTGGGTATTAAGTGGTTAGGACTAGGGTCATTCCTTGGTTTAGGACCCAAGTCATTAGACTCGCTTTTACAAAGGTCTTAAATTGTTATTGGGTCCGCCTTTCTCTTATAAGGTATCAAATGGTACTGGTAGATGATAACGTATGAGTATGGTAGTTCTCCAAGAAATGTCCGCTTCATATCTAGCCGCTTAGTTTGGACTGACCTAGGGACAGTTTATATAAATGGAGTAAAGGAACCACCGTCTAAGGGAAGTATTAAGTGACTAGGAGTTCACTCATAGGGACACCTAAACAATAACAAGATAGTCTACCAGGAGGGTCATAAATGAAAATGTGTTACTACCTTAACC
Organism: Allium sativum; assembly: GCA_030737875.1. Lineage (NCBI taxonomy): Eukaryota > Viridiplantae > Streptophyta > Magnoliopsida > Asparagales > Amaryllidaceae > Allium > Allium sativum. The sequence continues at coordinate 484,092,879 of CM060916.1, read as the reverse complement.
TGGTATTAAGTGGTTGTTACTATTTCTCGACCTAAAGGAAAGTTTATGTATATGACAATGGCGTTAAGGACATGGTCTTATGAGGCTAAGGGTCTTCCATAAGGTTTTCAATAACTATAGAGACTTCCACCCTTAAAAAAATTTAGAAAATGGCCTTAAGTGACTAGTTAAAGCCTGTCTCGTGAGGTATTAAGTGACTGTAGAGACGTCCACCCTTAGATTACTTTGTGGGGTTATTAAGTGACTGTAAGTATACCCTCCCCCCTTAGATTTACATATGGGCTTTACGTGATAGTTAGGATTTCCACCACATATGTTCAATTGTGCATGTTTCTTTGCGTAGACATAACATGAAGAATTCACACTACCAAATATAGGAAATAGTCATTTCTAAACTTTTATGTTTTTCATTCACCAGAACTTTACGTTTTGACCTCCCTCCTTTTAACATAAACATGTTAGTAGGTGAGGACCATGGATCTGTGATGATTAGTGATTGCTTGGAGGTGGAGCTTTTCGACGGAGAGTTAGTTTTTTATGGCAGTATTATCATTGTCATTATTATTATTGTTATATGCTTATGATAATTATTGATGTACCTATTATATATGGAGACTTATTGTGTTTGACGTGATTTTTTTAATAACGGTACATATGTTTTTATTAAATTATATTATATCCCTTCCGCTGCATGAGATTCTGATTTTTGTTTAGACTACACTATGATATATGTTCTAATATTTCCATATAGTAACCAACGATAAGTTTAGAATGAATCTAAGTTCCGATGGGCCTTTTCTGGACTGGAATTTAGGCTCATTCCGGGCGGGCTGTTACAGGAAGAGGGAGCGTGACCGAAGGAGTGGCAGTTGGAATGAATATCTGCGGTCCAACCATATCGAGCTCTGGCTTTTGCTATATTATCATGAGCGAGTTGAACCTTAATCGAAGATGGCGGAGGCTTTTCCGAAGTAATATAATTTTTTTTAGCAAAGACAGGTTTTTCATGAGCAGTTGCGTTAGCATCAAAACATCTCAGCTTAACAATGTGGCATGCAAGCCAGTTGATGCCAATCAAAGGATGCAACACTGAAAGAATTTGGGAAAAGTAGGCCCAGACAGGTATGGATAGAACCTACTCACTCGCACTTGAGATAGATGATGTCTACTTGGAGACGACAAAGGGTTTGCCTTCAATGAACGAAGGCTCCAATTGTAATAGATGTAGTCGTTCTATGAAAGATGATAATTTAAAATAAAACATCGAGTCTAGGAAGATAACTTTAATATCACCCCCAACCTCCATAATCGTATACAAAAAAATTCTAGGGTCATGAATACGATGCTCTAGATAAAGGAAGATATCCACAACAAAATCCAACTAGAAACTTGCTCCAGCTTCAACTACTTCGGGTGACTACTGCAACACCTTATCCACCACAATAAGATTGAAATCTATTAGTTTGTTTAGGCCATCATTATGGAAAAGAGTGTTGAAGAGGGATGACCATTGCAATGGGTGGGTAACAGATTGCACAGTTAGGGAGTTGTTGAATTGGGCATTTTGACAAACAACATGCGGGCTTGAGACAAAATTGCCTAAAATAGTGCTTTTAGGCCTAGGAGCGACAATCCAGCTATGATCCCTACCACTGAATGCATCACATGCATTAACCACATCCAAATTTCCATAAACATTCATATATTCGTTAACTGTTATAATATCTTTTTTCACAAGAAACCACCAGAACATGATCACCTAACCTATTGATTGAACGAAGCGTAGAAAGATCTCTAGCATGCAACGAGGACAGGAGCTCAGGGAAGTCGCTGATAGAGTCAAAATCTGGTGTCTTGTGTGGGCCTAGTGCATTAGCTACTTCACAAGAAACAATGTCCATGGGTAGTGTAACAACCCACATATTTCACGATAATATATTTCGTTAACCGAATATAGGTCCAAAAAGTCACTTTATGCATATGAATGAATCTGGACTCAAAACCACTTCCATTAAGTTCAAAATGTTGTTTGCGTTAAGAAAAACTGTAAACACCGATATGTTTAGAGTTCAGAAAATTTGGGATTCGGATGGGGTTTAGGTTAGCCAAACTAACCTATTTCAGCCCTACTTAGTGCCTCCCACAGCCCTCTCCCTCTCATTCACGTTCAACACTTAAAAGAAAATATAAATGGGGAGAGGAAATGGAAATTAGAATTCCCAAACCTAGAGTTGCTATTATAAATCCAATTCTTGTAGAGATCAAGTGCAAAATCAAGGGAGAAGCTTTGGTTAGCTCATGTCCATCTTCTCCAACCTATTCTCTCTTCAATTTCTAAAATTTTCCTAAATCTAACTCTTAGGAAATTCATGTATATGTGTATAGGTTTTTGGGTTCTTGTTGAAGAGAGATTGATCTTACTTTGTGTTGGAGCCTCTCCTTCCTTATCAAGATCAAAGATGAGTTCTTGTGAACTCACGTCCATGCCACAAGCTTGTATGCTTATATAGTGTTCCTTTGCATGTTTATATTGTGTGTGCATTATATGTTTTGGGTTGTTTGTGTTTTCACGTATATTCATGAGTTTTGAATTTGATTATATGAATTCAATGATGATTGGAAATTGAGTTTGGAGTTATAAGTTGATTCGGCGAGCATTAGAGGCCTCATTGACACATAGAAATTATCATACGCATCACCATTAGTGCGGGCTCGTCGGAGGCCAATTGCACCTTCATAATCTTCATTGCCTTGGCAAAGTGTTTCCCGAGATTCAGCACAGATGTCTGACCCAAAGCGCCAGACGTCTTTCCAAGCTCTCGGGAAAAATAAAAAAATAGCATAGTATCAGCTCGGACGTCTGAGCTGAGGCCTCAGACATCTGAGGACCAAATTTCTACTTTTGACCGGTGGAAACCATAGTAAACAGTTTAGGTTGTTCCAAGCTCTTTCCCGGTCGTGTTTCGGCCCGTTTGGCCTTTCTCCGTGACTTTTCAGTTTCTTTGATTCAGAGATTTCAATAGCTTAATTATCAACAGACTTTCGATTGATTCATGGTGAACGAATTTATAATCGAGAGTCGTGAGGTTCAATCTACGTTATTATAATTTGATCGTTCTTTCGGTCGCTATTATATGAGATTTTCCACTTCGAAATTATATCAAGGGTTTTAAATTATTAGTAGATATCAAATCTTTTCATAACACTTTCTAATTCTACTTCATTATATGAAGTTATTTTCCAAAATATTTCTAATCTGAATTCATTTTACAAAGTTATTTTAAAAATTATTTTCCAATCTACTAGTACATATTTATATAAACCTTTTTCTCATTCGTATGAGAAATCTAATTAAACGCCTTAGTAAAAACAAGGACTATAAACCTTTGCGTTTGCTTCGACGGTTAATTCTTAGACTCATATTTTGATATGGTTTCTCCGTGATATGTAGCCTGACCCTTATATTTACAAGTTTGGCGTAGTTTACACTATAAATGATCAAATTTTGATCACTGAGGATCTTCGGATAAATCCGACCTTCGGGTCACTCTGATGATCTTCAGATCATCAGATCTTAGGAATTTCGGTTTCGGTGGATCTTCGAATGTGGGGGGAACTTCGGTTCACTTGATTATATGGATGAGCTTGGGATCATTTCATATCAGCGAGATATGCGATAAAATATCTTAGGAGTAATTTTATGATTTAGGATGAGGTATCCTTATACAGCTCAAAGATTTCCTTGACATATTTTATGGATATTTTGAGCCTTCGCCTTCTACATGTGAATAATGTTGTTATTGCTTACATGTCATATTCTGATTATGTCTCTTATCATATATCTATATATTATGATGAGTACAGCTAGACTGATCCGCTTATCATTTATTTTCTTATAAAATAGTACTCGGGTCAGATTGAGGTATAACAGGTACTCCTCCTTGACTATAGCATGAGCTAGTTTCTCCTTTTGGCTAATGAATTTAGTTATTTACCTTTCATGTATACGAGACAGTGACTCCTTATGTATAATATTCTTTTGGGCTTGCACTTGTATCTATTCCTACGTTGTATAGTGATCGACTACGACCACTACCTATGTATTTACTCTTACGTGTCATATTCATATCTATTTCCGCCTTAGTGATGTGAATATCTGTGTCTGACTCTGACTTTATTGTTATGTATTTTACATTACTTTTCGAATTATATATATCCACCGTGTAGTGGATTTGAAGTTGAATTAGATGTTTCGGATTTCCTCATGAGATTTAAAAAGTAATACTACATTATCCGGCATGTTTAACACTCATTCAAAGCCAATATACAGATGGTCGCTCCTCAACAACCTTATTCTTTGGGTTAGTTGACACCATTGCTTGCAATGGCCTTGACTAACACGAGTATAGAGGCGGGGAGTTACACTTGGTATCAGAGCCAAGTTCGGAACAATATAAGATATTATGGCGAGGATCATTGTCCTATGCCTTTCTTAGGAAATCGTGTTTTAGAAATTTATTTGAGTCTTAGGACCCGTCATATCCTATCTTGTATCATGATCCTTTGTTTGATCAATCAACTATATTTGAGTCTAACCTTTTACTCTTCTCTCTTTTAAAGAAGAAGAATGGATAGGAGTTCTCCTTCCAATGCTCGTCAACCTAACCATCCTATTTAAGATGGCGTATTCTTGACTACTCAACAACTCTTGGATATTATTAAGGTAGCTCAAGAGTCCAGCTTTTCTGCCAAATCTTTCCACCTATAGTCGGGACTGACGAGCTCGTGTTGCTATTACTCCCATACCAAAAGAAGGCCACTCGAGGGCTCCAGAAGCGGTGGTATTTTGGTGGTGTCAAGAAGCGACATCCGTATAACAAATCCACAAATTTCCATCCTTAAAAGAGAGGAAAGCAAACGACTCTAATGACTAAATCTCCTGCCTCTAGTCATGGATTATGCTACAACTTTGGCACTAAGGATCATTGTGCTAACGAGTGTCTGAGACCCCTCTCTTGCCGATATTGCAAAGCCCTGGGTCATTTCATGCTTTCTTGCCCTAAGCTTGAGAACAAGAAAGGGAAGCAACCCGCTTCATTGACTAAGACTCCTACCTCCGGTCGTGGAGCATGTTATAAATGTGGTGCCAAAGACCACTATGCTAACAAGTGCCCTAAGCCTACCCTTTTTGATTATTGCTAAGGCTCGGACCGTCTCATTTTTGCGTGCCTTGTGCTGTAAAATAAGAGGATGGGAAAGTTGTACGTCGAGGAGACTTCCAGCGACCCTCCTCTTGGTGAAGGCACCCTTCTATCTATTCTTTTTGATGTTGATCATCGTGTATATATCTTTAGTTGTTCTTGTGCATTGTATATCTTTATATGCATCGACAAGGAATTGTCTTATGTGTTGTATTTCTTTGCGGTGCGAAGCCACTACGTCGGTGAGACAGAAGGCTTAGTTAGGTTTCTTTGCGGTGCGAAGCCACCACATCAGTGAGACAGATGGCTTTGTTAGATTTCTTTGCGATGTCGGACCACCTTGTCAAAAGACAAAAAGGTTCTGTGTGATGATTTGCAACCTCGTGGTGAACAAAGTTGCGTATCCTTTCACCAAGTTTAAAACTAATGGATTTGGTAATATTTGAGTTCGAGTCAACCATTATTTCCTTTTAATTATGTCTTTGTTTCATAGATATCCAAACTCTTTCTTTGATAAGTGACCATTTGTAGACCATGCGTATGTTCCCATGTGTATTTATGACACATGTTTATTACGTGTTCATCTAGTGAGATGTGTGCTCACCACCGAGCTGTGTGCTCACCCGAGCCGTGTGCTCACCGAGCTATGTGCTTAGTCGAGCTATGTGCTCACCGAGCTGTGTGCTTACCGAGCTGTGTGCTCATCTGAGTTATGCTCTCAACCGGAGCTGTGTGTTCAGAACGATAGGCTAGTTATATAGGAATCACATCTAATCTTTTGATAGGTCTTCTCCACATTTTTTGCGATCTCTGGAATTATGAGTGCTTGCTTATGTGTTCATTTGGAGTAGTGCGCTTCTCCGTGAATTATAGTGGATTTTTTTCAATTTTTTCGTAAATTCTTGAGTTAAGTCAGTGGTTATGGGACATTTGGCTAAACTCGCATATTTACTAACTTAATGCAAAATTACGCTTTTCTTGTTGACCATTTATGATCACTTTGCTAGTTATGGAATTTGTATGCTTTTACCTATTATTGTTCAAGCATCTTTCCATTTGTATATTCTTCTAGATCTCTTTGTGTGATTTCTAGAATTTGAGTGATTCGAGTTTTCATTTCAAGATTTATCTTGAATCTTCTTTCGAAAAGTAATAAGCTATATTTTGCTTATCCATCTTAGTCTCTTGTTTCCGGATTTCAATTCGTGATCTCCGGGATTTCGTGATAAAGCGATCTAATGGAATGTTGTGGCTTGCGACCACAACAAGCTTAATAAATTACAAGGTTTGTATCGATGATCTATTTGATAGGTTAGTAGTGCTAAAGTCATTCCACTATTTGACTTAACAGCCGATTTTGACCAACTCTTTATTTTCGTTCTCGTTTTGTTATTAGGGGTTAACAAATATTCCAGTTTATTTTGTTAACCTTAATGAACCACGTTTTCGAGGTTATAACTCGACTAGTTTGACCTTATCCTTGTTGATGATATCCTCATGAATTTGAAAACCAAAGTTTTCAAGTTTTATGAAATTCTTCCAACTTCCATCATTTATCATGTTTTCATGATTTAGAAGTTGTTCGTGAAATATTAGAGAACGTGTTAATATTTCAAATTTGAGATTTTAGGGGTTTATTGGAAACTTGAAAATTTGAATTAATTTGTTCTTGAAATATTAGAGGATGTGCTAATATTTCCAATTTAGGATTATAACCCGAATTTTATTTCTTGATATTGTTTCTCCAATGATATCGCTTATCCTTGTGAATGGGATATATATGATCATCACATACATCATATTCAATATAAGAAAATTCTTTAAGCTAGAATAGTTTTAAGAAATTTTTAAGTGATAGAGATTTTCTAGCTAAAATGTGATAGGGAATATTCGACGATTTTGGATAGTCGATATTTCCAAGTTGAATTTAAACATTTAATTAATTATGTTGAGAATGTAAGCGAATAGGTTTAAAATTTATAAACTTATTGAACGTTAAAAGAATTAATTAATTTTTTTATTAAAACGAGCTTGCCGCATGGCGGTAGTTCATAATTTTTGATTTGAACTTCAAATGATTGTATAAAATCCAATATAAGTCGGAATTCTTTGAAATAAGAATTATCTAGATCTATTGGATTATAATTTTCTAACGAAAAAAATGAATTTCATCTTGTAAGTTTTGAGATATATCTAAACCAAATTTCTAGAAAAATCACGGTAAGGTAATTTGCGATTTAAATTTAAATAACTATTGAAATTGAGGTTTATAACATTTAGAATTTAAGTAAGGAAAATTCTATTTTCTTGAAATCACTTATGAGAAGAGTGAATTAGATGCTCATATATGTTTGTGACTTTAGTTGAACATTATACATGTATAGACTTAAGTTATATAGTGATTTATAACTCAAAGTTAAAGTCTATGAAATAATTCATAAGTTAATTTTAGTATAAGAACGGTATAATAAATATAAAAAATAAAAGTGATTTTTTTTGAGTCAATCTATTATTATATAGATTTTTGAGATGCTTGGTTGTTACTTTTGAGTTTTTCCTAAAGTAATTACGAGGACGCAAACTTTTTAAGGGGGGAAGTCTGTAAACCAGTATATTTCACGATAATATATTTAAATATAACGTCGTTAATCGAATATAGGCCCAAAAAGTAACTTTTTGAATATTGAATGAATTTGGACTCGAGACCACTTCCATTGAGTACAAAATGTCGTTTACGACAAGAAAAACTATAAACATCAATATGTTTAGAGTTCAAAAAATTTGGGACATCGGGTGGGGTTTGGATTAGCCAAACTAACCAATTTAAGCCCTACTTAGCACTTCCTACAGCCCTCTCCCTCTCATTCACCTCAACACTTAAAAAGAAAATAGAAATGGGGAAAGGAAAGGGAAATTAGAATAACTAAACCTATAGTTGCTATTAGAAATCCAATTCTTGTAGAAATCAAGTGCAAAATCAAGGGAGAAGCTTGGGTAAGTTCATATCCATTTTCTCCAACCTATTCTCTTCAATTTCTGAAAATTTCCTAAACCTAACTCTTAGAAAATTCATGTATATGTGTATATGTTGAAGGTTTTTGGGTTCTTATAGAGGTTGATCTTGCTTTATTTTGGAGCATCTACTTCCTTATCAAGATCAAAGGTGAGTTCTTGTGAACTCACATCTATGCCACAAACTTATATGCTTGTATAGTGTACTCTTGGCATGTATATGTTGTGTGTGCATTATATGTTTTGGGTTGTTTGTGTGTGAATGTATAATCATGAGTTTTGAATTTGATTATATGAACTCAATGAGTGAATCATTATTGGAAATTGAGTTTGGAGTTGTGAGTTGATTCAGCGAGCATTAGAGGCCTCGTTGACACATAGAAATCATCATAAGCCATCACCATTAGTCTGGGCTCGTTTGAGGCCAATTGCACCTTCATAACCTTCATTGCATTGGCAAAGTGTTGCCCAGGCTTCAGCATAAACGTGTGATCCAAAACGTCAGATGTTGTCCAAGCTTTCGAGAAAATAAAAACAGCATAATGTAAGCTCGGACGTCTGAGCTGAGGCCTCAGAGGTTTGAGGACCAAATTTCTGCCGTTGACCGTGGGGACTACGGTCAACAATTTAGGTTGTTCTAGGCTCTTTCCCAACCGAATTTCGACCCGTTTGTCCTTTTTCCGTGACTTTTCGGTTTCTCTGATTCACAAATTTCAGCAGCTTGATTATCGACTTTTGATGGACATTCGATTGATTCATGGTGAACAAATTTATAATCGATAGTCGTAAGGTTCAATTTACGCTATTAAAACGTGACTTCTTAATTCGGTCGTTATTTTGATTGCTATTATACGAGATTTGCCACTTCGAAATTATACCAAGGTTTTAAATTATCAGTAGATATCAAATCTTTTACTAAACGGTTTCCAACCCTAATTCATTATATGAAGCTGTTTTCCAAATTGGTTTCTAATCCGACTTCATGGTATGAAGTTATTTTTTAAATCATTTTTCAATCTACTAGTACATATTTATATAAATCCTTTTCTCGTTCGTATGAGAAATCTAATTAAATGCCTTAGTAAAAACAAGGACTATGAACCCTTGTGTTTGCTTCGATGGTTAATTCTTGGACTTATTTGATTGAACACTGCGGCAGTGATCGTTCGTATCTCTAGTGGAATATACAAATTGTTTGTAAATATTCGAGTAGAGCAAATGGTTATGGGACATGTAGTTTGACTCTTATATTTACTAGCTTGGTGTAGTTTACACTATAAATGATCAATTTTGATCACTTAGGATCTTCGGATCCATCCAACCTTCGGGTCACTCTGATGATCTTCGGATCATCATATCTTAGGAACTTCAGTTCCGGTGGATCTTCAGATTCGGGGGGAACCACGGTTCACTTGATTATATCGATGATCTTTGAATCATTTCGTACCGGCGAGATACACGATATAATATATTAGGAGTAGTTTTATGATTTAGGATGAGGTATCCTCATATAGCACTGAGATTTCCTTGACATATTTTATGGACATTTCGAGCCTTCACGTTCTACATGTGAATATAGTTGTTATTGCTTACGTGTCATATTCAGATTATATCTCTTATCCTATCTCTGTATATTATGATGAGTATAACTAGACTGATCCGTTTATTTATTATTTTCTTATAAATAATACTCGGGTCATACCGATGTAGAACAGGTACTCCTCCTTGACTATAGCATGAGCTAGCTTCTCCTTTTGGCTAACTGAATCTGTTTAGTTGTTTACATTTCATGTATATAAGACAATGACTCCTTATGTATAATATTCTTTTAGGCTTGCACTTGTTTCTATTCCTATGTTGTATAGTGGATCGACAATGACCACTATCTATGTATTTACTCTTATGTGTCATATTCATATCTATTTCCATCTTAGTGATGTGAATATTTGTATCTGACTCTGATTTTATTGCTATGTATTTTATATTGCTTTCTGAATTATATATATCCACTTTGTATTGAATTTGAACTTGAGTTAGATGTGTTGGATTTCCTCATGAGAATTAAAAAGTAAGACTACATCATTCGACATGTTTAACACTCGTTCAAAGCCAATATATAGATGATCGCTCCTCAATAGCCTTTTTCTTCGGGTTAGTTGACACCATTGCTTGCAATGACCTTGGCTAACGCGAGTATAGAGGTAGGACATTACAAGTAGGTTGGGATCCAAAGCAGCATCAAAACGATCAAGATGGAGTGGGGAAACCTGTCCGTTCTACGAGGCATGGACTGGGAAGGACGCGATGGAAGGGGAGGTGGATATGGTAGTGAAAAATATGTTTGAAATTGTGGAAGAATCATTATCGTAACCTTTCATTTGTTAACTTCATATGTGAGTACAAATATGAACAAGTTAATTTTGTTATGTAAATTATCTTCAAAGAAAAAGAAAATTAAAATATTTAAATCAAACTATTGATAGAAAAAGACCAAAAGTGGAAAATACATAGTTCAATCAAAGAGCTCAAATAAATAGTTGTACTAAACACATCCGCCTACAAACTTCTTCTTATCTAGCTTCGATCGATCATGTAAAAGTTAAAAAAAAAAAGTACACTATTTAATAGGGAACTGTCGACGTTTTTATATGTGTTGCACAATATACCGTCGAAACTTTTCAATTGGGTTTGGTTTTGAATGCGTTCGATTTTGTTGTAGGGAACAAAAGATTAAAATATAGGTTGCATTCTTTTTTGAATCCAAAAGTACAGAAAAGGCTGAGAAAGGGAGAAGTACGCGAAAGACGAATGTTTTTTTTTTTTTTTCCAAAAGAGTCAAACACAGAAGGGGAAGAAGGTATGTATATTGGAATTTTATCCGTTCGCAACAAATGCGGCGTCCGATGCTTTAGATACATAGTAAATTGATACAATTCTAACATTCGGTTTGAATGGACACATTGGAAAAAGCACGCTACGAGAGGGGTGCGGATCACCTGGACCCAATTTCCCTGGTCCGGTGGTCCGCACCAATTAAATCACTCCATTTGGGGGGATTTACACTTTGCTCCCTGAAATTCAGACATATTTCAGAAGACATAGTGTAAATCACTCCAAAATGAGGTGATTTAATTGGTTGGGACCACCGGACTCAGAGAAAATTAGGTGCAGGTGATCCCAACCCCTACGAGAGTGGGTAACTCAAGATATTCAGGGGACCCCAAGTAACTATTAACATCACAGGCTCACAGCATACGTGTAACAATTTGCTTTTCAACTCTTTTTGCAAAAACACCTAAATTCAGATTCAGGGCTTAGCTTTCTTCCCCAAATCTATTTTCTATCAGTTGTACTTCGGATTATCAAATCAGGTTCTCGATTAGTGCCTAATCGTTTGCAACTCTGTCAATTTTACCGGAAGGTCCCATTTTGATGCGACTTCTTGATATTCGGTAACAACCTCAATGTCTTTCTCTGGAGCAGATGATATTTTCCTTTCCACTTCGCTCGCCAGTTACCTTGACAGTAATGTTTTGAATTTTGCTTTTCTTTTTACTATTGCTTGATCTCAAGATTGATTGACTCTCGATGAAGGATGTTGTTCTTTGTCACCTTTACTGAACGTATTATGTGAAAATTTACTAGATTCAAGCTAATTCTGGATTGTGGTAACGAAGATATTTGAGCTTTTTAATAGAAAATTGTAGTGGGTAAGAAAATGAGTTTAAAAGAGTTTGATAATCCAGTTATAAACATCATTCTGAAGCTACTGATACATATATTCAGTTACTGCTGCTATAATATTCAGTCTAATGTAAAAGCGAACAAATATAATTATTAGTTGTCCACTGGTAACATTTGAACAAATGTATTCTCAGTTGTTTTTAAAAATATTCAGTTCGTTTGGAATTATGGATTTACTGAAATCCTTAACTTTTTACATGTTCATGTTTGTTAAAAGTTGCCTATTTTTCAAAAAAAAAAAAAAAAAAGAAAAAAAAAAGGAAAAAAAAAAGAAAGGTATTTGTGTATTTCTTTATCAATGTTTTGAAGTTTTTGATTCTTGATTCTTTTTAAAGTAATATTTGTTTTGACAAGCATTGATCTAATTTGACGGATTTTGATTTTTGATCTTTTTAAACTTTTCCATTATTCGTTGTATTTGTATTTTATTCAAATATTTGGTTTATCTATATTTGAATATTTGAAGTTTTCTACGTTGAAATAATACATATGGTATTTTTATTTAAAAATGAAATGTATGAATATTTATGCTATTCGTTTGTTAAAGGAAATATGCTACGAGAACTTGATTTGTGATGACAGTAGATTAAGAAAGAAATCCGGTGATACATGTTGGAATGTGCTTAATGAAACAAGACGGGTGAAGGACATTATTGTTTTTATATATATCTTTCATGGTAAGACAGCTTTATTTTTGGATCGATAAATTAAGGGAACCTCCATTCGGTTGTTAGTAGAAGTGATATTTAAGAATGAATCGAATATCACCAACTTGAGAATTGTATCAGACATGGTATATTTAACCATATGTCTTGTGTAGAAAATAATTCCTGTTGCAGTTATACGTGTTTAGATTTGCTTTAAGATCAGTTTTTTCTCAACTTTGTTTCATACAGGAAAGCTTCTTGTTTTGTTGAGAGATGGTCGAAAACTTCTTGGAATTCTTCGATCTTTCGATCAATTTGGTATCCGTTCTGTTCCTTTAACTTGTATCATGTACCATTCACATGAAAATGTTGCTTCGATCATTATGTTCTGACTCTTTTTTCTTTTGGTGGGTGTAGCAAATGCTGTCCTTGAAGGTGCTTGTGAGAGAGTGATTGTTGGAGATTTGTATTGTGATATTCCTCTTGGCCTATATGTGATACGTGGAGAAAACGTCGTCTTAATTGGCGAATTGGTATTAGAATGTTTCTTTTCTTGATTTACTAAACATTCAACATTTCTTTTGAAACTATGTTTTGTTCGTTGAATCTGAAATGGGATTTATCATGTAAATAGGACTTGGAGAAAGATGAACTTCCTGCGCACATGATTTGTGTTTCAGCTGCAGAGATAAAAGTGGTGAGTTCAATTCGACCATGTTCAATTATTCTAGTCAAATTCTAAACTAAATTCATATTTGTTTTGCATTAGTTTCCTATTGTGTCTTCAAACATGGATGTGTTCATTTGTCAGCAACATTCAAATTGTAAATAGTTATTCTCATGAGACCTTGAATTGATCAGCAGTCATTTCATTTTTAGGGATAAATCAGAGGTATTCGAAAACTTTGTAGAAATACTTGTAGCTTGACATCTAAGGTAGCTGTTTTAATTTACAATAAATTTTGGGAGGCCTGGAATATCTTCATCTTTTTTGTCATTCTGTATGAACTCGAGATGAGTTGAGGTGCCAACCCTCCAAGTTCACTTCTTGATCCTAAAATATTCTCTCACCATACATATTGGTCTTCTAATTTCAAACTCTCTAGAATTGTCCTGTAGTTTATCATGGCTGTGGTGACCTAAGTAGTTGTAGACCAGCTTACAGAGTAGTTCCACTTGACTACAGGTGTATATTGTAATGCCTGTACCTATAGTCATTCATCCTGCAAGACATTTCCTTTCATTTCGTAATTGCAGTAAGAAATTTTGATTGATGAGGTATCCATATGGTAACTTTAGCATATGAATTATCAGAACATTTTGTAGGTTGTTAATTTTTTGCCCAATTTGCTAAATTTTATGGACATGCATTTTCTAGTGAATTTCTTCATTCTGAAAGGATGTTGCATATACAGATGTGATTAATTATAATTGGCTCACTCTAGATTAGCTCCTTGGAATTTTATATTCTAAGATAATGCTCAATTATACAAGTTCATGAATAGTAACCCTTGAATAATAATACGTCAATTGATTTGAATGTTCTTTATCATCCTTAATTTGTCTTAAGAAACAAACAGCCCCCTTCATATACTTGTACTAATGTCATGTGTCTGAACAAATTTTTTTAAGGCACAAAAGGCTGAAAGGGATGCGTCAGATTTGAAAGGCACAATGAGAAAGCGAATGGAGTTTCTAGACTTTGACTGAATATATGTTGAACTCAACTCGTATTTTTTTTTTCTTTTCTATCTACGCCTGTACCCACCCATGAATTTTATTGCGTCTTGATTCATGGAGGCCTTGGCAGTCATCTTCTTTTGTAATCTCAGACGGTTTCTTTTCTGATCTTGTATTTTTAAATTTCTGTATGTTAGAGCTCCATTTAAAATGAGTTATGTTGGTTAAACTAATTTGGTACTCGGTTAATAAAAGGGAACAGTTTGGTTAAGTCTTTGTTAAATTTTAAAATACACAAAAACCCTGTGTTTTAAAACTATATAAATTAGTTTTTTATTATTTGAAAATCATTAAAAAAGAAATATTAAAATCAAAGTAAAATGTTGCTGTACTTTAAAACTTAATTTAACACATAATCATTTTGATAAAAAAGGCTTTAAAAAAACAAAACAAAAATTACGTTTTAGTAAAATGCTAGCAAATTTTGGTAAAATTGCGGACATTATAGAAACAATATCAAAATGTTGCATTATTATTATTATTATTATTATTATTATTATTATTATTTTTGAACTTTCGAACTCAATACTTACACTTATTGAAGCTTCAGATTATTACAGAAAAATCATCAAAAAATAATGAACATTATATAATAATGAAAATTTATTACTTTCAGTAAAATTGCAGAATAGGAAATAATTATACAAAAAAATTGCAAACATGTTAACTGTAGACATTTCTGCATTTGTCTAATATACTACGTGAATAATTGCAAATATTTCTACACTTATTCACAACAAATGCAGACATTTCTACGTCTGTATTTTCCATTTGTATTACCTGTAGTATGCTAAATGAATAATTGCAGATATGTCTGTATTTATTCACAATAAGTGCAAACATTTCTGTAACTTATTTCTGTTTTGTCAGTAATTTTTCATTGATGTTTACAATTTTTTAAACATTTTTTTAAATAACAGCGCAAAAAAAACATGGAAATACCTTGCTATAGTAAAATAGATATTTGTTTTACGTTGAAAGCAAGAGAGAAATCCATTTTGAATTAAGTTTGAATTTAAGGTTGTTTTATAATTATTCACTAAAAGAAATTCACCAAATTGTTATTTTATGAAATTGTAAACTTGTACTGCTCAGTGGCATCGGTGATGAATGAAGTGTATCATTCTTGGTAGCGTAGGATTACCGTGAAGTCATGTGATTCATATTTATTATGCATCTAAAAACAAAAAATTGAACTGCATTTTGTTGTTCAAACGTAAAAAACAGGGTCTAGAGTTTACCTACATTGCATTGTTGTTTTTCTTCAATTTTAAATACCAATTTTTCGTTCTTTTTATGTTTTAAAGAAAAGAACCATATGTTTTTGTTTTTTATGTTGTTATAAGGAAATTCTTGTAGAAATAAATATGTAAATGTTGTTTTTATTTTTGTTAAAAAAAGGCAAGATATCTTGTATTTTCCTGAATGAGAATGCAAAATACCTTGCATTTGTTTTTATTAAGATTTTTTTTATTATTATTGAAAGTTTAGAACTTTTTAAATGCAGTGGTTAACTTCCATTTTATATTACAAAACTGCAAACTAATTTGCATCTTTTAATTTAAAAAAGTAAGTATTTAATTTACATATTCATTGTTATATTGTTTACATAATACAACCATATATAGGAACTCGTTGTGCAAAACTGCTTATTTTTTATTCTTTTACTTTGTCGCAGTCACATTCTACTATTCTCACGGTAACACGAGTTTCTGATTTACTAAATGAATAGACCTAAAAAATCCATCATGGATATTGGTTCAGAGCAGCTAAAAATAAAAATGTAAACGGTAGCATAAACATAATTAATTTAAAAACTATTTATGAGGATGAGGCTGCAATCTAATTTAAAGTTCAGATCAAATTCTGTGACCAAATAACTTTATTAAAATTACTAGATCTCTCTCTTGGCACGCTTTAGACACTTCTATTTTCGAGCATCCCCAGTTACCTTACAATTTGATCTATTTGTTCATGTTTAAATAAGTTAGTGAGAGAAAGAGAAAAAACATGAATATATGGTGAAAATCAAGGATGTTGCACTGCTTGGGATGCTTTTAACCCTATCTTATGCGTGCATGCGTGCGTGCGTGTGTGAATCGGCCTTTTGGCTGGGTTCCAAAAGCAATTCGTGCCCACACGACTTCGCCCGTCGTGTGGCTTAACAGGCCAGAAATGTCGCCAAGATACCCAAAGGCAAAGCTCGGATGGAGTTGCATAAGAGCGATCGTTACGGCTCGTCAAAAGCTGCTCAACAATCAACCAACATTTAGGATCAGCATGAAGCCTCATCTCCCAGTTCGTATACCAAAGCTCGTAGTGGAATTTCGTACTCCACAACTCCAATTACAAATTTCGTATCCCAAGCGTCACAACTCCACAAAATCCTCCTAGTCCAATTTTGTGTCCCCCTTGCCAACCGTTTTCATATCCCGCTTTGCCCATGCTTTTCGTATCCCCACATGCCATCATATTTCGTATCCCAACCCACCGAGTCCCAATACTCCAAAAAACAACTCAGTCCCCTAATCGGTACTCTAGGGTACGAAGACTTCAGATACAAAAAGGAGCAACACTCCAGAAAACGACCAAGTCCTTAGATATGAAATAAAGTAAGGAAGCAGATACGAAGGACTTCAAGACAAAAGCGCAAGGAAGTGCAACCCTCGGGATACATACCGATCTCGGGATCGGTACCAATCTCAGGGTACGAAAGTTGGAGATGGGCCTCACTTCTCACCTGCTCCCGCCTACTCCACTACCTATAAATACCCCTCGACCTGCTTCATGGGAAGAGCTGAAAACTTGCTGATTTGACTCTTTTGGGAGGAATTCTTGCTTATTGGACACCATTAAATACTTTGGAACTTTGGGAAAAAGAAACACACCTCATTCTTAAGGATTTCAACTCTCAGACAATAGAGGGATTTGAGGAAGGACTTAACTGCATTTTTGGATACAATAGAATTTGCTTTCCACTATTGCCTTTGTTATAACATGTAATCATGGTGCCCACCAATGTACTTTGACAAGAGTGAACATAATTAGTAAAGCATTCAAAGTGGACGTAGGTTCATTCCAAACCAAACCACTATAAATACTGTATTCACAATTTTATGCATACTTTTTGCTAATGTGAAACTTTATTGCTGTTAATTCGGAAATCTTTGGCTGTTGTGCCAATTTTTTGCATCAACATTCCGGTGCTTTCATTAAGAACCTTAAAGGCTCGGGACTTCGCCATTTTCCTACCATCTTCCATTTCAAACTAGGAATGCTACTTAGGTTCCTTAGACCTACCTGCTAAGTTCGCTTACAATGATTAAGAAAGGAAAGAACACTATGATTGGAAATTCCACTGACATTGAGCCGAAAATCTCCCCTTAGTCTCAACCTTCAGAAGTTCCGACAAATATGCGAATCGCTATCTCCTCCAACCCGGAAGCTCCGGTTAAGCAATCCAAATTCTTTGAGCTAAATAAGAAATTGGGAAAAAGGATGAGAAAAAATTAACGATAAAATTAGGTAGAACATCAAAACGATGCAACGACTCCAAGAAAACGCTCAACGAGATGTTGCTCGCTTTGAAGTCATCAAAAATGCTTGTCCTCCACAAGGTGTTTCAGAAAGCTCTTCTTCCGACACTTACCACGGAAACCGTAGCCAAAGGAGGAGAATTAATGACAACGTAAACGGTAACGGAACTACCATTACCATCAGTAAGGGAACGCGTCAACACTGTTTCTGGTTGGGTCCTAACAATAATATAGGAACTAGTGCCCAACCCTCTACACGATAGAATCCTCCTATCTTTATCCAAAACTTGGTGCCTACACGTCCAACAACTAACTAAGCTCAAGTTCCTCTCAACCAACCTCCTCATAATCAAAGAATCGAGGTTTATGTCTTATTCGAAGATGATTCCGACGTCCATCATAGAAGGCATCCACGATCCCAAACTTCCCGAGGTGGATCACGACAGATGGAATCTAATGAAGGTCCAGCTTGCGATTCTCACCGACATGGTGCGTAGGATCGTGAGAGAAACGCAGGGGCATGGCACCGACGTATGAGAAACCAATACGTGGTGTAACCACTTTACTCCGGCTGTCTACAACACCGAACGGCTACAACGCTTCAGTATGCCTCAATTATCGGCTTACTTGGGGAGAATTGATCCTCGTAACATCCTGAACCGTTATAGGTGGCATATGGACTCAAGTCACGCCATCGACGTTGTGAAATGAAAATGGTTCTCAGTCTTTCTCGAAGGTGCTGCTCTGCTCTGGTTCTCTCGATTCCGACCAAAAACCATTTCAACTTTTGACCAGCTAGCTATGGAGTTGGTGAAACAATTTAGGGTGCATGTCGCAAGACCAAAAGACACCCTGGCTCTCTCCAATCTCTATCAAGGCACGAGGGAAACTCTTAAGAGTTACCTCAAAAATTTCAACAATGCCCTGGCGGAAGGTAAAGACCCTTAGCCTCACACTGTCTTGGTTCAGCTAGCTAAGGACATTCTTCCCGATTCCAAGTTCGGGGCTTGGATCGATAGGAAGCAGCCGAAGACTTTAGAAGCTTTCTATGAAAAGGCTAATCTGCTTTGGTGTCAAGAAGAAGAGCGCAAAAACATGGCAACTCAGACTGGCTATCCTAACAACCAACACCAAAGCACTTCTCAAGACAACATCAAGGGTAAGCTGGTTGGAGAAGCCTCCGATATGGGTAAAGGGATGGCCTAGTTCAAGCCCAAGCCAAACAACGGCAGGCCAGGTAGTCGTAGCAACCAGGATGCAGGAGATCCAAAGAAGCGCGACCACTTCCCGACTTACAAGGTTTACACTCCGCTCAATTCTAAGTTGAAAACAATCTACTTAGAGACCTATAATACAATGCAATTCATGAAGCCGAACACCAAAGAATCCACCACCCGGGAGAAGGATTTGGCAAATAATGCAGATACCATGATATGTTCGGCCACAACATTAACGACTTTCGTCACCTCAAGGATGCTATTGAAAAGCTTATCTGAGAGAAGCTCCTCGACCAGTACGTTCAAAACCCTGCTCCGCAATAAGCAGTAACGGGACCTTCAACACCCGCACCTCCTCAAGCTCAAGTGACATTTGGACGGTCCAATCCGAGGTCTCCTCATAGGGATATCGTGACAATACTACTTGCGGCGGACTTCAACCCGCGAATGAAAGCTTCAGGCATATGGAAGAGTAAGCCAACTCAATCAAGCACGCCGATATGGAAGCGTGCTCCACTTAGGATGAATCTGTCCCGACTAAGCTTCAAAAGACTATGCACGATGACATAGTCTTCAGCAAGAGGGATGCTATCGGAATCGAATTTTCAGCCATAGGTCCACGCGTCATCTCTACATACATAGGTCTGGCCTATGTCAGAAAGGTCCTTGTCGACTCGGGGAGCTCTGTTAACATTGTCTTTAAGTCAGCTTATGATCAGATGAAACATGAGGCCAAACACTTAAAGTCATGCCATGTCACTGTCCACAGGTTCAATGGCTCATCCAACCGACCAGTTGGCCTGGTAGAACTGCCGGTCCAGCTCGGAGATGGGGATCGTAGCTGAGTCCGGATCCTCACCTTCATTGTCGTCGATGTTTCTTCTCCTTACAACGTCTTCCTCGGACGTCCTTTCCTTGCAGAATTTGGAGTTTGCATGGCCCTATGGTCTTTCCTCATGAAATTTCCAACAAAGTGTGGGATCGAAACCGTCAAAGGTGATTAAGCTACCGCGAGAGTCTGCTATCTCACATAATGGAAAGATATCATCAATATGGAAAAGGAACCGATCCACTGCGCCAAAATCGTCAACGAATAGCAGTCACAGGAGTTTGAGTCTTGGCTTAGACGCAACTACCGTCTCTTCCAAGATCATGACCCATAGGAAGATGAGGATCCCAGTTCTGAAAGGTCTACTCCAATGGAGCAAATCGTTGACGTCTCGGTCAACCCCACCGACCCTACTCGGGTCTTGAAGATTGGATCACAACTCCATACAGTAATGAAAGAAGAACTTGTGGATTTCCTACAGGCCAACCAGATGTATTTGCTTATACCCATTTCATATGTGTGGCATCGACCCAGGATTCGTCGGCCACATGCTTGGTATCAATCCGAAGTATCTTCCAGTCAAACAAAAATGCCAAACCTTAGGAATAGAAAGATCAGTGGCAATCAAAGAGGAGATGGATAGGCTACTTGACAACGTCTTTATCCTCAACTCCCTTTATCCAGAATGGGTCTCCAACCTAGTCCTAGTTGGAAAATTAAATGGAAAATGGCAGTTACGTGTCGATTATTCCAACTTGAATAAAGTATGCCCAAAAGACAGCTTCCCGCTTCCAAAGATCGACCAGCTCGTTGATTCCACGGTAGGTTACCATCTTATCTCCTTCATGGATGCATACTCAGGCTACTATCAAATTTCAAGGTACCATCCAGATCAGGAGTACACTTCATTCATCACTGACATTGAGCACTATTGCTTTGTCGTCATTCCCTTCGGTGTTAAGAATTCTAGAACCACCTATCAGCGATTGGTCAACCGGATGTTCAAGGAACAAATCGGGAGAACCATGGAGGTTTACGTGGACGACATGCTCATGAAAAAGAGGGTATCGAGCAACCACGTTTACGACCTCACGGAAATGTTGGACGTTCTCCGTAAATATGGCATGAAACTCAACCCCTTGAAATGCTCTTTAGGCATTGCATTGAGAAAATTCCTGGGTTTCATCGTCAATTCACGGGGGATCAAGGCAAATCCAAAAAAAGTCCAAGCTATCGAGGATAGGAGTGGATTCGGTTCGATACCAGAACTTCGTATTCAAAACCATTACCGTACCGACTTATATGGTAATAGAAAAATCATAACACTAACAGCCAAAGAAATCAGTTACCGACAGTTCGATTCATGGTTGGTAGAGGTCGGTAATAAGTTTTTTCCATTTACTAGTATGAGATGTTTTTGTTTATAATATTTCACGTTAAAGGACTAAACATTAAAATTGATTTTTTGTTATTGTATTATTATTTATTTATCTTATTTTACATAGTAAAAAAACAAGAAAACATTATAGATGAAGCTAAAATATCATATAATTGTATCGTTTCTAAAATATGTTATAAAAACTGTATTCAATCTTTTATCGTAATTTCTTAACTATTTTGTTAAATCATTACGTATTAGAAGTTTGATGTTACGTAATAAATACATATGATGAAATACAATAATATACATATGTATGGTTTAGGCTATATGGTAGGTATGGTAATTACCGTTGTTAATGCTTGCTTACCATTAATATACCGCATATTTTCATTTGGTTTGGCATACCGTACCAATCAAATCGATTATCGTTTGTTCGGTACCACTTTCGTTGGTAGCGGTTGGTAATGGTTGATAAGTGATAATATGATGAAAATGTCCAGCCCTAATCCAGGATATACAGGCCCCACAGATCATCAAAGATGTTCAATGCTTAAAAAGGAAAGTGGCCGACCTACGTCGATTCATATCAAAAGCAACCGATAAGTGCAACCCTTTCTTTGACTTTCTCAGGAAAGGTAAGCGCAACTTTATATGGACACCGGAGCGCATTTTCACATTCCAAGACCTCTTGAATTTGTTGGACGACCATCCATCCTATCAAAATCTATGGAACACAAAGACTTATTTAACATTTGGCCGTTTCTATGCAGGCAATCAGCTCGGCGCTAGTGCGCGAAGAAGATCTTATCCAACTGCTAGTTTATTACATCAGCAAGAAATTGATGGGCGCCGAAAAGAACTATCTAAAGCTTGAAAAAATTGTTTACTACCTTTTGATCTCTTACCAAGAGCTTCGTCCATACTTCCAGTCTCATCCAATCAAAGTCTACACTGACTAACCGCTACAATAGGTCCTTCAACGACTTAAGGCATTTGGCCAACTTTTGAAATGGAACATCGAACTGAGTCAATTCGAGCTTACCATTATCCCTGGACGAGCTATCCTAGGATAAGGCCTAGCAGACTTTGTCGTAGATTTCACTACTCCTGAAGATCCTTCGTAAGATAGTGAGCATCCAAATATCCAATGGAAATTATTTGTGGATGGTTCATCAAACAATCAGTGTTCTGGCGCTGAAGTCATACTTATTACCCTTGAGGAACGCTCTGTTTGTTACGTTTTAAAGCTCAACTTCCTTTCCACCAACAACGATGCAGAATACGAAGCCTTGATCACTGGACTCGGAATTGCTATCAAACTCAACATCAAGGCTATCCAAATATACTCTGACTCGCAGCTCATCGTTCATCAGGATCATAGGAAGTACCAATCCAAGAGGGCACGCCTTGCTCCCTATCTTGCTCGGATTTGTGAACTGCTTACAAACTTTGAGCATTATATCACCACTCACTTCCTTCAACAAAACGAGAAGGCCGATTCATTGGACAAGCCAACAAATTCCAGGGATGCACCACTCTTGGGACTCGCCCCAGTCGAGGTACTCATGTAACACCATGTAAAATGTACCCTAAATAGACATAGATAATTAAATTAAATATAAACAATAATAAATTAATAAAATATTAATGGGATGAAAATAAGAATTTTAAATAAATTGGAACTGGGCCACGAAAGATTCTAATTGTGTTCGTGGTGAGATTTTGATCCATTTTCATATTTCATTTGCTGAAAACGGAGTCTGTATGCAAAAGATATTAATAAAACAAGTTGAGCGTAAATATTAACACACAAGGTTTGAATTTCAAATAAATAAATATACAAATTTGGAATATATTAATTTAGATAAGCATGAAAAGAATATTCCAATTGAATTCAAATTTGTGCGTATATATAAAATACAAGAGAGGACAAGAATAATCAATATAAGGTAACCAATCAATCAAATAAATTCAGAAATTAATAAAAAGAAATGTATAGGAGAACAAATCTCCTGGCACTGCGCCAGAAAATGCCAATTAGGCAGTGCTATGGGCCGTATCAAATCTGGGTGTGTTTGTCAATTGGATACGGCTCATGGCCGTTTCTAACTGGATTTTAGATACGGCTCGTTGCCATATCTAATTTTTAGTTAGATACGTCCATGAGCCGTATCTAATTTTCAAGTAGATACGACTATGAGCCGTATCTAATTGTGAGATACAGCTCATAGTCGTATCTATTTGAAAATTAGATACGACTCATAGACGTATCTAATTATAAAAAAATTATATAAAACAAATATATTTTTAAACCATAATCATTAAGAATTAGAACTGAACTCTTATCAAAAATTATTTTTAAACCGGAAAGAAACTCAAAATTATATAAAACAAATTTAAGTAATGTTATCACACACATCCATAAAATAAGAAAGTCACAAAAGACCAGATTTGAATCCATAAGATCAACCCATTGAGTTATATTATCACAGATCAATATAATGCACATTTTCTTCAAGCTAAGATAAAATGTAAACATACCAACAATCTAGGTTAAATGCAAAAGTTAATTACATCAAATCCTATAGGAACTTTCTTCGATTCACTTCCTCACAAAAGCAACAATGGTCACACGAGAACCTTCAACTCCACCGAACATAACGGTGGCATAAGTACAGATATGGTCAACATACTCGAATACCGCTTGCTCACTTACCCGTTTCTCTCTGAGTTTTGTGATATGATATTCCTCCTATTGAAGTTTTCGACTTCTCTTATCAACTCATCCTTTGTGTTGTTGCATGATGTATTACCTACCACAAGTGAAGGTACATGATTAAATCAACCATGAACGTATGTATAAAATAAGATATTGCAATCTGAGAAGCTTGACTAAAAACTGACCAGCATGCCTCCAGGAGCCACTAAATTTGGTACCGGTTCCCAGTACATCATCCTAAAAAAATTATTGACAAATTTGTGAATTATAAAGATGTTATTCCTGCATATACGTAGAAAATTGAAGGCCATATAGATAAGCATGGGTAACATGTAAAGTAGTTAACAAAATAACACAAAAAAATAGAACAGAGTAGGTTACCTCCGAGATGTAATAATATATTTCAATTTAGAACCAGTAGGTGACACTTTCCTTGTTAGGGACTGCAGAATGGATCATTCAGGCAAAGCAAACACTAGAGGGGGGGAATAGTGCTTGTAAGAATTTTAAACAAAACTTAATTCTAAATAGGATTATGGAGTGAATTAAACAACACAATCACATACACCAATTCAAACACAAATGCAAAATAAACAAAAATAAAGGAAAATGCAGAAAAGGAAAGAACACACCGGATTTTATATTGGTTCGGATCACTCTTACGTCTAGTCCCGCACAATGCTGGATTGTGCAGAGTTTTATTGTTATTTTCAAATAGCCAAATACACCCTCCTTGATTTCACAGCTCAACAAGGAGACACCGACTCCTATCCCTTGATTTCACGGCTCAACAAGGGCACACCGACTCCTAAACCTTGATTTCACAGATTCAAGGATAAAACCGTTTACTCTTGACATACAAATTGGATCTTTCAATCCAAGCAATTACAAAACAGCCCTACAACTCTTCAATAGCACTTGAATCAGAGAGTAGGGAGTGTAGAGAGAATAAGTTTGATCATTCAGAAGTGAATTCGGCAGAGTATAAGTGTAAAAACCATAAAAATGAATAAGAATAATGGTAGGATGAAATGAGATGAAGATGGAGAAGAAGAGATGTTAGAAAATTCGGTTTTGGCCTCTTTTTATAGAGAATGAAGGGTTGCAACGTTTCTGAAACATTTCAAATAGTGAAAAGACACTTCCTTCAAAATTAAAAAACTAGATATTATATGTCGACATACATATTATGCTATGTCGACATACCTATGTACAAAATTGATTTTCAAAGCATTTTCAAGTGTTTTGATATAAAACTAATTCTGGAAATTCTTGAATAAAATTATAATGTTGTAAATCAATATTAGATGATAGGAAAGCATATGGAAACATATTTTTTAAACTATATAAATATATTATAAAATTATAAGGTTTTAAACTATAAAATATAAATAAAGTATATATAAAACTTAAGTTTGAAAAACAAAGAAGAATAAAAATATAAAAACAAAATAGAGAGGATTGAGAATAAAATACAAAAATAAAAATAGAGAGAATTGAGAAAAACAAAAATAGGGAGGATTCAGAAAAGAATTGAAAAATCAGAATTTGAATTTGGATTTGAACCTGGAGTGCTATTTAGAGTCTTACAAAATCTGGACTCTACAATTATATTAATCTTGAACTCTTGATATCTTGATATCTTGATTACTCATGAGTCTTGAATCTACTCTGAATTCTTAATCTCTAAAAGCTCTTAAACTGTATAGTCTTCAGTATTAATTCCTGTATACAAATCCTACATATGTATACATACATACATATATATATTCTATACAAAAAGTATTAGCATATATTTTATAATCAATGATAATTGAAATAAGATTGTTGTCATCAAAACTCCATTCTCAACAATCCCCCCTTTTTGATGATGACAACCTTAGTTTATAAAATATCATACCTATATATACCTGTTTGATGATGTTCCTTCTAATACTCCCCTTGTCTTTAAGAATCCTATAAACTATGCCTATATTTTATAATTTCTCCCCCTTTGGCATTATCAAAAATAAACTCTAAGAGTGCTCCACCTAAATCATAGAACTATCTAAATAATTCCTATACTAAAGTAAAGTACTCCCCCTAAGTCCTAAATCTATAAAATACTCCCCCTAAATCCTATATCTATCTATTCCTATATCTATCTATACATATACTATTATAATATTCTATATAACTGTCCCTGATTCTATGGTACCCTTATATTTCCCTCTAATTTTGTAATTCTAAGCCTAAAAGATTATAAATCCCCCTAAAATTATGACTATACTAGTCTAATAGAAGAATAATAAACAAGGCAATCTAATAAATGTTTGTAATCAATTCTAACAATCAATCCAAACAAGCAATTCAAGCAATTAATTCAAGCAAGCAATTAAAGCAATCTATTTAAGCAATTAATTCAAGTAATCAAATTAAATAATATGTGTTAATAATCATTTTAATTAAACCTAGAAACTATAAAACTCCCCCAAAATCTAATATAAGACTAAACCTCCAATTGTTAGGGGTCATCACCAACCAGTGGCCTAGCATATACTCTAGTTCCCTTAAAAATATAATAAGACCTTAATCTAGACTTAGAAATAACTCTGATAAGATATCCTTAAAATTATGATAATCAATTTAATCAAGTAAGCCAATTCGGTCAATTCAACCAAGCTAAACAAGACAATTAAGTTAATCAATACAAAGTAAATATGTTATGTATTTGATTGATAATCCTAGATAAAAACTTTTCATATTATATACTTGTTATGTGTGAAGTTAAGGTTAACATGTAATGTAGTGTATTGGTTATAATGCAGTATGTTATATGCAAAATTATATGAAGTGATATCTTGAATGAAATGCAACTTGGATGCGAATGATTTTAATTTGAGATGTACTCTAATAATGATGTATGATATGAAATATAATGTGTAATGATAGTATGCAGAATGATTTGATAATTATATCTATTTAGGTAACATATATTCAAAGTAGTATTTAACTATTATGAATTATTTGAATTAAACAAAGATAATGTTAATTTCTAGACTTATATTAATTATATTAATGAATTTGATTAAGAAAATAATAAAGATAAGAGTTTAATTAAAATCAATATTCATGATAAATAGTAAAATATTCAGAAAAAATCATGAAGTTAAATAATATTAGTAGGGTAAATATTGTAAAAATTGAAGATCTTTCAAAAGAGAATGTAAAATTTATATAATATAAAGTAAGCTATATAAACATATATTCATAAGTATATATAAAACTAATTTAAAAAGAACTTAAAATTTAATTTATGAAATATTCATTAATATTTTGATACAAATCAATTTTAAATTTAAACTTTTAGAAATCAAAACCTATTTATTTGCTAAAAAACCATTTATACTTTAGAAGGAAACATTATAAAGTAATCTATAAACTTCTTATATTTAAACTACTTAAAAAAATCATGTATATATTTCTTTATATTAAGTTAAATATACAAGTTTTATAAATCTTAATAGGAAGTAAAAATAAGTATTAAGTTACAAATAGTATTTGTGATAATGTAACCCAAAATTGTTATGAAATCATAAGAATAATATATAAGTTAAACTATGCATGCTTAAACTATATAAAAGATGACTAAATTTATATTTTATAACAATATCAAAAAGTTATATTAACTTTGTACATCATATTAACATGTTTATATAATTTTATTAAATTATATATTTTAATATATATATTTTGAAATGAGATATAAAAAATAAGTATATAGATAAATTTAATAACAAGAATTTTAACTAGCATTTTCTAATTGAAAAAGATGGAGGGAAGTTTGAAAGTTTAAATCTTTGAGATAAATAATTTGAATTTCATTCTATAGGCTGATATGTTAACATATAGATATGTGTATGTTGGCATATATGTATTATTTCAAAGAGAATATGATTTTGTGACTTTGGTTTTAAAATATCAATTTATATTTCAGGTTTAACTATTTCCTGACATAATTCTAATCCCAACAAACATCCAAAATTTATTTTATTATTATATTAATTTTATTATAATTATTTTTGAATTTCAAATTTCAAATTTGAATTTTAAATTTCAAAAATGAATTTTAAAGTTTAAATTTCAAATTTAAAACAAAGAAAAGCAAGCAAAACATCCATACAACCAAAAATTTAAAAATTAATTAAGGCGTACCCAGTTTTTAGATCCATTTCTTCAATATTCTCTGAATTTTGAATTGATCTTCTAGAATTTGATGATGAGATCTGCTCTATTGCGATGAGCTGATTAGGATAGTGTATTCATTTGCTGAATTTGAACACCGTATGAAAAAGATATTGAAGATTTAGTAGTTCAACCAACTTGGCGTCGAAATTTGAATTTGAATTTTGAATGAATGGATGCTTCAACTACTATATAAAGGCCCAAAAAGTCAAGTCTCTTCATAACTACTCCTCTTCTTCCTCCTCTCGTTTTTCACTTTTAATCAAACTTTCAGGAGGCATAACTTCTTCGTTTCTTAACGAAATTGGACGAAATCAGTGAAAAATCGAAGAGGAATTTGAGGACTACGATCTAATAGCAGTTTGGGGATGAATTTGGATGGTATTGAGGTGCATCATGTCGAAACAGTAAGAGGTATGCATAAAATCCGGTAATAGTTTTCAGTTTTGAATCGCCAACTTCAAACTATCATATCTCACTCAATTTTGATCGGAATTTGACAATCTACCTATCAAATCGACCACAAGAACGAGAACTACAATTTGAAAAAGGATTTGAGACAAAATAGTCTAGCCTGTGGATGTAATTTGAAGATAACCATTGACAGTTTTGGTTTCCTTTTCTCTTTATTCACCAAAATTTCATTTGATCATTACTTGATCAATTCTTGACGGATTTACATGAAATCAGCGACATTACGAAGCAAATGAAGAGAAGTACAGCATAAAGATATGTTGTATATGAAAATCCAAAGTTGTAAATTTATTTGGTACCCATTTCTTTGCCGATTTTTATATTCATTTCTTCTTGATGTCTTTCAGCCCTCATTACTCTTCTCCTCTTTTTTATTTCTACCATGTGAATTCTCAATAGCCATGTAACACACCATTTCGGAATTTGTATTTCCAACAAGCACCTTTTCATAATTTGAATTTTCAATAGTCACCATTTTAGAATTTGAATCACCAACAACCAATTTACCCATCTTTTCAACTTTTGAATTTTCAAAAGTCATATATCACGTCTTTTCCTGCAAAACAACACAATTTTTCAAGGAATGGAATGACTTTTCAAAAAATAAAAGACTCTTCAAATAAACAAGTGACTTTTCATGTAATTAACAGCAATTTTAAACAATAATATCATGACAATTTTGTAACACATTCATAGACCAAAAATTTAAATCATTTTAAATTTCAAAAATCAAATCATAGTAACTTGATTTTTCAATAAAATTGAATGTAGACTCATCTAATACTTGATACATAACATGAATTAAAACTAATGTTCAAAATTTGCCATTTAATATTTTCAAAAATCCGATTATGAACTTTTTGAAAGACCTTGCTCTGATACCAACTGTTAGGGATTGTGGAATGGATCGTTCAGGCAAAGCAAACACTAGAGGGGGTGAATAGTGTTTGTAAGAATTTTAAACAAAACTTAAATCTAAATAGAATTATGGAGTGAATCAAACAAATCACAGACACCAATTCAAACACAAATGCAAAATAAACATAAATAAAGGAAAATGCAGAAAATGAAAGAACACATCGGATTTTATACTAGTTCGGATCACTCCTACGTCCAGTCCCGCACAACGCTGGATTGTGCAGAGTTTTATTACTATTTTCAAATAGCCAAATACACCCTCCTTGATATCACGACTCAAAAGGGGACACCGACTCCTATCCCTTGATTTCACGGCTCAACAAGGGCACACCGATTCCTAAACCTTGATTTTTCGGATTCAAGGATAAAACTGTTTACTCTTGACTTACAAATTGAATCTTTCCTTCCAAGCAATTACAAAATAGCCCTGTAACTCTTCAATAGCACTTGATTCAGAGAGTGGAAAGTGTAGAGAGAAGAAATTTGATCAATTCAGAAGTGAATTCGGTAGAGTATAAGTATAAAAACCATAAAAACGAATAAAAATAATGGTAGGATGAAGGGAGATGAAGATGAAGAAGAAGAGATGTTAGAAAATTCGGTTTTGGCCTCTTCTCATAGAGAATGAAGGGTTGCAACATTTCTGAAACGTTTCAAATAGTGAAAAGACACTTCCCTTCAAAATTAAAAAACTAGTTGTTATATGTCGACATACATATTATGCTATGTCGACATACCTATGTACAAAATTGATTTTCAAAGCATTTTCAAGTGTTTTGATATAAAACTAATTCTGGAAATTCTTGAATAAAATCCTAATGTTGTAAATCAATATTATATGATTGAAAAACATATGAAAACATATTTTTTAAACTATATAAATATATTTATAAAATTATAAGGTTTTAAACTATAAAATATAAATAAAGTATTTATAAAAACTTAAGTTTGAAAAACAAAGAAGAATAAAAATATAAAAATAAAATAGAGAGGACTGATGTAATAACCCGGAAATCCGAGCCAATTTAAAATTTTTATTTTGGCAATTTTAGTAAATTTTGAATATTTAAAATGAATTATTTTAAATAATAACGACGAGAAATTTATTTTGAATAGAATTAGAACGTATATATTTATTTGAATCGTCGTTAGAAAATAAAATTTTATTTTAAATTATAAAAGGAATTGAAAATGGCGCGGTAGTTTGAAATTTCGATTTCAAAGTTCAAATGAATATATAGGATTCAAAATAAACCGGATTTTAGTGAAACCAAAAATATTTGAATCTATTTGAGAATATCTTTCCAACGAATCCGAAAATTTGAAATTTCATAGCGGGAATAAAAAGTTATGCCCAGTTGAAATTTCAGAATAGTCGCTATGGAATTCTGGCCCTTAAAAATGGAAATTTTGCAAATGACCTCTTGTTTTCACGAAACCACTTTTTTGGATCCGTGATGTCAAGTTATTGCTAGATTCCAAAATTCATAATTTTTAGGATCAATATGTGAGCGTGGCAAAAGAAAACGTGTTTTAGCAGTTTTTGTCAATTTTGATCGACCAGAAAATGGCCATTTTTCAAACGGTCTCGGAATTTGACAAAATTAGTTTTGTTAGGACCGTATCATCAATACGAAGCTAGAAAATATTTTTCGGGAATTTTTAGAATCTGTATGTGGCCCCGGTAAATTGAAATGTGCGTTCAAATTCAATATATAGAGTTATATTTTGATTTGAAGAAAAACTGACTGAAATAGTCGAAAGGGATTACGAAACATATCCCATTGTGTTCGGAATGGGGGTAATTAGTTGGGAGTGACAGTCGTTGGGTTCGATTTGGGGATCGGATGAATAGTCAACTTAGTGTGGAGAAAAATAAAATAAATAAATAAATAAAATAAGATTTTCACTTAACCCCTCCCCTTTCCTTTCCTTCCTTCCCTCCCCACACGATTTCAGAAATTAAAAAAAGGAAAAAATCGCCACTCCCCAGCGGATGGCCGCCGCCTTCGGCGCCTCCACCGCCGCACCCCTCTGACCCCGCCGCTTCTTTCCCTTCCAGCTCCTCCCTCCTCTTCTCCTTCCTCCCCAAACTCCTCCATGTCAAAACCGCCCCAAATCCCCTTGTAGCCGCTGCCTCCAGCCACCAGGGGCCTGCCGCCACTTAGCTGCGCCACCCACAACCCAGCTCCACCCCCTCCGACTCCGTCTCTCCCTCCAACCTCCTTCAACCGCAATCCGCCCGTAAACAGCCCCAAAACCCACTGAAACCCTTCGCCTCCACCACCACCATTCAATGGTTGCCCCCTTCCATCAGCTCCCCCGCCGCCTGCTGACCTCGGCGCCGCCCCTATGAGTTTTTAATTCATCTTTGTTTATGTATGGAAAGAAAAATCCGATTTTTACATATGTGGTTTTGAAATAAAATTCCGACTTTTGTACGTATAAGAGCGAGATAAAAATATAATCTTTATGGTGAGAAGAGCGAGAGAAAAATTTAATCTTTTCTATATATGTAGCGAGAGAAAAATATAATCTTTTCTATATATGTAGCGTTAGAAAAATATAATCTTTTATATACGTGTAGCGTTATAAAAATATGAATTTCATGTATGTAGTAGCGATGTTAAAAACATGATTTTTAACATATGCCGCGTGAAACAGATCTCGTTGGAAACACGACAAAGATTTTCTACATATGAAGAGTCGCGGCGTTTGGTTTAGCTTTTAGGTGAGAATTTCTCACTTTTAAATTGTTTTCTAGTTAAAATTATATACTAGGATGCAGACAGTGCTTAGCAGCAACCGACACCCGTTGTCCACAGACCATGGACGACTTGTTTGATTTTTTTGTATGGTGAAAATTGATTGTGATGTGGAATGAATGGAAATATATTCATGTGTTGGAATAAATATTATAAAGTTAAAAATATAATTTTTAACGTGAATGTGAATAAATAAATATTCATTTACAAATCGAACGTTTTGTTTATGTACACTGATTTGACTGATATTGATTAGGACGATAAATTTTACAAATCGCCCAACTGCACAAATAAATCTGTGTTTGATTGTTTGAAACCCCACACGGGTATTGGGATGATATATGACATACACTAATCCCAAAAATTAGCTGTATGTCGATCGATTGATTGACAGACTGTTATAAGCGTTAAATATTTATATTTGATGCTTATACGGTGTAGAACGCACTTTGGATGATGGTTGATTATTTATCGTTGCTATTATATACATATGTTGTATGGAAACCATATAACTAACATTATATGGTAATTGATTGGGCCTCATTCCAATTTGGAAAATAAAGAATATTATAAAATAAATAATCATGTGTTGAATAGAATAAATAGTCATGTGTTGATGATACTCATGTGTTGAGAATATTCATGTGTTGAAATTTATAATGTGTTGAACGAAATATTTTAACAATAAAATTTACATCTTTATCATATATAAAATTAGAAACTAACTGGAAACTAGATAAGATGAGTGGTTTCCTGGGTATTGATCTGATGTTGGTTTCGGCCTTCGGGGTTAATACTTAGGGAATCGTTCTCTTATTAACTTATGGTTGGAGTCTGATTTAGAATTAAACGATAGAAATCATTATTTTATGAAATATATTAAATAACAAAAATATTCATGTGTTGATGGTACTCTTGTGTTGAGAATATTCATGTGTTGAAAGAAAATATATATTCATGTGTTGAAGAAAATATTCATTTGTTGAATTGAATAATGAAGTTATTGAAATATATAAAGCCATGTTGATTAGATTTGCGCCATTTTGACGCGAACGATATTTGTATCGATTATATTCGTTTTTATAATGAATATAGAAAAGGAAGTGATTTCAAAATATAACGTTTTGAAAATATTCTCATTTATACATCGATGATATAGAATACTCAATTTTGATTTGAAATTGAATATGAAGTTGAAATCATTTTGAAAACGAATTTAAAACTATATATAAAATACGTTTTAAAAGGAAATCGATGAAATATATATAATATATTATATATATAATGGCCTGAATAGAACGCGTCGCGCTGCGGTAGTTCGCGAATTTCGACAATTGACTTCGAACGGATATTACGGGAGATCCGACCGTCGGATTCTCCTAAAACTGGAACCGTTGGATCCGTACCGAAAAGAGATTTCTAACGAATATTAGAGATTTGAAATCTAACGGTTGGATTTGGAATTATGTCCAAATCAAATTTGGAAAAGGTCGTTGTAAGTGCAGTTTGATGGTCGTTGATGGAAATCGACTGTACGAGCCTTGATAAAATTATTAAAAATAGTAATAAATTCTGTAAAATCATAAGAAATGATTTGTGAAGAATTGGGATGAAAAATTCCAAATTTTAAAAGATAAAAATAGATTTTTATCGAAATGAACTAGTTTTAAACTAGAATTATAATCCCATTTATTTTTAAAATAAATAAAGTGGATTTGAAATGGTTTTGAAAATAACCAGAATTTCCAATATATAAAGTGGAAATGGATTTGAATCGAAATTGTCTTTGGAATATTTCGATGTTGGATTTCGTGATTATGCAGATATTGTTATGGGAATTTGAAAGATATATTTATATCGTTATTTCCAATACGTTATTTGTTGGTCGCAGAATTTGATATTGAATATAAGCCGATATATTTTCTATTCAGAGCCTTGTATTTAATATCAAATGAGATTTGGGTTTGTTGTGAATGGTGTCTTCATTTACACTGTTCTTAAACCCAGTTGAGAAAAAGATTAAGTCTTTTTATTTAGATTTAATGAAGTATACCAATTAAATGGTATTTAATTGGAATTGAATTTGAATTGATTTTCGGGTTTATCGTGAACGGTGTTTTAAATAACACTTGTTCTTTAACCCGATAATTAATGGAATGTAATTTTGGGTTGTCGTGAACGGTATCTTAAATACTACTGTTTTTAGACCCAACAGAGTTAAGGAAATCAGAAACTAACTGAAGATTAATTAAGTTGAATGGTTTCTTGGGTATTGATCTGATGTTGGTTTCGGCCTTCGGGGTTATTACTTAGGGAATTGTTCACTTGCTAATTTACGGTTAAAGGCTGATGGAATATAATGTGATTTTGGGCTTATCGTGAATCGTGTTTTAAATGACATTGGTTCTTTAACCCATTCAAAGACATGATATGATTTCCCAAGTTAAACAATTATTGATATTGATTTTTGGGAAGATTAAAACCAAGTGGAGTTTTAATGAATCTTTAATTAGATTGAAATGATCAAGAATGGAGTATCACCAGTTTTGCTCCAGGCGATAGTTAAATCTTTAATTAGATTTAAACATGAAATGGTAATTGAATTTACCGATAACACCGTGGTGTTAGATATGAAGTGTTACCAGTTTTACTTCATGGGATGAATAGGTTGGGATTGGGAAATTTAAAACTAAATGATTACTTCGGTAAGGTTCGTTAATCTCGACTAGTTTGGATAAACCATAATTTGGTTTAAATTGAAATCCAAAAGAAGATTAAATAATAAATTTAAAAGAATTTATCTTTGATAAAATTAATGGGAACCTTTCCCAAAGTATAAGAATATTTGAATAAAAGAATATTCTGAATTGGTATGAGGCGTATGTTGTGTTTGTGTAACACTTGTTTATTATATACGCGAGTTATTCAGAAAGACCGGGTTTATCCCATTCTGAATAATTGATTCGACGATGTGTTGAGGATGAAGACGGTGGTCGAAGACCGGAGGTCTACACATCGTTTGGATAATTACTGATGATCTTGATTGGTCTGTACACCCAAGAGGAGGGAATCATTTGGTGATCGTCCAGACGTACTTGGAGATCGATGGATATGCGAGGTACAAGGTGCCTCCGGTTTCGTTCAGACCCAGAACGAACTTGTAAATGGACTGTGTGTCTGACATTGGATTTTATTCTGTGTGATTGATTTCTATTAAATATATATCTGTTTGGCGGCGGAGAATTTATTCTCTTGCTTAACGCCCTTTTCTGAGACGTACGAGCTCAGAGGTTATATATTGATGGATATCAATCGCATGAAGTGAATTGCCTGTGTGGCATGCCTAAGTGGCAAATGATAAGGGCTTTTGTTGAAAATAAAAGTCTTGTGGTTGATGATCGAAGCACCACCTATGTGGCATAGCTTTGTCTAGCGTTAATTTGCGAGCCTCACACCCCGGTTGTGAACCAGAAACGGGAGAGGACCTCAGGGAGGGCATGCGTTTCCTTCTAGCTAGGGTGGTGTCAGTGACCTACCATCCCTGACATTTATATTATTTTCACCTGTATGGTTGTTGGATTGCAAGGCGCTTCGGATATATCAGTGACTATGTGGAGCCGATGGAGTCATAGGACTCATTTACGCCTCAAAGGGCGGGGAAACGCAGTGTTCAGGCATTTTAATACACATCGGTGGACCGGCCCTGACGATCCAAAGGCTTGACTGAGTACTTGCCTGAGACTCGGGCTAGACATTCTCGAAGCGGTGGGGACGTTCCCTAGCCTCGGTTCACAGATGGAAATCCAACTTCCAATACGTGACTTTGCGGTTTTGATTGTAGAGCCTAGTATTGGCGACATGATATATGGTACATATGTCGTCTATGATTGATACTTATGATTGAAGTTGTTTTATACACTATGGACTTATAATGTATCAAATGATTTGTTTTAACGTACCAAGCATGTTTGGTTATTATAAGGGAAAACCCTATCCTCCGGCTTGCGTTGCATTGTGTGATGGGACCTGGGTCTTATAATAACTTCATTTTTTCTAAAAAGCATTGCGTTGTTTTGTTATATGCACTGGTATTCTTGAGAGGAAACCCATTCCGTGTTATACGGCGTGGTCCCTTAATATATCTGATTTAAAGTAAAGTTTTAAATAACTGTTTTAGTTCTCACACCAGTCACATGACTGATCTGGAGTTTATTGTTTTAACCTAAACTCTTGGTGCCCCTATTTTCGACACGGGCAGCTAGTAGTTTTGGTTTTGCAGATTTATATTCACATGATCCTGGTTTACAGCTGGAACGATACTCGGAAAGCTCTGTATCCGTGTATTACTTTCAGTTGTGTTTTGTATTATTTTTCAGCTGCTATGTAATGTATTGTAATCTCTGATATTTATCAAATGTATATTATTTGTTTATACTCTGTATATTCTTGTAATCTGATGGAATTGTTGTAATAAGCAATGAAATGTTCTTCTGTTTGTGTTTCGATGTGCCTCGTGCTCAAAGCAATCCGGGCTTTCCTTCACGGGGAAGTTCGGCTCGTTTCAACTGAGAATAAAATAGAAAATTAAAAATAGAGAGAATTGAGAAAAACAAAAATAGAGAGGATTGAGAAAAGAATTGAAAAATAAGAATTTGGATTTGGATTTGAACCTGGAGTGCTATTTAGAGTCTTACAAAATCTAGACTCTATAATTATATTAATCTTGAACTCTTGATATCTTGATTACTCATGAGTTTTGAATCTACTCTGAATCTCTAAAAGCTCTTAAACTGTAAAGTCTTTAGTATTAATTCCTGTATATAAATCCTGCATATATGTATATTATATACAAAAAGTGTTAGCATATATTTTATAATCAATGATAATTGAAATAAGGTTGTTGTCATCCAAACTCCATTCTCCAACATTCCTTAAGAGTGGTAAAGAGCATAATGTTTAAATACACTTGTTATTCAGAATTCACAAACATCAAATAGCAGTTTATTAGTAAGTACAAGGCAGAAGGTTTGGATCGCAATTGCAGGAAAGAATAATGAAGTATCTAGCATTATGTAAAGTGGTTAACACTCTGGAAGAGTAAACTGAAAATACTATCAATAGCTAATGTAAAGAGATCTATCCGCAACATCTGGAAGAGTAATGAAGTATTTAGCGTACTTACCGATGTTGCAGTTATGATAGACATGTTTCTGTGGCATTGAATGAAGATGAATCGGTTCAGGACAAGCTTTTGTCAATTATCAAAAATGAATGTCAGTATCTTTATCCTAGATTGTTATTCATTATCACTGGTATTATATATTGTATTCTTTCTGATTTGCATAACTATTTATATCCGATGTTATCATTGAGATGATTATGTATTTAAAGCAAGGGTCCAGAAAGAGATAAATATGAAGAGCAAAACATAAAATTAAGACTGAGGCATGTGGCATTTTGTACATTGTTGTTATCGATAGAGGATTACCCATAATTATTAAGTAATGGTGTTGTAGTGCAAAGGTTTTGTTATAAGGATGTTAATACATGTCATTGCATATATAGGATCTGCTGATTTAGGTGTATGCTTGCACGCCTCATCATCTGGTATGGACTTCTTGTTTTTTGCAAATGCAGTATTCATTAAGCATCTAATGAAGGAACTAGAGCAGCAAGCAAGTCTTTGAAAAATAGGACTTTTCTATGCCATAGTCGTAAGAAACAAAAATCAATTCCAACAGGAAATCAATGTTCAAAATGCAACTGTACTAATGAAGTACCTTGTGATTGTGATCAGTAATTGTGATCAGGATAGAATGGTTGTAAAAGTAAGGTCATCAATAATATGAAATATTATATTGTAGCACGAAACAGAGTGA
Organism: Allium sativum; assembly: GCA_030737875.1. Lineage (NCBI taxonomy): Eukaryota > Viridiplantae > Streptophyta > Magnoliopsida > Asparagales > Amaryllidaceae > Allium > Allium sativum. The sequence goes on along the minus strand of CM060916.1, from coordinate 484,054,593 downwards.
AAATTTTGATTTAAAGCTTTGAAGTATGTTATCGATGTTTCAGTTCAAGGAGATGGATTACAAGAATTAATTCTTGACATTCATTATTTAAATTTTATAAGATATCAATTAATACATCCCATATTCATTTATTACACCATTAGCAATCATAATCACATGACATCCTCAATCAAGTCATAACCTAACATAAATCTTGTGCTAGGTGAAAGAAAATAAAAAATAGAAACTTACCTAAACTTCCCCAAATTGGTTCCCACTGCCAAATGTGCTCCCCATTGTGCCCATTGAACAGAGCACACATTATCATCCAAACCCAGAACACAAAGTTTTGTAATCTAATAACAATACAAATAAGATCACCTAAATGTAATTCCAGATCACGTTTAAATACTTGAGTAGTTGTTGAAAAATAAGACAGTAACCTTGCTACTGCATGCATTCCACAAATAAACACAGTTTCCTAGCCTAATAGCAAGCAAATTATTAGCAGGCCAATCTACAAGATTTTAATAGAAATCATCCTGCAGTGCGATCTTATCTTCTACCATAATTGCAAGGATCATTAGTTTCAACCGAAATGCTCATACCGCAGTTTGAATTTAGATATGAAGTGATCAACCATGTTACGTTAATTCTTTATTGATTGTTTATTCTATGTAATAATGTACCCTGCTGGTATAATACGCGATATCAAACACCAAAATCTGAAAATAAACTAATGTATGCATAAGTTAGAAAAAAAATCACCTAATATACAGTAGAAGTTCTCATATTAGAAAGTACCATTCAAAAGTCTATTTGCATATATAAATTCAAAACTTCCACACGTTCTCTTTTTACGAAACCACCACCCATTTTTTCCTAAATGGCATAAACCCATATGTCAAGCACCATGTGATAAATTTAGGAAATTTAATGCAAATTGGTTTTTAAATCCACTTGACCAAATAACCTGTCGTCTTTAGTAAAAAAAATCTTTTCCTTTTTCAGCTTTAATAACAAATTTTTGGGTAGTAAAAGCTAATCTTTTGACCTAATAAACAAATAGTTTGATGTAAAATAAGCATAACAGTAAAAATACCTTACTGTGAAATTGTTTTTTTTTTTTAAAAAGAGATTAGATAAGTGAAATCATATCCCACAGCCCTCCATACTATACAAATAACAGTTATTAGATATTTGGTTAAAAAACATTATTATTAGCAGATAGAAATACTTTTGGCCATATGGTAAATTCCAATTTTTGGAATACTTACTATTTAATTATTTTCCATGTTATAAATTAGTAATTTGAAAATAGGATTTGATCTCAATTTTTATAAATTATCAAGCATATACCTCATCAGTATCAGATTCTGCATAATTAACATATTAAAATGATTGTAAACAAATGAATTTTAACTAAATCGTAGTTCAAGTTCCAGATATTTACCTTTAATCAACATTTATTACCTAAAAAAAATTTCAAAGACAAACATATGTGGGCATCTGTTGATCACCCACTTGATTTACTGATGTCTTAACTTAAAAATACCCCAAAACTAACAAAGTAAACAAATTCCTAAAAACCAAAAGGTTGGGATGATTTTACCTACTGTATGTGACCTTCAGGAAAGTAAAACACACTCGCTCTCCAATCCTAGAAACAATCGTTAAAGGTCCAACACAGGCATTCCATAGCTCATTATAAAGTGCATTATGATCCATTCCTTTAATTCAGGCATTAGAAATCACATTAATGATGCAGAAACATACAAAACTATGCAATTTTGAACTTTCTTCTGGTGATCAATCTAAAATACCTTTTTCCATCAAAGCACAGTTAGAAAACTTATCCTGACCGTCACTGCTTCAGTAAATAAATACATCAGAATTCCCTAATGCAAATTCTTACTCGAAACTCCTAGATTTCTTCCAAACCCCTAGTTTGCAAGAACGTTATCGACAAACCACATATTTTTTTCTTAAAACCTAAGATCTGCGACTTGATAATTGGAGGGAAGTAGAGAAAATTTGGTGGAATCTTCAACATAATATATCTGAATGAAATTTTAAAAATACCTAATAAAATTACTTGAATCAACTACAATAGAAAATTCTTAAGGAGATATAAGAAGGAAAAATACCTGAACATGGTCGAGGTGGAGCTAGGACAACGTAGAGGAGGCGGAACCCTAAATTGAGAGAGGAAAGAATACTGTGAAACAGGATAACGTAGAAGCGTGAAGAGCTAGATAGAGTAAAACAAGTGAGGTGAGAATTGAAAATACCGCGAGAGAAAAATATGGTGTATTTTTGATATGGCTTAAAGCGGTATCAACTGAGCCGATATGATGCTCCGCAGATATAGGGTTAAATTTTACATGTTGGAGGTGGTTCAGATCGTTGAGCTGTAGCAAAGGAAATTTGATACGACTATGAGCTGTATCAAATTTGATATGGCTTAAAGCTGTATCAAACTCTGCATCCTAGTGTGCCAAATTTGTTGTTTTGGTGTAACGTGGGCTCGACCCCAGAAGGGAGGTCGACCATCTCAGTGATGGTTGTTTTTAAAAGAGGACTTATTTATATTTTCATCAAATGGACCGCTTAGATTTAATCCATTGAATCTAATGGCATGTATACACGATGTCAACTATAAATATGATCCCCAACCCTCACTCAAAACCCTACACCTATTGTTCTCCACGCCTCCATTATCTCTATAACATTACCAATTCCTAGAGAAAGGTTAGATCTCTTCTACCTCTCTTATCTTCATTTTCACCTTTTCTAAACTAGGTTCTTCTATAGATTTAGAATTCTAAAAATTTGGTTTACATATATATATACACAATATTCCAATTCTTATATATATATATATATATATTATAGAAGGATGGAAGCTCGTTTGCATAAGATAAATCCAGATTTTTGATTCTAAAGCAAATTCTATTGTTTTCTATCCTAAAATCACTATGAGTGAAATTTATTTAAGTTTTGTTATTTTCTATGATTTGTTAGTCTAAATTTGGATTATTATGTCTAGGAAGATATGAGTTTATACAAAAATAAAACAATATCATATCCCTTAAATCTTTCATTTTTTTATGTTTGTACGAAGAAATGGTCAATATATTTATATATACGGATTTGGATTATTGAAATAATAAAAGAGAAGTATGTTGGTGTTGTATAGTTCTCTTTATTGGTCAGATTTATCTTATTTTATTTTGTGTAAATTCATATGTGTGGTTTTGTTGCAAAATGTTAAGACTTGGAGAAATTGTAAATTTGAATAGGTTTAAATCTCTATTTTTCTAAATGGAGCATTTAAACGTATTGTTTATAAGATGTCCAAGTATTAAGGTTTTGTATATAAACTTACATAAAATGTGAATCTGTACCAAAATAGAAATTATAAATATATATTGGATATATGGAACTTTGTTTACCTTTTATTGTTGAGATAATCAAATTAAACCTAGATTACAAGTCTTGGGTTAATATTGTTGTTTTCCCATTTTCATGGTTACATGTTAACATGTATATTTATGCCAATGATTCAAGGGAATATGAGAAATAAATTGTACACCTTTAATTTGAACAGGGATTGACATTTCAAATGTGGTTAGGACGTTAACCTCATTGGCATATATAGCATAATCAAACGTAATGTTACCACGTATTAAGTGCATAATAAATAATTTTAAATTAGAAAATAGAATTGGAATGTCCCCATAGAAATTTGTATGCATGTGTGTGAGTTATTGACTTTAATTATAATTAAGGACACATAGAAACGAGGTTAACCATTGCTTGTAGTAGAAGCCTCCCCGAAACTGACCGACGTATTCAACATCTACAAGTAAGACGGGTTAATGTGAGAGGTCTGGGTTCCATGTGTAATAACCCGGAGAATCCGAACCAATTTAAAAATTTTATTTTGGCAATTTTAATGAATTTTGAGTATTTAAATAATTTATTTTTAATAATAACGACGAGAAATTTATTTTGAATAGAATTGGCACGTATATATTTAAATAGATCGAAGTTAGAATATAAACATTTATTTTAATTATAAAAGGAATTGGAAATGGCGCGGTAGTTTGAAAATTCAATTTCAAATTTCAAATGAATGTACAGGATTCAAACTAAACCAGATTTTAGCGAAACCAAAAATATTAAAATCTATTTGGAAATATCTTTCCAACGAATCCAAAAAATTGAAATTTCATAGCGGGAATAAAAAGATATGCCCAGTTGAAAATTCAGAATAGTCGCTATGGAATTTTAGCCCTTAAAAATGGAAATTTTGCAAATGACCTCCGTTTTCGACGAAACGGGATGTCAAGTTATTGCAAGATTCCAAAATTCGTAATTTTTTGAATCAATATGTGAGCGTGGAAAAAGAAAACGTTTTTTGTCAGTTTTAGTCAATTTGGATCGACCAGAAAATGGCCATTTTTCAAACGGTCTACAAATTTGACGAAATTGTTTTTGTTAGGACTGTATCATCAATACGAAGCTAGAAATAATTTTTCTAGAATTTTCGGGGTCCGTATGTGGCTCCCGTAAATTGAAATGTACGTTTAAAATTCAATATAATGATTATATTTTATTTTTAACAAAAACCGATCGAAACGGCCAAAGTGGCTAACGAAACATATCTCATTGTGTCCGAAATGGGGGTAATTAGCTGGGGTGGCAGTCATTGGGTTCGATTTGGGATTCAGACCGATAAAAAGGGTATTTCTGAAATTAAAATAAATAAAATATAAAAATCTATAAAGGGTCAAACCCTAGGTCAAAGGCTCATTCCCGGTCAAAATTTTTAAAGCCGCCATTCTCTTTCGATAGATGGCCGATATTGCTCCAGAATTAATCCCCAATTTTCGATCGATTCACGCACTGATTTCTGGGGCTCCAAGCACGAACTCGGTAGAGATTTTGGTGTTCTTTAATTCCATCCCCTTTTCATCCAATCTCACGAGGTATTATGCTCGATTTCTGAGCGCGAACTCAAGAAATTTGGGCGCGTTTTGCGGGGTCATGGTGGGTGCGAGATGGACGGCAGGGAGGGCGCTGGTAGGCGAGGTGGCGGCGCATCAAGGGGTGGTGATGGATCGGGGTACGACAGTCTCTGGTGGCGGCTGTTGTTAACCCTAGGTGATGAAGGAGGTTCCGTCGTGAAGCCTGGAGAAGACACAACAGAAAGAAGTGATTATGGAAAGGTTAATTACAACCTTAATTAAGTTTAATTATCAATATAATTAGTATGTAAAAATAACTTTGTTTTAGAGTGTATAAAAATAATTTTGTTTTGAAAATAAATATACTATGCTTTTGAAAATATATACAACTATGCTTTTGAAAATAAATATACTATGCTTTTGAAAATAAATATCCTATGCTTTTGAAAATAAATATACGATGCTTTTGAAAATATATACGACTATGCTTTTGAAAATATATATATACTATGCTTTTGAAAATATATATATTTTGCTTTTGAGAATATGAAATATACTTTGGTTTTGAAAATATAAAATAGCATTGATTTTTAAAAATAAATTATCGTATAAAGAAAATATTTTTAGAAAGATAAAAATATGATATTTATATAGAAAGTAGCGCCATAAAAATAATTTTTTTATATAACGAAGTAGCGATGTAAAAATATATGATTTTTATATATGAAGTGCCATTGTAAAAATGTGATTTTTAATATGAACAGCGGGAAAAGATCGCATTGGAATTTTGGGCAAATCCGAACCGTTCAGAAATAGAGAATGGAGGAGTGGATCCCAAGGTGAGAACTTCTCACTTTTATTTTATTTTCTTGTTAAAATATATGCTAGGATGCAGACGGTGCTTAGCAGCACCCGACACCCGTCGTCCACAAACCATGGACGACTTGTTTGTTTGTTTGATTGTGTTGTGAAAATTGATTGTGTGATGTGGAATGGAATAAATAAAATATTCTTGTGATGGAATAAAATATTTTATAGTTAAAAATATAATTTTTAACTTGTATATGAATAAAATAAATATTTATAAACAAATCGGACGATTTGTTTATGTACACCCATTTGCATTGATATTAATTGGGATGATAAATTTTACACATCGCCCAACTGCACAAATAAATCTGTATTTGTTAATTGAAACCCCACACGGGTATTGGGATGATATATGACATGCACTAGTCCCAATAATTAACTGTATGTCGATCAATTGATTGACAGGCTGTTGTAAGCGTTAAATATTTATATTTGATGCTTATGCAGTATAGAATGCACTCTGGATGATGGGTGACTGTGTTTGATTGTTGTTGTATACATGTGTGTATGAAATCCATATAATAACATTATATGGTGATTGACTGTGTCTGATTCCAGTTCAGAAAGAATGGATATTTTAAAATAACGAATATTTCGAAATAATGAATATTTTAAAATAATATTCAGTAAAAGACCAAAATTTGGTTTTGATGTCCTATTTGGGATGAACACGAAAATATTTAAATATACAAAGCCGTGTTAATTAGATTAATGCCATTTTGACGTGAATGATATTTATATCGATTTTATTCATTTTTATAATGAATATCGAAAAGGAATTGATTTCAAAATATAATGTTTTGAAAATATTATCATTTACATATCGATGATATAGGATATTCAATTTTGATTTGAAATTGAATATGAAGTTGAAATCGTTTTGAAAATGAATTTAAAACAATTTATAAAATATGTTTTTAAAAGAAAATCAACGAAATATATATTATATATTATATATTATATATATATATATATAATGGCCTGAATAGAACGCACCGCACTGCGGTGGTTCGCGAAATTTGACCATTGAATTCGAACGGACATTACGGGAGACCCGACCGTCGGATTCTCCTAAAAACGGAACCATTGGGTTCGTATCGAAAAGTGCTTTCTAAAGAATATTAGAGATTTGAAATCTAACGTTTGGATTTGGAATTATGTCCAAATCAAATTTGGAAAAGGTCGTTGTAAGTGCAGTTTGATGGCCGTTTATGGAAATCACTGTACGGGCCTTGATAAAATTATTAAAAATATCAATAATTTGTGTAAAATCACAACAAATGATTTGGGAAGAATTGGGATGAAAAATTCCATACTTGAAAAGATAAAAATAGATTTTTATCAAAATGAATTAGTTTTGAACTAGAATTATATTCCAATTTTTTTTTAAATAAATAAATTGGATTTGAAATGGTTTTAGAAATAACCAGGATTTCCAATATATGAATTGGAATGGATTTGAATCGAAATTATGCTCGGAATATTTTGATATTGGATTTCGTGATTATACGGATATTGTGGAGGAATTTGGAAGATATATATATATATATCGTTATTCCAATACGATATTTTTTGGGTTCAGAATTTGATATTGAATATAAGCCGATATATTTTCTATTCAGAGTCTTGTATTTAATATCAATTTGGATTGATGGTTTGTCTTGAATGGTATCTTTAATAATACTATTCTTAAACCCAATGGAGTTAAGAAAATTAGAAACTGACTGGAGACTCGTTAAGTTGAGTGGTTTCCTGGGTATTGATCTGATGTTGGTTTCGGCCTTCGGGGTTAACACTTAGGGAATTGTTCTCTTACTAATTTATGGTTAGAGACTGATGGAATGTGAATTGGGTTTGTTGTGAACTGTGTTTTAGCGACACTCGTTCTTTAACCCGATTTACCGTAAAATGGGATTTGGAATTCATAAATCTTTTGTTAAGATTTAAAGGAGATTTTCCAAAGTAAAGTTTTCCAATTTAACATATTAAATTGGAATTGAATGGAATTCGATTTGGTAATAATTGATGTAAGCTTCTGTAGAGGAAGACGGTTAATATATATGGAGTTTAAAAAACCTTGTCGTTATTCTGTTGATATTATCGGTTGAATATGTAAGTTTATAACGATTATATATATCAATTTGTTTTCCATGAAGATTCCATTGTTAATGGAATGTGATTTTGGGTTGTCGTGAATGGTATCTTCAATAATACTGTTCTTAGACCCAATGGAGTTAAGATAATCAGAAACTAACTGGAGATTAGTTAAGTTGAATGGTTTTCTGGGTATTGGTCTGATGTTGGTTTCGGCCTTCGGGATTAATACTTAGGGAATTGTTTACTTGCTAATTTACGGTTAAAGGCTGATGGAGTGGAATGTGATTTTGGGTTTATCATGAACCGTGTTTTAAATGACATCGGTTCTTTAACCCAGTTAAAGACAGGATATGATTTCCCAAGTTAAACAATCATTAATATTGATTTTTGGGAAGATTAAAACCAAGTGAAGTTTTAATGCATCTTTAATTAGATTGAAATGATATCCAAAGGAATATTAAAGAATAAATTTAAAGAATTTATCTTTGATAAAATTAATGGGAACCTTTCCCAAAGTATAAGAATATTTGAATAAAGGAATATTCTGGATTGGAATGAGGTGTATGTTGTGTTTTTACAACACTTGTTTTTATATACGCGAGTTATTCAGAAAGACCGTGTTTATCCCATTCTGAATAACTGATTCAACGATGTGTCGAGGATGAAGACGATGGTTGAAGACCGGAGGTCTTTATATCGTTTGGATGATTACTGATGTCTTTATTGGGCTGTACACCCAAGATAAGGTAATAAGTGGTGATCGTCCAGACGTACTTGGAGATCGATGGATATGCGAGGGCCTCTCCCCTGTATTAGACATATGGGGGAGGAATAAGGTGCCTTCGGTTTCGTTCAGACCCAGAACGAACTTGTAAATGGATGTGTGTCTAACATTGGATTTCATTCTGTGTGATTGATATACATCGGTTGCATAGCTTGAATTTCCTGTGTGGCATGCTGAGATGCAAATGATCAAGACTTCTGTTGAAAAGCAGGGTCTTGTGGTTGATGATCAAACCACGGCTTTAATATAGCATAGCTTTATGTGGCATTAATTCGCGAGCCTCACTGCTCGGTGTGAACCAAAAATGGGATAGGACATCAGGGAGGGCATACATTTCTTTCTAGTTAGGAGTGGTGTCAGCGTTTTGCACGCCCTGACATTTTACTTATGTGGATGATGGATAGCGAGGCGCCTCGATTATATTGGTCGATCCGGGACCAATAGTTTGGTCGGTATATGGCCAGTTTACACCCCATAGGGCGGGGAAACGCAGTGTTCAGGCATTTTAATCCACATCGAGTGGACCGGCCCTGACGACCCAGGGGACCACCTGAGTCTGGGTCCTGAGGCTCGGGCTAGAGAGTCTCGAAGCGGTAAGGATGATCCCTTGCCTTGGTTCACGTATGGAAATCCAACTTCCAATACGTGACTTTGCAGTTTTGATTGTAGAACCTATATATGGCGACATAGTGGTATGGGGCACTTATGCCGTCTATGATTGATACTTATGATTGAAATTGTTTTGACACTATACACTTACAGTAATAATAAAAGATGAAATTTCACGTACCAAGCATTTTTGGCTATTACAAGGTAAAAACTCTATCCTTCGGCTTGTGTTGCATTGTGTGATGGGACCTGAGTCTTATAATAGCTTCATTATTCTTTAATTAGCATTGCGCTGTTGTTTTTATGCACTGGTATTCTTGGGAGGAAACCCGTTCTGTGTTATACGGCGTGGTCCCTGGATTTACCTAACTTTAAAATAAAGATTAATAACTGTTTTAGTTCTCACACCAGTCACATGACTGACCTGGAGTTTATTGTTTTAACTTAAACTCTGGGTGCCCCTATTTTCCACATGGGCAGCTAGTAGTTTTGGTTTTGCAGATTTATATTCGCAGGATCCTGGTTTACAGCTGGAATGATATTCGGAAAGCTCTGTATCCGTGTATCTCTTTCAGTTGTGTTATGTATTAATTTCCACTGCAGTAATGTATTTAAATCTCTGATATTTGTAAAATGTAAAATATTGATTTATACTCTGGTATATTCTTGTATTCTGATGGAATTGTTGTAATAAGTAATGAAATGTTCTCCTGTTTGTGTTCTGATTCGTCTTCTCCTCAATTCAATCCGTTCTTTCCTTCACGGGGAAGTTTGGGTCATCTCATTTTGGTATCAGGACTTTGGTTTATAGAGCTCGAGAACAAGACACGTTAGGACCGAACGAAAGAATTCATCAGAGATTGGATTAGTAATATCCAATAGGAATGACTCGTTAGAGATAGGATCAGTAGCATCCTAGAACGAGTGTGAAGAGCAGTGTTTTGAAAACTAAAAAAAATGAAAACCATTTTTGTTTTGAAAATTTAAACCATATTCAACGTATTTGAGTATTTATTTGTATTGATTTGGACAATCAAGTATATAGAGATTTTAATATACGTCTGATCCATGTGTATTTGAAGCCTCGAATATACTGGATTGATATAGAATCACACTCTAGTGCCCCGGAGATGGTACTGATGATTGTCATGTCATCATCAGTATTTATGTTCGAGTTTCGAAGGTGTGTTATTTATATATTTCCAATTGACTGGTGTAAGAACCAAAACTAGATAGGGTCTATTATTGTGATTTGGCACCAAAAATGTGATTTTTGGACTATGTATCCAAATTATGAATTTGAAAAGATAATTAACTAATTGATTGCTCGTTGTGTTGTTTGATTACTATTTGATTAATTAAAATGTTGAACCATTAGCCAGATTAAACCAAATACTGAATTGTATTGAAAATTTATCGCATTTGTATGCATATACATGTACATACGTTGAACAAGTCATAGCAAGGAGGCTAGAGAAGAGGAATAAAATTGTTTGCCCGACAAATAGATACATGTTTATTGTATTTCTTGGGGTTTTTGATGATTTTATGAGCCGATTGGCTAGCCGCTTGGCTGTTTCTTTTTCTTTTTGGATTGGAGAGGCCTATATGGTAATTTCGAGATTTTCCCGGTGCTCCCATACAAAGGAGGTTATGGCGAAAATTTTCGAAAATTTAAGGTGTTAGCCAAATTTTTGAAGAATTGGAAAGTTCTTAGAAACTGAAAAGTTGAAGAACTTAAGCCAAAATGAAAAGAATGAAAGTTCAGTTGATTAGTAAAACAACTTTCCGCTTCGTTCCTTTTCGAAGACGAAAAGATTTTAAGTTGGGGAGATTGTAATAACCCGAAAAATCCGAACTAATTTAAAAATTTTATTTTGGAAATTTTAATGAATTTTGAATATTCAAAATAATTTATTTTAAATAACAACGACGAGAAATTTATTTTAAATAATAACGACGAGAAATTTATTTTGAATAGAATTGGAACGTATATATTTATATAGATCGAAGTTAGAATATAAATATTTATTTTAATTATAAAAGGAATTGGAAATGGCGTGGTAGTTCGAAAATTCAATTTCAAATTTCAAATGAATGTACAGGATTCAAAATAAACCGGATTTTAGCGAAACCAAAAATATTAGAATCTATTTGGAAATATCTTTCCAACGAATCCAAAAAATTGAAATTTCACAGCGAGAATAAAAGGATATGCCCAGTTGAAAATTCAGAATAGTCGCTGTGGAATTTTAGCCCTTAAAAATGAAAATTTCGCAAACGACCTCCGTTTTTGACGAAACCACTTTTTTTGGACCCGGGATGTCATGTTATTGCAATATCCCAAAATTCGTAATTTTCTGAATTAGTAAGTGAGCATGGCAAAAGAAAACGTGTTTTGTAAGTTTCAGTCAATTTGGATCGACCAGAAAATGGCCATTTTTCAAACTGTCTCCAAATTTGACAAAATTGGTTTGTTAGGACCGTATCATCAATATAAAGCTAGAAATAATTTTTCTAGAATTTTTGGGGTCCGTATGTGGCTCCAGTAAATTGAAATGTACGATTAAAATTCAATATAATGATTATATTTTATTTTTAATATAATGATTATATCCCATTGTGTCCGGAATGGGGGTAATTGGCTAGGGGCGGTAGTCTTTGGGTTCAATTTGGGATTTAGACCGATAAAAAGGGTATTTCTGAAATTAAAATAAATAAAATATAAAAATCTATAAAGGGTCAAACCCTAAATCAAAGGCTCATTCCCGGTCAAAATTTTTAAAGCCGCTGTTCTCTTTCAATGGATGGTCGATATTGCTCCAGAATTAATCCCCAATTTCCGATCGATTCACGCACTGATTTCTGGGGCTCCAAGCACGAACTCGATAGAGATTTTGATGCTCTTTAAATCCATCCCCTTTAATCCAATCTCACTAGGTATTATGCTCGATTTCTGAGCGTGAACTCGAGAACTTTGGGCGCGTTTTGCGGGATCATGGTGGGTGCGAGATGGACGGAAGGGAGGGCGCTGGTAGGCGAGGTGTGTAACAACCCGAAAATCTGAGCCAGTTTAAAATTTTTATTTTGGCAATTTTAGCGGATTCCGAACATTTAAAATGAATTATTTTAAATAATATCGACGAAAATTTATTTTGAATATAATTCGAATGTATATATTTATATACGTCGTCGTTAGAATATAAATAATTATATATAATTATAAATAGAATTGAAAATGGCGTGGTAGTTCGATAATTCGATTTCAAACTTCAATTGAATGTATCGGGTGCAAAACAATCCGAAATTTAGTGAAACCAAAAACATTAGGATCTATTTGAGGATATCTTTCCAACGAACCCGAAAAATTGAAATTTCATAGCGGGGATCAAAAGATATGTCCAGTTGAAAATTTTGCATAGTCGCTATGGAATTCAGGCCCTTAAAAATAGACATTCTGCAAACGACCTCGGATTTCGACGAAACCACTTTTGTTGGGTCCGTGATGTCAAATTATTGCTAGGTTTCAAATTTCATAATTTTTCGATTCAATATGTGAGCGTAGCAAAGGAAAACGCGTTTGACCAGTTTCAGTTGATTTTAATCGACTGGAAAATGGCCATTTTTCCAACGGTCTCAGAATTCGACGAAATTAGTTTTGTTAGGACCGTATCGTCAACACGAAGCTAGAAAATATTTTTCTGGAATTTTTAAAGATCGTATGTGACCCCGGTAAATTGAAATGTGCGTTCAAATTCAATATATAGAGTTATATGTTGATTTTAATGAAAACTGGTCGAAACAGTCGAATCAGCCTACGATACATATCCCATTGTGTTCGGAATGGGGGTAATTAGCTATGGACGACAGGCGGTGGGCCTCGTTTAGAGGTCGTATGAAAAAGTTGCTTTTTGAAAATAAATTAATTAAATTAATTAAAAATAAAATATCTCTCTCCTCTCCCTATCTATTCACTCTGCCCCCCTCCCCCACCCCGTTCAAACCCAAATCGAAAACGAAAAAGAAAAAAAAATCCGATCGATCCCTCCGCTCCACCCATCGCCACCGCCTCGTCGTTCCTCCCTCCACCTCCGCGCCGTGCTTCGCCCCTCTCCTTCTTCCCCCACCTCCTTCGCGATCAACACGAACCCCCAGGCCTCGCAGACCCCCCCTCTTCGATCGACGCGACACAGTCCCCCTCCCTCCATCTTCTCCGTCGAAGCCCCCCCCCCCCCCTGCGCGCAACCGCCACACCCCCCCCCCCCCCTTCCGAGCCTTGCCCCGACCTCCTCCACCCCCGCTGACCTCGCCGACAGCCCTCCACCGAACGCAAAGACCCCCCTCCTCTTCCTTAAAGCAATGTAAGCCCTCTATTTGTTTTATTTTGTCTTGTTTAATTAATTTTAGCAATTAAAAATCTGAAATTTTATATTGTAGGAGGATAAAAATATGATCTTTTATATTGTAGAGAGTTCAAAATATAATTTTATCGTATGCAAAGGTAGAAAATATAATTTTCATATTATATAGATGATAAAAATGTGATCTTTATATGGTAGGATATAAAAAGACGATATTTTTATGTAGTGAAAGACGACATTTTTAAAGTAGGAAAAGGAGAAATATTTATTTTTGAAAAGAAGAAATATTTGTATAGATAATAGCGATGTAAAAATAGGATTTTTATATATTGAATAGCAAAGTAAAAATTCGATTTTTATATATTGAATAGCGAAGTAAAAATAGGATTTTTATATATTGAATAGCGAAGTAAAAATTTGATTTTTATATATTGAATAGCGAAGTAAAAATTTGATTTTTATATATTGAATAGCGAAGTAAAAATTCGATTTTTATATATTGAATAGCGAAGTAAAAATTCGATTTTTATATATTGAATAGCGAAGTAAAAACGTGATTTTTATATATGTAGTGACTACGGGCAGCGAAAGTGACAAAAGGCGAGAACGACGAAGATTTCTATAAATGAAGAGTCGTGGCGTTGGATTAGCTATTCTGTGAGAATTTCTCACTCTTTAATTTCTTTTTCTAGTTATATATATATATACTAGGATACAGACGCTGTTTAGTAGCACCTGACACCATCGTCCACAGACCATGGACTTGTTTGTTTGGTTGTGTAGTTGGTTAGATTATTTGGTTTGAATTGAATTGTTTGGTGAAATGGAATGGATTTGATTGATGTGTGAATGGCGTGGGCCTTCAGTAGACCGGGGATAAGGCTAGGCCTTGTCCCGTTTCTAGTATCGTGCCGTTATGCCGCCGAAATTTTCTAAAATAAATTAGAAAAATAAAAATATCATTTTATTGAATAAATGAACTGAATAGAATATTCATTGGTTGAATAAAATATTTTATCGTTAAAAATATAATTTTTAACGTGAATGTGAATAAATAAATATTCATTTACAAACCGAACGGTTTGTTTATGTACACCTATTTGAAGGACATTGACTGGGACGATACACATCGCCCAACTGCACAAATAAAATCTGTGTTTGATTGTTTGAAACCCCACACGGGTATTGGGATAAAATACGACATACACTAATCCCAATAATTAGTTGTTTGTCGATCGATTGACAGGCTGTTATAAGCGTTAGATATCTATATTTGATGCTTATACAGTGTAGTGCACCTTGGATGATGGTTGATTATTTGTCGTTGCTATTATATACATGTGTTGTATGGAATCCATATAATTAACTTTATATGGTAATGGATTGGGCCTCATTCCAATTTAGAAAATAAAGAATATTATAAAATAAAGGTTCATGTGTTGACAGTACTCATCCGTTGAGATTAGTCATGTGTTGAACGAAATATTTTAACAATAAAATTTACATCTTTATCTTTATAAAATAAAGGTTCATGTGTTGACAGTACTCATCCGTTGAGATTAGTCATGTGTTGAACGAAATATATTGAATAACAAAAATAGTCACACGTGGACAGTACTCATTCGTTGAGATTAGTCATGTGTTGACAGAAGTATAGATTCACGTATTGAATAAAATAAATATTCATTTGTTGAATAGAATAACAGAATTATTGAAATATATAAAGTCGTATTGATTAGAGATGTGCTATTTTGACGCGAACGATATTTGTATCGATTATATTCGTTTTTAAATTTGAATTGAATAGAAACCAATTTGAATTGAATCGAATATAAAACGAATTCGAATTGAATAGAAAACCAATCTGAATTGAATCGAATATAAAACGAATTCGAATTGAATTGAAAAGGAATTCGAATTGAATAGAAAACCAATTTGAATTGAATCGAATATAAAACGAATTCGAATTGAATTGAAAACGAATTCGAATTGAATAGAAAACCAATTTGAATTGAATTGAATAGAAAACGAATTGAATTCGAATTGAATAGAAAACGAATTGAATTCGAATTGAATAGAAAACGAATTGAATTCGAATTGAATATATAACGAAATGAATTGAATCGAATAGAAAACCAATTTGAATTGAATCGAATATAAAACGAATTCGAATTGAATTGAAAACGAATTCGAATTGAATAGAAAACCAATTTGAATTGAATCGAATATAAAACGAATTCGAATTGAATAGAAAACGAATTGAATTCGAATTGAATATATAACGAAATGAATTCGAATTGAATAGAAAACGAATTCGAATTGAATTGAATTGAAAAGAAAATGAATTCGAATCGAATTAAAAATCGATTTGAATTGAAATCAAATAGGAATGAAAATAAAGAGGATTTATAATAGAAAATTCAATTTTGATTTAAATTTAAAATAAAGGTTGAAATTGTTTTTGAAATGAATTCAAAACTATTTATAAAATTCGTTTTGAATAGTAATCGACGAAATATATTATATATATATATAATATAATGGCCTGAATAGAACGCGCCGCGCCGCGGCAGTTCGTGAATTTCGACCATTTATTTCAAACGGACATTACGGGAGATCTGACCATCGGATTCTCCTAAAACCGGAACCGTTGGGTTCGTATCGAAAAGAGCTTTCTAACGAATATTAGAAATTTGAAATCTAATGGTTGGATTTGGAGTTATGTCCAAATCAAATTTGAAAAAGGTCGCTGTAAGTGCAGTTCGATGGCCATTGTTGGAAATCGACTGTACGGGCCTTGATAAAATTATTAAAAATAGTAATAATTTGTATATAATCATAAGAAATGATTTGGGAAAAATTGAGATGAAAAACTCCATATTTGAAACGATAAAAATGGATTTTTATCGAAATGAACTAGTTTTGAACTAAATTTAAAACCCAATTATTTTTAAATAAATAAATTAGATTTAAAAAGGGGTTTTAAATAATCGGAATTTCTAATATATTTGATTGGAATTGAATTAAAATTCATTTGTGGGTTTATCGTGAACGGTGTTTTAAATAACACTAGTTCTTTAACCCGATAATAAATAAAATGTGATTTGGATTTATCGTGAACTGTGTTTTAAAAGACATTAGTTCTGTAACCCAGTAAAAGGAGTTTTAATGAATCTGCAATTAGATTGAAATGTGAAGTGATAATCTAAATTATCAAATTTGAAAAGTAAGCGAGAATGGAGTATCACCTGTTTTGCTCCAAAGCGATAGTCAAATCTTTAATTAGATTTGAACGTGAAATGATAATTAAATTTATCGATAACACCATGGTGTTAGATATGGAGTATCACCTGTTTTGCTTCATGGGATGAATAGGTTGGGATTGGGAAATAAAATAAATAATTACTCCGATGTGATTCGCTAATCTCGACTAGTTTGGAAAACCATAAATTGGTTTGAAATGACATTCAAAGGAAGATTAAAGGATAAATTTTAAAGAATTTATCTTGGATAAAATTAATGGGAACCTTTCCCTAAGAATTGAAATTTAGAAACTAGCTGAAGGTTAGTTAAGAAGAATGGTTTCCTAGGTATTGATCTGGTGTTGGTTTCGGCCTTCGGGGTTAATATTTTGGGAATTGCTCTCTTACTGATTTACGGTTAGTAGCTACTGAATTGGAATGAGGCGTATGTTGTGTTTGTGTAACATTTGTTTTTAATATACGCGGGTTGTTCGGAAAGGCCGGGTTTATACCCATTCTGAATAACCGATTCGACGATAAGTCGAAGATGAAGACGGTGGTTGAAGACCGGAAGTCTTCACATCGTTTGTGTGATTACTGATGATCTTGATTGGGCTGTACACCCAAGATGAGGGAATCAGTTAGTGGTCGTCCAGACGTACTTGGAGATCGATGGATATGCGAGGAAAGTGCCTCCGGTTTCGTTCAGACCCAGAACGAACTTGTAAATGGATTGTGTGTCTGACATTGGATTTTATTCTGTGTTGATTGATTTCTATTAAATATATATCTGTTTGGCGGCGGAGAATTTATTCTCTTGCTTAACGTCCTTCTCTGAGACGTACGAGCTTAGAGGTTATATATCGATAGATATCAATCGCATGGCATGAATTGCCTGTGTGGCACGCTGAGTTGCATGGATCAAGGCTTCTGTTGAAAAGCAAAGTCTTGTGGTTGATGATCAAAGCATGACCTACGTGGTAGCTTCGTGTATAGCATGGATTCGCGAGCCTCACACCTCGGTATGAGTTAAAAACGGGATACGGATCGTTGGGAGAACACGACGTTTCTTTCTAGCTTTGGTGGTGTCAGTGACTTACCAGCCCTGACATTTATATATTTTTCACCTTTGTGGTTGTTGGAATGAGGCGCCTCGATTATAGGTCTGTAAGGACCGGGGAAACGTGTGTTCAGGAATAATTAATCCTCAAACGTAAGAGAGGACCGGCCCAGCCGAATCCAGGGGTTACCCAGAGTGTGTAGTCCCGAGGCATTTGCTAGAGTGTCTCGAAGCGGAGAGGAGCTTGCCCCTTGCCTCGACTCATGACGGAAACCCAATTTCCAATACGTGTATTTCGGCTTTATTTGTAGAGCCTAGTATGGCGACATAGTGGTATGGGGCACTTATGCCGTCTATGATTTTTATTTATGATTGAAATTGTTTTGACACTATACACTTATTATAGTATCAAATGATTTGTTTTAAACGTACCAAGCATGTTTGGCTATTATAAGGTAAAACCCTATCCTCCGGCTTGCGTTGCATTGTGTGATGGGACCTGGGTCTTATAATAGCTTCATTTTTCGAAAAAGCATTGCGCTGTTTATTCTATGCACTGGTATCCTTGGGAGGAAACCCGTTCCGTGTTATACGGCGTGGTCCCTTGAATTACTCTCTTTTAAAGTAAAGCTTTAAATAACTGTTTTAGTTCTCACACCAGTCACATGACTGACCTGGAGTTTATTGTTTTAACCTAAACTCTGGGTGCCCTTATTTTCGACACGGGCAGCTAGTAGTTTTGGTTTTGCAGATTTATATTCACAGGATCCTGATTTACAGCTGGAACGATGCTCGGAAAGCTCTGTATCCGTGTATCACTTTCAGTTGTGTTTTGTATTATTTTCCGCTGCTATGTAATTTATTGTAATCTCTGATATTTATCGAATGTAATTTATTCATTTATACTCTGTATATTCTTGTATCTGATGGAATTGTTGTAATAGCAATGAAATGTTCTTCCGTCTGCGTTCTATTTTGTCTTGTCCTCAACGTCATCCGTGCTTTCCTTCACGGGGAAGTTCGGGTCGTGTCAAGGTGGCAGCGGATCAAGGGGTGGTGATGGATCGGGGTACGGCAGTCTCTGGTGGCGGCTGTTGTTAACCCTAGGTGATGAAGGAGGTTCCGTCGTGAAGCCTGGAGAAGACACAGCAGAAAGAAGTGATTATGGAAAGGTTAATTAAAACCTTAATTAAGTTTAATTATCAATATAATTAGTATGTAAAAATAACTTTGTTTTAGAGTGTATAAAAATAATTTTGTTTTGAAAATAAATATGCTATGCTTTTGAAAATATATACAACTATGCTTTTGAAAATAAATATACTATGCTTTTGAAACTAAATATCCTATGCTTTTGAAAATAAATATACGATGCTTTTGAAAATATATACAACTATGCTTTTGAAAATATATATACTTTGCTGTTAAGAATATGAAATATACTTTGTTTTTGAAAATATAAAATAGCATTGATTTTTTAAAATAAAATATCATATAAAGAAAATAATTTTTAGAAAGATAAAAATATGATATTTATATAGAAAGTAACATCATAAAAATAATTTTTTTACAACGAAGTAGCGATGTAAAAATATATGATTTTTATATATGAAGTGCCACTGTAAAAATGTGATTTTTAATATGAACAGCGGGAAAAGATCGCATTGGAATTTGGGCAAATCCGAACCGTTCAGAAATAGAGAATGGAGAAGTGGATCCCAAGGTGACAATTTCTCACTTTTATTTTATTTTCTAGTTAAAATATATACTAGGATGCAGAACAGTGCTTAGCAGCACCCGACACCCGTCGTCCACAAACCATGGACGGCTTGTTTGTTTGTTTGTTTGTGTTGTGAAAATTGACTGTGTGATGTGGAATGGAATAAACAAAATATTCTTGTGATGGAATAAAATATTTTATAGTTAAAAATATAATTTTTAACATGTATATGAATAAAATAAATATTTATAAACAAATCGGACGATTTGTTTATGTACACCCACTTATATTGATATTGATTGGAATGATAAATTTTACACATCGCCCAACTGTGCAAATAAATCTGTATTTTTTAATTGAAACCCCACACGTGTATTGGGATGATATATGACGTACACGAGTCCCAATAATTAGTTGTATGTCGATTGATTGATTGACAGGCTGTTGTAAGCGTTAAATATTTATATTTGATGTTTATGCGGTGTAGAATGCACTCTGGATGATGGTTGACTGTGTTTGATTGTTGTTGTATACATGTGTGTATGAAATCCATATAAAACTTTATATGGTAATTGATTGTGTCTGATTCCAGTTCAGAAAGAATGGATATTTTAAAATAACTAATATTTCGAAATAATGAATATTTTAAAATAATATTCAGTAAAAGACCAAAATTTGGTTTTGATGTCTGATTTGGGATGGACACGAAAATATTTAAATATATAAAGCTGTGTTGATTAGATTAACTCCATTTTGACGTGAACGATATTTATATTAATTTTATTCATTTCTATAATGAATATCGAAAAGGAATTGATTTCAAAATATAATGTTTTGAAAATATTATCATTTATATATCGATGATATGGAATATTCAATTTTGATTCGAAATTGAATATGAAGTTGAAATCGTTTTGAAAACAAATTTAAAACGTTTATAAAATATGTTTTTAAAGGGAAATTGACGAAATATATATTATATATATAATATAATGGCCTGAATAGAACGCGCCGCGCTGTGGCATTTTGCGAATTTCGACCATTGACTTCGAATGGACATTACGGGAGATCCGACCATCGGATTCTCCTAAATCTGGAACCGTTAGGTTCGTATCGAAAAGAGCTTTCTAACGAATATTAGAGATTTGAAATCTAACGGTTGGATTTGGAATTATGTCCAAATGAAATTTGGAAAGGTGGTTGTAAGTGCAGTTCGATGGCTGTTTATGGAAATCGACTCTACGGGCCTTGATAAAATTATTAAAATTATCATAATTTGTGTAAAATCACAACAAATGATTTGGAAAGAATTTGGATGAAAAATTCCATATTTGAAAAGATAAAAATAGATTTTTATCAAAATGAACTAGTTTTGAACTAGAATTATATTCCAATTTTTTTTTAAATAAATAAATTGGATTTGAAATGGTTTTAGAAATAACCAGGATTTCCAATATATGAATTGGAATGGATTTGAATTGAAATTTTGCTTGGAATATTTCGATATTGGATTTCGTGATTATACGGATATTGTGGAGGAATTTGGAAGATATATATATCGTTATTCCAATACGATATTTTTTGGTTTCAGAATTTGATATTGAATATAAGCCGATATATTTTCTATTCAGAGTCATATATTCAATATCAAATTGGATTTTGGGTTTGTCGTGAATGGTATCTTTAATAATACTGTTCTTAAACCCAATGGAGTTAAGAAAATTAGAAACTGACCGGAGATTAGTTAAGTTGAATGGTTTCCTGGGTATTGATCTGATGTTGGTTTCGGCCTTCAGGGTTAACACTTAGGGAATTGTTCTCTTACTAACTTACAGTTAGAGACTGATGGAATTTGAATTGGGTTTGTTGTGAACTGTGTTTTAGCGACATTCGTTCTTTAACCCAATTTACCGTAAAATGGGATTTGGAATTTATAAATCTTTTGTTAAGATTTAAAGGATATTTTCCAAAGTAAAATTTTCCAATTTAACATATTAAATTGGAATTGAATGGAATTCGATTTGGTAATAATCGAAGTAAGCTTCTGTAGAGGAAGACAGTTAATATATATGGAATTTAAAAGACCTTGTCGTTAATCCATTGATATTATCGGTTGAATATGGAATTTTATATCGATTATATATATCGATTTGTTTTCCATGAAGATTCCATTGTTAATGGAATGTGATTTTGGGTTGTCGTGAATGGTATCTTTAATAATACTGTTCTTAGACCCAATGGAGTTAAGAAAATCAGAAACTAACTGGAGATTAGTTAAGTTGAATGGTTTCCTGGGTATTGATCTGATGTTGGTTTCGGCCTTCGGGGTTAATACTTAGGGAATTGTTCACTTGCTAATTTACGGTTAAAGGCTGATGGAATGGAATGTGATTTTGGGTTTATCGTGAACCGTGTTTTAAACGACATTGGTTCTTTAACCCAGTTAAAGACAGGATATGATTTCCCAAGTTAAACAATAGTTAATACTGACTTTTGGGAAGATTAAAACCAAGTGGAGTTTTAATGCATCTTTAATTAGATTGAAATGATATCCAAAGGAAGATTAAAGAATAAATTTAAAGAATTTATCTTTGATAAAATTAACGGGAACCTTTCTCAAATATAAGAATATTTGAATAAAGGAATATTCTGGATTGGAATGAGGCGTATGTTGTGTTTTACAGTACTTGTTTTTATATACGCGAGTTATTCAGAAAGAACGGGTTTATCGCATTCTGAATAACTGATTCGACGATGTGTCGATGATGAAGACGGTGGTTGAAGACCGGAGGTCTTCACATCGTTTGGATGATTACTGATGTCTTGATTGGGCTATACACCCAAGATAAGGTAAAAAGTGGTGATCATCCAGACGTACTTGGAGATCGACGGATATGCGAGGGCCTCTCCCCTGTATTGGACATATAGGGGAGGAATAAGGTGCCTCCAGTTTCGTTCAGACCCAGAACGAACTTTTAAATGGATGTGTATCTGACATTGGATTTCATTCTGTGTGATTGATATACATCGGTTGTATAGCGTGAATTGCCTGTGTGGCATGCTAAGATGCAAATGATCAAGGCTTCTGTTGAAAAGCAGGGTCTTGTGGTTGATGATCAAAGCACGGCTTTAATATAGCGTGGCTTTGTGTGGTGTTTATTCGCGAGCCTCACAGCCCGGTGTGAACCAGAAACGGGAGAGGACATCAGGGAGGGCATGCGTTTCTTTCTAGTTAGGAGTGGTGTCAGCGTTTTGCACGCCCTGACATTTTACTTATGCGGATGATGGATAGCGTGACACCTCGAATATATCGGTCGATCCGAGACCGATAGTTTGGTCGGTATATGACCAGTTTACGCCCCCATAGGGCAGTAAACGCAGTGTTTAGGCATTTTAATCCACATTGAGTAGACCGGCCTTGACGATCCAAGGGCCCACTTGAGTCTGGGTCCTGAGGCTCGGGCTAGAGATTCTCGAAGAAGTAAGGACGATCACTTGCCTTGGTTCACAGATGGAAATCCAACTTCCAATACGTGACTTTGCGGTTTTGATAGTAAAACCTATATATGGCGACATAGTGGTATGGGGCACTTATGCCTCTATGATTGATACTTATGATTGAAATTGTTTTGACACTATACACTTATAGTAATAATAAAAGATGAAATTTCACGTACCAAGCATTTTTGGCTATTATATGGTAAGAACTCTATCCTCCGGCTTGCGTTGCATTGTGTGATGGGACCTGAGTCTTATAATAGCTTCATTATTCTTTATTTAGCATTGCGCTATTGTTTTTATGCACTGGTATTCTTGGGAGGAAACCCGTTCCGTGTTATACGGCGTGGTCCATGGATTTACCTAACTTTAAACTAAAGATTAATAACTGTTTTAGTTCTCACACCAGTCACATCACTGACCTGGAGTTTATTGTTTTAACCTAAACTCTGGGTGCCCCTATTTTCCACATGGGTAGCTAGTAGTTTTGGTTTTGCTGATTTATATTTGCAGGATCCTGGTTTACAGCTGTAATGATATTCAGAAAGCTCTGTATCCGTGTGTCGCTTTCAGTTATGTTATGTATTATTTTCCGCTGCAGTAATGTATTTAAATCTCTGATATTTTTAAGATTTAAAATATTGATTTATACTCTGGTATATTCTTGTATTCTGATGGAATTTTTGTAATAAGCAATGAAATGTTCTTCTGTTTGTGTTCTGATTCGTCTTGTCCTTAATTCAATCCGTTCTTTCCTTTACGGGGAAGTTCGGGTCGTCTCACCATGGGCCATTTTAATCATTACACTTGATATGTGGTTAGGCCCTATTTGTAGTAGAAGCCTACCCGGAACCGCCCGACAAATCTAGCATCTACAAGTGGACGGTCTAATGTGAGATGTCTAGTGTATATATATTTATACATATATATTTGTGTGTGAAGTAGACCTGCCTTGAGGAAATGTATTAAGTTTCCGACCTAGCTCTTGTTGGGTACTAAGTGGTTATGACTAGGTCGGTACCTAAGGTACGGTCCTTGGTTCTAGACCCAAGTCATGGGACTCGCCCTTCGAGGTTTTAGTGGTTTTCTGCCTTCTTATATATAAGATGTTAAATGGTCTTATTAGATGATAGCGTACGAGTGGGTAGTTCTCCAAGTAATGTCCGCTTCTTGTCTAGGGGCTCAGTGAGGCTGACCTAGGGACAATTTATATAAAAAGGCCTAAAGGAACCATCGTATAAGGGAAGTATTAAGTGGCTAGGAGTTCACCCATAGGGATAACTACATAGTTGCAAGATGATCCACCAGGAGGGTGGTAAATGGCGTTCCTATCCAAACCTGGTATTAAGTGGTTGTTACTATTTCTCGACTTACAAAGAGAGAATATATTGTGTAACATTGACGTTAGGACGAGATCTTAAGTGGCTAGGGTTCCTCCATGGGTATTAAGTAACTGTAAGGATGTCTGCCCTTAATAAATTAGATAATGGCCTTAAGTGACTAGGTATAGCCCAACCTTGTAGGGTATTAAGTGACTGTAAGAATATCCGCCTTTAGATTTATTTGTGGGCATCAAGTGATTGTAAGAATGTCCTATTGGTATCCTCCATGGATATGTGCACGAACACTCTGATTTATTTGTGGCTTTCTCAGTTCACCAAGAACTGCACGAACACTCCGTTTATGTCGTCTCAATATCGGAAAGTGTTCATATATGCAAACCTATTGGTGAAACAATTATTATAAATATAAAGAAAAACATGTAATTAACTTCTAAACAAAAAATACCTGAAGTTTAGTCTTCACCCAACAATTTGATGAACACCTTTTTTTTTTACCCTGAGCCAAGTTTTAAAATAGCCAACTCAAACATGCAGTCCCCCATGAATATGTGCACACTTCTCTTATTTCACGTAGACATTGTAGAAAAGGCAACGACACTTTGTTCCCAGATTTATCTCCACAAACTAAAACATCAATGGAATAAAGTAGGCATGCAATTGCACATTGTCGTTTCTCTCTGCAGTATCTTGCTCTTCAGAACCAGAAAATGTCATTATTAACCACTCAAACCTTCACTTTTTTCTCCCCACTCAACAGATCGTCAGCTATTTTGGAGTCAATACTAAGGCATTCATCGAACAATCATACACATTATCATCACTTATCCCTCTCAATCCTCCAAGTGGTCATGTAACAACTTTGCCATCCGCCGGAAGACCAGTGATGTGAAACATTTCATCAATACTAATTCCCATTTCATCGAATGGAAGATGAAATGTATTCGTCTTTGGATAAAATATCTCTATAAATGCATTGATCAAAACCTTGTCAATTCGCTCATGCGCATATTTTTTCACATTCTCAATTCCTGATTCAGCTATTGCATTATTCACAAACTCACAATCATTACTCAAATCCCAACGTTTCTGAGTTCCAACTTGACATGAAGCTTTGTGATTCTAGCTTCATCCCTAACTTCCTACATACAAGAATAGTTGTAGTCAGTGCATACTCATGATAACTAAATTTTTATTACGTATATCTGAAGTATAAAAGTAACCTTGGCATTCCAAATAGAACTAGAAATATAATCCTCAAAAGTGAATAGCAAGGAAGGTTGAAGATCGGTTTGCCTACAATCGGTTGGAGATCCAATCATCACCTTCTTCCCTTTATTTTTCCTTCTCACCTCTTCAATTTTAACCTCATGTTACTCTTCAATTTCCTGCTTAGGTCGTTCTTCGCATTCCAGCTCATCTTCAACTTCCTACTCATTTTGAATTCCTCTTCAACTTCCTACTCATGTTCTTCTTCATTTTACCTATCATCCTCTTCGGTGCTTGTACTACTACTGTTAGCATTATCAACGCTTAATCTTTCCTCATCTATTCTGGCCTTCAATCCTTCCAACACAAATCTTTTCCAGTGGGACGTCGTAGGTGGAACTCTAGTACTTGATGATTCGACATTTCCACTCTTACTACATAAATTAAAAACCAATGTTAACATAAGTGATATGATACATAAAAATCAGAAAAGTGCATGTCTATATATTTATACTCAAGGCAATATATTTTTACTCGACAATATATTTTAGAACCAAAATATTTTCACCTAAGGGAATATGTAACACCCCGCAAAATTCTATAACTGTGAAATTTATAAATTAAAGTATAATCGAATTCAAATCAAAGAACTAAGGGAAACGGGATACGCCATTGCGTTCGTCTCGGAAAAATACGCGAAATAGAGTCCGAGTTTTCGAAAAACGGAGTCCGTATGAAGGAGATATGGCCTTCGGAAGATTTTGAATTAAATTTAAAATTCAAACAGAATAAAACAATTAAAAATTTCCGAAGTGGGGCCCAATGGGCCAGACCCGCCTGACGCACCCAGGTCGACTGGGCTGTCGACCTGGTCTAACCAGGTCGACAGGCCTGTCGACAGGGCTGTCGACAGGGGTGTCGACCTGGTCCAGAGCCAGGTCGAGCCCAGTCTAACCTGGCTGGCCAGGTCTATGTTTGGCCGATTTTCTGTGGTCTGCTGTGTCATTAGGGCTAGGTGGCAGGCTCTAATTGGTCTCTCTTTAGAATGAATGGCTACGATCAATCCAGGCAACATCAATGGCTCTAATCAATTCATAAACCTTATAAAAAGGACCCTAGACTAAACCCTAATCTATTCATTCATAAATAAGAACAAAGCCGCCATGTTGCTGAGGAGCGTCTAGGAGTAGCCACCAAATTGGAGAGAAGATTAAGAGGAAAATTCTAAAGCCTAAAGCAATTCAAGCAAACCAAATCAACGCCTACATCAAAAGGAATCGCATCTCTAAATTCCTAAATTAGAGAATTCGCCGCAACGATTGTAAGTAGAGTATTACTTTGGTATGAACAAATAACTGTGTTGGTTTGTATACTTGGTTGTGGTAATAAATAATTCATAATTTGTGCGTTACTATGATTCTTATCGATTTGGGAATTATGTTATTCATTATAAAGAACTACATGCGGTAGTTCTATGCAAGTATACGTTTGGAATATTCGCAAATTATGTAATCCATGTTGAAGCTACATGTATGTAGTTGATTAATTGAAATTCATGCAAGTTTGGGTTTTTTTGCTACTATGCCATCATGATGTATATTTTTGTGCATAGATCATTTTGTAAGTAATTGGAACAAGTTTGGTTGTTATAGTTCATATGAAACTATGTTGGAATTTTGACACCATAATCTATGTATTAAGTCATGCTTTTGTACTAGAAAACCTATTTGCAAACTTATGAATATGACTAAGCTATGATTGATATTTTGCATAATTAAGTCTATATTGTTTACAAGAATCATATGATGACATAAGTGGTACATAGCTTGGTTAGATTCAAAATCCCTTTTTGCAAGTTTACATGACTAAAGTGAGAATCATGATTTCATGTTAGAAATATTTATGCCATGGTTATGTGAACAAATTTAACTATACTTATGCCATGCTTATGTTTGACATTATGCCATGCTTATGTTTGACATTATGCCATGCTTAGGTTAGAAATATTTATGCCATGCTTATGTTTGACATGATGCCTAAATAAAAATATAGGTTCATGTTGTAGTTATGACTATGTGTCAATAATGATACCCAATTTAGATTCTTATCTCAACTACAAGTTCACATGCCTTGATTCATGTCACCTATGCTTTATGACCAAAGTATTTGTCACTACTATGCAAGTACGCCAGTTTCTATTTTGTATTTCCAACGTCATATTGCAAGTTCATGCGCTCACATTCCCCTCTTTGTGTATGTAATCACGCTTTAAGCCTCCCCTTTTCGCATGGCTAAGTTGGGCTTAAAAAGGTTAAGCCCAGCATATAAACGAACGTATTAAACGGGGGAAAATAACGTTGGGCTAAATTAATTAATTAATTAATGAAAATATAAAGTAGAAAGGCCCAAATTCAAGTATGGGTTGGGCCCATGATTGGTGTAAACCTTTACACCATTAACTTAATAATGGGCCGCAAATATTTACATATAAATAAAGAAGAAAGACAAAATATGTAAATGTAGAAAATACGATGTGTTTAACCCGAGGTTGGATTGAGTTGTGATGTAAACCTGCCCGGAACCGCCCGGCTGTCCAGTAGTCACAACAATACCTATCCAATGTGAGAGGTTAAACATGGAGCCCAATAAGGACCCGAGGTTAGACTGAGTTGTGGCGTAAGACTGCCCGGAACCAACCGGCAACAGGCAGCCACAACAATACCTGTCTAATGTGAGAGGTCAGGGCCTTAATAAGACAATTAAGGCTGAGTCAGGATTGTTAGGATTAAGTGGACTAAAGACTTAATCAAAATGGAACATGCTAAACTAAACGGACTGGTGGGGTTAGGTAAGAAAACACTTAACCAACTTAGCATGTTGGCTAGAGATAGAAAACCTAGTAACGGGGGACCCTTTTCAGCAGTAACCCTATAAGGTGTATCATGATACCCTGAAACTAGGCAGGGTGGGGCACGATTACTGGGCTGATTGTAAGAGGTCAAAGCGACGGCGGTGGTGTAGCGGTGTAGGTTCTAACGGGGTGCGGGCGTGCACACACTCCGGCGCAGAAAAATAAAGCACTGGACACCAGTAGTATACCTGTGCATTCTAAGGTTGTGTCGGGCCGCTGCCATGGGACTTGATACACCCCATGGTGGGACCAGCATAGGTAACTACAACATCGGGGGCCATAAGACACATGTAACTATGCGAGTAGGAGCCGATCATCATTGAATGGATCACACCACCCTGATTATGGGGTGCCAGTTGGGAACTAGTTTATATGGGTTCAGAGATTTATCATGGGGTACGATGGTATATTCGACCCTAGACAACTTAACTAAGTTTATAGTGCTTTCCCACTTCTTGATTATACTTATCATACCCAGTTCTTTATTCATAGACAAAATAGTACTAGACTTACTCAGGCTTTATGTCTGACTCTACTTTTCTTTCGTCTTCTTTTCTTCCGTTTCCCCCCCCCCCCCCCAGGTCCACAGGGAGGGAACTCTGCATCTTGACCAGCATTAACATCCAGCTTGAAGAAGAGAAATGTATTGCTTGGACCTTCCTGTTTTTGAACTATGGCTTTGGACAACCACTTTGGGGCCTTTGCAGTTTATCTATGTTTTATTTATGCTTCTTTAAATGATGTAATCAAGACAGATTATGAAAGTGTTATGTTATGTTTTTGGAAAGGATGTAAGACAATCATGGTAATGTTACTGTAACACGTATTTGCTTATTATGAAATAAAAAGTTTGTTTGTTTTTCCGCTGTTTTATAAATATGTGTTCTTATATCTGTCTTGTATATCTGTGACTTATACTTATAAACCTCCACCAACATTAGGGCATTCCCTTTGAGAGTGACCCTAACGGAGGTGGGGTGTTTCACTTGGTATCAGAGCATAGGTTTACCAGATAAGATAAATAGTTTTAAAAGTTTATTTCAAAAAGGAAATTTAAAGAAGCATTTTTAAAAGATAAAAATATTATTTTATTTTAAAAAGGCAAAGATCACTCCCCAAAGCCATAGGTACTATCTCTTATCCTTCGTTTTGAACCTATCCTTTTTGTTTCAGCATGTCTGAAGACCTTAACTTGCCAGAAGGGGTGCCAATACCTGGTTGGTTTAGACGGTTCTTAGAAGCAAGGGCCACTCAGCCAGGTCCTACCGTTCCTCCTCCCCCAGCTGCCGGAAATCATCCAGCTGCAGCAGCACCTCTTCCTCCACCTCCTCCACGGGGAAACGCGTTTGCTAAGATATGTAAAGATTTTAAAGCCATGGGAGGAAGGGATTTCCATGGAACTGAGTCCTTCGTAGCAGCTAGGAATTGGCTGAAAGAAACTGAGGACCTATTCATCATCTTCGAGGTAGAGGATAGACAAAAAGTACAATTGGCAGTGTGGCTATTGAAGGGCGAGGCTTCCTACTGGTGGGAAGTCACTAATGCTGAAAGACCAGTGGAGACATGGGAGGACTTTAGGGCAAGGTTTGAGACTAAATTTCTCTCAGATGCGGAAAGAAGTTTGCAGTTGGAAAAATTCTTATTTCTTAAGCAAGGAGACAAGACTGTCAGAGAGTATGTGAATCAGTTCGATGAGCTGGCTAGGTTTGGGCTTGACCTAGTCAACACCCCGCACAAAAAGGCTCTCCGTTTCGTCAAAGGGTTAAATGAGCCATTACACAGTTTGGCCATGAACATATACCCATGGGAGCCACGTATGAAAGATTGGTGCAAATGGCATTGCTGAATGAAGAGGATAAGGGCAAGAAGGAGACAAAGGCAGAAAGCTCTCAAGGGAAGAAAGAGGGTTTGCAGCCTAAGAAGATAGACTTTAAGAAAGGCGGGAAAGGCAACAAAGAGAAGAGGAAGTGTAATTTCTGTGGCAAAGTGGGGCACTTAGTAAAGGACTGCCGGAAAAAGAAGGCCAAGGAGAATGGTGGGTGCTTTTCTTGCTGTCAGACAGGCCACAGAGCTAAGGACTGCCCAAAGAAACGAGGACAGGGGCAGAGCGCTGGATCCACCCCAGGGGCACAGGTTCATGTGCTGGAAGCGCCACCTTTGCAACAGCGAGGTACAAACACTTCTGTAGAAAGTGTAGTTTATCTTTATGATCACCCCGTTCGCACTTTATTTGATTCTGGCGCATCACACTCCTTTATCTCGTCTGCTTTAGTAGAATCTCTGCACCTAAAAACTAGTATGGTAGAGGACCCCTTAATTGTTTCGAACCCAATTGGGGGCCCAGCTCATTTGTCTATGATCTGTTTGGATTTGAAAATTTCTATTCTAAGTGTTGAATTTCAATGTAGTGCCTTTGTTTTGGGCTTTTCGGGTTATGGTTTGATTTTGGGTATGGATTGGCTATCCAGTAATGGGGCCATCCTTGATTGTGAGAAAAGGGTTGTTAGGCTCCTAACCCAGCTCGGTAATACTTTGGAAATTTCTTGTAATCCCTCGTATGCGGTTATGCTTAGTTATCTTGAATCGCTAGATGCCTCTGTTGAAAATTTGCAATCAGTTAGAGTAGTCCGGGAATATCCGGATGTCTTCGAAGAGGTGAAGGGCTTGCCTCCGAAGCGGGAGATAGACTTCCGCATATATCTTGTAGATAATGCAAAGCCCGTTGCGTTGCCCGTTAGACACATGGCTCCACGAGAAAGGAAAGAGCTCAGTAAACAGATTAAAGAGCTTCTAGAAAAGGGGTTCATTAGGAGGAGCATTTCAGAATGGGGCGCTCCAGTGGTGTTCGCTACAAAGGCGGATGGTTCACTCCGTCTATGTGTTGACTATAGGGAGCTCAACAAGCTAACGAAAAAGAATAGGCACCCTCTCCCTAGAATTGACGATTTATTTGACCAGCTTGTAGGAGCGTCTGTTTTCTCCCAACTCGATTTAGCAACCGGTTTTCATCAGCTAAGGGTGGCTGAAGATTGCATCGATAAAACGGCGTTCAGAACCCCAGACGGCTTCTTTGAATGGCTTGTCATGCCTTTCGGCTTGACAAATGCACCCGCTTACTTCGTGGACCTGATGAGTAGGGTATTTAGAGATTTCCTCAACAAATTCGTAGTCGTCTTCGTAGATGATATCCTTATCTTCTCAAAGAATGAAGAGGAACATGCTCAGCACTTAAGGGCAATCATGGAAACTTTGCGAGTCCATCAACTAAAAGCCAAATTCTCCAAATGTCACTTTTGGAGAGAAGAGGTGAGGTTCCTTGGGCACATAGTATCCAAGCAAGGGTTAGCAGTGGACCCCGCTAAGGTAGTGGCGGTGCAGGATTGGAAGACACCAAGGAATGCAACTGAGGTCCGAAGCTTTCTAGGGCTAGCAGGTTTCTATCGAAAATTCATAAGGGATTTTGCGAAAATCTCAGCTCCGCTCACGAAATTGACTAAGAAGAATCTAGTGTTCAATTGGGATTTGGATTGCGAGCTTGCTTTCCAACGACTAAAAAGGGCTCTTACAACAGCCCCTGTTTTGACGCTGCCAGATGGGAGCAAGATGTTCACTGTTTATACGGATGCATGTGGGACAGGGCTAGGCGCCGTCTTAATGCAAGAAGGAAGGGTAGTAGCTTATGGCGGGAGACAGTTGAAGGTGCACGAAAAGAACTACCCGACCCACGATCTTGAGTTAGCCGCCATCGTTTTTGCACTCAAGTCTTGGCGACACTATCTCCTAGGTGAGAAGTTCGAACTTTACACCGACCATAAATCGTTGAAATATCTTTTCTCGCAGAAGGATCTTAACTTGAGGCAACAAAGATGGATGGAGTTTCTTGCCTCGTACGATTTCGAAATCTCCTACACTCCGGGCAAAGGCAACGTAGTTGCAGACGCGTTGAGCCGAAAGAAATTGACCCTAAGCCCGTTGTTTGTTGAAAGACAAAGCCTAGAGTTTATAGCCAGCTTCGACTTTAGGCCTTCCTCCGATTTCGTACCAGGCTTGCTAGCATCTCTCGAAGTGCGCCCAACTTTAGTGGATTCAGTAGGGACAGCACAACGCGAAGACCCTCAGCTTGTAGAAATAATTGATAGGCTAATTAGGGGTGAGACATCAAGTCACCTCAACAGATACTCCATCGACGATAAGGGTTTGCTAAGACGAGACGGAAGACTATGCGTCCCACAAACAAAAGATTTAGTAAAGAAGGTTCTCGAGGAAGGACATCACTCCAAGATGACGATACACCCAGGCGGAGATAAAATGTACAAAGACGTAAAAAGGACTTTCTTCTGGAACGGCATGAAAAAGGACGTGGCAGAATTCGTTTCTAAGTGTATGGTGTGCCAACAGGTTAAGGCGGAACAGAAAAATCCTAGCGGGCTACTACATCCTCTAGAGGTCCCGCAGTGGAAGTGGGATAGCATCTCAATGGACTTCATCGATGGGCTGCCTAGGTCTAGGAGAGGCAACACTAGCATTTGGGTAATAGTGGATAGGCTTACTAAAAGCGCCCACTTTTTACCTGTCAAAAGTAAAAGAAATGCCTCATCCCTAGCATCACTTTACCTCAAGGAAATCGTTCGACTCCATGGAATACCGTCTAGCATTGTTAGTGACCGAGACCCCATCTTCACCAGCGAGTTTTGGCGGAGTCTGCAAGAAGCAGTAGGAACGCAGTTATGCTTGAGCACAGCCTACCATCCCCAAACCGACGGCCAAACAGAAAGAGTAAACAGAGTTTTGGAAGACCTTTTAAGACTATGCGTCCTTGACTTCGGAGGGACATGGGAAGACCACCTTCCTTTGGTGGAATTTGCCTACAACAACAGCTATCAAGCAACCATCGGAATGGCGCCCTTCGAAGCTTTGTATGGAAGACCGTGCCGATCGCCCACTTGTTGGTGGGAGTCTACTGATAAGCTCATACTTGGACCAGATATGATCCGAGAGACTTCAGAGAAAGTAGACTTAATACGAAGAAGGATGAAGACGGCCCAAGACAGACAAAAGTCCTATGCCGACAAGAGGAGGACCGACCTTGAATTTGAGGTTGGAGACAGAGTTTTTCTCAAAGTATCACCGCTAAGGAACGTTGTTCGTTTCGGAACCACAGGAAAGCTAGCGCCAAGATTCGTAGGGCCATTCCCTATCATCGAGAAGATTGGGAAAATGGCCTATAGATTAGAGCTACCCGAGAAGTTGGCTGGAGTCCACAACGTTTTTCACGTTTCACATCTCCGAAAATGTCTACATGAGTCCGCTGAAGTGGTAGAGCCTAATATCCTCGAAGAGGCCGAAGTGGAACGCGAAGCAACCATAAGAAAGGTTCCAACCCGCATACTAGGAACGGAAGTGAAGAAGCTACGCAACCGCGAAGTCAAACTCGTCAAAGTTCAGTGGAGCGACGCCGAGGGAGACACGACTTGGGAAACTGAAGCTAGAATACGCTCTGCCTACCCTTTTCTTTTCGAGGGTACATCCTTGATCTTTCTTTTTCCTTGAGTTGCGCTTTTATCTATCTTTTTAGGTATATTTCCTCGGCCTTATCTTTTAGGTAGAAACCCTTTGGATGAAAACATGTAATTGAAACATGTTATGTATGATGGTTGTAAGTGGTTGCAAGTGATTGCTAGTGGTTGCTCGTGGTTGCATATACACACACAATCTAGGTTTTAGATCGGCTCAGTCACTTCATATTGCATATGCATATATGTTTGCATTCGTATATGGTTGAACTTTAATGTGTTGTCATGTGGATGCTGCATTTGTATTGAATGATTGTGCACTCATGTAGAATCATTAATAGGAAAAAATTTGCATACATAATGGATTCATGGCACTTACATAATTCGCATTAAGGAGGTCAACTGAATCAGTAGACCGCCAGATTTTGCATTAGATAAGTACATGTACACACACTATGCATATGATCATGAAGCATTAGAAGTCTTTTAAGGACAATGGATGCTCGTGTTTGATGGATGAGTAGATGGATGATTGGATGTTAGGATATACATTCCTCCTAACTTGAAGATTTCGGGGACGAAATCCTTTTAAGTGGGGGAGAATGTAACACCCCGCAAAATTCTATAACTGTGAAATTTATAAATTAAAGTATAATCGAATTCAAATCAAAGAACTAAGGGAAACGGGATACGCCATTGCGTTCGTCTCGGAAAAATACGCGAAATAGAGTCCGAGTTTTCGAAAAACGGAGTCCGTATGAAGCAGATATGGCCTTCGGAAGATTTTGAATTAAATTTAAAATTCAAACAGAATAAAACAATTAAAAATTTCCGAAGTGGGGCCCAATGGGCCAGACCCGCCTGACGCACCCAGGTCGACTGGGCTGTCGACCTGGTCTAACCAGGTCGACAGGGGTGTCGACCTGGTCCAGAGCCAGGTCGAGCCCAGTCTAACCTGGCTGGCCAAGTCTATGTTTGGCCGATTTTCTGTGGTCTGCTGTGTCATTAGGGCTAGGTGGCAGGCTCTAATTGGTCTCTCTTTAGAATGAATGGCTACGATCAATCCAGGCAACATCAATGGCTCTAATCAATTCATAAACCTTATAAAAAGGACCCTAGACTAAACCCTAATCTATTCATTCATAAATAAGAACAAAGCCACCATGTTGCTGAGGAGCGTCTAGGAGTAGCCACCAAATTGGAGAGAAGATTAAGAAGAAAATTCTAAAGCCTAAAGCAATTCAAGCAAACCAAATCAACGCCTACGTCAAAAGGAATCGCATCTCTAAATTCCTAAATTAGAGAATTCGCCGCAACGATTGTAAGTAGAGTATTACTTTGGTATGAACAAATAACTGTGTTGGTTTGTATACTTGGTTGTGGTAATAAATAATTCATAATTTGTGCGTTACTATGATTCTTATCGATTTGGGAATTATGTTATTCATTATAAAGAACTACATGCGGTAGTTCTATGCAAGTATACGTTTGGAATATTCGCAAATTATGTAATCCATGTTGAAGCTACATGTATGTAGTTGATTAATTGAAATTCATGCAAGTTTGGGGTTTTTTGCTACTATGCCATCATGATGTATATTTTTGTGCATAGATCATTTTGTAAGTAATTGGAACAAGTTTGGTTGTTATAGTTCATATGAAACTATGTTGGAATTTTGACACCATAATCTATGTATTAAGTCATGCTTTTGTACTAGAAAACCTATTTGCAAACTTATGAATATGACTAAGCTATGATTGATATTTTGCATAATTAAGTCTATATTGTTTACAAGAATCATATGATGACATATGTGGTACATAGCTTGGTTAGATTCAAAATCCCTTTTTGCAAGTTTACATGACTAAAGTGAGAATCATGATTTCATGTTAGAAATATTTATGCCATGGTTATGTGAACAAATTTAACTATACTTATGCCATGCTTATGTTTGACATTATGCCATGCTTATGTTAGAAATATTTATGCCATGCTTATGTTTGACATTATGCCATGCTTAGGTTAGAAATATTTATGCCATGCTTATGTTTGACATGATGCCTAAATAAAAATATAGGTTCATGTTGTAGTTATGACTATGTGTCAATAATGATACCCAATTTAGATTCTTATCTCAACTACAAGTTCACATGCCTTGATTCATGTCACCTATGCTTTATGACCAAAGTATTTGTCACTACTATGCAAGTACGCCAGTTTCTATTTTGTATTTCCAACGTCATATTGCAAGTTCATGCGCTCACATTCCCCTCTTTGTGTATGTAATCACGCTTTAAGCCTCCCCTTTTCGCATGGCTAAGTTGGGCTTAAAAAGGTTAAGCCCAGCATATAAACGAACGTATTAAACGGGGGAAAATAACGTTGGGCTAAATTAATTAATTAATGAATGAAAATATAAAGTAGAAGGGCCCAAATTCAAGTATGGGTTGGGCCCATGATTGGTGTAAACCTTTACACCATTAACTTAATAATGGGCCGCAAATATTTACATATAAATAAAGAAGAAAGACAAAATATGTAAATGTAGAAAATACGATGTGTTTAACCCGAGGTTGGATTGAGTTGTGATGTAAACCTGCCCGGAACCGCCCGGCTGTCCAGTAGTCACAACAATACCTATCCAATGTGAGAGGTTAAACATGGAGCCCAATAAGGACCCGAGGTTAGACTGAGTTGTGGCGTAAGACTTCCCGGAACCAACCGGCAACAGGCAGCCACAACAATACCTGTCTGATGTGAGAGGTCAGGGCCTTAATAAGACAATTAAGGCTGAGTCAGGATTGTTAGGATTAAGTGGACTAAAGACTTAATCAAAATGGAACATGCTAAACTAAACGGACTGGTGGGGTTAGGTTAGAAAACACTTAACCAACTTAGCATGTTGGCTAGAGATAGAAAACCTAGTAACGGGGGACCCTTTTCAGCAGTAACCCTATAAGGTGTATCATGATACCCTGAAACTAGGCAGGGTGGGGCACGATTACTGGGCTGATTGTAAGAGGTCAAAGCGACGACGGTGGTGTAGCAGTGTAGGTTCTAACGGGGTGCGGGCGTGCACACACTCCGGCGCAGAAAAATAAAGCACTGGACACCAGTAGCATACCTGTGCATTCTAAGGTTGTGTCGGGCCGCTGCCATGGGACTTGATACACCCCATGGTGGGATCAGCATAGGTAACTACAACATCGGGGGCCGTAAGACACATGTAACTATGCGAGTAGGAGCCGATCATCATTGAATGGATCACACCACCCTGATTATGGGGTGCCAGTTGGGAACTAGTTTATATGGGTTCAGAGATTTATCATGGGGTACGATGGTATATTCGACCCTAGACAACTTAACTAAGTTTATAGTGCTTTCCCACTTCTTGATTATACTTATCATACCCAGTTCTTTATTCATAGACAAAATAGTACTAGACTTACTCAGGCTTTATGTCTGACTCTACTTTCCTTTCGTCTTCTTTTCTTCCGTTTCCCCCCCCCCCAGGTCCACAGGGAGGGAACTCTGCATCTTGACCAGCATTAACATCCAGCTTGAAGAAGAGAAATGTATTGCTTGGACCTTCCTGTTTTTGAACTATGGCTTTGGACAACCACTTTGGGGCCTTTGCAGTTTATCTATGTTTTATTTATGCTTCTTTAAATGATGTAATCAAGACAGATTATGAAAGTGTTATGTTATGTTTTTGGAAAGGATGTAAGACAATCATGGTAATGTTACTGTAACACGTATTTTCTTATTATGAAATAAAAAGTTTGTTTGTTTTTCCGCTGTTTTATAAATATGTGTTCTTATATCTGTCTTGTATATCTGTGACTTATACTTATAAACCTCCACCAACATTAGGGCATTCCCTTTGAGAGTGACCCTAACGGAGGTGGGGTGTTTCAGAATATAATATGGTATATAAGTGATATGGCACATAACAAATTTTAGAACCAATATATTTTTACTCTCAAGAAAAAAAATCCACGCTCAACCTTGTAATTATACTCATAGTGAGCAGGACTAATTGAGCGTCATGTCTATATAATCTTCATTTAGATTTTAATAAATAATTGCATTATAGAAAATTCACTATTTGTGCAGTAGTCCATTATATATTGTTCACCACGCACTAGCATATGCACTAGCAAGTACAGTAGCAAAGAAATGTTGTTATTATCAGACCTCGACAGAACCCCTTCGAATAACTCTTAATGTTTTAAATTCATTAACTCAAACACCCCCTGAAGAATATAGACGGATTTTTATATGGAATTTATCGATTTAATGAACAGAATATGATTTAATTTCGAATATATCAAATTTATTAATAAGAAAATAAGAAATAATCGAATTTTAAGTCAAAAGTGAATCGAAACAATTCTTACGATTAATATAAATTCTATTTGAATTAGAAAGACAATAATAATTTATTTATTATCGATGAATTTGATTGTTTTGAAATCAATTAATATATTATCGATTTAATTTAACATATAGAAATATCCAATTTTTCAAATGATCACAGATTTCAATGAAACCAGTTTTATAAAATCCATAATATTTAAATATTGCTAGATTTCAAGTTTTGTGTCAATCGGAGTTATTATGCGAGCATGTGCAATTTAATTGTGTATCGATTAACGATTTAAAATAGTTTTTTGTTTCCAAACGGTATCGAAATTCGATCAAATAAGGTTCATTGGGTCCACAAAATCAAGCTATAACAGCTGTCAATTTTCATCGCGATCGAATGATATACATGATCGTACGATTAAAAACGTCGAACAACATATAACGTTTGATTATAAGTTAAGAAAATATTTAATCTTCCTTAGGAAGCATATCTAACTACTATATCTCCTCTTCCCATCGTTCATTTTCTTCAATCAGGAACGAATCAAATCTGCCCCTTTTTAATATCTTCTAAAATTCTTATAAAATCAAAATCTATATGAAATCAAATGATTCTTGGTTCAATGAATTCCTTTACTTTTTGGCTTCACTCCGATATATATTATTCGACTCGATCCTTTTTTTGGAATTCAACCTTTTGCCAGTGTGGTCAGGCATTTGTGATTTTTGGAAATTCAAGTAACAATTTGCAAATTGAAGGTTTTACTGGAGTATGTTGTGAATTATAGTATCTCGCGGTGAAGTTTAGGGGAAATCGATGCCTATGAAGTCCAACCTCTCTACTATATTCACACGAAATGCTAAAGCACGCAAGTCGAAAGGGAGGTGCGTATGGATTGGGAAGATGTTAGGGCGATGGAGTTTTGGTTATGGTGATCAATGGAGAGGTCAGCGCTAAAATTCTTTAAGGAAATAGGGGAGAAAAAGGGAATCAAGGTCTAGCCATAGGTTTTGTCAGGAAGCGGGTTCGAAAATTTACAGAAGGGAGAGAAGTTGATAAACGTGAATCTGTGTAGTTAATGCCCAAATATATCCTTGATATATTGTGTAGCAGATTTCTACCGCTACACTATTTCCAAAAAGCCTCTTAAATAGTCTTCTCGATTAAATCTCTGCTATATTATGATATTCACGGTATATCCCATTATTTCAGCTATTTCCTGTATTCCTGCCCTATCTTCTATAAAAGAAATGAATAGAAAATTGACTTATATACATTATAAAATTTATAAAACTAGTTTTTAATAGAATTTTTTAACATATATTATTCATAACGAAAAATACAACATCCTATTAAATTTAATCAAGCAAAATGAAAGTTTACATGTACTTACATATATTTTGCACATGCTTTTATTTAAAATTAAGAATGTACCAATTATAATTAGATCGAATGTTAATTTTCTATTTATGTTTGTATATTTGTAAAAGCAGTAAATACAGTTTCATATGCGCTTTTAGACTCATCTGTTATATCTTGCTCTTTCCTTGCTTTATCCCCGCTATAACTTTTTGAATCTTCGTCACATTGGATCCGCTGAGCGCTTTAACTAACACACGTGAATAAAAGGTAATTTAAATAGGTAATAATCTTAATTTAATAATTAAATTTTTAATTACATTCGAATTGTTCAGTTGCTTATAAAATGAATTTCTAATTCAGACGAAATGAGATTCAAATTCCATCAATTTCGTTGAGCTTGTAAAGACATGGGCTACAGCCTAGAATTCGTTTTGGAATTTTTAGAGTTGCTCGGAATTAGCTCTAAAATTCTAATTTAAATCGAATACCATTTGATTTAGATTAAAATTGTATTGAATTTAAAAATGTAAATCAAGGTGAGTAAATCTCACTCAGAATTTAATATTTAGAACTTTTTGTAGTAGTTACAAATAATCGTTGGTTGTTTGAATGGTTTGATAAATTATTATCTATCTGTTATTATATATATAGTAGATATAAGCTTGGCAGTTGGATATTACAACACATTTTAGCGGATGAGACCCTATGCTTCCCGCATAATAGCGGATGACCCTTTATACTGCGATATCCCGCCTTGAAGCGAGATTGGTATAATTATTTGTTTTGATTAACGTCTGTGGGTGCAGGAAAACTGGTTGGGGGATCCAACTGCATTCCTCAATAGTTATATTGTTTGTTTCATATATATATATATATATATATACATATATATAGTAATATATGTAATTGTGTTGAACATTTTATGATAGATTATTATATGTTTGAATGCTTAAACAACACTGGCCCTTGAATTTTGGTATTTAGATATCATATAATGTATTTAAATGTAAAAAGGAATTTTAAAAGTGAATTTTGAATTTAGGAAAAATTATATTATAAAAGAGATTATGGAATTATATAAGAATTCAATTGTTAGAAATTGATTAACGGTTTTGTGAAAATACCGTATATAAGAAATTTATAACAAATACAGTATCATATTTATTAAATATGGTTTCGAGAATTGAAATCGAGTTTAAAAGGGATGTAAAGGAAAATTTTATATTTTTCCAAATAAAAATTAGATTACGAATGGGATTGAAATATAATCTTACTTTAATAGACAAAACAAGGAGTTAATTTATAAACGGTGTTTATAAATGAGGTGAAATAATTACCATTGGATAATTTTAGCATATAAATTCTAGTGTGAATTTAAAAAGGAACCGGAAATCGATTTGAAAGAAAACGATGAATTTTATTCTGAAGTTTGGAATTTAAATTAAATTGAAATAAATCTAGTGAGATTTACAATTGGAAATAGACTATGTCGAGTTTTATACAATGGTTTATTCTAGAAAGTATGTTATTAATTTAAATAATTTAGTAAAAACTATATTTTAATTTTTTTAATAAGCTAATATTTCAATATTTAAAATATAAAAATAAATTCTATATTATATATATAATTTTGTAATAATATAATCATTTTAAATTGGAATGATTAAATGAAAAAGGATTTGTGGAAATCAAATAAAGTTGATGTTGAAGTTATGTATAGTCCGTAAAATACATTCAAAAAGGACATGTTGAGCTATTAAAATATATGGAAAGTGTTAGTTAAGCAACTACATTAGCACCGGGGTTATAATGGGATTTGTGTAAATAAATATATAATGGAGATTGGACAATGATTTATATTGGTTTTTGAACCAATATTTTATAATTAGATTGGAAGTCAATATGGAGTTATAAACAAAATTATAAGTGATTCAGACCTTATATAGAATTTGCACAACTACAAAAGCGAGCAAATTCAACGCTAGTTTTATGTAGCCTTAGATCGAAAAAGCGTTGCCTTTGCCCGTATTTTTCAAATAGGCAACACCAGAGGGGCGTTGCATTAGCGTCTTTGCCTTAGTCCTCTAAGGCAACGTTTTTGCCCATCTACTGTCGTGGAAAGAAAGTGTTGCATTATAACCCTAATGCAACAGTACATACAAGTAATGCAACAATAAAATAAAGTTTTGCATTATAACCCTAATGCAACAGTACATGCGAGTAATGCAACAATATACAACATTGCCTTAAGCATTATTTTGAGTCTGGCTGTCAGGTCATGATAGTGGAGCCATGTCAGCATTCCACGTAAGTTGTCTACGTGTCACACGACATGTATATCAGCTACATACGTGTCACACGTCACGCCAGCTATGGAGTCCACTTTCCATGTGGAATTAATAATATTTTATTTAATGCAACACCACTGTATTATATAACGCAACACCATTATCTTGAAATGCAACATCAGAATAAAGGCAAACACAACAGTAGAAGAAGGCAAATGCTACAATAGAAGAAAACAAATACAACGCTTTAATTAAAAATTTGCAATACCAGTTGTGTACATAGAAGAAACACATCCAAAACATTAATCATCACATTCAAACCATCCAAAATATTCTACATACCATATCAATTCTTCAAATA
This sequence comes from Allium sativum, assembly GCA_030737875.1. Lineage (NCBI taxonomy): Eukaryota > Viridiplantae > Streptophyta > Magnoliopsida > Asparagales > Amaryllidaceae > Allium > Allium sativum. The sequence goes on along the minus strand of CM060916.1, from coordinate 484,012,046 downwards.
TACCCCAAGTGCAACACGTACATCAAGTACATAATTTAAAAGTAAAACAAACGCAACCTAGATAGTAAGGTTGAAGTGAGCCAACTAACGCAACCCAGTTGAACAGCTTTGCTTTGATGTGCTTCTACGGAGGAGATCGACTATTTCGAAACTTGTAGTCTCATATTTAGAGAACTCTTCCTGATACAAATTTCAAATTATTAAACAAATTGGATGTATACCTAGAGGCATAACAAACAAACTAACGCAGCAGGCAATGGATTTGTTACCTGCTCCTATGAATTTTGCATTGAAAGATTCAGCGTGCTCCGGATAGTTCTCTTTTACGAAGTTCTTCAGGCATTTAATGAATGAGAAATCTGATAGAGTCCTTACTAATAGCACCTGTTCTCACTTGGCAACCAATTTTAATTATCTTCGTGCATTTAATGTATGACCGGATTAATAGAAGTCCTTACTAACAGCACATGTTCATGCACTTAATGTTATTATATCCCAACACCAGTATCACAGACGGCCCAGAGCCCGTACGAACGGTGCTCACGCACTGGGCAGCAAGCCCATGTAAGGCATAAAAATTGAACCAGTATACATAGGAAAGAAAAAAAACATGAAATTGAACGGAGCCGAAGAAAAGGGAAAAGCGAAAAAAGGGAGAAGGCAGCTGGAAACATTAAACAATCTCTCTTCAATCTTCATACATTGCGTAGCAAAAAGGGCCATAGAAACTATTGAAGAACTGATATTATCGATTCAAGATATTTAAAGCAGAAGAGATGAAATATGCAGAAAGTATTATTATAGGGTTATTGGAGAAACATACTTATTGTATTAGCCATAAATTGATTGTACATAGATAGTTCGGTTGCTATTTATAATACTGAATCAAGTCGAAGGGTTAAGGCCAAGTTACAATGTAAACACAATGTAAATAAAAGAATAGTTATGTAACGTGAATGGGTGCCAGGCCCATATATTAACTGTGTAATATATGAGTGTCTAACACCCCCCGAAAATCCAAACGAGGGTTTTAATCCAAACATAAAGCGATGTCGGCTCGAACCCTAGCTTCATGGCGATTTGGCGATTTCCTCCAAATCTCAGCGAAATTGAGCTCAAAAAATAGAAAATGAGAGCAGGATTGAAGAAGAACATGAATGTTAGCAATTATTGAGGTTTTTCAGGAAGGATCAGCACGAAAGCTCCAACCTTTGGCGATAAATTTAGTTAAAGTGAGTTAGATGAGACGTTTTTCTCACTGGAGCTTTCTCTGGTATGAATTTCCTTTACTTTTAATTCAGATCTTAGCCTCGTAAAGTTATAGTTTGATAATGCCTTTGTAAGAATGTCCGCTTTCTGATAATATTTTGAAACATGACATACTTGTAATTGCTCCTTTGAAATCTGTTCTCGAACAAAATATATGTCTATTTCTATATGTTTTGTTCGTGAATGCAAGACTGGATTTTGAGACATATATACAGTGCTTTGGTTGTCGCACCATAGTGAAGCTTTGCCAGTTTTAATTTGTAATTCTTTGAGCAAAGATTGTAACCACACGAGCACAGGCCACACTTCTATATTCAGCTTCACTGCTTGACTTTGAATTGTAGCTTGTTTCTTAGAACTCCATGAGATCAAATTATTTCCAAAGCAAATACAATAGCCTGTAACAGATCTTCTGTCATCAACATCGCCAGCCCAGTCTGCATCACTATATCCCATAATGTCTAGCCTTGCACTCTTGTCAATGTGCAGTCCAAAGTCCATTGTCCCCTTTAGATACTTTAGCACTCTTTTAACACCTTTCCAGTGAGTGTCCAATGGTTTCTGCATAAATTGAGACAATTTATTAATACTGAATGACAAATCAGGTCTGGTTACATTAGCATATTGGAGAGCTCCAATAATGCTTCTATATTGTTTACATTTAGTATAGGTTCCCCTTTGTATTTAGAGTATCTTTGATTGCTTATCATTGGGGTAGGTTGAGAATTTGCATTGATCATATTGGCTTTTCCGAGTATCTCAGCAATGTATTTTCTCTGACTCAAGATCTTGATTTGATTATTTGATCTAGTTACTTCTATACCCAAAATTAATTAAGATCTCCAAGATCTTTCAGAGAAAATTGTTGATTGAGATATTTAACAAGGTCACTGATTTTCTTTTCATATTCCCTGTAATAATCAAATCATCGACATATATAAGTATGTATATTGATGAATTAGCAGTGATGTTAACAAACAGTGAATTATCTGACTTGGTAAACTGAAGCTTTTATTAATGAGGGTCTCTTTCAGTTTATCAAACCAGACTCTAGGAGCTTGTTTAAGCCCATATATTGTCTTTTGGAGCTTACATACAAGATTTTTGTCATGTATGTAGCCTGGCGGCTGCTGCTTATAAATTTCTTCTAGCAGTTTTCCATTCAAGAAGGCATTGTTAACATCAAGTTGATTTATATGCCAATTTTTATAAACAACAATAGCTAAGATAAGTCTAACAGTTGTGGGTTTAACCACTGGAGAGAAAGTTTCAGAAAAATCAAACCCATATTATTGGGTATATCCTTTGGCAACAAGCCTTGCCTTGTACTTATTTATGCTCCCATCTAAATTTTTCTTTAACCTGTAAGTCCATCTGCAATTGACTATATTTTTATTCTTTGGTGGATGAACAAGTTCCCATGTTTTATTATTAACAAGGGCTTTGAACTCTTCATCCAATGCCGATTTTCAGTTTTCATTGTTAATGGCATGATAGAAATTTTCAGGTTCATCACTGGTTGAAATTGCTGCATATATTTTAGGTTTAAAAATATCACTTTTTGATCTTGTGATCATTGGATATCCATGGGCGAACCTAGGCAAGTAGGTAAATAGCTTACACCGCTCAGTCGGGAAATTGCTATGCACCTCCTCATTGCGCTATTCGCTCCAAGCCAAGCAACAAGGATATATTCACCTAACTTGGCTAGGCTTTCTCATAATTATCCTATATTCCGCAGAGAACAAGAGAGTTACCTTACTTGTGAAAAATCTTTCGTGCTCGGTTCACTAAAACCATTACAGCTAATAATTCTACCGTTCCAATAACAACAAGATTAATTGATGAAGTATTTTCTTCATTTTCATTATTGTTGTTGGTATCATCTCTTGAGTTCTCTTCTGCAGTTTGACTTGTATCCCTTGCAGTGCTGTTTGGAGACTGAATTGAGCAACCGGGCGTGTGATCAACATCTTGACCTGACCCTAGTGGTAAAGTGTGTTGAGATTTTGATGAACCAGCGGTCCTTTCAGTCTCCACATCTTTGGGAACTCATTATATAAAGGTATATCTGGTATAGATCCCTTTTGATTATATATTTTATTTGTAGTTTTAATGTTGAGTTATGTAAATGGAAACACTTGCTCATTAAACACTACATGTCTGCTGACAATAACTCTACCATTTTCATCAAGACATTTGTATCCCTTTTGATTGACCCCATAACCAATAAAAGTACATGATTTTGATCTGAAATTCAATTTGTTTCTATTGTAGGGTCTAGTACAAGGAAAACACAAGCACCCAAAAGTATTAATCAATTTATTGTCTGGTTTAATTTCAAATAGCTTTTCTATAGGACATTTTCTGTGACGACCCAAACTTCCCAGTAAAGGAAAGGCTGGATTGCATTGAGAACAACACACATCAGAACACAGAACAGAAGAACATTTTATTGCTGATTACAACAATTACATCAGAGTACAAGAATGTAACAGAGTATGAATACTTATTACATAATAGAGATACAATAATATCAGAGTTTAAAATTACATTTAAATAGCAGCGGAAAAATAATACAAATATACAACTGGAAGGAATACACGGATACAGAGCTTTCCGAATACCGCTTCAGCTGTAAGCCAGGATCCTGTAAATATATCTGCAAAAAGCTACTCCATTGGATTTCCAGTGCATAAAATAAAGTAAAACGTTAAACAACGCAATGCTTTTTAGAAAAATGAAACCATTATAAGACCCAAGTCCCATCACACAATGCAACGCAAACCGGAGGATAGGGTTTTACCTTATAATGGTCAAAAGATGCTTGATACGATAAAACGGATTTAGTATTAGTGAGTATATGTTTTAAAAACCATTTCAATCATAATATATCAATCATAGACGGCATAGGTACCATATATCATGTCGCCATACTAGTTCTACAATCAAATCCGCAAGGTCGTATTGGAAATTGGATTTCCATCATGAGTCGAGGCTAGGGGAAGCTCCTCTCCGATTCGAGACACTCTAGCAAATGCCTCAGGATCACACCTATGGGCAACCCTTGGAGCGGTAGGGCCGGTCCCCGCCTATCGGCAGTGGATTAGTTATGCCTGAACACACGCTTCCTGGTTCCTTTGAACCTATAGTATGACCACTAACGGCCTATAAAAATCCGAGACGCCTCAAAATCCATCATCCACATAAGTAAAATGCCAACCAGTTTAAGCACTGACACTACCACTAGCTAGAAAGAAACGTGTGCACTCCCTACGGTCCATATCCCGTTTTTGACTCATACCGGGGTGTGAGGCTCGCGAAGTCACGCAGTACACAAAGCTATGCCGTAATAGGCTGTACTTTGATCATCCCGCAAGGCCCTGCTTTTCAACAAAAGCCTTGATCAATTGCATCTTGGCGTGCCACATTGACAATTCACGCCATGCGATCAATCACTATTAGCATATACCAGGGTGTTAAGAAGAGAATAAATTTTCCACCACCAATCATGTATACATTAATAAAAATCAATTTATTTCACATGGAACGAAATCCAATGTCAGACACGCATCCATTTACTAGCTTATGCTCTGGGTCTGAGCGAAAACCAAATCCGAACAATCAACAATAGTCCGGACGGCCACCACTGAAGCCCCTTCAAGGTAGCTACTCCCATCAAGGGTCTTAGTAGCAACACATCCAATCGATGGGAAGATCGTCGGTCTTCAACCACCGTCTTCATCTTTGACTCTTCATCGTCGTAGTAATTATTCGGAATGGGTTAAACCCGGTCTTTCCGAATAACTCACGTATTTTATAAATGAAAATCAAGTACTATAAAAACACATCCAACGCCTCATCCCAATTCAGAATATTCTTCTAATAAAATATTCACCTTATTTTATCAAAGATAAATTCTTCAAATTATTCTTAAATCCTTCTTTTAAAGATTTATTAAGAACCCAATTTGGTTTTAAATATCATGAATCATTATTCAATGATTAATTAAATTTAAGAAATTAATCTTATCTTTAACTGGGTTAAAGAACTAATGTCATTTAAAACGTAGTTCTTGATAAACCCAAAATCATCTTCCATAAAACATGGAATCTTCACAGAAATCAAATCAATATATAATCGCTATAAATTTCTGTATCTGACCAATAATATAAATGGAATAACGGCAAAGCCTCTTAAATTCCATATGTAGTATCGGTCTTCTTTTATAGAAACTTATCTCAGTTATTATTAATCCGAATTCCATTCAATTCCAATTTAATATATTAAATTGGAAAACATTACTTTTGGAAAATTCCCATTTAAATCTTGATACAAGATTTATAAATTCCAAATCATATTCTTACTGTTAATTAAATTAAAGAACAAATGTCGTTTAAAAACATTGTTCACGATAAACTCAATTCACAAATCATTTTATTCCAATTACAAAATATAGTTTGAAACTCTAGTAATCTTAATTAAAAGATTCATTCTTTTCAACTGGTTTAAGAAAGGTGTTATTGAAGACACCAATCACGACAAACCCAAGATCCAATTTATTTAAGTCAATTTCAATTAAATATTCACTAATTGGAAAATTTCCTTAAATCTTAATTTAATGATTTATTCTAGTTAATAACTAGTTCATTCAATAAAAATATATTTTTCTAAAATATATTCTTTTCTAAAATATTCCTTTTTCTAAGAAATTTTCTAAAATATTCTTTTTTCTAGAATATCCTTTATTGGAATGTGACTCAATCAACAACCATAAATTGTATGTGATCAACAATCATGACAAGTGATTATTAAACATCCAAATGACGACTAGAGCGGAATTTATAACTATGTGAGCATTAAAGTAAAAACTAATGCTCATCACAGACTGTCAATCCATCGATTGACAGATAACTAAATATTGGGATTAGTGTGTATCCAATATCATCCCAATACCCGTGTGGAGTTTCATCCATCAACCAAATAATAAATTATTTGTGCACTTGGGCGATGTGTGAAAATTATCGTCCCAGTCACATAGACAAGTCGGGTTACTTGTAAATGGAGGTGTAACATTTCAGTATCATAAACATATATAGGGATGAATCATTACTTATATATAAATAAAGAGGACACAAGTTCTCATGTTGACATAATTTATCAAAAACAATAAATCCTTTCTACTGATTCATTTACATCCAAAAATGTGAATCCTAATGTTGACTCACTTGCAATGAGATAAAAACTTTTCATTTTACATAAAAATGATATTCTTTTTACGTTGTATAAAATGTGATCTTTATATTACATTAAAAATGATATTCTTTTTCTAAGTTTCTAAGATTAACATTAAAAATGAGTTTTAAATATGAAACATATTTCATAATGAAATATGTAAATTTTTCTACTCTTTATAATATTAATATTAAAAATGGGTTGTTAATGTGAAACATATTCCTTGATGAAATATGTATATTTTTCATTACATGATTTATTTTCAACAAGGGAAAACAAATAAAAACATAACTTTTTATTTCATGCTTTATTCGCAACAAGGAATGCAAATAAAGATTTAACTTTTATTTCTTGTTTTATTTACATCAAGGAATGTAAATAAAAGAAAAATGTAACATTTTACTTTCATTTATGAATACAAATAAAAGAACAAATTTTACTTTCAATGTATATTTGCATCTCTAATCAAGTTTGACCAAAGACGTATATTTATTCCACTAATTCAAGTTTTGATAAAAGTGATTTCTATTACTAATCGAGTTTAACAAAAATATGATTTCTATTACTAATCAAGTTTAACACAAAAATGTTAATGTCTATTCACTAATCAAGTTTAACACAAATATGTGACTTTCTTTTTAATGTATAAAAATATACATTTCTAATTCATTCCCCTTTAATGTATAAAAATACACATTTTTAATTCATTCTTCTTTAATGAGATCAAAAATGAATATTTTCACTTCATTCTTTTAAAATGACATAAATGAATATTATAAATTCATTCTTTTAAAATGACATAAATGAATATTATAAATTCATTCTTATTACAACAAAAATGACTATTTTGATGTCATTTCAAATTACACAAAAATGTTAATTTTGTCTAATCTTTATAGCGTAAACAAAAATGTTAATTTTTGTTTAATCCTTTTAAATGTAAACCAAAAATGTTAATTCTAATTCTAATGTACATTTTCCACTAAAAATGGGATTTTAATTATAATGTCATCCTTTACATAAACTGTAAATTCTATTTCTAATGTTAACAAAAATGTTAATTCTTATCAAATCCTTTTAATGTTAACAAAAATGTTAATTTTGTTATAATCCTTTTTGTGTAAACAAAATAGTCGTCTAATCTAATTCTTTAATGTACACAAAAATATCCATTCCTTTTGATATGACAAAAATCATCTTTTCTAATTCATCCCTTTTAGTATGACCAAGAATGATCCCTTTTAACTCTTTTTTTTAATGTCTATTCAATTGACAAATAAACGCTTATTTATTTGTAATCAATTTACTATGTTATTCAGATAACACATACATACATACTTTATTTATAAACTATTTGCCTATTTATGTTAATGACATATTTGCTAACAAAACGGTGTTTTATTCTAATATCACATTTGTTATCAAAACGGTGTTTTTATGCTAGTTTGACAATTCCAACATGAATGATAGTTTATTCTAATTAGACAACTCTAACGTAAATGATAATTTACTCTAATTAGACAACTCTAACATAAATGATAATTTACTCTAATTAGACCACCCTAACATAAATGATAATTTATGTTAATTGTCTTATCTTGACAAAAATAACAAAGTTGTTTCAACTAAATGACGATGAAATTACATCTCTTTTGTTTCAACTAAAATGACTCTAAAAATGTAACCTTTATTTCTAAACATCAATTGGTAAAATCTCATATCTCTTTTAGTTGAAAACAACTTGCCATTAAAAATGTATTATTTTAGTTGTATATAATACTAAAGATATGACCTTCTTATACTACTCTTATTAAATGACAAAAATAAATGTTTTTGTCGACGATTTTATTTCAACAAAAACATATAAAAGTAATATATCTGTTTTGTTGATGACTCTAATCCAACTAAACATACAAAAAGTAATATTTTCCCAACTCATATTTAGTAACTAAAATGTTATTTAGTTAATCTTATCATGGTACAACTAAAATGTCATTCATATATCTCATAACATTTTACCACTAGAATGTTATTTTTATTAATCTTATCATTACACAACTTAAATGTCATTCATATTTTACATGACACATTTTGCCAAAATTGATGTTTTTAAATTAACATGACGTTCTGACTTAACATAAAAATGATATTTAACATAAATATTCCATCAAATTAACAAGTCAACAAACAATATCAAACAGTTAAAATCAAATCACGAACATTCAGCAAATATTATAGTGCATATATAACGCTAAAATTATGATTAATAACTTTAATTATATAAGGGAATATGATTTCTCACTTTGATCTTTAATTCTGGATAAATCAGAACTGAAATTTGACTAAAATCTGAACTGCTCCTTTTCTGCCTCGATCAGTTCTGACATGTAGTATTTTTCGTTGCGAATCCAACGCTTCTGAAATCGTTCGATTTCGTCGTTGTTTGAAAGAGTTATGTTGATTTAACTGTTGGATTACATTAATGACAAATTTAAATAATTAATCAAGTTTTAAACCTTTATTTTCCTTAATCCCTTCTTCCTCTTCTTCTGCTAATCGTCGAACCCATCATCGATCCGAAAGTCCAACCACGCACACACATCCAGGGTACCAGAACCCGATCGAAAGGCCTCACCAGGACGGCCTTGAGCCGCTACCCCCTCGCCAGGCCCCACGGCCAACTCGACCGCCCCCGTAGCCTCGAAATCCATCCCCAAGTCTCACCCTTTGAGGCTGAAATCCCATCGCTTCATTGAACCAGAGAAGATCATGACCGTACATCTTGGAGAGCTCCAGAAGCTCTTCGATTTGTGACTGAAAGTTTTGAAAATCATTGTGAAACGGAGGAGATAGAAGGGGAGGAAGATCGGAACGCCATGGCCATCGATTAGTTAGAACGGCGGCTGGTATTAAGTTTAGGGTTTTCAATTTCTTTTTAGTGAATATTTATATTAAATTATTATTTAATTGGATCCTTAAAGCCCGTTCAGCCACTAACTCCAATTCAGCCCCAACGACAGTCGTTCTAACCCATTAACCCCCGTTCCGGACTCATCTGGCTATGTCCCGCAGGCCCAAATGATCATCTTGACCCCCGTTTCTCAGTTTTAAAATATAATTCATTTATTAATCTACTTTAACCGTATATATAAATTTACCGGGGCTACATATGAACTCAGAAAATTACAAAAAAATTATATTTGGCTTTGTTATGATGATACGGTCCTAACAAAACTAATTTCGTCAAATTCTGAGACCGTTTGAAAAATGGCCTTTTTCAGGTCGATTAAATTTAACTAAAACAGTCAAAACACGTTTTCTTTTGCCACGCTCACATATTAATTCGAAAAATTATGAAAATTGAAACCTAGCAATAATTCGACATTCTGGTTCCAACAATAGTGGTTTCGTCGAAAACCGAGGTCGTTTGCAAAATGGCTATTTTTAAGGCCAATATATTATATTAAAATATACATAATTTCTACAGCGACTTTTCTAAATTTTAAACTGTACATAACTTTCTATTTTTAAAGTTAAATTTCAGTTTCTTATATTCGTTAGAAAAATATGATCGAACAGATTTAAATATTTCTGGTTTCGCTCAATTCTGATTTAAAATGAATCATGTACATTCAGTCAAAGTTCAAATTCAAATTTTCAAACCGCAGCGCTGTTTTAAACTTCTTTATAATTAAATTAAATTTATTCATTTAAAAATAATTTTTTAGTCATTATTAGTTAAAATAAATTATATTTAAATATATAAAATCCATTAAAATTTCTAAATTAAAAATATTAAATTGGCCCCAAAATTCCGGGTTGTTACAATCGCCCCCACTTAAAATCTTTTCGTCCTCGAAAAGGAACGAAAAGTTGTTTAATTAACCAACTCAACTAAATTTTTATTTGTTGGTTTAATTAATTATCATTCTAATATTTTAATTAGTGAAACTAATTATCAGACATCACAACCAGCAATCAGTTAGTTGATTAACTTTTCAAATATAAGTAACTTTTATATATAGTCAAAAATCATATTTTTAGTGCAAATCACAGCAATGTGTACTAAGTTTTGGCTCTCATACCAGTCAATGGAAATATATAGATATACCACTTTCGAGACTCGAACATAAATACTGATGATGCAGCCGCATCACCAGAATTACCCCCGGACGACTAGAGTGTGATTCTATATCTATTCAGTATATTAAAACTTCGAAATATCCGTTAATTAATCGTATATTCGAAATCTTTATATACTCGATTATCCACATTAAAATATAATAATATACTCAAATACATATATTAAGATAAAAAAAATCAAAACTAAATTTGTTTTTACTTTTATTTTTAAAGAAAATAATACTCTTCACACTCGTTCTATGATACTACTGATCCCATCTCTAACGAGTTATTCTCATTGGATATTACTAATCCAATCTCCGATGAATTCTTTCATTCGGTTCTAATGTGCCTTATTCTCGAGCTCTGTAAACCAAAGCTCTGATACCACATGTGACGACCCAAACTTCCCAGTAAAGGAAAGGATGGATTGCCTTGAGAACAACACACATCAGAACACAACAGAAGAACATTTTATTGTTGATTACAACAATTACATCTGAGTACACGAATGTAACAGAGTATGAATACTTATTACATAATAGAGATACAATAATATCAGAGTTTAAAATTACATTTAAATAGCAGCGGAAAAATAATACAAATATACAACTGGAAGGAATACACGGATACGGAGCTTTCCGAATACCGCTTCAGCTGTAAGCTAGGATCCTGTAAATATATCTGCAAAAAGTTACTCAACTGCCCGTGTGGGAAATATGGGCACCCGAGTTTGCTAGTGAAACAAACTAGAGGTCAGTCATGGGACTGGTATGAGAAATCTTAACTTAACTTATCTAATAATAAGGCAAATCACAGGACCACGCCGCTAACGCGGAACGGGTTTACTCCATTGGATTTCCAGTGCATAAAATAAAGTAAAACGTTAAACAACACAATGCTTTTTAGAAAAATGAAACCATTATAAGACCCAAGTCCCATCACACAATGCAACGTAAACCGGAGGATAGGGTTTTACCTTATAATGGTCAAAAGATGCTTGATACGATAAAACGGATTTAGTATTAGTGAGTATATGTTTTAAAAACCATTTCAATCATAATATATCAATCATAGACGGCATGGGTACCATATATCATGTCGCCATACTAGTTCTACAATCAAAACCGCAAGGTCGTATTGGAAATTGGATTTCCATCATGAGTCGAGGCTAGGGGCAATCTCCTCTCCGATTCGAGACACTCTAGCAAATGCCTCAGGATCACACCTATGGGCAATCCTTGGAGCAGTAGGGCCGGTCCCCACCTATCGGCAGTGGATTAGTTATGCCTAAACACACGCTTCCTGGTTCCTTTGAACCTATAGTATGACCACTAACGGCCTATAAAAATCCGAGGCGCCTCAAAATCCATCATCCACATAAGTAAAATGCCAGCCAGTTTAAGCACTGACACTACCACTAGCTAGAAAGAAACGTGTGTAATCCCTACGGTCCATATCCCGTTTTTGACTCATACCGGGGTGTGAGGCTCGCGAAGTCACGCAGTACACAAAGCTATGCCGTAATAGGATGTACTTTGATCATCCCACAAGGCCCTGCTTTTCAACAAAAGCCTTGATCAATTGCATCTTGGCGTGCCACATTGACAATTCACGCCATGAGATCAATCACTATTAACATATACCAGGGTGTTAAGCAGAGAATAAATTCTCCACCACCAATTAGATATACATTAATAAAAATCAATTTATTTCACATGGAACGAAATCCAATGTCAGACACGCATCCATTTACTAGCTTATGCTCTGGGTCTGAGTGAAAACCAAATCCGAACAATCAACAATAGTCCGGACGGCCACCACTGAAGCCCCTTCAAGGTAGCTACTCCCATCAAGGGTCTCAGTAGCAACACATCCAATCGATGTGAAGATCGTCGGTCTTCAACCATCGTCTTCATCTTTGACTCTTCATCGTCGTAGTAATTATTCGGAATGGGTTAAACCTGGTCTTTCCGAATAACTCACGTATTTTATAAATGAAAATCAAGTACTGTAAAAACACATCCAACGCCTCATCCCAATTCAGAATATTCTTCTAATAAAATATTCACCTTATTTTATCAAAGATAAATTCTTCAAATTATTCTTAAATCCTTCTTTTAAAGATTTATTAAGAACCCAATTTGGTTTTAAATATCATGAATCATTATTCAATGATTAATTAAATTTAAGAAATTAATCTTATCTTTAACTAGGTTAAAGAACTAATGTCATTTAAAACATAGTTCACGATAAACCCCAAATCATCTTCCATAAAACATGGAATCTTCACAGAAATCAAATCAATATATAATCGCTATAAATTTCTGTATCTGACCAATAATATAAATGGGATAACGGCAAAGCCTCTTAAATTCCATATGTAGTATCGGTCTTCTTTTATAGAAACTTATCTCAGTTATTATTAATCCGAATTCCAATCAATTCCAATTTTATATATTAAATTGGAAAACATTACTTTCGGAAAATTCCCATTTAAATCTTGATACAAGATTTATAAATTCCAAATCATATTCTTACTGTTAATTAAGTTAAAGAACAGATGTCGTTTAAAAACATTATTCACGATAAACTCAATTCACAAATCATTTTATTCCAATTACAAAATATAGTTTGAAACTCTAGTAATCTTAATTAAAAGATTCATTCTTTTCAACTGGTTTAAGAAAGGTGTTATTGAAGACACCAATCACAACAAACCCAAAATCCAATTTATTTAAGTCAATTTCAATTAAATATTCACTAATTGGAAAACTTCCTTAAATCTTAATTTAATGATTTATTCTAGTTAATAACTAGTTCATTCAATAAAAATATATTTTTCTAAAATATATTCTTTTCTAAAATATTCTTTTCTAAAATATTCTATTCTAAAATATTCCTTTTTCTAAGTAATTTTCTAAAATATTCTTTTTTCTAGAATATCCTTTATTGGAATGTGACTCAATCAACAACCATAAATTGTATGTGATCAACAATCATGACAAGTGATTATTAAACATCCAAATGACGACTAGAGTGGAATTTATAACTGTGTGAGCATTAAAGTAAAAACTAACGCTCATCACAGACTGTCAATCCATCGATTGACAGATAACTAAATATTGGGATTAGTGTGTATCCAATATCATCCCAATACCCGTGTGGAGTTTCATCCATCAACCAAATAATAAATTATTTGTGCACTTGGGCGATGTGTGAAAATTATCGTCCCAATCACATAGACAAGTCGGGTAACTTGTAAATGGAGGTGTAACATTTCAGTATCATAAACATATATAGGGATGAATCATTACTTATATATAAATAAAGAGGACACAAGTTCTCATGTTGACATAATTTATCAAAAATAATAAATCTTTTCTACTGATTCATTTACATCCAAAAATGTGAATCCTAATGTTGACTCACTTGCAATGAGATAAAAACTTTTCATTTTACATAAAAATGATATTCTTTTTACGTTGTATAAAATGTGATCTTTATATTACATTAAAAATGATATTCTTTTTCTAAGTTTCTAAGATTAACATTAAAAATGAGTTTTAAATATGAAACATATTTCATAATGAAATATGTAAATTTTTCTACTCTTTATAATATTAATATTAAAAATGGGTTGTTAATGTGAAACATATTCGTTGATGAAATATGTATATTTTTCATTACATGATTTATTTTCAACAAGGGAAAACAAATAAAAACATAACTTTTTATTTCATGCTTTATTCGCAACAAGGAATGCAAATAAAGATTTAATTTTTATTTCTTGTTTTATTTACATCAAGGAATGTAAATAAAAGAAAAATGTAACATTTTACTTTCATTTATGAATACAAATAAAAGAACAAATTTTACTTTCAATGTATATTTGCATCTCTAATCAAGTTTGACCAAAGACGTATATTTATTCCACTAATTCAAGTTTTGATAAAAGTGATTTCTATTACTAATCGAGTTTAACAAAAATATGATTTCTATTACTAATCAAGTTTAACACAAAAATGTTAATTTCTATTCACTAATCAAGTTTAACACAAAGATGTGACTTTCTTTTTAATTTATAAAAATATACATTTCTAATTCATTCTCCTTTAATGTATAAAAATATACATTTTCAATTCATTCTTCTTTAATGAGACCAAAAATGAATATTTTCAATTCATTCTTTTAAAATGACATAAATGAATAATATAAATTCATTCTTTTAAAATGACATAAATGAATATTATAAATTCATTCTTATTACAACAAAAATGACTATTTTGATGTCATTTCAAATTACACAAAAATGTTAATTTTGTCTAATCTTTATAGTGTAAACAAAAATGTTAATTTCTGTTTAATCCTTTTAAATGTAAACCAAAAATGTTAATTCTAATTCTAATGTACATTTTCCACTAAAAATGGGATTTTAATTATAATGTCATCCTTTACATAAACTGTAAATTGTAACGACCCGTATTCTACGCATCATAGGATCGTAGGATATTTATTTCTTTCACATACGAAGTCGTATGGTCATGTAACTTTGGGAGACGACTATTGTGGTCATTTCCCATGTTCATGATTTTTCCCGATTTTTAAATGACCATTTTACCCCTAGTTGGCACTGTTTTGGCCATAACTTTTGACTGGAAATGAATTTTGACCTGAAACCACTCCCATTGGCTTCGGATGATGGTTTCTCTTTCCGTAGAGTGGTCACATTAGCCAAACGGGCTTACCGTTTGGGAGATATGGCTGAAACAAGTTTCAGATGGTGAAAAACAGCTTAATTGGGCTTAACCGGGTGATTAGCAGCTAGGCCCAAGGGGAATTTCGGGTTTAGAGGTATAGGAGGACTGATTAGGGTTAGGTTATCACTTTCATTTCAGTTTTGAGCCGCCGCAAACCTTCTTGAGACCTTAGTAATGGCTTCCATCCTCTAAAACCACTCCTAAACACATTTTTTGTGAAGATTAAGCCTAGACTACATCAAAACAAGGCCAAATAGCAACAAAGCAAGGTTGGAGCTGCTGCTATACATAGGAATTCGACCCAAACAGAGAATATTTCAGATTTGGTGATTTATTTTGTGGCCAAGGTGAGTGATAGCATTGTTTTGACACTAATTACAGTTAATTAAGGGTGATTAGTGAAGATTAGTGAATTTATACACCAATAAATTCTGGAAAAATGTTTAGAAATTCTTAAATAATGTTTTATGCCTCTGGTTGAAATTTGGTTCGATTTGATTAAGTTTTGTTAACCCTATGATCGGTTTTACTTAAACATGCTTAAGGGAAAATAAGGAGTTTTGGCCACTTTTGATCCATTTTGATTCATTTGAATGGTTGTTTGCTGTTGTAGTTGCTATTACATGTTGCTAT
The DNA here is from genome assembly GCA_030737875.1 of Allium sativum. Taxonomy (NCBI): domain Eukaryota; kingdom Viridiplantae; phylum Streptophyta; class Magnoliopsida; order Asparagales; family Amaryllidaceae; genus Allium; species Allium sativum. Next base: position 483,996,027 of record CM060916.1, on the reverse strand, counting down.
GACTCTATAGTGTGTTTTATGATTGATTAGAAGTGTTAGATTTGTCAAAAACGCCGTCGAATGGCGTAAACTGCTCGCTGGAAGAACTGCAGGAAATCATCCGAACCGGATCGGTGAGAGAGAGGGCGACCCGATCCGCCGATGGCTGAAGACCCCGATCCGATGGTGCGACCCGATCCGATCCGTCGATGCTTGAAGACTCCGATCTGACCTGCTCTTGTGGGAAACTCCGATCCGACGGCGCGATACGATCCGATCAGATCAAGACTTCGTGAGGCGATCCGTGTTGCTTCACGAAGAGGAGCCCGAACCGATCCAGACCACGATCCGAACCACTCGTGAGCAGAAGGTGCGACCCGAACCGGTGTGCTTGGGGGAGGCCGATCCGAACCGCTACCAGATAGACGCCACGAGCCGCGCCGCGTTGATGATGAGGAGCTAAAGGCCGAACCGAACCCATGGCAATAAGGGGACCCGAACCGATCCGGTGATGACTGAAACCCGAGATGCAAAGGAAGCCCAAATGAGAAGTTAGAGCTCAAGATTCAGATGGAAATCAACGAGTTCGCTTCATGGTTGGGTTTTGCTGCGGGACGCGTGCCAAGGAGTTATCGACGCCTATAGCTTTGGACCACTATGGTAGGAGGTACGAAGGCGGATTCAGGGCCATTATGGCATCGGTAGAACCAAGGGCTATGACCAATGAAGTGGGTCATTGAAACGTTTGGTCATGACTCCAAGTGTTTGGCTTGGTCACAGCAGGGTTTCTACAAGTCGGGATTCGTCGTTACTTCAGTTTGTCTAGTGTTCCAAAGTGGTAGATGTCGTACGCTTTACGCACTGAGTGGGAGATGTGAGGATGGTTGCTATGGATGATTTGCTTGCTCTCATTTTGACATGCACACCCCACCCCCGTATTCTTACACTATTTATTATGGCACCTTGGAGTATTGTACGGTATGTGGTACTAACTCTTTGGTTGCAGGTCCAGGTTCAGGTATGGCTTAGTATACCTGTTATTATTCTGTTTAGATGTTTATCGCTCATACCAGGCTTTATGTCTGACCCAGAGTTTTATGTCTCCTCTTATTACTCTGGGTGCTCACACGAGCAGACTAGAGACAGGTTAGCTGGTGATGCACGGGTAGATGATCCGGAGACGAGCAGGAGGTTTCCACGTAATATATATATTTAGTATTCTCCCTGTGTTGTTGAAGATCACTGCTTGGGCATTGGTGGTGTATCTTCTATTTTGGCTTTCTGTTGTTCAGAGACAGTAGATTTTGAAAAGTTGTAATAAGCTGTATTTGGTTTTCCGCTGCTTTGAGATTGATGTTGGTTGTAGTTATCAGCTTATGCACTGTCTCGCCTGTTTTATGTCAAGTACATTATTATTATTATATTTTATTCCATGCGCTGTGAGACATTCTGCAGGTTCTTTGATTAGTTCATTCCCTTCTTTCCTTCCTTATGACGACCGTCTTGTGCTAGTCGGGCATGTGTACAGCGCACTTTTGGAGGAAATGCAGGCTGGTGCGAGGCGGGCTGTCACACTTGGTATCAGAGCTCTAGGTTGCGTAGTTAACCTAGGGAAGTTATCAGGGAGAGATAGTATACGTATACGAGAGAGCGTATTTTTGATTATTTGGGTTTTCAAAAGCTATATATATACTATTAGTAGTATAAGAATGAAGTTGTACTGCACTGGCACCACTATGGAGTCGTTAATCATTTCCTTTTTCAGATTGACGATGAGCCGATATGTTAGAGGTACCGGTAGAGGGGCCAATAATGGGAATGCTGCTGACATGAGGACGATGTTTACTGACCTCATGAGAGAAATGCTTAGAGATGTACAGAGGGCAGCTCCCAATGGTGGAAATGGTGGTGGCCCAATAGTGCAGGCACCAAGAGTCGACTTCGCCAAGCTGAATAAGGATTATACTAGCCTTGGTGGGAAGCCGTTCCATGGAACGGAGTCGGCTACGGATGTTCAGGATTGGGTGGATAGTTGCGAACGTATCTTCAAGGATTTGGGTATCGAGGATGCGATGAAGAGAAAGCTAGCGTCCCGTCAGCTGCAAGGGCGGGCAATGAATTGGTGGAATGCTATAAAGGCAGCTACTCCCGAAGATCAGATTACTTGGGAGCAGTTTAAGGCTCGCTTTAGTGAGAAGTTCATCCCGGCTGCTCAGAAGTCAATGTTGTTTAAGAAATTCTTGGAGCTCAAGCAGAATGGCAGGGCTGTCTCGGAGTATATTGCTGAATTTGACACTTTATCAAAATATGGGTTATCTCTTATAGATACTGCCGAGAAAAAGAATGAGAAATTCATAACTGGATTGGATCAGTACTTGGGGAAAAACTTATTAACCACATCGATGAGACGTTTGAATCGATTGTGGGGAAAGCGTTAAGGTCAGAAAGTCTCTACCCTAAGCCGAAGACTGAGGTTGCATCCGCAGATGAGCCAAAGCCACAAGCTAGTGGTGGAGGCAAAGGTGGTTCCCAGAATAAGAGAAAGCAGAATCAGGCTAAGGATGGCCAGAAGAAAAAGAATAAGCAAGATGTGGAGTGCTTCAGCTGTGGTAAGAAGGGCCATTATGCTAGTAATTGTCGGGCCAAGCCAGCGGATAGGAAGTGCTTCAACTGTGGCCAAATGGGACATCACAAGGACAAGTGTCCACAGCCCCCTAAGGAAAAGCAAATGGTGAAAGCATATGCTCTTAATGCTATTCCTTCTTCGTCGAATGCCCCAACTGCGGCGGAGAAGGGAAAGAATGTCGTCATTCAAGGTATGCTTTCTGTTTATGATGTTCCTGTTAGAGTTTTGTTTGATACCGGAGCTTCCAGTTCTTTCATATCTAGTGACCTGGTAGATAGGTTGGGATTGGAGCCCGAGACTGTCGATAGATCTTTAGTAGTGACGAACCCGATTGGTGGTTCGACTAGCCTTAGCATGATTTGTCGTAATGTGGTCCTATCGAGTCATGGATGCATGTTTGTTTGTGATTGCTTTGTTTTGGGCTTTACTGGGTTTGGCATTATTTTGGGAGTAGATTGGCTCCAAAGATACGGGGTGGTGGTAGACTGTGAGGGCTTGTTGGTGACAGCTAGAGCGGATGATGGGCGGAGGATAGTGTTTGGTGGTCTACCCAGTAAGGGGGTATTGGCTAGTTTTCTAAACTCCCTCGACATTCCGCATAGTGAGTTGTCATGTTTGCCCGTGGTTGGCCAGTATCCGGATGTTTTCGAAGAAGTGACCGGACTTCCACCACACCGAGAGATTGAGTTTCGTATTGATTTGGTAAAAGATGCCAGACCTATAGTGATGCCACTTCGTCGTATGGCACCAAGAGAGCAGCGGGAGCTCGAGGTGCAAGTCAGCGATCTTTTGAAGAAGGGATTTATCAGAAGGAGTGTTTCTGAATGGGGAGCACCAGTTGTGTTTGCTACCAAGGCGGATGGTTCCCTTCGTTTGTGTGTAGACTACCGCGAGTTGAATAAAGTGACGAGGAAGAATAAGTATCCTTTACCGCGGATAGACGATTTGTTCGATCAGTTGAGTGGCACGAGAATATTTTCTTAGTTGGATCTCGCGACAGGTTTTCATCAGCTTAGAGTGGAAGCTGAGAGTATAGCTAAAACGGCATTTCGAACGCCGTCTGGATTTTATGAATGGTTGGTTATGCCATTTGGGCTGACCAATGCCCCAGCATATTTTGTGGATCTTATGAATAGGGTATTCAGGGATCAGTTGAATAAGTTTGTCCTTGTGTTCGTTGATGATATTTTGGTCTATTCGTGGACAGAGGAAGAACACAAGGAACATTTAAGAGTAGCAATGGAGGTGTTGAGGAAACACCAATTGAAAGCAAAGTTTTCTAAGTGTCACTTCTGGAAGAGGGAAGTGAGGTTCTTGGGCCATGTTGTATCAGAGAATGGTATTGCCGTGGACCCAGCAAAGGTGGCTACGGTACAGGATTGGCCTACGCCCAAGAATGCAACAGATGTAAGGAGTTTCTTGGGGTTAGCTGGATATTATCGTAAGTTTATCCAAGGTTTCTCCAAGTTAGCAGCACCATTGACCCAGTTGACCAAGAAGAATCAAGCTTTCATCTGGGATGAAAGGTGCGAGAATGCATTCAAGAGTCTAAAGGACAAGTTGACAAGCGCACCAGTGTTAGTCATTCCTAAGGGGGATGAAGAGATGACGGTATACACGGATGCCTGTGGTACCGGACTGGGTGCTGTATTGATGTAAGGCGGTAGAGTTGTAGCCTATGCAAGTCGGCAATTGAAATCGCACGAGAGAAGATACCCTACCCATGATTTAGAATTGGCAGCAATCGTGTTCGCATTAAAGATGTGGAGACACTACCTCTTGGGAGAAAGATTTGAGCTGTTTACTGATCATAAGTCGTTAAAGTATCTCTTCTCTCAGAAAGATCTGAATCTCCGTCAGCAGAGATGGTTAGAGTTCTTAGCTTCCTATGATTTTGACATCGCATACACACCAGGAAAGGGCAATGCGGTGGCTGATGCATTGAGTAGAAGACATGCCAGCTTAGGGGCTATGTTCCTTGAATGGAAGCAACTGGAGTTTATCGCGGGGTTTGATTTCAGACCAAAGTGCGAATTGAATCCAGAAATGTTAGCAAGTTTGACGATCAGACCCACTTTGATTGAGCGGATCGGCTCTAGTCAGAGGGACGATCCTAACCTATTGGAAATCATCTCCAAGTTATAGATGGGTATCGATGAGGAGATGAACAAGTATGGGCTTGATCGAGATAGATGGCTTAGAAAGAATGGAAAGCTTGTTGTACCCAATGTCAATGGATTGAGGGATGAAGTGCTTAGAGAATGTCATCACTCAAGGCTGACCATACACCCCGGTGGTAATAAGATGTATCGAGATATGAAGCAGACCTACTACTGGGAAGGAATGAAAAGAGACGTTGGGAAGTTTATATCCAAGTGCATGAACTGTCAGCTAGTTAAAGCCGAGCAAAAGAAGCCTAGTGGGTTGTTACAGCCCTTAGAAATTCCCGAATGGAAATGGGAGCAAGTCTCGATGGATTTCATCGATGGGTTACCAAGGACTAGATCGGGATATGACAGCATTTGGGTAATTGTAGATCGACTGACTAAAAGTGCAAGGTTTATACCAGTCAAATCGACTAGAACGGCAGCTAAGTTAGCAGAATCGTATATGAAGTGGGTAGTGAGATTTCATGGAGTACCTAAAAGCATTGTGAGCGACCGAGACCCGTTGTTCACTAGTGGGTTTTGGAGGAGCTTGCAAGAGGCGCTAGGGTCAGAGTTACATCTCAATACCGCATATCATCCTCAGACCGACGGTCAGACGGAAAGGGTGAATCGTATTTTAGAAGATCTCTTGAAAGCATGTATATTGGATTTTGGTGGATCATGGGATGACCATTTGCATCTAGTAGAGTTTGCATATAATAATAGTTACCAATCCAGTATCGGTATGGCTCCATTTGAAGCTTTGTATGGAAGACCGTGCAACTCACCATCATGTTGGATAGAGACTGGCGAGAAGTTTATGCTTGGACCAGATGTGGTGAGGGAAACTTCAAATAAAATCAAGGTCATTCAGCAACGAATGAAGGCAGCCCAAGATAGGCAGAAGAGTTATGCTGATAAGAGAAGAAGAGACTTAAAATTCTCCGTTGGTGACTTGGTGTTTGTCAAGATTTCTCCGTTGAAGAGCATAATACGATTTGGCAGGAGAGGCAAGTTGGCACCAAGATTCATTGGCCCATTCCCTGTTCTTGAACTAGTCGGGAATTTGGCATATAGAATTGACTTACCAGAGAAGATGGCGGGAGTTCATAACGTATTTCATGTTTCCTAACTAAGGAAGTTCGTTCACGACTCAGATATGACTATCTCACCTGATCAGTTAGAGGACTTCGAAGTAGAACCCGAGGCGGTTGGGAACCGCAAGCCGGCCCGTATTGTCGCACACGACATGAAGCAACTTCGAAGGAAGTCGGTGAAACTAGTCAAGGTACAGTGGAGCGAAGACGAGAATGACTGTACTTGGGAAACAGAGGAGGACATAAGGAAGAAGTATCCAGAACTCTTTGTCTAGTAAGATTTTATTAGCGATTTAGTTTTCCGCATGCTAGGATAGACTTGTTAGCTTGCTTTGCATGTTTGATTGTTGTATGTGGGTGTTAGGCATGCGGGATCCTGTGTATGTTTTGGGTTAAGGAATTTCGGGGACGAAATTTCTTAAGGGGGGGAGAGTGTAACGACCCGTATTCTACGCATCATAGGATCGTAGGATATTTATTTCTTTCACATACGAAGTCGTATGGTCATGTAACTTTGGGAGACGACTATTGTGGTCATTTCCCATGTTCATGATTTTTCCCGATTTTTAAATGACCATTTTACCCCTAGTTGGCACTGTTTTGGCCATAACTTTTGACTGGAAATGAATTTTGACCTGAAACCACTCCCATTGGCTTCGGATGATGGTTTCTCTTTCCGTAGAGTGGTCACATTAGCCAAACGGGCTTACCGTTTGGGAGATATGGCTGAAACAAGTTTCAGATGGTGAAAAACAGCTTAATTGGGCTTAACCGGGTGATTAGCAGCTAGGCCCAAGGGGAATTTCGGGTTTAGAGGTATAGGAGGACTGATTAGGGTTAGGTTATCACTTTCATTTCAGTTTTGAGCCGCCACAAACCTTCTTGAGACCTTAGTAATGGCTTCCATCCTCTAAAACCACTCCTAAACACATTTTTTGTGAAGATTAAGCCTAGACTACATCAAAACAAGGCCAAATAGCAACAAAGCAAGGTTGGAGCTGCTGCTATACAAAGGAATTCGACCCAAACAGAGAATATTTCAGATTTGGTGATTTATTTTGTGGCTAAGGTGAGTGATAGCATTGTTTTGACACTAATTACAGTTAATTAAGGGTGATTAGTGAAGATTAGTGAATTTATACACCAATAAATTCTGGAAAAATGTTTAGAAATTCTTAAATAATGTTTTATGCCTCTGGTTGAAATTTGGTTCGATTTGATTAAGTTTTGTTAACCCTATGATCGGTTTTACTTAAACATGCTTAAGGGAAAATAAGGAGTTTTGGCCACTTTTGATCCATTTTGATTCATTTGAATGGTTGTTTGCTGTTGTAGTTGCTATTACATGTTGCTATGACTCTATGGTGTGTTTTATGATTGATTAGAAGTGTTAGATTTGTCAAAAACGCCGTCGAATGGCGTAAACTGCTCGCTGGAAGAACTGCAGGAAATCATCTGAACCGGATCGGTGGGAGAGAGGGCGACTCGATCCGCCGATGGCTGAAGACCCCGATCCGATGGTGCGACCCGATCCGATCCGTCGATGCTTGAAGACTCCGATCTGACCTGCTCTTGTGGGAAACTCCGATCCGACGGCGCGATACGATCCGATCAGATCAAGACTTCGCGAGGCGATCCGTGTTGCTTCACGAAGAGGAGCCCGAACCGATCCAGACCACGATCCGAACCACTCGTGAGCAGAAGGTGCGACCCGAACCGGTGTGCTTGGGGGAGGCCGATCCGAACCGCTACCAGATGGACGCCACGAGCCGCGCCGCGTTGATGATGAGGAGCTAAAGGCCGAACCGAACCCATGGCAATAAGGGGACCTGAACCGATCCGGTGATGACTGAAACCCGAGATGCAAAGGAAGCCCAAATGAGAAGTTAGAGCTCAAGATTCAGATGGGAATCAACGAGTTCGCTTCATGGTTGGGTTTTGCTGCGGGACGCGTGCCAAGGAGTTATCGACGCCTATAGCTTTGGACCACTATGGTAGGAGGTACGAAGGCGGATTCAGGGCCATTATGGCATCGGTATAACCAAGGGCTATGACCAATGAAGTGGGTCGTTGAAACGTTTGGTCATGACTCCAAGTGTTTGGCTTGGTCACAGCAGGGTTTCTACAAGTCGGGATTCGTCGTTACTTCAGTTTGTCTAGTGTTCCAAAGTGGTAGATGTCGTACGCTTTACGCACTTAGTGGGAGATGTGAGGATGGTTGCTATGGATGATTTGCTTGCTCTCATTTTGACATGCACACCCCACCCCCGTATTCTTACACTATTTATTATGGCACCTTGGAGTATTGTACGGTATGTGGTACTAACTCTTTGGTTGCAGGTCCAGGTTCAGGTATGGCTTAGTATACCTGTTATTATTCTGTTTAGATGTTTATCGCTCATACCAGGCTTTATGTCTGACCCAGAGTTTTATGTCTCCTCTTATTACTCTGGGTGCTCACACGAGCAGACTAGAGACAGGTTAGCTGGTGATGCACGGGTAGATGATCCGGAGACGAGCAGGAGGCTTCCACGTAATATATATATTTAGTATTCTCCCTGTGTTGTTGTAGATCACTGCTTGGGCATTGGTGGTGTATCTTCTATTTTGGCTTTCTGTTGTTCAGAGACAGTAGATTTTGAAAAGTTGTAATAAGCTGTATTTGGTTTTCCGCTGCTTTGAGATTGATGTTGGTTGTAGTTATCAGCTTATGCACTGTCTCGCCTGTTTTATGTCAAGTACATTATTATTATTATATTTTATTCCATGCACTGTGAGACATTCTGCAGGTTCTTTGATTAGTTCATTCCCTTCTTTCCTTCCTTATGACGACCGTCTTGTGCTAGTCGGGCATGTGTACAGCGCACTTTTGGAGGAAATGCAGGCTGGTGCGAGGCGGGCTGTCACATAAATTCTATTTCTAATGTTAACAAAAATGTTAATTCTAATCAAATCCTTTTAATGTTAACAAAAATGTTAATTTTGTTATAATCCTTTTTGTGTAAACAAAATAGTCGTCTAATCTAATTCTTTAATGTACACAAAAATATCCATTCCTTTTGATATGACAAAAATCATCTTTTCTAATTCATCCCTTTTAGTATGACCAAGAATGATCCCTTTTAACTCTTTTTTTAATGTCTATTCAATTGACAAATAAACGCTTATTTATTTGTAATCAATTTACTATGTTATTCAGATGACACATACATACATACTTTATTTATAAACTATTTGCCTATTTATGTTAATGACATATTTGCTTACAAAACGGTGTTTTATTCTAATATCACATTTGTTATCAAATTGGTGTTTTTATGCTAGTTTGACAATTCCAACATAAATGATAATTTATTCTAGTTTGAACCTCTAACATAAATGATAGTTTATTCTAATTAGACAACTCTAACGTAAATGATAATTTACTCTAATTAGACAACTCTAACATAAATGATAATTTACTCTAATTAGACCACCCTAACATAAATGATAATTTATGTTAATTGTCTTATCTTGACAAAAATAACAAAGTTGTTTCAACTAAATGACGATGAAATTACGTCTCTTTTGTTTCAACTAAAATGACTCTAAAAATGTAACCTTTATTTCTAAACATCAATTGGTAAAATCTCATATCTCTTTTAGTTGAAAACCACTTGCCATTAAAAATGTATTCTTTTAGTTGTATATAATACTAAAGATATGACCTTCTTATACTACTCTTTTTAAATGACAAAAATAAATGTTTTTGTCGACGATTTTATTTCAACAAAAACATATAAAAGTAATATATCTGTTTTGTTGACGACTCTAATCCAACAAAACATACAAAAAGTAATATTTTACCAACTCATATTTTATAACTAAAATGTTATTTAGTTAATCTTATCATGGTACAACTAAAATGTCATTCATATTTCTCGTAACATTTTACCACTAGAATGTTATTTTTATTAATCTTATCATTACACAACTAAAATGTCATTCATATTTTACGTGACACATTTTGCCAAAATTGATGTTTTTAAATTAACATGACGTTCTGACTTAACATAAAAATGATATTTAACATAAATATTCCATCAAATTAACAAGTCAACAAACAACATCAAACAGTTAAAATCAAATCACGAACATTCAGCAAATATTACAGTGCATATATAACAATAAAATTATGATTAATAACTTTAATTATATAAGGGGATATGATTTCTCACTTTGATCTTTAATTCTGAATAAATCTGAACTGAAATTTGACTAAAATATGAACTGCTCCTTTTCTGCCTCGATCAGTTCTGACATGTAGTATTTTTCGTTGTGAATCCAACGCTTCTGAAATCGTTCGATTTCGTCGTTGTTTGAAAGAGTTATGTTGATTTAACTGTTGGATTACATTAATGACAAATTTAAATAATTAATCAAGTTTTAAACCTTTATTTTCCTTAATCCCTTCTTCCTTTTCTTCTGCTAATCGTCGAACCCATCATCGATCCGAAAGTCCAACCACGCACACACATCCAGGGTACCAGAACCCGATCGGAAGGCCTCACCAGGATGGCCTTGAGGCGCTCCCCCCTCGCCAGGCCCCACGGCCAACTCGACCGCCCCCGTAGCCTCGAAATCCGTCCCCAAGTCGCGCCCTTTGAGGCTGAAATCCCATCGCTTCATTGAACCAAAGAAGATCATGACCGTACATCTTGGAGAGCTCCAGAAGCTCTTCGATTTGTGACTGAAAATTTTGAAAATCTTTGTGAAACGGAGGAGATAGAAGGGGAGGAAGATTGGAACGCCATTGCCATCGATTAGTTAGAACGACGACTGGTATTAAGTTTAGGGTTTTCTATTTCTTTTTAGTGAATATTTATATTAAATTATTATTTAATTGGATCCTTAAAGCCCGTTCAGCCACTAACTCCAATTCAGGCCCAACGACAATCGTTCTTACCCACTAACCCCCGTTACAGACTCATCTGGCTATGTCCCGCAGGCCCAAATGATCATCTTGACCCCCGTTTCTCAGTTTTAAAATATAATTCATTTATTAATTTACTTTAACCGTATATATAAATTTACTGGGCTACATATGAACTCAGAAAATTACAGAAAAATTATATTTGGCTTTGTTATGATGATTCGGTCCTAACAAAACTAATTTCGTCAAATTCTGAGACCGTTTGAAAAATGGCCTTTTTCAGGTCGATTAAATTTAACTAAAATAGTCAAAACACGTTTTCTTTTTCCACGCTCACATATTAATTCGAAAAATTATGAAAATTGAAACCTAGCAATAATTCGACATTCCGGTTCCAACAAAAGTGGTTTCGTCGAAAACCAAGGTCGTTTGCAAAATGGCTATTTTTAAGGCCAATATATTATATTAATATATATATAAATTCTACAGCGACTTTTCTAAATTTTAAACTGGACATAACTTTCTATTTTCAAAGTGAAATTTCAGTTTCTTATATTCGTTAGAAAGATATGATCGAACAGATTTAAATATTTCTGGTTTCGCTCAATTCTGATTTAAAATGAATCATGTACATTCAGTCAAAGTTCAAATTCAAATTTTAAAACTGCAGCACTGTTTTAAACTTCTTTTATAATTAAATTAAATTTATTCATTTAAAAATAAATTTTTAGTCATTATTAGTTAAAATAAATTATATTTAAATATATAAAATCCATTAAAATTTCTAAATTAAAAATATTAAATTGGCCCCAAAATTCCGGGTTGTTACATTTTCCCTTTAAAACTTTTGTTGGCAGCCTGTTAATTTAATAAACTGCAGTATTAAATGCATCAGGCCAAAATTTTAGGGGCACTGCTGCTTGAGCAAGCAATGTTAAACCAGACTCAACAATATGTCTGTGTTTTCTTTCTACCAACCCATTTTTCTTAGAAGTGTATGGGCAAGTAGTTCTATGTACTATCCCTTTTTTATTAAAATAATCATTTAAAGTTTTATACTCACTTCCACCGTCAGTTTGAAAAAATTTCAGCTGACGGTTTGTTTGCTTTTCTGCCATGTTTATAAAGTTAATGACAGCATTATGAACATCATATTTGAGTTTCAAAAAATATATCCAAGTATCTCTAGAATAGGAGTCAACAAAGGAAACAAAATATTTATAACCATAGTCAGAGTTTATAGGTGCAGAACCCCACAAATCTGAAGCAACCATAGCCAGTGGTTGTTTATATTCTGTTTCGGAACTAGTAAAGGGAAGTTTATGACTTTTACCAACACATATGGAGATGTACATGTGTCAAAGGGAATTTTATTATCAAGCAATATTTTCTTGACTGTTTTTTCACAAGAATGACCTAACTTGTTATGCCATATATCAAATATATTCTTGTTCTTAGTGACAGTAACAATTTCAGAAATATTACAGGAACTATTATCATTGTTATTATTGTTGGCAGAATTTTTGCATATCACTGAACTGAATTTGTATAGTCCCTTATTTGCTTCACCCTGTAAAAAAGTTTCTTTGGTTAGTATGTCTTTAACTAGACAATACTTAGGATAAAACTCAAAGAACACACTGTTATCGCTTGCAAATTGTGATACACTGATGAGATTTTTTCTAATTTTAGGAACTCTCAACAGATTACTCAAATATAATTGTCTTTTCCCTTTGACATGTGCATTACTAGTGCGTGTTATTTTTATGCAATCGCCATTACCCAAACAAATAAGTTGTTTACCTTTATACTCCTTGTTGCCAACATTTAGATTCCCAAATTGTTAGTGACATGATTTGTAGCTCTAGTGTCAGGATACCATGCATCATCTGATATATCTTCAGATCTTGCAGCTTCACTAAGTTGATAGCTTTTGACTCCATCATTTTATTCAGATGCATTTCTGTCTTGTGTGAGATTTGCACTTCCATTGTTTCTGGAATTTCCAGAACTTTGTCCAGGCATATAGCTTTGCGTGAATCTGAAATAACACTTAGCTGCAGTATGAACAAGTTTTTCACAAATTTGGCACTTGGGACTAGCATTATTATTACTACACCTTCCTTTTCCTCTGGATCTACTAGAAAAGCCCCATCTCTTAGTATTTTGATCATTTCTTTGATTCTTGTTCTTGTTGTTTGCAGCATGGTTGATTGACATATCTGAATTTGCAGATTTTAAGTGAACAATTCTTGCTTCGTGAGAAAGAAGTGTCAAATGCACATATTGCATATCAGGGGTATTCTTCTTAGTTGTGAGAATAGCCACAACAGCTTCATACTTGTGTCCCAAACCATTTAAGACAGTTAGTAGTTGTTCATCCTCTCTGATTCTATGGCTAGCAGAATCAAGTAAGTTGTATTTTTTTTACTGTAGCCAGGTAATCTCTAATGGGTTCAGTGTCTTCTTTCTTTATTGTTTGAAGTTCCCTTTTGTAATGCATCACTCTTGCTGATGATTGAGTGTTAAAAACCCTTTTTGTTGTGGACCATATGTCATTAGCAGTGCTACACCCTATTACTTGAGGCAACAAGTTTGAACTAACAGATAAAAGTAACCAATAACTTATTAACCTGTCTTGTCTGAAGTACTTTGTGTATTCTGCATTGCTTACAATATTATTTTCATTGTCTGTTATAAACTTGGGAGGAATGGACAATGTACCATGAATAAATCCTTCTAATCCGTAGCCTTGAATGGCAGTTTCCACTTGAAGTTTCCATAGAAGATAATTGTCTTCTTCTAAGTGTATTGTTATCAATTGGGTTTGTGGACAAATGACCGTCTTTATCAGGTTGTTGGCTTCAGTGGTTAAATCAGGCTGTTGAGTCCGAGAGGTTGGCAAAGATGATGAATCAACACGGCCAGTTTCTGACTGATTGTCTCCGGCCATTGGGAAGATTCAAAAAATTGAAAACAAGCTTTTCCTACAGGTAAAAACCTTTCTTTTAAGAAATATGATGAGGCTGAAAATCTCTAGCAACCAATCTTTCTGAAGAATGCCTTCTTAAAGATTAGGACGGCACAGATTTGTTCTGATTTCTTGAAAGAAATGCCTTTTTGCATTGTACTAGATTTCTTGATTTTCAATGAACAGTTTCTTGAAGACTTTGATGCAGTAGTGGATTTCTTTTTGAAGAACTTCTTGCGTGGCACTTAGTTTGAGAGGTAACTGTTTTAATCTCTTAAATGATGAAACCAAAAAACTAATAGGAGATTTATTCAACAAATCACAATTTGATCACCTATTCTTTTGAATGAGAAACACCTTTCAAACTGTGATGAAAGCGAGATGATATAAGGAATGATGTTGCTGTTAAGCTTGATCACGCTCCGATACCATATTGAAGAACTAATATTAAGATATTTAAAGTAGAAGAGATGAAATATGCAGGAAGTATTATTACAGAGTTATTGGAGAAACAAACTTATTGTATTAGCCAGAAACGATTGTACATAGATAGTTCGATTGCTATTTATAATACTGAAGCAAGCCGAAAGGTTAAGGCCCGGTTACAATGTAAACACAATGCAAATAAAAGAATAGTTATGTAATGTGAACGGGTGTCAGGCCCATATATTAACTGTGTAATATATGAATGTCTAACACGAACGATCCTAATTAGCAGTGTATGCGAAAGTTGTATCATTCTATGTATCATATGGTTTATTATGTTATAGGTTTATTTTGGCTTCCAATGTTGTATCATTTTATGTATCATATGAATTATTATGTTGTTGGTATACTTTGGCTTCCAATGTTGTATCGTTCTATGCAAAAGTTGTAACACAAATGAAACAATAGATCAAATTCTGCAGTATAATAAGTCACTTACATAATAAAACCGGGTAGATAGTTACTACATAATACTAGTAAAGTCTAAGTTACTAAAGAACTTATGGCCCTAAACTCTACATTTGCTGCACTCATTAGCTCTTGCAGACTTCCCCTCGTCCATGGTGTCTTTAATTATCGTTGATCGAGGTATTCCCAGTGCACTCCGAGCCCGCAGTGGTAGAACCATAGTCCCTGATGGTGCTGGCCGATACTGTTTGTCATGAACTGGATGAAACTCCAGCATATAAGCTACGTCATAACTTTGAACTATGTACCAAACAGAGGAAAAGTCGTGATGAGCTCTTTTGGCACGGTTGGCTACTGCAGAACAAGCGTCCATAAACATGCGAACATGGAAGTTGTTGTATCGATGGTATGTTACATATACAAGAATAAGTATTACCATCAATCGTTACTGTAAATTCATCATCGAAGTAGTGTATTACCAACCATTCATTTTGGCTGAATCGAACTATTCTACAACGTCTCGCTTCTTCCGCTTTCTCAGCTATTTTTGCTTCCTATTTTGGAGTTAACTTGCATATCGAACCATTAGCATTTTCCCTTCGATTAAAGAAATAATCCACCGATCTATAAAAGGTACGCGCAACCAACAACTTAACAGGAAGTCATTTTGCACCTCTAAGTACACCGTTGAAGCTTTCAGACACATTTTTCGTCATTACATGAAACTGTCCACTATCATCTTTAAACAATGCCCAAATTTCCTCTTTCCCACCTAAACTTCTCTCAATCCAATTATGAGCTCTAACGTTGGCCATCTTTATTTCCTTCCGAAGTTTACGATACTCAACCTCTTGTGATGCACATGCCGCCGCATAGAATAAACTCATCAAATGTTTATCTCTAAAGCTAGCAGCTTGAAAATTTTCTTTTTGATGCCTAATACAAAATCTATGCTTACATGGCACCAACCATCTTTCCTACAATACGATAGGTATTCCTTTCATTCTATCGGATATGAAAGTTATACATCGATTGTTTACACTATGTATAAACTGCCATATACACGAAAAAGCCCAACCCCATGAATGAGTCAGTTGATTCCGCCTCAACAATTGCATATTCCAATGGATAAAGTTGATCATTCGCATCAACTGCAGTTGCTTTAAGTAGTGTACCTTTGTATTTGCCATATAAATGTGTGCCATCGATACAAAGTAAAGGGCGACATGTAGAAATCCTACTATGCAAGGGCCAAATACCCAAAATGCATGTTCAAATGCACCAACAACATCTGTTACTATATGGATTACATTACAGGGATTTGATCTTTTAGTTTCTTCAAAACATGATTGTAACGATGAATATGACTCAACCCAATCCCATAAATCCTTACAATTGCCTTACTTAGTGATCTCCACGCTTTCATATAACAAATCTTAATAAACAATTATTCTTTCATTATTACTTGAACTGTTCTAGCTATTAGGTTTAAATCTGACTTCACAAAAGGCATAATTTTGAAACCAAAAATGTAGACGTGGCTTGCCGATGGCTTGAATTTACTATTGGATTATAGCAAGGGTGGTCCCCCTATATTTTTTCACAACCTACATTTCGGACTGTGATTTTTTAGAGTCAATGGCATGAATTCTCTATTGGCATTTATGATCGATATTGCAAATGGCGATGTACATTTCTTTGTTTGGCCTGATGGGATTAAAAGAAACGATTTGTAAAATTGACCACTCACTTAGTTGTTATAGAAATTTAGCTTTGCTCTCGAAGACAAGACCAGCTTTAAAATAATTTTGAACGCATGAAGACAAGAATAATTCTTCATTGCATTGCAAGTTCGCAACAACAGATCAAGCAAAAATTTGCGCCGTACACTAGTCCTTTTCTAGCAGAATCTCCATTTCAGGTTCTTCGTTACTAACGTCTTCATCATCATCCATCTCTTCACCTCCAAAATCAAAGTTCAGTGGTTCATTATTTACTTGCATGCTGTCAATCCATGTGTGATCGTTATCGGATACCAAAGCAAACGTCATGCTATTAGAAGCAGGTCCGGTATTCATTTGTACGTCTACATTTCCATCTAATGCATTCTCTTCGAAGTTCGATTGCTCTTCCATGAATTGCTACAGAAACCTATGTAATGAAAATATGAAACTTTAAGAATACAATTACGCTCGACTCAAATTACATTTCATTTCAAAGAAAACTTACTTCAGACTCATATGGTATAACTCAGAAGGCGTTGGCTGCAACAGCTACGGTACTTGTGTAGACGGTCCAACAATATTTCACGTGGGACGATAGTATGGAACAAAACTATACAATATAAGGTAGTGGATATCATACATTAGCAGAAATACAATATAAGTTGTTAAGATAGAATATCTAGTTGGGCTTACCTTTGACTCATGCAAACAATACTTTCCTGCGTGGGATTTGGAAAGCTACAATGAAGAATTGTGTATAATTCATAAATGGAGGATAAGCATAGAACATTTTTTATTGTCCATACTATGGTATTTTCGAAGGAAGAATACTATTTGGGGATGGAATCGATTGAGATGGACACAATGATACAGCTTTCACCTGTGTTGAAGCAGTAGGTCGTTCTACCATTAACTTAATAGTTTTCACAAGGAATAACTCTATAGATTTACAAGCGGCAAAAAACATTAACTC
Source organism: Allium sativum (assembly GCA_030737875.1). Lineage (NCBI taxonomy): Eukaryota > Viridiplantae > Streptophyta > Magnoliopsida > Asparagales > Amaryllidaceae > Allium > Allium sativum. The sequence continues at coordinate 483,978,704 of CM060916.1, read as the reverse complement.
AACATCATCATATCTACAATTTTAGTTGCCTTAGAATAAGAATCAGTTGGCCAGTTGCAAACTAAGTCAATATCAAATTGCTCTGGATTAATCTTTGTTGACCTGTAAATCGACGCTTTTAATTGCTTTAAGTTACAACCTTTGAGAACTTTTACTGGTTTGTAAGATCCACCTTCGTATTTCGCACACTTTTGATCATCAATGACCAACTCGCCATCGAAATAGTGTATAATTGCAATAAAATTAGGAATCGTTCTGATTTACAACCACAAAAGTGAATACATTACTCAAAGTTAAGATCCAAAAAGGATTTAGGGTTTTGAAATTCACACCTTGAAATGATTCAAAAGACAAAGAGTAGGATACCGTTGACGTAAATCTAAGGTTGTTGATGATTTAAGCTACAAATAATGAAGGATTTAATTTCAGAATCTGATTGTAGATTTTGGGTTTCCTTTTTTCCTTTTTTTAAAGAGTTAGAAAGTGAGGAAGAAAGGGCTAGGTAGGTGTTGTTATAGACGTACAAGCGACATTTAAAAAAGCGCATATTGCGACATCCCAAAAGCCACACAATGATTTACGTTTTAAATTCCTGTTTTCACTTTGCGCTATTTAAAACAACACAAGAATGTGTCTTCTCAAATAATGCCAATATATTTATTTTGTTTCAGAATAAATCATGTGCTATCTGAAATAGCGCAATTTGCGTCATCTCTAATAATTTCGCATGTACTAAATAATTGTTTTTGCCTGCGTGGCCAAAACCAGGCTACGGCCATAATAAGTTTTAAAACCAGCCTAATTCAGTGATTAGTTTCAAAAGGTGGCCAAATCAAAAAAAAAATCCTATAAATATTAGATTTTTAAATGTAGTAATATTACTTAGTTAAATTATATATAAATAGAAAATTTTAACTAATGTAATGTATGATAGAACAAACAATATAAATGAGGAAGGTAACGTATAAATGTGGAATTTGTAAACTTAACAATTACCACTTAATAAATGAAACATTATGTGTCAAATTGAATGGGTGTAAATTTAGTGTAAATATACTTAAATTTCAATGCAAAGGTTATTTTATTATCATAAACCTATATGCATGCACGTCCGATGGACGAATAATAGGAACTCGTGTTTAAAGATAAAATTAAGTGTTGGATTTGAAGTGTGTTCATGTTATTTGAATTTTAGTTCTTTAATAATGAAGTATTTCTCTAGAGATATATTATTTAGTTCTTTAATTCAATTAATGATAAGTCTACTTCTATATTCCACTCATGAAAAAAAGGCCAGTTGCCTATTTAAAATTGGTTTGGAGTATAAAACCAGCCTTGAGAGGGAATAGCAGGCTTAGGTGCTATGCACTTAACTATTGTATTGTAATTGGTAAACATTTGCGACACTAAAGCTTTGTAACAACCCGCACCGAATGGGCCTAAATTTCGATCCAGAAAAGGCCCATCGAAACATAGAGCCATTCTAAACAGGTCCTTGGTTCCTATAAGGATTACATTTGCACAGAATATATATACACAGATACTTTGAATGGAAATCTCACACAGCGGAAAGAGAAAATATAATACTGAAAATAAGATGTACCATTTATTTAAAAACCACAGAAATACAACAACCAAAGTTACACCTGTTCAATGGGTACATCAAATAGTTCATTCTCAGAAATTTCCAAAAGAAGTAAACCAATGACTACTAATAATAGCATAACAACTTCGTCTTCTTCATCAACTTCAATCATGACCTCGTCCATGGCTTTTACCTCATCAACTGACCTGCTGGATATGTTGAGGAAAGGGGTCAGAACATAAAGTTCTGTGTGACTGGAATATATTATTATTTAATGTACATACCCTATATTTTTAGCAGGTTACATATGTCAAGGTATGTCTACGCAGCACACGACCAACACCAAGTACATAACCAGTGGGGTGGATATCCAATTCAATCGCCTATTAGTGTTTTTAGGGTAAAAACCCAACGCAGTGGCATTCTCGGTCACTTATGGCCCTATTAAAGGTAGATTCTTATGATCACTTATAACCCTGAGGCGCACTCTTAGCCCTTTATGACCCCGTCCTATTGCGTTAACGTTCTTAAGTACATACTCTCATTTGTAATATGAGAAGTAGTATTGCGAACGTTACTACTTAACTAATATTACCTGGTAGGACACCTATGTCGCTTAAGACTTCTCGTAGACAATTGGTGAGCATGCAATGGCCAAATATCTACCAATTACCAATTTGTCCGTAGTTAAGCCCTTACAAACTTCTAGAGGAAGTGGACATCCCCGTGAACTACCCTACTCCGTTACCGTTTTATGCCTAACCACTTTTAGAGAAGGAGGATCCAAAGACTTGCTTTAAATATAATAAGGATAGGTCCCACGACTTTGGTACCTCTCCAAGGAATAGAACTTCGGAGGGATCCTAGTCCTAACAACTTAAGACCCAAACTAGATAAAAAGAGAGTCAGCAACTTAAGACCTTCTCAAGGCGTAGTAAACCTGCCTATTTTCACACAATTGACTTATATATATAGTTATTACACACACTAGACCTCTCACATTAAACCGCACACCGGTAGATGTTGGATATGCCAGTCGGTTCCGGGCAGACTTCTACTGCAAGTTGGTTCAACCTCGTGCCTAGTGTACTAAGTTTTTGAATGGCCCATGACACCTAGACATCTTACATTAGTTGGACTCACTTGTGCTTGTTGGATTTGTTGGTCAGTTCCGGGCAGACTTCCACCACAAATGGAAACTAACCTCGTGTCTATTGTCACTATATATATATAAAGCCATTCTATATACGTACACACTAGCAATCAAACATATTTATTATGGGGACATTTTAAATTCGAATTCTAACCTAAACCACATTTATTACGCTAATACTACGTTGATTGCGTTTATATATATATGTATAATAATAACGCCTGAATAACGTAAATATTCGTACAAACGGCGAAACGTTCTAATGAGGTGGCAATTGTCAATTTGTCCAATACAAGGTATACAAGTTAGGGTTTTCCATACTTTTACCGCTACAACATAGTCATGATAGCATATTGACAAGATAACAAATAGCAATGGATGGAAAAACATACATACAATTTCAATTTGCATCCTAGGCATGTAGAAATGATTTCAATACTGAATTAAAAATAGAGTATTACATACACTTATACATGTATGTTTATAATTCACATCTTATCCAATTCACCCTGTTTGGTGTTATGCACATAAAATTGTTTACATTTGGCCTATTTCAATTGTGAATGCATTTAGATCCAAAATAGGATCGAAATCCAATTCAAATCATGAAACAATCAAATCCAAACCGTTTTAGGTTACAATCAAATGATAATAAAGGTGAATCACATAAAATATAAATAATAGTAACAACAACCTTTCTTCATCTTTAATCCAGTATTAAAATCAAAAGTCCACAAAATCCAAATAATCAGGACAATTCATATGCAATTACAAGATAGAGGATTTGGGGGGTTTTTGTGACGGCCCGCCCCGCATCAACTGACATTTACTCCAAAAGTGCGCTGTACACATGTCCAGTTGGCACGGAACGGGTCGTCAGAAGGAAAAAGGAAGAAGGAAATGAATTAACAAAGAACCTGTAGAATGTCTCACAGCGCATAGGATAAAATATAATAATAACATACTTGACATAAAACAGGTGAGACAGTGCATAAGCTGAAACAACTAACATAGCAGCGGAAAATGTAAGTACAGCTTATGATCCAAAGTTAAACATTATTACAACTTTTCAAACTGTCTCAAAGCAAAAGCAAGGTAAAGGAGGTACACTACTAATGCCCAAGTAGCGACCACCAAAGACACAGGGAGAATATCTATATAATACTTGGAAGCCTCCTGCCCGCCTCCGAATCAGCTACTCGCGCATCACCAGCTAACCTGTCTCTAGTCTGCTCGTGTGAGCACCCAGAGTAATAAGAGGAGACATAAAACTCTGGGTCAGACATAAAGCCTGGTATGAGCGATAAGCATCTAAAGTGAACAATAACAGGTAAACTAAAACATACCTGGACCTGCAACCAAAGAGTTAGCACTACATACTGTACAACACTCTAAGGTGCCATATCAAATGGTGTAAAGATACGGAGGTGGGGGTGTGCATGTCATAGTGATGGCAAACAATCAAACATAACATCCATCCTCACATCTCTCACTTAGTGCGTAAAGCATACGATATTCACCACTTCGATCACCCATCCTTGCTACGATCACTTTGCCCCCATGAAGTCATAAATGGCTTCACTGCACTGATAACGTAGCCACTAATCTTTCGCTATGTCCACTTGCCCCATGGAGTTATTCACCCCATCTGCGCTGGCTCATAGCCTTACCAATCCTTTACTATGTCCACTTGCCCCATGGAGTTATTCACCCCATCTGCGCTGGCTTATAGTCTTACCAATCCTTACTATGTCCACTTGCCCCATGGAGTTATTCACCCCATCTGCGCTGACTCATAGTCTTACTACGCATCACTTTGCCCCTCAAGTCATAATGACTCTACTGCACTCATAACGTAGTCTTGCTACCATCACCTTGCCCCTCGAGTCATAATGACTCTCCTGCACTGATAAGTAGCCCATCATCCATTTTTAGTGGTGAATCGAAGTTATGAACGTCGACAACTCCTTAGCAAACGTCCTGCAGCAAAGTCCAACCACGAAGTGAACTCATCGGTTCCCAATTGGATCCTGATCTCTAACTTCCCATATTGGACTACCTTTGCATCTCGGGTTATTGGTCAATACTGGGTCGGGTCGGATTCCCTTCAAGCCATCGGTTCGGGTCGGGGTCACTACGTTGCGTCAGTTCATGGTCTTCCTCTGGTAACGGTTTGGTTTGGGTTCACTGCATTGCGTCGGTTCGGGTCGGGTGTCCCACTTCGGGTCGGGTCGGGTTGCCATCTCCCATCCAGTTCGTGTTCCCGCTCCGATCAGCTCCCTCGTTCTTCATATGCTCCGATCCGATCCCCCTCTTTTATCCGATCCGATCCCAGTTCAATTAGCATGGCCTTCCTTTTTGCCAGGTTCCTCAAGTGTCAAGTTCCGATCCGATCGAATCCCTTGCCCAGTTCAACTTATCCGATCCGAGCCCCCATATCCGATCCGATCCGAAACCTGCACTGTTTCCTGAAGCTTTTCCAGCAAGTGTTTACGCCATTCGACGACGTTTTCGACCATTCTAACTATTGAAATCAATCACAAAGCATATCATACAGTCATAGCAACATGCATAATCAACCACTAACATCAAAACATCAATATGATAGGTTAAAATGGATCAAACATACCCAAAACCCCATATTTTCCCTTAAACATGTTTAGGTGAAACTAATGATAGGATTAGCAAAACTTAACCAAATTAACCCAAATTCATATCAGAGGTCTAAAACATCATTTAAGAATTTATGAACATTTTTCCAGAATTTTATCAAGTTTAAATTCGCTAATTAACACTAATTACCCTTAATTAGCCATAATTAGTGCAAAACTATGCAAATCGCTCACCTTAGCCACAAATAAACTAAGATCTGAAATAAATCTCTGATTTGATGCAAATCCCAATGCTAAACAGCAGCTCCAATGTTGATTTGGTGTAGATCTCCCTTGATTCGATGTTGCCAAGCTTAATCCTTGATTAAAAGATGATTTGAAGGTGATTTAGAGGTTGGAGGCCATTTTTAGGGTTCCTTGGTGATAAGTGGAGGCTAGAAAACTGAAATGGAATGATTCTCTAACTCATTTCAGCCTCCCCATAACCCTAATCCCGAAATGGGTTATGGGCCTATTCACTAATCACCCTATTTGGCCCGGTTAAGTAGTTTTTCACCTTCCAAACCTTATTTCAGCCATATCTCCCAAACGGTAAGTCCGTTTGGCTATTATGACCACTCTACGGAAAGGTAAACCATCAAACGAATCTAATGGAAGTGATTTCAGGTCATAATTCCTTTCCAATCAAAAGTTATGGCCAAAACAGTACCAACTAGGGGTAAAATGGTCATTTAAAAATCGGGAAAAATCATGAACATGGGTAATGACCCCAACAGTCGCCTCCCAAAGTTACATGACCATACGACTTCATATGTGAAAGAAATAAATATTCTACGATCCTCCGATGCGTAGAATGCGGGTTGTTACATTCTCCCCCCCCCCCCCCCCCTTAAGAAATTTCGCCCCCGAAATTCCCTAACCAAAACACACAAAAGGGTCCCGCATGCCTATCAACCATGAAACAACAATCAAACATGCAAAACAAGTCTATCCTAGCATGCGGAATAACTAAATTACGAAGTAAATCTTACCAGGCAAAGAGTTATGGATACGTCTTTCTAATGCTCTCCTCTGTCTCCCAAGTACAGTCACTCTCGTTCTCGCCCCACTGAACCTTGACTAGCTTCACCGCCTTCCTTCGAAGTTGCTTCGTATCGTGCCCCACTATACGAATCGGCTTGCGGTTCCCAACCGCCTCGGGTTCTACTTCGAAGTCCTCTAACTGATCAGGTGAAATAGTCATATCTGGGTCGTGAACGAACTTCCTTAGTTGGGAAACATGAAATACATTGTGAACTCCCGCCATCTTCTCTGGTAAGTCAACTCTATACGCCAAATTCCCGACTAATTCAAGAACAGGGAATGGGCCAACAAATCTTGGTGTCAATTTGCCTCTCTTGCCAAACCGTATCACGCTCTTCAACGGAGAGATCTTGACAAACACCAAGTCACCAACAGAGAATTTTAAATCTCTTCTCCTTTTATCAACATAGCTTTTCTGCCCGTCTTGGGCCACCTTCATTCGTTGTTGAATGATCTTAATCTTATCCGAAGTTTCCCTCACCACATCCGGTCCAAGCATAAACTTCTCGCCAGTCTCTATCCAACATGATGGTGAGTTGCACGGTCTCCCGTACAAAGCCTCATATGGAGCCATACCGATACTGGATTGGTAGCTATTATTATATGCAAACTCTACTAGATGCAAATGGTCTTCCCATGATCCACCAAAATCCAATATACAAGCTCTCAAGAGATCTTCCAATATACTATTCATCCTCTCCGTCTGACCGTCGGTCTAAGGATGATATGCGGTACTGAGATGTAATTCTAACCCTAGAGCCTCTTGTAAGCTCTTCCAAAACCCACTAGTAAACAACGGGTCTCGGTCACTCACAATGCTTTTAGGTACTCCATGAAATCTCACTACCCACTTCATATACAATTCTTCCAACTTGGCTGTCGTTCTGGTCGATTTGACTGGTATAAATCTTGCACTCTTAGTCAATCGATCCACAATTACCCAAATGCTATCATATCCCGATCTAGTCCTTGGTAAACCATCAATGAAATCCATCGAGACTTGCTCCCATTTCCATTCGGGAATTTCTAATGGTTGCAACAAACCGCTAGGCTTGTTTTGCTCGGCTTTAACTAGCTGGCAATTCATGCATTTGGATATAAACTTCCCAACGTCTCTTTTCATCCCTTCCCAGTAGTAAGTCTGCTTCATGTCTCGATACATCTTATTACCACCGGGGTGTATAGTCAGTTTTGAGTGATGACACTCCCTAAGTACTTCATCTCTCAAACCATTCACGTTGGGTACAACTAGTCTTCCATTCTTTCTAAGCCATCCATCACGATCAAGCCCATACACATTCATCTCCTCACCGTCGATGTTCATCTCTAACTTGGAGATGATTTCCAATAGATTAGGATTGTCCCTCTGGCTGGAACCAATCCGCTTTATCAAAGTGGGTCTAATCGTCAAACCAGCTAGCATGACTGGATCTAATTCGCACTTTGGCCTAAAACCAAACCCCGCGATATACTCCAGTTGCTTCCATTCAAGAAACATTGCCCCTAAACTGGCATGTCTCCTACTCAAGGCATCGGCTACCGCATTACCTTTCCCAGGTGTGTATGCGATATCAAAATCATACGAAGCCAAGAACTCTAACCATCTCTGCTGACGGAGATTTAGATCTTTCTGAGAGAAGAGATACTTTAACGATTTGTGATCGGTAAACAACTCAAATATTTCTCCCAAGAGATAGTGTCTCCACATCTTCAGGGCAAACACGATCGCTGCTAGTTCCAAATCATGGGTAGGATACTTCTTCTCATGCGGCTTTAGCTGTCGACTAGCATAAGCTACAACCCTACCTCCTTGCATCAACACAACACCTAGTCCGGTACCACAAGCATCCGTGTATACCGTCATCTCTTCATTCCCCTTAGGAATGACTAACACTGGCGCACGCGTAACCTTTTCCTTTAGACTCTTGAATGCATTCTCACACACTCCGTCCCAGACGAAGGAATGATTCTTCTTAGTCAACTGAGTCAACGGTGCTGCTATCTTGGAGAAGTCCTGGATAAACTTACGATAATATCCAGCTAACCCCAAGAAACTTCTTATATCTGTTGCATTCTTGGGCGTAGGCCAATCCTGTACCGTAGCCACCTTCGCAGGGTCCACGGCAATACCACTCTCTGAAACAACATGACCTAAGAATCTCACTTCCCTTCTCCAAAATTGACACTTAGAGAATTTCGCTTTCAATTGGTGTTTCCTCAACACCTCCATCACTATCCTCAAGTGTCCCTTGTGTTCCTCCTCTGTCCTCGAATAAACAACGATATCGTCCATGAACACAAGAACAAACTTATTCAACTGATTTCTGAATACTCGATTCATAAGATCCACAAAATAGGCTGGTGCATTGGTCAACCCAAATGGCATGACCAACCACTCATAAAATCCAGACGGCGTCCTAAATGCCGTTTTCGGAACACTCTCATCCGCTACTCGTAGCTGATGAAATCCTGTCGCGAGGTCCAACTGGGAGAACATCCTTTCTCCTTCCAGTTGATCAAACAAATCATCTATCCGCGGCAGAGGATACTTATTCTTCCTCGTTACCTTATTCAACTCGTGATAGTCCACACACAAACGAAGGGAACCATCTGCCTTAGTGGCAAACACAACTGGTGCTCCCCACTCGGAGACACTTCTTCTAATAAATCCCTTCTTCAAAAGATTGCTGACTTGCACCCCGAGCTCTCGCCGCTCCCTTGGTGCCATACGACGAAGTGGCATCACTATAGGTCTGGCATCTTTCACTAAATCAATACGGAACTCAATCTCTCGGTGTGGTGGAAGCCCGGTCACCTCCTCGAAGACGTCCGGATGCTAGCCAACCATGGGCACATCTGACAACTCATCCTGCGGGATGTCGAGGGAATTTACAAAACTAGCCATAACCCCATCACTAGGTAGACTACCAAACACTACCCTCCGCCCATCATCCGCCCTAACTGTCACCAAAAAGCCCTCACAGCCTACCACCACCCCGTATCTTTGGAGCCAATCGACTCCCAATATAATGCCATACCCAGTAAAGCCCAAAACAAAGCAATCACAAACAAACATACATCCATGACTCGATAAGACTAAATCCCTGCAAATCATACTAAGGCTAGTCGAACCACCAATCGGGTTCGTCACAACCAATGGTCTATCGACTATCTCGGGTTCCAGTCCCAACCTATCTACCAGGTCACTAGATATGAAGGAACGGGAAGCCCCAGTATCAAACAAAACTCGAACTGGTACATCATAAATAGAAAGCATACCTTGAATAACAACATTCTTTCCTTTCTCCGCCGCAGTTAGGGCATTCGACGAAGAAGGAACAGCATCAATAGCATATGCTTTCACAATCTGTTTCTCCTTAAGAGGTTGCGGACACTTATCCTTGAAATGTCCCACTTGACCACAGTTGAAGCACTTCTTATCCGCTGGTTTGGCCCGACAATCTTTAGCATAATGGCCCTTCTTACCACAGCTGAAGCACTCAACATCCTTTTTGCTCTTTTTCTGGCCACCCTTAGATTGGTCTTGCTTCCTCTTATTCTGAGAGTTATTCTTGCCTCCACCGCCTGCTTGCGGCTTTGGCCCTTCTGCAGATGCAGCCTCAGTCTTTGGTTTAGGGTAAAGACTCTCTGATCTCAAAGCCTTCCCCACAATCGATTCAAAAGTCTCATCGATGTGATTGATAAGCCTTTCCCCCAAGTATCCATCCAAACCAGTAATGAACTTCTCATTCTTCTTCTCAGGAGTATTGATAAGAGATAGTCCATAATTCGACAAGGTGTCGAACTCAGCAATATAGTCAGAAACTGCCCTACCACTCTGCTTGAGTTCCAAGAATCTCTCAAACAACACTGACTTCTGGGCAGCTGGAATAAACTTCTCGCTAAAGCGAGCCTTGAACTGATCCCAAGTAACCTGATCTTCTGGAGTAGCTGTTCTAATGGCATTCCACCAATTCATCGCTCGCCCTTGCAGCTGACGAGACGCTAGCCTTCTCTTCATTGCATCTTCAAGACCCAAGTCATCGAAGATACGATCACAGCTATCCATCCAGTCCTGAACATCTGTGGCCGACTCCGTCCCGTGGAACGGCTTCCCACCAAGGTTAGTGTAATCCTTGCACAGCTTGGCGAAATCGACCCTAGGCGCCTGCACTACTGGACCAACACCAATTCCGGGATTGGGAACTGCCCCTTGCACTTCTCTAAGCATGTCCCTCATGAGGTCAGTAAACATCGCCCTCATGTCAGCAGCATTCCCCTGGTTGGTCCCTCTACCAACACCCCTCGTGTCTCGACTCATCGTCAATCTGTAAAAGGGAGACGATTAACGACCCCATAGTGGTGCTAGTGCAGTACGACTTCATTCTTATACTACTAAAAGTATATATATATAGCTTTGAAAACCAAAGTAATCACAAATACGCGCTCTCATATACGTACTATCTCTCCCTAGTGTATTTCCCTAGGTTAACTACGCAACCTAGAGCTCTGATACCAAGTGTGACGGCCCGCCCCGCATCAACCGACATTTACTCCAAAAGTGCGCTGTACACATGTCCAGTTGGCACGGAACGGGTCGTCAGAAGGAAAAAGGAAGAAGGAAATGAATTAACAAAGAACCTGTAGAATGTCTCACAGCGCATAGGATAAAATATAATAATAACATACTTGACATAAAACAGGTGAGACAGTGCATAAGCTGAAACAACTAACATAGCAGCGGAAAATGTAAGTACAGCTTATAATCCAAAGTTAAACATTACTACAACTTTTCAAACTGTCTCAAAGCAAAAGCAAGGTAAAGGAGGTACACTACTAATGCCCAAGTAGCGACCACCAACGACACAGGGAGAATATCTATATAATACGTGGAAGCCTCCTGCCCGCTTCCGAATCAGCTACTCGCGCATCACCAGCTAACCTGTCTCTAGTCTGCTCGTGTGAACACCAAGAGTAATAAGAGGAGACATAAAACTCTGGGTCAGACATAAAGCCTGGTATGAGCGATAAGCATCTAAAGTGAACAATAACAGGTAAACTAAAACATACCTGGACCTGCAACCAAAGAGTTAGCACTACATACTGTACAACACTCTAAGGTGCCATATCAAATGGTGTAAAGATAAGGAGGTGGGGGTGTGCATGTCATAGTGATGGCAAACAATCAAACATAGCATCCATCCTCACGTCTCTCACTCAGTGCGTAAAGCATACGATATTCACCACTTCGATCACCCATCCTTGCTACGATCACTTTGCCCCATGAAGTCATAAATGGCTTCACTGCACTGATAACGTAGCCACTAATCCTTCGCTATGTCCACTTGCCCCATGGAGTTATTCACCCCATCTGCGCTGGCTCATAGCCTTACCAATCCTTTACTATGTCCACTTGCCCCATGGAGTTATTCACCCCATCTGCGCTGGCTCATAATCTTACCAATCCTTCCTATGTCCACTTGCCCCATGGAGTTATTCACCCCATCTGCGCTGGCTCATAGTCTTACTACGCATCACTTTGCCCTTCAAGTCATAATGACTCTACTGCACTGATAACGTAGTCTTGCTACCATCACCTTGCCCCTCGAGTCATAATGACTCTACTGCACTGATAAGTAGCCCATCATCCATTTTTAGTGGTGAATCGAAGTTATGAACGTCGACAACTCCTTAGCACACGTCCCGCAGCAAAGTCCAACCACGAAGTGAACTCATCGGTTCCTAATTGGATCCTGAGCTCTAACTTCCCATATTGGACTACCTTTGCATCTCGGGTTATTGGTCAATACTGGGTCGAGTCGGATTCCCTTCAAGTCATCGGGTCGGGTCGGGGTCACTACGTTGCGTCGGTTCATGGTCTTCCTCTGGTAACGGTTCGGTTCGGGTTCACTGCATTGCGCCGGTTCGGGTGTCCCACTTCGGGTCGGGTCGGGTTGCCATCTCCCATCCAGTTCGTGTTCCCGCTCCGATCAGCTCCCTCGTTCTTCATATGCTCCGATCCGATCCCCCTCTTTTATCCGATCCGATCCCAGTTCAATTAGCATGGCCTTCCTTTTTGCCAGGTTCCTCAAGTGTCAAGCTCCGATCCGATCGAATCCCTTGCCCAGTTCAACTTATCCGATCCGAGCCCCCATATCCGATCCGATCCGAAACCTGCACTGTTTCCTGAAGCTTTTCCAGCAAGTGTTTACGCCATTCGACGACGTTTTCGACCATTCTAACTATTGAAATCAATCACAAAGCATATCATACAGTCATAGCAACATGCATAATCAACCACAAACATCAAAACATCAATATGATAGGTTAAAATGGATCAAACATACCCAAAACCCCATATTTCCCCTTAAGCGTGTTTATGTGAAACTAATGATAGGATTAGCAAAACTTAACCAAATTAACCCAAATTCATATCAGAGGTCTAAAACATCATTTAAGAATTTATGAACATTTTTCCAGAATTTTATCAAGTTTAAATTCGCTAATTAACACTAATTACCCTTAATTAGCCATAATTAGTGCAAAACTATGCAAATCACTCACCTTAGCCACAAATAAACTAAGATCTAAAATAAATCTCTGATTTGATGCGAATCCCAATGCTAAACAGCAGCTCCAATGTTGATTTGGTGTAGATCTCCCTTGATTCGATGTTGCCAAGCTTAATCCTTGATTAAAAGATGATTTGAAGGTGATTTAGAGGTTGGAGGCCATTTTTAGGGTTCCTTGGTGATAAGTGGAGGATAGAAAACTGAAATGGAATGATTCTCTAACTCATTTCAGCCTCCCCATAACCCTAATCCTGAAATGGGTTATGGGCCTATTCACTAATCACCCTATTTGGCCCGGTTAAGTAGTTTTTCACCTTCCAAACCTTATTTCAGCCATATCTCCCAAACGGTAAGTCCGTTTGGCTATTATGACAACTCTACGGAAAGGTAAACCATCAAACGAATCTAATGGAAGTGGTTTCAGGTCATAATTCCTTTCCAATCAAAAGTTATGGCCAAAACAGTACCAAATAGGGGTAAAATGGTCATTTAAAAATCGGGAAAAATCATGAACATGGGTAATGACCCCAACGGTCGCCTCCCAAAGTTACATGACCATACGACTTCATATGTAAAAGAAATAAATATTCTACGATCCTCCGATGCGTAGAATGCGGGTTGTTACAGTTTTAATGTTTATATTATCGATTTCCAAATCCCCCTAGGCATATATTTCAACATGATAAACTATTAAAAAATATGAATATGCCTAAGTAAACTAAATTACACTCACAGATCTAGGCGTGACAAAGAGAAATCTGTAGTAGATCTGATTCGTGCTTTAATCTTTGCAGTCAATTGTGTTCCAATAATTATCCTAATATATATATATATATATATATATATATATATATATAAGAAACATGTACTAGAATCTCACATATATATATATATATATATTTGTTTACGCCAAATTCCAGAATATTAAACTCATATGAATTAGAATAGAGATAGGTTAACAATAGAGTTGGAGAAATAAAAGAAAACCTTAACCTTATTCTTTTATTTTTCTCTGGAATTTAGCAATGGTGGAGAGGCGGCATGGAGACAGGGATAGAGAATGACTAGGATTTCATAATGTGATAGGAGGGGCTATATATAGTTGCATGTGTGAGCACAGACCGTTGGATTAATTAAAATTAATCCAAGCCATCTATTCACACATATCCTTCTAAAAAAACCTAACCAGCCAGATTTATTGGGCTGTACAGCTGTCGAGCGGTCGACCTAAGCGATTGACCGACAGTCGTCACCCCTTAAGGGGGTGGTCGACCGCTTCGGGGCTGGAACGCCCAATAAGGCTGCATTGTTGAGTTGTTTATTTTAATTAATCTGTTCCTTAATCTCTTAATCTTATTCCATATATACAATATACTTTGTCCCCATGATCTTATCTTCAATTCAAATTTTAAATTCTCCCTCTTTATTTGGAATATCTTTTGGACACATATATATATATATATATATATATATTATCGATTTAATTATATATATTTTTCTGCGTTTACTATCCAAATTCATCTATTCATCACTTCTTCATACATTGACCGTTTTCAACATATTATATATGAAAACGATTCAGAATATCGCCACGAATCCAAATAATAGAATTTCATAGCCAAATTCCTTAAGTTGAAAAATCTCATTTTCCAGCCATACTATTTAATAACTTATTTTTAATTATTTATTTATTATTAATACTTATGAATTTTACGGGGTGTTTCATTCTTCCCCCTTAAAATAGATTTCATCCTGAAATCTGTTTAGGAGCGAAAAATGCAACTTGCTTGAGACATCCATGTTGTGTACCCATGTTATTTATAATTTCATCCATAAACATCTATGACTCGCAGTGATTATGAACTGCAAACCCACTAAAGTGAGCTCTATCCTAGCATGTAAGTGTAATAGGTGATGCAATATGTATGCAACCAACCAAAATATGCATATATTTCTATATGAGTGCTCGGTGCAATGGTGTTGCATCCATTTCCTAAAGTCTAATCTAGCAATCACGATACATCCATAAATGTAAATTTGAGGAAAAATTACTCGAGAAAAGCTCTCGGTGAGTCTGTCTCATCTTGTCCTTGGTCTCCTATGTGCTTTCCACAGGGTCATTTCCCTATTGTATTCGGACGAGGCGAACGGTTTTGTGTAGAGTATCTTGATTCCATGCTCTACAATCCTTGCAGTGGCACAGGGCACCTTGGACTCCAACTTGATTTTTTTTTTCTATGTCCCCAATTTCCTCAAGCTCGAGTCTGATAGCAAAATCCTGAAGGCATTTCCTCAGATGAGATACATGAAAAACATTATGGATTCCCAATAGACGCTCTGGGAGATTCGCTCGATAAGCCAAAGATCTTATCTTCTCGATAACATGAAAAGGCCCAATAAATCTGGGAGCCAACTTCCCAGTCTTCCCAAACTAAACAGTCTTATTAAGAGGAGATACTTTCACGAATACCAAGTCTTTAACATTAAACTCAAGTTCCCTTCTTCGCTTATCAGCATACGATTTCTGATGATCTTGGGCTGCCTTCATCCTCTGCCTAATCAAAGATATCTTCTCCGTGGACTCACGGATGAAGTCTGGTCCGATTATATCCTTGTCGGCAGTTTCCTACCAACAAATAGCGATTTGCATGGACTTCTATATAGCATTTCAAAAGGGGCCATACCAATCGTCGTTTGAAAACTATTATTATATGTGAACTCAACAAGTGGTAGGTTCTTCTCCCAAACTCCTCCCAAGCCGAGGATGTAAGCTCTGAGCAAGTCTTCCAAGATTCAGTTTACTCTTTCTGTTTGGTCTTCGGTCTATGGATGATCAGTTGTGCTTAGATTGAGGGTCGTTCCCAATGCTGCTTGTAGGCTTCTTCAAAATTATCTTGTGAATAGGGGGTCTCTATCACTTACGATACTTGATGGAATACCATGGAGTCTAACTATCTCTTTAACGTACAGTTGGGCTAATGAGGTTGCAGTCCTTGTCTTCTTGACTGGTATAAAATGGGAGCTTTTGGTTAGACGATCTACCACAACTCAAATGGCCTCATTACCCTTTTGGCTTGTAGGAAGTCCATGGAAATATGTTCCCACTTCCACGTGGGGATATCTAAAGGTAGTAACAGTCGTCCGGGTTTCAGTTGCTTTGCTTTCACTTATTGGCATGTTAAACATTTGGCCATAAACTCGACTACGTCTTTCTACATTCCTTCCCATTGGAGATTCCTTTTTATATCCTTATACATTTTATCTCCACCGGGGTTGTAACACCCCGAAAATTCTATAACTATGAAATTAACGAATTAAAGCATAATTAATCTGAAATCAAAGAACTAAGGGAAACGGGATACGCCATTGCGTTCGTCTCGGAAAAATACGCGAAATAGAGTCCGAGTTTTCGAAAAACAGAGTCCGTATGAAGAAGATATGGCCTTCGGAAGTTTTGAATTAAATTTAAAATTCAAACAGAATAAAATAGTTAAAAAGCGGGCCAATGGGCCAGGGCGGATAAACACCCGCCTAGGCCACCCAGGTCGACTGGGCTGTCGACCTGGGCTACCCATGTCGACAGGGCTGTCGACAGCCCTGTCGACAGGGGTGTCGACCTGGTCGAGCCCAGTCAACCTGGCTGGCCAGGTCTGTATTTGGTCGAATTTCTGTGGTCTGCTTTGTCATTAGGGCTAGGTGGCAAGTTTTAATTGGTCTCTCTATCTAATAAATGGCTATGATCAATCCAAGCAACATCAATGGTCCTAATCAGTTCCTAACCTCTATATAAACAACCCTAGACTAAACCCTAATCTATTCATTCAAAATTAAGAACATAGCCGCCATGTTGCTGAGGAACGACTAAGAGTAGCCGCCAACTAGAGAGAGAATTAGGAAGAAAGTTCTAAAGCCTAAAGCAATTCAAGCAACCTAAAGCCAATCAATTCAACAAAGGAATCATATCTCTTAATTAGAGAATTCACCGCAACCATTGTAAGTAGAGTATTACTTTGGTATGAATAAACAACTGTGTTGATTTGTATGCTTGAAATAATAAAGTAATTCATATTTGTGCAAAATTATGTTATTCATTATAAAGAACTACATGCGGTAGTTCTATGCAAGTATACGTTTGGAATATTGCGCAAATTATGTAATCTATGTTGAAGCTACATGTATGTAGTTGATTGAAATTCATGCAAGTTTGGGGCTTTGTTATTATGCCATCATGATGTATATTTTTGTGCCTAAATCATTTTGCAAGTAATTGAAACAAGTTTGGTTGTTATAGTTCATATGAAACTATGTTGGAATTTTGACACCATAATCCATGTATTAAGTCATGCTTTTGCAAAACTTATGAATATGGCTAGGCTATGAATGATATTTGGCATAATTGAAATCCATGATTTAAGTCTATCTTGTTTAAAAGAATTATATGATGACATATGTGAGACATGGCTAGGTTAGACTCAAAAATCCCTTTTTGCAAGTTTAAAACAAACACCATGATTGGGAATATTTATGCATAAGTATATTTATACCATCGTTATGTGATTAGACTTAAATCATGATTAAGTTGAACTATGTTTTTGTGTTAGTAACAAAGTATCCCCTTTGTAAACATGTAGAAACCTTATGAGCATGACTTGTTTATGTTTATGCCTAAAGGAGAGCATAGGTCTATGTTGTAGTTAAGACTATGTGACACCTAATTTAGATTCTTATCTTAAGTTTACATGGTTTGGTTCATGTCACCTATGCTTTATGACCAAAATATATATATGCAAGTACACCAGTTTCTATTATGTATTTCCAACGTCATATGCAAGTTCATGCGCTCACCTTCCCCTCTTTGTGTATGTAATCACGCTTTAAGCCTCCCTTTTCGCATGGCTAAATTGGGCTTTAAAAGGCTAAGCCCAATATATATATAAACGGACGTGTAAAACGGGGGAAAATAACGTTGGGTTAAAAATTACTAATGAATGAAAATATAAAATAGAAGGGCCCAAATCCAAGTATGGGTTGGGCCCATGATTGGTGTAACCTTTACACCATTAACTTAATAACGGGCCGCAAATATTTACATATCAATAAAGAAGAAAGACAAAAATATGTAAATGTAGAAAATACGATGTGTTTAACCCGAGGTTGGATTGAGTTGTGACGTAAACCTGCCCGGAACCGCCCGGCTGTCCAGTAGTCACAACAATACCTATCCAATGTGAGAGGTTAAACATGGAGCCCAGCAAGGACCCGAGGTTAGACTGAGTTGTGGCGTAAGACTGCCCGGAACCAACCGGCAACAGGCAGCCACAACAATACCTGTCTAATGTGAGAGGTCAGGGCCTTAAAAAGACAATTAAGGCTGAGTCAGGATTGTTAGGATTAAGTGAACTAAAGACTTAATCAAAATGGAACATGCTAAACTAAACGGACTGGTGGGGGTTAGGTTAGAAAACACTTAACCAACTTAGCATGTTGGCTAGAGATAGAAAACCTAGTAACGGGGGACCCTTTTCAGCAGTAACCCTAAAAGGTGTATCAGGATACCCTGAAACTAGGCAGGGTGGGGCACGATTACTGGGCTGATTGTAAGAGGTCAAAACGACGGCGGTGGTGTAGCAGTGTAGGTTCTAACGGGGTGCGGGCGTGCACACACTCCGGCGTAGAAAAATAAAGCACTGGGCACCAGTAGCATACCTGTGCATTCCAAGGTTGTGTCGGGTCGCTGCCATGGGACTTGATACACCCCATGGTGGGACCAGCATAGGTAACTACAACATCGGGGGCCGTAAGACACATGTAACTATGCGAGTAGGAGCCGATCATCATAGAATGGATCACATCACCTTGATTATGGGGTGCCAGTTGGAAACTAGTTTATATGGGTTCAGAGATCAACATGGGGTACGATAGTATATTCGACCCTAGACAACTTAACCAAGTTTTTAGTGCATGCCCACTTCTTGATTATACTTATCATACCCAGTTCTTTATTCATAGACAAAATAGTACTAGACTTACTCAGGCTTTATGTCTGACTCTACTTTTCTTTCGTCTTCTTTCTTCCGTTCCCCCCCCCCCCAGGTCCTCAGGGAGGGAACACAGCAGCTTGACCAACCTCAACATCCAGCTTGAAGAAGAGAAATGTATTGCTTGGACTTTCCTGTTTTGAACTATGGCTTTGGACAATCCACTATGGGGCTTTTGCAGTTTATCTATGTTTTATTTATGCTTCTTTAAATAATGTACTCAAGACAGATTATGAAAGTGTTATGTTATGTTTTTGGAAAGGATGTTGTTGTAACACGTATTTGACTTTATGAAATAAAGTTTGTTGTTCTTCCGCTGTTTACAAATATGTGTTCTTATATCTGTCTTGTATATCTGTGACTTGTACTTATAAACCTCCACCAAAATTAGGGCATTCCCTTTGAGAGTGACCCTAACGGAGGTGGGGTGTTTCACTTGGTATCAGAGCATAGGTTTACCAGATAAGATAAAAAGTTTTGAAAATTTATTTTCAAAAAGGAAATTTAAAGAAGCATTTTTAAAAGATAAAAATATTATTTCGTTTTTAAAGGCAAAGTCCACTCCCCAAAGCCATAGGTACTATCTCTTATCCTTCGTTTTGAACCTATCCTTTTTGTTTCAGCATGTCCGAAGATCTTAACTTGCCGGAAGGGGTACCAATACCTGGTTGGTTTAGACGGTTCTTAGAAGCAAGGGCCACTCAGCCAGGTCCTACCGTTCCTCCTCCCCCAGCTGCAGTAAATCATCCAGCTGCAGCAGCACCTCTTCCTCCACCTCCTCCACGAGGAAACGCGTTTGCTAAGATATGTAAGGATTTTAAAGCTATGGGAGGAAGGGATTTCCATGGAACTGAGTCCTTCGTAGCAGCTAGAAATTGGCTGAAGGAAACTGAGGATCTATTCATCATCTTTGAGGTAGAGGACAGACAAAAAGTACAATTGGCGGTGTGGCTATTGAAGGGCGAGGCTTCCTACTGGTGGGAAGTCACTAATGCTGAAAGACCAGTAGAGACATGGGAGGACTTTAGGGCAAGGTTTGAGACCAAATTTCTCTCAGATGCGGAAAGAAGTTTGCAGTTGGAGAAATTCTTATTTCTTAAGCAAGGAGACAAGACTGTTAGAGAGTATGTGAATCAGTTTGATGAGCTGGCTAGGTTTGGGCTTGACCTAGTCAACACCCCGCACAAGAAGGCTCTCCGTTTCGTCAAGGGGTTAAATGAGCCATTACACAGTTTGGCCATGACCCATATACCCATGGGAGCCACGTATGAAAGATTGGTGCAAATGGCGTTGCTGAATGAAGAGGATAAGGGCAAGAAGGAGATAAAGGCAGAAAGCTCTCAAGGGAAGAAAGAGGGTTTGCAGCCTAAGAAGATGGACTTTAAGAAAGGCGGGAAAGGCAACAAAGAGAAGAGGAAGTGCAATTTCTGTGGCAAAGTGGGGCACTTAGTAAAGGACTGCCGGAAAAAGAAGGCCAAGGAGAATGGTGGATGCTTTTCTTGCGGTCAGACAGGCCACAGAGCTAAGGACTGCCCAAAGAAACGAGGGCAGGGGAAGGGGTCTGGATCCACTCCAGGGGCACAGGTTCATGTGCTGGAAGCGCCACCTTTGCAACAACGAGGTACAAACACTTCTGTAGAAAGTGTAGTTTATCTTTATGATCACCCCGTTCACACTTTATTTGATTCTGGCGCATCACACTCCTTTATCTCGTCTGCTTTAGTAGAATCTCTGCACCTAAAAACTAGTATGGTAGAGGACCCCTTAATTGTTTCAAACCCAATTGGGGGCCCAGCTCATTTGTCTATGATCTGTGTGGGATTGAAAATTTCTATTCTAAGTGTAGAATTTCAATGTAGTGCCTTTGTTTTGGGCTTTTCGGGGTATGGTTTGATTTTGGGTATGGATTGGCTATCCAGTAATGGGGCCATCCTTGATTGTGAGAAAAGGGTTGTTAGGCTCCTAACCCAGCTCGGTAATACTTTGGAAATTTCTTGTAATCCCTCGTATGCGGTTATGCTTAGTTATCTTGAATCGCTAGATACCTCTGTTGAAAATTTGAAATCAGTTAGAGTGGTCCGGGAATATCCGGATGTCTTTGAAGAGGTGAAGGGCTTGCCTCCGAAGCGGGAAATAGACTTCCGCATATATCTTGTAGATAATGCAAAGCCCGTTGCGTTGCCCTTAGACATATGGCTCCACGAGAAAGGAAAGAGCTCAGTAAACAGATTAAAGAGCTTCTAGAAAAGGGGTTCATTAGGAGGAGCATTTCAGAATGGGGCGCTCCAGTGGTGTTCGCTACAAAGGCGGATGGTTCACTCCGTCTATGTGTTGACTATAGGGAGCTCAACAAGCTAACGAAAAAGAATAGGCACCCTCTCCCTAGAATTGACGATTTATTTGACCAGCTTGTAGGAGCGTCCGTTTTCTCCCAACTCGATTTGGCAACCGGTTTTCATCAGCTAAGGGTGGCTGAAGATAGCATCGATAAAACGGCGTTCAGAACCCCAGACGGCTTCTTTGAATGGCTTGTCATGCCTTTCGGCTTGACAAATGCACCTGCTTACTTCGTGGACCTGATGAGTAGGGTATTTAGAGATTTCCTCAACAAATTCGTAGTGGTCTTCGTAGATGATATCCTTATCTTCTCAAAGAATGAAGAGGAACATGCTCAACACTTAAGGGCAATCATGGAAACGTTGCGAGCCCATCAACTAAAAGCCAAATTCTCCAAATGCCACTTTTGGAGAGAAGAGGTGAGATTCCTTGGGCACATAGTATCCAAACAAGGGTTAGCGGTGGACCCTGCTAAGGTAGTGGCGGTACAGGATTGGAAGACACCAAGGAATGCAACTGAGGTCCGAAGCTTTCTAGGACTAGCGGGTTTCTATCGAAAATTCATAAGGGATTTTGCGAAAATTTCAGCTCCGCTCACGAAATTGACCAAGAAGAATCTGGTGTTTAATTGGGACTTGGATTGCGAGTTTGCTTTCCAACGACTGAAAAGGGCTCTCACAACAGCCCCAGTTTTGACGCTGCCAGATGGGAGCAAGATGTTCACTGTTTATACGGATGCATGTGGGACAGGGCTAGGCGCCGTCTTAATGCAAGAAGAAAGGGTGGTAGCTTATGGCGGGAGGCAATTGAAGGTGCACGAAAAGAACTACCCGACCCACGATCTTGAGTTAGCCGCCATCGTCTTTGCACTCAAGTCTTGGCGACACTATCTCCTAGGTGAGAAGTTCGAACTTTACACTGACCATAAATCGTTGAAATATCTTTTCTCGCAGAAGGATCTTAACTTGAGGCAACAAAGATGGATGGAGTTTCTTGCCTCGTACGATTTCGAAATCTCCTACACTCCGGGCAAAGGCAACGTAGTTGCAGACGCGTTGAGCCGAAAGAAATTGACCCTAAGCCCGTTGTTTGTTGAAAGACAAAGCCTAGAGTTTATAGCCAGCTTCGACTTTAGGCCTTCCTCCGATTTCGTACCGGGCTTGCTAGCATCTCTCGAAGTGCGCCCAACTTTAGTGGATTTAGTAGGGACAGCACAACGCGAAGACCCTCAGCTTGTAGAAATAATTGATAGGCTAATTAGGGGTGAGACTTCAAGTCACCTCAACAGATACTCCATCGACGATAAGGGTTTGCTAAGGCGAGACGGAAGACTATGCGTCCCACAGACAAACGATTTAATAAAGAAGGTTCTCGAAGAATCTCATCACTCCAAGATGACGATACACCCAGGCGGAGATAAAATGTACAAAGACATAAAAAGGACTTTCTTTTGGAACGGCATGAAAAAGGACGTGGCAGAGTTTGTTTCTAAGTGTATGGTGTGCCAACAGGTTAAGGCGGAACAGAAAATGCCTGGTGGACTACTACATCCTCTAGAGGTCCCGCAGTGGAAGTGGGATAGCATCTCAATGGACTTCATCGATGGGCTGCCTAGGTCTAGGAGAGGCAACACTAGCATTTGGGTAATAGTGGATAGGCTTACTAAAAGCGCCCACGTTTTACCTGTCAAGGGTAAAAGAAATGCCTCATCCCTAGCATCACTTTACCTCAAGGAAATCGTTCGACTCCACGGAATACCATCTAGCATCGTTAGTGACCGAGACCCCATATTCACCAGCGAGTTTTGGCGGAGTCTGCAAGAAGCAGTAGGAACGCAGTTATGCTTGAGCATAGCCTATCATCCCCAAACCGACGGCCAAACGGAGAGAGTGAACAGAGTTTTGGAAGACCTTTTAAGGTTATGCGTCCTTGACTTCGGAGGGACATGGGAAGACCACCTTCCTTTGGTGGAATTTGCCTACAACAACAGCTATCAAGCAACCATCGGAATGGCGCCCTTCGAAGCTCTATATGGAAGACCGTGCCGGTCGCCCACTTGTTGGTGGGAGTCTACTGATAAGCTCATACTAGGACCAGACATGATCCGAGAGACTTCAAAGAAAGTAGACTTAATACGAAGAAGGATGAAGACGGCCCAACACAGACAAAAGTCCTATGCCGACAAGAGGAGAACCGACCTTGAATTTGAAGTTGGAGACAGAGTTTTTTCTCAAGGTATCACCGCTAAGGAACGTTGTTCGTTTCGGAACCACAGGAAAGCTAGCACCAAGGTTCGTAGGACCATTCCCTATCATCGAGAAGATTGGGAAAATGGCCTATAGATTAGAGCTACCCGAGAAGTTGGCTGGAGTCCAAAACGTTTTTCACGTTTCACATCTACGAAAATGTCTACATGAGTCTGCTGAAGTGGTAGAGCCAAATATACTCGAAGAGGCCGAAGTGGAACGCGAAGCAACCATAAGAAAGGTTCCAACCTGCATACTAGGAACGGAAGTGAAGAAGCTACGCAACCGCGAAGTCAAACTCGTCAAAGTCCAGTGGAGCGACGCCGAGGGAGACGCGACTTGGGAAACTGAAGCTAGAATACGCACTGCATACCCTTTTCTATTCGAGGGTACGTCCTTGATCTTTCTTTTTCCTTAAGTTGCGCTTTTATCTATCTTTTTAGGGTATATTTCCTCGACCTTATCTTTTAGGTAGAAACCCTTTTTGGATGAAAACATGTAATTGAAACATGTTATGTATGATGGTTGCAAGTGGTTGCAAGTGATTGCTAGTGGTTGCTCGTGGTTGCATATACACACACAATCTAGGTTTTAGATCGGCTCAATCACTTCATATTGCATATGCATATATGTTTGCATTCGTATATGGTTGAATTGTAATGTGTTGGCATATGGATGTTGCATTTGTATTGAATGATTGTGCACTCATGTAGAATCATGAATAGGAAAATTTGCATACATAATGGATTCATTTCACTTACATGATTCGCATTAAGGAGGTCAACTGAATCAGTAAACCGCCTGATTTTGCATTAGATAAGTACATGTACACACACACTTCGCATATGATCATGAAGCATTAGAAGTCTTTTAAGGACAATGGATACTCGTGTTTGATGGTAGAGTAGATGGATGATTGGATGTTAGGATATACATTCCTCCTAACTTGAACATTTCGGGGACGAAATCCTTTTAAGTGGGGGAGAATGTAACACCCCGAAAATTCTATAACTGTGAAATTAACGAATTAAAGCATAATTAATCTGAAATCAAAGAACTAAGGGAAACGGGATACGCCATTGCGTTCGTCTCGGAAAAATACGCGAAATAGAGTCCGAGTTTTCGAAAAACAGAGTCCGTATGAAGAAGATATGGCCTTCGGAAGTTTTGAATTAAATTTAAAATTCAAACAGAATAAAATAGTTAAAAAGCGGGCCCAATGGGCCAGGGCGGATAAACACCCGCCTAGGCCACCCAGGTCGACTGGGCTATCGACCTGGGCTACCCATGTCGACAGGGCTGTCGACAGCCCTGTCGACAGGGGTGTCGACCTGGTCGAGCCCAGTCAACCTGGCTGGCCAGGTCTGTATTTGGTCGAATTTCTGTGGTCTGCTTTGTCATTAGGGCTAGGTGGCAAGTTTTAATTGGTCTCTCTATCTAATGAATGGCTATGATCAATCCAAGCAACATCAATGGTCCTAATCAGTTCCTAACCTCTATATAAACAACCCTAGACTAAACCCTAATCTATTCATTCAAAATTAAGAACATAGCCACCATGTTGCTGAGGAACGACTAAGAGTAGCCGCCAACTAGAGAGAGAATTAGGAAGAAAGTTCTAAAGCCTAAAGCAATTCAAGCAACCTAAAGCCAATCAATTCAACAAAGGAATCATATCTCTTAATTAGAGAATTCACCGCAACCATTGTAAGTAGAGTATTACTTTGGTATGAATAAACAACTGTGTTGATTTGTATGCTTGAAATAATAAAGTAATTCATATTTGTGCAAAATTATGTTATTCATTATAAAGAACTACATGCGGTAGTTCTATGCAAGTATACGTTTGGAATATTGCGCAAATTATGTAATCTATGTTGAAGCTACATGTATGTAGTTGATTGAAATTCATGCAAGTTTGGGGCTTTGTTATTATGCCATCATGATGTATATTTTTGTGCCTAAATCATTTTGCAAGTAATTGAAACAAGTTTGGTTGTTATAGTTCATATGAAACTATGTTGGAATTTTGACACCATAATCCATGTATTAAGTCATGCTTTTGCAAAACTTATGAATATGGCTAGGCTATGAATGATATTTGGCATAATTGAAATCCATGATTTAAGTCTATCTTGTTTAAAAGAATTATATGATGACATATGTGAGACATGGCTAGGTTAGACTCAAAAATCCCTTTTTGCAAGTTTAAAACAAACACCATGATTGGGAATATTTATGCATAAGTATATTTATACCATCGTTATGTGATTAGACTTAAATCATGATTAAGTTGAACTATGTTTTTGTGTTAGTAACAAAGTATCCCCTTTGTAAACATGTAGAAACCTTATGAGCATGACTTGTTTATGTTTATGCCTAAAGGAGAGCATAGGTCTATGTTGTAGTTAAGACTATGTGACACCTAATTTAGATTCTTATCTTAAGTTTACATGGTTTGGTTCATGTCACCTATGCTTTATGACCAAAATATATATATGCAAGTACACCAGTTTCTATTATGTATTTCCAACGTCATATGCAAGTTCATGCGCTCACCTTCCCCTCTTTGTGTATGTAATCACGCTTTAAGCCTCCCTTTTCGCATGGCTAAATTGGGCTTTAAAAGGCTAAGCCCAATATATATATAAACGGACGTGTAAAACGGGGGAAAATAACGTTGGGTTAAAAATTACTAATGAATGAAAATATAAAATAGAAGGGCCCAAATCCAAGTATGGGTTGGGCCCATGATTGGTGTAACCTTTACACCATTAACTTAATAATGGGCCGCAAATATTTACATATCAATAAAGAAGAAAGACAAAAATATGTAAATGTAGAAAATACGATGTGTTTAACCCGAGGTTGGATTGAGTTGTGACGTAAACCTGCCCGGAACCGCCCGGCTGTCCAGTAGTCACAACAATACCTATCCAATGTGAGAGGTTAAACATGGAGCCCAGCAAGGACCCGAGGTTAGACTGAGTTGTGGCGTAAGACTGCCCGGAACCAACCGGCAACAGGCAGCCACAACAATACCTGTCTAATGTGAGAGGTCAGGGCCTTAAAAAGACAATTAAGGCTGAGTCAGGATTGTTAGGATTAAGTGAACTAAAGACTTAATCAAAATGGAACATGCTAAACTAAACGGACTGGTGGGGGTTAGGTTAGAAAACACTTAACCAACTTAGCATGTTGGCTAGAGATAGAAAACCTAGTAACGGGGGACCCTTTTCAGCAGTAACCCTAAAAGGTGTATCAGGATACCCTGAAACTAGGCAGGGTGGGGCACGATTACTGGGCTGATTGTAAGAGGTCAAAACGACGGCGGTGGTGTAGCAGTGTAGGTTCTAACGGGGTGCGGGCGTGCACACACTCCGGCGCAGAAAAATAAAGCACTGGGCACCAGTAGCATACCTGTGCATTCCAAGGTTGTGTCGGGTCGCTGCCATGGGACTTGATACACCCCATGGTGGGACCAGCATAGGTAACTACAACATCGGGGGCCGTAAGACACATGTAACTATGCGAGTAGGAGCCGATCATCATAGAATGGATCACATCACCTTGATTATAGGGTGCCAGTTGGAAACTAGTTTATATGGGTTCAGAGATCAACATGGGGTACGATAGTATATTCGACCCTAGACAACTTAACCAAGTTTTTAGTGCATGCCCACTTCTTGATTATACTTATCATACCCAGTTCTTTATTCATAGACAAAATAGTACTAGACTTACTCAGGCTTTATGTCTGACTCTACTTTTCTTTCGTCTTCTTTCTTCCGTTTCCCCCCCCCCCCAGGTCCTCAGGGAGGGAACACAGCAGCTTGACCAACCTCAACATCCAGCTTGAAGAAGAGAAATGTATTGCTTGGACTTTCCTGTTTTGAACTATGGCTTTGGACAATCCACTATGGGGCTTTTGCAGTTTATCTATGTTTTATTTATGCTTCTTTAAATAATGTACTCAAGACAGATTATGAAAGTGTTATGTTATGTTTTTGGAAAGGATGTTGTTGTAACACGTATTTGACTTTATGAAATAAAGTTTGTTGTTCTTCCGCTGTTTACAAATATGTGTTCTTATATCTGTCTTGTATATCTGTGACTTGTACTTATAAACCTCCACCAAAATTAGGGCATTCCCTTTGAGAGTGACCCTAACGGAGGTGGGGTGTTTCAGGGGTATATGGTCAATTTTGACCTATGGCACTCCTCTGAAATTTCTTTCCTCAATCCTTTATCCTTAGGGATGTAAAGTCGTCCATCCCAAAATAACTCCCGTCATCGCTTAATTCAAGGTCTCTTTCTTTCACACTTTTTCTTTTATGCTTCTTAATTCCTCGTCAAGGTCTTGTGCATTTTTGATCCTTTCCCTTACGGTAGGTCAAATTATCATAACCCCAAGAAAACTATTTGAAGTGGTTGGTGAGGATTGTAAATTTAAAATTAGAGAGAAACTCTAATTATTTCCATTATGTTATCGCATTCAAAGTCGCATATTTCCTATTTAAAGCATCCGCCACTACATTCTCATTTCCCGGGTATCTGGATCACAAAATCAAATGAGGCAATATATTTCATCCATTGTTGTTGTCTCAAGTTTAGGTCATGTTGAGAAAATAAATACTTAAGGGATTTATAGTCAGTAAAGAGTTCAAATTTCTCCCCTAAAAGATAATGCCTCCACATCTTAAGGGCGAACACTACTGTTGCTACCTCCAGGTCATGAACTCGGCATCTCTTCTTTGGATCCTTGAGTTGTCTACTGCCATAGGCATATACTCTTCCTTCTTGCATAAGGACTTCTGCCAAACCAGTCCCACATTCGTCGGTGTAAATGGTGAACAACTTTGAACTGTCGGGTATAACTAGGATAACTGCCGTAGTTAATACTTCCTTTAATTTCTTAAAGGCTATATCACATATATTATTCCAAGAGAACATGGAATTCTTTTTTGTTAAATGGGTTAAAGGAGTAGCAATCTGGGTAAAGTCTTTAATGAATTTCCTATAATATCTGGTCAATCCAAGGAAGCTTCTTACTTTTGTATAGCATTCTGAGGTATCCTCCATTCCTTGATTACTCAATCTTTGCGGGATCTACAGCCAAGCCTTCGCTCGACACAATATGTCCTAAAACTCTTACTTCTTACCACCAGAAATGGCTCTTCGAGAATTTTGCTTTTTGGTTCTTTCTTAGTATCCCTAACACTTTGTCTTAAGTGTTTTTCATGCTCCTTACAGTATTCTGAGAATATAAGGATATCATCTACGAAGATTACTACAATTTTATTTAAAATGCCCCTAAACAATCTACTCATGAGGTCAACAAAGAATGCGGGTGCATCCGTTAGTCCGAAGGGCATAACTTTCCATGGAACAATCTGTTTGGTGCCCTAGACGCAGTTTTGTCCTTGATGTCCTCCGCAATTCTTAACTGGTGAAATCCATTAGCAAGGTCTAGTTAGGAAAATACTCGGGCTCCTCCCAAGTGGTCAAAAAGGTCATCGATTCTAGGTAAAGGGTATCTATTCTTCTTGGTTAATTTATTGAGCTCCCTATAGTCCACACAATGTCTCAAAGATCTGCCTGTTTTGGTGGCAAATACAACAGGTGCACCTCACTTTGAGGTACTTCAACGAACAAAACCTTTTTGTAATAATTCAGAAATCTTTTTATCTAACTGCCTTCTTTCCTTAGGCACTATATGCCTCAAGGGCAGTGCTACAGGTCTAGCGTCCTTCTCTAGGTCAATATGAAAAGAGATTTCTCTGTGTGCCGGAAGTCACGCGGAAGTCTCGTGGCTTCCTCAAAAACATCCATGAACTCACATACTACAGGGACTGAAGATGGTCCTTTAGAACTAGGAGATAAGGAATATAATAAGGCTTTATCCTTGTTTCTAACATTAGAAGGAATACATAGGTTGCGTCCCCCTCGGCTCCTAAGATAAAACGATAGCCAGTCCATACCTATTATAAGGTCATACCCCATGAAATCTAACGCGTACACTTCACACTGAAACTCAACATTGTCGACCTCTAATGCTAGGTCTTTACTCAACAGTTCAAGATACTTAGATCCTCGTATAGGGTTGGCCACCTCTATCGGACTGTCCGAGATAAATATGGAAAGATTCAACAGATTTACTAATCACTTGGGTCGCTCCAAAATTGAACAAGGTGTATACTGAATTTCCTAAAACAGAGGTTATACCTTCAAGTGCGGGCTTCCCTTGGTCTCTTAGGGATCGGCTTTGAATTGGTGTTGCCTCTATTGCATAGTTCTGGCCACTCTTGACAACTTTTGGCTTTGGTCAGTCCTTGGACATGTGTCCTTCTTCATGGCAGTTGAAACATTTTCCCTTGAACTCCTTCTTTACCAACGAGGTTCTACAATCCTTGGCCTCATGGCCCTTGCGGTTGCACCTCATACAAGTCTTTGCATCCTTTTTGAATTTATTATTCTTCTTATTTTTCCACCATTCCTTCTTCTTATTTTTGTTAGAGCTTTCTCCTTTCTCACCTTCCTTATCCTCCTTGGCGCATTCCGCCGTGCATAAAGTGGTTATCTCAACTAGAGTCTCAAAAGTTACCCCAAACATTACTTGAGCTAATAGAGTTTCTTTCGACGGAGAGTTTAGCCCTTTAATGAATTTCAGGGCTTTGTTGATGGGTGTGTCTACCAATCCTCTTCCAAACTTACATAATTCAGTGAATTTGGATACATACTCTTGTAGGCTCAAGCTTCCTTGCTTGAGGTGGAAGAATTTCTCTAGTTGGATAGTCATTTCTGCCCTTGGCAAAAACTTTGCCTCGAAATGGGTTTTGAATTCGGCCCATGTAAATATCTAGCCCTTGTTTTCCACCGATATTAAATTCCACCATTGAAGGGCCTCATCTATCAAATGTCAGGCCGCTATACTCCTTTTCACCTCATCAGGCCAGCCAGTAGCTTCAAAAATTCTTTCACAGTCTATTAGCCAAGACAGGGCATTAGTAAAGCTTTCTTTTCCAGAAAACGATTTCCCTCCTATATGCGTGAAAGTCTAACAAAGGAGTGAAAAGTCAAAGGCTACCTCAACGGCAAGAGCTGCAGGTGCTGCCGGGGAAGGATTGGCAATAGGGACCTGTTGAACAGTACGAAGATAGTGTTGAAACAATTCTGGCAAGTATCTAGGCCTTGCCTGGTTACACTGCACAGTTGGATTTTCACTCATTCTACTATCTGAAAAGAAAAGGAAGAATCCATTAGCGGATACTCCTGAGATAGTATTTAAGCTGAAAAGGGAAGAAAATGATAAACATGCCTACAATAAATGCATATGCTTATCGGGGTAATTACATATAATATATATAGTTTGAAAAATCTTTTTCACTATACAAATACGTCTCTTATACGTATAATTCCTTTATAATTGATTAACCAATGCTTTGATACAAAATGTAACAATCCACTTGGAATGGGCCTAAATTTTGACCTAAAAGACCCATCGAAACTTAGAGCCATTCTAAATAGGTCGTTGGTACCTGTAAGGATTACATTTGCATAGAATATATATATACACATTAATACTTCGAATGGAAATCTCACACAGCGGAAAGCGAAAATATAATTCTGAAAATAAGACGTACCTTTTATTTAAAAACCACAGAAATACAATAGTCACAGTTACATCTGTTCAATGGGTACATCAAATGATTCATTCTCACAAGTTTTCAAAAGAAGTAAAACAATAACTATTAATAATAGCATAACAACTTCGTCTTCTTCATCAGCTTCAATCATGACCTCATCCATGGCTATTACCCCATCTACCGACCTATTGGACATGTTGAGGAGAGGGGTCAGAACATAAAGTCCTGTGCGACTGAAATATAGTATTACTTAATGTCCATACCATATATTTTTAGTTGGTTACAAATGTCAAGGTATGTCTATGCAGCACACAACAAACACCAAGTATCTAACCAATGGGGTAGATATCCAATTCAATTGCCCATTAGTGTTTTTAGGGTAAAAACCCAACAAGGTGGCATTCCCGGTCACTTATGGCCTTATTAAAGGTGAATTCTTATGATCTCTTATAACCCTGAGGCATACCCTTAGCCCTTTAAGACCCCTGTTGCTACTGAAATTAACGATAAAATAGATGCTTGTGAAGGGGTATCGGATGACCGCAAGCACACGAAAATCCCTCATGAAACAAGGCCAAATGCTAGGAAGAGACAAAGATATAGGAAAATATTCTGGAAGTAACATCAATTGAGACCCATCCCCCCACCAGCTGATAGTGAAAGAGTATACAGTGAACACAAGCACGAAAAGGCGACCTAAGAGCTACATAAACCGACACCTCCTTAGGAGAAAAGAATCCAAAATCTACAGAACTCCGACATAGTCCATCCGGTATAGCATACCTGGTAGGAGAGGATTTTCATCGAAAGGGCCTCTGAATCAGAAACTAGAAAAAAAGAGACGAGAAATCTATCAACAGAAGCCCGGAAGGACGTGAGGGTTGTCGGTATTAACCCTCTCAATACCAACACACCGGAACGAGAAGACATCAAGAATATCAGACTGAAGACAGTGGACACACTATCAAGGGCTATCTTCCAGAGATCAGATCATATCGAAAGCTCCACCGAAAGAATATCCAGAGCCATAACAGAGATACAAGCTATCCATACTAAACCCACACCGGCAGCCATTTACAAATACCAGGAGGATAAGCCGCTCTGAGTATTCATGAGGAGGCCGAAAGCTGATATCCGAGAACCACGTTGTGGGAACCATAACCAATGCCACCAAAGTGGCCGGAAGCTAAACACCCGAAGGCAAGGAAAAAGGCTGCCAACAATGGCTTTTATAGGCCCAACAGCCTAACAGCAGAAGGGGCCCCAAATCTACTATAAATAAGACCCCAGGGATCACGCCCCTAGGGGTTTTCCTTTTTCTTCTTCTAAGATTCCAGAGAAGAACCCTAGTTTGTAAATCAGTATGGGGATCTCCTATGTAACTTCCTCCATGAGTGAAATCCTCAAAATCCTTAATGTGAACGTAGGTGCAAATTGAACCAAACCACTATAAAACTGTGTGTTCTTATTTCCTTCTGCATTATATTATTCTTTAACATACTTCTATAAGCATTCTGTTATCCTATTGACTTAGCTAAATATCCCATCACAAATTGTTGGGTTCCTGGCAACCTGACACTTTTATGAGGAGAAAATCCCTTCTCTCCAGGAAACTTTGAATTATCTTAACTTGAGGAGAATCGAATGATTCCATTTTACTTTACAGATTGTCCCCTCATATCTGCCTTAGGTGTTAACGAAAAATATCGTTAACATTTTGGCATTAGAAGGAGGCCTGAATCTTCGACCTTGTGGTTAAGGTCCACATTTCTAACTGTGTTGTTATGTCCTGGGCTAGACTTAGCTTTGGAAAAGAAAGACCATAGAAAAGGTCTCAACAAAGGGTTTCCAGACTCTGGTTTACTGCTCAGGGTATCACTCATCAAAGGGTTGTTCAGCCATAAACCGCTAGCCTTTCCTCTCACACCTTCCTCCCAGTTTCTCATACCATCCTCACCTTATAACCCATCATAACAAGATACTTCCCAGATCCATTAAAATGGTTAAGTTGCAATAAAATTGGAAGCAGGGTTCTGATGCTTCCTCTAGTATAGGAATCAACATCCCATCAAGTGCCAACTCTACGAATCTAAGAGCTGAGGAGCTTCCAGTTTCAGCAAAGGGAAAAGATGAAGAGTTGGAAGTGTTAAGCTTAACTTTACAAGTTGACACTACTAGGGTGGTCTATTGAAGAGAACTCCACCCAGATATCTTTTGAGATGGAATCCCATCAGACCGAACTAAAAATAAAGGCATTCCTGAATTAAGTATCAAGGCTATATTCATGTCGCAAAATAGTTTCATCTCGCAAAAGGACGATCGAACATCAAAAGTGAGCAACAAAGCAGAAATATTACTCTTGGCAGCGCGAATTTACAATACTAGAAGATTTATTGAAGCAGATCTAGCCCTAAGGCCCTTAGGGATAGCTCCTTATGAAGTAGAGTCAAGAGTAATTGCACCTCAAATGCCTAATAGCTAGTTTAAACCCTTATCAATTCCACAAAGTAGTTCATCTTTACAAAGGGATAGCACAATGTCAGGAGAATCTACTAGTTCAGAGGCGAATATAAACTCATTGCCACTAGAAGATAGAAAGGAAGGAGTGATCGAAACTCCACCTAGTATAAAGATGCCACACCTCATATATGATGGAAGGACAGACCCCGAAGAACACCTTGCTACCTTTGAAAGTTATATGGATTTCCATGACGCTTCTGAAGTTATGCGATGCCAAATGCTTCCTCTGACCTTACGAGAAGCAGCTGCTAAATTGTATCTTCGGTATCAAGGGAAAAACATCCATTCTTGGGAACAATTCTTTTATGACTTTTCTGCATAATTTTGTAGCCGTAAGAATCCAGTGGTGGATTACCTGCCCTTATAAACATAAAGAAGGGGCAAGATAAATCTCTAGCTGACTACATAAAGAAATTCAATGCTGAAGCTTCGAGAGATGAGGGTATGAGCAACCGCGATAAGCTCGTCGCCGTCCATTCAAGGCTGATTGAGAGAACGACTTTTTGGGAAGAGTTGTACATACGTGGATGCAAAGACTTGCCAAAATTCTACCATCGGGAAAATACATTCATTTGCATGGAAGAGTTGTACCATTCGAAAAGTGGGCTCGGTTACTACAAGGGAGACGGGAAATCTTATGTTCATCGGAATCTTCAATACGGGAAGCCAAAATTTCTTGAAAACAGAAAGAACCTAAAGGAAGAAGGACCAAGTGTCAATGCCATAACCCTAAGTGTAACGACCCGTATTTTTACGGATAATAAATAATTTATTTAATTATTTAAAGGATGGTTTGGTAACTTAAAATGACCAAAATTGAATAATAGTGAATATTTAATTAAATTAAATAATAGAATAATATATTCAATTTCCGAAATAGTCGGAAATAGTGGAATTCACAATATTGTGTGAGTTGGATCAATTTTAATATATAATTCAGTTTAGAGTTGAATTATATTAACGAATATATTATATAAACGACAGTTGACCGTATAATTATATTATAATTATAATCAAGCTCGAAATGGCGTGGCAGTTCGTAATTTGGCGATTCGAACTTTAAATGAATATACAGAATCCGTTTTAAGCCGGATTTATGTGAAACAATAAACGTTCGGAGCTGGTGAAGTATATTTTTCTAATAGAAGAGAAAATTTGAGATTTTGTTGTGTAGATTTTGAGTTATGTCCAAATCAAATTTTCGAAAAGTCGCTACGGAATTCCTTTATAATTTACAACGATTTATTTATATATTAAATGGAGTTTTCAATATAAATTGAACACTGATTTAATCTGAATTTGAAATGTCGAGTTATAAATTCAGATAGGAATATTTTGGAGCTGGATAATATTCTGTTGTGAATATATACAATAATATTAATTTATTATTATTAAATTTAATTATTTTCAAATATATTAATATTTAATTGGGTTTATTTAGAGCTTTAAAAATAGCCAGTTTTGCTAACGACCCCCATTTTTGATGAAACTAATTTTGTTGGATCCGGAATATTAAATTATTGTTATATTTCAATTTTTGTAATCTTTGGAGTAATTATGTGGTCGTAGGAATTTTAATGTGAAAAACAGTCGATATTTGGAAGGTTAAAAATACGCTATGTGAGCAAACAGAGTCGGAATTTGACAAAACAAGTTTCGTTGAGTCCGTAATGTTGAACCGTAGCTGCATGCCCATTTTCGTTGAAATTGGATATTGTATGTGATCATATGAATTTTTAAAAGGCAAATACATGTAGTGGTTGTTTAAAACTGAATATAATAATCAATAAAAATATGTTCAAAACTATCTATATATAATCCGATCACACTTCTAACCTAGACCATTTTTCTGTAGTCATCAATTCTTCAACCGCCAGTTCTTTCTCTTCTCTAACAACAATTTGTGACAATCAAAAATTCTTAGAAAACAAAAATAAAATTATATAAATCGTGAAACCAATATTTCTGGATTCGTGGAAGTGTATACTTCACTGCTATATGTTTTTTTTTCCGATTCCACGACATTTTGGATCGTTGCTTTTTACACAGCGCATATATTCAGTGCTATGATTCGTGAATTCTTGAGAATGAAGTATCGATGCAGGAATTTGTTTTTATTTTTGAGATTTTGGTAAAGAATGGAGCTTGTATGCTAACTTTTTAGGGGTTTGATGGAAATTGTGTTCGCTGATTTATACCAGTCGTGCCCTAGAGTTGCCAATATCAGTTGATTGGTGATGTTTGGGATTAAAACATGATTTTTATTGGCGATAAGAGGATCCAATGGAAGTAGTTGCGATTTTTCTTGGAATTCTGGTCGACATTTTGCCGCAACAGGTGGTTCGCTAGTCTGAGATCGTGCTGATTTGGAGGGTGTGCGAGCTAGGAGTTTTGGGGATAGGGTGGTGTGGATTATGGAGGGAGGATCAACGGTGCCAACCGTTTGTGGATTAGCTAAGAGTTCAGGGAGAACGGATGGTTTAAAGGTACGGTAATGGCATGATGCGTAGCCTGTAGGGGATTGGGAAAGAAGAGGATGAGGGGCATAGTTAAGGATTAAAAAAGGTGGATTTATTTAATTAATTTTATAATCAATTAAAGGCTAATGATGTTTATTTATTTATATACTAAAAAAGGGTATAACTATCAAATACATTATCATAATTTAGTGAAACAAGATCCATTGGGATCGTATGGACGACGGCTACAAAATGGAACTGACTGGAGTGAATTGGAGCTCGTTACAATTTATAGCGAAATAAATTGTCTGTCTGAATCAACCGACAGTTATCGTTATTTAACGATGACCGTCCAATGAGAGTAAATCTCACCAACTTGTACAATTTTTATTTTTATAAATATAATCTAGTATTGATAAATGATGATTGATTGTTGTGTGTTGATTGTTTGGTTGAATTGCTGATGTATTGGTTGAAATTATAGATAATAATATATATATATATAAATCATTAATCAAATATTGATTCTGTTTATCAGAATATTTCATATTGAAATGAAATTGATGTTATTGATATAGTTTAACATCTGTGGATGCAGAGAAACAGGTAGGAGGGATCCAACTGGATTCCTCAATATTTATAATACTGTTTGTTTTCATATATTGTGATATATGATGTGGTATAATCTGTGATTGATTATGATGACACTGGTCATGTTATTTGGTATTTAAAATACCATATGAATTACTGGAATGTATAAAAGGAAAATTTCAAAGTGAATATGAATATGAAATATTTTTATATAAAATTATATAAAAGGATTTTATATAAAATAAACAGAATTATATAAAAGGATTTATATAGAATAAATAGAATTATATAAAGGGAATTATAAATGAGATTTAAGTGTTAGGAACAAAAAGGGAGATTTGTATGATTAATTCTACAAATAAAAATATAAAAAGAAATTGGATTTGGGGTATTGTTTTTAAAATACGAAATCAGACTGTTTGATTATATATAGATATTTTATTCACATTCGATGTGAAAAATAGATTAAAATAAATATTTTGCAGATAAAAATATTTATAAAGGAAATTGGGTTTTGAATAGGAATTTATATTGAATTACTGAAATTAGAAACTGACTGGAAATTAGTTGAGTTGAATGGATTTCTGGGTATCGATCTGATGTTGGTTTCAGCCTTCAGGGTTTATACTCAGGAAGTTGTTCTCTTACTAGTTTACAGTTAGAGACTGATATTGGTGGGGAGATAGTGATGCGTGAATCAGAAATGGAAACGTTTTCCAAAGTTAATAACGTATATTTTCTAAAATTAGAAAATAAGGATTTGATGAATATATGGAAATTAGAAATGGGAAAATGAATAAATGTTGATTGATGATCGATAGATCGAATTTCCATCTAGAAATAATATTGTTGTTTACACACATGTTTTTCTTTGATAGTTAAATCACCGACTATCAAAGTTTTTGACCATTTTTCGTTGTCAATACTGAGAGACCGGGATCAGATTCATTATCTGAAAACCACTCTATATGGGCGTTAGCGTTGCGATCAAATATGATAAAGATAATTGAAGACGGAGTTATGCAAGGGATGTCCTGTTTACAGAATAGTGACTTTGGTCTGTCCAATCCCAGGGCGACCAGTATGGAAGAATGTATGACAGAGTATATTTAATAGATCGCGTGAGTTGATCTCTTCAAACGTATTTATGTTTGGCGGCGGAAGAATTCGTTTCACTTAGCTATTTACCCGTGGTATGTTTGGAGAAATCAATGTGTGATTTGGCGGGTATGATGATGTAACATTCAAAGTGAATAAAGATGTGATCTATCAGAGATAAGCGTGGCCTCTAGCCTCACAACTAGGAAATGGTATAAAATCGGGTAGGTCGCATAGCTAAGTGGTTAGCTGCCAATAAGGGTGTATTGTCACCTGATCTAGAGAAATTCCATTTACTTCTATAATCAATTTCGATGCCGTCCCTTTCGGGAAATGGTTGCTGATCCCAACCGTTGGTGATAATACATTCGGTACACTCAAGCAAAATGAGTGACCGGTCATGTTTAGCCTAGGTTATAAGATGTTCTTGTTGAACTCGGTGTATTCCTCTCTAGAGATACACTGTCGGAAGGTGGACCCATACCTTATCGGTTGGAATTCATTACCCAATAAGCGCCCACGGTTTTTGATTATATAATTATATATGTGGAACGTGAGATGAAAGCGTTCTGCTAGATGATTATTATATTGTGGTTGATCGAC
The DNA here is from genome assembly GCA_030737875.1 of Allium sativum. Taxonomy (NCBI): domain Eukaryota; kingdom Viridiplantae; phylum Streptophyta; class Magnoliopsida; order Asparagales; family Amaryllidaceae; genus Allium; species Allium sativum. The sequence continues at coordinate 483,940,161 of CM060916.1, read as the reverse complement.
ATTATTATAATATCAAATGAGTTTGATATAAATATTATTGTTCCTTTCAAAATGTTTTTGAATGTTGGACCAAGTGTTTTGGATTCTCTTAAGGGAAAAACTCGTTCCGTCATATGGCGTGGTCTTATGAGGTATCGTTATTTTCTCAAACTGTTTCAAATTGTTTACTCATACCAGTCTCATGACTGACCCAGAGTTTGTTTTGTTTTGTTTTCCCTAAACTCTTGGGTTTTCAAATTTGTACGAGCAATCAAGTAGTCTAGATTTACAGATGCACTAGAGGAGCTGGAGCAGGAGGCTTCAACAGCGTTTTTATAGCTATTGTTTATTTCTGCTGTGATGTAAGTGTTATACTCTAATAATGGTATTGTTTACAGATATTGTTTTATTTCAAAGTTATGTTATGAAATATATTTATTCATTCTGATGTGAGATTCGTGTTTACTCTGATGTTGTATGTTCTTCTTATTCTTCTATTCTAAGTTTCTATCTTATCTATTCTCACCCTCTAACTTCTTTCATTAACTATCCGGTATTTCCGATGCTTGATATTCGGGTTATATGTCGATTACTCAGGATCGCGAAAACCTGGGTCGTTACAGTGGTATCAGAGCTGAAGGTTAAGTAATTACCTTGGCTCTGTGGCATGACTCGGTAGAGATAGGGTTAGTAATGCCCTAGATTGAGTTTGAGTGTACATATACGAGTGGACGTATTTGTTATTTAATATAAAAATGGTTTTATATTGTGGATATTTATTGGTTGAGTTGTTTATGAGTTCTGGTCAATCAGTTTGATCCACTGTATTGGTAGGGGTTTATAAACACTCGAATACGATGAACCGACACTGTATGTTTTGAAAAGAGGGTAAATGAAATAATTTTACCCAAATTATATTTTGATATAAAGGATTTATATTGGAATTATTATAATATGGATATATTGGTTGTTATTATAATCAGATAAGATTATAACTGAAACAGTTATATATAACCAATTGAAATTCGTATAAGTGTTATGAAATGACCTACATCTGAATTTAAATCAAAATCGAAATCTAAGACCTCAGAAATTTGGAGTAAATATATGAGATTTTTAAAATCCTGGGAGATTTTGAATTGTTTTACAAGCATTGTGAAGGATATTTTGAAATAATTTCAAATGGAAGTGTTTAAAATTGAGTTTTGAAATAATATAGTATTGAACTCACTTCGATCACTGGGAAATAACTCTGATGATGTTGGCCACATCATTAGTGTTCATTTTCGAGTTGTAAGTGACGGATTACTACCAAAGATATTGTTTTTGGAAATGTTTTGAGAAACAAGTTATTTTGATTTCGGAAGGGAATATTTGATTTTTGAAAGGGGTAAGTTGTTTAAAAACTCCCAGGAAGAGACTGTTTGAAATTAAAACAAATTAGATGGAAATTTGTGAAACTAAATTGAAAATCAAGAATGGTACTTGAGATTGATAATGCAATTTGGCTTGGATAAACGAATGGTTGTGTTGGAGATAAAAGTGATTAGAATTTGATGGGGATGACATTGGTATATGCTGAATTGGCAGCAAATGGAAAGGATATAATGGTATGCCCGACAAAAAGGTACAAGTTTATATTTTATATGAGTTTGGTGATCTATGAGCCAATTTGGCAAGCCGCTTGCCTGTTTGATTTTCTTTTGGATTGGAGAAGGCCTAGAGAGGCGAGTTGTAGTTGTACCGATTGAGTCGTACAAAGGAGGTGCTGGCGAAATTTTTCGAAAATTTAAGGTGTTAGAAAATTTTCAGAATTTTTGAAAATTTTCGTTAATAGAAATAAATTAATATTTTAGTAAAATTTATTGGTCCAGTTGAAACTGAAGTTAAGAAGTAAACAAATAATTTTTGACCCAGTTAATTGGATTAGTTTTCTACCTTAGCAATTTCGAGGACGAAATTATTTTAAGGGGGGAAGAATGTAACGACCCGTATTTTTACGGATAATAAACAATTTATTTAATTATTTAAAGGATGGCTTGGTAATTTAAAATGACCAGAATTGAATAATAATGAATACTTAATTAAATAATAGAATAATATATTTAATTTCCGAAATAGTCGGAAATAGTGGAATTCGCAATATTGTATGAATTGGATCATTTTTAATATATAATTCAGTTTAGAGTTGAACTATATTAACGAATATATTATATAAACGACAGTTGATCATATAATTATGTTATAATTATAATCGAGCTCGAAATGGCATGGCAGCTCGTAATTTGGTGATTCGAACTTTAAACGAATATACAGAATCTGTTTTAAGCAAGATTTCTATGAAACAAGAAACGTTCGGAGCTAGTGAAGTGTATTTATCTAATGGAAGAGAAAAATCGAGATTTCATTATGTAGATTTTGAGTTATGTCCAAATCAAATTTTCGAAAAGTCGCTATGGAATTCCTTTATAATTTATAACGATTTATTTATATCTTAAATGGATTTTTCAATATAAATTGAATACTGATTTAATCTGAATTTAAAATGTCGAGTTATAAATTCAAATAGGAATATTTTAGAGCTGGATAATATTCTGTTGTGAATATATACGATAATATTAATTTATTAATTTATTAATATTAAATTTAATAATTTTTAAATATATTAATATTTAAATGGGTTTATTTAGAGCTTTAAAAATAGCCAGTTTTGCAAACGACCTTCGTTTTCAAGGAAACCAATTTTTTTGGATCTGGAATATTAAATTATTGTAATATTTTAATTTCTGTAGTTTTTGGAGTCATTATGTGGCCGTACAGAATTATAATGTGAAAAACAGTCGATATTTTGACAGTTAAAAATACGCTGTGTGTGAGCAAACGGAGTCGGAATTTGACAAAACAAGTTTCATTGGGTCCGTAATGTCGAACCGTAGTTGCATGCCCATTTTCGTTGAAATTGGATATTGTTTGTGATCATACGAATTTTTAAAAGTCAAATACATGTAGCGGTTGTTTAGAACTGAATATGGTAATCAATAAAAATATGTTGAAAACTATCTATAAATAATCCTATCACACTTCTAACCTAGACCATTTTTCTGTAGTCATCAATTCTTCAGCTGTCGGTTCTTTCTCTTCTCTTTCAACAATTTGTTACAATAAAAAATTCCTAGAAAATAGAAATAAAATTCTATAAATCGTGAAACCAATATTTTTGGATTCATGGAAGTGTATACTTCGCTGGTATATGTTTTTTTTTTGATTCCATGACATTTTGGATCGCTGCTTTTTATACAGCGCATATATTCAATGCTATGATTTGTGAATTCTTGAGAATGAAGTATCGATGCAGGAATTTGTGTTTATTTTTGAGATTTTGGTAAAGGATGGAGCTTGTATGCTAACTTTTAAGGGGTTTGATGGAAATTGTGTTCGCTGGTTTATACCAGCCGTGCCCTAGAGTTGCCAATATCAGTTGACTGGTGATGTTTGGGATTAAAACATGATTTATATTGGCGATAAGAGGATCCAATGGAAGTAGTTGCGATTTTCTAGGAATTCTGGTCGACGTTTTGTCGCAACAGGTGGTTCGCTAGTCTGAGATCGTGCTGATTTGGAGGGTGTGCGAGCTAGGAATTTTGGGAATAGGGTGGTGTAGATTATGGAGGAAGGATCAACGGTGCCAACCTTTTGTGGATTAGCTGGGAGTTCAGGTAGAACGAATGGTTTAAAGGTACGGTAATGGCATGATGCGTAGCCTGTAGGGGATCGGGAAAGAAGACGATGAGGGTCGTAGTTAAGGATTTAAAAAGGTGGATTTATTTAATTAGTTCTATAATTAATTAAAGGTTAATGATGTTTATTTGTTTATATACTAAAAAAGGGTATAACTATCACATACATTATCAGAATTTAGCGAAAGAAGATCCATTGGGATCGTATGGACGGCGGCTACAAAATGGAACTGACTGGGAGTGAATTGGAGCTCGTTACAATTTATAGCGAAATAAATTGCCTGTCTGAATCAACCGACAGTTATCGTTATTTAACGATGACCGTCCAATGTGAGTAAATATCACTAACTCTGTATAGTTTATATTTTTATAAATATAATCTAGTATTGATAATTGATGATTGATTGCTGTGTGTTGATTGTTTGGTTGAATTGTTGATGTATTGATTGAAATTATAGATAATGATATATATATAAATCGTTAATCAAATATTGATTCTATTTATCAAAATATTTCATATTGAAATGAAATCGATGTTATTTATATTGTTAACATCTATGGATGCAGAGAAACAAGTTGGAGGTATCCAATTGGATTCCTCAATATTTATAATACTGTTTGTTTTCATATATTGTGATATATTATGTGATATAATCTGTGATTGATTATGATGACACTGGTCATGTTATTTGGTATTTTAAATACCATATGAATTACTGGAATGTATAAAAGGAAATTTTCAAAGTGAATATTGAAAATGAAATATTTTTATATAGAATTATATAAAAGGATTTATATAAAATGACTAGAATTATATAAAAGGATTTTATATAAAATAAACAGAATTATATAAAAGGATTTATATAGAATAAATAGAATTATACAAAGGGATTTATAAATGAGATTTAGGTGTTCGAAATAAAAAGGGAGATTTTTATGAATAATTCTACAAATAAAAATATAAAAAAAACTGGATTTGGGGTATTGTTTTTAAAATACGCAATCAGACTGTTTGATTATATATAGACATGTTATTCACATTCGATGTGAAAAAATAGATTAAAATAAATATTTTGCATATAAAAATATTTATAAAGGAAATTGGGTTTTGAATAGGAATTTAAATTGAATTATTGAAATTAGAAACTGACTGGAAATTAGTTGAGTTGAATGGCTTTCTGGGTATCGATCTGATGTTGGTTTCGGCCTTCGGGGTTTATACTCGAGAAGTTGTTCTCTTACTAGTTTACAGTTAGAGACTGATATAGGTGGGAAGATAGTGATGCATGAATCAGAAATGGAAACGTTTTCCAAAGTTAATAACGTATATTTTCTAAAATTAGAATATAAGGATTTGATGAATATATGGAAATGAGAAATGGGGAAATGAATAAATGTTGATTGATGATTGATCGATAGAATTTCCTTCTGGAAATAATATTATTGTTTGCACACATGTTTTTCTTTGATTGTTAAATCCCCGACTATCAAAGTTTTTGACAATTTTTCCGTCGTCAATACTGAGAGACCGGGATCAGATTCATTATTTGAAAACCACTCTATATGGGCGTTAGTGTTGCGATCAAATATGATGAAGATAATTGAAGACGGAGTTATGCAAGGGATGTCCTGTTTACAGAATAGTGCCTTCGGTCTGTCCAGTCCCAGGGCGACCTGTTGGAAGAATGTCTGACCGAGTATATTTAATAGATCGCGTGAGTTGATCTCTTCAAATGTACTTACGTTTAGTGGCGAAGGAATTCGTTTCTCTTAGTTGTTTACCTGTGGTATGTTTGGAGAAATCAATGTGTGATTTGGCGGGTATGACGATGTGACATTCAAAGTGAATAAAGATGTGATCTGTCAAAGATAAGCGTGGCTATTTAGCCTCACAACCAAGAAATGGTATAAAATCAGGTAGGTCGCATGGCTAAGTGGTTAGCTGCCAATTAGGGTGTATTGTTACCTGATCTAAAGAAATTTCATTTACTTCTATAATCTATTTCGATGCTGTACCTTTCGGGAAACGGTTGCTAATCCCAACCGTTGGTGATAATACATTCTGTACACTCAAACAAAATGAGTGACCGATCATGTTTTGCCTGGGCTACAAGATGTTTTTGTTGAACCCGGTGTATTCCTCTCTAGAGATACACTGTCGGAAGGTGGTCCCATCCCATGCCAGTTGGAAAATTAGTGACCAGTCATGTTTAGCCTAGGTTACAAGATGTTCTTGTTGAACCCGGTGTATTCCTCTCTAGAGATACACTATCGGAAGGCGGTCTCATACCTTGCCAGTTTGAATTCATTACCCGATAAGCGCCCGCGGTTTTTGATTATATAATTATATATGTGGAACGTGAGATGAAAGCGTTCTGCTAGATGATTATTATATTGTGGGTGATAGACATTATTATAATATCAAATGAGTTTGATATAAAGATTATCATTCCTTTCAAAATGTTTTTGAATGTTGGACCAAGTGTTTTGGATTCTCGTAAGGGAAAATCCCGTTCCGTTATACGGCGTGGTCTTATGAGGTATCGTTATTTTCTCAAACTGTTTTAAATTGTTTACTCATACCAGTCGCATGACTGACCCGGAGTTTGTTTTGTTTTGCCTAAACTCTTGGGTGCTCAAATTTGTACGAGCTGTCAAGTAGTCGGGATTTACAGATGCACTAGAGGAGCTAGAGCAGGAGGCTTCAGCAGCGTTTTTATAGCTATTGTTTATTTCCGCTTTGATGTAAGTGTTATACTCTAATAATGGTATTGTATACAGATATTGTTTTATTTCAAAGTTATGTTATGAAATATATTTATTCGTTCCGCTGTGAGATTCAGGTTTACTCTGATCTTGTATGTTCATCTTCTTCTTCAATTCTAAGTTTCTATCTTATCTATTCTCACCCTCTAACTTCTTTCATTAACTATCCGGTATTTCCGATGCTTGATAGTCGACATTGGGTTATATGTCGATTACTCAAGATCGCAAAAACCCAGGTCATTACACTAAGCACACCTATTTCACACATTTATGCAACGATGAAGGAGAAAGTCAACTTCTCGGTGCCTTTCAAATCTAAGAATCATCCAGAACCATCCAAGGGAGGAGAGTATTGCAGATATCACAAGAGAAATGGACATCAGACTGACAAATGCAAGGTGTTGGAAGGTGTAATACAAAGGCTCATCCAAGAAGGACACCTAGAAGAATTCGTCAATGACGAACCAAAGTCAACTCAAAAACCGCTTGACCCCAAGCCGAATCACCTAGCAGTCGGGACCGCTTCTGTGCCTATACCTCCCAAATCAAGGTTTGCTAACACTTATGGCAGAGGTCCTAAGGTCGGAGGTATGGAAAAACCCTTCGGACGTAGAACTTTCAACCCTACTTATGGAAACGATTACAATTACGGATCCAAAGACCATTACTCAAGTAAATGTCCAGGAACCCGTACTTGTCGCATTTACCAAACTTCGGGGCATGCAACACTTTCATGTCCCGCATTTCGGAAAGATAGTTAGGTGTTGAGTAAGCCTCTAACGACACTTCTTCTGAACCGAGTAGTTGCCACATTATCAATTGCTATGTTTTGTATGCAATTTGTGCTTGCTTGTGAGTGTTTTGTATGTTTTGTATCTAGGTGGTTGTATTAGGAGTTATGTGCCTACTCGAGGCTTCTACAGTGTTAAGATTAGTATAAGGTTTCGACCTAGGTAGCCTTTGGACCTAGTCCTCTCTTTTAGCAAAAGGAACTAGGAATGGTATTTAGAATAGCTAGCTCTATGAGTTTAGGTTGGGCAAGAGGTTTTCCGCCAAGTGTCATGGACGATTTTGTGAATGGTTATGTTGCTTTTCTTTTAAAAACGTACTATGAACTTTGACTTAAGCCAAGAATACTACGGTGCCGAGTTTTTTTTTTTTCTAAAATACCTCGACATTGTAAATTCTAATACAACAACTTCGTGTAGTGTCTAATGGCAAGTTTTATATTTCATTCGCGGGTTTTTTAAGCTAAGTAGCTATGTGACATTTGGTCAATTTCGCTTGTCTACAAAGCTTTGCATGGATACACTTTCCATACCATCTGCAATGGTCATCAGCGGTTTGGCCATCTGTGGAACTACGGCTCCACCCCAAGCATTTTATATTTTTACACTAAGCGGGCTATATGCTCATTAGGACGCGAGCTATATGCTCTTCGCAACACAAGTTATGCGCTCACGTGACCAATGCTCTATATGAGTACGTATGACCAATTCTCTATATCAGTACGTCTAACCAATGCTCTTCTTGAGTACTTTCTGACCAATGCCCTACATGGGTACGTCCAACCAATGCTCCAAAAAGGAGTACATTTTTAACATCTCATCCCACTACGGGAACAAAAGCTCGAAGGGAGCGCTTGGAGCACGTACGTCCTCTGCTCAAATCACATTGCGTAGAAGGGAGAAAAATCTCGGAGGGAGCACTCAGAGTACGTACATCCTTTTCTCAAATCACATCCCGCGGAAGGGAGAAAAAGCTCAGAGGGAGCACTCATAGCATGTACATCATTTTCTCAAATCACATCCCGTGGAAGGGAGCAAAGCTCAAGAGGAGCATCTGAAAGCACGTACAACCTTTGCTTAAAAGAACAAAGCCGGAACGACCGACTAAAGCTTTGGAGAGGCAACCTGCAAACCAAAAAAAAACCTCAGGGAGTGGCTCAAAAGACTGAAACGGTAACTAAAAACAAAGATTAAATACCTGAATCTGGCTTCGGTTAAGGACTTATACTACATTAATACCGGAAGGGGTCCCCGGTCTTCTATCATTTAATTACTCGAATCTGAGTTCGGTTTGGGACTTCTACTACATTAATAACGGAAGGGGTCTCGGTCTTCTATCATTTAATTACCCGAATCTGGGTTTGGTTTGAGACTTCTATTACACTTCTGAAGTGAATATCCCGTCTTCAATCCAAAAATACCCGATAGGGTCTCGGTCTCTCAACTATTTAATACAGGAAGGGGTTCTTGGTCTTCAGTCTTCATTTGACCAAGTAAAAGGTGGTCCTGGAACCCTCTCATCCGCTCAGGTTTCTTCCTAAGAAAACAAAAAGGAATATATATTGGCAAAAAATGGTGTCTGCTCCATCTTCGTCTTCCGTGTTCTTGAATGACATCAGAAAATTTGTCTGATATGCAACTCCCACACGCAAACAAAGCCACAGATAATCCTCACGTGCCCCGGTTAAAGAACTATTTAAAGAAATATTATTAAAGAATCATATACCTAAAATCGAGGTAAGGAGATCATCACTAGCTGCCCTTAAGGTCTCTTCGTATTCTGAAAATCTGAGCCAGATCAAATCACATAAAATGACACTCCCGATACGAGAATTCTGGCCATTAGATCAAAAATTGCAGAAACCTGATCACTTTTTTCAAGTATAGAAGACAGGGCATAAAAAAAATTCAATCTTCCAACCCTTCCTCTTCAAATAACAAAAACATGGTAACTAAAAATGAGGTCAATATGTCTCCATTTGTTTATGATGAAGATTTACAGCGCTTCGATTCTTGGGCGATCATCTCCATTTTCTCGGGTTAGTTCTCAATCAATGGCGTCGAGCGAGCTTTGAAGAAGAAGTTTGATTATCTACACTCATGGGAGTGGAACGTCAAAAAATTCAAGAATGTCTTTGTTGTTAAGTTTCCAAAAAAATTATTTGCAAGAGATTTTTACTCTATCTCAAACGATAGGGGCACCTTGCATATCCGACCATGGAATTTCAACATTGGTTCTTCAAGACCAAAGCAGGTAGTTTCACTTTGGATAACCTTAAGAAATCTTCCCATCATGTTTCGGAATTTCAAAATGGTGAAAACAATAATGTAGAAAGTGGGGAGAGTTCTAAGAATGCAAGAAGACGCATGGGACGTAGCCGATTTTTCATGTCTTAGCGTGAAGATAGAAGTCCCATCTCCAGCACATATTCCAACACTAATAAGGCTTTTAACCTAGACTCCTTATCACGAAATTGATGTTAACGGGTTTTCGGGAAATCCAAATGATCCTTCTGAACCAGCAGATTTTAGGAATCAGGTGTTTATGCAAGATAGGGATGGTTTTCTAAAGGTTTGGAAACCAAGGAGAAAGGAGAAGGTTCCTTGTAATTCTATGGTTTGTAGGGCATTTTCTTCAAACCCATTTGCAGCTCTTTCGGATCTCAATGAGGAAGAGGAGGAACGATCATATGAAAGCAAAGAAGAAATGTACAGTTCTGAGGACGGTGAGGAGAAAGTTGACGCTCTTGATATGATGTTTGAAAACTCGGATATTGGTATTGATGATGGAAAGATGCGTTGATTGCTTTGGGTATTCAAAAGGGCATGAAGATGCCCGCTCCGACGATTGGACATCGAGGGATGGTTGGCTCTGCTGGGACGTATGGGAAATCCAACAAGGGCAAAGAGGTAGCTAATTTTTTTGGTATGACACCTCCGAGACACAACACAACAAGGAACTTTGGCCTTGATCACACTCTAAAAAGCATCGATTATCAGAAGTACGCCAGTTTACTGGATGATGGCTTTGGCGGCCGCATGAAAAGCAGGTGGATGATGTGGTTTGATTCACTTTAAGTGTTTTTTTTAATTTGCACGGGATGGATTTAGCTCCTACGTGAGCAATGTTTGTATGCGTTATATTTTGGATTGTGTCAAATGCAACTCTCTGTTTTGGCTGCTGTATGTATTTAAATATAGCGCGAATTTTGTTGAGAATTGGCATATATATAAATATGCATATATCTCAAAAAAAAATGTGTGTGTATATATAGATTTATGCATAAGAATTCAAGGTTAATTGAGACCACATAGCGAAGCCAATCAATGCCTCAATAGAGGGAGATCGAAAGACAAAGATATGACACTTCAAAAAGAGCAAAGAGTTTGACTTGAAAAGTCGAAAGCACCCCTTCACTAGGGGGTAAATATTACTATTGAAATTAACGATAAAATAGCTGCTTGTGAAGGGGTATCGGATGACCGCAAGCATACGGAAACCCATCATGAAACAAGGTCAAATGCTAGGAAGAGACAAAGATAGGGGAAAGTATTCTGGAAGTAACATCAACCGAGACCCATCCCCACCACCAGTAGACAGTGAAAGAGTATCCAGTGAACCCAAGCTCGAAAAGGCGACCTCAGAGCTACATAAATAGACACCTCCTTAAAAGAAAAGAATCCAAAATCTACAGAACTCCGACACAGTCCATCCGTTAGAGCATACCCGGTAGGAGAGGCTTTACATCGAAAGGGCCTCTGAATCAGAAACTAGGAAATAAAGAGACGAGAGCTCTGCCAACAAAAGCCCGGAAGGACGTGAGGGTTGTCAGTATTAACCCTCTCAATACCAACACATCGGAACAAGAAGACATCAAGAATATCAGACCGAAGACAGTGGACACACTATCAAGGGCTATCTTCCGGAGATCCAGATCATATTGAAAGCTCCACCGAAAGACCATCCGGAGCCCTAATGGAGATACAAGTTATCCATACTAAACCGACACCAATAACCATTTACAAACGCCAGGAGGATAAGCCCCTCTGAGTAATCACAAGGAGGCCGGAAGATGATATCCGAGACCCGCGCCACGGGAACCATAACCAATGCCACCAAAGCGGCCGGAAGCTAAACATCCGAAGGCAAGGAAAAAGGTAGTCAATAAATGCTTTTATAGGCCCAACAGCCTAACAACAGAAGGGGCCCCAAATTTACTATAAATAAGACCCCAGGGATCACACCCTGGTTTTTTTCCTTTTTCTTCTTCTAAGATTCCAGAGAACGAACCCAAGTTTGTAAATCAATTTGGGGATCTCCTATGTAACTTCCTCCATGAATAAAATCCTCAAAATCCTTAAAGTGGACATAGGTTCAAATTGAACCAAACCACAATAAAACTGTGTGTTCTTTTTTCCTTCTGCATTATATTGTTCTTCAGCATACTTCTATAAGCACTCTGTTATGCTATTGATTTTGCTAAATATCCCAGCACAAATCGTTAGGTTCCGGGCAACCTGATGCTTTTCTGAGGAGAAAATCCCTTCTCTCCAGGAAATGATGAATCAGCTCAAGCTGAGAAGAATCGAATGATTCAATTTTATTTTACAGATTGTCTCCTCAGATCTGCCTTGGGTGTTGAAGAAAAACACTGTTAACAATCCCATCCTAATACGTTAACGTTCTTAAGTATATACTCTTATTTGTAATATGGGAAGTAGTATTACGAATGTTACTACTTAACTAATATTACCCGGTAGGACACATATGTCGCTTAAGACTTCCCTTAGACAGTTGTTGAGCATGCAATGTCCGCATATCTTTCAATTACCAATATGTGCCTAGTTGAGCCCGTACAAGCTTCTAGAGGAAATTGACATCCCCGTGAACTACCCTACTCCGTTATCGTTTTATGCCTAACTACTTTTAGAGGAGGACACAAAGACTTTCTTTAAATCTAATAAAGTGGGTCTCATGACTTTGGTTCCTCTATAAGGAATAAACCTTCGGAGGGATCCTAGTCCTGAACGCTTAAGACCCAAACTAATAAAAAGAGGGATCACTATGAATATCACAAGCTGTCTAGACACAGACTAATGGTTATATAAATCAGATCAAATCATGAAAAATGATGAGAAATACACCGAAATTCTAAGGCAAATAAAATGTAAAAATAAATTCAAATTTTCATATATTCATTTTTATTTCTGTTGTAGTGTACTGTGTGTATTTCTGTTTCATGTGACAGGTAAGCAGATGGTGACTGGATTGGCTAAAAAGATGCTGTGAAGACAAAAGACTGAAGATGACTAGAGAAATGTATAAAATATTTGTATATGAGTGAGTTTATAAACTGAGTGATAGAGTGTAGTGTATATGAAAATGTACTGAGTGATGAGTAATGTAGTGGGGAACTTTGTATACAATGAAGTTAACTGTATTGAAATGAATATCAGTGAAATGTACAAATAGTGGAGTTTATAAATCTGTATTGTTTGAATGTTGAAATAAAATATTATATTCAAATAAAATATTGTTTAAATATTTAAATTCTTGTCCAGTAGCATTTTATTTAAATAAATATAAATATTATATTTCTATCTGTGATGTAGAAAATCAGCACAATAACAAACACATTTAAAATAATATTTATTTGGTTGTTATCATCAAACAAAAATCATATAATTGTGTATACAACACTGTTATATACAACAATCTCCCCCCTTTTGATGATGACAAACAAATAAAAGATTTTGAGCACAATAAATATGTTCGACAGTTAATATTGAACTCCCCCTATTTGTTAGCTCCCCCCACAAAAGAAACTCTCCCTATAACTGTGCATGAGTGAACAGAAATGAAAATTGAATGGAATTTTCAAAATTAAAATATTTATAAAATATTCACTCATAAATCAAAATCTCAACCCCATTCTCCCCTTTTTGTTATCATCAAAAGGATTCAAAATTTAAAATATAGATGAAAAGTGACTAATAAATAAAATATCAGCTTAAGAGGAAGAGCGGTCATCATAAATCTTAATCAGTCAAACAAAAATCATAATAAACTAAGAACTGGTGTCATATTTCACATTATAGAAATGATAGATTTACGATGAATTTTATATATAATGGAGAGAGTTTCAAAAACATATATTTCCAATTATTTTCAAAAGAATTTTATAAAATCGAGCACAAAAACAGTGATGGATTTGGACCATAATTAATAATTCAATTTAAGTGACAAAATCGAATAATCTCAAATCCCAATAGTTATCAATCAACAAATCATAATACGTCATAAAATATTAACACATTTCACAAATTTGAAAATGGATTGAAATGTTGGTTTTTATACACAAAGGAGAATTTCATATTAATTTCAATTTATAGCACATTATCCTTTTCTTTTATTTTTATTTAAGAGCACACTGACCATGCATAACCAGAGCTTGGATTTTTAAATGAGGTCAGTTGCCACTTAAATTATAAGTCGTCTCACAACCATGCATGACCAGAGCTTGGATTTTTAAATGAGATTGGAGATACACTTATGTATATTAATTTTTTTTTCATTTTCAGCTTCAAAAGGAAAAACTCCTCAGTATATAAAACCAAAATGGATGATAAAAATGTGTAGGTACAGAAACAGTTTGTGAAATAAATTTCTAAATTAATCGTATTATGAAATATGCTCAACTGTACTGGGATCATTGAAAATTTTCAATTGTCACTAATTCTGAAAAATAACATAGTCCCATTTCTATCACAGATATTTCCACTATTTATTCAAAAAGATTTTAAAACATATTAACTCTCCACGTTTATATAAAATTATCATGGATGGCAGAATAAGGGTAGATAAAGAAGATGGTCGTGAAATAATTGTCAATTCAAAGATATTATAATAAATGTTCAACCATCATGAAAAACAAAATAAAACCTCCTCTTGTTGTGAAATATACTGCAGTCACAATTCATCACAATTTCAAAATCTGATAATTATTTTGATGAATTATAAATATAGTTCAATTTGGATATTGATTTCAATTTCTGAATGAATAATCAATAAATAATTTTAAAAATGAAAAATCAATTACAAGAGGAAAACAGAAGAATTTATACAAGGCAAGAGGGACTAAAAAATATATATACACAAAAAAAACAGTACTTCTAATCTGATACCACTTGATGTCTCTATTTACGATGATTTTAACATGACATTGGAGACGAATAGGGATATTACAAACAACAGAATTTTAATCACAAAGGCCCAAGAAAACTAGATTAACCAATCAAGTTAATTCCATTTATCAGAGCAGTAAGCAGTTTTGATCAAAACAAGAAGTTTCAAAAACATTTTAAAAAATGGTTCCTTTTATTAGGGCAGCAGACAAAAAATTAACCAAAGCAAGTAGTTATCAAAAGACATTTTCAAAAACAGTATCAGAGCAACACAGAAACTAATATCATAGCAGACTTGTCAGAAGATGTTTCTAATGGTCACAGAATTTGATTCATGATTCAAGATTAAGAATACAGTTTATTTGAAATCATTTGAGGAAATATGAATATCTCAAGATTCAATGAATCAATCACAACAGATTAAATTTTAGATTCAAGATATGTGTGAGATTCAATAAATCAATAATTTTAAATGATTTTAAACAAATAAGTATTCAAATTAAATGATCAGGAAAAGTAGTGAGTTTTAAGACCACATTTCCAAAAGAATTTTTCACAATTATCTCTGACAAGCATAAGAGAAATTTCAGATCATTTACATCAAGTTTGAGAGATATTCATGATACAAAATAATTTATTTGAAATCACTTGAATCAATGTCAAGTTTTGAGATATAATGAATCAGTCACACAAGATTGATAATTTCAAATTTAAAAGGTGTGTGATATTCAAAATATCGAGAATTTCAGATGATTTCAAACAAACAGATTTTAACCATAATGATCATGAATAAAGATGAATTTCAAGATGTATCACTGTGATTCAAGACATTCAAAATTTCCAAACCAATCTGAAAATTAATGAAATTATCACAACTGATATATAGCAGAGTGTTGTAATGAGTATAATATTTCAAGCTTTTCTAAAATGAATTAGAAGAAACTCAAACAGCACAGGTATGTGTAATTTCATTAAATATTCAGATCTTCAAAAAAAATTAGAATTCAAAATAACAGTGTTCTAGATATGATATGAATGCTTCAACACTGTTATGAATTCAGAAAACAGAAAATGAACCTCAAAACAATTGCAAATATTTACAAGAGATTAAATTCAAGATCCTGAAAAGATTAAAACATTAGAGTTATATTCAAATGAAGCGAATTTCCAGAAAATTATGAGTACTGCAATTTGAAGTTGAGAAAGCCCAAGAAGAAACATAAATATGGCAGTGACAAACCTAGCAAAAAATAGACGGGGTAGGAAAAGGAATAAACAAAGGAAACAAAATATTTACAAAGATGAGTTCAGAGATCATACCTGAAATCCATGCAAACCAGAATCTTCGACTCAGAAAATCCTGGCTGGAGGAACTGTGAATGATGCAGAAGTATAAACCAGCTTGATTTCAAATTTCTTTTTGCATAGCAGTTCCTAAGCCTCCACTGGTACCTAACAGTTTGTAGAATCAAGTGGTCTAACAAAGATTGTAAAAACACTCACATTTTTGTTCACATCTTTTGGTACCCAGATATGTTTGTATAACAATCCGTTAGAATCAACTAGAGTACCCTTTGGAACCCAAATTCGTTTGAATTTAATAAAATTTGTTTTATTTCTTTTTGGGATCCAGAATTGTTCAAAAGGATTATTATAAACCAAATTCACATCACGTTTATGATTCAAAAATCCTTTGCGATTATCGAGTTAGAATTTTCAAAATGTTTCTTTAGGAAGCAGTTTGAAGGATTTTTAAAATCACTAGAATTCCATTTTTCAAAAACATTGTTTTTCCCAATACCAAGGCCACGTTTATTTCCAACAGAAATTTGGTTTTTCAACAACATATTCAAAGATTTTTCTCCATTAGAAAATTTACTCAAAATTGTTTCAAGTTGTTGAATTTCAGTTTTAAGATCACTATTTTCTTACATTAAATTTGAACAACAATATTTAGTGATCTTACATCTTTCAAAATTAGATTTCAAAACCAAATTTTCATCATTGAGCAATTTAATTTTGGTTTAGGACTCAGCAATTTTTTATTCAAAATGTTTTCGACTCTCAGATTCAAATTTCTTGAGTTTTCAAGCTCGATTTCTAACTCATTCAGAATAGACTCAGTTTTCAACAAGCTTTGTTTTTCAGCAAAAATATATTTGGAATTTTTAGTTGTCTTAAAATTTTCAAATTCTTTTTGCAAACAATTGTTTGTGCTTTCAAGCTCTATCTTGTTCACTTTTAAGATCAGAATTTCATTCTCATGTTTTTGAATATTTTTATTTTAACGAACAAGATCATTTTTCAAATTTAAACAATTTTTGCGATTAGAATTTGAAGACTTCTTAAAGTTTTTAAGCTTTGATTCCAAAAGATTATTTTTTTCATATCAACTCAAGTTTTTCAAATTTCAGAATTTTATTTTTAGATTTTAGACTCTCAACAGATTCAGTAAAATCATTTAAACGATGAGTTAAATCTTTATAAGAAAGATCTCCAGTTGAGTCTACATGTGAATTTCCATCTGTACAACCTGTTAAGCCCAAATCTGAAACTGATTTGACGTTCTGGGGTTTTGAGCGGTTGTCTTCTGGTCCATATAGCGTGTTGAGAGTTGTTCAGATTTCTTGGGCGGTCAAACAATGGGAGATAAGGAGAGATATTAGACATCATCAATATAAGAATATAAAGTATGAATAGCATGAGAATTAAACCAAATATCATTTCTACTAACCATATCAAATCCATTAATAACAGTATCCCAACATTTAATATCAATAGATTTTAAATATAACTCCATTTCTAATTTCCAATTTAAAAAATCTATACCATTAAAAATAGATAGAATATGAATGGACTGAATCTCAAAGGACTGACAACTACGATGACCCATTACTCTAGAGTTAATGAAATAACCTGCTCTAATACCACTTGTTGGATCTAGATTAACCCTAGAGGGGGGAGGGTGAATAGGGTTTATTACATATTTTCGCAGAGTTATAATCTGATGAGATATTGAAATAATAATCAAATCACAGAATATAGCAGAAATATAAATGCAGAAAGTAAATGACACAAGATATACCCAGCTTTGGCAAAATCCTGCCTACTACTGCATTCCGAAGGTTTCTACTAGGTGTTATAAACATATCCCGCTTACAATCCCATGTAAACTCGCAGTGCCTGCTCATGTCCTAACCCTACACTCAAAACCCCATACTGGTCTATATCCCCTAGACCAGATTTTCCCCTAGTTTTACGAACTCAAGTGATCTGTCTAGTTTTACAGACGAAACTAGAAAACCACCTAGTTTTTACAGAATCTATAAACTACCAGTTAATCCCCTAACTGGATCCGCTAGAATTTCACAGACTCTAGAAATTGTTCGTTTGTTTTACTAATTACAACAATACAAAAAAAAACCTTTTATATTTAACTAGGCTTAGCCAAACAAGAAGTAGGCTGGCCGACTCATATTTTCATTTCCCCAATCGCTTTGACCTCTGGAAATAGAAATGGCAGTCTTCAAATGGGGATTAGGGTTTTTCCTTGATGCCTCAAATCGTGACTTCGTTGGCTGATGAAATCTGGTTCTCTGATGAACATTGTGTGTCTCTGTTGTTGCTTGTCAACGATTTGGTTGTTCTCGATCGAAAACTATGTGAGTATTTCTGAATTGAAAAATGTCTGCTTTTGAATTTTTGAAGCTCGGTTTCGATACTTTCAACCGATGAGGAAAAGGTGTTTATATAGGATTTTAGAATCCTCAATCACTCTGATTTCCTATAATTATCTTGACTGATTTTTCGAGTTTCCCCTTTTGGCTGTCTCGATTTGAATTGAGCCTTGATTGTGTGATATTTGATTTGATTTGCGGAAAACTTTTATTCGATTTGCTGAACTATGAAACCGCATTGATCATTTCTGGAAACTGAATGATTCATCGTTGCCTTAACTGAATTTCCTGATTTCCTGGAAGATGAAATTGCCCCTTGCGTGTTCTTTGGAAATTATTTGTTGACTTTTTATCCATCTTCGACTTTGATGATTCAGCAACCATGCTGTAAAGTGATTGTGTGAGAAACCACTAATTTGTTGTCACAGTTTATTTGCATAAGTTTCCCCTTTTGAATTTGTGAGATGATATTCATTTCTAGAAAGCGTTGCCAACAATGTTTATCTGATTTGCCGATTATTGTAAAACTGGAAAGATTTTATTTGCCGTCCCTTTTAAACAAATTTCCAAAATAAAATCTTGAGTGAAATCTGCGTGCATTCTAGTGATTTTTTAGTAAATCTGGAAATAGATTGTGCCATCCCATTTTTCTGAATGCATTCTAGAGTTTACACACATGCCATGCTTCATCCATGTGCATTAACTGCCAAGAATTGATTTTAAAACTGGCCGGAAAATGTTCACAAATTAAAAAGAAACTGCTTGCATATATATGATTTGTCCTCTTCATTGATACTTGAATCAATGTTGCAGCACTTATGTTGTTGCATGCTTGATCATTCCCTCATCTTGCTTATGCCTTGTGTATTGAATTGGACTGTGTTGCACTATACAGTTGCACTTCACATTTGTTGTCATTTATCTCACTGCATCTATAATTGAAGTAGCACGAACACCTTGAAAACTAAAATTTGCAAACTGTTATGCTTGTTACCTTGTAGCCTGTTGTGTATTCATTTGTACATGGCTTGTGTTTGCACTTGTTTTTCTTTGAACTACTCAAACTTGCTGTATGTACCTGCCATGTTATACAGTTTTTGTTGATACTTGTTGTTACTTTCACCCATGCATCATACAGTTGAGCTCGACCATTTTTTTTATTTGTTGCTGCTATGTAAACTGAAAAAACTGATGCCATATGTTGTGATTTGCCATGTTATATACAGTTGATCTTGAGTGATCTGCCATTCTTGTCAACATGTTAGCTGAACTGCTTCACCCCTTATATATGCTTGTACATGAACTGTTTTGATGCTGAATCCACCCATGCTCCATTCTGGCTTGATGCACTTTGGTTCGACCTTGTCACTACATATGTACATCCTAATGTACATGCTGTTCATGCTTGTATTTGTTTGAGATCACTACACTTGTGTAGTTTCTGCCTGCTTGAGTGTTGCACTGAGTTGAGTTGGTCCACGTGGCTGCTCCTCAGTTGCTCGCACTGTATTTTGATTGGCGAGGCAGTGCACACGTGTATATTTATACACGAGTGTACATGCAGCCATCAGACTAATCTTCCTGTCGTTGCACTGTGTATACATACTGTCTGCCTTGTGGTATTTACAGTGTATCACTGTGAATATCACAAGCTGTCTAGACACAGATTGATGGTTATACAATCAGACCAAGTCATGAAAAATGATGAGAAACACAACGAAATTCTGACGCAAATAAAATTTAAAAATAAATTCAAATTTGCATGTATTCGGTTTTATTTCTATTGCAGTGTACTGTGTGTGTTTCTATTTCATGTGACAGGTAAGCAGATGGTGACTGAACTGGATGAAAAGATGCTGTGAAGACAGAAGACTGTAGATGACAGAGAAATGTATAAAAGAATATCTGTATATGAGTGAATTTGTAAACTGAGTGATAGAGTGTAGTGTATATGAAAATGTACTGAGTGATGAGTAATGTAGTGAGGAACTTTGTATACAATGAAGTTAACTGTATTGAAATGAATATTAGTGAAATGTACAAATAGTGGAGTTTATAAATCTGTACTGTTTGAATATTGAAGTAAAATATTATATTCAAATAAAATACTGTTTGAATATTTAAATTCTTGTCCAGTAGCATTTTATTTAAATGAATATAAATATTATATTTTTGTTTGTGATGTAGAAAATCAGTACAATAAAAACACATTTAAAATAATATCCATTTGGTTGTTATCATCAAGCAAAAATCATATAATTGTGTATACAACACCGTTATGTACAACACATACTATTTCAACTTGCATCCTAGGCATATATAAATGATTTCAATACTGAATTGAAAATAGAGTATTACATACACTTATACATGTGTATTTATAATTCATATCTTATCCAGTTCACCCTATTTAGTATTATGCATTTAAAAATGTTTACATTTGGCCTATTTCAATTGTGAATGCATTTAGATCCAAAATAGGTTCCAAACCCAATTCAAATCATGAAACAGTCAAACCCAAACCTTTTTAGGTTACAATCAAATTATAATAAAGGTGAATTACATAAAATATAAATAATAGTAGCAACAACCTTTTTTCATTTTTAATACGATATTAAAACCAAAAGTCCACAAAACCCAAATAATCAGGACAATTCTTACATAATTATAAGATAGAGGATTTGGGGGTTTTAATGTTTATATTATCGATTTCCAAATCCTCCTATGTATATCTTTCAACATGATAAACTAATAAAAATATGATTACGCCTAAGTAAACTAGATTCCACTCACATATCTACGTAGAACAAAGATAAATATGTAGTAGGTCTAGATCCGTGATTTAATCTTTGTGGTCAATCGTGTTACAACATTTCTCCTAATATATATATATATATATATATATATATATATATATATATATATAAGAAACATGTATTAGAGTCTCATGTATATATGTTTATGCCAAATTCCAGAATATTAAACTCATATGAATTAGAGTAGAGAGAGGTTAAGAATAGAGTGAGAGAACTAAAAGAAAACCTTAACCTTATTCTTTTATATTTCTCGGGAATTTAGCAATGGTGGAGAGGCAACATGGAGGCAGGGATAAAGAATGATTAGGGTTCCATAGTGTGATAGGAGGGGCTATATATAGTTGTTTGTGTGAGCATAAACCGTTGGATTAATTAAAATTAATCCAAGCCTTCTATTCATATATATCCCTCTAAAAAACCTAACCAGCTAGATTTATTGGGCTGTCTAGCTACCGAGCGATCTACCGGAGCGGTCGACCCACGGTCGACACCCTTTAAGGGGGGTTGTCAACCCCTTCGGGGCTGGAACGCCCAATAAGGCTGCATTGCTGAGTTATTTATTTTAATTATTACGTTCCTTTATCTCTTAATCTTATTCCGTATATACAATATGCTTTGTTCCCATGATCTCAACTTCAATCAAATTTCAATTTTCCCTCTTTATTTTGAATACCTTTTGGGCGCGCGCGCGCGCACACACACACACACATATATATATATATATATATATATATATATATATATATATATATATATATATATATATATATATTACCCATTTAATTAATTATATATATATATAATTCTTCATTTACTGTTCAAATTCATTTATTCGTAACTTCTTCATACGTTGACTGTTTTCAGCATATTATATACGAAAACCATTCAGAATTTCGCTACGAATCCGAATAAAAGAAATTAGTAGAAAAGTTCCTTAAGCTGCAAAATCACATTTTCTAGCCATATTATTTAATTGCTTATTTTTATTTATTTATTTATTAATAATACTTATGAATTTTACGGGGTGTTACAAACTTTGTATCTGAAACGAAAAAAGCAAATAGTGTTTGGTTGCATGCGGAACTTTTAATTGAATTTTGTACCTATAATTTCTATAGCCTGAACCTACATTGATTTTAAAATTGTGTCAGAACCGATATGAAAATAAAAAATTATTGAGAAAAAAATACATAACTAAATACTGATATCATGTTGAAGCTCCCTACAAGGTTAAAACCAACATTCCTTGTTAAATCATTTGTTTAGAGCTGTATATGTAATAAATTTTGCATTTACTGCCCCTGTTATGCATTTATTCAGTTTCAGCATGCGATAATTTATTCCTTGGGTAAAATAAAATAAAAAATAATTTGCAGCAACTGTGCAACCAACATATTATATAGAATCAGAGACAGATTGGTGAAAGCGTGAGTTCGATGTAACAGATTAAACTTGAATGAGCCAATATGAGGACCTTGGCTGAAGCATCTTGTAAAATTAGTTTGGGATAAAAAATGAATTGGACCATAAACTATGAAATGCGTTCCATGATATCGAATGTACGTATGTAGAAATAGTTGAATAGAATAGCATAACAGTGAAGCAATAATTCATGTAACTTCACATTTTCTATATATATATATTAGTGTGAACATTATACATTCAAAACAAAATAGGGAATACCACAGTGCTAAATATTACCCAGCCTTTCTTGCCAGTTCAAGCTGGTGCATGTATCTCATCAGATCAAGGCAACCTTTTGCATGTTGTAATTAATGATGACCCTTCTACATCCTCTCCAGGAAGAAGTATATCGACACTAAAGAACCTCTAGTCTGGAAAGACCCTCCAACTAACACCCTCAACAAAAAACACCTCGTCCAATAGAATCTTATTTCTTGCAAACGACTTGAACAGTGATCAAAACCAAACTTTTAGATGATGGCCTTAATGTAATGTCTTCATCGTGCAACTAAAGAAAAATCTTTACATAAAGTTGCACTAGCTGGACTGCTACGTGCATTAGGTTTGCATGACCATATAGAAGTGCCAGAGCCATCACTTACTCCATATATGAATACACCATCTACATATTCAAAAATATCTACTCGCACTTGTTTCTTGAAATCATAGGGATTCAAAATACATTATATATGGACATACTTAGATACATGATATAGTGCTTATGCATACCTTACGATATGCATAATATCAAAACTTATTAATATACTATTAAATAAAAAACACAATACATTATGTAGTCTCATAACAACATATGCTTATATAAAAACAATCATAGGTCATTACTTTATATATAAGCTCCTTTAAATGATCTATTTTTTCCCTTCCTTTTGATGTCATTTTAGCACTTAAAAGTTATTACTCTGGACTATCTATATTCCATAACATGCAAACGTACCATGTTTGGAATAATAAAATAATATTAAAAAATATGCTGAAACTTATGACCCAATGCAATTGTAAGATGGAGCTCATGCATATGCAAGAATATTTAGGATCAAATCATGAGTGTGAGTAATATGTCACATACAAACTTGTTGAAACTATATTGATCGTTAATGTAACAACAACATAATTTGTATATCTGTATGAAATAAGTTTTCAATCCTTTTACACTCAGCATGTGGAGAAAAATCAGATTCAGACATGGAAATATAAAAGCAAGACACTATAAATTAAAATGCTCACCTTTTATTTAACCGAATACTTTTGATTTTTTGTACTCAGCCCCATCATCATATTTCAACATAATCCAAAAATTAAATATTTTAGTAACATAACATATTGACATAATTGTTTGATGGATTTCGTTTATCAAACCAAAAGCTGAATAACATGATCTTAGTTTGAATATTCCAACCAAAAAAGAAATATTTTGATTGCAGAAAATAATTTTTTGATAGGTTCCTTTTTAAGATCGGAGCTTGAACAATAAAAACATACCTTATGTTGGTAGGGGTATAGTAAGCTTGCATACCTGAAATCGACTTTAGGTATAGTAAGAAATAATGAGAGTTTCTGAAAGGAAGTAGCATTGGTAATTAGGGGTGTTAGCCACAGTAAACAAACTAAACTGATGCTGACAAAAGTTAAAAAGATCAAAACAATGAGCACGAGTATATATCACAAATATGAGACATAATAAACTGTGAGAACCTAAATTGGACTAATATAATTTTTGAATGTGCAATTAAGTTGCCAGAAACTTATTTGCTTGTTGGTAAAATACACAACATTTTTAAAAATAGTAATAAAGTACAACAACCTTAAAAAAGTAGAGAACTTACATTCATCAAATTATTACATGTCCAAACGTCTTCCTCGGCCAAGCCTCCCAACTGAATGTACCTATTCACTGTATCAAAACAATCCAGAATTTCAGTGACCTCTTTGTTATGATTTATGATATTCAATCATATGCGGAAAAGATAGTGTGTGAACCGATGTTTGAAGGGAGGTTATGCAGCAGTTCAAGGAGCACCAGTGCTTCAGCTCAGACGTCTGAACCCTACATGACGGACATCTGAGTTGTCAGGGATTTTTATGTCGAGACCTCATCCAGGTCAGACGTCTAAGGCGGAATTTATGGATCTGTTGACCGAGTTTTATGGAAATATTTATTTGGAGCAAGTTTTGTGAAGGATTTATTTTTTAGATATTTTAGGGCCTAATTAGGGTATTTACCTCATCTTTCTATTTACCTATATAAACATCTCATTAGAGATAGATTTACTTTGTACTTTGAAGGGAGAAAAAGTTGTTTTTGTTTTTAGGGATTGAGATCTCAATTTTAGGTCTTTATTTGTAATTAATTGGTGGAATGATAAAGGTTTATTTGGAGGAATTTGTTTGTTATTGTTTTCTTCTTTCCTCTTTTAAAATCTAAGTTTGTAGAGATCCTGAGGAAACTTTGACAATTGGTATCAGAGCCTTCTACACAATTTTTTTGAAGAGGGTTCGAATATGGATAAAAATAATTATTGAAAAGCTTAATGGAAGAAATTTGGAATTATGGAAGGCAAAGATGGAAGATTTCCTTTATCTTAATGGTCTTCATCAACCACTAGAGAATAATGGGGAAAAACCAAGCAATTTATCTAAAGAAAAATAGGAGACTTTTGATAAGAAGGTTGCTGCGTCTATTCGATGTTTTTTGGATAATTCAGTGTTTCATATCATTGCTAATGAAATATCTGCTTATGCAATATGGAAGAAATGGAAGGGGTTTATGTAAAGAACTCCGCAACAAATAAGGCCCTTCTTATCAGAAGATTGGTGAATCTGAAGCTTAAGGAAGGTGAATCAATTGGAGAGCATCTTAATGATTTTCAGGAAATTGTGAATCAATTGGATGTCGTAAATTTCAAGCTGGATGATGAAACACAAGCCTTAATGATGATGATTTCCTTACCGGAGAGTTGGGAAATACTTGTGGTTGCATTGAATAACTCAAATTTGGATGGCGTTGTTTCAATTGGGTCAGTGGTTAGTAGCTTGCTTAATGAGGAGATGTGAAGGACAAGCCTTATGGAAGGAAAAGACAAAGAGGCAACGGAAATTGAAACTCCAATTAAAAAAGTTTTTATCGCAAGGAGGGTTAATCAACGAAATATGGAAAGACAATCGAATAGACCAGATATGAAAAAGGAATACATTTTTTTTTACTATAACAGACCCGATCCTCAACTGAGATTTTGTCATAAGCTTAAAAAGGATAAGGAGAAGATGAAGGCATTGGAAGAAAAGTCGAATGAACAAAATAACAATGGTGATGAGGTGAATTTTGGTGAGGAGCTTGAAGCTAATGTCTTATGTCTTAATGAAGGCGAAAGAAAAGATTGGATACTTGATTCAGGAGCTTGTTTTCACGTATGCCATCAGAAGGAAGCATTTATTGATTATGAAGAAAAAACTGCTAAAGTAGAATCTGCCGATGGTCGAGATTTGCATGTTAAAGGCATAGGTTCAGTTCAATTGAAGATGAATGATGGAAAGGTGGTGAAGCTAACAGGAGTTAGGTACATCCCATAAATTAAGAAGAATCTTGCTTCAATTAGACAGTTGGAACAAAAAGGCTGCAATCTTTCGACTAGAGTTGGAGTCACAAGGGATTAGAGGGGTAATAAGGAGCTTTTACACGCAAAACGGGGAAATGATAACATATATAAAAACTGTGGAGAATGTTATGAGTTCTCAAACTGGGTTAGGAGAGGCAAGTTCGTCTGAATCAAGGTGGAGCCAACAACGTAAAGCGACAAAGCCTACATGGAGGTCATTGTCGTATTACAAACAATTTTGAGATTATTTTCGAGTGGTGCATCTCATGTGGGAGATGCATCATTTGTGGGTGGTTTTTGGTTTGTGGATTTGTTTTGAGATCGGTGATTGTTGGAGTGATTTCATATTAAGGTGGAGTGTTATATTTGTGATATTCAATAATATATGTAGAAGACGGTGTGTGGACCAAAATTTGAAGGGAGGCTATGCAGCAGTTCAAGGGGGCACTAGAGCTTCAGCTCAGACGTCTGAACCCTACATGACAGACGTTTGAGTTGTCAGGAATTTTTATCTTGAGATCTCATACAGACGTCTGACCATCCAGGTCAGACGTCTGAGGCGGAATTTATGGATTTGTTGACCGAGTTTTATGGAAATATTTATTTGGAGCAAGTTTTATGGAGAATTTATTTTTGATATATTTTAGGGCCCAGTTAGGTTATTGACCTAGTCTTTCTACTTGCCTATATAAACATATCATTAGAGATAGATTTACTTTGTACTTTGAAGGGAGAAAAACTTGTTTTTGTTTTTAGGGATTGAGATATTCTCTCAATTTTAAGTCTTTCTTTGTAATTAATTGGTGGAATAATAAAGCTTTTTTTGGAGGAATTTGTTTGTTATTGTTTTCTTCTTTCCTATTTTAAAATCTAATTGTGTAGAGATCCCAGGGAAACCCTACCCAGAGCTTTATTGATAGGATCCTATAGAAAGTGGGTATAATGAGAAGGCGTTAGGTGCATACTTATTTAGAGATTTCAGAGGCATTTCATCAAGAATAATGTATGCAATAGTTTTCTTCTTGTAAAACTAACTGGAAAGACGATGCCTACTAACTGTCACTTCAATAAGAAGCAGGAACTTGTGCCTGCAAATTAGCGCACACATGTTTGTTGATGTCAACTAATAGTAACCAGATTTTCAAACATTTACACTTTGAGCAATATTCATAGATGATGGGAAATCTAAGATCTACATAATAATCAATAACCTTAACAAAGAGATACCAAAGTAATAAGAATAATTTCTTACCATTTGCAAGAAGTTGGAAAAGCTACAACAATCGTTATTTGCTCCTCTTCATCTTGTAGTAAACTGGATTTGCAGTTTTAACGATGTTTAAGATAGAACGGATAATAAAAACACCTGAAAAGCAACATACTTTATACTTGTGCTCAAAGCTGTGAAAGCTTAGCAATCTTGTTTGTTACAACAATGTTAGGTTGTACTTCCTGCTTAGCGATATCATTCTTCCTCATTGTGGAGATGTTGTGTGAAATATCACAGATGGTTCTAATAATAAGATATAATCAACATTCAAGGAATACAACTTTAACATGTTAAATACCTGGAAATCAAGTACGTTTTATCCAAAAAAAATGCTAATTTTAAATTGGAAACTCGTCACATTATCTTTAACCTTTTGCTTCACATTTCTTCGGTCTTTGCATCTCCCTCCCCCACCCAGTGGCACAAAATTAATAACAAATAAGGGTGTGTCTATTAATACCCTATTATTTTCTCTTCACCCCTACAAAATAAAAAATAAAATGTGCACCCCATCATTTTCTCTTCCCACCCCGTTTAATCCAAATATCCCCTTATTACATTATCATTATCATTCTCACAACTTTTTTTTTAGTTTTCAACTTGCAATTTGTTTCTACTGCTCTCTTCTTTTAAAATTTTGATCGAATTAATTAACATTTATAGACGGCGTCGTTGGTTGAAATAAACCGACATGCAACCTTAATGTTTGTTGAGGTAATCAACGCTCCACCTGAGCGTCGATTTATTTGAACAACACCATCTTATTGATGATTTATTTATTTGCTATTTAGGTTTTTGCCATTTCTGTATATAACTAACGTCTCTGTCTCAATATACATAATGATACACATCGCTGATTGTACGGATTTTAATTTCTTATTCATTATTTTAATTTTTTAATCATTATTTGTAACTTATATCTTTATTTTTTTCTAAAGAAAATAATGTACATTGCTGATTTTAATTTTTAAATTATTGTTTGTAATTTAGCCACGAACATTAATATATGTATGTGGTTGATATTATTATTTTTAGCCATCGTACAACATTAGAAAAATTATTTAATTAGTTGTTGAAGGGTAAATATGGAAATAAAATTTCAAATTTTAACTCGAGTGAAGAGCAAATGGGGTGCGAATAGCCAAACCCAACAAATAATTATCTTTACTGTCAAATATCTGTATATATATAGTACAAAAATTAATAGTGGCTATAAAAGGAAAAATATATTATTACATAAATAGCGATGCAAAGAAAATTAACCATTTTTTTTAGAATTGAGTAAAATTAAGCTCTAAAACCAAAAATTTATATATGTACCTTCTCGGACATAGGTTGGACTACCTCCTGCAAGGGTTCAGATAGAAAGAGCAAAGGGTCATCAAAATTACAACGTTTGAGATCTAAGAAGCGGCCTCTTGAGAAGGGGGGATGTCGAGCTTCAATTTCTTTTGAAGAAAGAAATTTTTTTGAACTTTAAACTATTGTACTTTAAAATTTATATAAATTAATACCAAAAAAAGTAAAACAAATGTACATCGATTAAAAGAATAAGAATCAAGGTATCAGAAGTACATGGTTTGAGATCTAGGTAGCGGGTGCTTGAGAAGGGGAGGAAAACCTTCAATTTCCTTTGCAAACAACCATTTTTTGGACTTTTTATGTTATTTTTCACTTTTTTCCCTTGAGTATTCATATCCATGCTCATGCTGATTTTTGGCGAAAGCGGGAAAATAAAAAGGAAAACAATGAAGGTGGAGAAGTTGAAGAAAACATGGGATTGAACAGGGGAAGTAACATGGGGATACTGACCATAATACCCTCATCATGTAGCCAAAAGTTAAGGGTCATTTTAGACATTTCAAAAGCTTTAAACTGAAGTATTCCTATTAAATATAAATAATTTAATGAATAAAGTCCGGTTTAAGACTTTATTATAAAACTTATTTAGCTATGATATCTTGGAACATATAATTCGATTTTAGAAAAACTTAACAACTTGACGCTTGTCAACTAAATCGAGTTGTTGAATTGAACCTGTTTCCAAGAAATGGGTAAAGTTAGTTATCTTGGAATTGATCTAAATGTTAAAAGTAACGGAATTTAATGATTTGGAAATTTGGTTTGAATATACGATATTCGGATATATATATAGTTTGTTCTTAAAATATATAACTTAATAACTGATCTGCTTAAAATAAATGAACTGGACTACTTTAGTTAGATCAATTGCCAAATGTATTCAAACTAGTGGCTTGTAGTTGAATTAGAAAATCTAATTGAAATGAATTATCAAGTTAGGTTAACTTGGTGTTATAGATATGGTATCTTGAATGCGAATGTGATTTAACAATGGAAAGTTGATGATAGGTCTTGTGTAACCTTCAAAACAAAATTGAATTTCAAAATGAAGAATGAATCGAATTTTGATATACGGATAAATGGTTCGAATTGGATTACTTTTGAACTATGTTAGATTCCCGTTTTTATACTAAGCTACTTTATTTATACTAATCTTTTTTACTATGTTCTCCATAACTATTTCGTAACCATTTAGTTTTAAACTATTTTATCTATTAAACTTTATAACTATATTTCTAATAAAACTATTTTCTATTAACAGCGATATATTAAATATTTTAAATTTAACTAATTTCAAATATGTTTTATTATTTCAAACAAGTATAGTTCCAATCCGAGCTATTAAGTCCGAGGTAAGAAAATTTAGATTCCAATTAATACAACATTTGTGATACAAAAACCGAAACCAGCATTTGAATTTATAAGGAATTATTGTATAATATAAGGATTATAAGAATCTGGAATTAGATCCAATACCGAATTATTTTAGATAAGTGTGATTCAACTCTTGAAGTTCGAATGAGTTAAGACAAGTTAAACTCCGTTGAAGATATGATTAAATAAAATGGATTCATTAAACAAATGTTTGGAACCGAATATAAGTTGTATTGTGTATTGAATTGATTTAGATGTAGTAAAGACATGAAATTTCCATGAATTCCAATGAAATGATACCCGATATTATGTTTGTTATTGTGCGCTTCTGTGAACATGTTACTCGAGTTGATTTACTTATATGAGAATAATAGTCCTGATCTGAGTGTTTTGTGTTTTTCGCATGATGCTCGGATCAGACGGAGTATTACAGGTGGAGATTGGTATTAGTTGAAGCTGGAGATTCGTGAAGTTCCTGTCCTTGTTCAATTATTCCTTTCATTTTATTTATAGGTAAAACGTATGTATTAGCCCTCCGTTATATTAAATCTTGTAACTCTGATAAATTGTATTTCCATTGTGAGATATTGTATTATTCTGTGTCTGTGATTCTATAATTTATTCTGACTAAACCCCTGTTCCAGCATTACTATGTGTGAAAATGTCGTCTTGCTTCTCTATATCGCTTTTACAAAGAAACTTAAATCATTTCCCTTAGCTGATTTTCATTTGCCTCGTTCTCCACTTTCCTCCCGCTCAAATTCCTTTTTCATCCACCCGTGTTCTTCACTTTCATCAATACTTAAACTATTCCCTCAACGATACATCTTTCCCTAATCTGCTCGAGTAGGTACATCGACCGATTAAGGTCTAATTCATTTCGAATCGATTATGCACAATTCTCCAGTTTTGTTTCAGATTTTTCGACTCATACATGGAGTATTCTGGGTTATTCGGATTTTTGGATTATTCTATTTTCTAGTTTAAATTCTAAAATTTTTAGGGTTCATTCAAACACGAAGTGGTTCGGATTCAGACCTCATTTTTAGTATGGTTTCGATTTTTATTGGTAAGGTTGGTCAACTGTCGTATTTATCTGTGCTGCACACGATTTTTTTTCTACAAAGCAAAATAAGGTTGAGAACTTATATGATATTTGCAGTAAATCTAAAGCAAAAAAAGTGAGTAACACTCATGAAAACTTTTTTTTAAGTGTGTGCTCATATTAATCTCAATGAAGTTTATATGAGATAATGTGTGTTTGCTGAATTTTTGAGTTACTATTCAATGAAATCATGACAAGGAATTATTGCTGGAACTAGTTGCGTGAATCTATTGTTTAATATTTAGATTGATTGACAGTTCATGCTTGCATGCTTAGAATATTACACTTTTTTTGGGTTAGCAATTACCTGACTTGCTTAAAAGAGCATGCAGCGAATGCATTTCTATTTGTGTTTGTTGCTAACCTTGTTGTTAATGTTGACATATTTGGTATTGAAAAACAACAATTTCATTATGTTAAAGTTGTGTTTAAGGCATCGACTAATATAATTTTGAGTAGAGTCAGTTATGATAGTCAGCGTCGTGATATTTGCGTAGCATTGTATACGATTTCAGCGCCCATTAAAGAACATTTTGAAAAAACTAATTAATATAATGGCTTTAAGCATTGCTTGTAAATGACTTGACTTACGTGCACTTTAAAATAGATCGTGTAAAATTATATACTTAGATTTCTATGATATTATTGTATAATATTATTTCAATATTTAATAACATCGGATAATGATGAGTACTGTGGGGTAAATGCAGAGAAAACAGTGTAGTACATGCACAACGTTTAAAAAATGCTAAGGAACTGGAAATGGTGAGGTATACACAGCTTTTAAGAAATGTTGACAAAAAGAAATGAAGAGGTATACACAGCGTTTCATAAATGCTGAGAAAAGAAAATGGTGAATTATGACAGAAGTTAATGCCAATGTATACACAGCACAGTTTAAACGCTGTAAACACTAGTGTTTTTACGGGGTTTCTAAAAGTGCAATTAAATGTTGAGGACCTATTACCACATGTCGTTATGTGGCATTTTTTAATTCCACTGTTAAAACTATTTACAACGTTTTTCCAACGCTGTTAAAAATCTTTTTTCTTGCAGTGAACATAAGTTAATCTTGAGCTTGGCATGGACTAAAGAAAGCAGTTGCAATAATGTATGGAGATTATGAGTCATCATATGCAAAATTGTAAAAATATCTTAGAATCATGCAAAGCAGCAACCTTGGAACAATATATGATGTAATTCACAACGTATTGTTTTTCATGGTGTTTTCTAGGCTTTTGGACTTTCAATCAAAGGTTTCACATGCTATCGTCATGTACTTTATATTGATAACACTCGCTTAGATGAAAAGTATCTTTGCACGTTACTTGTAGCTACTGATGCAGACGAAAATCAATGTCTTTTTTCATTAGCCTTTACTATTATGAAAACAGAGTCTTGGCAGACTTGGAATCGATTTATTTTTACATATAGAACTATATTCCTTCCATATGCAATCGATGTATTACATTTACCTCAGATCATATGAAAGAAATTCCACATATTCTTAGAGAAGGTTGGCCAATCGAACATCATCATCATTATTGTATTCAGCATATTAGAGCAAATTCCAAGAAAACGGGATTAATACATGGAAGCTTCACAATTTGCTACATGCATGTGCTGTGACGTTGGAGGTTGAAAACTACGACGCACTAAAAAACCAAATAAAGGTTGTAACTGTGCAACATGATGCATGGATTGAAAGAAGTTAAAAGATCAGAATTCAAGTGGGATTCTTTGTCATGATGTGGTGTAAGATTCAATATGATGAGAACGAATGCTTCTAAAAGCTTTAGCGATTTGTTGAAAGTAGCAAAAAATCTAGTAGGTAGACCAGTGGATGTAATGACTTTTCGTCGTTTAAATCGATACTTTTACAAATGTCGAACTTAACCAGAATAATGGAGGTTCCATTCGACATCGAAGTGAGAAGAATTAGCAAAAATGTTGAATGGAATTCGTACTCTTGTCTGTAGAGAGATGTAGCTTAACAGAATGGCAAGGGAAAGATGTTCATATGCTTGATTATACAGTGAATATCAATGATAATGTAGCCATCTGTGCGCAATATGACAAATTTTGATCAATTTTTGTGCTCCTATGTCTTAGCAACATATTATCATGGCTCAGGTGGCGAGTAGAGCATATTTTGACCTAATTTCAACGTGGTATATGACAACTGGGTATAATATTGCTTCTATTTCTTTATTCTGTTGTGTATATAATAGTTGTCATTGGGATGTCTAACACGGTCCCACCATAAATCCATAATCGATGCGCAAAAATTTCGGATGCCAATGAGAAACTTGAATCAAAGGTTTCATTGATCCACAATCATCATCTAAGCAAAATAGATGTAGTAAATGCGATGATGTAGGCCATAAAAAGAAATCTTGTCCTTGTTTGGTTTTTATGTACTATTTGATGAACTGTAGACTTGTTTTCTCAATATTAATTGTTATCTCTAAACTTGTTTTCTATGTATAAGTTGATATTGTTGGTAGTGCGTGCGTATATGTATAGACGTACTGTTGGTATATGGTGATATGTTGATGATATATTTTGTGAATTTGATAGAAGCAACTCTTTGGTTTTTAAAGAGCACAAAATATGCTTGCGCATTTATGAAATCTACAAGCTTTGTACTAAAATAAAGCTTGCGCAAGTACATTTGCTGCTATCATAAAACCAATATCGTCATTTTCCTTTTCCATTTCTCTTCTTCCACTCCAGTTCACCAAAACCAAGCCCTACATCACGAAATTTCAATTCTAAATCCCAATTTAAAAATCTAAAACAAAATTGGTTAACAATTTGAGATGCCTTCCTCATTGCAAGGTAAAGGTACTAATCTTAGTTGTTTATTAATTTTATTTAGCTCTGTTTACTAATTGAATTTTGTACTTATTGTTGTTTAGTTTATTTAAAGTTAGACATAGATGATTGGGAGATTGACGATGAATTATTGGTGAAATACTGTGACGAGTTTGAAGCACAACGAAAAATTGCCATTCTCGAACACCAACATTAAAAGCTCATTTACACGGGTTGTAGTAGACCAAAGACCGAAGAAACAAATTTGCATTGGTTCAATCATACTCGAGCGCCCGCATCATGTTCCTTCTGCTATGCCAAACGAGCCATACCTAGTTTGTTACTGTGGAGATCTGTTTGTAGATGTCATATGCAATAGTAAAACTAATACATGACGTGGATTTTGTTGATGTTGTTCGAATATCGATCACAAACATAACCTTGTAATTATTTTGACTGGATTGATCCTCTAATGTATGCCAAGGGATTTGAATATGCCCTTTAAATACAACCCAGTGTTAGACTCATGGGAAAGCTTGTGCAAGAACCGAGGGGAGACTAGTTGGTGGTCAAGATTTCACTAGTCATGTTTAATTTGTGAAATATAATGGTTACGCTAGCTATAATGTTGAACTCTAGACTTGTTTTTTATGTATGAATTAATGAATTCTAGACTCGTTTTCACGTATGAGTTGATGGACCATAAGCTGGTTTTCTATTTTGATGATAGTTATGTTGTGATATGCTTATGTTATGATATTGATTATGTTATCGAGTTATGGTTGTATATATGGTTTTTTTTATTGGTTATGTTGGTTGTATATGATGTTATATTGTTTGTACTGATGATATAATATATCGTGTTATATTGGATGTTTCGACTCTTTGGTTTGCAGAGATCTTTGCACATTTCTGGAATGCAAAAGCCTAATTTCAAAAAAGGCTTGTGCATTTCTGAAATGCTCAATTTTCAAATGAAAATATAACTTACGCATTTTTAAAATGCATGCTTCTTTTTGGCCTTTAAAAAAATAGAACTTAAAATAATCGAATCACATTGTAAAACATACGAAATCATCAATATATCGTCAAATATAAACCATATAACATCAGAAAATCATAAAGACAATGAAATTACCATCCTAATGGAATTAACCAAAACAACCCATTCAAACATCCAGATATACAAAACATAGCATCCTAAACCATAAACATGTCAATACCACAACAATACACCATATAGAAACAACTCACTCCTTAAGCCTTATAAGTTCAAGTGGTGTGTTTTTGTCTGGGATCTTCCTCTTATGCGTGTGTTGTGGGCTTGAAATTTGCGACGAAGTAGAAATTTCTTGTTATTGAGTGTGATTGAGTATTATTTTCTCTTATTGTTGCACTCCCTGATGTGGTCATTCTTGTTGTTGCTCCGGAGATGATTGACCTCTATATGCTATTTGTCATTTGAAGTCACTCCATGAAGGCCATTCTTGTTGTATGCACTTCCTTTAATTCTGTATGATTCCTCCACTCCTACACGTGCTTCTGTCGCTTATGTAACCCCTTCTTCCTCTACTGGTGCATGCAAAAATCTTGCCGGTAGACGTAATTTGTTTCTACCTAGAATTGTGTCAATTACATGTCGCAAGCCAATCCACCTACTTTTCACCTCTCCTGCTTAAAGAGACTATCTTCAATTTCATCAACCATGTCCAAAGCGCTATATATCTCGATTTCTATGCAAAAAAGACACAATATAACAATTCATATGATATAAAAATACTAAAACAACCAAATATTGTAAATAGAAGTACTAAACATCGTGCTCTAGTGGAGCTCGTGGAATCTACGCGACCAACCACTTAACTGAATGCCTAAGGATATAACAACGAGTGATTTGCTAATACAAATATTCAAACTCACCCAACAGGATCAGAGGATCATGTTGTTGTTCAGTTCTTTAATTCCAAAAGCCAAAGTTTCTTCAAGCAAAGCATTCCAGCCACTAATATTTGGATCTATTGGAACAATGCAATCAGGAATGTGCTAAAAATCAAATCCTAGTTGCCTCATAACTCGATCGAAAATATAATTTATGAACTTCCAAAATGGGATCAATCAACCTTTAATGATCCAACCCGAGAACATAAACTGTACATTAGCACCGATCGTTCATCAACCAATGAATAGGTTTTCATATCACGACATTATGCACTAATAAATCCAATTTGTCGGGTGTAAAATTGTATATTTTTAAAAGTTTCACACCAACTTCCCTATAATTCGTTCACCTAAAACTATATGGAAGCTCAGGATCTAAGTTGTCTAAAATTCTTACAGAATGAAGTCCAATATGTATATGAGATTAAGACCATAATTGCAATATTGTTGTAAAACCACAATATTTTTCCTTTTTAAGCAACACCTCTTAGCTTGTTATACAAATAGCAAACAATGGTGTTACCCCAAGAAAGATGAGCACAATGTGCTAAATCTTTTACAAATGAGAAAATTAGTTAAATCGACATTTGGATTGACCTGGGAAAACCGATTGTTTAAGAAGCACAAAACTACAGCATAACCGACATAGTATCTCTATCTCCATAGCATCAAATCCAAGTGGTTCTCAAAACTTTCGTTCAAACCAGTACATACTAATCACATTTTGATTTTACTACATTCTATGGAGGAAACATACTAAATAAATCATAATACCGTTCAAAATAATCAATCTTCAAACTTTCAGTATATATCGAAAAGTCATCCGTGGCTAAACCAAATAAAAAGTAAACATCAAATAATGTAACGATCATCTCGTATATGAAAATTGATCGCCTTAGGTATCCAACAATCACACGAAGCAGTAATAAGATGATGATCTAGTGTAGCATAACCAAGTTGCATCGCTACCCAGAAGCCAACCAATTTTAGGTATTCGATATTCGTCCTAATATAAGATCTTTATGATATTATTCTTTTAGCTTGTTAGAAATAGAATAGTCATAGGTGAAATTGTTCCTATGCTCTAATTTATAACATGAAACTAAAGTTAAAATTTTACATGCATTTTCAATCAACAACCGAGGCATGTAAACTAAATTCCTTCATAATTAATGCATCTTCACTTCTATGTTTTTCATGGAGATAAAGAACACTTCTACAATGGAACTAGGTGTATAAAATTATCATTTAATTATACATTCATATTCAAATTTAAAATTAAATAGTATTTTATGTAATGTGAAACTGAATATAATGCTAGTTATAACTAACGTTTCGATATAATGTAAAAACAAAAACTAATGCTAGTTGTTTTTATCATTTTCCTTCAATCTAATTTTTCCTTAAGTTTGCACTTCAGCTATTTATTTTTTCCAAAATTTGTCCTTCCTAATTACCTCTCTCTGTTATTAGTTTTACATAACCAAATTTTGTAACAAGTTTTTACAGAGAGTCCCTTTTGGAATTTTGGCCTATTAAATATTAAGGGCAAACCAACCTTGAAACAAGCGCAGTTGAGCATACATTTAAAGTTGACCAATGCATAAAACCAATTACAGATGAATGAACAAATCACAGCACGCCGGTCATAAACCGCAGAAGAAAATTAAATAAGTGATAATGCAAGTTCTAGTCAGAACTATTGCAGCAAACAGCTGAGCAGCATTCAAAGCAAGCTATGCAGCAAAGGGCCGTGCAGACTTGAGTCACTAAGATGGCTACCCGATCATTCATTTTAGAGCATGTATTGATGAAGCATACACAGCAGCAGCAATCGCATAATTTATTGCAGAATCCCATGGTTTTATCTAGCACATACGACCCCTCTGTAGGTTTTGCATGTCCAAATACTCCCGAAGGCAAGTTTTCTGTGGTTGCTTGTATGTTTCCGAATCCCAGCTTCATCCCATGGATTAATATCACTCCCTCATCCTCGTCTTCCATTTTATTATGTTTGTGTTTGTTCAGTTCTGTTTTTTGATATGAAAATGTCTGTGTTGTTTGAAGCAGGCAAGTTTTAATTTTAAGTGAACACGAACAACAAATAAGGTTTTGCCCATACCTGCTTTAATGCATCCTCTTTCTCCATCCCATGCAAGAGTAAAACCATGCAAGTATATTCAGATGGAATGCCACTCTCTACACTTCTTTTGATAACCTAAGCAAGTTGATAGTTGCACGATGATTATTGATCCCATCTACATTTCTTCCAAACATTATCACTTTATACACAACACCAATACGAGTTTAAAAAAGATTTGCAACAGAATTGTTTATAATTGATAACATTGTAATCATTCAGCATAAAATTATATTTCTATAGAATGATTTTACTGATTACTCAAGGTTTCATCAAGCTTACTTTCAAACATCATTAGACAATAGTGTTATTTCTTCCTAGTTTTATTTTTCCTCTTAGAAGTTGGAACCACGGATCATAGTGTCTTTTTTTCTGACATGACGCAAAAGCTTGTTTGATATGATTTCAACATTATCAATTATCTTAAGTACCTCAGACTGGATGACTTATTTTTATGAAAATGGATAGTTCACATGAAATTATCAAAATATAAGTTGTGCAAAATTCAACAGCTAGTCATTGAAAACATATACAATTATGGCTATCAATAAAGGAACTGATTATGTCGAGTTCATCGTTTATAGATAGTATATGTCACTCACTAAGAGTCCATTTAAATCGACTTAAATGAGCTACTAGCGTTTTGAAAACAAAAAACAATACATTTTGGCTTTCAGAAAGCTAAAAAGCAACTTATTTAAATCGATCTAAATGGGCCATATTATACATAATAACAACGTTGTCAATAAGGAAGAGCCACCAATAAATCGTCAACAATAAGAGCTTTAGAAAAAGATGTGTGTAGCCCCCTTTTATCAAAGGTTCTTTTGTAGCTTTAGTATGGTCCATATATATGACAATTGATTAAGCAATATCTTGATCCAACACATATACGAAGATTTGTATCTCTTTTGTGTGTTGGAGCATTCGTACATCACTTCAACGCCCCTACCGTATTTTGGATTACACCATGTCAAACATTTCAAAAGTTTACTTACGTTTAATTCAAATTATGACCATCTCATCTGCAAAAAATATGATCATATTAAAATTTCAAACTTACTCAGAATTATAAATCAATATTAATCATTAAAGCAATTATTCTATCTATTGATATTAATATCTATTCAAATGACCCCTCCTTTGTGCAGATGATCATGCTTATGATGCGAACAAACATTTAATACATAAATTGAATTTGGAATGATATAACTCAAAACATTTAGGTGTGGCTTGCACTGTAGGTGTGTGGATTGAACGGGTAAACCCCACATTGAAAGAAATACGACGTATGACATGGTATATGTATAAAATTCATGGCACGTAAGTACGTAACATTGAAAATTATTTATGTTACAAGAAAATGTTTCAAGACCATGTATCTGCTCGTTGAACGATGAAGAGATGCTCGATCGGAACGTCAACATAAAACCGGAAGAGTTGTGTATCCGTTCTCCATGGGATTAGGCTGCTTATCCATGTCTCCAACTTGACGAGTTATGCTTCGGTTGCTCTCGCATCATCTAATGATCCCTCGAGAGATAATCTAGAAATGCTACGCTGATCAAGAAAATAAAGGCAGTTTATCTCAAACATAAAAGAGATAGTTTGAGAAACTCAAGGATAACTTTCCCACAAAGGTGTGATCAAGTCAAAAAGGTATGTCTTCAAATATTAAGAAGAGAGTTTGAAAATTTGCATATGAAAGAAGATGAACTTGTCTCTGGTTACTTCTCATAAATTTTACTTTTAACAGTAACTAACAACCTCAAAAGAAATGATAAGAAGTTAGATGATGTAAGAATTATGAAGAAGATTCTCAGAGCATTACATCCAAAGTTCGAACATCTGTCGCCATCATCAAAGAGCCAGGAAACTTGGAATTCATTGCAATAAAGGAACTTCTTGATTCATTGCAAGCTTACGAAGAAAAGAAAAGGAGAGCAAGTACTCTAGGCACGGATTGATTCAAAAAAGAAAGAAAACAATCAAAGCCACCAAAGTCGGAATTACGGTAAAACAACGAGGACGAGGTCATGGCTACGGGAACGGATGAGGCTGGAAGCCTAATAACGACAATAACAAGCAAAGAGGAGAAAGACCAACAAGAGAACGAGGGAGAGGAAGTCCAAATTAAGGTATCACAGGTCACACTCAAATTCTACAATTGTGAAAAATCTGGATATTATGCTTTTGAATGTAGAGCTTCAAATAACAATAAAGCTGAAGATAAACGTCGAAGAAAAAAGAAACTTTTGTTATTGAGTTATATAATGAAGTTATCCCCTTTCCTTAAAAAACGTTTTTTTTTTAAACCTCCAGCCTCTCCTCTACTCCCCCTAAAATCTAATCTCTATCTGCTATTTAAAGAAAAATTCACAACAATTTAAATACCTATTTTTATGTAAAATATTACGAAACTCCACTACGTTCTCATATCATAAGCGTGTTCTTTCCTACCATAGAATGCCACTAGATTTATTACCATACACAACAATGAATTTATTTTTTAAAACACTCGGTTACAGTTGAAAATTAGAGATTTACAAATCTGAATTGAATTTAAATGAACCGATAAAACTCGAACCTCGCCAAAATACAATGGATATTGGGTTGGGTAGGCACGACAAGAAACAGTATAAAACCCTATTAAACCCAATCCAGTATGAAAAGAAAATCTAATAAATAAAATATACACATTAATTAGTGTTATTACTCATTCCAATCTAACCTATTTGAATCAATCATGTATGGAATTGTGGTGGCCTTTATATTAATGGTAATAAGAAGTATATTAAACTATTTAGTGGTACTTTAAAATGTGGTATTAATGGGAGTTCTAAAGGAGTCTTTACCATCGTACTGTCGTACACTAAATACTAACGAAATGAGTGTATTGCTATCATCACCAGACTTCTTGCTACACGCCACCCTTCTTTTTTAACACAGTGATCAGCCGACAACCATCAAAGGTAGTATGATTCCTATGGTTGTTGGCTGCTGATCAAATTGGCCACTAGCGCAAACCAAGGTGCCAATAGCAATACACTATAATGAATCCATCAGTAGCTCCAACAGCGAAACATTCAATGTGAATGTTGAGGACGACCGCTCCAACAACGCATTGTAGGCTGAAGATTTGACTTAATGTGCAGTTTTTTTAATATTCAGAAATCTTAACTAGAACTGCTAAGCATTCGTTTAATGGGGTACCAAATGTTCATTAAATAAGCGTCTGAACAAATGCGTCCGTCAAAAGCTTATGCTTTGTGGTCCATTAATTGGATGTTGTACATTAGACGCCCATATAATGGATACTCAACCTTAGGGGTGAGCATTTGGTTGAGTTAGTTTATCTAACGATGAAAATTATTAAACTGAACTAAAACCTATAAAATGAAAATCGAACCAACCAAATTAAGTTCAGTCGATTGTCCAATTTAACCGAACTAAAAACAATTCACGTCTTATTTTTAGTATATACATTGTAATTTGAAATAAAACCTAACTGTATATTATTAAAATATTTTTATTTAGTATTCTTA
This sequence comes from Allium sativum, assembly GCA_030737875.1. NCBI lineage: Eukaryota > Viridiplantae > Streptophyta > Magnoliopsida > Asparagales > Amaryllidaceae > Allium > Allium sativum. The sequence goes on along the minus strand of CM060916.1, from coordinate 483,898,584 downwards.
CACTGTTTAATGTAATTTTGACACATCAAGCACATTGACAAACTTCGAAGAAAAAATTAGACCGAAGGACAGTTTCATTTTTGAGCCAAATGACCAATTTTGAAAAATAATTAGGTTGAAGAACAAGGCTAATTATAACTAGTATATTGTACAATGTAAAATTAAATATAATATTAGTTATAACATAGATTATATCAAGCGCTAAACGAGGCGAGGAGATGAAACCCTCCCTTCGCTTAATGATGCTTAAACGGCGCTTAAGCATTTCCTAAAAACTAGATCCATGCACAGTCCAGCTGCACCTAAAAACACTTAAATGTAGCGCTTAACTAGTGCATAATTATTATAGAAACAAGTCCTTGCTTAAAACTGCTACATAAATGCTTAAATTTAAGCAAGATGTTGTTAAGCACTAATCGCCTAATGTCTTCTTCTTTTAAAGAAATTAAATGATGTAGTTGCCAAAATAGCTTAAACGGCGCCTAAGCGTGTTTTTCATAACATAGGTTATAAGCATGTTTTTCATAACATAGGTTATAATTAGCATTTTGCATAGTGTAAAATTTGAATATAATGCTAATTATATTTAGTATTGTCCTTCAATCTATTTTTTATTTCGAATTTTATCCTTCAGCCCAAAATGAAAATTTCGTGTTCTTCCTAAATTTTTTTGTGAAGTTCGCCCGTTGATTACCTCTAGCTAAAATTGATTTAGTTCACTGAATTAATCTAAAATTGTTATTATAACATTAGCGAATGCTGCGTTGGAGTTGAGGGCATACCAGACGAGATCGGATTAGAAATGATGATATTCGGGAAAAACTTGGAGTTGCACCTATTGAAGAGAAGTTAGTCCAATACCGCTTGAGATGGTTTGGACATATCCAACGTAGACCATACGATGCACCTGTACGCGCTGGAATTCTAGGTCGAGCCGAAGGTCCAAAGAAAGGTAGAGGCCGACCTAAAATGACATGGGAAGAGATAATAAAGAGAGATTTAAGTAACTGGAGTTTATCGGAAGAGCTAGTAGTTGATAGGAGTGCATGGAAATTGGCAATCCATGTACCAGAACCATAGTGTTTTTTTTTTTAAGTTTACTGAACTTTTTTACTTTTTATTTACTATTTTAGATTTTATTTCACTTTTATTGAACATTTTTACTTCTTCTTATTATTATTATTTAAAAAAAAAAACCTTTATCGGACGACTTTTTATTTGATTGGTTATTTTAAACCCTTATATATATATATTATTATCATCATTATTAATTTTATTTTATTTTAATTTTGGGTTCCATATCTAGCCAACCCCAACTTGTTTGGGATATATGGCTTTGTTGTTGTTGTTGTTATAACATTAGTAGTTTTGAAAAAATAATAAAAGTTTGGTAGTGTGGTTGAACCGATAATCAAACTAATTTTTTTTTACAAACCAATTATAACCCGACTTATTTCAAAGCCAAACCAAACTGATCGAAATAAATTGGTGTGGCTAGTCTATTTGTTTTAAGCATAGTAGTTAAGGCGCTAAGGCGCAAGCATTGAGCCTGGGGCTTTTTTGAGCCTTCGGCTTTTTTGTGTGCCTTTTATATGGGTTTGATCTGCTATTTTACTAATTACAAATTAATTTTTAAACCATATTTTATAATTCATTCAATTATTTACGTATTTTATTAATAAGATTTAAATTTTAAACCATATTTTATAATTTGTTGAACAATCAAATTTTTAATTTAACTATTTATAAATAAAATTTTGAATTTAGCAAAAAAAGAGCCTCAAACTGCAAAAAGGCACAAGCCTTGAGCCTTGGGCTTTTTTGCGCTTAGGTGCGCCTAAGCGCGCGCCTTGATAACTATGGTTTTAAGTTTTAACCATATATTGCTACCCCTACCGAGTCTACAATTACCATAAAACGATCATGTTGCAATGGCTATTAATGGCTAAATTTTTTAAAATTTGTTGCATATCCATCCATTTTTTGCAATAACAAAAAATTAAATCTTCAACTCCACTACTCTCATCAAAATTTTCAAATACGGAAGTAACTAAGAAAATTATGCCTCGTCCATCCCAGTTGTTTACTGAAGCATTAAATATAGAAAATTTCAAATTTGAATCCGAATCAGGGCAAAGTGCTACTCCGTTAAGCTTTTTCTTCACTGATGCATGGACTAGCAAAGCGAACATTGTTTGGCCTATTGTCGCTATCCTAATAATTGGGTGAAGGAAAACAGCCAAAATGAAGAAATATTTTGAACAAAGATTATGAATGCGTACAATAAAAAACATGTTAAGAAGATGCGTTTCACTCAGCGATAACCAGTCGTTTTGATAAGACTAATCAACAAACTCAGTTTTATAAGTCTGATATATATAAACCAAGCAAACCAACATAGTGGCACAAGAGGAAAAGCTGAGCAGGTATGTTCCTTAAAAATATTTCATTCAAAGTAAGCTTTATATATATATAATATGAATTTGTTTCATTTAATTATTAAATGCAGAAAAAGAATTACCAATTTATAATGTCATTTCCAAAAGAAAATGATCACAAAAAACTCACTTTTACCTATTAGCAAAACTGTTGTGACTTGCTTACTAGTTATCAAAAAAGAAGCTCTGTTCAACCAAACCAGATGGATGAGAAAACTGAGCAGAAATCAGCTTATAATTCCATTTTAGGAGATTCTTCTACCAGGGATCCTATTTTAGACGACAACACTGAAGTTGATGAACTACAACCAAGAATGGATGAAGATGCTAAACCGATGGATCCGTTGCAAGCAAGAAAAAAAGTTCATGCCATGTTGAAAGAATCGACTGGAATTGAAGTTGGCAGGTTTGAGATAGAGTGTCGACATCAAGAGACATAGGTTATGATAATTTAATGGAAATGGTCAACTTTCAAATTTGCAATACATTAATGGTTGAAATATAAATAACGATTGTTGAATGTAGGCTAGGTGTTGCATAGCAAATCATATCTTTAATTTTTGTTTCTATTTTAATTTTAATTTTTTTGTATCGTGTAATGTTTGAAATGTCAAGTGGTGTGTCAGTTTGGTTTATGGAATGTATTATATTAAACAGTACTTTTAGTGGCACACTTTGAATATTCATATGATGAAGCTAAGTAAGGTCATTGTTGTAGAGATCCTTCTAGACTTCCCCCACGCTTAGGTCTTTGGCAAAGCTTTCACCTATCAATTTGCCTAAGCCCGTTTAGACAGGTTCAGCGCGCCATATAAGAATCAAGACAAGTATTTTACTTATGTCATCTATAAGCATCAACGTGTCAGATTTATGTGGTCTTCCCTCCTTGGCCACTCCTAAGTATTTAAGATCTCAATTTACATCAACCGACATTGAAGAAAACACTAAAATTTTCATATATCTGATTAATCTCCGCCTAAATGACTAATCCCTAGTCTGTATCAACCACTTAGCGTCCACCTAATGATTTTTACAACCATAAGTAAGACAATATTAGTAATATTTTTTTAAAGATATCTTCACCAAAATACTTCAAAATTCATATAATCAGAAGCTAAAGTGGGTTTAGGTTTTATTTAAATATCCGTTGTATTTCAAAAGTTAATTAAGCTTGATCGCTCTTAAGAAAAGCAATTTGCATTTACAGTTTTGAAGTTAAAATATAATGCATATATAGTACAACGTGAAGTATAGTGCTTTCAATCTTTTTTATAAATCTAATTATGCTCGATAATATTTTTAAATTTAAAAAATGTCAGATGAGTGGAAGAGAAGCATTTTAGTTTCAATCTTTAAGAATAACGAGATATTCAAACATGCACAAATTATAGAGAAATTAAGTTTATGAGTCTTACAATGAAGCTTTGTGAGGGAGTCTACGAACATCGATTGAGAAAGGATGACCCATGTTTCAAAAAACCAATTTGGTTTCATGTCTGAAAGGTCAACCACATAGGCGATTTTCAGGCTAAGCCAACTTATGAAGAGATTTTTAAGGAGTAAAATATAGATCTTCACATGATATTTATCGGTTTGTAGAAATCTTATAACAAAGCATGGAGAAAACTAATGTTATTGGCTTTGAAAGAAGAGGGACTCAACAAAGTATGTTGCTCTTATAAAGATATGTGCAATAATGTTGTAACTAATGTCAAAGCATGTGATGGTAAAACCAACGACTTTCTCATTAACATAGGATTACATTAAGGATCGGTTTTGAACCCCCACAATTTTGCCTTAGTGACGGATGAGGTCACGAAGATTATATAAGGTAAGACTCCTTAATGTATTATCCTTGTTGATGATGTTGTGCAGATTGATGAAAGTATGATAGTAGTTAATAAACAACTAGAGTTGTGAATGTAGACTTTAAAATCGAAAAGTTTCAGATTTAGCAGAACTAAAACAGAGTACATGAAGTGTCAGTTCAGCATGTCAGGTCAGAGGATGAAGATGTCACCTTAAGCGGACAAGCAGTGTCCAAGAAGGAATTGTTTCAATATTTAGAATCAATGTTACATTTTGATAGTGAGATTGATGAAGATACATTAGTTTCAAAATTTGAGCGGGATGTATAAAATGGTTATTAGCATCTGACATTATCTGTGATAGGAAAATCCTACAAAATTTTAAGCGAACTTCCACAGAATGTTAATCGGGTATGTGATATTATATGATACAGAATGTTGTCCTAAAGATAATACGTCCAAAAGATAATTGTAGCAGAGATGTATGTTGAAACGGAGCTTGCACATACAAGACGGAACTGAAGTAGAAATGATGATACACGTGACAAACTAAAAGTTGCACCAATCAAAAAGCAGCCAATCAAACACCGCTTACGGTGGTTTAGACATCTCCAATGGAGACTTCACAATACATCTGTGCGCGTTGGAATCATATATCACACTGAATGTTCAAAGAAAGATAGAGGTCGACCAAGAATGATATGGGATGAAGTAGTAAAAAGGGACATGAGAAATTAAACTATATTCGAAGAGGTTGTGTCGAACAGAAACGCGTGGAAGTTAGCAATTCATATGGTAGAACCATGAGCTTGAAGTTAACTTTGGGAGTTATACGTTTTAGATTATAGGACTAAGTGAATATGGGCATAAGGCGTAGTGTTGGTCTTCGGTACCTATCACAACCGATTAGGGCTGTCAATGAATAGCAAAAAAACAAATTTTTCTATGTCTACATTCGCAACATGAAAAATATTTGATAGCTTAAAAGTAGAAATGGATACCTGGTATCTGAAAATATTTCCGGATACGAATACAGATATAACACTATCTATATCCAAAAATATACATCCGCTATGAAATCAAATTTCCATTTTTATTTTAAGATTATATTTAATTCTTAATATAAATCAATTTAAATAATCATAGTTGATTATTTTCAGCTGTCGTGTAACAACCCGGAAATGCGAGCCAGTTTAAAATTTTTATTTTGGCAATTTTAGCGAAGGTTGAACATTTAAAATGAATTATTTTAAATAATATCAACGAGAAATTTATTTTGAATAGAATTCGAACGTATATATTATGTACGTCGTCTTTAGAATATAAATAATTATATATAATTATATATAATTATAAATAGAATTGAAAATGGCGCGGTAGTTCGATAATTCGATTTCAAACTTCAATGGAACGTACCGGGTGCAAAACAAACCGGATTTTAGAAAAACCAAAAATACTTGAATCTATTTGAGAATATCTTTCCAACGAATCCGAAAAATCAAGATTTCATAGTGGGAATCAAAAGATATGTCCAGTTGAAATTTCTGAATAGTCGCTATGGAATTCAGGCCCTTAAAAATAGTCATTTTGCAAACGACCTCGGATTTCGACAAAACCACTTTTGTTGGATCCGCGAAGTCAAGTTATTGCTAGGTTTCAAATTTCGTAATTTTTCGAATCAATATGTGAGCGTGGCAAAGGAAAACGCGTTTGACCAGTTTCAGTTGATTTTAATCGACTGGAAAATGATCATTTTTCCAACGGTCTCAGAATTCGACGAAACTAGTTTTGTTAGGACCGTATCGTCAATACAAAGCTAGAAAATATTTTTCAGGAATTTTTAAAGTTCGTATGTAACCCCGATAAATTGAAATGCGCGTTCAAATTCAATATATAGAGATATGTTGATTTTAACGGAAACTGATGGTAACAGCCGAATCAGCTTACGATACATATCCCATTGTGTTCGGAATGTAGGTAATTAGCTATGGACAACAGGCGGTGGACCTCGTTTTGAAGTCGAAAATAAAAGTTGCTTTTTGGAATTAAATAAAATAAACCCTTCCCTCTCTTCCTTTTAACCCCTCAGCCCCCCCCCCCCCCCGGTTAAAAATTCATTTTCAAAAGAAAAAAGAAAAAGAAAAGGAAGACGGAGAAGGGGGAGGAGTCGACGCTCCTCCCAGCAGCGTCGTCGCGTGCGACGCAGCCCCCCCCCCCCCCCCCCCCGCCATCCTCCGACCTCCTTCTTTCCCCCTTCTTCTTCTCCCTCCTCCACGCGAGACATCGAGACCCCCCTGGTTCTGAAAACCGCCGCCGCTCCCTCCTCTTCTCCTTTTCCCTTCTGAAACTCGCGTCGCCCACCGCCTGCTACGACTGCCGCCGCCCCCGAGACGCGAGCCACCAACCTCTGACCGACACCCATCACCCCCGCCTCCAATCCAATTTAGGTCAGTTTTCTATTTTTGTTTTATTTGTTTTAGTTTATATAAGGACTGATTTTGAGCAAAGAAAACTATAATTTTAGTTCATAGAGAAAATATGATTTTTCATAGAAGAAAAATACGATTTTTAATTAGGTAAAAATATAATCTTTTTATATAGAATAGCATTGTAAAAATATAATCTTTTTATATAGAATAGCATTGTAAAAATATAATCTTTTTATATAGAATAGCATTGTAAAAATATAATCTTTTTATATAGAATAGCATTGTAAAAATAGAATTTTTATCTATATAGTAGCGGTGTAAAAATATAATTTTTATCTATATAGTAGCGGTGTAAAAATAGAATTTTTATCTATATAATAGCGGTGTAAAAATAGAATTTTTATCTATATAGTAGCGGTGCAAAAATAGAATTTTTATCTATATAATAGCGATGTAAAAATGGAATTTTTATTCATATAGTAGTAGTATAAAAATAGGATTTTTATATACATAGCAACAATATAAAAATATGATTTTTATATATGTAGTGGCTACGGGCAACGAAAGTGACGAAAGGCGAGAACGGCGAAGACTTCTACATAAGAAGAGTCGAGGCGATTGGATTAGCTATCGGTGAGAACTTCTCACTCTAAATTTCTTTTTCTAGTTATATATATATACTAGGATGCAGACGGTGCTTAGCAGCACCCGACACCCGTCGTCCACAGACCATGGACGGCTTGTATGCTTGTTTGATGTGTTGTGAAAATTGTTTGTGATGTTGATGTGAAAGCGATAATAAAATGTAGATAGTTGAAATAAATTAATTATCGTTAAAAATATAAATTTTAACGTGAATGTGAATAAATGAATATTTATAAACAAATCGGCCGATTTGTTTATATACACTGATTTGACTGATATTGATTGGAATGATAAATTTTACACATCGCCCAACTGTATAAATAAAAATCTGTGTTGGATGATTTGAAACCCCACACGGGTGTTGGAATGATATTTGGCGTACACTAATCCCAATTATTTAATTGCATGTCGATCGATTGGTCGACAGGCTGTGTAAGCGTTAATTATTTATATTTGATGCTTATGCAGTTGTGTGGTGCACTTTGGATGATGATTGATTGCTTATCATTGCTATTATATACATGTGTTGTATGGAATCCATATAATTAACGTTATATGGTAATTGACTGGGCCTCGTTCCAATCGGGAAAATAATGAATATTATAAAAGAAAATTCATGTGTTGAATATAAAAATAGTCATGTGTCGACGATGTTCATGTGTTGAAACTATTTATGTGTTGAGTAAAATATTTTAAATATAACAAAATTCACATCTTTATCATATTTAAAATTAGAATCTACTTTACAGTTGGAGTCTAATTAAAAATCAAACGATAGATACCATAGTTTTATAAAATATTTTACGTAACAAAAATAGTCGTGTGTTGACAGTACTCATGTGTTGAGATTAGTCGTGTGTTGAAAGAAATATAGATTCGTGTGTTGAATAGAATATATATTCATTTGTTGAATAAAATAACGAATTTATTGAAATATATAAAGCTGTGTTGATTAGAGTTGCGCTATTTTGACGTAAACGATATTTATATCGATTATATTCGTTTTTATAATGAATATAGAAAAAGAAATGATTTCGAAATATAACGTTTTGAAAATATTATCATTTATATAGTAATGATATGAAATATTCAATTTTGATTAGAAATTGAAATAGTGTTGAAATGGTTTTGAAAACGAAGTTAAAACGATTTATAAAATACGTTTTAAAAAGAAATCGACGAAATATATATAATATATATATATATTATATATATAATGGCCTGAATATAACGCGCCGCGCTGCGGCAGTTCGTGAATTTCGACCATTGACTTCGAATTGATATTGCGGGAGATCCGACCGTCGGATTCTCCTAAAACCGGAATCGTTGGGTTCGTTTCGAAAATAGCTTTCCAATGAATATTAGAAATTTGAAATCTAACGGTTGGATTTGGAATTATGTCCAAATCAAATTTGGAAAATGTCGTTGTAAGTACAGTTCGATGGCCGTTGATGGAAATCGACTGTACGGGCCTTGATAAAATTATTAAAAATATCTATAATTTGTGTAAAATCATAAGAAATGATTTGGGAAAAATTGGGCTGAAGAATTCCACATTTGAAAAGATAAAAATAGATTTTTATCGAAATGAACTAGTTTTGAACTAGAATTAAAATCAATTTATTTTTGAAATAAATAAATTGAATTTGAAAGTGATTTTAAAAATAATCAATATTCCCAATACGTGAATTGGACTGGAGTTGAATCGAAATTATCTTCGGAATATTTCAATGTTGGATTTCGTGACTATACATATATTGTTATGGGAATTTGAAAGATATATTTTATATCGTTATTTCCAATACGATATTTGTTGGTTTCAGGATTTGATATTGAATATAAGCCGGTATATTTTCTATTCAGAGCCTTGTATTTAATATCAAATATGATTTGGGTTTGTCGTGAATGGTGTCTTCATTAACACTGTTCTTAAGCCCAATAGAGAAAAAGATTAAATCTTTCTATTTAGATTTAATGAAGTGTATCAATTAAATGATATTTAATTGGAATTGAATTTGAATTGCTTTTTGGGTTTATCGTGAGCGGTGTTTTGAACAACACCTGTTCTTTAACCCGATTAACAATAGAGTGTGATTTTGAGTTTATCGTGAATCGTGTTTTAGATGACATTGGTTCTTTAACCCAGTTAAAGACAGGATATTGATTTTTGAAAAGATTAAAACTAAGTGGAGTTTTAATGAATCTTTAATTAGATTGAAATGTGAATTGATAATTTAAATTATCAAATCTGAAAGGTGATCGAGAATGGAGTACCACCAGTTTTGCTCCAAAGCGATAGTTAAATCTTTAATTATATTTGAACGTGAAATGGTAATTAATTTTACCGATAATACTGTGGTGTTAGATATTGAGTATTACCAGTTTTGCTCCATGGGATGAATAGGTTGGGATTGGGAAATAAAATAAATAATTACTTCGGTGTGGTTCGCTAATCCCGACTAGTTTGAAAAACCATAATATGGTTTGAAATGATATCCAAAAGAAGATTAAAGAATAAATTTAGAAGAATTTATCTTTGATAAAATTAGTGGGAACCTATTCCCTAAGAATGTGATTTTGTGAATAAAAGAATATTCTGAATTGGAATGAGGCGTTTGTTGTGTTTGTGTAACATTTGTTTATCATATACGTGTGTTATTCAGTAAGGCCGAGTTTATACCCATTCTGAATAACCGATTCGACGAGATGTCGAAGATGAAGACGGTGGTTGAAGACCAGAAGTCTTCACATCGTTCGGGTGATTACTGATGATCTCGATTGGGCTGTACACCCAAGATGAGGGAAACAGTTGGTGATCGTCCAGACGTACTTGGAGATGGATGGATATGCGAGGAAAGTGCCTCCGGTTTCGTTCAGACCCAGAACGAACTTGTAAATGGATTGTGTGTCTGACATTGGATTTTACTCTGTGTTGATTGATCTCTATTAAATATACATCTGTTTGGCGGCGGAGAATTTATTCTCTTGCTTAACGCCCTTCTCTGAGACGTACGAGCTCAAAGGTTGTATATCGATGGACATCAGTCGCATGGCATGAATTGCCAGTGTGGCACGCGTAAGTGGCAATTGATCAAGGCTTCTGTTGAAAAGCAAATTCTTGTGGTTGATGATGAAAGCACGGCCTGTGTGGCGTAGCTTTGTGTATAACGTGAATTCGCGAGCCTCACACCTCGGTATGAGTCGAAAACGGGATAGTGACTGCAGGGAGAGCACGACGTTTCTTTCTAGCTAGGGTGGTGTCAGTGACCTACCAGCCCTGACATTTATATACTTTTCACTTGTATGGTTGTTGGATACGAGACGCCCCGGATATAGGTCTGTAAGAACCGGAAAACGTGTGTTCAGGAATAACTAATCCTCAAAAGTAAGAGAGGACCGGCCCTGAAGATCCAAGGATCATAGTGGGGTCCTGGGACATTTGCTAGAATGTCTCGAATCGGAGAGAAGCTTGCCCCTTGCCTCGACTCATGACGGAAATCCAATTTCCAATACATGATATTGCGGTTTTAATTGTAGAACTAGTATGACGACATGATATATGGTACCCATGCCGTCTATGATTGATATTTATGATTGAAAATGTTTTGACACTATACACTTATAATAGTATCAAATGATTTGTTTTAAACGTACCAAGCATGTTTGGTTATTATAAGGGAAAACCCTATCCTCCGGCTTGCGTTGCATTGTGTGATGTGACCTAGGTCTTATAATAGCTTCATTTTTCCAAAAAGCATTGCGCTGTTTTGTTATATGCACTAGTATTCTCGGAAGGAAACCCGTTCCGTGCTATACGGCGTGGTCCCTTGAATTACTCTCTTCTAAAGTAAAGTTTTAAATAACTGTTTTAGTTCTCACACCAGTCACATGACTGACCTGAAGTTTATTGTTTTAACCTAAACTCTGGGTGCCCCTATTTCCCACACGGGCAGCTAGTAGTTTTGGTTTTGCAGATTTATATTCACAGGATCCTGATTTACAGCTGGAACGATGCTCGGAAAGCTCTGTATCCGTGTATTACTTTCGGTTGTGTTTTATATTGTTTTTCCGCTGCTATGTAATTTATTGTAATCTCTGATATTCATCGAATGTATTTTATTCATTTATACTGTATATTCTTGTATTCTGATGGAATTGTTGTAATAACAATGAAATGTTCTTCCGTTTGCGTTCTTTTGTGTGTTGTTCTCAAGTATTCGCTCTTTCCTTCACGGGGAAGTTACGAGTTCTTACAGTTGGTATCAGAGCTTTGGTTTACAGAGCTCGAGAACAAGACACATTAGAACCATACAAAAGAATTCATCAGATATTGGATTAGGAATATCCAATTAGAATGACTCGTTAGAGATAGGATCAGTAGTATCCTAGAACGAGTGTGAAGAGTATATTTTTCAAATGAAAACAATTTTGTTTTGAAAATTTAAATCGCTTTATACGTATTTGAATATTTATTTATTTTGAATTTGGACAATCGAGTTTATAAAGATTTCGCGTATACGCGTCATGAACGTATAGTCGAAGTTTTAATATACTGGATAGATATAGAGTCACATTCTAGACACCCGGGGGTAATTCTGATGATGTGGCCACATCATCAGTATTTATGTTCGTATTTCGAAGGTGTGATTTCTATATATTTCCATTAGACTGGTGTGAGAACCAAAACTTATATACATAGATACATTGTTGTGATTTGGCATCAAAAACATGATTTTCTGTATATATCAAATTATGAATTTGAAACTCTAATCCACTAATTGATTGATGTTTGTGTTGTTTGTTTATTTGTTTGATAATTTTGAACCATTTAGCCTAATAGAATCAAATATTGAATTGTATTGAAAATTGGTCGCATTTGCTTGCATATACATGTACTTACATTGAACAGGTCATAGCAAGGAGGCTAGAGCAGAAGAATAAAATTGTTTGCCCGACAAATAGATACATGTTTATCATAATTTACTGTTTTGTTTGGGTGATGATGATTTTATGAGCCGATTGGCTAACCGCTTGACTTTTTCTTTTTCTTTTTGAGATCAGAAGGCCTGTATGGCAATTTCGGGATTTTCCCTTGCTCCCGGTGCAGGGGAGGTTACGGCGAAATTTTTCGAAAATTTAGGGTGTTAGCTAAATTTTTGAAAATTTGAAAAGTTCTTAGAAACTGAAAAGTTGAAGATCTTAAGCCGTAGTCAAAATAATGGAAGTTGAGTTGAATTGTTAAACAACTTTCGGCTTTGTTTCTTTTCGGGGACGAAAAGTTTTAAGTGAGGAAGATTGTAACAACCCGGAAATGCGAGCCAGTTTAAATTTTATTTTGGCAATTTTAGCGAAGGTTGAACATTCAAAATGAATTATTTTAAATAATATCAACGAGAAATTTATTTTGAATAGAATTCGAACGTATATATTATATACGTCGTCGTTAGAATATAAATAATTATAAATAGAATTGAAAATGGCGCGGTAGTTCGATAATTCGATTTCAAACTTCAATTGAACGTACCGGGTGCATAACAAACCGGATTTTAGAAAAAACAAAAATATTTGAATCTATTTGAGAATATCTTTCCAACGAATCCGAAAAATCAAGATTTCATAGCGGGAATCAAAAGATATGTCCAGTTGAAATTTCTGAATTGTCGCTATGGAATTCAGGCCCTTAAAAATAGCCATTTTGCAAACGACATCGGATTTCGACGAAACCACTTTTGTTGGATCCGCGATGTCAAGTTATTGCTAGGTTTCAAATTTCGTAATTTTTCGAATCAATATGTGAGCGTGGCAAAGGAAAACGCGTTTGACCAGTTTCAGTTGATTTTAATCGACTGGAAAATGGCCATTTTTCCAACGGTCTCAGAATTCGACGAACTAGTTTTGTTAGGACCGTATCGTCAATACGAAGCAAGAAAATATTTTTCGGGAATTTTTAGAGTTCGTATGTGACCCCGGTAAATTGAAATGCGCGTTCAAATTCAATATATAGAGTTATATGTTGATTTTAACGGAAACTGATGGTAACAGCCGAATCAGCTTACGATACATATCCCATTGTGTTCGGAATGGGGGTAATTAGTTATGGACGACAGGCGGTGGGCCTCGTTTTGAGGTCGAAAATAAAAATTGCTTTTTGGAATAAAATAAAAATAAACCCTTCTCTCTCTTCCTTTTAACCCCTCAGCCCCCCCCCCTTAAAAATTCGTTTTCAAAAAATAAAAGGAAGACGGAGAATGGGGAGGAGCCGCCGCTCCTCCCAGCAGCGCCGTCGCGCGCGTAACCCCCCCCCCCCCCCCTCAGACATCCTCCGACCTCCTTCTTTCCCCCCTTCTTCTCCCTCCTCCACGCGAGACATCGAGACCCCCCTGTTCTGAAAACCGCCGCCGCTCCCTCCTCTTCTCGTTTTCCCTTCTGAAACTCGCGTCACCCACCCCCTGCCGCCTGCTACGACTGCCGCCGCCCCCCGAGACGCGAGCCACCAACCTCTGACCGACGACCAACACTCATCACCCCCGCCTCCAATCCAATTTAGGTCAGTTTTCTATTTTTGTTTTATTTGTTTTAGTTTATAGAAGGACTGATTTTGAGCTAAGAAAACTATAATTTTAGTTTATAGAGAAATATGATTTTTCATAGAAGAAAAATATGTTTTTTCATAGAAGAAAAATACGATTTTTAATTAGGTAAAAATATAATCTTTTTATATAGAATAGCATTGTAAAAATATAATCTTTTTATATAGAATAGCATTGTAAAAATATAATCTTTTTATATAGAATAGCATTGTAAAAATAGAATTTTTATCTATATAGTAGCGGTGTAAAAATAGAATTTTTATCTATATAGTAGCGGTGTAAAAATGGAATTTTTATTCATATAGTAGTAGTATAAAAATAGGATTTTTATATACATAGCAACATATAAAAATGTGATTTTTATATGTGTAGTGGCTACGGGCAACGAAAATGACGAAAGGCGAGAACGGCGAAGACTTCTACATAAGAAGAGTCGAGGCGATTGGATTAGCTATCGATGAGAACTTCACTCTAATTTTTTTTCTAGTTATATATATATACATATATATATATATATATATACTAGGATGCAGACGGTGCTTAGCAGCACCCGACACCCGTCGTCAACAGACCATGGACGGCTTGTATGCTTGTTTGATGTATTGTGAAATTTGTTTGTGATGTTGATGTGAAAGCGATAATAAAATGTAGATAGTTGAAATAAATTAATTATCGTTGAAAATATAAATTTTAACGTGAATGTGAATAAATGAATATTTATAAACAAATCGGCCGATTTGTTTATATACACTGATTTGACTGATATTGATTGGGATGATAAATTTTACACATCGCCCAACTGCACAAATAAAAATCGGTGTTGGTTGATTTGAAACCCCACACGGGTGTTGGAATGATATTTGGCGTACACTAATCCCAATTATTTAATTGCATGTTGATCGATTGGTCGACAGGCTGTGTAAGCGTTAATTATTTATATTTGATGCTTATGCAGTTGTGTGGTGCACTTTGGATGATGGTTGATTGTTTACCATTGCTATTATATACATGTGTTGTATGGAATCCATATAATTAACGTTATATGGTAATTGACTGGGCCTCATTCCAATCGGGAAAATAATGAATATTATAAAAGAAAATTCATGTGTTGAATATAAAAATAGTCATGTGTCGACGATGTTCATGTGTTGAAACTATTTATGTGTTGAGTAAAATATTTTAAATATAACAAAATTCACATATTTATCATATTTAAAATTAGAATCTACTTTACGGTTGGAGTCTAATTAAAAATCAAACGATAGATACCATAGTTTTATAAAATATTTTACATAACAAAAATAGTCATGTGTTGTCAGTACTCATGTGTTGAGATTAGTCGTGTGTTGAAAGAAATATAGATTCATGTGTTGAATAGAATATATATTCATTTGTTGAATAAAATAACGAATTTATTGAAATATATAAAGCTGTGTTGATTAGAGTTACGCTATTTTGACATGGACGATATTTATATCGATTATATTCGTTTTTATAATGAATATAGAAAAAGAAATGATTTCAAAATATAACGTTTTGAAAATATTATCATTTATATAGTAATGATATGAAATATTCAATTTTGATTAGAAATTGAAATAGTGTTGAAATGGTTTTGAAAACGAAGTTAAAACGATTTATAAAATACGTTTTAAAAGGAAATCGACGAAATATATATAATGGCCTGAATAGAATGCGCCGCGCTGCGGCAGTTCGTGAATTTCGACCATTGACTTCGAATTGATGTTGCGGGAGATCCGACCGTCGGATTCTCCTAAAACCGGAACCGTTGGGTTCGTATCGTAAATAGCTTTCCAATGAATATTAGAAATTTGAAATCTAACGGTTGGATTTGGAATTATGTCCAAATCAAATTTGGAAAAGGTCGTTGTAAGTGCAGTTCGATGGCCGTTGATGGAAATCGACTGTACGGACCTTGATAAAATTATTAAAAATATCTATAATTTTTGTAAAATCATAAAAAATGATTTCGGAAAAATTGGGCTGAAGAATTCCACATTTGAAAAGATAAAAATAGATTTTTATCGAAATGAACTAGTTTTGAACTAGAATTAAAATTAATTTATTTTTGAAATAAATAAATTGAATTTGAAAGTGATTTTAAAAATAATCAATATTCCCAATACGTGAATTGGACTGGAGTTGAATCGAAATTATCTTCGGAATATTTCAATGTTGGATTTCGTGACTATACAGATATTGTTATGGGAATTTGAAAGATATATTTTATATCGTTATTTCCAATACGATATTTGTTGATTTCAGGATTTGATATTGAATATAAGCCGGTATATTTTCTATTCAGAGCCTTGTATTTAATATCAAATGTGATTTGGGTTTGTCGTGAATGGTGTCTTCATTAACACTATTCTTAAGCCCAATAGAGAAAAAGATTAAATCTTTCTATTTAGATTTAATGAAGTGTATCAATTAAATGATATTTAATTGGAATTGAATTTGAATTGCTTTTTGGGTTTATCGTGAGCGGTGTTTTGAACAACACCTGTTCTTTAACCCGATTAACAATAGAGTGTAATTTTGGGTGTATCGTGAATCGTGTTTTAGATGACATTGGTTCTTTAACCCAGTTAAAGACAGGATATTGATTTTTGAAAAGATTAAAACTAAGTGGAGTTTTAATGAATCTTTAATTAGATTGAAATGTGAATTGATAATCTAAATTATCAAATCTGAAAGGTGATCGATAATGGAGTACCACCAGTTTTGCTCCAAAGCGATAGTTAAATCTTTAATTAGATTTGAACGTGAAATGGTAATTAATTTTACCGATAATACTGTGGTGTTAGATATGGAATATTACCAGTTTTGCTCCATGGGATGAATATGTTGGGATTGGGAAATAAAATAAATAATTACTTCGGTGTGGTTCGCTAATCCCGACTAGTTTGGAAAACCATAATATGATTTGAAATGATATCCAAAAGAAGATTAAAGAATAAATTTATCTTTGATAAAATTAATGAGAACCTATTCCCTAAGAATGTGATTTTGTGAATAAAAGAATATTCTGAATTGGAATGAGGCGTTTGTTGTGTTTGTGTAACATTTGTTTATCATATACGTGGGTTATTCAGTAAGGCCGGGTTTATACCCATTCTGAATAACCGATTCGACGAGATGTCGAAGATGAAGACGGTGGTTGAAGACCAGAGAAGTCTTTACATCGTTTGGGTGATTACTGATGATCTCGATTGGGCTGTACACCCAATATGAGGGAAACAGTTGGTGATCGTCCAGACGTACTTGGAAATGGATGGATATGCGAGGAAAGTGCCTCCGGTTTCGTTCAGATCCAGAACGAACTTGTAAATGGATTGTGTGTCTGACATTGGATTTTATTCTGTGTTGATTGATCTCTATTAAATATGCATCTGTTTGGCGACGGAGAATTTATTCTCTTGCTTAACGCCCTTCTCTGAGACGTACGAGCTCAAAGGTTGTATATCGATGGACATCAGTCGCATGGCATGAATTGCCAGTGTGGCACGCGTAAGTGGCAATTGATCAAGGCTTCTGTTGAAAAGCAAAGTCTTGTGGTTGATGATCAAAGCACGGCCTGTGTGGCGTAGCTTTGTGTATAACGTGAATTCGCGAGCCTCACACCTCGGTATGAGTCAAAAATGGGATAGTAACTGCAGGGAGAGCACGACGTTTCTTTCTAGCTAGGGTGGTGCCAGTGACCTACCAGCCTTGACATTTATATATTTTTCACCTGTGTGGTTGTTGGATACGAGGCGCCTCGGATATAGGTCTGTAAGGACCGGGAAACGTGTGTTCAGGAATAACTAATCCTCAAAAGTAAGAGAGGACCGGCCCTGAAGATCCAAGGATCATAGTGGGGTCCTGGGACATTTGCTAGAGTGTCTCGAATCGGCGAGGAGCTTGCCCCTTGCCTCGACTCATGACGGAAATCCAATTTCCAATACGTGATATTGCGGTTTTAATTGTAGAACTAGTATGGCGACATGATATATGGTACCCATGCCGTCTATGATTGATATTTATGATTGAAAATGTTTTGACACTATACACTTATAATAGTATCAAATGATTTGTTTTAAACGTACCAAGCATGTTTGGCTATTATAAGGGAAAACCCTATCCTTCAGCTTCCGTTGCATTGTGTGATGGGACCTGGGTCTTATAATAGCTTCATTTTTCCAAAAAGCATTGCGCTGTTTGTTATATGCACTAGTATTCTTGGGAGGAAACTCGTTCCGTGTTATACGGCGTGGTCCCTTGAATTACTCTCTTCTAAAGTAAAGTTTTAAATAACTGTTTTAGTTCTCACACCAGTCACATGACTGACCTGGAGTTTATTGTTTTAACCTAAACTCTGGGTGCCCCTATTTCCCACACGGGCAGCTAGTAGTTTTGGTTTTGCAGATTTATATTCACAGGATCCTGATTTACAACTGGAACGATGCTCGGAAAGCTCTGTATCCGTGTATTACTTTCGGTTGTGTTTTATATTGTTTTTTCGCTGCTATGTAATTTATTGTAATTTCTGATATTCATCGAATGTATTTTATTCATTTATACTCTGTATATTCTTGTATTCTGATGGAATTGTTGTAATAACAATGAAATGTTCTTCCGTTTGCGTTCTTTTGTGTGTTGTTCTCAAAGTATCCGCTCTTTCCTTCACGGGGAAGTTACGAGTTCTTACATGTCGATATGAGAAAATCATGTTTAACTTGATGAACGTGGGTATTGTTTAGATATTTTTAGGTATCCGTATCCTCCAAAGGAGATACAAACATTTTTGGATATCCATGGATACAGATACAGATGTGAGAATTTTAATTTTTCGTACATGAATCCGAATATAACACCATCCACGTATTCTTACAACCCTATAACCAGTACCATTATTACTATTATTATTATAGTCACCGTCATCTTGGTTTTTTATTTATTATTATTACTATTATTATATGTTTAATTATTATATTTTACTTTTATCTTTATTTCTGTTTACACTTTTAAATCTCTTATTATTGTTATTACCCTTAAATTGACTCTGTCATTTGGTTTTGGGTGTCATCTCTAGTCAATCCCAATATATTTGAGAATAATAACTTGGTGGTTGTTGTTATAATTATGATCAACATTTATGGAAATAAGCTAATTTTAATTTATTCCTTTCGGGGCTTGTTACCCAATTTTCTCGCTAGTGAAAGTATTGCCAGCCAGCATGTCCATCGTTGCCCAGTTCAAGTCGATCTGCATGATAACAACAAACAAATTTCAAGATACAGCCACCTCCTCTCATCTAGACATTAACCAACAACAGCAAACAAATTGCCGGCCTAAGGCACGACTCAATATGACATTAACTGCTAACTCAGTTGACTATACCCATTTCGAAAACGACCAGCCCTTGGCCCCATTTAATCTCAGCCCACCTACACCAGGTCCCGTGCAGCCTGTCTCGTCACAATGTGAACAGCTCACCTCATCCCCTTGGCCCGACTAACTTCAGTTATATTCCCAGAGCTAATCAGAAAGAAAGAAAATCAAAAATTATATAAAAGGGCATCACAACAATTAATTAAAGAAGTGCTTATAATTATCTTTTTATTATACAGCTGACTTCATCTATCATTTAACAATAGTTACTTATTTTTACTTTCTTTATTACAATGATAATTTACACATCACTTTAAAATAAGCTACCTGCAAAACAAAACAAAAAACTAGTTGTTAACATCTAAACTAGTTAAGGTACATGCAGTCATCGTTGTTATTACAAAGCTAATGTTCCATATCGTTTGATAAACAATTTACTAGTAACTTTTTTTGGTATTTCGAAAATTAAGCTAGTTTAAACTACCTTTTTATTGCAACCTAAAATTATTTAGATTATAATTTTAAGATTAAATTATCTGCTACCATTTTTGTTTGGAGACAAGTGTCAGTTAGAATCTAATACAATAATCTATTTGTTGCTATTTTCTTTTGAAACTAACACCACTCGGAATTTAAAAAAACAAACTAGTTCCAACTTTTTTCTACAAAGTTGATATCAGAATAAAAAAGAGCAACTCGTAATCACTCCTATTTTATGACTAGTTTCACTTCAGATTTCTAAAATTATGCTTCTCTTTTATTATAAAGATAATATGCTTATCTTATATTATTATAGATCTGACACACTGCTAATCTTTTACTATAAAGCTAACTTTGATGTCGAAAATATATAACCATCCTTCTGTAATAAAACTGATTTGCACATTGTAGAAAAATAAGCTACGAATTCCTATTTTTTTATCAGCATCTATAATTGTAAGTTACATGCGATTATTGCTGTTGTCATTGAAAAGATAAGTTTGCCTGTTATTTAACAAATAATCTACTTGTTATCCTTTTAGCATCTTAAAAAATAAGCTACTCAAAACTATCTTTTTTTTATAATGGCAGT